>OY728148.1:5340000-7840000 GCA_963277665.1 Viscum album | reverse complement strand
TAGTATCATTATTAAATGGAATAATTAAATTAAAATAACATCTTTTCTTTAAATAGGATATATCATAAATCAATGAGAGAAAAAAAAATTAGCCATTAAAGTTAATTTTCGACTATGAAAACATTATTAGGAATTCAAAGAATGATTTTTGTTTTTATAAGATTTATATAAATCGAAGTGGAACAAAAAACTCATAAATATGATAATAAGCACACTATACACGTAAGAAAATGTTTAAGGGGAGAAACAAGAATAATTGGGAAAAAAAAGAAATTTAGATAATCTGCTAGAAATGAATTTTGAATGTATGGGTCACCGATGAGAGATAAAAGTGCGAGTCACTAATGAGAGATAGTATCACGACTCACCAATGTTACTCAGCATTCAATGAGCTATGGGTCCTAACTCCCCATTCTGACTCACTAGTGCGATTAGATGTTGCGACTCAATGTTGCAAATCATAATTCTGTGAGCTACCGGTCTTGAATAATTATTTTGACTGATTTGTGTGACTAACCATTGAAACTATACATCGAAACCTACCAATGTGTATAACCCTTGAATCTCACCATCATGACCTACCATTATAAAATTATAATTTTTTAAAACTCATAGAATGAGTCACTATAAAATCCCATAACACATCAACCACTATACTTTCACATTAATATGGTCTAACTAGGTCTTGAAAATTTTCATTTATGTCTTAAAATGGATTTGATATAGATAATAATGGTCATTTTCCTTAAAAAATTATATAATTTTTAATGATTAAGTAAAATTTTTTCATTTTATTTTTTTTGTGAAAATTCTATTGAATATTGTTTTATGTTATAGTTGGTAATTTTCAAGAAGATATTATATTTTATTAAATAAATGTTTTAAATTATTTATAAATACATATTTATTAAATTATATGTTATTTTTATGGAAAAAAATTTCCAAAATATAATATTAATTCTGAGTTTTAAAAAGGGATATCGAAAAGAAAATTTATTTTGGTCAATAATTTTTCCGTTTTTCATTTCATTGTAACATTCCTTATAAGTTGATATATATTGATTATATATGAGTCTTATTTGGGATATAATATAAATATACTATTCTAATTCATTAAATTAATGTATTTTGTTTATTTTGGAATTATCATTATGAAACCTATTTATCTTCTATGGGGTATAAATGATAAAGTCATTCTAAAATCCTTTTCACTATCCAAGGTTTATAATATTATGAAATTACTTAATTATGTTGAAACCAATATCTCTTAGATTGGTTATGGTATTATGAAATATTTATTAATCCCTTTAAATTTCATATGATATGATATGATGATTTTTTTATGGTATCATGGAACATATAAGATGTGACTTCTATTATATGATGGGTGATACCTTGATCTCCTTTCAATGCATTCGGAATTGATTTATATATAATGGGGTAGATATAACTTGAATGGTGTTTGAACCCAGTTCAATAAGTGGATTTCTCTATGGTGATTGTATTAAGAGTGGTCCATGACTACTATTATTGTTTACGTAGTGAAACCATTAAAATTTGATATCATTGGAAAAAAGTAATGAATACAATTAAAATAATTACTTATACATATAAGTATGTCAACATTACATTTCTTATGCCAATTTTATACTCTTATGGGTAATGTTTTATAATTTCAATATGATTAGTTTCTTACAATCAATAAATATTTATGTCATGACACAATATTATTATATTCTGTATTCAAATTATTGTTTTTATATGTAATTACAATGTTCCCATTCCCTTTTGTTCATTTTATTGTTATGTATCTCGCATGTATGCCCTTACTCAGCATTATAGATCACCATTTACTATTCATCCTATCAATATGTTATGAATAATTTTCTTAAGTATGGAATGTTATTAAAGTGTACTAACACGGACAAACTTTATGGGAGATGTGGAAATCAATCATGAATTTAAAATATATTCTACCCAGTCTACAAATACATGAAACTGTTACTGTCCCTATGTTTGTGTTTTTTGAAATTTAGTGAATGATAATCTCAAATGTTATAATATCTATTTATGAAAATACTTGGACAATATAGTTTCTATTAAAAGAATTGTTTAGTGATAGTTTGGAAAATATGATGATAATTTTTTAGTGATATCTCTAGGGTTATTTTGAAGGACATATCTAGGGATACATCTAAGGATAAATATAAGGATGAGTAAATGTATAGTAACATATATTAATTTTTTTTAATGGATATTGAAACTAAATTACATGAAATTAAATCCAATTATGGATATAATAGTGGATTGGAATCTAGAATAGTGGTCCCATTCGGGATGTAACTCTTAAAAGTGGATGTTGATCTAGACTCAACCATCACCTAGTGAAAGATAATTAGCTTTATTGCCAACTTTATTTTACACTCTATGGGGTATTTTGTGGTAACTAAAAAACTCTTCATCGTCCATACTAAATTATTTATAGATTTGATGTCTATAAATCGCATAATACAAACCTAATGTATTATAGATTGAATTAGTGGTGTGATTATTTAAACATACATTAAGTGATTCTCATTATTTAATGTTTTACCATTATGATTGGTGTTTCTAATACTATAATTTTTGTTTAGTCAATGGTTGAGAGAAAGGAACATGGTTACAATTGATTATGATGGATAATTTTATTCTATTCATCCAAATGGGATGTTTATTGGACTAGAAGAATTTTCATTATGCATAATCATCTTTCAAAAAACATGATTAATATTTTTAACCTTATCTACGTACTGGAATCACTAAAATAAGATAAGGATATAGTTCACTAAGAGTTAGGGTGGTGGACACCATGGAGGAATTAGTATTCAGTTTAAAATACATCAATAATGATGGAAGAAACACTCCTTAAAATGTATCTCTGTGACGAGAAGAAGTTTTTTGTATAAAAAATAAGTACAAAACACAGATATTTGTAGAATAATAATTAAAAGTATAGTTAATAAAATATATGAGAATAATTATCCTGATAAAGTATCATCAACTACTGAATGCTTTAAATTTAAAAATTATGGGAATTATTTTTTTATATTTCTTGATGGAAAGATCATGGAAAGAAAAAACAAGGTATTCTGAGTAAAAGATATATTACTGATAATGAAGATAATAAAAATGATATATAAAAATAATTTTTTATAGAATAAGACAATATATCGTAGATAGTGGTTTGATTTAAAATAGATATGATTAATGTGATTATATATTGGAATTAACAACTATCTTATATGATTCATTATGTACATAAGGATTTGTGAGTAGTAGTATTTCATTATTGATATATATGAATATGGAAATATTACTAATAAACATGATAATATATTTAATAGAAATATTTTTTTTGAAAAACTCCTAATTAGTGGAAGACAATACACTAAATTTAGTAGAATAGGAAAAAAATATTTCTATATTTCTTTATCATATTGAATCATTTTCCACATGAAGGTATCCCAAATCGGATAGCCAAATGATGTCAAGAATGACTCCCCATACACTTGAGTCTTCCGACATGTAATGAGGGTATTGTAATCCAATAAATAAGAAACTATAACAAATTTTATCAGTGTATTAAATGATCATAAATAATAAAATATTACATAAGAGATATATATAAACAAACAATACCAGTATCTGAAAATAGTCATGATGGAAATAAAATATCTACTAACATAGAAAATATTACATGTTAAGTATGTGTCATGTGTCTAAAATGAAAATTGAAAATAAAGGCATCGATGAATCTGATGTCGGTCCTGAACCACATAAGGTTCTATTTTCCAATCACTATCCCGAAATTAGAAATCATACCCATGTCATATTTTATTGACATGTCCTACAATAATACTGTTTTTTTGAACCGATCACTAATCCCATGTAGGATGTGTGTACAAATGTGTAGGACACCACCAAAAGTGTCTAAAATAGATCCATAAATCAATAGTGTATTGCATTATATAATGAAATAAATATAATTCATCAATAATATGTTTATCACATTATCAAGGACTCTATATTAGAGTACCTGATCTCTTGGGTTCCAATAGACACCCAAACCTCAATACCTTCTTCATCCCATGTCATTGTTTGAAACATTTCATGATATTAATTCAAAATACATTAAAATGAGATTTTTTATCCATTTAAATTATATTCATAAGATGGCTAATTGGAATCAAAGTCTAATTCCAACATTTAGGTTTTTGGTCATCATTCATAGGACCCCATGGGATTTAGAAATAAAATAATGTGTCCCACACTGTTTTGTCAATATAGGGTTTGGAACAAGTAGACTATGCCCTGCTCATGAGGGATTTGGAAACAATAGACCATATACCACACATATTTATCAACAATTATCACTAAAATCATAATACTCAAAAGGCCATGTCCTTTTTATGTAGTATTTGGAAACAATAGACCATTTACCACACACAATTATTAAAAAATTTATTATTACGATGTTCAGAATCAGTAGTCCATCTCCCACCCATGTGTGCTTTGCAAACAGTAGAACATGTACCACTCACAATTATCACAAAATATATTACTAAAATTTTACTATATAGTAGATCATGTCATGCACATAATTATCATATTAATCAAGGTTAATCATCATTAATATTTTTTTCACATTCAAAACCAATCATCCAATTAATAATATAACTTAGATCAATTTTAACTACAAAAAATTCTATTATTTAATCCAATAATTATTTATTCATTTTAAAATATAAATTTTAAAATTATAAATTCCCCATGTAATTATATCATTCACAATCTCAATATCTTGTTATTAATTCTATAGTTAATAATCTCATATCAAAAAATAAATATCATAACATTTTTTCCACAATTAATTATCTAAAAAAACAACTCTATATCACATAATTAATTATAAAATGATTTTTCTCAAATAAATAACTCAATATCACATTATTAATTCCATATTTAATTAACTCAAATTAAAAATTCAATATCATATAATTAGTTTTGCAATTAATTATATCATTATCTCAATAACAAATCATCATAAAATTAATTATACCATTAAGGATCTCATTCTATCGATCACTCAATATCCCATTATTAATTCTTCAATTAATTATCTATAATCCACAACATAATATCATATATTATTTCTACAAAAAATTATCCTAATAAAGAAATTAATATCACATTATTAAATATTCAATTAATTATATCTCATTAACTTCTCAATTGCATATAATTAAATATAAAATTCAAATTTTCATTATATCAACAAGAAATGTATTAGATAATTAATTATATATTTAATTATCTATTAATATCAATTCAATACCAACACAATACGCATTAATTAAACCACCACTTAATAAGTCCATTTCATTTAATTAAATCATCAAAATAATCTCCACGAATTAATTCCCCTATTAATAATTCTAACGCATTAAATTCCATTAACACAAAAATCTCTATTAATTAATTAATTTCTATCTGTCCATTTATTTAATAGTAAAATACCTTTAAATAAATTATCAATTTAATTATCTATGAAAATCATATTTATTAATTTGAAATTAAATAATCACATCCAAACTCTTTATTTAATTACCCAATTAATTGTCCACATCAATCCCATTAAATCACTCATAATTAGTTAATCCCATAAATCAAATTTTTTAATATTCCAATTAATAAGTATCATTAAACCATTAATTAATTCATTAATTAATTTATCTCAGCTCAATTATTCAATAACCCCGATTAACAGCACAATTAATTATTCCATCATAATCATTTTAATTACCCAATATTTTCTACTCAATTAATTGTTCTATTTAAATATATTTAGTATCCACCAATTAATTCTAAAAATAAGCATCCCAATTCAACAACATCAATATAAAAATACTAATATCAAAATTTAATTAATCAATTTCAAAAATCTCAATCATGCTATAATTAATTCAAGAATTTAATTTACCAAATCAAACTTTCTAAAACCCGACCATTCTAATTAATTATCACTTAAATTAATAATTAAGTTTTAAAAACATTCAAAGACACCATAATTAATTTAACAATTATTTATCTAATTCTATAACAATGTCTCAAAATTAATTTAATAATTAATTATACATGATCTAATATTCCGATATCCCAATTTCTCATTTCCCAATAATTTATTATTTCATTATATTTATTAATTTTAACATACACAGAATTGAAAAACATATAACATAAACTATATAATAAAAAACAATTATTTGTAATCAGTAACATAAGATTTTAATTTTATACCACATAAATGAATTATATGAGGGGTAATCGGTAAATGGAAAATCCCAAAAAAATTGAGCTGCACAACAAAGTATATATAGATCTGTGACTCAAAACCCTAACTAATAAATATAGAAATATATATATCCTAATTCCAATCTAGATCGAAAATCTCAATCAAGATTCACCAAATCTAGATATATATATATATATACTAAAAAAAATTGTGTTTACACCAAAAGAATGAGAGAAAGAAGGAGGATGAATGAGAAAGCAACAGAATATGATCATCTAACCCGTATAACAAAAGAACATGAATAAAGGCTTCAATTCAAAAATAACAGTGATCTGTAGGGCATGAAATTTTCGTAGATAACTCTAAAATTAGGAAATAACTCTTAGGATTGAATGGTGGTTGAAATAGGTTAGTTTTGTTGGTTCCATGAATTTAAAAAAAAATTCAATAGTGTCTTTGAATCCAGCACATGGTTTCCTATATAGGGCACCTGGATTTACCTAACCATGTTCCAATCATTCACCTTTTATTTTTAGGGGTTAAAATTTTATTATTTTAGGTTTTAAATATATAAAAACTATTCTCTAACTATTTGATTCGCAATAGTCTATGGTTTCATAGTTTTATAGAATGTAGTGCACACTTTCCACTCACCGTGTGAAAACATTTCACATCCCCTTTTTCTTTATATTTAATCTTAAAATTCACCCAAAAACACACCAACATACAACCCAAACAAAAAGTAATAAAAGATAAATAAAATATTACTTGTATTCATGTGTGAGTAAACTCCAGAAAAGGTTGAGATCATTGAATCTCCCTTCATTATAACAGATCATCCTAGAGTTGCACCACAATCTTCTCCAAGATTTTGAGGAATAAATATTAGGCCACTAATCCCTCATATCCATTTCCATCCATAATGTTTATTCCTACACATGTCCATGATTCCAAGATACAAGAACTAACAGCACAATATTTTCTTACAAAACATTATCACTACGATCAAACCCACATATCAGATCTTAAAATGACACATTGGTCTCAAACTCTACTTTCAAAAGGTTCCAAATTTTTTTTCTAATTAACCATTAACACCAACCAAAATAACAACTTCCAATAACAGAAATCATCCTTTTTATCAAAACCAACATCGAATGGATTTATATCAACCATCTCCTTATCCCCCAAGGGTTTCGCTATGGAATTTAAATATACTTAAAAGGGTTTTCATTATTATTTTGATTACACTACTTCCAACACATCGCATTTCTCCAAAACTCTACTACTGACACATCGCTCTCCGTCAGAGGATCTTTGTTAAAAATGAATTCTCATCTAACTGAACCATTACAGCCCATAGTCTATGGTTCACTATATTCATCGACCTTTGACCCCCCATGAGAACATCATCTGTATTATTATAATTGTGTACCTCACACCATCCAACTAGACGCATATAATGCTTAATTTGTTTAAACTCCATGGGGCCCCATATATATGACGAAAAAACATTTCTGCACCAATGCATGTTGACATTTTTTTGTGTTCTAGGAATGATTTCAGGTTAGAGGAAATGATTATCAGTAATTAAAACATTATTAATAATTCATCAATTAACACCACCAAATTTCCACATCATTGATGTCACCTACCACTATAAAAATAACATAATCAAGTCAATGTATTGGGCATCCCTGTCCACCAACACGTCACTACACTAATCCAAAACAAGACGGTTACCCATGCAAACGACACCCGAGTTCTTCGAATGGGTAATTATCACTACACAAAACACCCACATCAATTTCTAAATAAAAGAAAAAAATGATTCTAATTTCAAAAAATTATAATAGTCTACAACATGTAATTAAAAAATCATAACAATTATTTTCTCCTAGTCCCTTCATGTTGTCGAAACTAAGGTGTTATAACTACCCCTAACAATACAACACAATGTTATTAGTTAACGAGGGTAAATAAGTTCTCATTATTCAAATTTCATTAGACACCAATTTATTCTTATTATTTATCATTTTACCATTCACATCTTTATATTTGACACTATTTTTAATTTAATTTCCCTAAAAATGCGGACAATTACTATTTATCATCATACACATAATTTTATCCATGCATACTTAAAAGTGATGCATATCATAATAACACTATGTATTGATAATTATGAATGTAAACACATACATCAGGACATAATAGGAAATGAGTCAAATTTCAAGAACTAATTGTTAAAATAATCACATCACATCACTAGTCAATCAGCCTTGGTTAAATAATAATTAACTCTAATTACAATAATAATAATAATAATTACCACCCTAGGTACTTCAGCTATCATTCGAAAATGGGTAAGCTACTCTAATGGACAAGCTTATAAACAAGGAATTACACTTCCAAGTCTCCTATCCAACATTCCAAAATAGTAATGAAAAAGTATAATAAAATAAATTTGGGGTACATATACAAAATTGTAACATCACAAACCAGGTGCCACAAGATGGCATGTGCCCCTCCTTGTATGCTAGATGCTCTCGAATAGAATTGAGGGTCTGATAAGTCAATCATGGGGTGAATATACCCACTTTTATCAGGCTAATAAACCATCATAAATAATAAACAACAATAGAAGTCATATATATGTATAAAAATTATCAAGATAAAAAGATATCCATGCCTGAAATCCAACATCCAACTGAACCAGAATATATTACAAGCTAACTATGTTTCTTGTGTCTAAAATGAAAAATGTAAATAAATACACTGAAGTATCCTAGGTGATTCCTGACCCATATCTAGTCCTATCATATATGATCAATTCCAAAATTAGTAATCTATCTAAAGGCCATTTCCATTAATATATCATGAATAAATAAAGTCTATTCAGGTCTCGATTGGGTCGCCGGAGTAGGGTATGATTAAATCTTATTAGGACACCGACAATGATTTAGAAATAAAATCTTGTCAACAATGGTGTAAGAAGTTACATGAATAAATTAAAACAATTCCTAAATAAATATATTATCTCATTATCAAAACATTTCTATTAAACGACATAAAACATTGGGTTTAAGAGAAAAATTGAACCTCAATACCTTATTTGTCCCATGCCGATTTCTGAACCATTTCAGATTATCAATTACCAATTAATTAAAACAAATATTTCTTCATTGTTCATATAAAATTAATCTTTTAATATGATTAATTGTAACCATTGACCAATGAAATAAATTTATGGTATATTTTATCATGCATATGACCCCATGGATTAGGAAATAGCCGACCATGTCCTAAAAATATTTATTACTATGGACATGAGAACAGGCATACTATGTCCCTCTCACATGATCTTTTGAAATAGCAGTCCATATCCTATAAAAATTTATCATCAATTATCACTAAGGGGATCAGAATCAACATACCATGTCCCGCTCACCATGACATGGGAAATAACAAAACATGTCCCACACATATTTTCCCCACAATTTATTAATGGGGGCTTCAAAATCCGAATACCATATCTCATTCTTGTGTGCTTTTGAAATATCTTACCATATCCAGCACACAATTTTCAATCAATGTATCACAATAGGATTCAATAATAGTATACCATGTCCCACAGAAAATTATGAAATCAATCAAGGATAATCAAAAAAATACATTATTATCACATTCACAATAAGTTTTCCATTTAATAAATTCAAAAATACATTAATTCATTTCTATCAACTGTAATAAAAACAATTTTAATTAATTAATAGACCAATTAAATAATGAATTCAAAATATCAGTTTTTATCCCTATTTAATTCAATAATTAATTATCTCATTCAAAATATCAATATCCCATAATTAATTCTAAAAACGATTATTCCAATTCAATAAATTATTGTGACATAATTAATTGAAAAATTAATAACCTTATATCAACTACACAATATCACTTATTAATTATATAGATAATTATCTCCAATCGACATCCCAATATCACACAATTTTTTCTATAATTATTTATATAATTCTATCAAAAACTCAATACCCCATAATTAATTCTACAAATGAATATATCATTGTATGAAAAAATCAGTATCACATAATTAAATTTATAATTAATTTTCTCAAATCACTAACTCAATATCAAATATAAATTTTAAAATTATTTTAATCTAATAAATAAACAAATATTACAGAGTAAATTCTATAAATATTTATTAAAAAATAATAACTGAATAACATATATTAAATTCTACAATTAATTGTAGAATTATATCAATTAAATAATCCAAATATATAAATTAATTAATACAATTAATTTAATTGAATCACAACAACAATCTATTTTAACTAATTCACCAGTTAATTAGTATAAATCCCTCAATTTCACAAACACAATACTCCCCATTAATGAATTCACCGATTAATTTAATGAACTAATTTAATTTCATTAATACAATAGTGCCATGTAATTAATTCACCATTTAATTATCCACGACAATTCCATTAATTTATTGAGAATTAATTAATAACATTCAAACCATTCATTTAATTGACCAATTAATTTTCCACAGCAACCCCTTAATTAATTATCAATTAATTAATCCCATTATTACAATTATTTAATTAATATATTAAACAATAACATTACATACATTAAATAATTAATCAATGTATTAATCATATTTTAATGATATAATAAACACAATTAACAACTAAATTAATTGTTCCATCATAATCAATTCAATTGCACTGAATTAATTTATCAATTAATTATACTATCTCAATCAATTGAATATCCCACAATTGATTATACAAATAATTATCCCAATGCATAACATTGATATAAAAACAACTAATTAGATAATAGGTTATTCAATTTCTACAATTTCTATCTCTCCATAATTAATTCGAAAATTAATTATCCCAAATAAAAAATTTCAAAATCATCTCCTTTAAAAATAATTAATTCTTTATAATTAATCAAGATGGAAAATATTTATAAATTTAAAATTAATTGAAAATTTTAATATCTAATTTATTCCCAATGTCTCGTAAATTATTTAATGATAAAAATTTTAAAATATAACATCCTAATATCATAATATAACATTTCCCATAATTAATTAATTTAAAAAATTAATTAAATAATTAATCAGTAAAAATGATAGTAAAACTTATAAAAATTACACAATAACATATAAAAATATTTATGAATACTATGGAATTTTTAATTTATACCACCTACCTCAATTCATTGATGAATACTCCGATAATATAAAATATTAAAAAATTGAGATGCTTAATATTGTAGATATAGATTCCGATATCAAATCCCTAATTCCAAAATAAATTAAACAATATCAATTAATTGTAAATCATATTCCACAATAATAGATCTTGATTATATAAATGTAGATATTCATCAAAAAAATAGATGATTACATAAAACAATAATAATGAGTGATGGAATGAGGATGAAATTGAATGGAACAGAATATGATCCACATACCAGGAGAGAAGTATACATTCGATATGGGATTTGATTCATTAATAAATTATATCACGAGGGTTTGAATGTAATATCCCAGGTAAATAAATAATATTACCTTTTCATATTTATAAATATTTTTGAATAAAATATTAATATTACTTTAAAGAGAATTCTATGCTCGATGGAGTACCCAATACGCAACAACAAGTTTCTTTGAAATCTTACGTTGCACTCTAATTATAAAATAAAATTATTTTAAAATGGTAGTTAGAGCCCACCCATTGTATTGCTGAGAATAAATAGAAATAACTAAATTATGATTATATATGTTTTTTAACGGGTTTTACATTTATCCAATAAAAGATAAAGGCTTAAAATAAGAATAAAATTTAATTTTAATCATAAATACTCTAATATTCACTAAAAGGTCGATTTATCACCTTTTGATGGTGAACCCTATTTAAAATAGTTTTGGTCACTCTTATACATACTATTGGACCAAATAAAATTCTTCTTTAGAATTGGGACATCAAAATTTACATAGTGTAAATTTTTGGTATTTTTCCGATAATGTTCATTTTTTAATGAATATTGAAAATGTTGTATTTTAATTCAAAACCTTTTTTTAATATAATTTATTTATATGATTAGATTATCTTTTGATTTGTTTATAATGTGAAATTATAATATATTTTTACCATTTAATCCAATGTTGGTCATTGTAATTAAATTCACTTTGAAATTAGACTTAAACTAGTGTCAATCATTTGATATATATTGTTTCATAAAAACACGCTATTTATTTTGACAAAGGGAATTAATTATTAAATTAATTAATGAAACACATATGTTTTTAATTTTTTAAAATATACTTCATTTTTGAATTAGGAATATAAAATATATCTTAGGGTGAATTTTTTGTATTTTTATGGAATACAACAATTTTTTGATGAATAGTGAAACCACTAAGTGGTAGTTAAAAAATGATTTTTCATTTAAATTAAACTTCTCTAATTTTGTGAATTGAATATCAGAAATTTGACATACATGTTTTTCATTAGGATGTAAAATTTGGTTCAATGGGATTAAAATAATTTTTTTGGTGAATAGTAAATTTTATGTTTTATTAATCGCAATTAGAGATAATTAGTGTAATTTAAGGTAAAAATAATGTTTTAATAATATGAAATGACCTTGACACATTTCCTATCATTATTTGATATTTCATGGAGTACCAATAAAATCCATGGGTCAACTTGGGGACCCCATGGATCCACATGGGAAAGAGAATGACATTAATAACTTTTTATTTAATGTTAAATAAAAATGTCACAAACATGTATTATTTTACTAAATCAATTTGGATATGGGGATATAAAAGTCATATTTTTGACTAAAAATATTTATTAGAAAGATAAAAAGATTTCCTACATCATGACATTTTTTATAATTTTTAGACATTAAATAGATTAAATTATTTATGACACCATGATGATGCATCAATTACCTCATTATTTAACGATTTAAATAAAATGAAAATATAATGTAAATTATAAGACCTACACTTTTCAAAAACCTATTATGTGGGTGGATTTAGTACCCTTATCACCTTATCCTATATATTTATGATTTTTCGACCTTTGATATCCGAAAATCATTTTATAATAAAGTAACTTTTCAATTCTTTCCAACAGTACCCCTCCTCCCTCTTATAAAAGGCCCCCACCTGTACCCCCTTACCCACACCTCTCTATCCTTTTACTCTATCGGAATCTGCTCATTTTAACTCTACACATTCCTATCCTCATCCTAGAAGCCTTTCCTTTGGAAGAGAGCTCTTCAAGAAACCCTTTTGGTTCAAACCAAGAGGAGTTACCCGATTTAAAGGTAATGACTTCACTTGTGTTCTTTTGTTTTATTTTTATTCTCCAACCCCCTAAACTCATTTTATTACATTATTTTGTAACAAAACCAGTATCTTCAATATACTAGGATTTTTTATGATAAATATTCGAGCAAAACGTACACACACCTTCGTGTAATTGTTAAAGAACTTACTGTTTATGTGGATGGTGAATTACTACCTCACGAAACGCTGATTGTTCAATCTTCTATTAACACCATTCATGGTGGCCATTATGATGTAACTATATTTTATATAAGATATATATGGTATTTATGTTTTCTATATGCTTATGTATTTTATATTTAAAATATACCTTTTATGGTTTTCATGTTGTGCAAATGCGATAATTTCATACGAGGATGTGTGGACTACATCCCCCTCAAGTGATGTGACTCGTTCATGCAAAACATGGAATGTAATTAATGAAAATATGTGACCTATATAAAATATATATTATACTGGAATTATAATATATATATCTCTCATTTTTTTTAATTTCTTTAATATGACAAAGAAATGAAAGTAGCCTTCATGCGTACATACGGCCTACCGTCTCCATGAACGGAGCATTTCATTTATTTTTATCTCCAAATGGTATGGAATAGAATAAAATTAATATGTAATGGATATATATGATATTTAAATCATTAATACTTTTATAAAGATGTTTTACTTATACCAACATGGACAATCATTTTCAAACAATTTCATTTTTGACTCGTGTACCGAACATCGACAAAAATGTCAGATATGAACTCACATTATTAACAAATTATTATAAAATTATAATATGTGACACTAATAGAATAATAAAAATTAAAGTAGGACCTTGAGAAATTATAAATTTACCAATGTTTATTATTCAGTAATATAAATAAATGAACAAGACAAGTCGGACTTGAGGTAAGGGATCCAACTTCTCTCTTTCTTTTTATGTACTCTTTTTTATGTAACTTACTTTAAGCTCCCCTGTCATATGTTTGGGGATGTTATTTTATATTCCACTTGCTTTAAATTTTATTTTAATATTATTAGAGACCGTATTTTATTTCATCAATCCATTTTTTGGATGTTTTATGTGGCGTCGTTAGGCTACTGAGTTTTCTTACGAGATTTTTCATCTCACTTTTATTCCCGTGAGATTTATGCTACATTTGCCACCATTTCCATTGAGTGGTGTATGTACTGACCATTATTCTACTCATTGTGTAATATAAATTCATTTATGGGTATTTACATCAATTTTTTATAGTCCTTCCATGGGGTGTACGTTTCGAATGTTACCCAAATCGGTAAGGGAACCTTTCATCCTCATCTTTTTGAAAGACTTCTTTTCGATGGGTCTCTTAATTTAAATAATGTTATGATGGGATATATTATTATATATCTTTATTGTTGTAAATTTTAATTCCAAGTTATGAGATACCATTTTCTCTATCATAAAATCATTTTATGAATTTTAAAGTGATGTCGTTAGGCTGTCGAATTTTTGCAAGGGAACTTCTTAACTCAATTTCAATTATTTGGGTTAAAATTGTACTCCTTGAATATGTCATTCTATGAATATGTGTTAATTAATCTAAATTTTTTACATTTAATATCCACTTATATTGGTTGTATTTATATTTTTCATGCATAATTATGTCATTAATTTATCCTTAATCTAATAATACCATCATTGTAAGGGACTTCACCTCAATATCCTTTCATT
This sequence comes from Viscum album, assembly GCA_963277665.1. NCBI lineage: Eukaryota > Viridiplantae > Streptophyta > Magnoliopsida > Santalales > Viscaceae > Viscum > Viscum album. The sequence goes on along the minus strand of OY728148.1, from coordinate 7,824,550 downwards.
GAGGCATATTTGGTTTTAATACAAGACATTGTTTTCCAAATTGTATAAACACCTTTGACCTCTACTTTTATTCAAAAGTAATATTTTCTATGTGAATCATTTTAGTAAACAAAAAAATGTATGTTTCTTTTTAACATACATGAGGACAATGATGTTTTCCACCGCTGTGAGTATTATTTGGTAATTGGCTTCCTCAACAAGCTGGAATGTTTTTTTTAAATGAAATAAATATCATATACTCTTTTATGTATTTTGGTATGGAAATTTGTTTTTATAATTGATTTTTTATGTCAATATATTTAAGTGATATATTGTGATCAAAATGTGGAAATTTTTTCTTTCCATTATATTTGTTTTATGTCTTATGATTTAATAATGGTACTTGGACATTTGATGGGTGCTTACATGATAAACCATATGACGGGTGGTTCCGTGAATTCCAGGATGAGTGGTTACGTTATAACCTCCAATGCAATGGGTATGGATGTCGGCCATCTGGCTATTCCATTTAGTGATATGTGTGAAGTCGACCGTATGTTAATTCCATTTATGTTTTTTTATGTCCCAATTACCTTTATATGTTATGTGTTCTTTATATGGGTTTTTTGGTAATATTTAGGTTACAAAAGGGTTAGTAATGATATTTTATTCAGTGAATAGTATTTATTACTTCATAATGGTGAAATGTATTACATTGATAATGTACTCTCGGTTTACTTGTTGTTTTGAGAAACTAACAGTTTTCCTTCTTTGTGTATCCCTTATTGAGCTTTTTATGCTCATCGGAAGTTTTTTTTTAAAATTTTTTTCACAGGACATAATGTGGAATATGGTCAATGATCGGATTAAGGATAGACATGCTATCTAAATCAGGGAACAAGATCTGTTTCTTTTTATGAGTTCTATTTTATGAAAATCATAGTAGAAGTGTCTACATTGTAATCTTTTGAGATGTAATAGTTATATCCTAATTCTCTAAAACTCTAAACCTGAAAAGATCCTTTATGTGAATTATTCATTTAATTTATGATTATGCAAGGATTCAAGGCTAGGTCTTTATAGTTTGTATCAAAGGGGGGATTTGATAACTTTAGAGGTTAGAGTGTTGTTTAAACATAAGTGACAAGTTTTGTATAACAACAATGGGTAGTGTATTAGATGGAGTCATTATATATTTTTTGAAAGTTAGAAGGTGTTTGAGATAACATGGATAACTATATCATAGTTTTTATCTTCCTCATTATTATATGATGATTTTACTAATATTATCACACTGACCTTTTTGGTTTTAGTAAATGGATGGAACTAGCAGGCACCAAAGTAATAGTGGATGTGAAGGAATCTGTGACAGTTTTCTAAGTGAGAAACTGAATGATATGGGACCTGCAATGAGGTCTCTTGTGTTTATCCTCAACCAACTATCTGGAGTCATGATTGACCATTTAACCTTTGGGATTTTTATAAGGAATTATATATGCATGAAGCAAATACCTATGGAAGTTCATGTAACAATCATAAAGGTAAGTGTATTCAAAAACCTATGTGTCAAAGATGTAGAAAGAAACACCTATGAAAATGTTTCAAAGGGACAGAAATATGAAATAGATGTGGAAATGAAGGTCATAAAGTGAGAACCTTCCATAGAAAAAGGTAGCAACCATTCGACTCAAGGAAAGGGAAAGAAATTCTTTTTGAGGGATCAATTGAAAGTTTAAAATGTGGTATAAATGGTCATTAAAAAAACACATGACCTAAGAAGAATTTTCAGGAATGGGATCACAAGGATCGTAAAATTATTCATTGACCAATACCTAAAGCCTTTCTGATAGCAGATGAAGAAACTAACATTGACTAGTCAAAGGTATGGATTATTTCATAACTTATGTTTTCCTCTTTTGGAATCTTAGGATATGATACATGATATTGTTTGTAGGAAATAAGTATTTTAGAATAAGTTGGAAAGGAATGGTAAATGGATCATGGAGAATGTTAAATGAGTAAGAAGTCAACATATAAGGGATTCAAGAGTTATGATAGATTTTTGGATTGTGATATTCTTAAAATTATTATGTCTCTTTTGATGATGGGGTTATATTAGATGACTTTTTATAGTATGTGTAACCATGATTTTTGATATATGAAAAGTTTATTAAAGGAATATTTATGTGTTCTTTTGTGGACATAGTTATAGAGAACAATTTGGGTTTACACGATCCTTACATTTGAGGTAATTATGGGATACTATATGCTATGATGGAAAATGAAAGGTATGAGATAAAATTGAGGTTAAATTACGATATTGTTCTTTTTCATGATTTTATATTTTTTTGGGGAATGTTTTGAAAATTATATAGTTTTGGAAAAAGGGACAACAAGCAAACCGTGTGACAACCCATCTCGTCGGACAAAGTTGTGGGAATCGAACACACAACCAAAGTGCGACTGGTATTTACTTCCTACCACTGGACTACGTGAAGTCCCTAGTTATTATGACAAATAATTTTTAGTTATATAATTTTTTGAATCAATAATAAGTTGATTTTGGGTTATCTAGGAAAATATTGACCTATCGTGGAGGATATATGATTTGGTTAATTACTTTTCAATATGAGACTTGAAGAGAAACTGATGTTATTTAGAGATAAATGTTATTTTCTTATACATTGGAAAACTATGTGGTTAAATACAAAAAAAAATTGGGTTTCAATATTAGTTTGGTTTACTTTGAGGAATTTTATGGACCATTTTTTATCTAATGGCCATTGTAGATCTTAGGGTTTTGTTGAAATTTTTATTAAGATTAAGAATAGATTTTATTTTTATAAAGGATTATCCTTTTTGGGTATTATCTTATCTCGTACTAACAACTTTGGTATTGGTTTTTGACTAAAGACATGGGAAATATATAATTCACTTTTTGGATTAGGTTATTCTCTAGATGTTCATTATAGCTCTATTAATGTGACAAGTCAACCTAAATACTCATCTTTTGGAGGAAAAAATGTAGTTTGTGTATGAAATTTAGTAAGAGATGAAATTATAAACGTCAAGAAAGTATGTTTACTTGTGATTTAGATAAGCTCATAAATAAATTCCTCAATGAAATGTAAGCTGAAACAAAAATGTTGTATGTTAACTTTTCCTACCGGGGTATCAAATACTGTTTAACCCATCACAAGTTTGTGATTTTCTGGTGGTTAACTTTCTCCTAAACATATTTTCTATCACTCTCCCTTAAAACATGAACCTTTGTTTTTTCTTCCATATCCATGTTTTACTACATGAAATCTTAGTATGGGTTAACTTGGGTCACCTCTGTACTTCTCTCTTTTTCTTTTAAAGTAATATTTTTACCGACTCTTGTTCCGTTGTGGGACATTCAAAGATGTTTCCAAGCCCAATTTTAAAATTGCGAGGACGAAATTCCAAAAAAGAGGGAAGGATGTAACATCCAAAGTAAATAAATAATATTAATTTTTCATATTTATTAATATTTGTGAAAAAAATATTAATTTTACATGAAATGGAATGATATGCTCGATGGTGTACCCAATACGCAACAACGAGTATCTTTGAAAACACACATTGTACTATAATTATAAAATAATAATATTTTAAATTGTAGTTAGTGCCTAGCTGTTGTATAGGAGAGAATGAATATAAATTACTAAAATATGATTATATATTTCTGTTAAAGGTTTTTACAATTATACAATAAAATATGATGACTTAAAATAAGAAAAGAATTCAATTTTATGCATAAATACTCAAATATTCACTAAAAGGTCGATTTATCAACATTTTATGGTGAAACCTCATTAAAAAAGTTTTGGTCACTCTTATATGTTCTATTGAACAAAATAAAATTCTTCTTTAGAATCGGGACATCAAAAATTACTTTGTGTAAATTTATTGTATTTTTCCGATAATGTTCATTTTATAATGAATAGTGAAATTATTGTATTTTAATTCAAAACCTATATTTAATCTAATTTATATATATGAGTATATTATCTTTTGAATTGTTTTGAATGTGAAAATACAATATATTTTTACCATTTAGTCCAATGGTAGTCATTGGAATTAATTTCACTCTGAAATTAGACTTAAACTAGTGTCAATATTTTGATATATATTGTTTCATAAAAACATGCTATTTGTTATGAAAATGGGAATTAATTATTAAATTAATTAATGAAATATAAATTTTTTTAATATTGTAAAATATATATCATTTTTGAATTTTCAATATCAAATATAGCTTCGGGTGAATTTTTTGTATTTTTCTGTAAAACTTCAATTTTTGATGAATAGTGAAACCACTAAGTGGTAGATAAAAACTAATTCTTCATTTAAATTAAACTTTTCCACTTTTGTGAATTGAAATTCAAAAATCTGACATACATGGTTTTAATTAGGATGTAAAATGTGGTTTAATGGGATTAAATCAATTTTTTGGTGAATAGTAACTTTCAAGTTTTATTAATCATGATTAGAGGTAATTATTGTAATTTTAGGTAAAAATGATGTTTTAATAATATAAAATGACAATTAAACATTTCCTACCCTTATTGGATTTGTCATGGCCGAAAAATAAAATCCCTGGGTCAACATGGAGACCCCATGGATCCACTTGGGTAAGAAAATGACATTAATAACTTTTTATTTAAAGTTCAAATAAAAACGTCACAAACATGTACTGTTTTACTAAAACAATTTTTACATGGGGTTATACAAGTCATATTTTTTACTATAAATATTCATTAGAAAGATAAAAAATTTCTACATCATGCTAATTTTTTAATTTTTATACATTAAAAAAATTAAATTATTTATGACACCATGATGATATAACGATTACCTCATTATTTAGTGATTTAAAAAAAATGAAAAGATAATGTAAAATATAAGACCGACACTTGTAAAAAACCAATTTTATGGGTGGATTTCGATCCATTATCACCTTATCCTTGAAATATATAATTGTGGGACTTTTGATATCCGAGAATTGTTTTATAATAAAGTAACTTTTCAAGTCTTTCAATGAGTTCCCCTCATCCTTCTTATAAAAGGCCCCCACCTCTACCCCCTTACCCACAAGTCTCAATCCTTTGGCTCAACCAAAATCTTCTCATTTTATCTCTCCACTTCCCTATCCTCATCCAAGAAGCCTTCCCTTTATCTGAATTCTCTTCAAGAAACCCTTTTGGTTCAAACAAAGAAGAGTTACCTGATTTAAAGATAATGTCTTCACCTATGTTATTTTAATTTATTTTACTTCTCCAACCCCATAAACCCTTTTTATTACATTATTTTGTAACAAAAAAAGTATCATAAATATAATTTGATGTTTTTATGAGAATTATTCGAGATAAACTTACACAAACCTTCGTCTAATTATTAAAGAACATACTGTATTTGTGGATGGCGAATTACTGCCTCACGAAACGATGATTGTTCAATCTTCTCTTAAAAATTTTCATGGTGGACATTATGATGTCACTGTATTATATATATTATATATATGGTATTTATTTTTTCTATATTCTTATGTATTTTATATTTGAAACATACCTTTATGCTTTGAATGTTGTGCAAATGCGATAATTTCATACGAGGAAGTGTGGACTACAGCCCCCTCATGTTATGTGACTCGTTCATGAAATAAATGGATTGTAATTAATGAAAATATGTGACTTATATAACATATATATTATACTGTAATTATAATATATATCTATCTCATATATTTTTAATTCCATTAATATGACGAAGAAATGAAAGTAGTGTTCATGCATACGTACGGCCTACCGTCTCAATGAATTGTGCATTTCATTTCTTTTTATCTCCAAATGTTATGTAATAGTATAAATTTAATATGTACTAGATATATATGATATTAAAATAATTAATACTACTCTGGATATGATTTACTTATAACAACATGGAAAATCATTTTCAAACAAGTTAATTTTTGATTCATGTACCGAATATCGACAAAAACGTCTAATATGAACTCAAATTATTAACCAATTATTATAAAATTATAAAATGGGACATGAATTGAATAAAAAACATTATGTGAGGACCTTATGAAATTATAAATTGAAAAAAATTTATTATTCAATAAAATAAAGAAACGAACAAGACAAGTCAGACTTGAGGTAAGGGATCTTACCTCTCTCTTTCTTTTTATGTACTCTTTTTTATGTAACTTACTTTAACATCCTCTTTCTTATGTTGGGTGATGTTCTTTTATATTACTATTTCTATAAATTTTATTTTAATATTATGAGATACTCCATTTTATTTAATCAATCCATTTTTTGGATGTTTTAAGTGGCGCTGTTAGGTTGCTGAGTTTTATTAAGGGATTTTTCATATCACTTTTAGTCCCGTGAGATTTATGCTACATTTTCCACCATTTACATTGAGTGGTGTATGTACATCCCATTATTCTGCTAACTGGGTAATATAATTTCATTTATGGGTATTTACATCAATTTAGTATAGTCCTTCTTCCATGGGGTGTACGTTTTGAAAGTTACCAAAATCGGTAATGGAACCTTTCACCCTCCTCTTTTTATAAGACTTATTTTCGATGGGTCTTTTAATTTACATATTATTATGTTGGGATAAGTTATTATATATCCTTATTGATGTAAATTTTATTTCCAATTGATAAGATACCATTTTCTCTCTCATCAAATCATTTTATGAATTTTAAAGTGATGTCGTTAGGCTGTCGATTTTTTGCGTGGAAACTTCTTAACTCAATTTCAATTCATTGGGTTAAAATTGTACTCCATGAATATGTAATTTTATGGATATGTGTGAATTAATATTATTGTTTTACACTTAATATCCACTTATATTGAGTGTATTTATGTTTGTCACACATAATTATGTCCTGGATTTATCCATAATCTAATGATACCGCCATTGTAAGGGACTTCTCCTCAATCTCCTTTCATTGAGGCATATTTGGTTTTAATACAACACTTTATTTTATACACTGTATAAAAACCATTGACGTAAAATTTTATTCAAAAGGAATCCTTTATATATGAATCATTTTACTAAATGAAAAATTGTATGTTTCTTTTTAACATATGCAGGGAGAACGACCTTCTCTGCCGCCATGAGTATTATTTGGTCTTTGGCTTCCTCAACAAGGCACAATGTTTTTTTAAAATGAAATAAATACCATACACTCTTTTATGTATTTTGGTATTTAAAATGGTTTTGATAATGGATTTATTATGTCAATATATTTATGTGATATATTTTGGTCGAAATGTAGAAATGCTTTCTTTCCATTATATTTGTTTATGTCTTATGTTTTTATAATGGTACTTGGACATTTGACAGGTGGTTATGTGATACAACATATGACGATTGGTTCCGTGAAAACCAGAATAGGTGGTTACGTTACAACCTCCAATTAATTGGGTATGGAAGTTGGCCGTATGGCTATTCTATTTAGTTATATGTGTGGAAGTTGACCATATGGTTATTTAATTTAAGAATGTTTGTGTCCCAAGTTACCTTTATATGTTATTTGTACTTTATATGGGTTTTATGGTAATATTTTTGTTACAAAAGGGTATGTAATGATATTTTACTCAGTGAACATTATTTAATACTTCATAATGGTGAAAACTATTACTTTGATAAATTACTCATGGTTTACTTGTTTTTTGGAAAAAATAACAGTGTTCCTTTTTGTGTATCCCTTACTGAACTTTTTATGCTCATCCCACGTTTTTTAAAAAAAAAATTCACAAGAAATAATGTGGAATATGGTCAAGGATGAGATCAAGGAAATACATGATATCTAAAACATGGAACTAGACATGTTTCTTTTTAATAGTTTTTATTTTATTAAAAATTTAGAAGAAGTGTATACATTGTAATATTTTGAGATGTAATAGTTATGTCCTAATTCTCTAAAACTCTAAACCTTAAATCCTTCTTAGGGTCAAGTGCTGGTATAAATATATGAGTTCACAGGTTTTTGTTAATTTCAAAAAAGGAGACATTAATTCCCCTTCATGGTTTCTTGAACAATGGAACATGATTTTCCCTAACCATTCACCAACCGTGTGGGTGTTATTTTTAGGGGGTGCATGGTTACCGTTTTTTAGTGCATAATCTAAAAAACTATGTACCAAATGTTTGAATATCCATTGTGAAGGGATCCATGGGTTTTTAGGACAAGGAAAATAGTTTTTCCTGGTTTTACGCAAACCATGAACATCCTATATTTATTTAATTATATTCATAAAATATAGCCCTAGTACACTCTAATGTTCATCACAAATAAAATGTACTAAAATTTAATCAATATATTAGCAATAAAAATATCGACGAAAACTCTAGAAAGGAATGAGATATCAAATTTTGTATAAATACATGATTGATATAAAAAATTCAAATTGGATAGTGTTTATGGTCATATAATTGATAAGGAATTTTTTAAAAGATTTGTTTGTTTCATCAACGATATAGTTAATAACATTATAGATCGATGGAATATGATTTTAAATCTATGCTATTATTCATGGAATGGTGAATAATAGATGTTTTTTGATTTTTTATGGTTATTAAAATTATTTAATATAATATATGTCTATGTAATTTGCATATTACTGATGTGACCATTATGTTTTTTTAATGATATTCGAATGATTAATTTTCAGTTTTGGATATGTAGTGACTTAATTTATGAATTTTGAATTATGGATTACTCATAATGATACCCATTTAGGGAATTCATTTTTTCTATATTTTCATGATGTTTTATATATTTATGTATTAACTCACAACAAGATGTATTATTCATTTGGATAATTATTTTTTAAAATTATTACATGATATATAATTAATGATTTATCATTATTTTATTGGTTTCGTTTAGTTCTTTAGAAAATAGTAAAATTAAATTTTTAGATTAAGATATTAATTAGAAATTTATTTCTCAAAAACAAACTAATTTAATTTTTTCAATGAAAAATATAATTTAATTATATATTCATATGTTCTAAATCAAGAAGATAAATGGAATTCTCCAACATTAATAAAATGCTCGTGAAATAAAGTTTTGTCCTATTATTATCATTTTTAATTATATCAATGACTATTTTATACCTTTTGGGTGATGTATTTTTTGTTGTAAATCATTCTTGAATCACCCAATTTTTTTGAAATTTTTTTTTTCTCACTCTCCATTAGTATTTTGGTGTTTATTTTCTCCTCTATTTTCAGATTTTCACAGTCCATCTATGTAATGAAATTAGTAATACTAATATTTGATATTATAGTTGATATTAAAAAAAATCTTTAGAATTTTTTAAGGGAATTTATAATCAATTTTTCAATTTGGGTTTCTATGATGGAGTTTATAAATTTTAAACAATTAACAACTAAGAAAAATGTAGAAGGGGAAATGCATTTTAAGGGGGTAAAATTTAAAACCTGAGTATTTTTTAAAGATATATTTACAAATGAAAATATATTTTTATATAATTTTCATTACACATAAAATTGATTTTACCATCTGTTACACACAAGGATATATAATAGTGCACATATGTAAGATAAACCACTACCCGGCAAAGCGATGTAATTTTTTTCACTTACACTTTACATGGAATATGATAATAATACTATATATGAAAATATGAGATATAAATTAAATAATAATGATATTAATGAAATATTCATAATATTTTAATGAGAATACATTATATTCTCTATTATATTTTAACACACTAAATAATTGTAAGTTGTTCATATACATGTGTACTACCACCTATACAAAGAGATGTGACTCTTTAATTTGGTCATCACACCATAAGGATTATATGTATAATTATGTTTAATGGAAAAATGTATTATTAATGTTTTAATAATAAGGATATAAATAGAGAATATGACTTTTATCTTTCCCATATTTATTGTTGAAGAAAATAAATGTTACTAATTCATACGTATGGTTTATCATCCCCCTGATCGTAACACCCATCAATTCGCAAAGAAATTTATCTGGATTGATCATATAATAATTATCGATGTATGAATATTATAATTTTTTCTTGATTATTGTTACTTATTTGATGGATCCATTGTAAATGTTAAGGGAGAAAAAAATAAAAAATTAAAAAATATAAGAAGAACAATGTGGTTATTACCCAAATCATTGTATTAACAATGATATTTTAATAATCAATTATTAAATGGGATAATTTACTCATATATTGTATTTCATAAATAGTTATGGTTCTGTAAAAGATATTTAATAAACATATAATTATTATACAGGGGTTCCAAAAAAATTTAGGATTTTGTGACTTTTTGTAAAGGATTTCCACTCACCATATTATTTCAAATAGACATATAAAAATTCACAACATGTATATTTTTTTGTGGTCAATATACCAACCCTTTCAAATGTACCATAATAAATATAATCATTATAATTATATTTAATACTTAATTTCATTTCATTAATTATTTGTAATTAAAATTCAGAATATTAAAAAAGTGGTAAGGGATTACAGTTATACTTGATTCCTTATGTTAGACACATGTAATATCAAGCAAATATTTTTATTTATTTCCATTATATAATACCAATGAATTTATTAATTTATTCACAAAATAAAAAATTCATTATATTTATATATTATTTTTAGGATACCTATTTCATGGGGTTCATGGATCAAACATTACCAATATTATAAGGGTTTTTTATCTCAACTCGCCTTCATTGAGATATATGTTATGTTATACACCTATATATTATCATATGGACTACATAGATCCTAATTGAATTGTAAATTCTTATATTTATCTTTTCAAATGATCTTTTATTTTTATTTAATATTATTCTTTCATGGGGATTATGATTTAAGTTTTCTATATTGGTATGTGTTTTTTGTTACAATGTCATCATTTATTGAGATTGTATATAATTATGCTTCCAATGATGAAATATAATAATCTATATTTCAAGAAACTCATCAATATTTGTATCCTTGAGTTATTTATGGATAATAAATTTTTTCACTTCATTTTAAAATTATTATTTACTCATGTGTTCAAAATAATATTTTAATGAAATGTTTTCATTTTTTCAATCTTCGGTCAGAATCCATTTTCCTTCCAAAAAACATTTTAAAAATGTTTTTAAATTGTTTAAATTTATTAAAATGATTTACTAAATTAAATTTGGAATATATTTGACATTATATAATGTATTTATAAAAATATTCTTCATAGTGTTTTCTAAACATTGATGGATTTGATTTTATAGAATATTTAAATTGAATAATTTTTTTACAATGTATGAAATGAATAAAATTTACAACCATCCTGAGTAATATTTTATTTGATTTTTGGTTTATTAGTTATGAGGGTAATTTTAATTGAATATTATTATTCAAATTTTTTATTTTATAAAAGTGTTTTTCGATGTTGAAAAGATATTTTTATAAATAAATATTTTAAATTACTTGTAAAAACCCCTTTATTTTATTTCTAGGTTATAATGAATTATTATTATTTTTAAAATGTTTTATGTATTAAAATATTTTTTTTCATTGGGAAATGAATATTTTATTCAAGAAATATTTTACATTATTTATATATTTTCTATTATATGTTTTTTGGTTAATTTAAATGGAAAAAATTTGAATTTTTTTTTTAATTTTTCTCATTAAAACACAAAATATATTTATTAAGAAGAAATTTAATGTTATTTTTAATTATTCCATAATATTTTTTCAATAATATAATTAATTTTTTGTTTCTGAAAATGTTTTCTATTTAAAAATGGTATTTTTTTAATATAAAAATAGTATCCCCAAGAAATTTTATTAATGATTTTATAACATAATGGGAATTTTATCCATGAATTTCATTTTTAAACGTTCTATGAACGATTATTTTTAATTTTGGAATAAATTTGGTGTAACATATATTTTTACAAGATACACCGTCGTAAATTTTCCATTGAACCCAATTTGTTCTCAATGTGTTATTCAATGAGGAAATCAAGAACTAATAATAAAACATGAAATTTTTTTATATGTCATTATATGATGAAAATTATTTGGTTCAATTTATATTTAATAATTTATGATGTGATTAATGTTTTATGATATAATGACACACATAAGACTGATTTTCATTTTGTGAAGGGTGGGACCTATATCTCTCCCAATGCATTTGTAAATAAATCATATCTCATCTTATAGTGTTTACTAGAATGGGGTTTGAAAAAAGTTTAGTAAGGGGATTTTTTATATGATGGTCACGAGAGTGAACCATGACAACAATGATGGTGTAGGAAGTTATTATATTGTACTCTGATAACATTGAAAATGGACCTTAAGAACAATTTATGTAATTCACTATTCATATTTGTATGCCATAATTCTATATTTATTTGTTGATATCATACTATCTTGGATTATGTTATTTGGTTAACTTATGATTCTTGTATTATTAAATTCCAATAATTATGTCATGACATAATATTATTATGTTTAATATGTATGGTATTGGTGTCAATTGTTATGATCATATTCTCTTATAACATGTTCATTTTATACTTATGTACATCCCCTATTTACACATAATGGGAAATCGTTCTCATAATTGTATATATTTTTATTCCCTATGTTATAAAGAATGGTTTTATGTAACGTATGTTTTTGAAGAGTACTACAAGGGAAGATCATTATGGGAGATTCTGAATATTATTCACTAAATTATGATACTATGTAACTGTCTCCAAAGTAACTTCACTATTAGGACCCTCATGTGCATGTTTCTATAATTTATTGAATATTTTGGAAAAAATATGAAATATCTTTGTTTTTACTGTTTCATTTTTAATATTTAGGCCCTAATATTTTTATATTTTTGGGATAAATTGGTATTACAAATATTAGAATTACTAATGCATGTATATATATGAATATATAGATATTTAAATTTATTATTATATACACATGATGGAATATTTAGAGTAATCACATCTTAAGATGATTTAGGAATTAAGAGTTAGCTACCTTCGAGGATGATGAGGCAACTTATTTACATTTTTCATTTACTAAATTTTTTACCATCCCAATTATTTATTTTATACTCATGGACTAGATTGCATTAGACACAATTTGTGGGGGCACAACGAGTTTATCACACACCCTATGTAGCATTTTGTTTTGTATCTTGAGTGGATTCTAGGTTTTAGGAATATAGTTATTGATTATTTTTTGTTTTTAATGCTTGGAAATGAGTTCTATTGAGAAATGGACTACTCAAGAGATAAGGATAATAATGGAGATAACCTTTGATGCTTTATCCATTTCAATATAAATATAATATATTATTATATAATTTTTATTTATTTATATTGAATCATCACATAGATATTCAGGGATGATTATAAGTAATTTTCCTATTTACACTTTTAATATTAGATTGATGTTATTATTATCTTTAATTTTGATGATTGCCTTTTACATAGACTATTCATTATCAAAGCATACCCTATAATTTTTAAAAATCCCGATTTTGTAATATCTTAAATTTACTGTCATTATAATCTCAATACTTGTTAAATAACATCATTGTATGAGGATCCATGATTGAGGTAATGTGGTGAACCGGTTGATGGAAATTTTTAGTGGTTCTCATATAGGGATGTAACAATGTGGTATCTGAGAATTATTTTTTCTCATTTCATACTATTTTGGGATGGTAGAATGTAGACTATGAATCTCTCAACCCTTGGTAAAATGATTTTTTCTCTGTTCATCCATCCCTCACAATAAGTAATGATCATGTTTCGAGGGATGGAGTTATTTGTGATGTTACTATTTTAGTTGATAAATAATTCACCTTACGTGATTGATGTACTATAAGTAGATATTGATTTGTGAATTTTTTATATTTCAAAATTTCATTTCCTTAGAATGAGACTATGTGTGTTAATGAATTATTAGATACACATTCCATTCATATTAATTGAAAAGTTATTTTAAGTAATTGAATACCATATACGTGATAGGTGTGCCTTGTCTGCTTTATCAGCATGATTTCCTATATATATTCATGTATTCCATACACTCATAAAATAATTCTTTATTATATTTTATATATTTTATTGGTTGATAAATTTTTTGCATCCACCTAAATTAATTTTTTCTTATATACCTTGATGGTGCTACCATAACTAACAAATAATGTCTAGTTTCAGCCATTGAACATTTGTTTCATGGGATCAAAGAACTGTGGTTATGATAAAATGGTTGATATTTACAAAATATAAATTGAGTAATTCTCTATAAATTTGGAAGTGGGACCTATATAATAGAATCATTACATATGAACTGGTTACATTTTGAAATATATGGTAACAAAACCAGTTGTATTTATATAAAATCTAGTTGTATCTTATAAAGGAAAGTATCATTATTATATCTGAATTAAATCCACATATTTGAACCATGGAAAATATATATATGACAGATTGTAAATATTATTAAAAATTACAATTTTTATATCATGATCTAAATTATTAATTTATTGGGTGCAATAACTATATACATTGGGCTATTTGCCCTGTATGAGTAAATTTATAAATACATAAATAGACCTATATAGTTTAGATGGGGATTTTTTCATATAATACAAATCAATAAATGCACAAATGGACCCAATTATGGTCATTTTCACATGTTTTTTATGAGATTAATCCATTAAGGGAATCCTGAAATCATTATAATGTTTCTATTATGGGTTGAACATAACTAAAAAATTATTAGCTTTATGAGACCCTAGTATGATAAATTTACCCTATATTATTTATATCTTATCCCCAAGGGGGTAAAATCTTGTTATTAGTGAGTTATTTAATGTTTTAGAATCCACTTATAAGGGTCACATATTATATGTACTGAACTTCTCTAATATAAATATTACATCTTCATAGATGAATTTTCATTTAATTACATAATGATTCATGTCATAATCAGTTACCTATAGTGAATTTGGAATCATGGACGCATGAAAAATAATCCATAAGTGATCAACATCATCACCCACTATTTTTTCTTTATTAAAACACTTCTGAGCCATGCTGTTTATAGTAAATTTCATCATAAAATGGGTCATATAATCATATGATATGGTGACCATATAAGCCTAGTGAGCATAAATAGGGGAGATATAAATATATCATGAGTATTTGAGTATATGAAATGAGGATAATATATTAAAATTATTAGCTTAATATCATTGAACATATAGTTGAATCATTCAATAAATCAAAAAAGTCAACAAACATGAATCATAAAGTATTAAAAGAACATGATCCCTGAGAATATAGTATTGAAAAAAGACATATATTTTTTACAAACACTTAATCGTAGAAAATAATATGTCAAGGATACAAATCTAGACATTTATATCATTTTAGGATAATGTTAACAGCTGTTGTACCTGCTTTTGGCGTGGGATATCCTCTCAAGTACTCTATGATGGGCTTCAGATAACCTATTTTGTACAAACTTTTCGGATTGGGGTAACCAATCATTTACCCACCATTATGATTGGTATAAACTCCCATTAATACCCATTTGGAATGGGGATAACAACCATTGTAAACAAAAATTCTTAGGATAAATTTGAAGGTACTCTCTTTCATGCTTGAATCATATCCAATGTTACCAGTTTTATGATTTGGATAACCTTGTATGTAACCCAATTCATGTTTGGGATAACCTACCATGTAACATCTTTTTGGATTTGTATAACTTCCCATATAACCTCTTAAATTAAAGAAATTACCTCTAGCGTATTCTTTAAACACAAATAACATTAATCATTACCCAATGTTTTGGAGGTAGATATATATCCTACACATAAAATAATGAAAATAATATATATGTGTGGATAAGTGTTTTAAAACATTATTCATCTAAAAAATATGAAAATTAATGGGTTTCTAAATCATATAATTATAACAAAAAATATGGAAAATAAATAATTTATATAATCATTATTCATTTAAAAAAGAATAACTTGTAGATTAATAATACTATTTCATAATAATTTTTTCATTGTATAAACCATAGAGGAGAAATAAGATTCATAAAAGGTGTTAATTATAAACACAAAACATCTAGAAAATGAAAAAGTGTAGTAACATTGGATCAGATCCCTAATGAATAAAAAATGTACATGGATGGCTTCTTTGATAGAAAATAATTTAGAAAAAAACACTTGGAGTATATCTTGAGGAAAATAGTAATTCATTAGAAATAAAATTTAAAACTAATCATTTTATAAATTTTCGTAAATCCTTTTCTTTAAATGTAACAATTATAAAATTATAAAAAAATCTTTAAAAAATGTAATATCATTCTTATATAATATATATTTTTCACACGGAAAAACTGTTTTTTAAAACATAATATATTTTGAAAAAAACAATTCATTGAAAATAAAGTGGAAAAATTATAATGTACACATTATATAAACTAGAGGCCTTTATAACATAAAATTTAAATCATATTATACGTGTTAAAACAATAATGTTTTCCACATTTTTGGTAAAATACTAATAGGTATTGTTTGCAAAATGACATAAATATTTCTTTTTAATGAAATAAAAAATGTAAATCATGGTAAAATTCAATTTAAACAATCATATGTGAATAATAAAAAAATTTGAAAATATATTTTTAAAAAACATGATCATGGAAGTGAAAGGTTGTTATACCGAAGATATAAATTTGGATGGATTTCCTTGAAATCTTTTTTTATTAATCATTAATGTATAAAAATATTAAAATAAGAAAAAATATTACTTATAGAAAAAAACCACAATAGAACTAAATATATGAATTCTTGAGAGTTAGAACATATTACTTCATCCTTGAGTACAGATTCATTTAAATGCTGATAAATGTTGAGATAATATTCTAAAACCATTAAAACATTAGTAATAATGATTTTTTATCCCCATAAAAGAGTAATGTTAAATGAAACATAAAATATATTTAATATGAATAATATAGTTACATTTAATTTCTAAGGGGATGTATATGGCCCTCATAAAAGAAGATAGGTTCATAACACAATATTTGTCACAATGAAGGAAAATTGAGAAAATCTTCACTTCATTAAGTTTAAATATTATTCGTACATGTTTCAATATACCTTATAAAAAATGTAAGATTATTATAAAACTATTATATAACTGTACATATATATATCATAGAATATATTATTTATATATGACCTATTATGAACCATTTATTAACAAATCTATTTTAAATTTATGTTTTGTTTAATAAATACTTTGTTTTTCATTTATGTTTGGATTTGGTAATTTTTTTCATCAAAAATTGAATAAGGTTAATTGATCAATTTAATTTTCCACATCCTATAAATAACATATAGGTTCATTTTATATGTTTTTATAAAATCCCTAAATATTGTATATAGTATATGAAACACATAGTTCATGGAGACGGTAAGCTTATATACATATGAATGATGTATCTATTTTATTAAATGACCAAAATAAAAAATTTATAATAAAGAATTATCACTATAGAATCATTTTTCCATATACGTAAACATATTATTTAAACATTTCTTAATTAATTTCCATGAAAGAAATATCTGAAGAATGAATGGCATTGCTTTTTGTGGTGGTAATCTGCCACACACACATACATCATTATTAAAAAATCATGGAATGTAATGTAAGAAGTTATATGTTATATTATGATTACAGAATAATATTAATATGATAAATATCATATATAAATCATAAATTCTTCATTATACACATATTTTATAAGTGGTGTGATAAAATTAATAACATTAGTTTTGGAGGTTTTAATACGCCACACATTGACATTAATTTTTTAAACAATTCGATGTAAGATGTGATGTATAAGTAATTATCATAAGAAAAGAAATATAATTATATGGGATATAGATAAGTTACTATATAATCATTTTTAAATGAATTGAATGTGTTTAATGATGTAATAAAATAAATCTCTTATTTTGGGTCCTTGTATCTTCTTCAATCAACTACCTTTTGTTTTCACCAAAAGACTTAATAGGATTTATTGATGACCAAAATAAGGATTCAAGGATTATATTAGAAAAAAATAAATTATTTTTTTATTTATTTTATGAATATATAGGTTTATGAGATGTGAAGGGAATATGATAGATGGTTGCCTTTTATAAGTGAGGTGAGGGGCACAATTATAATTCATGAAATGAAATAGGTGTAACAACATTTTTATTATGAAAAAGGACCATTAAAGGACCAATTATGAGAATTTAATATATTAATTCTACATAATTCTATATAATTTTGTTTATATAAGTTTTCAGTTGTTTTTAACACATGTCATTGTATTATAAAACCCACGTAAACCAATTTTTATCATAATAACAGTAAATATTTATAATTTATTACTATTAATTAGTGAAAAATATTAATGTAACCTTATTAGATAATATAATTTATTATTATTAACAAAAAATAATCCATTTTTTAAATAGAATTCCTGAATTGTAAAAAATAATTTAGGAATGACCCCATAGGTATAATGAGAAAGTGGGGTATGAAAAGAAAAAATGTAAAAAGTAGACCTTGTTTTTATATAAAAACGAAATATGAAAATTATTATAACCACTTATTTTTAATTAATATATATATATATATTTAAACTATTTGTATATATATAATCACATTAAAATTATTTGTATTTATTTAAATTATTTAAACTAATTTAAATATCTTAATAAAACATATAGTATTCATTATTCTTTAAAAATATTATCTTTTAATTAATTTCACAAAACTTTACCGTATGCAAATTTTCATGTGTATATTTTATAAACTAATTTTAATCATTCAAATAAATTATCTCAATCATTCAAAAATCATATATATTATTGTTTTAGATATGGTAATATATATCTTGATTAAATAAAATTTTTCAGAACCTATAATTAACATTCAAAAAATTAAGTACCTTTAATTAATATGTTTTCATTATAAAAATAAATTATACATAATATTTAATATATATCTCTATGTTTAATGTAAATGTTACACAAGTTGAGTTTAAATAACAATATTTATGATATATTTTTGTTTGTTTAAATTCAATGTTATATGTAATGGAAAATAAACTCAATGTTGTCTGTTTCTAAAATTAACTCTATATTGCATTTAATAATAAATATTGGGATGATTAGGCTTTTCTAGAAATAAATAGTCCCCAAAATCTCATTTTTTTACATTCTACGACACATAAAATTTATTTAATATTTAAAAATTTATAAATTCAGTAGTAAAAACATAGAATACTTTAGACTAATTATATCATTAGATCTTAATTCAGTTCCACAATTTGGTTTGTTTTCTCAAAAAAATTGACTAGCTAAGCGGTCCTATTTCAGATATATTTATAACTACGATCTTGAATCCTCATCATCATCTCCTCTTTTGAAATCTAATTTTTCATTGGTATGACCATTGAGTTCGGTACATGTGATGGACAAGGAATGTACAACGTAATGATATATAATATAAAATTCATCATAGGATAAATAGAACATTGATAAAAGAACCAAATTATAATATACTCTCTCGATATGATCATGGTTTTAAAAGGGACCAATATGCCTAGGGATTTATTTTCCCATCATTTTTCCACAATTAAATTCACAAAAAAAACATCCTCACTAACGAAAGATTTTATATCACATCGATGGTTATTGGTATAAAATTTTTAGGATTATTCTGTTATATATAGATGTTGTAGAACTTATCTAACCATACATATCATTAGATTAGCTAGATTAAGTTACAATTACTTTATTTATATGACTTTATTCTAGTACGTTGATGTTAAACATTGTTTTACATAAATTTATTCATTAGAATCCAACTATATGCACAATTAAAAGAATTGTTTTTTTTAAAACTAAACAAGAGGAATGAGTTTATCCCCCAACCTTTTAAATCCATTGAATAATATTATTCAATATCATATTTTTATCAACTTTTCTATCATATTGATAGTTTTCTAAGATTGATACACACTGCTACAACTCAACAAAATATGAAGACTATGCTAAAGATGTCACCAAAACATCATGATAAAATTTATATCCAAATCATATATAATTGAATGTGTGAATTGTTGGATCGATATATAAATGTCTACGTATATTAGATGGATCAATACAAGAGGGTTTGAATTGTATGTTTAAAAACATTGTGTTTAAACACTTAAGAAATTAATTTATGTGATATTAAAGTAAAACAATTCACAACAAATAAAATTAACCACAATTGTCTTTGATATAATGAAATGATATTATTAATACTATAAGAAGTGTAAATAAATTGTATTCAAAATGAATATAATTTTTGGAGTAATACAAATGTGATAAATTCTACCATAAAGCATAAAGAATCTATTAATACAATATGTAACAGAATAATTGTAATTGAAACAATTACAATTGAATATGTAATGATGAAAGGAAACAATACAATTCCATTTCAAATAAAAAATAAAGCAGAAATGTAAAATTATTACAATTCATTTATCCCAAATAGAAGGGTACCCTTTCACCTAGGATAAGAGGTCTATATGACCACCACCTTCGTAATCCCTCAATACGACGATGTGAATGTCTTTCTTGTTATCCCCACAATCCCTTGATACGATGATTGGTAAGTTTGTCTTACTATCCTCGAAAACCCTCAATTCGATAATCGTTACGCCAGTCTTGCTATCACCTCAAGCCCTTAATTTTGAAGGTAACCAGCACCTGTGTATTACAAATAGTTGAAAGCCCTAGATTCATAGATCGGTAGCACCATCTGCCTATCCTAAGCCTTCCTCGATTGTTATAACCTGATCTGTCTTAAAAAAACAAAGAACATATTGAAATACCAAAACTATGAATGAGCCATTCACATTTTGTAATTTCTAGTCTTTCACACGAACCAAGAGAGAAGTCACATAGTCTCTCTATAGAACATGATAGAAACAATGAATGATATAAGTCTCTTATATGTTCTTCGTAACTTGAAATAACCTCTTATTTATAGGCCTCAGGTTCCAATTAGCTTATTTTATCAAACGATCATTTTTCTCTGGAAAACCTGGAAGGACATGGATATTTAGCATTATAACAGTCATATTTAATCATAAAAAAATGACATATATTTGAGTAGTTTATAATTAACTCCACGAAAACGTTTTGGATATTGCAAAAGATATAATAATATGATAATCATGAGTACGACTGATATAAAACATGTTTTTTGATAAAGGATAAAAATGAGAATGTAACAAAAAGAAAATATGGGTACTATTAGTATTACTTATTATAAAATGTTGATATGATACAAAGTGAGTATGATGCACAAATGTTAGAACGGTTGAGAGAGTCAGTATGATTGACAGAGTCAGTGTGATTGATAGGGTCAGTACGATTGACTGGGTCAATACCATTTAGTCAGTAAGATAAACATAGTCAGCATGATAAACAAAAGTAGTATGATAAACATAGTCAGTACGATAAACATAGTCAGTACAATAAACATAGTCAGTATGATAAACATATATGATTAGATTTGTGATTTCCAAAACAAGACATAAAATACAAAAAAGGACTTCTTACTCAACAATCTCCCCCTTTTTGGAAAGCACAAATCATAATGTAAAAAACAAAAAGAAATACTTATCTCCCCTGGAGTTATGAAAACACTTCTAAATATGAAATTGAATAAAAATAACTCCCCCTTAGGTATGTACATTTTTTAATGATTTTATTCGTAAATATTCTTTGATT
This sequence comes from Viscum album, assembly GCA_963277665.1. Lineage (NCBI taxonomy): Eukaryota > Viridiplantae > Streptophyta > Magnoliopsida > Santalales > Viscaceae > Viscum > Viscum album. The sequence continues at coordinate 7,802,626 of OY728148.1, read as the reverse complement.
TATATATATTTGATTAAAAAATTCTTCTGCTTATAAAACATTTTACCCTTTTTGATTTACAAAAAGAATGGGTTAATCTTGAGTTTCCTGAAAAATATAGGGAAAAAGGGCAGGGAATGGGAAATTAAACATAAAAATAATTGAGATAACATAAGTCTATAGAATTCCAAAATTGAATAAAGAAAGAAAGATACAAAAAACATTAATTTTTGTCATTATTGATCATCTCATGAAGAACATATTTCATCTTTTTGATTTATTTCATATCTTTAGAGATAGAATCACCCTGGGATTTGACTAAATCCAATTGATTGGTAAAATGATGATCTTGATTCTTGATAGTCTCTTCATGAACTCTGATTACTTCTTCAATATTATCAATTATGTCTTGAAAATTCCTATTGTATTAACACGTAATTGTCTTTCGTTGTCAAAAATATTTCATAATTGAATGATGAATCCTTCGAAAACTATGACTGGAAAAAATTCATTCTCTATTGCAGCTCATCTATTGAAGGGATATCGACTCCCTGAGTTTTTGACATCTGATTCAGACTTTCAATAGTTTCGTTGTCAAGTTTATTGAAATCAATATAAAGTTCATTTGAAAGTGTTCTTAAGACTTCAATTAATATTTGATGATCATTGACTAAGCCTTCGAGTTTGTATGAAGACTTAGTCATCATATTGCAAGACTTCATATAGATACTTGAACGTGCAGATAGTACTTTTATATCATCTTCTATTGACAAAACTCTATTTCTATGTTCCCTTACAGAACCAAAATTCTTCAATTTATTGTCAGTGATGAAGTCAATTTTCCCTTCAAGTCTAGGAATATAAGTAATAGACTTCCCAATTATTCTCAATACATGAACAATGTAATCAATTTTTTTGAGAGAAATTGTGTGTTTTGAATCAGTATCCTTATCGTATGAATCCAGTTCATTTGATCATCTTGAGACTTCAACTAGCTGTTTTCCTTTTTCTTTATCTTTTTTCCTTTCATTATTCTTACACATTTTCACTAATATGAATTACCTTATTTTTCTGAGAATATTGAGCAACTTTCTTCACATGAGAAGTAAATCTATCTGGAAGAGATTTAATACATTCAACTGGTGCTTTATCAGCATGGGGAATTATTTAATGACTTCAATTTTATTTTGAAATGTTTCTTCTCTAATCTTTTTCAAACTATAAAGAAATTCAAAAACAAAATTTTCTTCTTCTTCTTCAAATTCCTATACTTCTTTCAAAATTTGGTTCCCTTTCTCTTTTTTGGAATACTCTGTATGATGGGTTCTTGGTGATCTTCTTCTATTAGTTGAGCAATATCCACCTCAAATATAATCATGATTTTAGAAACATCAAAATCTTGAGCATTCCTTTTCAAAAGAGTCTTTTTTTCTCAGCCTGAAGTGTATCCTCTACCCATATCCTCTCAGAAAAAGCTTTATATCGATAAATAACAAACATAGAATCACCTTTTTAACTATTCTATGTATTTTTTGGACTTGTCTACAACTTCCTTCCTGTATTTCGTTATCTTCTTTGTTTTCGTACTGGGTTACGGATCTGACTTTTGAGGGGAAAAATTTCGAAAAGATTCAATTGGTGGAGGTTCCGATTGATTTGGTGTCAATTTATTTTGTGCCGATTCAGCTTCTACATCTTTAACAAAAAGAATTATACTTTCATCAAAACATACATACAATTTCTTCAGCATATTCTTACTTATCCAAGAAGGCTTTAGTTTGTTAAACTATCGTTTCAAAGGAATATTACACAACATTGATCTCACAAGAATGAAATCTGTAAGAATATAAGGATAAATAATAAAATGAGACTTGATTACTCTTGATTTTACATTCTTGATTGTTTAAAAAATGTACCCTATGAGATTTACATTTATCATGTTTATAAAATAGTCTAGCATAAAGATATCAGAAACCATCAGAGTATCTCTCTCCCCTTTCTGTGGGATAAGAATAACTTGCATTCAAAGAACACTGAATCTATTATCTGGAGATAAATGAGCTTCTTTTCTCTTCTCCTCATTGAAATGAAATAATGAATTTTCAGTACTTTATCTATTAAACGTACCAAACTCCTCTTATATTTTATGAGATAGATAAATAGAAACACCTTCTGTTGAGACATTGAGAATGTGAGTTTCTTATATTACAGACATTGAGATTTTACTATTGTACAGAACAATGTTGATCACCATATTTTTGACAAACGACACCATTTTTAGAATTTACTAACTTCATCAACAAGAATAGGATCTTGATATACGGGTTTCTCAACAAAAAGATATTACCATCCTTGAAACAAAATAATCCTCTTGATTGTTGAATCATATGATTCAATGAAGTCCCCAGAAACTAACTATTCTCTGAAGAAGTCGTTATCATAAAACATTTTTTAAGGCATTTCAGCAGAAGTGTTTGCAGAGGACTGAGACATAAATATGAGGAAAAGGGAAAATCATAAAGAGTCTTAAAATAAAGAGGCTGATCTTTGCCAAAAAAATCCAAACAACCGGTGTGGGTTTGAGGAGGGGGTGCTCTATTTATAGGTGAAAAAAATGAATGTAGATCTTGTACAGTTGAGATTAGAATATACACAACTCAATGGAGATGATTTAATTGAATAATAATAAATATAACCTGAAATAATAAAACGTAAGAAACACAAAAAAAATGAAAAAATAATGTACCTGTCGATGATTCTAATAAAAATCATTGGTTTAATAGTATTAACATTGTATAACATAATAACAAAAAGAAAGTATAATTTTAGATGGAAGGGAAAATAATACGATCGATTGTGAGATTGATGGAAAACCATTTCATTACCATGGGTTGTTATGATGATGGAAAACAAAGTCATTATTATAGGTTTTCAAGCCGATGAAAAACAAATTCACTACCATAGGTTGTCAAGCTGATGGAAAACAATGTCATTACCAAATGTTTTAATGACGATGGAAAATAAAGACATTACCTTAGGTTTTTAAGCTAATGGAAAACAAAGTCGTTACCATAGGTTGTCATGCTGATGGAAAAAAAGGAATTACCATAGGTTGTCATATTGATGGAAAAAAAAGTCATTACCATAGGTTGGCATGCCGATGGAAAACAGAGTTGTTACTATAGGTTGACGTGATGATGGAAAACAAAGTTGTTACCATAGGTTGATGTGCCGATGTAAAACAATGTTATTACCATAGGTTGACGTGACGATGGAAAACAATGTTGTTACCATAGGCTGATGTGATTATGGAAAACAAATTTGTTACCATAGGTTGATGTGCTGAAGAAAAAAAAAAGTTGTTACCATTAGTTGACGTGCCAATGGATAGAAAATCAATACTGTAATCCAGAAAACAAGATAACAAACAAATGGTTAAAACAATAACGAGACATTCAAGATGATAAAAAAATAATGTAATAAACCAAAATAATAAATAGACAAAGAATACTATATGAACAAGTGAAGAAATACATTAAGTAAAAAAAAGTTTTCCCACTTTTAAGATGAGTGTTTTTAACGTAAAGAGAAGTGTAAAACATGAAGTTGATATGAATGATTATTTTAATGTAATCATTCCTAGCTTATGTTTTATAAACTCAAATATATTTGAAGGTAATGGTTTTGTGATAATGTGAGCAACTTGTTCTTGTGTTTCGATTAATTGTAAAATAATATATCATTTTTGTATGTGATCCCTAAGAACATGATGCCTAATATCTATGTGTTTTACATGAGAGTTATGTGCTAGGTTTTTACTAATTGATGTGGCACTGGTATTATCACATAAAATTTTAGTTTTGGAAATGCTCATTCCATAGTCAGTGAGTGTGTGTTGCATCCAAAACACATGAGAAAAACAACTTTCAGGTGCAACATATTCAGCTTTAGTAGTGGAAACTAGTTATGAGTAGTGTTCCATGATTGACTAAGAAACCAATCAATCTCCTAAGAAATGACATGTTCCAGATGCACTCTTTATATCCATTCAACAGCCACCAAATTCAGCATCTGAAAAACATTTTATGAAAAAATAATTTCTAGATTAATAAAATACACTAAAATCCAATGTCCCTTTTAAATACTAAAAGATTTTTTATAGCTTTTAAATGACAATATTTTTCATTTGATTGGTATATTACACACAAGAATACATAAAACATTAAGTCTGGTCGACTATCTGTTATGTATAACAAGTTGTCTATCACACCTCTAAAAGTTGTTTGATCTACTGGTTTCCCAGTTTCATCAAGATCAAGTGTATTTGGGGTATCAATTGGAGTGTTAATACTTTTAGTATTGTTATATCTATACTTTTTGAGTAAATCATTGATATACTTATGTTGAGATATATAGGTTCTTTCTGGTTTTTGTGAAATTTGAATCCCTTAAAATAATGTTATCTCACCCATCCTGCTCATTTCTAACTCATATTTCATTAAATTCAAAAAAAAATCATTAAAGACATCTGATTTGATCCAAATATTTTGTCATCAACATAATTTTTAACAATTAAAACATTTTTTTTCCATTTTTATAAAAAGGGTTGGATATGTTATACCATTTTCATAATTATCTTGTAAATGAAATATTGTAAGTGTAGTATACCCCTCTCAAGGGGCTTATTTAAGGCCATATAAAACTTTGTTAAGTTTGAAAACATGATTAAGATATTTTGAATCAATAAAACTAGGTGGTTGTCCAACAAAAAACGTCTTCTTGAACAAAACCATTTAGAAAAGAACATTCAACATCCATTTAAAATAATATCAAAATAAAGTATGCTACACAGGCTAATAGAATATGAATAGATTAAATTCTAGATACTGGTGTAAATGTTTTTTCACAGTGTATTCCCTCCTATTGATTGTATCACTTAGCAACAAGTCTTTATTTATTTCATTCAATGATTCATTTCCATCCAATTTTTTTTTTCGGAAAACCCATTTTACACCAATTATAGTTGTTTCTTTATTTCTTTCAACTGATTTCCACTCTTGATTCCTTTCAAATTCATTTATTTCATCCTCCATTTCTTTAATCAAAACTTCATCACCTACGGCCTCACCTGTACTTTTAGTTTCGAATTGGGAAAGAAAGTCAAGGTGTTCTATTTAATTTCTCATGGAATTTCTGGTTCTTATAGGATGATTTACATCACCATTGATGTTATAAATGGAATGATTCAAATGAGGCAATTGATTTAGGTTTTGTATGACTTGTTCATCAACCAATGGTAGAAAATATTCTGTGCTAAAAGTATCAGAAATAATTTCTTGAAGATTTTCCTTATCAGAGGGATCTTCTAATAGTGTATGATAATTAGTTTTTGAAAACACATCTAAAGATGTAGGTTGGGGTTGTTTGAAAACAAAATGATTATTTTCATCAATGTTAACATTCACTGTTTCTTTAATAGTACAAGTAATATTATTGAAAACTCTATAAGCCTTGAAAGTTTTAAACTAGCCTAGAAAGATTCCTTCATTAGATTTTGGTGCGAATTTGTGTACATTATCATTAGTATTTAGAATGAAACTTTGCATCCAAGAATATTGATGTATAAAAATTTAGGTTTTCAGACCTTCCACAATTCATAAATAGTATTATTAATATAAGGTTTAGTAAAGAAATAATTTATAGTATAACAAGCATTACTATTAGCTTTACCCCAAAACTGCTTTGTAATTGAGTATTCAATCAACTTGGTTCTTGTCATTTCTTGAAGAATGCGATTTCATCTCTCAAAAAAACCATTTTTTGGAAGAGTTCTTGGAGCTTAATAATTGTGTCTAATACCTTTCTTACTACACAATGTTTCAAAATATGAGTTTTAAAATTCACCACCATGATCACTTTGGATAGTTATCAATGGTAGTTGTTTCTCATTTTTAACTTGGGATCTTCAAATTTGGAAATAGAAAAAGGATTTAGATTTTTATTCAGAACATATACCCATGTATACCTAGTATAGTCATCAACTTAAAAAAATAAATAGTATTTTCCTCTGATGCTTCACTTTTTAAAGGACAGAAAATGATACATGTGCACGAGATGTAATGAATTTTAATTTGAACCTTTATTAATTGATTTAAATCTAGTTTAATGTTTCCTGCCAAATTGACAAGGATCACAGAACATTTTAGAATCATATCTATGTTCTGGTAGATCCTTTTCAATTTTTTTCAAAGAATGTTTACAAAGGTTTCTTAGGTTGTAGTGTCCTAGTCTTCTATGCTATAACCATGATTGTTCTTTTATTTCACAAATGCAAGGTAAATTTTGGCTCATTAGGTCTTATATGATAATAGTTTATACATTCTCATTCCTATGGGGATATAGAATGAATTTATCCTTAGAATTGTGAAATAAACATTTATCATTTCTAAAATTCACAAGGTATCCTTCATCACATAACTTACTTATGCTAATGAGATTTTGGTTAAGACCATTGAAAAACAAAACAATTGAAATAAGAACTTTTCCATGAAAAAAAAATATTTCTTATCCCAACAAAATTCCTTGGGAATTATCTCTAAAGGTAACTTTTCCACCTTTGGTTTTGATAATATTTTCTATGAAAGTTCTGTTTCCTCTCACGTGTCGAGAACAAAAGCTATCCATGTGCCAAATATTCTTCTTGGTACAATAATTATTTTTTAAAAAAGGAAACAAATAGTTTTTCAGAATCCAAACTTGTTTGGATCCATAAGGGTTATATAAAATAATTTTAGGAATCCACATTTTCTTTTCAAAATGAGATTTATGAAATTCTAATAAATTAGATCTATTAAAAGAAAAATTTATTTTCCATTGTACACTATATTGACACATAGTACAAAATGTGGTCCTTTGAGAAAAAAATAGTTATTACTAAAAACCAATCTAGAATGAGTTTAAGAGAAACCATAATGTTTCCTTAATGGTTAAATTTGAGAATACATTTTATCAATGTTTTCCTTTCCATAGGTAATATTTGACAAACCTTTCTTAAAAAAAATTATGACTTTAGTTTTAACACTATATTTTTATCCATGAAAACATTATTTTTTGAACTACAGTTTGTCTCTAAAATATTTTTCATAGTAATTACATTTTTAAGATCCATAAAAAGTTTATCCTTATCTGAATTGAATTTTAGAAGGGTTTTTAAAATACATTCAAAATCAGATGATTTCATTTCAAGATCATTATAATGATCGAATACTTTTTTAGATAAAATATAAATACTAGAATTTTCATTATCTTCTATTTTAATCAGTTGAGAATTTTCATTCTCATGTAGTTTAGAAAACCAAGCCAGTTCTTTATAAAAATAAAATATATTATTTTCTGATGATGTGGACACATCATTTGAATATTCATAATATATATTACCATTATAATTTGAATTCAAGGATACTTTTTTAATAGCTTCAGCATTGTGTACCTTAGCCATGAAACAATGATCTTCAAATGGTAGTCTGGTTATAAGTCCATTATTCCTTTTTCGTGAAGATTCATATTATAAAGAATCATTTGGTGAATCTACACCACGTTCACTCCAAGTATCATTTTCCTTTAAAACCTTCATTGTCTTTTTCTTGTGATACTTTTTATTATTTCATTCAGAATGTTTCTCTTTTCTATGTTTTCTCTTCAGTAAATGAAAATCTGGTCTTATATGACCTACTTTCTTACATTCATAACAAGTTACCTCTAAATCTAACTAATCCTTCCTATCATTCTTTTTGAATCTGTATTGGAAGTATTTTTTTCCCAAAATCATGTTCATTATTCGAGTATGATTGGCTAACTCATTATTTTAATGATCACAATCACTTGATTCTGACATAACAACTTTCTTATCTTTTGATCTTGTTATCCATTCATGAGTTTCATCATTATATGTAGTAGTAAAATATACACTTCTATTTCCATTTTTCTTCTTATTGAAATCATCATCTCTCTTCATTCTTGTATCATTTTGTAGAAGTTTTCCAAAGAGTTCATCAAGAGTAATTTGGGAATCTTATTTTTTTTATCAATAGATGTACTTTTTTACTCCAATTCGTTTGGAATTATATAAATAATTTCTTCTATAAGAGATTCATCTTCCAGACCTTTTTCTCCCATAGATTGTAAACTACTGACAATATTCATAAATATTTTTTCCACTTTACATACTGGTTCTCCAGAAGGAAAAAGAAATCCATGAGACTCTGCTCGAAGCATTTCTCTTCTTATTTCTATAACCTTAGATGTACCAAAATATGTGACTTCCAATTTCATTCAAATATAGTTTGTTTCTTCACAATATGATATCTAGGTGTATATATTCCTAGTCATAGAACATATTAAGTATTGTGTACCTTCTAATTCAGTTGATATTATTGACTTTCTTGATTAGTGAAAGTACTGACTTATTTTCCAGGTATTTTTTAACCTCCAGTATGAAGAATAAAATTTTCTACACCAGTATTGAAAAAAAATGTTTTCATTATATCTCTCAATTACTCAAAATCATTCGAACCAATGATATGTGCACTAGATGGATTTAAATTTTCAATTGATCCAATATTCATCCCATCTATCTAATATAACAAAATCTTTTCCACTCTACATGTTAGTGTAGTAAGTAGATGAAATATAAATTTGTAATAAAAACACTATTATAATTTAAAAATAAATAGAGGAATTAATAAAAATATGTGGAAACCTGCTCTGATACAAATCGTGGGATCGATATATAGATGTATATGTATATTAGATGGAACAATACAAGATGGTGTTGATTTGTAGGTTTAAAAACATTGTGTTTAAACACTCAATAAATTAGTTCAATTGGACTTCAAATTATACAATTCAGAAAAAAATAAAATTAAACACAATTTTCTTGGGTATAAAGGTATGATATGATTTAATACTATAAGAAGTGTAAATCAATTGTATTGAAAATGAATAAAATTATCAGAGTAATAAAAATGTTATAGATTCTACCATAATGTGTATATAATCTATAAATACAATATGTAACAGAATAATTGTAATTGAAACAATTTCAATTGAATATGAAATGAAGAAATGAAACAATACAATTACCTTTCTAATATAAAAACATCAAAAATGTAAAAGTATTATAATTTATTATACCAATGAGAAGGGTATCTTTTAACCTTGGATAAGAGGTTTGTCTTACCACCACCTTGGTAAGCCTTCGATACGATGATCTGTACATCTTTCTTGATATCCATGCAAGCCCTTGATACGATGATAGGTACATCTGTCTTATTATACCAGGAATCCCTCGATACGATAATCAATACATTTGTCTTGCTATCCCGGTAAGCCTTTGATTTTACAGGTAATTGGTGCCAATGTCTTTCAAACACTTGAAATCCCTCTAAATGATGATTGATAGAACTGTCTAACTATCCTTAGAATCCCTCGATCGTTATCACCTGATTAGTCACATAATGTAAAACATAGAACTTATTGAAATTCAAAAACTATGAACGAGTCCTTTGGGTATTGTAATTTCAATGCTTTCCCACGAAGCAAGAGAAAAAGCACAACGTCTCTCTCTAGAACTTGATAGAAGCAAGGAATGATCAACATCCATGAGTTGTTCTTCTTATCTTCAAATTACCTCCTATATAAAGGCCTTCGGTTCCAACATTCATATTTCCTCCAATGGTCATATTTCTCCACAAAACGCAGAAGGACCTGGACAACTGGAATTATAACGGTCATATTGAAACAAAAAACATAGCATTGGTTTGATTAGTTTATAACTAAATCCATGGAAACATTTTGGTTAAAACAAAACATATATGAAAATTATACACATGATTATGATTGATATGAAACAATTTTTTTGATAAAGAATAAAAACAAGCATGCGAAAAAAGTAAAATATGAGTACTATTAGCATTACTTACTATAATGTATTGATATGATACAAAGTGAGTATGATGCACAAAATTCAGTATGATTGAAAGAGTCAATACGATTAACAGAGTCAATACGATTGATAGTGTCAGTACGATAAATAGGGTTTTTACAATTTAGTCAGTACGATAAACATGTTCAGTACGATAAACATATTAAGTACGATAGACATATATGATTTGATTTTTTATTTCCAAAACAAGTCACAGAATACAAAAGAGGACTTTTGACCCAACATTAATCTATAAACCATTTTTACTACCTTATGTATATTATATCATGTGTTTCTTATGAGAAGTAATTTTTGATAGCATTGATATGTGTTGATTTCATAATGTGTTCAATGAAAACTAATAATTAAAATTTCTTAAAAGAAAATTAAAATCCAAAATATCACAAATTATTTTAATCATATGTTTCCAAGGTTTGATGGAATTCCTTCTAATAATACTTCATCATTAGAAAAACAATTTGTTTTATTTCAATAAATTTCACTCAAAATATCCATAATCCTAATATACTCTTATCACATAAAACCTCAAAAGGGATGTTAATGGACATGAACTTATGAAAAAACCCTAAAATGATAATGTAATGATATTATCCATAAATATTAATTTAATATTATATAGTCATATAAACATACAAATTTTAGTTCCCCCTATTATCTCTTATATAATATAATTTCATATATATATAAAATTTCAATATAATATTGCATAAATTATTGTACCAAAATAATATCAAATTTGACTCAACTACTAAAAAATTCATATAGAGGGTGATTATAAATTTTAAAGTTAACATGAAATTTCACATAGGTATGAATAATAATATTTTCATAGCGATCATTGATTCCATGTTATTCTTAAATTTTAAACAATAGAGTGGATGATAATTTTTTCAAAATATAATGATTCTCTTTATCCATTGTGAATTCATATGATTTAACATTTTATTTTCCCTTCATAGGTTTTTGTGGCATATCATCCACATTAATTTAATGATTGGGAAATTAATTCACATAATTCATGAAAACTATTAAATATAAATAATATAGTGATATTAATATATTAATTTGAGATATCTATGTATTTATATCATTGAATAGCCTCTTCCATTCAGTTTTACATTATATTTCTCGATGGAAAACATTCCTAGACCTTTCAAAACCAATTTTTTAACTCAGGAATTAACTTATGTGCATATTATTATATTTTGATAATATTGGATAAAGTAAATTATATTAAACCATGTTATTTATTTTAGTTCTCTTGAGAATAAATAATTTTATTCTTATTAAGAAAATTGTAATGGTTAGAATCTATAATTTATTTTTAAACAATCAATTCACATCAAATAAATTAAATTTAGCTACAAAAGACACTTATTTAAAACACCACTTGAAAACATTTTCTTTATACTCTATAACATCGAAATGTTTTTTATAGGTAGACAATTAAACTAAAATAATGATACAAAATTATTTTAAAAATAGTATTGTGTGTATGAATAAATTCATCATCATTAATATTGATATCAGGAAATCTCGTCTCCATATATGATCATAGAATTTGAGGGACTTAGTTACTGGAAATTTAAATATTAACTCATCCCATTACTAGGAGTGAGTTTTATACATTGGAATATCATTCTAAATAACATTCCAAAATTTATATGCTTCTCCTTAAAAAATGATATAAAACCAAAATGACCATTTTATGGAATATTAAAAATGGAATGGAAAATAAATGTTTAATGGGAATTATACACTACTCAGTGGCTAGTGGGTTAGTGTACCCACAAAAAGGGGTTTTCTTTTTTATCATGAAAGACTCAACACAACATTGATACATCCATTTCCAAATAATATGTTCTGAATAAATCATATCTAGATAATATTATGTTAGAATAATAATTTTGTTTTTATTTAACATCTAATATCATTCTGTTGGCCTAGAGGATAATCATTTCATTCCCAAACTCATTCAATATTCGCATATATACATGTATTGTTATCCACTATCTAAATATATAAATAATTGTGTGATAAGAGAAAATTATTGATGAAAACCAAATTATTATGAAAAATTGTTTATAGGATGACTAAATCTTGAATCACCCTTTTCAATATATGGTATTGTAGTATTTGCGTAGGTTATTTATTAGTGCTATTCAAAATCATAATTATGATTATTAATTATTCTATAATTTAATAATGATACAGCACAAGGTGTGTCTATCTATATGTATAGAATGGTCTATTATCGTGCACTTAGTGACAAAAAAACAAATAAAAATGTCCCCATATCAATGTTCTTACCACTATGTACCTTTGTTCCAGAGCCACACCAACATCCTATATCCAAATATACAGGTAATTACATATATCCACTCCCTCCATATATCCCCAAGATTAAATGAGATTTTTTTCATAATATAACCCATCCATATTATTATTCTTATTCATATCCCTTGACATATTCAAATAAATATCCCATGAGATCATTGTAATGATATGTCCTTATAGTTTCCAATGGTTGACTACACCATGCTCAAATACATACTATAAGGACATGGACTTGTCAAAAATAAATATAACATGTAAATAGATGGATATTCATTTGATAACATAACGATTCATTCTATGATTGTTTATGTCTAAGGACATTTAAATCATGGTCACAAAAACAACTGATCCATAAGTAAAAAATGTCATATCCCACTATGTTCTTAATAACTATCACCCTTATCAGATGTATCATTAATAATAACATTTTTTTAAATATGAAAATTAGTCATATGAATGGGTGAGCATAGATTCTTTGTAAGGGTTAATACAAAAGATATCAACATTTTAGGATAATAATGGTAAGGGAACATAAGAAGAACATCTGAAAAAATCATTATATATATCATTGTTCATAAAATTGCGTTATGGAATAAATAATGATATTTCATTAGACCTGAATAACAATGAAAAAAAGATAATGATACATAATAACATAACTTTTTCATAATACATAAATTTGTGAAATACACATAATTATTGGAAATATTATGTCATGTGTACTTACAATGAAATTTGGAACACATTAGGAATAGGATCAAAACCCATGTACCTATATAGTTACTTTAATAACATCTTATATTACTTCTTTTCGTATTTGTATAACCTCCCATGTACCCATATCCAAGTATAGGATTACCACTCTATTATCTTTTTTTGGGAAAGGAATAACCTCCCCTATACCCTCTTCAATTCATGATAAACCCTCTTATGTACCTTATATAATCATTGGTAATACATCAAATATATCCTCTTTAAATATTTGGATAATATACCTTATATCCTATTTTTATTTTTGAATATCCTCCCACATTCCCTAAATCAGGTTTGGGGAAACCTCATGTTCACTGTCTTTTGGTATGAGGATAGCCTAGTATATACTCTTTATGATAAATTTACACAAATTGATACCAAATTAATTATAGGATGATATAGTTACTACCCAAAACATATTTAATATCGTACAAATATGTTCAAAAAATTAATAAAAATTTAGTCATATTAGAACCCATAAAAAGAAATGGGTTCTGAGAATATTTCATCATAACATAACATGTGTAAGTGAAAGAGGTTTCATAATAATTTCATCATTTCATTAATGAATAACCTGTGTAAAAAGAATCATTTTTCATATATATTTTATCATTTTATATAAAATCAATGAAAAATAGGGTTCATAAAAAAATTTCATCATAAACATAAACTATCAAGAGATGTAAAAATAATCCTATCCTTATATGATATCACAAGTAATATATGTATAACTTAAAAGTAAGTAATATTTTATGGGAAATTATTTTGAATCGTCACATTGATACTTTATTGAGGGAAAAAATCATTCATTGATAATCTATTTTTAAAGAAAAGCTCTATATAAAAAATTTTAATTTTTTTTTTGGAAAAACATTAAAATTTTATAATGGATAGGATAAAAAATTATATAAAATATATATTGAAGAATACATCCTTTTCAAATTGAAAAAAATAAACTATAAAAAATAAATCATTTCCAAAATCATTTTTTATGAAAATACCACTGAAAACAGATAACGCGAGATTCCATTAGAATTAATTTCATGATAGCTAGAAATTGTGTTTCTGTTTTAGATTTTAAAATAACGAGTCCTTTCATATTTTCATTAAAATCCAAACTACCATGTTTGGAAAACTACATAAGTATACCTTTTTGTAACATTTATAAAAAGTGAAAAATGGAAACAATGACTCAAAATAATTATATAAGATCATTACAATGTTCATGAATTTTTTAGAAACTATGTACATTGAAAAAAATGGTTTTTGACTTAAGAGATAAATATAGTTGTTTTTGTTTAGAAATATTTATTGGAAATTTTGAGTCTAAAAATTGATAAAAATAAATATAAAATATAAATTATTCATTAATAATCATACGATGATAGAAAACATCATATTTATAATAGATATATAATATTATTTCATCCTTGGAAGAATAATTACGAACAATAAAAATCATAATTGAGATTGTATTATAAAACCCTCACAACAATTTTTAACATTGAATAATAAGACTCATAAATGAATAAAACCTAATAAAACATAAAATATCAGAAGAATAAATCTTTTTATTATATCACATTTAAATTGTAATTTTTTGATCCTCATCATGGATTATATGACAATAACACAACTTATGCCACAAAGAAGGAATATTGAGACAAAAAACATTACCATATGCCCCAAGGTTCGTCATAAATTCTTGATACTACAATATAATAAATATAACATTATCATAAATATATTATATGATAATAATTATACATATAAATCAAATATTATTAAACTAATACCAAATATTACCAATTTATTAAAAATTCTATTTAAATTTCAAGTTTCAAGTAATAATTGATTTGAATTTTATATATGTTTTTATTAGGTTTATTTTGTCCTCTTAATTTTATAATTGTTTTGTCTAATAAAAATATCTAATAATAATATAATAATAATATATATTTACGATCTATATATTCATAGAAATCTGTAAATGTTTGAGATATATATTGAAAGCCACCATTTATGGAGGTAATAATCCATAACTACACATGAACGATGTTTCCATTTTCTTGACAGATTGAAAGAAATAATGGATAATAATTAATTTACAATAGAAAAATAATATTATTTAATATTTATCATATATCATTATTTATAGTATTAATTATTAATTTTCATGAAAATAATATGTGATGAATGAAACACATCACTTCACGTGGAGGTAGTCTATCGTACACATGAGTGATGTTAGCATTTTCCTACAAAATGGAATGTATGATGGAATACGAGATATCATGATTCAACAAGAATATTTATATCATAAATATCATATATAAACAATAAATTTATCATTATTTCAATCCTTAAATGATTGTTATGGAAAAGATAACATCTTTTCCATATCCATTTGTCAATCGTACATACAAATGATGATTATTTAACCCATTTGATGATATTTGTTATAGATATTGGTCATTACGTTAACAAAAATTTAATATAAGTTTATAAATTACACTGGGGTGATTATATCAGTATTTTTAATAATTATTATAATATGAGAAGATGTAATTAAAGATTTTATTTGGTTGGGATTTTCTGATCTAATGAATCAGGAATGTGTAAAGAGTGAAAGAAAGAGGTGGCCATTTATAAATGATGACACTTTAAAACGATTATTTTTTGAAATTAAATGGTGGATCACAATTTTTTTCTTTTAAAAATTCTTCATTATTGATAATTATTGAAACAACAAGAGATATTATCTTTATAAGGAAAGACAACGGGTGTTGGAAGTCTTCTCTGTCTTTTTCAATGGTTATATATATAGTCTAACTCCTGGTAAACCCATTTTTACCCTAACCATGATAAATATATTTTTTATTGTTATTTATTTTTAATAGTAAATATTAACTTTATTATATAGTATATGTTTTATTTATTCCAAACAGAAGACCTAATTTAAAAAATTCAAAACACAAACATAATGAAAAATAATTTAAAACAAATCCCTCAAATGTAGTGAGAAAGAATGTTTTAAAATAGAAACCTTCCAAATGTTTATAAAGTCATTATATAAAGATAAAATATGAAAATGATTTTATTGACATAAATTATATTAATACATATATAAAGGAAATAATTTTAATTATAAAACTATCTAAAAACAATCATGAAATTATGAAATTCTTTAAAATAAGTGAAAATTATTTATGAAAAATATTATTTTTTCTATTCATCCAAAAAAAAATATTTTCAAAAACAATTAAAAAATCACCATATGAGAATATTTATATTTGGATTTCAAAATTTTTATTTATTTTTATTAATAAATTTTATTAATTTTTTGAAAATTATGTTTCTTATTTGTTCGTATTTTTTGAGAAAATAGAATATTAAAAACATATAATGTCTTTTCTGAATTTACGTACATTATTAACAATATCAATTATATATATATATTATAACTATAACGTATATGCTAAAACAATTTATTAATATTCATATATTTATGGTTAGCATCTAAATTAAAATGAAACTTAAAAACTAATTTTATTTTTATATTTCATACAGTTAATTTTTTTTAACAATTTATATTTAATTAAATTCCAGATTAGATAAATAGTGATTAAATGTCTAAAAAATTATAATATGAAATTATTATTATGCCTCAGGGATTCTGCTAAATTAAGATATTAGTGGATTTTTATTTAATAAGTAGCACTTCATATCTATTATATAAGATATTTGTTAAATGATTTATTAAATAAAGATAATTTAAATTCCCAAAAAGAAACCTATTACAGGTTGTTATAGCATGAATCCTCATCTACATGTTAATGTTAATATTCCTTGAGAGATTCAATAAACCAAAATTTAAGAGTAAATTTTTGGTTTGTAAGGACATTTTCTTGGTTTTCCATAATCATAAAGGATGTTTGATTGAAATTATTTTCAATTTTGTCTCTAGTTTAATTGGAATATGCCATAAATTAAAAATTAAGCAAATCTCATGTGGCAGTGTCCTTAAAGATATTAATTCACTAAACATTGGGCCAAATTCCTATATATAATAATTGTAATCTATTAGATAATTTCAGTATTAATGACACATATATGGTATTTTGATACCCCTTGGAGGATGGGTGGTATTCTAGTAAGTCAAAGTTCGATTGGGAGGGGGAGTTATCATATATATGGATGCTAAGTGATTGTTAGATCATTACCAACCCACATTGTCATTGAGGCCCTTGTCATTAGAAAACGTTCCATCATGGTAGATTTTGTACAAATTAATTGAATGTTGATAGGATTATTATACACATATAAAGTTATTCCCATTAATAGGATGACTAGGATTCAACCATTATTTATAACTTTATTGACACATGGAGTGTTTCATTAAGACCCAATGGAAAATATTAAATTGGAAATTATGATGATGGAAGTATTGTGAAATATAATTTTCCCCTATATGATAGAACATATGTTGGGGAGGTCTATAGGCTGGATGATGATAGTTGTAATGATCTGATCAGGTACCACGATTGGTAATCTTGAGCTTAAACTTTGTAAATGCTTTGACATTTCTTATAGTTGTTTTCTTGATTTAAAAGTAATAGGTATAATATTCATAAAATTATGTTTAGTTGTGTGTTTGGGATTTTAAGAATTCAATGCACAAATTTGAATTATAAATCACAACTATTATAGGTTGGGTGATATTTACCTTATTCCAAATTTTTTCTCAACATTGAAGGGTTATGAGGTCGTGGAAATTGAAAGCCCCCCATTTTATAATGGTTATTATTTGTATGGTAATTTTAACTTCTTAGTTGGTGCATGTAGAAATTATAATTTGAGATTTGGAATAGAAAAATGGAGCATTAGAAATATTAAAAAAATATTGGACAGATTTTATGTCAAGAGTGTTTTATCCAGTGTTCCTTTGAGTTTTGAGAGCCTTGGGATTTGAAATCTGATTTTAATGAAATGGAAAATAAAGGCACGATGTTAATGATAATGTTAAACCTAGACCATTCATATCCTGGAGGTTGTCACATGGATTTTTTAACCATTTACTTATGTCCACAAAATTGTTCAAGAAATATTTTAATAATTTTAGAGCCAAATGAAATGGGATGGACATTGTTATAAAAACACTTCACCAACCCCACATAAGAAGTCAGACATTAGTAGAAAGACCACATTATTAATGTGTGGTTTTTCTATATAATCTAGCCAAAACATGTTCCTAATTTAATGAGGTTATATATTATTTCATCCCACTATTTCATTTAACATTATTCCACCATTATTAATCACATTTCCATGTCAAAAAAAAAACATTATCTTCCCATAATCACCCACTATAATCTTCAACATATCTCTATCATTCATGGTTTGAATTGAATGCCTCTATGTGGGTTTGGACCATATTAGTTAATATTTCATTCATTCCTCCACCATGATTAATTTATCTCACCTTATTCAAATATAATTCTATTCTAGCACATAAGTCCAATTTTCCATGAATTTATTTTAATTATTAATTTATCACATTTAGGCATATATTGAATCCCAAGACTGGATGAGTAATTAATCCATTATATAATTTAGGTGGAATATTTTTTCCCAATATATTTTTGTCATTTATTAAATTAATTTTTGTTCCATGATTCGTATTCTATTGTCATTTCTTCATAAATGTAGAATTTGAACAAATTAATAACTATCAACACACATAGTTTTTCTTGAGAACCTTTACATCATTGGGGGCTGTCTAACCCAATGATAAAAATAAATTGTTTTGTTTATCATATCATTTTCAATATTATTATTTCTCTGATTATTCCATGAACCATTATCGAGGTGTGTTGAATTATCCCTCAAGAAGGTGAAAAAATATTTAAATTAAGTGAAACTTTATAACCATTCCAATTTCATAATATAATAAAACAACCATTTAGGTGTGTTATATTATCTTTTGAAAAGGGAATATGTAAAGTAATTAATTTAATATATATAATGGGATTTATTTTACATGAATGACATGACCACGTAACGTTACCCCCATCATTAATCAACTTATGTGATGTGACGATGTCTAAAACATCCATTGGACCATAGCTTAATTTATTAAATAAAATTTAAATGTAATAAATGATTTTCAATCATGAATTGGCATGGGTATTTTCTTATGTAATTTTGTTACTCATTATTTTCCTCATTTCATGTGATTATAGACCATTTTATTTTAAATGAGTGGTCATAGGTGATCGAACCTTGGATTCCTAGTGGAATTCCATGACCACTATGATAAATCCAAACCAATTTAATGGAATAAATGATAAGTGGGAGACCACAAAAGAAACAATTATATGGATTACCTATTTTTGAATTACTCATAATTGTAAAAATGATTTACCTACAATATAAATATTGAAATTGGAATTCATTCCATTATATCCTTGGATATTTCTTGATTTCCCCATCCATGGAATTCCATGGAGGCACTCGTCATTCAATGAATAAAGATTTATTTTTGATTAATTAGGACATGCTCCCTGGACATGGTTATGAACATTAATCGTAAAATTCCATGGATTTACCTTTTTTACTCTCTTTCCCCAAGACATATTTCATGATTATACTCTCAGTTGTCTTGGACATCAAATCTCAACGTTAAAACGGTTTTACTAGAAATCATATATGATTATCACACTTGAAATATGTGGTTGTTTTCACTATTCTATGCTATTATTTTTCTATTATTTTGGTGATTATAGGGTCATGTTCCTCATGTCCATTATATTTCTTGTATATCGTTTCATATATACCTATATAAATGTATAAATATAATATATCATATAATGTTATGAGAAATTCCACTTAATAAGGAAGTAGACATAGTCAGTTATGCATCCTTTCAAAAATTGATCTTACTTGTTTACCTTTATAATTTACTCATTAATTTATAATAACTGAAAAATGTTTTTTATTACACTCTATAACTAGATTTTATTATAAACAATTTTTTGTGGTCTACTATGTTCATTGTAGTTTGTATGTACAAATATATTTGGTAACCAGTTAGACCACGTGGTTTTAATCGTAGGGGTGTGGATTGTTTCATATGATTTATATTTTGATATGGGTTCTTTAGAACATATGACTAAGCCAAATATCTGGACACTCATATAGATAGCCTATTTATAATTTATTATTAATTTTTTCATTAAATATATTACTTATTTATATATTATATTTTTCTATTTTAATATCATCTAGACAGAAAACATTTTTTATTTTGAAATGAAATTTTTATTAATTTATTATTTATTTTTAGTTATTATTATATTATGATGGTATATTTTTTATATACTTTTTCATTTAATGATTATTTATTATTCATATTTTTTACTTATCATGAAGATATAATTTCCAGAAATTACACTTGTTAGACCATCATTGTTTTTTTTGCAACCTATGATGTATGGGGAGGTGAAATTGAGGTCATGCTCAGAACCCACATGAGTAACCTTTTTAATGGCTTAATAGTGGGATGTTATAAATGAAAAAACATAATTTCAGCATAGATATGATTGAATGTATTCCTAACGTCATTTTCATCCATTACCCCCATATTATAAATTCAAGAAAAAATCAATACTCGTGAATAAGTTATATCACATTAACTAATAAATAAATATTCATTTTTTAAGATGGGATATATGTACATTACAATAAGATGGATTATTATTTTATAATCATTATATTTATAAAAATATCATATACATTCTTCTAAAAAACACCAAATGTGTTCATGTTGACACACTAATCCATGTAATATATTTTTTATATATTTCATCTTTCTAGGTTTCAAAATCCAACAACTTCAATGAATTATCCTATATGGATGCATATAAATAATATAGGATC
Source organism: Viscum album (assembly GCA_963277665.1). NCBI lineage: Eukaryota > Viridiplantae > Streptophyta > Magnoliopsida > Santalales > Viscaceae > Viscum > Viscum album. The sequence continues at coordinate 7,781,616 of OY728148.1, read as the reverse complement.
TAATATGAAACAATAAATAAAAATCAATTTCACTTCATTGGGAATATATAACACACTCATAAAGAAAACATATGGAATCATCTATTTAATTATTATATATCCTACCACATAAAAATCTAACAAAATAACTATGATAAAACCAAAAGGATTAATATTATCATGTGATTTAGATTAATAATATAGTTCTCATAATAACCAATGTAAAACATTCTTGATCTTCAAATGACTTAGAAGTTCACCCAAAATTGAATAAATATGATAATATATTACCCTAATTAAATAATTTCTATTTGATAATTTAAATAATGTTTTAATCATTTAAAATATATAACTCTATAAAAATATTACGGTATACCATTTTTACTTCACATCGACTTTATATTATTTAAACACTAAAATGACATATCCATAGCCAATATAACACTAAGGTACATGTTATTCTACCTTCCCTATATAAAATTTCATGGAATATGTATGGATCCACAATGTAATCTATATATATTTAATCAATAAAATGACCAAAAAAGGAATAATACTTATAAATAACTCTGTAGATGTTAGATAATCCACTCAAAACTGATAAACAATAACATAGAAATAAAAAACCCTAAAAAATTATTTAAAATCTTTGATGAAATATATAACATCATATAATATATGGTCCCTTCAGATGATATATATAATTATGTATGGTCTACTTTTTATATATAAACTCTACTATAAAAAATTATCATAGACCCTATGGCTAATAATAAGGCACGAGATGTTACTACCACTGAACAAATATTTGAATCATGTTTCTAACCCCAAATTGATCATTACGTAATGATAGAAAGAAAAACATGTGATTCCAATTCCAAAATAAATAATTATTAGTATCATAGATTAAATAGTGGAATACTATGAATAATTACCCATAAAGAAATAATTACTGTAAAATTAGATTGAGTACATACATTCTAAAATGATGACATCTAAGACAAATAACAAACTCTATCAATATATTTACTAATTTGTGATTTTTTATTAGATCTGTTTAAAAAAGCCATATTATTTGTTGTTGTATTAATACTCAAATACATTAACAAAAAATTAAGATATATTTAAATTTGGGAAAGGGGTGACCTAATAGTATATTAGTGTAAGTCAATTTTGTAGTTGTAATTCTATAACAAACTATATTTAGAACGGGGTTTCCTTTATAGACTAAAATTGAATATTAATAGTAAATATTAAATCATTTTTTTCATTTTTTAATATTAAATTAATGTAATAATTATTTATAGTATCTATAAAATAACGAATTCATAGCTGTTTCACACAATGATGAAAAACATTAAATTCCATGATGTTATTATTAAAGTTTCAAATCTGGAAGAATAAATTACTATGATGTGGCACATAGAATGCAGACTATTGAGTCTAAGCACTAATATATGGATGAGATATGTTCTCATGATGTTCATACACTATAATAATAAATATGGGATATTATGGTAATTGATATACCATTATGAATTTCACATTCAATTCTGTTATTAGGTTGTCTTGCCTGTGAGAATGTGTAATGATCCATAGAAATTAGTAATATTATTAATTCATGTCATCACTCAAAAACATATATTTATTGACTAAATCACAGACACCATATGTTCATTAGAGGTAGGTTATGTTGGGTGCATCAAAGATGATGTTTTGATAAAAAATAAATATAGTTAAGAGTTTCCCTTCAATTTTATAGAAGATGATATCATTACCCTTTGATTGATAGTAGACTATATTGTTAAATTAATGGTCCACAGTGTAATGAACATTTTACATTAGATAGTGAAATAAATATGGATTAAATATATAGGTTAATGAATCATATGTTTAATTTGGATGATGATACATTTTTTCAGAGGGATTATATTAATCGGTAAGAGTATCAATGAAGTTCTTGGTTTTTTTCCATTAAATTATTTTTATTGGGATCATTGACCGATATTTTAAAAATAATCATATAAATTAGAAAAATCCCTTGCATTGAAAATGAGAGAAAATTATAGAGGGTCACAGTGTATTTTTTATTATTGATCTCAATTAAATTAATCTATAGTTGTACAAATTGGAATAGAAAATAATCATTAAATTGAGGAATAATTATATAAATTTTTTATCAGTAATATATATGTTAAATAAATATTTTCTTACCATACTGTAAATATATATGTATTCTTTATTTAATATTTTGTAAATATTTATTCATTACATTGTTAATAAAATAATTATTTATGAGTAAAATGTTTAATTGGAAATTTTTTATCTATTCATTAAATGTCAAGGTGTGTGAGAATACTAAGTTGTTATTTGGTGATATACACTATTTTTTATAGTTAGTAAAATATTATTTCACATATTTATAATTATAAAAACACATAATAATATATTATTATTATTATTATTAATGAGGATTTATATATTTTTATATATTATTTAATATAATTTTGGGAAATACTGTATTATTTAAATATAAACCCTTCCCTAAAAATAGATTTATATATATGTTCTCAGTGTTAATAATTAAGTAAGAATCATTTAGAAAAAACTGATTTCCCATTATTAATGTTCATCAATTCTTCTGGAGAATAAGAAGCACAATACATATTCCTTCAATCATGAAGGAAGTTGAAGTGTTTGTGATGAACAACACCAAATGAAAAATCCTCCATGATAAAACATAATATTTAATTATAGTTTATTATAGATAAGTGAAGAAAATTTTCACCACTACAATTGGGATATTACATTTGGATCATATCAAGACAAAAAGGGTACCCCAAAAAAAGAATTTTGGTTGATTATTAATACCTTAAAATAAGGAAACTTATATGAAGTATACTATCTTCAAATATAATATTAATATATCATAAATTTAACATGAAATGTTTTTCTCTTAGTGTTCTATGAATATTTATGTTAATATTATTTGGAAAAAATTAATATTTCATGATGTTTTTGTATTAAAAAATTATGTAATATTATATGAAATCCAATTAAACCCTTATAGTTTCATTACCTGAGGCAAATTATGCAATTTTAAGAACCGTCATGTTTTATGGGATGGTCAAATTTAAAATTTAAAATTATTAATTTTATTGATGATTGGCTAAGAGAAATAATGATATGATCATACTTTATATATTATGTGATATTTAAATATTATATTAAATTAAATATATTTTAAAATTAATTTTTTTTATTTTGAATGATTCATATTTTTTATAGTCTATGAATAATTGGAGAATAATTAGAGATATCCATATGAAGTAAAAAAACTATATCTAGTAGACTGGGCTACAAAATGTGTAGCTTGAGTACGCACCATTTAACAAGGTGTATTGTTCCTTGGTGTGTAATTTTATACATGGAGTGTGAATAAGTAATAAAACATGGATTTTTTTTTTATAAAAAGTGTTTTGACTAACCCCATCTGGAAGATAGCATGTAGAATTACATGTCATGCATCTAATATACATGATGTGCATTGATTACAATAGAGTGGTGACATTTCTTTAAACAGTGTGACCAAATGAAATTTATATAACTACATGATACAAATTTCCTGGATAATAAAATATATTCATAGATTATACCTAGTTTATGTGTCTTTTAACAAATTTTTTCGTACATATGAATAAAAAAATAATACTTTTATGGGTTACATAGATATACAAACTTTTTAATAGATGATGTGAAGGTGGAGTTCTTGTCACACAATCCCGCATCCAAATCACACATTTAGTCCATTAGTTTGATACACGGAATCATGAAATGTTTTATACATTATTTGTAGCTGGTTAATACATGTGATGTAGTTTGGCCAATATACCCAAAAAATCCTTAGGGGATTATATCATATAGATGACAATTATAGAAGACATGGTGTAACTCAAAAGTATAAATAATGTAATCCCCAAATAATTTGATTAATTAAATTATATTAAAATACTTAATTATACCATTAATCCCCAACTAAACTGTTGAAAGAAAATGTTATTGACTATGTAATAAATGATTTAATTTTTTTCTAAATGAACAATAAATTTTTTGGGAATTTTCTGTAATTATTGGTCGTACCATTAATTTACCATGATGTCATTTATGATGGGTATGTATAACAAAATTTATATTACCATTAAAATAAAATGGTAATGATTAATTAATTAATTAATTAATACATATGTTTTGAAATTAATAATAATGAACTAATATAGATTTCTTTTAAACCGCATGCATTTGGGAATTAATTGCATGTTCATGATCATTAATGAGATTCACATTGATGTCTATATGAGTTGGTTAATATAAGTTAATTGAATGGATAGTTTTAAATTATAATTTATTAAATATGAAATCCTATGAGTTATACCTTCCACATTTACTATGTATCTCATTTAATTCCTAGTATTTTCATGTAATGGACATTATCCAAAATATTTCACCGCCTCACTACAGAAGTGTAATAAATAGATGTATTGAAAGGATTATACCAAGGTGTATGAAGATGATTAAAATAGGAATTTAGATAATATATTTATATGTTATGTATTGGTAGTGATGTGGAATATTTCAACTAATGACATAATCTAAATAACAAGTTTTCTCATGGACAAATGGTTTATTTTTTTCCACTCAAAGATAAAACAGTTGGTTGAACTCTAAATTTTGTGCTTTATTTATTTATTTATTTATTTTGTTACTTTTCATTGTTGAATTATTATAGTGATGACATAAATAAATAGATAAATATTTTAATAAATAATTTCCAAAAATGGAATATCTGTATGTGTTTTATGAATAAATCCATTCAAAAATATTTAAAATACATATAATAGTAAAAATATATATAAAGAATAAAATAAGGAATATTTTATGTATAATAAGTAAAATTAATCAAATTAATATGAATCCATACTATTCGATTTACTACATAAATAGATATGAAACCGATATAACTAATTATACAATTAACCCTCTTGTAAAACTTTTATCGTGGAGTTATTATAATATTTTTGGGGTGAATTAAGCAATTTACATCTATAAAAGTGTACCTAACTTGAAATTATATAACTCTGAGGAATGTTTTCACGAAATTGGAGTCATGTATTGATTATTTTCATGTCCAGTCAACATACTAATGATATGGTGGGTCCATAGTTTTATGAGGATTTCATACATAAATTCATTTCATTAATTGTCTTATCCGTCACTATGGTTATGAGTGGGGATATATACATATTTTCCACAATAATGTGGGAGAAAATAGAAAAACCATGCCAACAATAAGGGTCATTGGAACTTGATAATAAGGTAGGGGGCATTATACAATTAATTTCAATATGTATCAATGATATTATAATCTAGTGGTGTACCAATACTCTTATCATATATAATTTTTTACTAATTTAATATCATCAACATTATTACTTTGGTCTATTTTAAGGAATGATATTCTCTTTACCAATGTTCATATCTAAAAATTATTCAACATCCTAATGTTTGTGTGGAGCCATGAATAAAAACCTCATGTTATTTCATCATTCTTTCTTGATCCACCTGAAATGGAAGAGAATGTTGATTATTTTGAAGTCTGTGATAAAAAGCAGAGAGGTTCGGTCGACATTTAGTGTTTAATTCATTAAATGATGTATATTTAACTCAATATGTTACTAGATTAAGGGATAATTATTTCATGCATGATCTTAAAATCCTTATATATCAGGAGAGATGAAGACCTAAGTAGTTTCTCATATATATTGAAATATTTTTCAAAAATATTAAATATGTTGCATTAGATGGGAATCATATAGGCATACTCATTTGGTAAATTTTGCACCTATAGTTTATCAGATTTAATCTCCATGAAGAACTATGTAAGATTATCATTCGTGTATCACTTCCTCAATTATTATCTTGATATATTTTTTATTTTTATTTTATAAACATTTCGAAGTATCTCCCATATATTCAAAATATTTCGCAGAGGCTTGTGAAGGTTATGAAGAATAAAAATCCTTGTTTTCTTATAATGAATTAGGGAATGGGATAAGAAGAGATCTCTATTTCCAAATATTCATTGCAATACCCATCATAAATGATAATAAAAAAGGGGAAGAAATGGGAATATAAATCTATTTGTTTCAAAACTCACAAGAGCTACCAAATTATGAATAACTATACCCAAACACTGAATTTAGGGGGATATTTATGTGAATTTTTATGGAGTTTATTTGATATTTTTCTAACCATTTTTCCTCAAATACAATTTCAAAGGAATGCATCTGTATTCAAATATAGGAAACAAATTTACATTGGAATATCAAAAAGAGAGGGTAGATGAACATGAGTCAATATTGAAGGTCGGGATTTTATACCTATCTTGGACTATCACATCACTTTTACAAAAATGAATATCATGGGATTAAAAGTTTGTAATTATGTTTTATCTAGAAAAAAATTTTGCATGTCTCTAAAAAAGATGTAGAAGGATTAATTTTCAAATTTCAGAATAAATATTTCATATTTTATAGATATGACATTGTATATATTAAGTAATATTTAAATAAATTTTTTATAATTTGGATTACACAAACTAGTTATTGCAAATAAACAAAAAACAAAATTGTGACACCCAATACAAACAACTATGGATTCAATAGAAATGTCATATATTTGATTTTTAACTATAATACATTAATATTGATTATTATATTCCTTTAAACATAATACACATAGTGTATTCAATGCATGTCTATGAGAAAAAATTACAAAATCCTCATTTCATGGAAAAAGTGAAAGGGACAAAGAGATTACTGAATTAGTTTATATTATTGTGTGTAGAACATATAATTTTGAATAATGGTGTGGGTAAAAATACATTATTAATTTTAATGATGATTAATATAGATATGAATATGTCTTATTAATGATTTTTAATTATGATTATATTTATATATTGAAGATTTATAAAATGGATGTTGTTAAAAAATATGATTAAAAGATTAATAAATATTTTTATAATGTGGTGCTGAATATATTAATCATGAATTCATTGATATTTAATGGGAGAGTTTGATTTTATCCCAACTCATTCTTACTTATACAAAATAATATAATTTTTTGTTGTGAATGGTTTAACTATACCATGATAGACAATGTGAGATAAATGATGTGTGGAACTATTTTTTAACATCCTTTTTGGTATAAAATTTACAAATAGAAACATAAATAAAAAACAATGTTCCCACTAATGTGTTATTTTGTATTCAATCCCAATTTTTTAGTAGATATAAACGTATTTATTTATTTATATGTGTGTTTGTGTGTGGTTGTAAATAATTCATTATATGCACTTCATGCAACAATATGGTACACCATCCCACAATATTTACTTTTGTAGGATACCCCAAAGTATCAAGGTGGTGTTAACATTAAGAACTATAAAAAAAATACAATGCAGAACCAATATATTACATTAAATAAAGGATATCTATAAAATATATGGTGTGTGTGAGATAGAAATTGATGAATTCTATCCTTAAGGTACAAAAGAAGTTCCAGTGAAAAAAACTAAAACCCCATGAATGTATACATTTAAGAAAAATAGGTATTATATATTTGTAAAAGAGATGTTACATAACTATAACTTTATGGTTTTCTAGTTACCAAGAATGATGAATCATTAATAGTTTATAATAATGATCTAGTAACCTTTTGGGATGTAGTAGGTAAAATATATATGTACAATTTTAATAATGATTCAATTCCAAATAGATTTCATGTAAAAAATTAAATTAAATATTTTATTATATACTCATGTGGATAAAAATACCATTGGTTATAAATGGGTATATAAGAATAATATAGGAATGTTTAAAAAATCTAGTACTGATATCGAATGAGAAATTGAAAAAAATTTATAATAGTGTTAAGGAAAAGATTGTATGGAAAACATTTGACTAATTTAAATGATGCAATCCATTAGAATTACACCTAACATTATGAATTACAATACCAATGAAAGTTGGAAACAAAAATAAAAATTGATTTCCTTAAACATAACTGTTAGAATGATCTCTATATGACACAACCTGAATGAATTGTGACTCCAATGAATTCCATCTATGTATGGAAATTATAGAGATATGTTTTTTGATTAAAATAATAATCCCTGTCTTGGATCATTGAGTTTGATGATCGAATTAAATAATTAGGTTTAATAATGATAAAATCTATTTCTTGTGTTAATAATAAGTTTATTAAGAGTTCAATAATTTTTTCATAGAATATATGAATGACATAATACTTAATAAAGACAAAATACTAATTTGATAGTCAATGAAATAATAGATATATATATTATTCTCCATGAAATATTTAGGTTTAGAAACCTATATTCATGATATCAAGATCCATCATGATAGTTATAATCAGCTTCTCGGTCAATGTCAGAGTACATATATTCAAATTGTACTGGAGATATTTAGTCTGAACTAATTCAATATGATATTGTTTCTTGTGACACATTGAATTGACTTTTCCCAAAAAAATATCTTTCGAAAAATATAGAATGAAAAATGATATAAAATATTCTATATAGATTATTAATAGGTACAGTCATGTAAGCTATAATATATACTAGGATAAATAGAATCTATACATTTAGTTATTTAAGAAGATATCAAGATGATGAGAGTTAATTCAATTGGGTGGAATGAAATTTTATCATTTAATTTCTTGAGGCATACTATGTATATGTTCATAGTACATGGAGGATATGAGAAACTAGTAAAAAAGGATATGGATATCCATGTTTTTAAATATATCATTATAATCCTAAATCATAAACATGTTACATCATCATCGCCAAGAGGAATGTTGTGAGATGGAATATCACTAATAAATATGTGTCTATATATTTAATAGTAGTGTATTATTATATCACGTCTTCATAGATATAAAAAAATGTGGTTTGGGAATACAAAAAAAATCCAAAATTATTATTTGGTACAGAGTAACATAGATTATATCATATTATATTATTATAATAATGATGTAGTTTCCCTAGAAAAGGATAAAAGGTCATATCTATTGATGAAGAAGACACTTCAATAGATTAATATCATGATGGTTTTTTCTCATTGAGAGGAGGCTTCAATGTTCCAAATATCTATAGTATTCATGATTTTTAATCCCTCAAAAAAATCCTTTATCTCCTCATACATATGATCTTCAAGTGAGGTTAGGAAGACTAAAATTCATAATCTCTTGGCTATAGTCTATGCGGTTGTCTAATAAATATCATGTTTGAGAAAACTATGTTCGTACTTTTGATTATAACTATATTCAAGTATTTTAATATTAAAAATTCATATTACTTCATATAGTTCATTTTTTAAACATGAAATTAATTTATTAATTCCTCAGAGTATATTTCAAATTGATATGGTCATAATAAATTACATCGATGGTGATAAATGTTTATTTTCAAAAAATATTCTTAAATACTATATAATTGTTAAGTTAAATACTATATTGGGGAACATATAATGTATAATTTCAATTGATAGTACTCATATGCGTATGTGTCATCTTATAAGGATGTTCAAACATGGTAAACCTAATTACATGATATTATGAGAATATACCTTGTAGTAGTAATTTCACATATTTATGTATCATCATATTTTCTTATCCATGATCTTACACAATTTCCCTTATAATTTAATATTATTCTTAATACATGTATTTACCAATATAGTTAGATTTACTAATGAAAAAATTTACATAATGTGCTTTTGGGATGTAGGGTTTGCTTGGTGAATCCGAATTTTCATGTTATTAATAGACAAGTCAATGAATTCTTTTTCGCTTCCATTTTAATTAATGTTTATATCCCATACCCATTATCAAAATTGATCTATCACATTACATTATATGGGTATGTTGTAATGAAATTGTTATTTCAATATGTCAAAGAATTATGTATCAAGAGTATATCCAAATGATAAAAATGTGAAACGTTGTTGCAATGATATTGTGAAATGGTATTATATTACCCAGTAATAATTATTCTGTGGTTTTAGATATTGATACATTATGTTATATATCATGGGTATCATGAAACATTTACACATCCTAATCCAAGGAATTAATCAATCCCACCTAATTATAAGGAGAACTAATCATAATGTGTAACACAATTTGTTTTTCTATTGATCTAAAAAAATCCATTTAAATTTAATTAATTTGAATAAATATTACTATAAAATATGAGGAATATTTATATTCTATTTTATTTTAACAAATAAATATTAAATATTAACTTTTTATTCAATTTGGTAATATAATATTTATATAATTTATGATATATTGAATCATTATTTATTATTAATATTGTAAATAAAATATTTATTAATGAATAAAATACATTATTTAATATTAGTTTGGGTATTTAATAAATACTATGGAGGAAGAGTGGGTGAATATCCATTATGACGATAACTTTTAATTTTATTGATTTTGAAATAATACCTATCATTTAGCTAGTTGATGCATTCCAATAATTATTAATAATATTATTATAATTTGGAATGTTGTTTGATGCGGTATATTATATTATTCACATTCTATTATTTAATTAAATAATATTATATAATAAACCCATACTCTATAAATATATGATTATGACTAGTATGATTATTTATTTTAGAATTGAGAATCATTTCACATAGTGGGGCATTCTCATGGATTCTTCCTTCTCTCTTTCTATAAATAACTAGAATAGTGATACTCCATAAATCAAGAAAAATTATCTAGAATCAAGATGTTTAAAAAACACAAGATGAAAGTCTTCCGCACATGGTCTTTCATAATTATTTCTCAGATGTCATATGAGCACATGTGGACTACATTAAGAGGTATTATAGAGAAGGATGATACTGGAATAATGATGGTAATATAAATAGGTATTTTAGATTGATCATCAAAACCAACTACGAAAGATCCCAAGATGAGGTATTATTTAATCTAATCAAAATTAATCTAATTAAAATTTTCACTTGTAGATATCTTCTCTCTGGATTCCCTAATTTTTTTTACAAAATTAGATGAAAATATTTTATTGTTCAATTTATTTAGGAGTTTCCCAAATAGTGAATGGTCCATCGAATTTGATAAATTAGTAATGGATATTCTCCCATAATGTGCTTCCACTATATCTAAATCCTTTTGTAAAGTCTTATAAAAAAATATCACCCAACCTAATCATTTTGAATTGTTATTAAATCATAGTAATGGTGATTCCTATACATAAATAGATGCTCTCCCATATTTAATATCCCTTACTAGAGAGTGATAAATCCCTGATTTCCCAATTTTGCAACCATGGAGAGATGAATCAATTCCTGGCCTGGTTGGCCACATGAACACTATGACACCTCCCAATATGACAGAGGATATGGACAATATTTTAAGGACAATAGTTTGTCAATGGACTGACAATAAACACATAGATATAGGTATAACAAAAGTAAATATTAATAATGAATAATATTAATATTAATAAAATATGTAGTAGTGTAAGCTATACCATAACTATAAGGCCCCGACCTTAAACCCTACTTAATATTGAATTAAATGAATAATTCACGTTGAGAATCTTTTCAGGTTTAGAGTTTTAGAGAATTAGGACATAACTATTAAATCTCAAAAGATTACAAAGTAGTCACTTCTACTAAATTTCCATAAAATAAAAATTCTTAAAAAGAAACATGTCTAGTTTCATGTTATAGGTAGCATGACTTTCCCTTGATCCCATCCTTGACCCTATTCCATGCTATGTCCTGTGAAAAACATTTCAAAAACTTGGGATGAGCATAAAAACTCAGTAAGGGATACACAAAGAATAAAAACCGTTAGTTTATCAAAACAAATAGTAAACCATGTATACTTTATCAAGGTAATACTTTTCACCTTTACGAAGTAGTAAAAACTCTTCACTGAATAAAATATCATTACATACCTTTTTGTAACCAAAGTATTACCATAAAACCCATATAAAGAACACATAACATATATAAAGGTAACTTGGGACATAAACATACTTAAGTGGAATAACCGTATGGTCGACTTCCACACATATCACTTAATGGAATAGCCATACAGCCAATTTCCATACATACTTAATGGAATTGCCATACGGCCGACTTGCATACCCAATGCATTGGAGGTTATAACGTAACCACCCGTCCTGGTATTCACGGCACCACCCGTCATATGGTTTATAACGTAACCACCCGTTAAAATGTCCAAGTACCACTATAAAATCATAAAACACAAAACCAATATTAAGGAATGATAACATTTCCACATTTCAATCACAATATATCATAAATATATTGACATAATAGAATCCTTTTTCAAAACCATTTTCATTACCAAAATACATAAAAGAGTATATGGTATTTATTTTATTCTAAAAACATTACGGCTTGTTGAGAAAGCCAAAGACCAAATAACACTCGCGGTGGCGGAAAAGGTCGTTGTCACCACGTACGTTAAACGAAACATTCCTTTTTGTAGTTTTGTAAAACGCTTCGTAGAAAAAGATTCCTTTTGTATAAAAGTAAAAGTCAAAGGGGTTTATACACTGTATAAAAGAAAGTTGTGTATAAAACGAAATATGCCTCAATGAAAGGAGATTGAGACGGAGTCCTTAAAAAGATCATTTTTAAAATAAAATAGATCTATTATTCATATTCAATATAGGTACACATAAAGAAAGTCAAAATACAGAATAAGACATAATAATATCATGACATAATTTGAAAGTAGGAGATTAACCCAAAGAATGGAAATTGGGTTAAGAAGTTCCCTTACCTCGGGTCCGACTTGACTCGATCCTTCTTTAACGTCCTGAATAATAAACTTGAGTTAATTTATACGTGATTAAGAACCTTTTTAAAGTTCATTATTCCTTTTATATCACTTATTGCCAGGTTATAAACATTATGTAACCATTTAAGTTAATAATGTTTGTTTTGTCAATATTTGGTTCTTAAGTCGAAAGTGGACTTCTTACAATTATATGTTGTTCGTGTGGTCAAAGGTTCTTTATAACCAGAATGAAATTCCCGATTTGGATATAATATGTATCATATATATCCATCATATACATGTATTTATAATATTACATAATCATTTAGAGGTAAGAAATGAAATGCACCGTTCATGGAGACGGTAAGTCGTTCGTACGCATGAACGCTACTTTCATTTCTTTCTCATATTAATGGAATTAAAATTAAATTAGAGGTATGTATATTTTAATTCCATAATTATATTCATCAATTATATGTATCATTCATTATATATATCCATTATATACATATACTTTTAATAGTACATTACATTTGGGGATAAGAAATGAAATGCACCGTTCATGGAGACGGTAAGCCGTACGTACGCATGAACGCTACTTTCATTTCTATCTCATACTTTAATGGAAAGAAATAATAATTATATAGAGGTATATTATAATTCCAGTATAACATCATATATAATAACTTTAAATCCATCCTTTACACGTCCCACATATGGCATTAACAAATCACATCACTTTGAGGGGGCGGTAGTCCGCTCTTCCTTAAATGAAGATATCGTGTTTACCCATAATGGAAACCATAAAGGTGTGACCAAAATAAAAAATACAGAATCATAAAAAAATAAACATATTATATATCATATATAAAAATAGTGACATCATAATGGCCACCTTTGAAGGTGTTAAATGAGTATTGAACAATCATCATTTCGGGAGGCAGCATTTCGCCATCAACGGAAACCGTATGTTATTTAACAATTTGATTTAGTTTTGTGAGATTTTAGCTCGAATAAATCTTATAACAACATCCTAGTATATTCATGATACTGGTTTTGTCACAAAAGAAGTAAATAAAAAGAGTTAAAGGGTTGGAGAAGAAAAATAAAACAAATGAACAAGAGAGAATGAATAACCTTTAAAAGTGTAACTCCTTTTGATTTGAGCCTAAAGGCTTCCTTTGAAAGTATTCTACCCAAAGGTAATCCTCTAGGATGAGGAGAGGGATGTGGAGAGTGTAAATGGGAAGGGTTTGGCCGAGCCAAAGGCTTGAGGAGTGTGTGAAATGAGGTAGAGGTGGGGGCCTTTTATAAGAGGAGAGGAGGGGCACTTTTGGAAAGTGAAGAAATATTACTTTATTTGAAAATGTGTTTCGGTTTTAAAAGGTCCCACATTGATATAATTCATGGATAAAGTGATAAGGGTTATAAATACACCCATCCAATAAGTTTTGGACATGTGTAGTTCATAGATTTTACATTATCATTCCATTTTATTTAAATCGTCAAATAATGATGTCATCACTGCATCATTATTATGTCATACATAATTTAATTTATATAATGTATAAAAATTATAAAAAAAATACTATGATGTAGTAAATCTTTTTAGATTTCCAATGAATATTTATAATCAAAAATCTGATCTTTATAACCCCATGTAAAAATTGTTTTCGTAAAACATATTTTGTTTGTGTCATTTTTACTTTAACATTTAATAAAAAGTTATTTATGTCATTTCCCAACCAAAGTGTCTACATGGGGTCCCAAAGTTGACCCATGGCTTTTCTTGGTCGGAAATGACACAAAAAATAAGGTTGGGACATGTGTCTAGGTTATTTCATAATTTTAAAGAATTATTTATACCTTAAACTACACTAATTACCACTAATCGCGATTAAAAACTTAATTAGTTACTATTCACCAAAAAATTATTTTAATCTCATTGAACCACATTTTACTTATTAATGACAACCATTTATGTCGGATTTTTGAAAATCAAAACACAATGGTGGCAAAATTTCATTTAAACGGAAAAATCAGTTTTTATAAGTACCACTTAGTGGTTTCACTATTCATCAAAAAATTGAAGTTTTTC
Organism: Viscum album; assembly: GCA_963277665.1. NCBI lineage: Eukaryota > Viridiplantae > Streptophyta > Magnoliopsida > Santalales > Viscaceae > Viscum > Viscum album. Next base: position 7,766,600 of record OY728148.1, on the reverse strand, counting down.
AGAAAATTACAAAAAATTCACCCTAAGCTATATATGATATTCCGAATTCAAAAATGAAGTCTATTATACAATATTCAAAACATATAAGTCACATTAATTAATTTAATAATTAATTCCCCCTGTCAGAGCAAATAGCGTGTTTTTATGAAACAATAAGTATCAAAAGATTGACACTAGTTTAAGTCCGATTTCAATGTGAAATTAATTACAATGACCACTATTGGATTTAATGGTAAAAATATATTCTAATTTCACATTAAAACCAATTAAAAAGATAATCTAATCATATAAATAAATTATATTAAAAAGAGGTTTTGAATTAAAATACAACATCTTACACTATTCATTTAAAAAAATGAACTTTATCAGAAAAATACCAAAATATTACACAAAGTAAAATTTAATGTCCCGATTCTAAAGAAGAGTTTTATTTGGTCCAAAGGAATGTATAAGAGTGATGAAAACTATATTTAATGACAGTACGCCATCAAAAGGCGATAAGTGAACCTTTAGTGAAAACTAGGGCATATACGCCTAAAATTGAATTCATTCTGTATTTTAAGCCTTTATATTTTATTGGATAAATGTAAAAACATTTAAAAACATATATAATCATATTTTAGTTATTTATATCCATTCCCGCCAATACAACGGCTACATGTTAACTACCATTTAAAATAATATTATTTTATTATTAGAGTGCAACGTAAGATTCCCAAGAAACTCGTTGTTGCGTGTTGGGTACGCCATCGAGCATAGCATCCCCTTTAAAGTAATATTAATATTCGATTCACAAATATGGATAAATATAATGATGACATATTCTTTATTTACCTGGGGTGTTACATCCTTCCCCCCTTTTGGGAATTGCGTCCCCGCAATTTTAAAATTGGGCTTGGAAACATCCTTGAAAGTCCCACATCGGAACAAGGATCGGTAAAACAATCACTTTAAAATAAATAAAGATAAGTACAAAGGTCACCCGAGTTAACCCATACTAGGATTCCAAGTATGAAAACATGGACATGGAGGAGAAAACATAGGGTCATGTTCTGATGGAGAGTGATAGAAAACATGTTTAGGAGAAAGTTAACCATGAGAGAATCACAAACTTGTGATGGGTTAAACGGTATTTTATTCCCCAGTAGGAAAAGTTAACAGACAACATTTTTGTTTTAAGTTACTTTTTATTGAGGAATTTATTCATAAGGAAACATAATCACTTATCATGTTGACTCTCAAATTTTATTATATTCCTTACACAAACTCATATTTTCTCCAAAAGGCGAGTATTTAGGATGACTTGTTCAAATTAAGAGTACTATAATCAACTTCTAGAGAATCACATAATCCACAAAAGAGAACTATATACTTCCCATATCTTTAGACCTTAACCATAACCAAAACCAAAAAGGTTAGTACAAGGTCAGATAATCCAAAAAAGGATCACCCTTTATAAAAAGAAAATCTATTCTTAATCTCAAAAATTTGTCCAACAAAATCCAAAGTTTAACGAGGACCATCCGATAAACAAATTTGTCCAGAAAAATTCCTCAAAGTAAACAAATCTAATATTGAAACCCAAACATTTTAAGGATTTAGTCACATAGTATTCCAAGTTAAATCATAAAATTTATCTCCAAAAAACATCAGTTGCTCCTAAAGTCCCGTATTGAAAAGTAATTAACCTAATCACATATCCTCCATGATAGGTTAATCATTTTCATAAATAACCCAAAATCATCTTACTTTTAATTCATAAAATCATATAACTAGAAAGAATCAGTCAAACTAACCAGGGACTTCACGTAGTCCAGTGGTAGGTGATAAATACCAATCACACTTTGGTTGTGGGTTCGATTCCAGCAGCTTTGTCTGACGCAATGGGTTGTCACACGGTCTGCGTGTTGTCCTTTTTTCAAAACTATATAATTCTTAAATCATTCCCCAAAAAGGGATAAAATAATCAAAAATAACCATAACATAATTTATCCTCAATTTTATGTCATGCCTTTCACTTCAATCATAACATATATTAACCCATAATTACCTCGAGTTGTCTTCAGTAATCCAACAACAAGGTCCATGGATATATTCTCTCATTTCCACTCTGGCACTGGTAAAGGCTGAAGCATCCCTTTCGGTAACTTCCGCTCTTCTTTAATCTGTTGACATGTCAAACACTTCACAGTAAAATCAACAATATCTCTTTTCATTCCATCCCACCAGTAATACTCCCGCAGATCTCTGTACATCTTATTACTGCCAAGATGAACTGAAAACGGGGAACTATGAGCTTCACATAAAAACTCTTTCTTCAACTGTGAATCACAAGGCACACACAATATCTTCCCAAACCTCAAAACACAAACACAAACATATCCAAGAACTCATGGAAAATTTTATTCATAAGGTCCATGAATACAGCAGGTGCATTGGTTAACCCAAAAGGCATAACTACAAATTCATAATGGCCATATCTAGTACATAACACAGTCTTCGAAACATATGCTTCTTTTACATTCAACTGATGGTACCCCGACCTCAAGTCAATCTTTGAAAAATAATGATCTCCCTGGAGCTGATACCACTTCATTTGATGGCCCAACATCTGCTGAAGTTGTTGCCAAGGATTTTACCACCCCTTTATGCTTGTAGTCTGGCTGCATTCCCCCAGTTGAGTTCTTCGTTGGACACTTGTTTGAATAATGACTCATTTCATTACACTTAAAACATCTTACCATTGGCTTTTCATTTCTTGCTTGATCATCTTCCTTAAAGTTACGAGCAATATGACCAGACTTACCACACCGAAAGCACTTACCAGACTTGGATAAACATTCTCTAGGATGCATTTTACCACACTTCTCACAGGATGGATATTTGTTTTTCTTACCTCCTTGCTTCTTTAATGAATTCTTCCCCTTTTCCTGCCAACTAGACCTCTTATTCTGTTGTTTGTCATAGAACACCTGATCATTGGAAAACTCCATTTCCACCTTCTTCTCACATCGAACAAGTTTTTCATAACTTTTGAACTCACGAGAAGCTAAAGCCCTTCGATACATTGGCTTCAACCCTGAGTAAAAACGGTTTATTTTACTATCAAGATCTCGTATGAAGTTTGGAGCATACCTTGCCAATTGAGTGAACTTTTCTTCATAAGCAGCCACTGAATCATCCTCCTGCCTCAATTCTAGGAACAATTTTTCCATCATAAGACGAACCACCTTAGGAAAATATTTCTCAAAAAACATACCTTTGAATTAATCCCGGTGAAGATCCTCAATCTCATCACTATCCCATATATTTTTCACCATCGACCACCACTGATCAGCTTCACCTTCAAAACGGTAAACAGCAAGACTAACCTTTTGATGTTCTGAACACCCCATGACATCAAAAATCTTCTCCAGTGCTTTAATCCACCCTTCACCTATCACAGGGTCAGATGATCCTCTGAATGATGGGGAATGTTGCCTCATGAAATGTTCCACCACTGACATGTTCCTCTATGGTTGATATGGCTGATCTCGTGAATGGATACCACCACCATTTATAGCCTGAGTCAATTGTGCCATCACTCCAACAAACTGTTCAGTTCCGATTCTGACCATCTCAGGTTGCTGATTTGGAAGGTTATCTTCCTCTTGATGTCGTCCCAACATAGCTGCTTTGTTTCCTCTGCGGAAAACCATTCTAAACACAGAAATATCTTAGGCGAAGCAACATGGTAATCCGTAAATGCTATATCATTTCAATCATATTATAATTTAACACTTTTCTAACTCCTAAAGTTGTCTAAACCGACCTCTGATACCAACTATAAGGCCCCATCCTTAAACCTTACTTAATATTGAATTAAATGAATAATTCACGTTGAGAATCTTTTCAGGTTTAGAGTTTTAGAGAACTAGGACATAACTATTACATCTCAAAAGATTACAAAGTAGTCTCTTCTAGTAAATTTCCATAAAATAAAAATTCTTAAAAAGAAACATTTCTAGTTTCATGTTTTAGGTAGCATGACTTTCCCTTGATCCCATCCTTGACCCTATTCCATGCTATGTCCTGTGAAAAACATTTCAAAAACTTGGGATGAGCATAAAAACTCAGTAAGGGATACACAAAGAATAAAAACCATTAGTTTATCAAAACAAATAGTAAACCATGTATACATTATCAAGGTAATACTTTTCACCTTTACGAAGTAGTAAAAACTCTTCACTGAATAAAATATCATTACTTACCTTTTTGTAACCAAAGTATTACCATAAAACCCATATAAAGAACACATAACATATATAAAGGTAACTTGGGACATAAACATACTTAAGTGGAATAACCGTACGGTCGACTTCCACAAATATCACTTAATGGAATAGCCATACGGACAATATCCATACATACTTACTGGAATAGCCATACGGCCAACTTCCATACCCAATGCATTGGAGGTTATAACGTAACTACCCGTCCTGGTATTCACAGCACCACCCGTCATATGGTTTATAACGTAACCACCCATTAAAATGTCCAATTACCAATATAAAATCATAAAACATAAAACCAATATAAAGGAATGATAACATTTCCACATTTCAATCACAATATATCATAAATATATTGACATAATAGAATCCTTTTTCAAAACCATTTTCATTACCAAAATACATAAAAGAGTATATGGTATTTATTTTATTCTAAAAACATTACGGCTTGTTGAGAAAGCCAAAGACCAAATAACACTCGCGGAGGTGGAAAAGACCGTTGTCGCCACGTACGTTAAAAGAAACATTGTTTTTTGTAGTTTTGTAAAATGCTTCGTAGAAAAAGATTCCTTTTGTATAAAAGTAAAAGTCAAAGGGGTTTATACACTGTATAAAAGAAAGTTGTGTATAAAACGAAATATGCCTCAATGAAAGGAGATTGAGACGAAGTCCTTAAAAAGATCATTTTTAAAATAAAATAGATCTATTATGTGTATTAAATATAGGTACACATAAAGAAAGTAAAAATACAAAATAAGACATAATAATATCATGACATAATTTGAAAGAAGGAGATTAACCCAAAGAATGGAAATTGGGTTAAGAAGTTCCCTTACCTCGGGTCCGACTTCACTCGATCGTTCTTTAACATCCTGAATAATAAACTTGAGTTATTTTATACTTGATTAAGAACCTTTTAAAAGTTAATTATTCCTTTTATTTCACTTATTTCCATGTTATAAACATTATGTAACCATTTATGTTAATAATGTTTGTTTTGTCAATATTTGGTTCGTAAGTCGAAAGTGGACTTCTTACAATTACATGTTGTTCATGTGGTCAAAGGTTCTTTATATCCAGAATGAAATTCCTGATTTGGATATAATATGTATCATATATATCCAGCATATACATGTATTTATAATATTACATAATCATTTATAGGTAAGAAATGAAATTCACCGTTCATGGAGACGGTAAGTCGTTCGTACGCATGAACGCTACTTTCATTTCTTTCTCATATTAATGGAATTAAAATTAAATTAGAGGTATGTATATTTTAATTCCAGAATAATATTCATCAATTAGATGTATCATTCATTATATATATCCATTATATACGTATACTTTTAATAGTACATTACATTTGGGGATAAGAAATGAAATGCACCGTTCATGGAGACGGTAAGTCGTACGTACGCATGAACGCTACTTTCATTTATATCTCATACTTTATTGGAAAGAAATAATAATGATATAGAGGTATATTATAATTCCAGTATAACATAATATATAATAACTTTAAATCCATCCTTTACACGTCCCACATATGGCATTAACGAATGACATCACTTTGAGGGGGCTGTAGTCCGCTCTTCCTTAAATGAAGATATCGTGATTACCCATAATGGAAACCATAAAGGTAGGCCAAAAATAAAAAATATAGAAGATTAAAGAAAAAATAAACATATTATATATCATATATAAAAATAGTGACATCATAATGTCCACCTTTGAAGGTGTTAAATGAGTATTGAACAATCATTATTTCGGGAAGCAGAATTTCGCCATCCACGGAAACCGTATGTTCTTTAACCATTTGATGTAGTTGTGTGAGAGTGTATCTCGAATAAATCTTATAACAACATACTAGTATATTGAAGATACTGGTGTTGTTACAAAATAAGTAAATAAAAAGAGTTTATAGGGTTGGAGAAGCAAAATAAAACAAATGAACAAGAGAGAATGAATTACCTTTAAAAGTGTAACTCCTTTTGATTTGAGCCTAAAGGCTTCCTTTGAAAGGATTCTGCCCAAAGGTAATCCTCTAGGATGAGGAGAGGGATGTGGATAGAGTAAATGGTCAGGGGTTGTCCGAGCCAAAGGCTTTAGGAGTGTGTGAAATGAGGTAGAGGTGGGGGCCTTTTATAAGAGGAGAGGAGGGGAACTTTTGGAAAGTAAAGAAATATTACTTTATTTGAAACTTTTTTCGATTTTAAAAGGTCCCACATTGATATAATTCGTGGATAAAGTGATAAGGGTTCGAAATCAACCCATCCAATAAGTTTTGGACATGTGTAGTTCATAGATTTTACATTATCTTTCCATTTTATTTAAATCGTCAAATAATGATGTCATCGCTGCATCATTATTATGTCATACATAATTTAATTTATTTAATGTCTAAAAATTATAAAAAACACTATGATGTAGGAAAACTTCTTATCTTTCCAATTACTATTTATAATCAAAAATCTGATCTTTATAACCCCATGTAAAAATTGCTTTCGTAAAACATATTTTTTGTGTGTCATTTTTACTTTAACATTTAATAAAAAGTTATTTATGTCATTTCCCAACCAAAGTGTCTCCATGGGGTCCCCAAGTTGACCCATGGCTTTTCTTGGTCTGCCATTACACAAAAACTAAGGTTGGGACATGTGTCTTGGTCATTTCATATTTTTAAAGAATTATTTATACCTTAAACTACACTAATTACCACTAATCGCGATTAAAAACTTAATAAGTTACTATTCACCAAAAAATTATTTTAATCTCATTGAACCACATTTTACTTATTAATGACTACCATGTATGTCGGATTTTTGAAAATCAAAACACAATGGTGGCAAAATTTCATTTAAACGGAAAAATCAGTTTTTATAAGTACCTCTTAGTGGTTTCACTATTCGTCAAAAATTGATGTTTTTCAGAAAATTACCAAAAATTCACCCTAAGCTATATTTGATATTACAAATTCAAAAATGAAGTCTATTTTACAAAATTCAAAACATATATGTCACATTAATTAATTTAATAATTAATTCCCGCTGTCAGAGCAAATAGCGTGTTTTTATGAAACAATAAGTATCAAAAGATTGACACTAGTTTAAGTCCGATTTCAAAGTGAAATTAATTCCAATGACCACTATTGGATTTAATGGTAAAAATATATTCTAATTTCACATTAAAACCAATTCAAAAGATAATCTAATCATATAAATAAAGTATATTAAAAAGAGGTTTTGAATTAAAATACAACATCTTACACTATTCATTAAAAAATGAACTTTATCAGAAAAATATCAAAAATTTACACAAAGTAAAATTTAATGTCCCGATTCTAAAAAAGAGTTTTATTTGGTCCAAAAGAATTTATAAGAGTGATCAAAACTATATTTAATGACAGTACGCCATCAAAAGGCGATAAGTGAACCTTTAGTGAAAACTAGGGCATATACGCCTAAAATTGAATTCATTCTGTATTTTAAGCCTTTATCTTTTATTGGATAAATGTAAAAACATTTAAAAAAATATATAATCATATTTTAATTATTTATATCCATTCCCGCCAATAAAACGGCTACATGTTAACTACCATTTAAAATAATATTATATTTTTATTAGAGTGCAACGTAAGATTCCAAAGAAACTCGTTCTTGTGTGTTGGGTACGACATCGAGCATAGCATCTCCTTTAAAGTAATATTAATATTTGATTCAAAAAAATGGATAAATATAAAGATGACATATTCTTTATTTACCTGGGGTGTTACAATAATGATAAATACTCTAGTATATGCATTGTTAATATTACATATTAAAAAGATAATAATGCCATGATATTATAAAAATATTTATGTTCATTGGATTCAATGGTATATGGATTCAAAATATACTAAATGAAAGGAAAAAAGACACATAGTTTCCTCTACTAGCATCATGATTATAGGATTATTCCTTTTATCCTATACTATATCCTAATATTGAGAATCATACGTCATATGCAAGGAACATATCATTATCTATTTCTGATGACATGAAATCGATATAGATACAATATAAATTCTAAATATGGATTGATATATAATTAGTAAGATACCACTAATGTTGTATAGAATATTTTGTTCTATGCATATAAAATGAGAATTGGAGAGGTAAATAATAAATGTAAATAAAACATTAAATAAACCAAATAAAATGGGGTAACTTATTAGATATTCAACATATACTAATCACTTCAGCCTAATATGGATATGTATGAACCATGTTTAAAATTTTTAGGTTTACTATATATGTGGATGTATTTAATGTGTGCATATATATATATATATATATTGATACTTTATAATTCATCTAGAATGAATGTTTGTAATCATAATAGGGATGTCGAAAAGGTAACTGTAAAGATGGGTCAAAATGAAGCATTTTCCTTGTCTTGATTGTAAAATATAATGATTTATAACATTCTTTCAAAATATTTTTACAGGGTATCATTAGGATTTATCATATTTAATAATGATCCTAAACATGATGATCAATAAATGAAATCCCATGTATCGTTAAAATATCTCTATAAATACCCATCACCATACGAGTCAACATAAAAAAATACCAAAAAGGAATCCTAACACACTATAGTGATATAGGTTTAACATATATGGATATTACTTTTTTATATTAATACATAGTACATTAGAAAAAAATTCAAGTATAATGACCATAGTAGTTTAGTGTCTGTGGAAACAAAGAATCAAAATCATTTATCATGGTGAAAGATCTTGAAAATATCCCATAATGATCTCTACCTTTAGTATATCATCCAATAACATTTATTAGTTACCTGGGGAATGAAAATATTAGAATGGGGTGAGCTTAGATGATGTGTAAAATAAATAATGAAATGTGTAATTAAAATTTGAACAAATGGGTATAAATGTTTTTATAATATATGAAGAAGAAACCTTGTATATTATAGATAATAATTATTATTTTAAGTTCTTAAGTCACAGAAAATAATGAAATAAAGAACATATTCCCTAAAATCACAAAATAGGAATAAAACATGTAATTCTGGAGGACACATAATCATATAATATATTTATTATTATAGGTAAGTAATAACTACCAAAACCATATTAGTAGTCTAGGTTCAGTCCCCATACCAACTAGGTTGTGATGGTTCACTCCCATGGACATCTTTGTAGCATGAGTTCCCTCCTTATACCATTTGGGTTATCATGGGTCACTCCCATATCCATCATAAAAGCACAATTTTAGTCCTCATACCATGTTGGTAGTCATGGTTCACTCTCATGTACAATTTTTTAGTCAAGTTACATCTCCAAGACCGTTTTATTTTATCTCATATGATATAACTATTCTCCAAATTCATTATAAGGATGTATAGATCCCTCCTATATCAATATGAAATCATGAATTCATCTTCCAAAAGACCATAATTAATCATATCATAACCCAAGACATTAAATGGGTATCATAATTATGTATACATAAGATAAATTTTATAGATAGATATAGGTTTCACAATCATTTCATCAAGAGCATAACCCCTGAAGGAGAAATAGATTTCTTAAGTGAATAACCGATGAAATGGAAATCAGTTTCATAAAGACCATGATATTATGAATAATCTATTCATTGAATGATTATGAATAGAAACATTATATTATTTCATAGAAAAGAATTAATAACATCATCATATGCCGTTTTACATGGAAAATAATATTGAAATATATTTCAAAAATGATTCTTGAGAAAAATACACATTATTAAATGGATAAAAAATTTTAATACATAAAACAATTTAAAAATAATTTTCTTATAAAATTACATTTAAAACATACATAAATGACATTAAATAATTATGAAATAATTTTTCTATTAAAATATATAAAATAAGAATCAAAATATATTAGAAACCATTTATCTATTAAAACACCTTGAAAAGATATAATAAAAATATGAAAAAGTTTTAAAGCTTTTTTACTTGAAAATATATGAAATTATCTTGAAAATGATTTCGAACCCATTTTTTAAAAATATTTTAAAAAAATTAATGAATGACTTAAAATATTTTTAAATTCTTTTTTCTTCATAACATATGAAAAAATCATGAAAATGTTTTTAAATCCATTTATTTTATAATAATTTTAATACATATAATTAAATATTGAATGTATTTTTAAAACCCTTTTACTTAGCAATATATTAAAAGAGCATGGAAAAATTTTGAAACGATTTTTATTTAAAATAATTTGTAAACAAATGAATATGGGTTGGATTTTTTAAAAACAAATCCATTTAAAACAATATAATAGACATTTTCCTCAAAATGATTATTTATAAAATGAAAATAAAGATTCAAATAAATGAAGATGGGTAAAATCATACTTGTCGTATGATGTAAAAATTACATTCCTTTTGCATTGAAAAATGAAAAAAATGTCTTTTTTGGAATTTGACTTGTAAAGTATTGAGAATAGACGAGTCAAAAAATGTTATGTTAAAAATTTATTTCAAATATTCTATGTTAATGGTAAAATAATTTTTGAAACCCATTTTTGAAAACCTTGTTTGGAAGGGACCTAGATTTTTGATCGAAGAGAGGGTAAATTTGGGATTTCTTATGAAAACATTATTAACTATCTTATATACCAAAATTGTGGAAGAATTGGTACAAATATATGAAAATTTCCATAATTACAAGAGGAGAGAAAAATTCAAGAATGTTCTTAATTGATCGATCGTAATATTTCATAAAATGATGTATAGACATAAAAAATCTTGAAAAGAAATGAGATTGTCTCAATAAACAATTATAACATGGTAACATGGGACCACACTCTCTATATAAGAAACATATTTTATATGAAACATAAAATATCATGAAAATAATTAAATTAACGATATAGTTGTAAAATAGATGTATAAACAAATAAAAAATGAGTTTCATTAAAAAACGAGAGTCTCAAAGAAGGAAAATTGAGAAAATACTATTTCACCGATTTGGCAACATTTGAATGTTAATCCCCATGAAAAAATGACACTAAAATGGATATGTGCATACCCATAAACTTATGTATACTATACAAAAAACACAATCATTTTTAGTATATACGCCACACAAATAAAGGAATGAGTGGTGAATTGTCATGACCCACCTTTTTCAAGATGATGGAAGGGATAACAAGATGATGAGACCTTACTTCCTCAAGATGAAGGAGTGATATTGACACCCCATGTCCCACCTCCAATAGGCTCTAGGGTGTATTCCCACTCCAAGGGTATAGAAACCTCATAATTAATTGGAGGAACTTAGCTTTTATAGTAATCATGGTCATGGTATAAGATGTACCAACCTCTAAGTATTCACTGGTGGATATATATATAAAGATCCAAAATCCATCCCACATTCATGATTAACGTAAAAATGAAAAAAAAGAAAACATCAGGTAAATACCCAAATAAAACTACGAAATGACACATAAACCATCCCCAACTTTTGATCTAGTAAATCCCAATACGATCCACACAATCTCCCTGGAAACCTAAACAGTATTTTTATGAATATAGGCTGAGCATAAAATTATACTCATTATGGAAAAAACAATGTCACTCAGGCACATGTTGGAGAATCATACTAATAACCCTGTGAAAAAATAGTTGGAACTCTAAAGAATATAACAATGTATACTATCCACACCAACCACACGAAGGAATTCTCACTAAATAACCCAATAAATGTAATGTAATAAAACATGAAAAATGATATTTGGGATCTCCTCACAACAACCCAATATATAACTAAAACATCATGAAACATCTACCTCTTCTACAATACCCATTTCAGAACCCACCCATACACATATAGGCAACAAACCACACACATCCTTTCTATAAACATGTGGGCCTCTACAACATCGCAATCTCACATGCTGAAACCTGAGCATCACATATAACACACCTTTCCCCAAAACACCTCATCCAAATCCCTATGCAAACTAGGAAACATAAAACCTCTTATAAAACTAATATTTTATATCTAGTAACAGCCTCAATCCATTATAGCCTACCTACAAACTCTTGGGTGACAAATACATAGAAGAGTTAACAGGGAAGATCTGAGAACTACGCATCCATCCTCCCACAGGTATATTGGGAATGAAAAACACCCCCATAGCAATAGAGGTTTTCATGAAATATTTTTCAACAGGGGTGGGTGTGTATTTAAAACACAAGAAAATACATGTTTTGACATATATGTAAACAAACAATCAGCCTATCCTATGTGTTTCCCAATAAAAACCAACCCACACAACCCACCGTTGACACTACCCCTACATGCACATATCACCTAGAACAATGTTCACTACATCAAGTCAATGTATAATCATTAAATATTAATAAAACCAATTGAAAATATTACATTTTAAATTTATCCAATTATTTTTTCCAAACCTACCCAGGAAACTACCAATCACAATAGCTGCAACCATTCTAAGAAGTCTAAAATCCATTAAACACTCCCCATAATAAAACACACAGCAAACAACCAACTATGTTATTCCTCTCTATTTAATAGCCATTTATATTTAGATAATCCCAATATAATTCTTCAATATTATCTCATCAAATTAACCCTCTTAAAATCAATCCTATTAGCGGTAGTACACAATAAAACTGCACCCATGACACCTATAAATACAAAATCATGACATAGCCTTAACCAACAGTCCTGCAGCCTTACCACTACCTCGGTGTAGTCCCACATCACAACAGGTCCTTCCATTCAACAATCAATCATCTCTTTAATTTAGATACCAACCCACTACCCATACCACCCAATACCTAGAGTCATACCCCCCATCCACAACACCACACATATAAAGCCCACACAAGGCACATAATCCAATAGAACACAACACACATTCATACCAATCAAATAATGTGAATTCTAATTTGGATAATGCTTTTCAATAAATTCCAATATGATTAGTTAGGGTGGCCCCCTTAGGGTTTTCATCTTGGGGAATCCAATTAATTTAAATTGGTAAAATTGATTAATAGGATTGATATTTATAGAAATTATTTACAAGGAAAAAACAATAGTTTAAAAGCATCACCCATTCATTGGAAAAGACCACCAGAGAACCTAATATTCAAATTTCACACATCAAAAATGAATCACATCATCAAAAAGTATAAGAAATAAGTTAGTTGAGAAAAAATAATCCACTCCCATCCCATTAAAAAGTCTGTATTAGCATTTATATTTTTTAAAATATTCGATTTAGAATTTTTCACAAAAGTACAGTACTATGCCCATCTTGTATGATACGCATTTATAAAAGAGATGAATGAAATAACTACTTGGAACAATAGTATACTATCATTCTTCCTTATATAAGTAGCCTAAAAACTCAAAGGAATAATTCAATGGAAAACTATCAATTGCTATGACACAATAGGAAAATTATCTTGAAGGGAAGAATCTAGAAACACCATGGGAAAATATAGGAGTAGACCTCATCTTTATAAAATGAAATCTATATCTTATATCAACAAAACAAGAATCTATTTGAAAAGTCATTAACAACAAATCATGGCCATGATTATGTGGTCTAAATATCTCAAAGTCCCTAGAGCAGTAAAATACTAAAGAAATATTTAATATCCTTTAAAATTCCTTTAGAAACAATTAATCAAAGTTGTATAATTTATTTACATAAAATAAAATGTAAGAGAGGAGAAACTAGAAAAAGAATAAATGATCAACAAATGGGTGAGTCACCAACATCAATAATGATTCATCAATAGGTGAGTCACTAACATTAACAACGAGTCGCTAATGAGTGAGTCACCGATATGACCTACTAATGCCTAAATCATTGATGACCAGACTCTTTGAAACCCTAACTAAACAACACCAATTCCTTCAGTCACCTATAGTAACTCCCTGATTCTCCTATATTGACACCCTAACATGATGACACCGACATCATGAGCCACCAGAACTGACATTGTGTCTTGCCGACATTGACACCCTGACTCACCAACAAAAATTCCCTAACTCACCTACACAACCACAATGAGTCAAAAACACTGACACCCTAGATCACCGAAACAGATTCCTTGACTCATCAACAATGATTCCTTGATTCACCGATGCTGATTCCCCTTATCACTAACATAGATGCCCTGATTCATTGACAATGATGAAAAAACTAGAGAAATTGAAAAGTCTTAAATAGAGCTACTTTTTCCTCCAAGAACACCCCTATAAGTAGATTTATAAAATGTAATGGACCATAGAGGTTTGGTCCATTACATAATATAATTATTAAACTAATCTCTTCATCAATAATTCAAAAATAAACCCCTGAGAATTAGTGTCTGATCAAGCACCTCATAAGACACCTCTCAATGAAGAACCACCTTGTGTGGATGGATTGAAACCTCAAAATCCAAGAACACCTCCCCCACCACTTTTCACATTACCAACTACAAAACATACAACACAAGAACCATGTCACACTGCCTGATCCTATTTTATAATGAAATCCTTTTCCCATGTCAATATACTATCCGATTTTTGTATCACTGACTCACTTGTATAAATTTAATCACATCATCATTAATGCATCTTGATTATAGATATTGTCCTACCCTCCTAATATTTCAAGAAATTATTATAAATCACATAAGAAAAAGGAATATTGTATCATTAAAAACTAGGATCAATAATTACATCACATGAAGAAATCATGAGAAATACTCAAATCAACTCCAGGTAGTTCGCATGCATATTCTTCTCTCACTCCCAATTAATCTTCTTCGGACCCACATTCTTCCAAAACATGAAAACTAAGGAAATGGTTCTTTTTTTCAAGAAGTTCTATGAATGTTCCTGGATCTCACATGTCCATTCAACAAATGTTTTGTCATCCTTGATATCAAACTAACCCCAATCAATGACATGGAAGTCATCCTGAAGAAACTGAAAAAGTTCAATGACAAGAAAGTTATCCTAGATCCTACGCATCTATGGAGGAAATATGAGACAATATGACACAATGCCAACTCATCCCAATACCTTGAAGGGTATGATTATCAATATCAAAATATTTCATCCACCTTCAAACATTCACTACCCACATCGAGGGGAATACCTACATAACTCATGGTCTCCAACATCAAACACCAAATTCCTTCTACTCTGACAAATAGATGACTATTTTTGGTCATGTGCTTCCTTCATACTCTCATATACAAGATGGTTCTCCCCTATCGTACTCTACACTATTTTGGGACCATGAAAAACTGCCTCCCCAATTTCTGTTCGACACAAGGGTGAATGACATGACATTCTATAAAAGGCCATAAATGAATCCATGCCAAAGGAAGATTGATTTATATTATTGTAAGTGAACTCATGTAAGGGAAAATTTCACACCCATGTCCTTCTAATATCCAAAACACATGCCCAGAACTTTTCCCCCAATGTCGGGATGGTCTTCTCTAATTTTCAAACTATTTTAGGGTGTAAGGTAGTGCTTAGGCATTACTAATTCCTAAAGGTATTCTACAATCCCCAATAGAATTATGACATAAAACAGGTATCTTGATCGGAAATGATTGATCTCAGAACCCCATGAATCAACACCACCATATCAACATACCTCTATTCTAAGGCATCTACTACACTCGACTCCTTGATAACTAATAAGTGACATGATTTCATCAACAGGTACACTACTTCAAAATAGCATCATATCCTCCTTGTGCTTTGGGTCATCCTGGGAATAAATCTATTGATATTTCATCCAACATCCACTCAAGGAAATCTAGTAATGAAACAAACCTCTTGGAACATAGTCTTCAGAATACATTTATTAGCACACCATGTACTTCTTCCAAAACTCTGTTAATTCATACATCATCCCGGTCCTCTAGAACCACTCCCTTAAGCCCTATTAAATATTTTAAAATCTTGGTAGTATCACTGAGGGTGTTCTAAGATACATAGGGATAAATTACTCACTTAATTATGCTGGAAAAAAACAACTTCCCATGGAACAACATACGATTATGACCATCCAACAACCATACCTCCAGAGTATCACCCTGGTCAAAGTGCTCACACATCACTTCCCCCACTGAGAATAACTAATAAGACTCCTGCACCTTCTACCATAGATATCACTATACTTGTAACACACCAGGTAAATAAAGAATATGAAATTTTTATATTTATCCATATTTTTGAATAAAATATTAATATTACTTTAAATGGGATGCTATGCTCGATGGCATACCCAACAGGAAACAACTAGTTTCTTGGGAATCTTATGTTTCACTCTAATAATAAAATAATATTATTTTAAATAGTAGTTAATGAAAAGCCGTTGTAATAGCAGGAATGCACAAAACTAACTACAAAATGATTACATATGTTTGTCAAATATTTTTACTTTTTACAATAAATTTTAGTTTATTAAAAATTAAAATGAATCCAATTTTAATCTTAAACATTCTAATATTCTTTAAAAGGTCAATTAACCGCCTTTTGATGGCGAACCTCTTTTAAATCCACATTTTGACAATTTTATATGTTATATTTGACAATTTTATGTGAAATATTTGACAAAATAAAATTCTTCTTTAAAATCGGGATATCAAAATTTACTTCGTGTAAATTTTTGGTATTTTTCCGAAAAAGTTCGATTTTTAATGAATAGTGAAAAATGTTGTATTTTAATTCAAAACCACTTTTAATATAATTTATTTATATGATTATATTATCTTTTGAATAGATTTTAAAGTGAAATTAGAATATATTTTTATCATTTAATCCAATAGTGGTCGTTGGAATTAATTTCACTTTGAAATTAGACTTAAACTAGTGTCAATCATTTGATACTTTTTGTTTCATAAAAACACGCTATTTGTTTTGACCGTGGGAATTAGATATTAAATTAATTAATTCACATATATGTTTGAAATTTTTTAAAATAGACTTCATTTTTGAATTTGGAATATCAAATATAGCTTAGGGTGAACTTTTGGAAATTTTATGAAAAACATCAATTTTTGATGAATAGTGAAACCACTAAGTGGTACTTCTAAAAACTAATTTTCCGTTTAAATGTAATCATTCCATCTTTGTTTTTTGGATTTCAAAAATCCAAAATACATGGTTGTCATTAAGATGTAAAATGTAGTTTAATGGGATTAAAATAATTTTTTGGTGAATAGTATCTTATTATGTTTTTAATCGCTATTAGAGGTAATTAGTGTAGTTTATGGAAAGAAAAATGTTTTAGTAAAATTAAATGACCAATACAAATGTCATACCCTCATTTTATGTGTCATTGAATACCAAGACAATCCATGGGTCAACTTGGGGACCCCATGGAGCAACTTTGGTTGTAAAATGACATAAATATCTTTTTATTTAATGTTAAAGTAAAAATGACACAAACAAGAGATATTTTACTAAAACAATTTTTACATGGGGTTATACAAGTCATAGTTTTTACTATAAATATTCAATGGAAAGATAAAAAATCTTCATACATCATAGAATTTTTAAATAATTTTTATACATTAAATAAATTATATTATATATGACATCATGATGATAGAGCGATGACCTCATTATTTAACGATTTAAATAAAATGGAAAGATAATGTTAAATCTAAGACCTACACATGTCCAAAACCTATTTGATGGGTGGATTTAGATCCCTTATCAACTTATGCTCGAAACACATCAATGTGGGACCATTAAAATCCGAAACTCATTCTAAAATAAAGTAACATTTCTTTACATTCAAAGAGTGCCCCTCCTCTCCTTTTATAAAAGGCCCCCACCTTTACCTCCTTAACCACACTTACAAAGCCTTTGGATCAGCCAACCCCTTCCCATTTTCTCTCTCCATATCCCTCACTAACTACTTGAAGCATCAATTTTGGCATAAGGCTTCCCAAGGAATCCTTTCAGCTCAAACCAAATGGAGTTACCCGATTTTAAGGTAATGCCTTCACTTGTGTCCTTTTGTTTTATTTTGTTTTTCCAACCCCCTAAACTATTTTTATTCATTTAATTTTTAAAAACTACATTATCTTCAATATATTAGGATGTTGTTATAATAATGATTCGATCTACCCTTACACACACCTTCGTCTAATTGTTAATGAACATACTGTTTCTATGGTTGGCGATTTTCTGCCTCACGAAACGACGATTGTTCAATATTATTTTAACATATTTAAATGTTTCCATTATGGTGTCACTATATTTTATATATGATATATATGGTATTTATGTTTAATATATTCTTATTTATTTAATATTTAAACCATACCTTTATTATTTTCATGTTTTTTAAATGCGATAATTTCATATGAGGAAGTGTGGACTACCGCCCCCTCAAGTGATTTGACTTGTACATGCAATACATGGAACGTATAAAGAATGAAATTAAGGAACATATGTGACCTATATAACATATATATTAAACTATATTTATAATATATATATATCATTTATTTTTAATTCTGTTAATATGATAAAGAAAAAATGATAGTAGCATTCATGCGTACGTACAGCCTATCGTCTCCATGAACGGTGCTTTTCGTTGTTCATCTCCAAATGATATGGAATAGTAAAAATGAATATGTACTGGATATATATGATATTATAATCATTAATACTATTTTGGAAATTATTTAATTATAACTACATGGACAATCATTTTTTAAACAAGTTCATTTTTGACTCATGTACCAAACATCTTCAAAAACGTCTGATATGAACTAACATTATTAAACAATTATTATAACATTATAATATGTGATATGAACTGAATAATAATCTTTAAAGTAGTTCCTTAGGCAATTATAAATTGACCAAAATTTATTATTCAGGAATATAAAGAAACTAACAAGACAAGTTGGACTTGAGGTAAGGGATCCCACTCCTCTCTTTCTTTTAAAGTACACTCTTTTAGGTCATTCCTTTCGAAACTCATCTTTATTATTATTGGGATATTCTTTTATATTACTCTTACTTTAATTTTTATGTTCATATGATGAGAGACCATATTATCTCTCATCAATCCATTTTGGATTTTTTGAGTGGCGTCCTTAGGCTGCCAAATTTTCGTAAGAGAGCCAACCTCTCTCTTTCTTTTTAAGTACTCTCCTTTATGTCACTTCTTTTAAGCTCCTCTTTGTTGTGTTGGGGGATGTTCTTTTATATTCCTCTTTCTTTAAACATTATGTTGATATGATTAACGACCCTATTTCCTCTCATCAATCCATTTTGGATGTTTTAAGTGGCGCTATTAGGCTGCCGAGTTTTCGTAGGGGATTTTTCATCTCACCTATATTCCCGTGAGATTTATGCTACATTTGCCACAATTTCCTTTTAGTGGTGTATGTACAGCCCATTATTTAACTCATTGTTTAATATAATATCATTTATGAGTAATTACATCAATGTTGTATTGTGTTTCTTTCACGGGGCGTATGTTTTGAAAGATACGCATGTCGGTAAGGGAACCTTTCACCCTCCTCTTTTTAAAAGACTTCTTTTGTTATGTTTTTTAAAGCACTTAATATTATGTTTGGATATGTTCTTCTATATCATTATTTATTTAAATTTTATGTCCATGTGATTAGATACCCTTTTTATCTCTCATCAACTAATTTTCTGAATTTTGTAGTGACACCGTTAGGCTGTCAAATTTTTTCCAGGGAACTTCTTAACCCAAATTTGATTCTTTGGGATAAACATGTACTCCTTTCACATGTCGTTCTATGAATATCTGTGAATAACCTCTGATTGTTTTACACATAATATCCACTTATATTTGGTGTATTCCTTTGTCCCACATAATTATGTAATTGATTTGTCCTTAAACCAAGGATACCATCTTTGTAAGGGACTTCATCTCAATCTCCTTTCATTGAGGCATATTTTGTTTTATACACAACCTTATTTTATACGGTGTATAAACCCCTTTTACTTTTATGTTTATTCAAAAGGAATATTTTTTTATATGAAGCATTTACTAAATGAAAAAAGGGAATGTTTTTGTCATACGTATGGGGAGACAACGACTTCTCCGCCGCCGTGACCATTATTTGAGTTTCGTCTTCCTCTACAAGCCATACCTTATTTTTAAAAAGAAAAATAAATATCATGTTTTACTTTTATTTTATTTTGGTATTGAAAATGGTATTCATAATGTTTTTATATCATTTTTTTGTATTGATATCTTGTGATTGAATAGTGTAAATGTTATGTTTCCTTTATGCATGTTTTATGTGATACGATTAAGTTGAGGTTCTTGGGCATTATTATGAAGACGTGTGGTTCTGTGATAAACTAAGGATGGGTGATCCCGATACAGCACTCCAATTAATTGGGTAACATGATGGAGTGAAACGTTAAGGTTTCTCTGAAGAGATTTAGGGAATATATTGTGGTGGGTATTCCAAATGTAACCAAGAGGGTTACTCCCTACGTAAGAATGTTATGAATGCATCAAGTTACCTTTTATGTCTTATGATTCCTATGATTTATTAATGATTTGATGAGGTATGTAAAAGTGCCTATGTTTTATGGGTAAAGTATTATTTCATTCTAATGTATATATGAACTCATGTTTCCTGTCCATATTTTTTATAACCCTTACTGAGTTTTTTATGCTCATCCCAAGTTTTTTTAAATGTTTTTATCAGGTCAAGGAAAAGGTACATGATATGATGATAGTGTCAAGAAAGTTTCAAAAAAGAATCCATGATTTATTTTTAAATATGTTTTCGTTGATGGAAGAAAAATGAATAGTATCTTTTATGTAACCACTTTGTTTAAATGTGGAAGGTAATTCAGGTTTTATGATCTAATTCTCTAAAACTCTAAACCTGAAAAGATACTCAATGTGTAATATTGTAATAACTCAAGATTATGTAAGGTTTAAGGCTAGGGTTTATAGTTGGTATCAGAGGTCGGTTTAGACAACTTTAGAGGTTAGGGTACTCTTTAAGCATAAGTGACATTACCATAATGATTAGGATTTAAAAAAGAGTCCATGTTTTAGATAATGAGAATGGGTAAGTATATCTTAGTGTTTATCTTCATCATTAGTACATAATGGTTTTCTTGATATACTCACACTGAACTTTTTGGTTTTAGTAAAGGGATGGATCTAGCAGGCATCAATGTAATAGTGGATGTGAAGGAAACTGTGACAGTTTCTTGAGAAAGAAACTGAATGAAATGGGAGCTGCAATGAGAAATCTTGTGTTTATCCTCAACCAACTATCTGGAGTCACGATTGTCCACCTAAACCTTGGTGATTTCTCTAAGGAATCACATATGCATGAAACAAATCCCTATGGAACTACAGGTAATAATCATAAAGGTATGTCTGTTCAAAAACCTATGTGTCAAAGATGTGGAAAGAAACACCTAGGAAAATGTTTCAAAGAGACAGAAATATGATATAGATGTGGAAATGAAGGTCATAAAGCCAGAACATGCCATGGAAAAAAGGAAGCATCCAGTTGACTCATGGAAAGGGAAAGAAGTTCTTTATGAGGGATCAATTGAATGTTTTAAATGTGGTGTGCATGGTCATTTTGAAAACACATGTCCTATGAAGAAGTTTCGTGAATGGTATCACCAAGATTTTACAAATATTTGTTTACCAATACCTAATGCCATTCCGATTGAGGATGAAGAAACTGACAATGACCAATCAAAGGTATGGATTATTTCATAACTTTTGTTTTCCTATTTTGGAATCTTAGGATATGATTCATGATTTTGTTTGTAGGAAAGATATATTTCAGAATAAGTTGGAAAGGAATGGTTAATGGATCATGAATAATGTTGAGTGAGTAAGAAGTCAACATATAAGGGCTTCAAGAGTTATGGTGAAATTATTAAGAGTATTAAGTCACATTTGATGATGGGGTTACATTAGAAGTCTTTTTATAGTATGTGTAACCCTGTTGTTTAATATATGAAAATTTTATTCAAGGAATATTTATCTGTTCTTTTCTGGACATAGTTATAAAGAACCATTTGGGTTTATATGATCCTTACTTTTGAGGTAATTATGGGTTACTATATGTTATGATGGAAGTGAAAGGCATGAGATAAAATTGAGGTTAAATTATGTTATGGTTATTTTTGATGATTTTATCTCTTTTTGGGGAATGACTTGAGAATTATATAGTTTTGGAAAAAGGACAACACACAGACCGTGTGACAACCCGTTGTGTCAGACAAAGCTGCGGGAATCGAACCCATAACCAAAGTGTGACTGGTATTTATCGCCTACCACTGGACTACGTGAAGTCCCTTGATAGTTCTACTAATTATATTTTTTGTTAGATTATTTTAGCAATCAAGAGTAAGTTTATTTTGCGTTTTCTATGGAAATGGGTAACCTATCATGGAGGATATGTGATTATGTTAATTATTTTTCAATATGAGAATTTAAGAGCAACTGATGTTATTTAGAGATAAGTGTTATTTTGTACCTTGGAAACATTGTGATTAAATCCTTGAAATATTTGGGTTTCACTATTAGTTTGGTTTACTTTGATGAACTTTATGGAAAAATTGATTATCGAATGGTCCTTGTTGAACATTGGGTTTTGTTGGACAAATTTTGGAGATTAAGAATAGATTTTCTATATATAAAGGGTTATCCTTTTCTAGATTATCTGATCTTGTAATAACCTTTTTGGTTTTAGTTTTGGTTAAAGTATAAATACTTGGGATGTATATAGTTCTCTTTTATGGATTAGCTGATTCTCTAGAAGTTGATTATAGTACTCTTAATGTGAAAAAATTCTTCCTAAATACACGTCTTTTGGAGAAAATATGAGTTTGTGTAAGGAATCTAATAAAAGTTTAAAGTCAACATGAGAAGTGATTATGTTTCCTTATGAATAAATTCATCAATAAAATGTAATATAAAACAAAAATGTTGTCTATTAACTTTTCTTATTGGGTAATCGAATAACGTTTAACTCATCACATGTTTGTGATTTTCTTGTGGTTAACTTTCTCCTAAACATGTTCTCTATCACTCTCCATCAGAACATGACCCTATGTTTTCTCCTCCATTTCCATGTTTTCCTAAATGTAATCCTAGTATGGGTTAACTTAGGTGACCTCTGTACTTATCTTTCTTTATTTTAAAGTGATTGTTTTACCGACTCTTGCTCCGATGTGGGACTTTCAAAGATGTTTCCAAGCTCAAATTTAAAATTGCAAGGACGCAATTCCCAAAAGGGGGAAGGATGTAACACCCCAAGTAAATAAAGAATATTTAATTTTAATATTTATCCAGATTTGTGAATAAAATATTAATATTACTTTAAATGGGATGGTATGCTCGATGGCGTACCCAACACGCAACAACGAGTTTCTTGGGAATCTTACGTTACACTCTAATAATAAAATAATATTATTTAAAATATTAGTTAATGACAAGCCATTGTAATGGCAGGAATGAATAGAACTAACTAAAAAATGATTCTATATGTTGGTCAAATATTTTTACTTTTTATAATAAATATTAGAGGATTAGAAATGCAAATGAATCCAATTTTAAGTGTAAACATTCAAATATTCTTTAAAAGGTCAATTAACGACCTTTTGATGGAGAACCTCTTTTAAATCCACTTTTTGACAATTTTATGTGTTATATTTGACAAAATAAAATTCTTCATTAGAATAAGGACATCAAAATTTACTTTTTGTAAATTTTTGGTATTTTTCTGAAAAAGTTCAATTTTTAATGAATAGTGGAAAATGATATATTTTAATTCAAAAAATATTTTAATATAATTTATTTATATGATTAGATAATATTTTGAATTGGTTTTAAATTTATATTAGAATATATTTTTACCATTTAATCCAATAGTGGTCGTTGGAATTAATTTCACTTTGAAATCAGACTTAAACTAGTGTCAATCTTTTGATACATTTTGTTTCATAAAAACACGCTATTTGTTTTGACAGTGGAAATTAATTATTAAATTAATTAATGCAACTTATATGTTTTTAATATTTTAAAATAGATATCAATTTTGAATTTGTAATATCAAATTTAGCTTAGGTTGAACTTTTGGTAATTTTATGAAAAACATCAATTTTTGATGAATAGTGAAACCACTAAGTGGTACTTATAAAAACTGATTTTCTGTTGAAATGAAATTTTTCTATCTTTGTGTTATGAATTTCAAAAATCCGACATACATGGTTGTCATTAAGAAGTAATATTTAGTTCAATGGGATTAAAATAATTTTTTGGTGAATAGTAACTTATTATGTTTTTTATCACGATTTGAGATATTTAGTGTAGTTTATTGTAAGAATAAAGTTTTAATAAAATGAAATGACATATACACATGTCCTACCCTCATTT
The DNA here is from genome assembly GCA_963277665.1 of Viscum album. NCBI lineage: Eukaryota > Viridiplantae > Streptophyta > Magnoliopsida > Santalales > Viscaceae > Viscum > Viscum album. The sequence continues at coordinate 7,741,847 of OY728148.1, read as the reverse complement.
TATGTGTCATGGCCGACCAAGAAAATACATGGGTCAACTTGGGGACCCCATGGAGCCACTTTGGTTGGAAAATGACATAAATATCTTTTTTTAATGATAAAGTAAAAATTACACAAACATGATATGTTTTACTAAATCAATTTTTACATGGGGTTATACAAGTATTATATTTTACTATAAATAATAAATGGAACACTAAAAATATTTCCTAAAACATAGTATTTTTTTCTAATTTTTAGACATTAAATAAATTAAATTATTTTTGACATCATGATGATGCATTGATGACCTCATTACATAACGATTTAAATAAAATGGAAAGATAATGTCACATATAAGACCTAAACATGTCCAAAACCTATTTTATGGGTGGATTTAGAACCCTTATCACCATATCCTCGAAAAAAATCAATGTGTGACCATTAAAAATCAAAACTCTTTCTAAAATAATGTAACATTTCTTTACATTCCAAGAGTGCCCCTCCTCTCCTCTTATAAAAGACCCCCACCTCTACCTCCTTACCCACACTTCCAAAGCCTTTGGCTCGGCTAACCTCTGCCCATTTTGTCTCTCCACATCCCTCTATTACTCCTTGAAGCCTGACAGTGGGCTTAAGTCTTCCCAAGGAAGCCTTTGAGCTCAAACCAACGGGAGTTACCCGATTTTAAGGTAATGTCTTCACTTGTGTCCTTTTATTTTATTTTGCTTCTCCGACCCCCTGAACTCTTTTTATTCATTTCTTTTGTAACAAATAAAGTATCATAAATATACTAGGATGTTGTTATAATAAGTATTCGAGCTACACTTACACACACCTTCGTCTAATTGTTAAAGAACATACTGTTTCTGTGGTTGGCTATTTTCTGCCTCACGAAACGATGATTGTTCAATATTCTTTTAACACCTTTAAAAATGGCCATTATGATGTCACTGTATTTTATATATGATATATATGGTATTTATGTTTACTATATTCTTCTGTATTTTATATTTAAACCATACCTTTATTCTTTTCATGTTATGTAAATGCGATAATTTCATATGAGGAAGTGTGGACTTCCGCCCCCTCAAGTGATTTGACTCGTACATGCAATACATGGAATGTATAATGAATGAAATTAATTAAAATATGTGACCTATATAACATAAATATTATACAGGAATCATAATATATATATATCATTTATTTTTAATTCCGTTAATATGACAAAGAAAAATTGAAAGTAGCGTTCATGAGTACGTACGGCCTACCGCCTCCATGAACGGTGCTTTTCGTTTTTTATCTCCAAATGATATGGAATAGTATAAAATGAATATGCAATGGATATATATGATATTTCAATCATTAATACTATTCTGTAAATTATTTACTTATAACTACATGGACAATAATTTTTAAAACAAGTTCATTTTTGACTCATGTACCAAACATCAGCAAAAACGTCTAATATGAACTAAAATTATTAAAAAATTATTATAACATTATAATATGTGATATGAACTGAATAATATTCTTTATAGGAGGTCCTTAGGCAATAATAAATTCACCAATGTTTATTATTCAGGAATATAATGAAACAAACAAGACAAGTTGTACTTGAGGTAAGGGATCCGACTCCTCTCTTTCTTTTAATGTACATTCTTTTAAGTCATTCCTTTTGAAGATCAAATTTCTTGTTATTGGGATATAATTTTATATTACTCTTAGTTTAATTTTTATTTTCATATGATGAGAGACCATATTCTCTATCATCAATCAATTTTGGAAGTTTTGATTGGCACCGTTAGGCTGCCGAATTTTCGTAAGAGATCTGACCTCTCTCATTCTTTTTAAGTACTCTCCTTTATGTCACTTCTTTTAATCTCCTCTTTTGTTATGTTGGGGGATGTTATTTTATATTCCTATTTCTATAAACATTATATTGATATTATGAGAGACCTTATTTCATCTCATCAATCCATTTTGGATGTTTTAAGTGGCGTTGTTAGGCTGTCGAGTTTTTGTAAGGGATTTTTCATCTCACATTTATTCCCATGAGATTTATGCTACATTTGCCACAATTTCAGTTGAGTTGTGTTTGTACTGCCCAATATTTTACACATTGTGTAATATACGTTCATTTATGAGTATTTACATCAACGTTGTATTGCCCTTCTTTCATGGGGAATATGTTTCGAAAGATACCCATGTGGGTAAGGTAACCTTTCACCCTCCTCTTTTTAAAAGACTTCTTTTGTTATGTCTTTTAATTCACATACTATTATGTTGGTATATGTTCTTATATATCGTTATTGATTTAAATTTTATGTCCATGTGATGAGATACCCTTTTTATCTCTCATCAACTCATTTTCTAAATTTTGTAGTGACACCGTTAGGCTGTCAATGTTTTCCAAGGGAACTTCTTAATCCAAATTTGATTCTTTGGGATAAACATGTACTCCTTGAATATGTCATTCTATGAATATGTGTGAATATCCTCTGATTGTTTTACACTTAATATCCACTTATATTTTGTGTATTCGTTTGTCACACATAATTATGTAATTGATTTGTCCTTAAACCAAGGATACCGTCTTTGTAAGGGACTTCATCTCAATATCCTTTCATTGAGGCATATTTTGTTTTATACACAACCTTCTTTTATAAGGTGTATAAACCCTCTTGACTTTTACTTTTATTCGAAAGGAATATTTTTTTATACAAGGAATTTTCTAAATGACAAAAGGACATTTTTTTTGTTATACGTATGCGGCAACAACGACTTCTTCGCCGCCGTGACCATTATTTGAGTTTCGGCTTCCTTTACAAGCCATACCTTTTTAAAAAAAGGAAAATAAATACCATGTTTTAATTTTCATTTATTTTGGTATTGAAAATGGTTTTCATAATGTTTTTATATCAATGTGTTGTATTGATATCTTTTTATTGAAAGGTGTAAATGTTATGTTTCCATTATGCAAGATTTATGTGATACGATTAAGTTGAGGTTCTTTGGAATTATTATGAAGACGGGTGGTTCCGTGGTAAACTAAGGGCAGGTGAGCTCGATATATCTCTCCAATGAATTGGGTAAGGAGAAGGAGTGAAATGTTACGGTTTCCCTAAATAGATTTAGGGAATATACTGTGGTGGGTATTCCAAACGTAACCAAGAGTGTTACTCCATACGTAAGAATGTTATGAATGACTCAAGTTACCTTTTATGTCTTATGATTCCTATGATTTATTCATGATTTGATGAGGTGTGTTAAAGTGTCTATGTTTTATGGGTAAAGTATGATTTCATTCTTATGAATATATGAACTCATGTTTCCTTTCAATATTTTATGTAACCCTTACTGAGATTTTTATGCTCATCCCATGTTTTTTTTAAATGTTTTTCGTAGGTCAAGGGAAAGGTACATGATATGATGATAGTTTCAAGGAAGTGTCAAGAAAGAATCCATGCTTTATTTTTAAATATGTTTCCGTTGATGGAAAAAAATGAATACTGTCTTTTATGGAACCACTTTGTTTAAATGTGGAATGTAATGTAAGTTTTATGATCAAATTCTCTAATACTCTAAACCTAAAAATATCCTCAATGTGTAATCTTGTAATAACTCAAGATTAAGTAATGTTTAAGGCTAGGGCCTTATAATACTATCATCCAAAATATGTATCCTCAACCTCCATCCATTCATACATCTATGTGAAAGGAATCCAACTACTCTATTTCTCTCCAAGCATTCACAGAATTCAGAACTACCTTCCTCTATGACTTACTTTTCACAAAATCGGCCACAATAATTCCCATCCCTTTGTTGTAAGAGATCTCGAAATTGTAATCCTATAAACAATCAGTCCTCATCCACTGCTTTAACTTCAGATCTCGTTAGGAAAAGGGGTACCTCGTCCTTTAATGACCCATGATGACAACAATTCACTCCTTAATGAGGTAATTCCACCACATATTCAATATAACGTGACCTCTTTTAGCTCCTTGTCATTGGTGATATAGTTCCTTTAATCTAGTCATAAATTCCATGACCCATATATGTTCACTTTTTTTTACTACATCAGCACATAACCCATGCCTAAATGGGATGCATCAGAAAACACCTCAAACAAAGCATCTTCCTCTAGAAATGTGACTGATGGTGCACTAACCAATATATATTTCATATAGCTAATATATTCTTGATCATACTCACTCCACAAAAGTTCTTGGCCTTTTTGGTTGTGAGTCATCAAAAGTGTTACTAATCTGGAGAAATCTAGCATGATTCTACTATAGAAGAATGTGAGGCCATGGAAAATATGAACCTCTTCCACATTATTATGTACAACCTAACAAAAAGATCCCCCAACCATCGATGGTCCAATAATACACCCAATTGATACACCACTTTTACAATGAAGTGGATCTACCTTTTCCAGAAGACGTAGTTAGACATGTTTTTATAGAGATGGTTGTGCCGAAGGATCTCTAGGATATTCCTGTTATGGTTGTTATTCTCTTCTTCTGACATGGTGAAAATTTTGATTTTATTGATGATTATGAAAATGTACCAGTCGAGGAACTCATAAATGATAGAGTTAACAAGCCCCATAAATATGGTTGGTGAATTTGTAACACTGAACGACAATACCATGAACACAATGATCCAATACAAACAATGTAAAATAGTTTTATGGATGTCACCATCCTTCAACCATAACTGGTGATACCCAGAATGCATATCAATCATAAATAAAAGACAAAATCCCATTGGGTGGTTGAAAATGTCATCTATTATTGAGATAGGGTAAAGATTCATGATAGATAAATGATTTTATCTCTTGTAGTCTATGCAAAGCCGCGGACCATAGTTTCCTTCTTTTCAACCATGGCAAGGGTACCCCACAGTGACACAATAAGTTGGATGAAACACTTCTCCAACAGTCCAAAAATATGAATTTTTATCTCCCAGTACTCTGAGGGCACCATCGTCTAATGATCCATCAATATCAAAAGAGCACCAGGTCGTTAGTCCATCCCAAACTCCAGGTCACATTGAGGGGGTGGAGTCACAACCTCTTCGAGGAAAAGATCTAGAAACTCCATGAAAACTCATAGAACCTCCAGCATCTCAGAACCATTGATCCCACTATGAAAATTTCTAAGATTGAAAGAATATGCTCTATATTCCATCATCCCATAGGACAACACCACTAACAAATGAAATCCACATGTTGTCCACCCATCTCTGAAAAAATGACATGACTATAGATGAAGTTGATAACAACATGCAAATAGTACTAATATTCTATTCCAAGGATTATTTCATATGGATGAATATATAAGAGAAGAGGATCTCTAGTAGACTAAGGCAACCCCAACATCAGTCTACATCAACATAAAACATCAATCATGATGGTCAGACTATTGACTGGTGTACTCAACACCAAGGGAATGTAATTTCTCTCTACGTCTAGTCCCATGGCATGGGTGATATTGTGGGAAATAAAGGAGCTATAAGCTATTGAATCCGACAAGATACAATAATTCATACTAAAAAAACTTATCGTACCGCAAATGACATTCAACCCTACTAAATTTTCTACCTATGTTGAATGAAACTCACATGCCTAGCTTCATTTCCTCTCACTTGTCAGCAACCTCCCTGACCAAACCCCAGTCAAGGTCCCTGAGAAACACCATGTAGTTGAAATCCTCTTACACAATCCACCCTTGTTAAAAAATGGTCCTGCTATCCATACTATTGTAAAATACTAGAATGCCACCACTACTGAGGTAGGTGATGAACCTACTAACATCCACCACACTGATCCTGAGTCGGGCACTATCCATGGAGGTTCCCATGGCCCCCACAAGATAAATACCTCAGCCTTTGCCCATGGAATAGGAGAGATAATGACACGTGCATGTCATGCTGTGTGGAAAATACAATTATATACAATGTTTGAATATAAAATAGTGGTTAACCTAGGTTTCCTCTAGTGAGGAGTGCTCTACAATTGTGTTTGTCACATAAAATCAGAGGATGAAGTGATGTTGTTTTTGAAAATGTTTGATTTTAAAAATACATGACTGAGACTAAATAAAGTAAAGCAATTAAGTGATTTTTTAAAATAAAATAATAAATTATGTGACGAAAATCAGGGATATTAAATGGTGATCAGGTTAGGGTCGGTTTTCCAATTGTAATTCTATTATAGTTCACTTAACCCATTTCTCTTTTGGTAAATCATTATGATTGAGAATCCACAATCGCTTCTTCCCACTCCCATGGATAAATAATAAATCATGAATAAACATTAATAAAACTTCAAATTCTTCAAATATCATTCCCATGTGTAATAAGGTTAGATAATACCCCCAATTATCATAGACAATTCTAATCAATGATTGATTATTACAAGAAATCAAGAACATTCACTACACTCACACACGTTCCGGTTATCTCTGAGTACTTCACCTCTAAGTCCTAGTATATTACAACATAAATAAACTAGAAACTGGTGGAAACAGATATTCATCATTGACCAAATACAAAAAAACTATAGAATCTAATATCAGATACAATCATACATGATAATAAAAAATGTCATAAGATTTTTAAAATGATTCTCAAAACAGAAAAGAGGATATTAAAACATTAAGAGTAAGAACTCAATAATTTCAAAAGGGTAAACCAACCACTCCCCAATAACTCATATGATATACCCCTCCATGGTTAATGTTAATAGAGTTTAAGGGGGAAGAATTTGTCATTACAAATCTATAAAATATAGAAGAAAGAAAAGAAAGAACAAAAAATTTGATCCTCTAGAATCTATTCTCCAAAATATTACTTATGTTATGCGCACCAGACATTAGAAACTCAAGAAGGACCCATCATATAGAATATTTTTAATGAATTTTTACATCTAACCTCAAAATTATAGAGTAATTGGAAAGGTTTAAAGAATGATATGTCCAAATAAATGAACATTACTTTTTCTAGCAACCAAAAACAGTTTCACCCACTCCACTTGAACGTGCCCAAATGAATCCTTTATGATCTTTGTATTCTATTACATTTATTGTGAATAGTACATTAAAAGTCTTCTGTCAACAGTAGTTGGAATAACCTCATTTTAAGGTCGTTTGAACAATACATAGTAGATTTAATGTACTGGAGTTCTTTCTACCTTCTAGCATGATTTCTCCATTTAAGTGATATTTTATACCATTGGGATTCGAATTAGGTCATGGTCCCAAAGAAAAAAGTGAATCTCATAAGCATAAGAAGCCTATAAAATTATATTCAATTAAATTGGATCATTATTTGAAAAGTTATTTCTAAAAAACATAACCTCTAAAGAACTATCAATTTTAATGAATTACCTCATTTTAACATTTTAGCACAAAATACACCAAAAACACAAAAATGATGCAAATATACTCAAATTGAATAATTTTGAAGAATTATATAATTTAAAAAAATATTATTAATAATTTAAATATTAATTCTATCAATTCCACCACACTTATCACTTAGACACTTGGACAAGTCAGAATCGAAATAAAATCAATGAAAATTTAAAACAAATATCCATGAGATCAACCAATTTGACAACAAGAAAAAAAAATATCATTACTCAAAAAATACTATTATTTCATGTTCTTAATTTCATGTCATTCAATATATTTACTATTCATTTTCCTCCAATGAACATTAAACAATTACATAAATTTCATTATCTCTTATCACAAAAATTTCAATTTTTTAGCAATGTCGATCACATCCAAACTCATACAAGGGTAACCATAGGCTTGATAAATTTTTACATCTCTACCCGATGTGAGTCAAAAACATATGTTTATCGTGAGGACTTTTCAAGGTTTTTATGTAGATTTTTCTTGGTTTTATTTATATGTGAAAATTATTGAGGCTATATGGGATGGGATTGGATCATTTTGAAGCAAAATTGAATTACACTAATTTTCACACATGTATTATCTCATCTTCACTCCCCTTAGTAGAAAATAAGCTCCACCATCCTAAAATATCAAGTAATTTTAACATAGTTCATCATTTCAGAAGAAAATATTTCAATATTTTCAAACATAATATTTATTGAATGCTCCAGAAAAGGCACATCTGTGATTCTCTATTAGAAGCTCCATAAAGTATCAAGTTCTCTTAACATGAAAGCTCCATAAATAGCTCCAATTTCAATAGAATGAATTTTTTTCATCACAACATCCAAGATAATATAAAGTAGAGGTAAGACCACATAGATTTTATTGATAAATAGGTTGGAGGAATGTGATCTCCTCTATTGGCTCAGATGGCATGGTCCCAAAGAATTTATTCAACTTGTTCCAATTAACTGTGAATGGATCCTTCTCTCCATCCTTCACAATCTACACAACACCAAATGGATATATATGAGTAACTATATATTGACATTCCTATCTGTAACAATGTTTACCTATAAATAGATTGAGTCTTGAATTGAATAACACTTTGTCTCCAGCAAAGAAGACTTTTGTTTGGATTAGTTAATCATGATCCAATCTTGTTCTCTCCTTGTAAATCTGGGAATTTTCAAATTCTTCCCTTTTAAATTATATTATCTCCTATAACTAAAATATCTTCTCCTTCTTAGAACTTTTAAGATCTAGATTCATCTTACTCATAGCCTAGTATGCCTTGTTTTCTAATTCCACTAGTAAGTGATAACTTTTCCCATAAATAAACCAATATGGACTCATTACAATTGTGATTTTGTATGATGTCATGTTATAATATAATTTTTGTTCTAGACATTGGCTCTAGTCCTTCCTATTTGGATTAACAGTCTTTTCCAAAATTCCATTTATTTTTCTATTAGACACTTTAGCTTTACCATTAGTATGTGGATGATAGGGAGTTGATGTTATATCTTATACCCCATACATTGTCAAAAAATCCTTCATTATCTTTGTAAAAAAGTGATTCCCTTGTTCCCTAATAATGGCCCTAAGATGTCCGACCCAACAAAATGTGATAGCCCTTACAAAATCACAAACCACATTAGCATCGTCTGTCCTGGTGGGTTTTTCTTCCACCCATTTGGAATCATAATCAACATCATACTGAATATAAGAATTTCCAAATGATATTGGGATAGGGCCCATGAAAACTATCCCCCAAAATTCAATGATATCACAAAAATAATTTGTCTTTGGGGATTTTGTTTTATCTTTGAAATATTTCAGGTCAACTGACATTTTTCTCGCAGTTTTCAAAATTCATGTGAATCATGGAAAAATGTTGTCAAATAACATCTAGATTTTAAAACTTTTTATGATGTCCATTGAGGTCCAAAGTGTCCTCCACAAGATAATTGTTGGAAAAACATAAGTGATGGATCGATTTTATTTTTAGGAAAACATATCTTGATAATTTGGTCATTACAACTCTTCAAAATAAATGGATCATCCCAGATGGAAGATCTAGATTCACCATTCAAATTGTGAGTATGTTGAGAATTTTAATGAGATGGGACCTGATATTTTACCAGTTAATTTACAATGTCAACACTACAAGGTACTAATCCTTCAATAAAGTACAAATTCTCTCATAGGAGGATATCATTTAGTGGTTCAGTGTTTGTAATTTCAACTTCATTAGTGATAGGTAGTCTACAGAAGTGACCAACCACTCGGTTCATAGATCCCTTATTATAATTGATTTCTATGTTTAACTCTTATAGTAGTAGAATCCATCACACTGGCCTTGGTTTTTCTCACCCTTCTTCATCATGTACCTAAAAGTAACATGATCATAAAACACAATGACTTTAGTACAAAGAAAATATTATCTAAATAGTTCTAAATCAATTACAACTTCTAAAAACTCGTTCTGTTGTTATGTAGTTGAATTGGACCACATCATAGGTTTTTCAGGCATATGCAATGACTTGTGGCCTACTCTCAATTATCTGTGATATTTTTGCTCTAACTTCATTGTTAGAAGCATCACAATGTAGCTCGAATGGTTCATTCCAATTGGGTTGCTGAATTAGTGGTGGTGTAATTAGTATCCTTTTGAACACATCAAAGGCATTCCTACATGAACCAATGATATTAAAATCAACATATTTTAAATGTAATCTAGAGATAAGGAGAAAAATCATACAAAAATATATCATAAACCACATGTATAATTCTATATGTACTAAAAATAATCTATCATGTTTCAAAAATGTTGGGAATGGCATAGAATTTATCACTTTAATTTTCAATTATCTACTTCAAAGTCGTTCTATTAAATGACATACCCAAGGAAAATTACTCTCTCAACCATAAAATTAAACTTTTCAATATTCAAAACATCGGTTTTTTCAATGCACCTTTTCAAAACATTTTCTGATTTTTCAAACATTGGACAAAATAATTTCTAAAAACATTGAAAACATCGAATAAAACCTACAAGAAATATTCAATATCATCAGAAAATATACTTATCGTACACCGATGAAATGTACCTTGATAATTACACAATCCACATGGAATGCTTTTGAATGAAGAAGTACCAAAAATAAAAGTAAAAGTGGTCTTATCTTGATCCTCGGGAGCAATGGGTACCTGAAAATAACCTGAAAATCCTTCCAAAAAGCAATGATGTGTTCTCCCAGCCAATATCTCTAGTATCTGGTCAATAAAAGGGCTAGGAAAATGATCTTTTCGAGTGACCAGATTCAACTTCCTAAAATATATGTACCATCCCCAAAAAACTCCATGATAAATATATCTAATTATTCTAAGATCCATCCCACATGAATTATTATAGTAAAACTACATTAAATACAACGAAAACACCAAGGTAAGTACCAAAATAAAACAAAGTACTGACATATCAAATATATCCAACGTTCAATCTAGAAGAATAATATCCATGGAAATATAAAGATAGTATTTATGTGCATAGGTAAAGATAAAAAGTATACTCAGAAGGGAAAAAACCATTGTCACACATTCCAATGTGAGGGAATCATACAAATTACCCCGTGAGAAAATTTGTTGAAACTCAAAAGCACCTAACATTGTATATTATCCACCCCAACCTCACCAAGGTAGGATCACAGGGTAACCAAGTCATGTAATGTTATATAATAAGAACATCAATATTTTGGTACCCCACACCACATCCCACTGGTAAACTAGAACATCAGGACACAATAACCTCTTCCACTAGACCCACTATCACAACCCACCCGTACAAAACTAGGCTAGAAACCACACACATCCAACTCAAATAATCTTGGTGCACTACAACACCACAATCCTGCACACAGACACTTGGGATTCACCATAACAAACCCTTACAGAAAACACATAGCCTGCATCTCGAAGATACCAAAGAAATAAACCACCTCTCACAAAATAGGTTCAATATATCTGGTAACAAACTTAAAGCCATTATAGCATTCTATAAGAGTCTTGAGTGGTAATTGACTGTAAGAAGTATAAAAGAATATATAAAAAATTCATAGATCCTCCCATTACGATTTTGGGAAAGACACCCTCCCCCATTACAATGGTGGTGTTCAGAGCATACTGCTCTACATAGGTGATGTGAATATAAAAAACACAAGGAACATCATGATATACATATAGGTAAACAAACACTCATCCCATCATACGGGTTTCTAAACAAACAAACATAGAATTAAAACCACCATTGATGTTACCCATATATTCACATATCACCACGACTGACGATCAATACCGTAAGTCAACTTATACCCATAAAAAATTCATTTACCCAATTTTCATTATGCATTTATCAATTCATCTATTTATTTTTTCCATCCCTAACCGAGAAAATAGCAAGAATAACATATAAAACCATTCTCAAGAGCCATAATCCACTAATCCCAACCCATAACAAAACACACAACAAACAACCCACTATATAATTATTCCCCATTTAACACTCATTTATAATTCAACACAACCAATATCAATTTTTAATGTTTTACTGCATAATTAATCCTCTCAAAACCAAACCTAGAATCCCGGTTGCACAAAAACACCACACCCAAGACACTCATAAACATGAAATACTGAAATAAGCAAAAACCTTATCCCCACTTTCTAACCACTATCCAAAATAATTCACTCTTCACAACAAGTTCATCCATTTCAAAATCCATCAATCTCTCAAACTAAGATTCTATCACACTACTGGTACTTCCACATACACATACTCACACCCCACGACAATTGCACCACTAACCAAAACCCACAAAAGGAAAAAAAATAAAATAGGACATATCACACATCAAAAACTATAAAATAGTGTGATGTTATATTTGGCCAGCACTATATGTTAAATTACACTTTGATAAGAAGGGGTGATCACACAAGGGTGTCCTTCCTGGGGAAACCATTCCATTTAACTGGGTATGCTTTATTAATAATATTGATATTTATAGAAATTATTCCCACGTAAACAATAAAATTACAAATCATTGTTCATGTATAAGAAATGACCAACAATCCATGATGTTCAGAATCTACAGGGCCAAAATTGATCAAATCATCAACAAAATTATGAAATATTATAGGAAATCATCATCAATACACCCCATCCCATTATAAATTTCATCAATATCATTTATCATTGATAAAAAATTGGATTTGATAGTTTTCACAAAAGATCATTACTATGTACACCCCATATTATACACAATTAGAAGAGATATGAATGAAATCTCTACCTGGAACAATAGGTGACCAAAAATGTTTCATATGGTAGTAGTAGGAAAAAACTAAGGAAAAAATATACAGAAAACATTATAGATGGATACATCACAATAGAAGACTCCATGGGATGAGAATGTTCTAGGAACCCCATGTGAAAATATAGGATAGGGCCTCGACATTAGAAAAAGAATGAAAATTCCAATATTTATAGAACAAGAAATGATTAAAATGTTGTTAACAAGGGATCATGGTCAAGATTACATGGTATGAATATCTCATAGTTCGTGATGTATTTTATTATTAATTATAAAATTAATATCTTATTAAATGCCATTAGAAACAGTTTAACAAGACATTAACCTCGATTTACGTCATATAAAATGTTAGTGGGGGGAATCTAGAAGAACTGTAAATGATCCACTGATTGTTGAGTTTCCGGCACAGAAGGTGAGTCACTAATAGAAATGCCATGGATCTTAACAGTGATTCAATGATGGGTGATTCATTGACATGACCTACTGATGCCTGACTCACCAACGCCCTTACTTACCAACAACCTGAGTCATCGAAACTAATGCCTTGAGTCTCCGACCCCAACACCCGAGTCACTGACACTGATGGATGAACTGGAAAAAATGTCAAACAATTAGAATCACATATTTTGGCCTCCTAGAACACCAAAAACACTGGATTTTTTCATATTAATGGGCCATATAAGTCTGATCTAGTACACGAACATAGCGTGTCACTGATGGGAAAAACCCTTTAGATAAAATCCACTTACCTTATGTCATGACATTCATATTAATTATTCAAATGAAATTTATAATGAATATGAATTTATTATAAATATTTTAAAAATACATATTATTATATATCTAATACCATATATGTTTTGACTATGACTTTCCATTATATGTGTTTTAATAATCATTTGTTATGGTTTCACTTCAGACAATATTCTCTTTATTCATCGCATATGTCTTAATTTATTATATATTTTGTATTAATACATTATATAATGATTTAATGATTTGTAACCATGATATAAATATATTTTATATACATTATATGTATACTGTAATAATATATAGAATATAGAAGTACGAAATAGAATACACTATTCATAGAGGCTGTAAGTCATAAATATCAATGAATGTTGTTTCGGTTTCTATTGTCGGGTTGAATGAATTAATGATAATGATATATATATATATATATATCATAATTACAATAAATATATATTATATCATATAAGTCTTATATATTCAATAATACTAACCTTAATATGATCCATAGAGTGTGTGAATAAATAATATATTTTTTAGGGGGTGGTAGTCCACACTTCCCCTAACAAAATAATTTTATTAAAACCAAATGGAATGAAAAAAATATAATTATATTCAAAAGAATAAAAGGGGCTGGATATGGAAAATAAAAAAATGGAATTTAGAGATGATATCCCCTCAAAATTTGGTATCTCTTTTTGGTATGTTGAAAAATGGTTAAATGAATTTTCCTCATTCAAATAGGAGGCTTCTAATTGGAATAAAGGGATTTAGGGAGATTATTTGATCAGAGGTTCTTTGAGACAAGTGCCATTAGATGTGTGAAATGTGTTAGGAGGGTATGAATTTTTTATAGTGGAGGAGTTGTGGAACTCTTATAAATATTTGAAGAATGAATTCTACCCATGTTTTTCATGTTCCATGTGGATATAATAATGGATCCAAGTTGAGAATAGATAGTATAGGTTCTATATATGTCCAAAAATGGTTTTTGAATAAGTTTAAATATTATTATTAGTATTACATTTATTAATTTTTTTCTTATTTATGATTAATTCAACCATAATAAATTTATATAATTTTATATACAATCAATAATATTTTGGGTCAAAAACAAAAAAGAAAATTATAAAAATTATACATTATTATGATAAAAAAATATTAAAACATTTTTCATAATATCATTAAATGATGTAGTATAAATTAATTTATAATTTATACTACATGCTCGATGACATAATATGTTTATAGTGAAAAAATGATGAAAGTATTTCTATGTTATTATATCAAATTTCAATGTGGAAATAGTTTAAAAGACCTACATTTGAATAATTGATAAAACATATTTTCTAATTAAACATTGAAACCAATTCAAAATGTATTATATTCTTATAAATAACATTTTTTAAAAATATGTTTTGAATTTAAATTCTTAATTAACTATTTATTATAAAAATGAATACTTTTAGAAAAATTACAAAAAAAAATTGTTACCAAATTTTATGCCTCACATTCAAATATTATGTTTATTTTGAAAATTTATGTCAATGAATATTCCAAAAGATTGATTTAAAATTGGTTCCCTATTAAAATTAGGTAAATTTACATTCAAAAAAATATATGTATTTTGTAAAAAATTATGGTTTTTATTATCACATGACTATGAAATATATTTAATGAGTATGAAAAATGTTTTATTGAAAATATAACATATATATTAAATTAATATCACCAATTAATTGTATTTAATTAAATTTATATGGGTAAAAATTCTTTGTGACCATAATAATATTTTCTTTGATATTCAAGCAGTTTTCAAATTCATTTACAATTAGAATGTACTCGATGATTTTATTTATATTCTGTAAACCATAAATTTTCCAAATTTTTTTATTTTTATCCATAACCTCAACATTAACATCTAGTTTATATATTATTTTATTAAATAACAATTTTTTAATAATATATTATTTTTTGATAAACCTCATTCTTGCGGGTTCCGCAAGCCACCAAGGAAAGCATTATTACGTACAAAACATGCAACCCTTGGTGTTCATGTAGATCACGCTAAATTTTTTGTTGCATGTCATGCATGATTTTCTTGGTGTTTCATATTATGAATGAACTATTGAGGGGATTAATATAAAATAAAATATGCTAACACTTGTATGAAATAAAAAAATAAAAAATTTGATAAATTAATTTGAAAAAAATAATACGAAAAATATTTTGGTGTAACATTATACCCCCCTTAACATGAATTTTTCTCTCAAATGTTTTCTATGTCATCAAAGTATTAATATTTTGATGTTAAATCCATTGAAACCCACCTTGTAATAATGAATTCTAATATATCACATAAAAAAGAATGGTTTGGACCATTATGGTTACCCAATGTAACATATAACTTGGATTACAAATATATGAACCTAAGATGGGATTAAATATTGGATATAGAGAAAACATATAATTATTTTTATGGAGTTATTAAGGTCATCAATCAAAAAAATTAATGATCAGTGAAATTATTACGGCTCAAATGTATATGAATCTATGATGATTTAGAAAGAAATTGGTTCAAAAAAATGTGTCCAGATTATTTTAATGATTATCTTATTTATAAGTAATTATTTTATTGACTATGTATATAAATAAATGATATATTTCGATAAAATAAATTATTATTTTTTGTTTTATAAATTTCTAATTCATCTATTGCATCATGTAATGGACATCAAGAAATTAGATTTAATTCCTGAAGTTATAAAATAACATTTTACCAGATCATAGGCCACCTAAAAAAAATGTATATATATATATAATTCATGAAAAGAAAAAAATCAATATGGTTATCATATAAATCTTTAAACCAAAAATAAAGAAAATAGGTTAATCATAAATAATTATTCATCAAAAATAATAATACATTAACAAGGATATTGAATAATCCAGGGGTATGTATAAAACCCTTATCACCTCTAAATCAGGGGTACATGTGGCCTATCTAGAAATTATTATTTGTCACCCAACATAAAAAATGTCCTTTTAAAAATCCATAGTAATAAAATTTAAAAAATGTCATGGGAACCTTGTAATAAATTTATTTATTAAATAACCTTCTAACTAAGGTTTTGAAAACAATATCAATGCATAAATAAATCCTCAAAATAATAACATATTCTTTTCAGGAATGAATTACCTTATAATCTAAATGATGGATGAAAATCCAAATATATGGAAATATTTTCACAAAACCAGCTTAACATTGGTCCCCCCATATATCAAAAACTGTCTCTAGGTTTTTAGATTCTAATTAGGTGAATACCATCTTCATATATTATATTGGGACATGGTAATCACCTAAATTATATTAAATATATCATTAAATCATGTATTCCACTATATTACAAAGATTATTGAATATATTTCATAAATCGATGTTCTTTTAAACTTTATCTATGATCCCCAAAACTAATTTTTTATAAGTCCTTAATTTCTTCCAAGGTAATCAGTACAATCCAACATACTTATACATATCCCATATATCTATTTCGAAACAACATTATCAAAACATATGTAATGTATTATGATTTATCATTCCCTTAAACATGTTTTCTCTAGGGGAATTGCCTTTCTGTTATATATCATTTTTATTCCATCTGAACCATCCAATGTATTCTTGTAAATCTATTGTAAATAAAATAAAATAAAAAATTCTGCATATTACATCTTTCATATATTATAATTCATGAATCCAAATACATAAAATTTGTTATAAACCAACTTGAACCATATTACAATATCAAATCTACCACATCCTATTACACAATAGATATTACCATTAAAATTTTATCTATAGTCTCTTAAACATTATAAATGTAACCATTACTCACACATCCTTTTTGATTAACATAAGGATCATTCTTGTTGGATATTTATGTGGAATTATGGCATGATAATGCAAACATAAAACATGTATCATTCAAGGAATACATAGGGATGCAGATATTCTTATTTATTTTGTTAATCGAACTCTTCATTTTAGCAATTCATTCAATTTTCTTCTGAAATTATTTTCTATTGTCAAGAAATATTTGTATTCTTTAAATTATTCACTAAGGGGACTCTTTCAACATTCCTAACATAATTGAAACTTAATATTATTTCCTCTCTGGTATCAATTACCTAAACTCTCAGTGAACTCCTTTATTCTCATCCTTGGTGATTCTGGGAGTTGGTTAATGAACAATTTGTTAATCATGTCCTGAGAAAACATATTAGATATGATCACATCATCACCCACACTAGTGATCATGCCACATGACTTCTCATCAATAAAATCATCCAAAATAGTAAACCATAATCATATTCTTTGGGGTTTCAAACAATGAAAAAAACTGTAACCATTGTTTGTTAACTACTTATCATAGAAAAAACCCACATAGTCAAAAAAAATAATTACATATGGGTTCTATATCCTGAAACTGTCATTTATCGATTAATCCCTAGGTTTATCCTAGGATATTCATAGACAACATATATTAAAATGTTCATGATCGTATGTGAAGACATTGTAAATTCTAAAATCATATCCCATTGGAGTTTCAAACCAGGTGTGAAACAAGACATAATGTCATGTACCATATTACTTTGAGTCAGACCAAAAACATCTTCTCTGATTTGTTACCCATTGGTAAAATTTTTCCAAAACCTCATCCCCATGTATTAACCAAACATGGACATATTTATAGTAAACCACTCACTCTATCATTTTCTAATATTCCAGGACATTTTTTGGAATGTTAACTCATCCTTATACTTATCTTTAGTTGCATCACTATATATATCCTTATTAATAGAACTAGGCATTGCAATAATGTTTTCTCATCTGTGTTTCCAATGGTTGACTGAACCTTTACATTGTTGGCAGCTATAGTGACCCAGGATTAATATAGTTGTATATTACATAATTTTAGATGAATACTCTAAATATTTCAAAAAAATACATGCCATATAACAGTAATAGTGTACTTTCTTTTGAATCATGAAAAGAAATTTCCTATCAACGAGAAATATCCTCAAAATAACCCATAACGATCTCCACCTTTATTATTTCTTCCTAAAACATTTTCAATAATGTGGGGAAAGTAAATATAAGAATTGGGTTAGCATAGATGCTTAGTAAGGTAAATAAAATAAATGTTTAAACATAACATGGATAAAAGGGTATCAAATTTGATAAAACCATATTATGATCAATCGTTAAATATTAGATATCATATTAAATATGTATGTTAATAATATAAGATTCATTGGAAAATAAATAACATAATCAACAAAATCACAACATAAGAATATAACATGGTATAGTGTCAGACACATAAGCATATAATATGATTTCTATGTTATCATTAGCACAGAAAACATTTATTACATCAGTTATTTTATATTATTTACACTGGATTTTGGCCGACATTATTATAGGATACATTATAAATATTGTTTTTTAAATATATTATTTAAAAACTGACGTAACAAAAATAATCTGAAGCATTTTTCACATTGGTTCCTAAAAAAATGATGTGGAAAACACTTTGGAGTCGTTAAATATTATGTCGGTTTTTAAATAACCAACATAGTATATACATTATTAGATCGGTTGTAATATAATTGTGGTAATAAACTACACCTCTGAGGCATTTATCACATCAGTTAATGAATAACTGAATTGATAATCCAGTCTACCAAGCACTTTTTTCATGATAGTTAAATAATAATCGACGTGATATCAAATATACTAAGTCAGTTATAAAATAACTAATACAAAAAACTATTACATTCTATTTATTACGTCAGTTTTGTAATAACCGACATAAAAACCCATTCCCTTTCATTTGTAACATCAGTTTTCAAATAACCGATGTTAAAAATCATTCCCAAGAATCTTTTAGACCCGTTATAAAATAACTAACTTAAAACCCACAATTTTTTTAATGAATCAATTCAACCACAACTATTCCCTACCAAAGAAGACCTGAAATAGACCAAAAATAGACAAAAACTAGACCAAACCCCCAACCCCACCCTACCTCACAAGATAGCCCTCCCACACCCCTATAAACCCCAACCACACTAGACCCCCCCCCCCCCCACACCCATGGACATCACCTAAACAGCCCCCCTAGACAACCCCCGCCCATCTAGATAAACCTACCACCCTCTTGGAGACCCTCCCAACCCCATGGAATCCCTGAAAACTCCCACCGAACTTGACATCTCTCCCACACCCATGGAAATCCCTCAACCCCCATGGACACCGCCAAAACCATAGACACCCCCTAGACAACCCCCACCCTCTTGGGCATCCAACCACTGTCATGGAAAACCCTCCCACCCCCTGGACACCCTATAACCCCCATGGACACCCTGGAAACCCCCACTGCATGAACAACCCTCCCCCACCTTTTAACCCCACCCCCCACCCATGGACACCCCTAAACAGCCGACACCTTCTTAGACAACCCCCACCCCTCCGAACAGCCTTTCCACCCTCCCAGACACCCTCCCACTACCAGGGACACCCTAGATACCCCCACCTCCACCCCACTAGAATGCCCTCTCACACACTTAGAACTCCCCCACACCCTGGACACCGCCTATAACCCTAGACACCCCTAGACAACCCCCACAATCTTGAACAGCCCCCACTCACCTTGACAGCCCTCCCACCCTCCTAGATACCCTCCCAACCCCATGAACACCCTAGACACCCCACCCCACTGGACATCACGCCCACTCCTTTGAACACCCCCCCCCCACACACACCCCTAGACACCCCCGGGAATGCCCCCAACCCTCCTATATAGCCCTCCCACCCTCCTAGACACCCTCCCACCCCCATGGACACCCGAGACCACTCCACTAGATAACCCTCCCACACCCCTAGAAATCCACACCCATGGAAACCTCCCCATACCCCTGGACACCCCCTTTATAGAATCCACCACCCTAGACAACCCCCACCCCCAGTCAGCCCTCCAACCCTCCTGGACACCCTCCCACCCCATAGACACCTTGAACACCCCAACCCATTATACATCCCTCCCACACCCCTGAACCCCTTCCCCCCCAACCCACTCAAATAACCACCCCCCCCCCCACATCACTAGACACCCCCTAGACCCCCCGATGGATAGCCCCCAACCCCTAGATAGACCACCCACCCTCATGGACGCACTCACACACCCATGGACACCCTAGACACCCCCACCCCATTAGACATCGCTTCCACACCCCTAGAACCATCCACCTCATGCACACCCCCACACCATTGGACACCACTAAGATAGCTCACACCCTCTTGAATAGCACCCACTCCCCTGGATAGACCTACAACCCTCATGGACACCCTCTCACCACCATGGAAACCCTAGACACCCCCACCCCCACTGGACAACCCACCCACACCCTTGGAAATTCCCAACCCGACTATCCACTCCCCCCCCACACACACATACACCTTGATACCCCCACACCCTGGACACCCATGGACAGCCCCATCCTTCTGGACCACTCCCACCCACCTAGATAGCCATGCCACGCTCTTGTACAGCCTCCCACCACCATGGAAACCCTGGACATCCCCACACCATAGGACAAATCTCCCACACCTTTGGAATCCCCCACCCTAGACACCCCCCAAACCCTAAGACACCCCATAGAAAATCCCACCACCACAAAACCCTCCATCCTAGACTCCCCACTCCCCTGGACAACCCTCCCACACTATTGGACACCCTCCCACCCCCATTGACGCCTTGGACACCCCCACCCCACTAAATAGACCTACCACAAACCTGGACCTCCCCACCCCATAGGGCACTCACCCCAACAACAGGACACCCCCTGGACAACCCCCACTGCCTGGAAATCCCTCCCACCCTCTTAGACGCACCACCCCACACCATATACACCATGGACACCCCCACCCCACTAGAAATCTATACAACACCCCTAGAACCCCCCCCCCCCCCCCACCACACCACTAGACACACACCCACACCCCGGGATACCCCCTGGACAGCCCCCCCCCCACCCACCCTCCTAGACATCCCCCCCCACCCAAGACATCCCTCCCAACCTCCAAGATAGCCTTCCCACCCCCATGGTCACCCTGAACAACCCCCTATAAAAAACCCCCACACCCCTAAACACCCCTTGGAAAGCCCCCACCCTCCTGGACAACCCCACCCATTTGGAAAACCCTTCAACCCTCTTAAGAGACCCCCACCCCAATGGACACCCAGGACACCCCCACCCAACTGAACAATCCTCCTACACCACTGGAATCCCCCACCCCACTGGACACCCCCACCCCATGACAACTGCTGGATAGCTCCAACCCCCTAGACAACCCTCCCACCCTCCTCGATACCCCACACCAGAATCCATACAAGGAAACCCAATAGAACTAGACCAAAAAAGAAGCATAGAAATGTTAAAATTTCAAATATATAACATTCAATATTTACAATGTCAAATAAAAATCATAAATCCAACCTAAATTACTACCATGTACGCAGTAATAATGACAATATTAAAAATAAAATTTTACACTACAAACAATCTAAAATCCAATCAAACATGTAAAATAATTTGACTATTCCACTTGAAAGTCTATGAGATGTTGAGGACTATAGGTTTGAGGGTCATAAAATAGCTATGAATTCATTGATAATTATTTACATGTATAATGAATAAATCAAATGAAATATTATGTAAATGTTTAAAAGGACATCTTACCCGTTCAATGTTCACAACTGTTTCAGTAGTAATTATTTCATATATAAGTCTTAATATATAATATTCATATTCGGTTATGCCTTGTTTTTCATGAAAATTTTGTTTAAATGAGTGTAAATGAAAAATATTAGTTTTTATTTCATACATCAAAAAGTGCAAATTATTTATGGATATTTACTTTTACATTTACATATTTGATCTTTGCTATCCTTTTCATGGTTTTTTTCGATAGTAGACCCATCTCCATTTATAAAATAATATTAATGAGATAAATTTAAAATTAATTATAATATATACAACTATTAGAAAATCGAACCTTACATTTTCAACATATTTTCAAAACATTCCCACACATTTCTATGGATAGAGCATATCCAGGAATGTGTTTTCTCCCTTGGAAAAAAGCACCTAACATCCAATGATCACTGATAAAAGAAAAGTTAAGGTTAGTGTTCTTTATGTTAAAATATATTGAACTCTTTTACAGTGATATGTTTCATACCTCTCATAAAAGACATCATCCAACACTGGGTGATTATATTCTGTTAAAATCATTTATCAATATGGAGAATTATTTGTTCCACATCCAATGCATGTGCATCAGGGGAAATCAAATGCTAGTCCATGAATCCATATACATCTTCCTAATCATTCTTCTCATACATGTTATATAGATACCTAATACTAAAACAATCATATATAAACATTTTTAATAAATATAACGCAGATAAAATGTGTTAAGACTTACATGGAAACAATTTTCACAATTTTGATGTCCAACATATCTTCAATAACAAGCTCCATGATATAATTTGCCAAAATCCTCACATTTATTGCGTATCCAAAAATATGAGCTACCATTGGAAATTAATTATGACCTGCAATAAAATTTGAATATAATGATAATCTGTGAAGAAAAATAGAATCTGTATCTGATGTCATTAACATTTTTCATTATTGTTGTATATACATTATTTGTTTACCATTGAAGTATTCCTACTTAAATAAATAGAAAAATAAATTAATTTTCAAATGTAAAAAATTAATAAAAAAATAATGTAGAAGAAATGATATACATACCTCTTTAGTAATGAGTCACAGATGTATGGATGGGCAAATTAAAAAATGGTTTTCATTATGTGCAAATATCGTCACCTCATCTATAGGCAATGGTGATAGATATAATCTATCAATAATATCCTATATATTGGCCCTATTATTCTCTACCTCTAACTGTTGATAATGAACTGTATCTCCTATAAACTATAACAGCCTAAATGTAACTATATTTTGTTGAGGATCATCAACAAACTACATAAAAAAAGTAGGAATCTACGGTGGAAGAGTGGAATAAAAAATGGGGTATGAAGGCTGAAGTGGGAGTGTGGGAGCTGTTGGAAAAGGTGAAGGATAAATAATTGGGTCTACCAGGGGAGGTGGAGGAGTGGGAGCTATGGTCTGAAATTGTCATTGAATGTCTAGAAACATAGATTGTACCAACACTCTAATATTTTTCTTCCATCGTCACATTAATATTATTAAAATCAGCATCTAAAGATTCTATTATTTTTATAAACACCCTCAATGGATGGAGTTGAATAATGTGGAAACTCTTTTTTTAATGATAAACCTAGTAGAAATCCTCATACAAGACCTAGATGTTCATGCTTTCCTAATGATGCAAGTTAAATATCATGCCTCTGAGAAGCATTAAATACAACCTTTGAGCTCTGATCCACAATATAATCCTGTATTAATTAATTGATCATTTATTTAATGATTCAAATTTTATGAAAAATATAGTGAAATGAAATAAATAAAATAAATATCATACAATCCTTTCAGATATGATTCTCGAATCATCCAAAAGTTATTTCCCCTTTTTTCCATCCGATATGTCTTCCATTTTTAATGTCTAGATAAAGGGGATGGAGGGGAAACCTCTCCAAAGCTTGAAGACTATGCTCGTAGTGTTTTTTTTCTGCCATCATTTGTACTTTAAATAATTTATACCCTCCCTAAGATAAACTAAAAGGTTATATATTTTATACATGATATTCTAATGAGGTGTCATTTTTTGATTTAAATTATGAATAAGAAATCATTTAAAAAACATAAATAAGATCATTTATATAAGAATGGTTATAAAATTTTACATTGCACTTACCAAAATTGATTTTTTTCATATACTTTCAACAAAATGTCTCCACGTGTCTTAATCTATGAAAGGATATATATGGAATGGATTATCCTAACTCCTATTTTCAAAAATAAAATCATATGTGAGGTTTGATTTGAAATACTTCCATCTCTTAGTAGCTATCGATAAGTTTTTATTCCTAACTCCTACAGTGTTAGAAAATTAAAATTTTATCTGATAATGAATAGGTAAAACATATAATACAAGAAACATTCAAAGAATAGGAAAAAAATAGAGGAATATATTACTAAAATCAGCTCCCACAACTCAGATATTATTTCTTTGTCCACACATCTCCAATAATCATACAAAATGCATACTTTGATCTTACCATGAGTAGATACAAAACTCGTAAAATCTTTTGCATTTGGATATCTAGAAATATTATTTTCATCAAACTCAACTAGTATCCCTTGGTCTTGCGTAAGAACAACTAATAATCTTGGTAAACATGTGCACCCACTTTTACCAACTATTGAAATCTTCTTTTTCGTTGTGGGAGCACATGAGGAAGATTTGTGACCACAAATAAGAGCTTGTGAATATTCCTTCTTGTAGGTATGATCATTATGCACATCTGAAGAATCATTTGGTTGATCAACTAATTGATATGTCATTATCCATTAAAAAAAACAAGCAAAAAATACTACAGAAATATACAAATTCAAATATTACAATAATAATGTAAAAAGAAAATGTAAAATTTAACTAAGTTATGTAATAGTAATCAGGGTTAATTTGGTGACATTTTAAATAATGGTAATGATGGTAAACATGGTAAACATGGTAGTGTAATTTTCATTCAAAATAATGAATAAATATATATGTTCTTTAAAGGTAAACTATGGTAATCCGTGTAAACATTGTAAACAAGGAAGACATGGTAAACATGGTAAACAAGGTAAACGTGGTAAACACAGTAAACAAGGTTAGCATGGTAAACATGGTAGACATGGTAATCAGGGTAAACATGGTAAACATGGTAATTTAAATTTCATTTAACAAGAATATTATAATTATAATTTACGTATTATTAAACATGATAAACTAAAATAAAAAAAATTAAAAGAATCAAAAACATCTATTTATATGTTTTAATAGGCGTTTTAATTAAGAAAAAAATTACAATATCAAACATTTTATGAAAATAGTAAATGTAAAAATGAAATAAACATATGTTACATGTAATATTAGGAATGTAAAAATGGATTGGTTTCCCAAATTCCTTTATCATTATCATTTTTTAGTTCACAAACCATGCCTTCAACATGCTCATCATTATGTTCTACGAGTCATTCCATAGACGTAGGGATATCAGATAAATCAACATCTTCATTAGGATAATCCTTACAAAAATATTGATTTCACTTATAAAACAATAGACCACTACATATATGATTGATAAACTATGTAGAAAATCTATTTTTAATGTGTTTCCATTATAAATGAATTTGTTGTGTCTTCCAATAAATTATGATTAACAACTATCAATCCAAAGTCATTGTGTCTAACACTATTGTTATTGATAAACTATTTGCAGTTACAAATAGGAACATTAATTTTAATGTAATCAACCTCACATATTTATTCAATGACTCTATAATATGAACTTGATGTAGAAATTAGATTTTTTTCTTTAGAACTCAAAAAATGCATTGCTTCAGAAAACACCAATACACCACTATTCTGAATTGCACTTATTTTTGTCCCAAGAGTTCTTATGAAATGTACATCCACTAATGTTATAATCCTACCATGTTATCACATTTAAACATGGACCACACACTAACCTTTATAATGTCCTTGATACATCTGATCTACACTGTAAGGTCTTTTTAAACCATGAGAAATTTTTTGGGTTATGGTCATTCAAAATACATATTTTATTCTTCTGTGGTTGACATTGTTTCAACTCAATAATAAGAAATGTGATATACGTTTGAACATCATCAATTTTATTCAAGATGTATAATTCTAATTTCTTCATCTATTTAGCAGGAAACGATTAGATGTTAAAACCATGATTCCCCTTTTCCTCTTTATTAACACATTCATGGTGAGAGGGAGGCAAACCTATGTGCTCTATCACAGCTATGTAGCTCGTAAAAAACTCTGAAACTTGCTCAAAAATATACATTTCAATATTATAGGATTTAGGTTGATATAGATTCTTAATATACCCCTTCAATATTTTCATATAACATTCAAAATGATACATCCAATGAAGATATATTGGTCTATAAATCATTAACTCTCGAACCAGATAAATCATTAAATGCACAATTATATCAAAAAAATATGGTGAAAAATAAATTTCTAACTGACAAAGAATAAAAAATTGCATCATTTTCAAACATGATCAAATAATTAACATCAATCACCTTATTGATAATATATTTTAATAAATAACAAAACATCATTATAATTTTTCTAACACAGATTGGAAATATTCCATGCAATTTAATTGGTAGAAGTTGTTTTATCATGACGTGAAAGTCATGAGATTTCATACCTATCAACTTCAAATCCTTCAAAGAGAAAAATATTTTTACAATTGGAGAATAACCTTGAGGCACATTGATATCATGAATGCACTGAAAATAGATAATTTTTTCTCACTTGGATCATCTATGACAAGTCGGGGATAGAAATTTTCATCTTTCATTAAGAGGGGGAGCTAACTCCAAACATAACCCCATTAATAGTAATTATAATAATGCATTCAATCCATCTCCTTTCAGTCCATTAATATCTAATAATGTTCTAATCAAACTATCATAGATATATTCTCCACGTGCACGACATCAATATTATGTTTCACTTTATGATATCTCTAATATGGTTTCTAAAAAAATATTGACATTTTCTTCCAAATATTTCTAACATAACCAGATTTTTTTGTCTCTCCTAATGTCACATCATGATTTTCCACAATCTTAAAATACACAACATGGCATAAATGTTTTAGAGAAATATCAAATTATTGCGAGGCATTGAATACATTTTTTATTCTTCTATAATCATGATCAAAAGGAAAAAAATATTTGACGACCCATGTAAATGATTTTTCCCTATGGTTCAATTGACAATATGAAGTATTTTGTTCACAAATCCGACATGCTTTATGACCTTTAACACTGTATCAAGAAAGAATTTCAATATGGTGGGATTTCATTTATAGTGAACATAATCACTGCATGTAGTTGAAAATATTCCATTTTATAAGAAGCATACCCCCTAATACCATCACCCCATAAAAATTTCTTGACATCAATCATTGCTGACAAGAAAACATCAATATCATTGAGTGGTTAATTTGGAATAGAGATTATTATACTCAACATGACATATTTTGAAATCATACAAATATCAAAATAGAATATGTAAATTACCAATAAAACATACCAAGAACTATGTGTGCTAATTAGGGTTCATTATAGATTCATTCCTTCTGTACACAACCCTAGTCTGAGAAATCTAATTTCATTTCCAAATATTGGATACTACTCATAAATTTTCTTTCATTGTGAACTATCAACTAGATTATCTATATTTCCATCACATATCTGCTCATCAACAAGCCATAATACCCTTTTTTTCATCATGTGAATTAGCAAATTAACTATTCAAAAGATGAATTATAGGAATATACCAAAATATCTTGGATGGGATCATTGTAATCTCTATATTAGCATGTGATTTTTCTTTCAACTTATATCATGATGTCTCACTTTTAATACATTCTGATAGAAATTTAAATTTCTTCCTATATATTATATAGTCATTCAAACATGCATGTATTTTCTTGTATCCCAATCCCATTAGGCATAATATGTTCATGGACAAATAATGTGAATCTGGAATATTATTGTATTTTGGAAGAATGTCATTCAACAATGGTAGCTGCTCTGTTAAACTTCTGTCACTCCATCAATTTTTATCCTTTAAGTTAATCAACATTAACACTGACAGAAAACATAATATCTGTACAACTAGGAAAAAATGGTTTTTCATCATCACTATATAGACTCGCAACTTTCGGTTATACCTAAATTTGTTCTGTTGCAATATCACGATTCATTTCATCATTCCATCAGTGTAAAAAACTTGAAAATCATCATCATCTTTTCATTTATCATTCTGTCTAGTTTCACCATGCCAAATCCAAGGGGTGTAACCCAGATTAAAACCATGAAAAATCATATGATCTTTGATCTCTCTACTTTTCAACTTCTTCATATTCCAACATTTCAGGCATGAACAATAAAAATGTCACTGCATGGAACATTTTGTTTAGCTAATTTCAAAAATGAATCTACACCTTCTTCATATTAATTACTCATTCTATGTTCCATAATCCAACTTCAACTCATTATTACCTATACCAAATATCATAAATTACAAAAATTATTATGATAATAAAAATACATATATTTATGAAAAATATAATAATATGAATGTAATTTTTTTAAATAATAAACAAATCTATGTGCATTGGAAAAATATATACATGAATATTATTTTAAAAAGAAAATATAGTTAGATATAATAGTTTTAAATTTATCTTGGATACTGTTTTTAAGGTATACAAAGAATACATCCTGGTAGAACTAGATACCAAAATCACCCTTTAATAAAAAAGAAATATGAAGTATAAATATTAAAAAATTAATACATTTACTACTGAAAATTACACATATCTCAACAATTTGAAACCATTGGGATAACCCCTAAAACCGTTGGGATATAATTCCTTTACATTTTCACACCCTGTTAACATGATGGTCGTTTCAATAGCCCTATGAAATTGAATATATAGGAACCATTCGTATAGACTGCATGAAGTTAAAATATGCCAATAGTTTCAATGTAATCGTTGCAATATATATATATATATATATATATATACCAAGGGGTGTCCAAGGGGGTAGGGGGTTGTCCATGGGTGGTGCTGTGGTCATTCCAAGGGGTTTCGGGCTACCCACCGGTGTAGGGTCAATCTAGGGTATTGAAGGGGTAGGGGGTGTCTAGAAGTGTGAGGCTTGTCCAGGGGATGGGGTGTCCAAGGAGGTTTGGGGTTTCCAGGGGTGGGGACTACTGTCCAGGGGGTGAGGGGGATGTACAACCACTTGCCCCATTGGACACCACCCCCCACCCTGTGGACACCCCTTGGACCCCATCATGCCCCTGGATATCCCCCCCCAGCCACTATATAGCACCAACCCCTCTGGACACCCCATCCCCCTAGACACCCCACCCCCATGATAACCCATGCCCACTTGGACAACACACTCACCTACTGGACACCACCCCCGTCCCCTAGACACCCCTACCCCCAGGACCCCACTCATCCCCTACCCCCTTGGACACCCCATGGACACCACTACCCCCTTGGAAGGACCCCTAACACCCTAGACAACACCCCCACCCCTACACCATTGGACTCCCCCATGGACACCAAAACACCCCCTGGACAACCCCACCCCATGGATAGACGCTCAACCACTAAGACCAACACAACCTCATAAAAACCCCCACACCTTTGAAAATCCATGTCACCCCTTGGACACCCCACAACCTTGGACCCCCATGGATACCACCACACCCATAGACACCTCCTCGACACCACTGGAAATACCCCACTCCCGAGACATCCCCACAACCCCGCTGGACTGCCCCAATCCCCTGGACAACCACCTCACCCACTGGACACCACTCCACCCATAGAAACCCCCTGGAATGCCCCCTCTCCCATAGAATCCTCAACCTCCTAGGACACCCCATAGACACCAACGCCCCCTTGGAAAGACACACACCCCCTATACATCCTCTAACCCCTCTAGACAGCACCCAACCCTAGACACCGCCACCGCCTGGACACCCCATACCCCCGTGGACATCCCACAACCCCCCTGGACACTCGACCCATACCCCTACACAAATCCACCCTCTAGACACTACCACACCCCCTACAACCCCCCCCCCCCCAGACACCCCCCGTGGTCACCCCCAGCCCCTAGACAACCCCCTCACCCCCAACACCCCACCCCCTAGACACCCCTACCCCCTTTGAAGTCCCTCTCACCCCTTGGACATCACCCCACCCCCTTGAACACACCTAGACCCAACCAACCCCTTGGACAGCCCACCCCCCAGGACAGCCACCACCTTTATGGACAACCCACCTACCCACTTAACAATCCCCCAAGCCTCTGGACAACCCCCCCCCCCCACACACACCCTAGACAACCCCCCCTATGGACAGCCCCCGCCCCATGGACACCCCAACCCACTGGACACCCCTACCCCCTTGGACATCCCACTCACCCCCCTGAACACCACCCCACACCCTGGACACCCCTACCCTATTGGACAACACCCTCACCCCTAGACACCTCCCCCACCCCATTAGACTCCCCCAACACCCTAACACCACCCCTATACGGCCCTTGACACCACCCCCACCCCTTTGACACCTCTTGGACACCCCCACCCATGGACATCCCCCCACCCCCTGGACACCCCACACAAACTTGGACATCCCCCCACCCCCATGAACAACCCTAGTACGCGCACACAAACATGCTAGAACACACAAAAATAAAAAAGTACATGATATCAAATAATTTTATTATTTTAGTAGAAAAAATTATCATGGTATAAATTAACATAATGAATCATACCATGATAACAAGAACAATGATTGAAAAATAAAATCTTAACAAACATGATTAGGGCATTGCAAAAATTAAAAAATGAAAGCGAGACATTTGAGGTACACTTCAGTGTTGCGACTCGACATGATAGATCTCGTGATAATAAATATGATGAATGGTGTTGGAAGATTGAGGTTTGAGGGCATGACTTCAAATAATTGTTTCTAGGTTTTCCGTGCGAGAGAGATGAGTCGCAGGTCACCAAATTGAAGAAAAGTAAATGGATGAATATGGGGCATGAAAATTCATTTAAATGATATATCACATCTGTTATTTAATAACCGGCATGATAAAATATTTTTTATGTTTATAACATCAGTTATTTAATAACCAACATTGACATTAATTTATAACGTCGGTTATTTTATCACTAATGTTATAAATGGTGCTTTATCATATCAGTTCTTTTATAAGTCACATAATAAATTATTGATATTTTCTTTATCAGGTCAGTTATAAAATAACCAATGAGGTAAGGCACCCATATTTGAAACATGACGTTGGTTATAAAATAACCACAATGATAAAGCTAATCTTAGTTTTTATTACAATGGTTATAAAATAACTGACATAAAAAATTAAATCTCCACGATTTTTCACATTGGTTATTGTATAACTGACATGATAAATGGATTTTTATAGCTTTTTACATCATTTATATTGATCCTACGTGAAAAATACATACATATTAAACACTTTTTTCTACCACTATGTCAAAGTAGTCACATCCCAAACCATATAAGTAGTACAGGTTCACTCCACATTCCATCATTTAATTCATGTTTCACTACTATATCCATCTTAGTATCATGATTTCACTCCTCATCCTACCTTGGTTTTATGGGATCACTCATAGGACCATCATTGTAGCAAGAGTTCACTCCTCATACCAACTTGGTAGTCATGGTTCACTCTCATGTCCCTCATAAGAAGCCAAGGATTAATTCAAATACCTTTCTAGTGTATCTAATAAGATACAAATCCTTACCCAATGCAATGAAGGTATATATAGGTCTCAAAATTCTCATAATGAAATCATTAATATATTTTCAACAATATAATAAATATTAATATTACAACCTTTGAAATGAAATGTGTATCATAAAAATCTAAACATATCATATACTATGAAAAAAAAGACAAGTTTAACAACCATTTCTTAAAATGAATAACTTGTGGAAGATAAATTGATACAATATACATATAACTCGTTAAAGTGTAATATGTTTCAGAAAGACCTTGAAATTAGGCATTAACAATTCATAGAATGATTATGAATGGATATATTTTATAATTTACAAAAAGGGAATGAGTAACATCAACATATGTCATCTTATATGAAAAATAATATTGAAACATCATTGATATGTGTTTCCGGAGGAAAATGTCAATTCATTAATAAAAAAAGTCATTATAATACATAAACCATTTGAAAATATATTCCTTAAAAAATACCATGATTACATATAATGATGACCCGAGGTCATAGATAAATCATTTTCCCTTGAAAGATATAAAATAAGCATCAAAACATTTCTAATACCAATTTTATTTAAAAGACATTGAAAACATATAAGGAATACATAAATTATTTTATGAAAATTAATTTTTTTGAAAACAAATGAAAGGATCTTAAAATGTATTGAAAAAAATTTCATTTAATATATTTTGAAAACATATAAAGAAAGATTAAAAAAAATTAAAACCTTCTAACATTAAAAAATTAAAGGATCTGAAAAACGTATTTATATAATTTCATCGAAAATACTTTGAAAATTTACTAATAAGGCTTGAAAACTCCTTGAAATACATTCTATGAAAACATATAAAATGAGGTTCGTAAAATTTTGATAAAAAATCACTTAAAATAAAATTTAAAATAATTTTCTAAAAAAATTCTCTTTTAAAAAATAAAATAAGACATCAAATAAATAATGAAGATAAATTATTTACAAGATCTATGAGGTATAATGATCATTTATTTTTAATCATAAAATTGTTAGTGATAGTTCGTCTTGAGAAACAAAAAAAACACATTCCTCTGAAAATTTTATTAAAATAAAATATGGTAAAATTTTCATTTAAATATTTTATTATAATGGTACAATATTCATTGGATACAATTTTATAATTACATGGTTTTTAAGGTACATGGAATTATGACTAAAGAGTAGTTAATGTCGGGAATCAGAAAAAATCATTCTTAATAATATTATCTATCAATGTGTGGACTAAATTTAATCAATATATGAATAGATCATTAGTAACCATAGTGGAATAAATTTCATGATTTTTATTCCAATTTTTATCATAATATTTATCAAATTAAGTATAAACATAGAGAATCCTAAAAGGTGATGAGATTATCCCAACAAAATATTATAACATGGTGATATGAGATAATGTACTATGTGTATGAAATATGAATTACATGGAACATTATAATATCATTAAAAGTCAAAAATCCATGGTATACATGTAAAATAGATGTAGAAACACCTCGAATGAGAATTTAGGTGCACAATAAAACATGCGCATCAAAGAAGGATAATTGAGACAAAACAATTTCACCTAATTGGAATCTTATGAAATTTAAATCACATGAATGAAATATCATAAAATGGATATGTGAATACCCATATAATTAATTATAAGGTATAGATTAAAAAATCATGGTATGTACATACTCCACAAAAATGGAACGAGTGGAGAACATAACATGTATCATAGGGATATAACTGAGATGAAATCATTTTACCTTGTGTATTAAATCGCGTCATATTAATTATAACAATATATATAATAAATAAATTGTTATTATAAATATTTTAAATAAAAATATTATTATATCTAATTCATTAAATAATTTTATAATAACCTCATATTACCCTCTTGTCAACAATCATATGTTTGGTAGCATATCGTGTAATATATGTTAAATTCATCACATGTTTCTTAATTTCATGTATATTTGGTATTTATTATTTATATCATGATTTCTAAACAGTAAAACATGATAAAAAGATCATTTATATACATTATATGTGAATTATAATAATCTATATCATATAGAAGTGCAAAATGGAATACACTATTCATGGATGTGGTAAGTTGTACGTACACGTGGACGTTGTTTCCATTGTTGTTGTCCTTTTGAAGGAAATAATGTAAAATGAATAAATAAATATTTATTAAATTACATTATTTATAACATATATGTCTTATATATTCACTAAAACCATCATTAATATCATCCTTGTAGTGTATTAACAAATCATGAAACATTGATGGGGTGGTAGTCCTCAAATCCGGAAACAAAATTATTGTATTAACATCAAATGTATAGTAAAAAATATATGTTTTGAAAAAAGAATTCGTAAGGATAAAGAAATAACATTTATTATATATAACATATATAAATAGATTCACCATCACAATTTCCTTCTTGAGAGGTAGTAACATAACATTAAAAATCATAGTTTAATGAGGTTGTAGTTTCCCATAAACAAAAACAATATGTTCCATATCCATTAAATGGGTGTGCGACTAACTATAGGTTAAAACCAAAGTATAAAAATTCATATTATATTCATTAAAATATTGTTTGTATATGATAATGTAAAAAATTAAGATGAGTGGTGGAGAAAAAAATAAAATAAAGGACTTGAGAAGAAATGTTACCTCAATATTGGGTAACTCCTTTTGATTTATGAAAAAAAGAATCTAGGGATTTGCTTTCTCCAAAATTGTGGATAATAAGTGAAATGGAGGGATTTTGGTAGCATTGTTGATAAGTTTTTGGGCTTTACAAGGGGCATTATAAGTGTGATAAATTGGTAGTATATGATGACTTTTTATAGTGGATAAAGAGTGACACTTTTGTAAATAATGGATGAGAGAAATATACCCACAATTTTCTAATAGCATGTGGATCCAAAAATAATAACAATTATCCAAAAGGGGGGATCAGTAAAAATATTTCCATCCAATGGCTCTTGGAAAAGATTATACGAGGTTTATAGACATTAACTTTTGTTTTAGTCCTCAGT
The DNA here is from genome assembly GCA_963277665.1 of Viscum album. Classification (NCBI taxonomy): domain Eukaryota; kingdom Viridiplantae; phylum Streptophyta; class Magnoliopsida; order Santalales; family Viscaceae; genus Viscum; species Viscum album. The sequence goes on along the minus strand of OY728148.1, from coordinate 7,706,562 downwards.
TAAGCTTAATTTTACCTTAATCGATGTAATTAATTTTAAATACATCCACTAAATTTTTTAATCAAAACCTAACTTTATCTTATTTGAAATTATAAATTATTATTATTATAAATAGGGAATTTGTATTTCCCAAATTCCAATAAATTATTCGATGAAATTAATGTATAATTAATCCCACTAATGGGAGGATATCAGAGGTTATTATAATAAAAATAATCAAAAGTTTACTATGTTTTTATATCCAATTTCAATATGAAATTTTCTAAAATGACATACATTGGATTATTGAAGAAAATATTATTTAAGTATACTTTTAAACCAATTTGAAATATAATATATCCTAAAAAATAATTTATATTTAAATGTAGTTTTGAAATAAAATTCCATATTTTTTACTATTCATTATAAAAATAAAACATACATAAAAATAACAAAAAATTATCATTACCTAAATTTTATGTTTCTATTTAAAATATAATGTTTTTTTGTTCTTATCTTATTTATATGAAATCTATTGAATTAATATAAAAAATATTTTATTGAATATATAACATTTATATATAACTAATTTACCCCACTAACCTTGTCATGACCCGACCCTACTCGGGCTCGAGCCGCATCTAATCGAAGCCCACCTCCATTGGCCAAGGGCTGGCGACCAGCGCCGAAGACAAAATTACTCGAGGAGGCCTTTGTCCAAGTTCCTATACACATACACACATCACACTCAATGAAAAAGTGCAGAGTAAATAAGAAAAGCAAAGGGCAACAACTATTAATAAACCATGATGTGCATCGACCTCTAAAAGTGAAAAGAAAGTGCTGAAGGTATACTGAAAAGAAAAGGGAAAAAACAAGTTCCCAACCAGAAAGGTGCCACAACCCAGCAATAGGTAAACAGTAGAAAACAACTAGTAGGGCATCCCACCTGAAACCCGACTCCGACCACCGAACGCGGTCCAAGCTCCCAAGCTCCCAAGCTCCTCTAACGTCATGACCAAAATGTTCGTCGTCTTCAAGGTCACACTAAGTGCGGGCAAATCCAATGAAGGGGTGAGTATAAAAATAATCAGTAGGATACCCCGAATGCTCGAGGGAGCATCAAAGGAGGCACCGACGGGTGTGCAATAGATCGAACAAGGAAAGTAGAAAGGTACAACTGAAAGTGAAGTAATGAGTATAGTAAAGAGTCCAGCTCAACCCAACTAGAGGAAGGAAGGTAGACTCGTCCAGACATAGGGAGCTGGAAATGGTGAGAAGTTGAACTTCCCGTTGAGTCTCTGCAACCTATAGCTGGAGAGTAGACTCGTCCAACCATTAGAAACTAGACACGGAAAGCACATGTCGTACCCCACGCGTCTTCACCTCTCCTAGAAGGAGAGTATCCAAACCGAAGAAGTGGGTACTAGAACAAGGTATATACATATCTGTATGCTCAAAAATGAAGCTAAAAAATATTTTAAGGGGATATCCATATAGTAGCTCTGCCCATGAAAGTGATTCACCAATAGTCCTAGATGTAACACCATTGATGCCCAGTATCCCGCACCTCTGCCCCGAACTACAAGTCAAGGGCTCAATCACCGCACCTCGACACTATCCTCTTTAGACGGCACTGACTCTCCTACATGGTTTTATGTCGCGTCATAAGGTTGTGTATTAGTGGGGAAGGCACCCCTCATACATGAGAGTACTGGGGAAATATCAAACCACCCCACGTCACTGCCCTGCTATCGAGAGGTCTGCTCAAAGTTGACAGGGGACCCCCTGCCCAACCCTGCAGGAGGGTCCCCGGAAGTCGACAGGTTCCCACTATAGGGAGACTTGGAAAGTGTCGATTGGTGCCACACTGCCATGTCCCGTAACAGGGTAATCCATTGGAGGTTGACAAGGATAATGTAGGCGACGAGACCACTCCCATCCCAACTAGAGGTAACCAGACATCGGGGACCACTGCCCAGCATAGTAGGAGGTAAGCCCAGCATCAGGGACCACTGCCCTGCCCATCTGGTGGTAAGACTGGCATCGGGGAAAACTTCCAAGCCCAGCTGGAGGTAAGCCCAAATCGGGGACCACTTTCCAGCCCCGCTGGAGGTAAACCCGGAACTTATCTAGCCATCCCTGTTGGATGGTAACCCATTGGCGAGCCCTACTCGAAAAAACCTCAGCCCTGCTGGAAACAACTTCATGTGTAGAGGATCGGTGCTCGCGTAAATTTTTTGTCACACCGAATCCACAAGAAAACTACTAGGGAACACTAAGCAATGTGAGAAACTCCACGGCCCCTCAGGGCGATCACACTCCAATCTGCTGAGTCACTGTCGAAGCGGACCAAGACATATCATCCCAGAAAGTGGGGAAAACACCCACGCTACACGAAAATCCTTAGTCGTAAATGGTCCTGTATTCATGTGAAAGGGCACGATACTGAAACCCCACACAGCTGAAGAAATAGAGGCAAAAACCATCTCTGCCGGCACGAAACCAGGGGGAGACCACTCAACCCTACTGGTCAAACAAACGAGCACAGAGGGACCCTCTATGTCACGAGAGGTCAAAAGTACATAATGCAGATCATGGAACGCACCTGGGCCCCACATGACCTGTGGCCCCAAGTCAACCCCAATTGTGCACACAAACATCCTCAAGTACAAACAACCACATGTACCTCCATGTATTCTAGTATACTCCCAGAGCAGACCACGTTCCAGCCCAAAGGCTATCATGAACATGACACCCAACGTCAACGCGAAGGTGAGACGTAACAACCCCAACATTCCACCTCATCGGTTGAGGCACAACCAACCACATATCCTCATTCATAGTAGAGTGCACACGATCACACGCCAAGGGTTCTCTGCAAACATGGCGAGAAGAACCGCCATCTAAGTTCCTATCATATTTTCACATTGAATAAAGTCGCTCAAGAGGCTCTGCACAACCAAACGGATTGCACTGTTGTAATCCTCGCGAAAAAACATGAGAGATAGATTACTTAATCGCCTCAAACAGATATCTGACAAAAAATTCACCAACGTTGCCTCACGCCCGAACGACATCGCGTGATACTAAGCCTCGGCCCTGAAAATTGTCAGGCGCATCACACCATTGCGATCCTCTTGGGAAATCTAGTCAAAAAGACTGCTCACTTGAGCGCAACAGATATCTAGAGAAATAGATGCATTCCGGTGCACCGAACATGAGCGGTGCTACATGGGACCCGCACCTCAACTTTGGCCTCAATGCCTAAAACCACCTTCGAATGGTCCGCTTCAGTGCCAGGGTCCCAACGCCACTGACAGAGCTTAAATCGGATGTCGGACGAGTCTATGCCGTCCGAAACATGTTCCACCGGAAAAATGACAATTGACTTACAGATGCATCGTGCCTCCGAGGACCAATTTATCGGGAATTAAAAAATCCAGAAACCATATAAAAACATCGCCTTGACAATAGCTGTGTGCTTCCACAAACGGTGCTCAAAACAGATGCCCATAGCCCGAAATACGGGCGTCCATATATTTTAGAGAGGGGGGGGGGGAATCCCCCTTGGGCCGGACCGGCACGGTCTGGCCAGTCCACCCCGCTCGGGTTGGCCCACTCCAGCCTGCCCGCTGGGACCATGGACCAGCCGCCTCCCGTGAGACCCACGCTGCGCGCTGGTCACTCCACTGACTGGCCAGTTGGCTGGTCACGTCCACGCGGAGACCCGCCAATGACGGGTCTCGGTCTCCCTGCGGGGTCGCAGTGCGACCCCGGTAGTCCCCTCGTCGACGCCCTGGTGCTCCCCTGTGGCATGAGCCACCCGTGCTGCCTTACTGAGGAGGTGCCGCCACACCGCCGTCGAGCTCGCCACCTGCCGAGGAGCCCTCCGCCTGCACCCGGGTCCGCCGAGCCGCCAGCACTCTGGTCCGTCGGGCCACCAGCAACCGAGAACCATGTTGCCACTACGCCAGGGCTTCCCAGACCGCTGGACCGCTGCGGCCTCCTCGTAACACGGATTTTGAATCCGATAGAAGCGATGAAAATAAAAAAATTTATACTACATGACTATAACATTTGTTCGAAGATAAAACAACAATTTGACACTAAAATTGTGATTCAAAGGAGGTCCAAGAATAAAAACGCAACAAAAACCTCCTACCTCGAAGGGCATTACCCAGCGCTTCATAGAGAATCCACCACAGCTTCACCGGCTTTCCAGAGCTACCTCGCTAGAGTGGAGGAGGAGAGGGGGCTTCTGGGTTTAACCAGGGGGTGTAAAGGGAGGAGGAGTGGTGATTAAGGGTTTAAATAAGAAAATTAATTAAATTACAATTAATTAAAAAACCCCCCAAATTTAACCCGCATATGAAACATCTTACAGGGTCGACATTAAGCCTCCCCTAGGTCAAACACCATGCGTTGAGTGCAATGGTGGTCTTGGAATTTGATTTCGAGCCTCCGTCTAAATGTTATATGACTGAACTCCCAAAGCTACCAAATTATAAAAACATCCATAGGGCCATATTTCAAAGACGGGCCACGCCCGTAAAAATTATACCCCTCCTAAGGTAAACGAAATGTTCCGAACTCAACGGTGCCATTATTTTTTCAATCTGAGCCACCATTTAAGAGATACCTGAGTCTCACCATAAAAAGAATAAATAAATTAATTAAATTATCCATTTATCATTCCAAAAGCGAGCGAGAGGTCTAAAAATCCCGTGACGCCATGTTTTAGGTCGTTACTAGGGTAAACACCCCATTACGGACCCATCCGTACACTCGGATCCCCGATCTTGATCACTGTTTAGGAGTTATCCCATTTATTTGGTGTTTCTAGTGTGAACGCACTGAAAATTTAATTCTGGCCACTCTAGGGCTCGGAATCGCACGCCGACTAATGGAGCTTCTCTAGAACAGTATCAAGAATATTCCAAAGTCTTTTGTAGAAAAAACTAGGTTCTTACATAATTCCCTCCATCAAGATTTTCTTCTTAAAAAAGAAAAACTGTTGGACAAATCAGGGTACTATGCCCACACCTGGCGATCCCGTACCCAGAAGAACTTTCGCACAACTCTATGGCACCGCACACAAACCAAAGGATTTGATCTATTCACGCGAGGTCTACCCTCACCGATGATGTGCATGGGAGTACGCACACATCTCCCCAGGTGAGGCACGCGAGAGATGATATGCACCCAAATAATACTTTGGGGTTAGGGAAAGGTGGTAGGGAACCACGCCATCACTTCGCATTGTATCAAACGGCCTGAAGGACCTCGGGGGTAACTCACCTCCCTAAACGAACCTCTACATCTCACTTTGCGACTAGAATCACCGCCTGCACCTCGAACAAGGCCAGGTGATTCCGTCCTTCAGAATATCCATATGGTGAAATACCCAAGGATATCTGGTCACAAAAAGTTTCACAGTTGATGTCCCATGACCAATATCCTCTAACACGCTTGAAAGGCGAAGGCGTCGCTACCATCGACGTAAGAGAAAGGTTCCACGCCTTCTAACTTTCCAACACAGGGCCATACCGACGCCCCGTGTCACCCCGGTAACACCTCAAGCAAGGAGCAGGGTTAAAAGCATTTCACAACCAGAGTCTAACAATTATACTCCAAAAAGTAGAAGAGATGTAGAGCGTACCTCTTGCAACCTCATGCTCTGCAGGGTCGTAGACATCCAAAGCTCGCGGTTGTCCGCAATCCCAACTATCAGCTCACAGAGCCTGACGTGGACTGCCTAGTGGTGATGGGAAGACCTCGTAAAGTCTTCGCCCACAACCAGATCCTCCCACTCCTCTGCTAGCACCACCTCTCTTGCCGCTACTCCGATCACGACGCTGCCTCTGTCGGGGTGGTACACCTGCTGCCTGCCCGAAGCTCTCTGCATGCTTGGTCAGGTAGTCCCGTGCCAGGTGACCTCACCATTCTCAATCGTAGCACCAACACTCTTTGGGATGCGCTGGTTCCCTCTGGTGCCACTGTGGTGTATGACCACGCCCCAGAGTCCGTTTTTCAGAAAGCCACCTGCGTCAAAGTTCTACTTGCTGATGCCCACTAGCTGCGGCAGACGTCTCAGCTCCAATGTGCTTACTGGCACCACCAACTCCAGAATGTGACAAGAATCTCAATGTCACCAGTGTCTAATCTAGCACCCCATCATATGTTGAAATTCCCAAGGGTTCTATGATAGCACAAATCTATTGGCAGATACCCTGCTCAAACTTCTGCACTCAAATGTTGTCGTCATGGGCCAAGTCTGGGTAAAAGCGGGCACAGTTTGCAAAACTTTCCGCGTACTCGTCCACCGTCAACCCTCCCTGCTGAAATTGTAGGAGCCCCTTAATCCGAACGGAGTGCAAGCAAGAGGTAAAAAACTCTGTACGGAACAACAAATGAAAGTTACCCCTTGAAAGCGATGACTCGTCAAGAAACCAAGTCACCAGACTCCACCAACACCGAACTGCTCCACGAAAAAGATTGGCTTCCAAAGCCACTCTCTGATCTGTCGGTGTCTACCCAAGCCTGAAAAGGTGAACCACTGCCTCTAGATAATCTTCTGCTGCCCGAGGGTCTGGCTCAACATTGCACCTCAACGGTCTCTACCGCTAGAACTCACGGAGTGCGCTCAACATGTGCTCAAGCCCCATCAACTCTATTGAATCTGTCTACTGCTCAAAATGTGTGGGTGCTACTACCGGACCACACGGAGAAAGGGGCTCGCATGATGGGTCCTGGACTGTGTCCTCGTAGCTCACAGGGTCATCATCATGAACCAAAGCTGGCATCCTGGCAGGCTATCTTCGCGGAGACATCCTGAAAATTATAAAGGAGTGATGCGGTCAGATGAGCATATAATTATATACAAATAAAAACAACAATGGGCAGCTGACTCGAGAAGGACTTTCAAAGACTCAATTTTATGTGATGCACAAACAAATTTTCCCTGCATCATGTGCCTCCGCATTCCGAGTCGACAAGCGGGTTATCAAGGTCTTTGGGAATGGATACGTCGGCCGTCGCACCATCACTGGAATCCATGGCCTGAGAGCCACTCTCGAGACACACTAACATTGTTTCCCCATATCCCAACCAATTCCTTTTATTTTAGGGACGTCTGAACATCGTCCCAAGGAATGAACCACCTTTGATAAAAAAATTTCATGACCCGACCCTACCTGGTTTCGAGATGCATCAACCCCATGCCCGCCTCCATAGGCCAAGGGATAGCGACTAGTGCCGAAGGCACAATGACTCGGGGGGGCCTTTGCCTAAGTAATTGTACACACACATGCAACTCACTCAAAGAAAAAGTGTAGAGTAAAATGTAATACCAAAGGAAATAGCTATAAATAAACCATGATGTGTATCATCCCCTAAAAGTACAAAGAATGTGTTGATGGTAAACTTAAAATAGAAGGGGCAAAACATGCGCCCAACCAAAAATTTTCCACAACCCAGTAAAAGGTAAACAAAAGAAATTAGATGGTAGGGCCCCCCCACCTAGAACCTGACTTCGACCACCGCATGCGGTCCAAGATCCAAATCTCCTAAGTTCCTCTGATTTCACGACCAACATATCCGTCATCTGCAAAGGCACACTAAGTGCAAGAAAAGCCCAAGTAGGGGTGAGTAAAAAATACTCAGTAGGATACCCCGATGGCTTGAGGGAGCAACAAAGGCGGCACTGACGAGTGAGCAGTAGATCGAACTGTGAATGTGGAAAGGTACAACTGAAACTGAAGTAATGTGTACAGTAAAGAGTCCATATCAACCCAACAAGAGGGGGGAAGGTAGACTTGTCCAGACACAAGGAGTTGGAAACGGTGAGAAGATGAACTTCCCATCGAGTCTTCGCTATCTATAGTAGGAGATTAGACTCGTCCAACCATGAGATTCTAGACATGGAAAGCCCATGGCATACCTCGTGCGTCTTCACCTCTCCTGGAAGGAGAATATCCAAACCCAAGAAGTGGGTTCTAGAACAAGGAATATACAAATCTGTATTCTCAAACAAAAATCCCAAACAAGATCGTAAGGGGATCAGCATCCTGTAGCTCAGCCCATGTAAGTGAGTCGCCAACAGTCCCAGATGTAACACCATCATTGCCCAACATCCCACAAGACTGCCCCGAAATAAAAGTCAAGGGCTCAATCACCGCACCTAGACACTATCTTCTTTGTACAACACGGACTTGACCGAATAGTTTTAGGTCACGTCACAAGGACGTGTCTTGGTGGGGGAAAAATACCTTCATACTTGAGAGTTCTGGGGGAACGTCAAACCACACCATGTCACAGCCCCGCAGTCGAGAGGTATGCTCAATGTCGACAAGGAAACCCCTGCCCAACCCGCTGGAGGGTCCCTGGAAGTCAACGGGTTCCCACTACAGGGAGACCCAACAAGAGTCGATGGGTGCCACACCGCCCAGTCTCGTAACAGGGTAATCCACTGGAGGGCGACCCGACTAAAGTTGGAGAGGGGACCACAGCCCAGCCCTGCTGGAGGTAACCTGGAATCGGGGACCATTGCCCAGCCCAGTTAGAGGTAAGCCCATCATCAGGGACCACTTCCCAGCTGATCTAGAGGTAATCCCGACATCGGGGACCACTGCCCAACCCATCTAGAGGTATGCCCGACATCAGGGACGACTACCCAGCCCCGCTGGAGGTAAACCTTGAACTGCTCTGGCCATCCCTACTGGATGGTAACCCACTGGCGAGCCCTACTCGAAACAACCTAAGACCTGCTGAAAACAACCCCATGTGTATAGGATCAGTGCTCGTATAAAGTTTTGGTCACACCAAATCCACATGAACTCTACTAGGGAACACGATGAAACGTGAGAAACTCCCCTTCCCCTCAGGGAGATCTCCCTCCAATCCGCTGAGTCACTGTCAATGCGGACCAAAACATCTTATCCCAAAATGTGGGGAAATCACCCACACTGCACGAACACCCATAGTCGTAAATGGTGCCACAGTCTGGTGAAAGGGCATAGTACTGAAACCCCTCACAGGTGAAGAAAGAGAGGCACAAACCATCTCTACTGGCCAAACCATCAAGAACGAAACCAGGGGAGACCACTCAACCCTGTTGGTCAAACAAATGAGCACAGAGCAACCCCTTAAATTGCGAGAGGTCAAAAGTACATAAAGAAGATCATGGAACGCACATGGGGCCCACACGACGTGTGGCCCCAAGTCAACCCCAACTGAGCATACAAACGTCCTGATGTAAAAACCACCACATGTACATCCATGCGTTCCCGTATACTCCTAGAGTATACCACGTTCTAGCCCAAAGGCTATCATGCACACGACACCCAGCGTCAATGCGAAGGTGTGATATAACAACCCCAACATGCCACCTCATCGGCTGAGGCACAACCAACCACATCTCTTTACACAAACGGGAGTGCACACGATCACATGCCAAGGGTTCTCTGTAATCAAGGTGAGAAGAACAGCCATCTGAGTGCCTTTCACATTTCTACATTTAATATGATCGCTCCAGAGGCTCTTCACTACCAAACGGATCACACCGTTGTAATCCTTGTGAAAAAAACACGTGAGATAGACTACTTACTCGCCTCAAATGGATATGTGACGGAAAAGTCACTAATGCCGCCTCACGCCCGAATGACGTCCCGTGATCCTGAGCCTCGGCCCCGAAACCAATCGGGCGCATTGCACCATTGCGATCCCCTCAGGAAAACACATAAAAAAGACTCCTCACTTGAGTGCCACAGATATCCGGAGAAAAAGATGCATTCTAGCACACTGCATACGAGCGGGGCTATGTGGGACCCTCACCCTGGTCCCGAAACTCAATGGATGAATTGCACCGTTGTGATCCTCTCGAAAAAGTACACATGTTCGACTAATCACTTGTCCAAAACGGACACCTAGCGATAATGTTGGAAATCTCCATCAACTCTCGATAAGGCCCTCGTAGGGCCAGCACTAGCATGCAGAATTAGAGCGGGTGGATTTCACGATTGCAATACCCTTGGATAAACATCCCGAATCGACTGCCCGAATGCCCCAAACAGACGCTCGATTAATAAGTCCTGAAACGCGGCACACAGCTCAAAAGACAGGTCATGGGGCCCACGCCTCAACTTCACCCTCAACGCCTGAAACCACTCTAAAAAGCTCTGCCTAGGTGTTAGGGTCCCAACGCCACTGACGGTGCTTATATCGGACGTCCGACGAGTCTATGTCGTCCGAAACAAGTTCCCCTAGAAAAACTACAATTCACTTAAAGATGTGTCACGCCTCCTAGGCCCCTTGTATCGGGAATTAAAAATTCCCTAAACCATCTCAAAAACTTATTCTTGACATGATCTATGCACTGCCGTAGACGGCGCTCAAAATGGACGACTGTAGCCTGAAATAGGGGCGTACAAATATTTTAATGGGGGGATCCCCACTTGGGCCAGACCGGACCGCTCCGGCCGGCCCACTCTGGCCGGCCCGCTGGGACCATGGCCCAGCCGCCTCCCGCGAGGCCCGCGCTGCGCGTAGGTCCCTCTACTGACCAGCTAGTTGGCCAGTCACGTCCCCCCGAAGACCCACCAACGGAGGGTCTTGGTCTCCCCACGGGGTCGCAGCGTGACCCCGATCATCCCCTCATCGGTGCCCCGACGCTCCCCTCCGGCCTGAGCCACCCGCACCGCCTCGATGAGGAGGTGCCGCCGCACCGCTGTCAAGCTCACTGCCTGCCGAGGAGCCCACCGCCTACACCCGGGTCCACCGCGCCACTAGCACCCAGGTCTGTCGCACCGCCAACACCCTTGAACCGAGCCGCCGCCGTGCCAGGGCTCGCCGGACAGCCGGAAAACCCCTAGAACTCCAGAAATTCCCATAAATTTCGCCGGACCGTTGTGGCCTCCTCGTAACATGGATTTCGATTCCGAAATAATCCATTGAATGAAAAAATGTATACTACATGACTATAACTTTTTTTCGAAGATCAACCAACAATTCGACACTAAAATTTGGATTCAAAGGAGGTTCAGGAATAAAAACGCAACAAAAACCTCCTACCTCAAAGAGCGTTGCCCGACGCTTCACATAGAATCCACCACCGCGTCGTCGCCTTTCCAGAGCTACCTCGATGGAGTAGAGGAGGTGAGGGGGCTTGAGGGTTTCACTAGGGGTGCAAAGGGAGGAGGAGGAGGTGATTAAGGGGTTAACTACAAAAATTATTTAAATTTTAATTAATTAAAAAACCCCCCATATTTAACACGCGTCCGAAACATCTGACAGGGTTGAGGTTAAGACTCCCCTAGGGTAAACACCATGCTTCGAGTGTAACGGAGGTCTCAGAATTTGACTCCGAGCCTCCGTTTAAAATTTATATGAATGAATGCCCAAAGCCACCAAATTAAAAAAATGCCCTTGGGGCCATTTTTCACAGACGGTCCTCCCCCGCAAAACATACACCCCTCCTAGGTTAAACGGCATGTTCTGGACTCAATGGTGCCCTCGATTTTCAAATCCAAGCCACTATTTAAGAGATACCTGAGTTTCACCATTAGTCAAATTAATTAATTAATTAACATATCTGTTTAACATTCCGAAAGCGAGCAAGGGGTACAAAGATCTCATGCCACCATGTTTTATTTCATTAATAGGGAAATCAACCCATTTCGGACACATCCGTACACTCATAACCCTGGTCTGGATTTCCGTTTAAGAGTTATCCCATTTATTTGGCGTTTCCAGTGTGAACGCACTGGAAATTTAATTCCGGCCACTCCGGGTATAGGAATCGCACGCCGTCTGAAGGCGCTGCTCTTGAATGGTATCAAGAATATTCAAAAGTCTTTCTCAGCAAAAACTGGGCTCTTACATCGTTCCACCCTTCAATATTTACCTCCAAGAAAAACAAAATGATGAAATAACTCCGGGTACTAATCCCACAACTGGTTCTCCGATACCCATAAGAACTATCGCACAACTCTACACCACCCCACACAAACCAAAGGATTTGATCTGTTCACACGAGGTCTTCCCTCGTCGATTTCGTGCATGGGAGCACGCACACCTCTCCCCAGTTGAGTCACGCGGGAGATGATATGCACTCAAACAAACTTTTGGGGTTTGGGTAAGGCGGTAGGGAACCTCACCATCCCTTTTCACGGTCTCAAATGGCCTGAAGGACCTCGGGGGGTTACTCACGTCCCCAAAAAAACCTCTACATCACACGTTGCGACTAGAATCACCGTCCACACCTGGAACAAGGCCTGGTGATTCCCTCCTTCATAATATCCATATGGTGAAATACCCAAGGATATCTTGTCCCAAAAAGTTTCACAGTCAATGTCCCATGACCAAGACCCTCTTACACACTCAAAAGGTGAAGGAGTCGCTACCATCGATGAAAGAGAAAGGTTCCACGCCTTCTAACTTTCCGACACAGGGCCATACTGACGCCTCGTGTCACCCTGGTAACACCTCAAGCAAATAGCAGAGAGAAAAGCATTGAACAACTAGAGTCTAACAATTATACTGAAAAAAGTAGCTGATATATAGAGAGTACCTCTTGCCACCTCATGCTCTGTAGGGTTGTAGATATCCAAAGCACACGGTTGTCCGCAGTCCAAACTGTTAGCTCCCAGAGCTTGATGTGGACTACCTAGTGGTGATGGGAAGACCTTGTAAAGTCGTCCCCACTATAAGATCCTCCAACTCCTCTACTAGAACCACCTCTCTGGCCACTACTCTTATCACGATGCTACCTCTGTTGTGGTGGTGCACCTACTACCTGGAAAAAGCTATCTGTATGCTTGGTCGGGTATTCCCTTGCCAGGTGACCTCACCCATCATAATCCTAGCACCGACACTCACTGGACTGCACTGGTGCCCTCCGATTCCACTGTGGTGTACGACTACGCCCCTGAGTCTGGTTGACTGAATGCTACCTGCGTCAACGTTCTGCTTTCCGATGCCCACTAGCTGCAGCAGATGTCTCGACTCCAACGTGCCTACTACCACCACCAACTCCAGAATGTGATAGGAATCTCTCTGTCAATAGTGCCTTCTCAAGCACCCCAACATATGTGGAAATGCCCAAAGGTACTATGATAGCACGGATCTCTCTGCGGAGACCCTGCTCAAACTTCCGCACTCGGATGTTGTCGTCATGGACCAAGTCTGGGTAAAAGCATGCACAGTCTGCAAAACATGTTGCGTACTCAGCCACCGTCATCCCTCCATACTGAAACTGCAAGAGATCCTGAATCCAAATGGAGCGCAACCATGAGGGGAAAAACTCCTCATGGAACAACAACTTAAAGTTTCCCCATGAAAGCGATGACTCGTCAAGAAACTTAGTCACAATACTCCACCAACACTGAGCTAATCCACGAAAAAGGTTGGCTGTCAAAGCCACTCTCTGATCTGTCGGCATCTACACAAGCCTGAAATGGTGAACCACTACCTCTAGCCAAACCTATGCTGCTCGAGGGTCTAGCTCACCACTGAACCTCAGCGGTCTCTTCCGCTGGAACTCACGGAGCATGCTCAACCTGCGCTCTAGCCCCGTCAACTCTGCTGAAGCTATGTACTGCTCAAAAGGTGGGGGTGCTGCTATAGGCCCACCCGGAGAAAGGGGCTCTCATGATGGGTCCTAGACTGTGGCCTCGTAGCTCACAGGGTCGTTGTCACAAAGAAAATCCGGTATCCCGGTTGGCTGTCTTTGCGGAGACATTCTGAATATTATCAAGTAGTGATGCGATCAGATGAGCATATAGTTATATACCAATAAAAACAACAATGGGGATCTGACTCAAGAAGTACAGTCAAAGACTCAATCCTATGTGATACACAAACAAATTTTCCTTGCATCAAGTGCCTCAGCATGCCAAGTCGACAAGTGGGTTATCAAGGCCTTTGTAAATGTATATATCAGCCACCGCACCATCACTGGACTCCCCGGCCTGAGAGCCGCACTCGAGACACATTAACACCATTTCCCTATATCCCAACCAATTCCTTTTATTTTATAAATGTCTGAACAACATCCCAATGAATGAACCACATTTGATACCACTTTGTCATGACCCGACCCTACCTAAGCTCGAGCCAACACTACCCCAAGCCTGCCTCCATAGGCCTGGGGCTGGCGACAAATGCCGAAGGAACAATAACTCGGGGAGGCCTTTGCCTAATTACCTGTACCCACAAATGCATCTCACTCAATGAAAAAGTGAAGAGTAAAAAGAAATACAAAGGGAAACAGCTATAAATAAACCACGATGTGCATAAACCACTAAAAGTACAAAGAAATTTATGAAGGTAAACAGAAAAGAAAAGGGGAAAAACAAGCGCCCAACCAAAAAGGTTCCACAACCCAGCAACATGTAAACAAAAGAAAACTGCTGGTAGGGCCCCCACCTGGAACCAGAATCTGACCACCACACGTAGTCCTAGCTCCCAATCTCCTAAGCTCCTATGACATCATGACCAACCTATATGTCGTCTGCAAGGGCACACCAAGTGCGGGAAAAGCCCAAGCAGGGGTGAGTATAAAAAAACTCAGTAAGATACCCCAAAGGCTCGAGGGAGCAACAAAGGAGGAACCGACGGGTGAGCTGTAGATTGAATAGGTTAAGTAGAAAGGTACAACTGAAAGTGAAGTAAAGAGTATAGTAAAGAGTCTAGCTCAACCCAACAAGAGGGAGGAAGGCAGACTTGTCCAGACACAAGGAGCTGGAAATGGTGAGAAGATGAACTTCCCGTCGAGTCATCGCTAGCTATAGTAGGAGAGCAGACTCATCCCACCATGAGAAGCTAGACATGGAAAGCACGTGGCATACCCTGTGTGTCTTCACCTCTCCTTTAAGGAGAGTATCCAAACCCAAGAAGTGGGTACTAGAACAAGGTATATACAAGTCTGTATGCTTAAACAAGAAGACCAAACAAGATCGTAAGGGTATCTCTATCTCGTAGCTTAGCCCATGAAAGTGAGTCGCCAACAGTCCCAGAAGTAACACAATAGATGCCCAGCATCCCGCACGTCTGCCCTGAACTACATGTCAAGGGATCAACCACCGCACCTTGACACTATCCTCTTTGGACGAAACTAACTGCCCCGCAAGGTTTTAGGTCGCATCACAAGGAAGTGTCTCGGTGGGGAAAGTTCCCCTCATACTTGAGAGTTCTAGGGGAACGTCAAACCACACCACGTCACAGCCCTGTAGTCGGGAGGTCTACTCAAATTCGATAGGCAACCCTCTGCCCAGCCCTACTAGAGGGTCCCTGAAGTCGATGGGTTCCCACTACAGGGAGACCCGGTAAGTGTCGACGGGTGCCACATTGACCAGTCCCGTAACAGGGTAATCCACTGGAGGGTAACCCGACTAAAGTAGGAGATGAGACCAGTGCCCAGCCCAGTTGGAGGTAACCCAACATCGGGGACCAATGCCCATCCCAGCTGGAGGTAATCTTGGCATCAGGGACCACTTATGTGCCCAGCTAGAGGTATGCCCGGCATCAAGGACCACTACCCAACCCATCCGGAGTTAAGCCCGACATCGGGGACCACTTCCCAGCCCCTCTGGAGGTGAACCTGGAACTGCTATGGCCATCCCTGCTGGATGGTAACCCACTGGCGAGCCCTGCTCAAAAAAATCTATGCCCTACTGGAAACAACCTCCTAGGTAGAGGATCGATGCCCGCATAAAATTCTGGTCACACCGAATCCACAATAACTCTACCAGGGAACACGAAGAAATTGGAGAAAGGGTACGGTACTAAAACCCCTCACAATTGAAGAAACAGAGGCACAAACCATCTCTGCCAGCCAAACAATCAAGAACGAAACCAGGGGGAGACCACTCAACCCTGCTGGTCAAACAAACAAGCACAGAGGGACCCTCTACATTACGAGAGGTCAAAAGTACGTAAAGCAGAACATGAAACTAATATGGGGCCCACATGACGTGTGGCCCCAAGTCAACCCCAAATGAGCACACAAACGTCCTCAGGTACAAACAACCTCATGTACCTCCAATCGTTCCCATATACTCCCAGAGTATACCATGTTCCATCCCAAAGGCTATCATGCACACATCACCCATCATCAATGCCAAGGCGCGAGGTAGCAACCCCAACCTACCACCTCATTAGCTGAGGCACACCCAACCACATCTCTTCACTCACACGGGAGTTCACGCAATCACACGTGAAGGGTTCTCTGCAAACACGGCGAGAAGAACCACCATTAGAGCACCTTTCACATTTCCACATTTAATAAGATCATGCAAGAGGTTCTGCACAACCAAAAGGATCGCACCATTGTAATCCTCGTGGAACAACATGCGAGATAGACTACTCAATTGCCTCAAACAGATATCTCACGGAAAAGTCACCAACGCCGCCTCACGCCCAAACGGTGTCTCGTGATCTCAAGCCTCAGCCCCGAAACGAGGTGGGTACTTCGCACCATTGCGATCCCCTTGGGAAAACATGTCAAAAAGACAGCTCACTTGAGCGCAACAGAAATCTGGATAAAAGGATGCATTCCGGCATACCGCAAAAGATTGGTGTTACGTGTGACCCGCACCCTGTCCCGAAACTCAACGGACGGATCACAACATTGCGATCCTCTCGAAAAAGTACACAAGTTCGACTAATCACTTGTCCAAAACGGACACCTGGTGATAAAGCTGGAAATCTCTGTCAACTCCTGAAACAGCCCTTGCAGGGCCCACACTAGCATGCGGAATTAGAGTGTGCGGATTGCCCAATTACAATACCCTCGGAAAAACATCCAGAATCGACTGCTCCCATGCTCTGAACAGACAATCGATGAATAAGTCAGGAAACGCTGCACGCAGCTCAAAAGATGGGTCGTGGGGCCCGCACCTCAACTTCAGCCTCAATGCCAGAACCCACCCTAGAAAGATTCGCCTCGGTGCTAGGGTCCCAACACCATTGATGACGCTTAAATCAGACATCGTACGCATCTGAGCCGTCAAAAAAAATCCCCACGAAAAACGACAATTCATTCATAGACGCATTGCGCCTCTGAGGCCCCTTGATTCGGAAATTAAAAATTCCTGAAATCATTTCAAAAACGTCATCTTGACACGAGCTCCGCACTTCCACAGACGGCGCTCAAAACGGAGGCCTGTAGCCGAAAATACGGGCGTCCAAATATTTTAATGGGGTGGGGGGAATCCCCCTTAGGCCGGACTAGCCCGGTCAGGCCGGTCCGCCCCGCTCTGGCCGGCCCGCTTGGACCGCGGCCCAGCCGCCTCCCGCGAGACCCGCGCTGTGCGTGGGTCGCTCCACCAATCGGGTAGTTGGCTAGTTGCGTCCATGCGGAGACCCGCAAACGGCGGGTCACAGTCCCCCTGTGGGGACGCAGCGCGACCCCGGTCGTCCCCTCATCGGCACCCCGACATTCCCCTGCCGCCTGAGCCGCCCGCACCGCCTCACTGAGAAGACGCCACTGCACCGCCATCGAGCTCGCCGCCTACCGTGGAGCCTGTCGCCTACACCCGGGTCCACCGCATCACCAAAACCATTTTACTCCAAGCCGCCAGGACCCTGGAACCGAGCCGCCGACGTGCCAGGGCTCGCCGGACCAACGGAAAACCCCCAGAACTCCCGAAATTACCGTAAACTTCACCGGACTACTACGGCCTCGTCGTAACTCGGATTTTGATTCTGAAAGAAGCGATGGAAAGACCAAAATGTATAATACACGACCATAACATTTGTTCAAAGATAAAAAACAATTATATGAATAAAATTGGTATTCAAAGGAGGTTCGGGAATAAAAACGCAAAAAAACCTCTTACCTCGAAGGGCGTTGCCCGACGCTTTATAGAGAATCCACTGTCGTGTCGCCACCTTGACGGAGCTACCTCACCAGAGTGGAGGAGGATAGGGGTCTTGAGGGTTTCCCCAGGGGGTGAAAAGGGAGGAGGCGGGGGTGATTAAGGGTTTAAATAAGATAATTAATTAAATTTTAATTAATTAAAAAACCCCCCCAAATTTAACCCGCATCTGAAACATCTGACGGGGTCGAGGTTAAGATTTTACTAGGGTAAACACAACGCTTTGAGTGCAATAGTGGACTTGGATTTTGATTCTGAGCCTCCTTTCAAAAGTTATAAGACATAACGCCCAAAGCCACAATATTATGAAAACGCCACTGGGGCCATTTTTCACAAACGGGCCGCGCCCACAAAAATTAAACCCCTCATAGGGTAAACGTCACATTCCAGACTCAACAGTGTCTTCATTTTTCTAATTCGAGACACCGTTTACGAGATACTAGAGTTCACCATCAAACGAATAAATAAATTAATTAATTTATTCGTTTAACATTTTGAAAGTGAGCGAGGCGTCCAAACATCCCATTCCGATATGTTTTAGTTTGTTACTAGGGTAAATACCACATTACGGACCCATCCGTACACTCGAATCCCACATCCGGATCACCATTTAGTAGTTATCCCATTTATTTGGCATTTCCAGTGTGAATGTACTGACAATTTAATTCCGGCCACTCCGGGGCTCGGAATCGCATGCCGTCTGAAGGCGCTGCTCTGGAACAGTATCAAGAGTATTTCAAAGTCTTTCGCAGAAAAAATAGTTTTCTTGGAAACCTTATATAATATAATTAATTAGTGTAAAATTGTTTTATGTCCACAATAATATTTCCTTATTTATTCAATCGAATTTTATATGAATTTATAATTAATTGGTATCCTATGAATTTATATTATATTGTGTAGACAAAATATTTTCAAATTTTTTTGAATAATTTTAATAACCTATAATTTAACATCTAGCTTATATAATATTATTTAAATTAATCATATTTTAATTATTTACTATTTGATGGTAATCCATTCTCTTGTGTGGTACACAATCCATCAAGGAATGCCTTTTTCTCATATAATGCATGTTATACTCGATGGTTCATGTAAAAAATCTAAATTATATGTTTCATGAGTTTTGTGATAAACTAGGTGTTGTGTATAATTAAAAACATAAATATATTTTTAATATAAAATCTATTATATTCTGTGTTTTGTGAAATGAAAAATATCATAAAGTGTAATTTATTTCGAAAAAATAATTCAAAATATCTCAAGGTTTTAGACTATCACTCTCAAAATTCAGTATGATTATCCCTCTGATAACATTCTAGTTATACCACATTGGGGACCATATATCTTTCATTCCCTGGTAAGACAACATTTCCCTCAGAGAATATCCAATGTATGTTTCTCATTGAATTTATATCTGACATCGTGGTTATTACATCCACCTTGCGAGCCCGTCCAAGGTATTTTAATTAAGGAAACCAACTGCCGCTCATTGTATAATGAAATCATTTCCAAGATAAAATTTTGATAACAATTATTCCTTATACTATATCCTTAATTAGGGACCCTTGGGTCATAATATTTTTTTATACTAAGGGTATGCGATTTATCTCACCTAAAACTATTAAATATTACGAAAAATTAAGAAACATTCTTATGGTATCTGAATCACCTAACCAGATGGTTTCAAATATTAAAATTATGAGAAACACTGAAATTTGTGGAAGGAACCCCCATAGTGGTGCCTCATGATGGGTCGGTCACTATAAGATGACACATCATGGTATATTATATACATTTTAATAATGATTTAATATTTTATTAAATTTATTCAACATTTTAGAGGTGTCGCTTATGAAATATCGAATGTGGTACATTATAAATTAATAAAAACATTAAGACATCAATGTAAATTAACTATAATACCTACTATATACCTATAGTACAATAATCATCTAGTGTCACCCATAGAATCAAAATAGAATTGAAATTTTTTAAGAATAATTGAAAACCATATAACTGTGGCATATTAAAATTTCACATAAATTTCATAAAAGACACCAATATAAATTTAGAATGTAAATAATAAGAATGAAGAGAACACCATTTTTGATCCAATGTGATTAAAAGTAAAGTAACAAAATATCAGGGGTGGAATAACATACCAATCCTTGGTTATCCATGGGAAACACCAGCATAATAGGCCCTTCCTTTTAAGGGATACAAGATACAACCCTTTGAAAAAATTGTGCTTGACACATTAAAAAAAATCAACAAACTCTAAATAGTAATGATATATATATATACGTACAGACTAAATAATTTTCATGAAATTGATATATAAAACACATAATGTAAATATCAGTTTCCCCCATCAGAGAAAACCCAATTCATGATGTGCAAGCGGTCCGGCCAGACTTGTACACGTCATTAATATAAATACATGTCATATATTTATAATACTAATCGTTTATTTACAATACATTCCATGTATTTATAATAAATTCTAATTATTAGTAATACACATATTTTATTTTAAATACATGTTGCCTCAAACTATCCAGCTAATTTAATACGAGCAGCAATGAATGTAAACTAATATTCAGGTAACCACAGACCATATAAAAATAGTAATATTAGTTTGACAAAAATAAAAAGAAAAAATTCCTCAATAATGATATTATATGTCAAAACCTACCCTCTATACAAAAACTCATCCATGAGTTTCACTTCAAAGGGTACTAAGGAATTGTCTATGAAAATATCCAGCAATTGAAAACATACAATGACCACTTCATCCAACATTTCATCCCATATAGGGTCAAATGGCCATATCATCCATTCATGACAAAATGAATTTTCTCAAAGAGACCTCTTGAAATGATCAACGATATGTATATGATTTTCAACAATTGGTAAATCGACATCGTAGATAATATCCTTAAGATCAAGTGAATGTGACATGAAATAATGATAAAAGTTCTGTTGTGATTCATATATGACATCTTGCGTGGCTCAATATCTCTATGTAAAATATATCTAATAGGACGTCGACCTAACTCCCCCCCATGGTCTGGAGAGTCCCAACATAAATATGTGATAGCTTTCCCTACACCAAAATTCATATTTTAATTAATCTATGTGAATCTCAAAGAAATAACGAATTTCTATAATAGAACACATGAAGTTAGATATAATGAATGGTATAAGAGTTCAACAAAGACTAAGATATTTTCATATTTGTCTGAAACAACTATATCATTATGGATGTCTACTGAATGGGATAGAGAACTAGTAAAATTTCCTCACCTATATCAAATGGGAATCTGGTTGGCGGATTAACCAAATTAAAAGGACTTGTATGGATCTGTATGAATCATTTTGTGAATGTTTTTATTATTGAAAAAACCAAAAACATTATGGTTCTTCCTTCATGAACCAATAAAATAAATAAAATATGGTAGCTTCGTGTCCACACATTCTTGATTATTACTCTCATACTTTTTATCGGTTTGAGGGTGATACATTTTACTCAGGAGCAACAACGAACACTGTGGGTTTTTCAATCCATTCATTAAAAACAAAATAATCCAAACATATTGATACAACATAATAGAGTAGAAAACACAATTAAAGAGTACAATAATAAAAAGGCATTCTGATATACTCAATTGAGAAAAACTCTTATATAGATAATAAGTTTGTGATTATGTCAACCTATCAATGATCACCCATACTACAACACTACATTCATGTTATCTAGAATAACTTATAACGAAATATATAGTGTTTTAATGAAATTTTTTATAAGGAATAGGTATAAGATGTAGATGATTATAAGTCTATTGTTATTTAACCTTCATCTACTGATAAGTTGATCAGCATGTGGTATGTCCTACAATATTCCTCTATACACTCAGCCACCAACAGTTATGATAAATTTTAGAAATCATATCAGTAATAATCTGGATTCCTTATCTAATTGAGACACGATATAGTCACATAAACTATTCATTTATGTCTATAATTACCTATATATGTCTATGCAAGTGTAAGATCTCATCTAGTTGATAACCCAACTAGGATATGGGTCCTCACATGAAAAATATTCTGTAAGGACTAATCCATTAGGGTTATATTTTTTTTTCATTCCTACACATTCTATATAGAAAGAGATACTTAAAAAAGATTACATTGATGTTTCGAAACCTCAAATTTCATTTTCAAAAACTGAGAAATAAATATCCTTTCACTACTGGTCTCTTAGACTTCATATGTATGATTCTTCTAGATCAAATCCCTATTTTATAAATTCCTCATTCTAATTGTATAAATATTATAAATATCAAATAAGTGTAGTTGCTCCACCAACCTATGCTACCTGATAATTAAATCACAATTTGTGGAAATGTATCTGATACATTTTTGGTATGGGTAAATGATGAACCATTCCTCTAATAGATAATTCCTCTAACATTATAAATATTGACCCATGGTTTTTATCTAGGTCATTACTAGGGTATTTCTTACCATATGGTATTAACAAGTGGGACCTATAAAATATAACTCAATATGAATTCATAAGACCTAATCCTAACCCAGTTTATGAATCATCATAAAGAACTGCATCGATTCTATCTCACTCTGGACAAATTAGGGTCCTCATTGATTATGTCTCCATTTAGAATCATGAAAATCATTTTCTGAGTATATAAAACCTATGAACTTCAAATAAATTTTAGTTATGTCAAAAAGAGTCATAAAAAACAATAAATTTTCTTAATGAAATATTTATTAAGTTCGGCTAGACAGAAGTATTAATTAACATAAAATAAATTCTTGGGTTATTCCTAGAAAACTATGGTGCTCAACATCACTATGTAAAATGTTACTTCTTCCTCTAAATGGATAAGACCCAATAAGTGAACCTTATTGATAAAATTGTGATATTTGGTGATATTATCATACAATTATTTCTATATAATTGTACTTAAATTGATCCCATTATGTTTATAATTTTTCTTTCAGTGTGATAATACATCATGACATTTCTTAGAATGGAAACCACAAATTAATACTATTACAGTTTGAATTCATTGTCAAATAGAGCCACAAAAACATATGGAATGTTTATAATGAATAAAAAAATATGATAATATTAAAAACTATATCCACATGGGAATATTATACATGTTACATCGGATGGTCTAATATTTAATTGTTGGTTTCCTGACCTCAAATCAATCTCTAGGAAAACCATTTCTCCTCAAATTTTGTTGAAGAGTTCATCCATACGGGGCATTAAATACTATTTTGTAACAATAATATAGTTCAACCATCAGTAATACATGAACAACCTCATGTAATCATGCACATTAACAGTTAAAAATAGATGAACCCCTTGGAGATGTTTGGTGTCATATAAAACCATTAGCCTCAATGTTAATTAACTTATTCTTTTGTTCATGGAGCACTGTATGTGCAATCCTATAAAAAAGAATGGAATATGGAACTAATTTTGGTTCTATACATATGGTGAACTCTATCATTATCATATGAGGAAACCCATATAAATGATCTAGTAATATGTACCAATAATGGCCCAAATGCGTACCTGACATGCAAGAATGGGATTCTCTGAAATCTTATATTGTATGCAATACTGAATTATGTAGAATAAATTATACATTATAATATTATTATCTTAAGTTGTGTATATCCCTTAGCCATTCTAATAATAGTGAAGAACAATGTTAACTTAATTATGACAA
Source organism: Viscum album (assembly GCA_963277665.1). NCBI lineage: Eukaryota > Viridiplantae > Streptophyta > Magnoliopsida > Santalales > Viscaceae > Viscum > Viscum album. The sequence continues at coordinate 7,682,936 of OY728148.1, read as the reverse complement.
CATTTCGTACCCATGTTTATATAATGATTCACTAGTAACTAAATTTTCTAGAAATTAAACTAATAAAAAATTTAATATAAATGATATATTTATATGAAAAATTATTTAATTATTATAATAAAATTACTCAATTTAGATAAATTAATTAAATATAAATTCAAAATTTGTTTTAAAATTCATCTTATGTGTTTTATATACAATATATAAGAATAAATTAGATTTTACGGATAAAAGAAGATATCTTTTTAATTGGAAATTCACTACCTTTTGATGGAGATCCCATTTAAAATGTTATTTTTCATAGACTAGTAATAAAAATTTGAATAAATAAAAATATCATTTGGTATTGAGACATAAAAAATTTACTAGGGTAACATATTTTGTATAATTTTGAAAAAATTCATATTTTAATGAATAATGAAAATTATTTTTTTAATTCAAATATGATTTTTGTATAATTTTTTATATTTATATTTTATCATTTGATTGAGTTTTAAATTAAATTTTTATTATTTTTTTATCATTAAATTATATTTTAATCATTAGAATAAATATTATTTTAAAATTAGATATAACAAATGTGTGAAATTTTCATCAACGTTACTTTTAAAACCCGATTTCTTGTTTTATCAGTGGACTTATTTTTTAATTAATTTAACAACATTTTTTTTATTTTTAAAAATAGACATACATGATTTTAATCCGTAGAAATATTTTTATCTAATATGATCGAAGTAATTTTTGGTGAATACTAACTTTAGTATTTTATTTACCATGGTTGAAGGTAAATTGGGTAATTAAAAGTAAAAATAATATTATAATAATATAAGACAACTATAAAACTGGTCATAATCTTATTGGATAAGTTATCTCTGACTAAAAAAATATTTGGTCCAATAATGTGGCTTTCAAGAAGCAACATGGGTGTAATTATGCCATTTATAAACATTTGATTTAAATTAAAAACAAAGATGTCAAAATCATGTCTCTCATAACTATATCAATTTTAATATTGTTATTTATAAGTGATATATTCGACTAAAAATAGTCATTATAATGATAAATTTATTACCTAAATCATGGAAATTTATTTAGAATTTTTACAATATAAATAATTCATCTAATGAGTACAAAATGACGATTTAATAATTTCTCTATTAATAAATAAATCAAATAATTGTTATTCTAAATACTAAAATAAATTTATTTGGAAACAATTGATACCATCCATGAATATTTTTGATAATATTGACATTTTGATCAATATATAATATAGTTGGGTTGAACTAATCTTATTTTGCTGATATTTATAAAAGTACTACTAATGAATAATGTAAAATTAACAGTATTGGTATTTTAAAATATAAAATATTTTATTAAATGTTATAAAATTGATAAAAATAAAGGACTTGGAAATTTTTTTAGGAAATGTGTGAATCATTCATTACTTACTCATTAAATGTCCTTTTGGTATTTTATTGTAACTATTTTATCACTAAAAGGGTAATTTATGTGATAAAATGGTAAGTGTTAAAAGCATTAAAATAGAAAGGTTAGGAATTAAAATTATTCAAAATTATTAAAAAACTATTATAATTGTAATTGTGTGATTTTATTTATACCCATACTCATATTATATTTTAAATATATATTTATGGTCCAATTTGGAATCAAAAGTATATTTATATTAATTTAATACCATTAAAAATTCTAAGGGTTCCCCTCCACTCTCAAATACAAAGGCATTGACTCCTCCAAATTACTCACACATAAAAACCATTTTGTTTCAACCAATATCATACAAAATACATTATTATAATCCCACCAATTATTATTGAAGCCTAATTTTAGGCAGAAAATCCTCTTTAATGGTGTTTAGGTTTTAAGTTAGGTGATCGTCTAAAGGTAAGGTGCTGTTTTTTATGTATTTTTATATTATATATTCTTAAACTTTCTGAAATTATTCATCAATAATGATGTAATAATAAATTATGTATACTACATATAATGAGGTGTTATTATTTTAATATCATAAACAAAATCAATCTATAATTTCATCAAATGAGAAATGATCTTTTCATTCATGTGTACAACGGACTACCATCTCATGAACCAATATAAGTCTTTTTTTCATTTATATCATTAATGACTAGTAATATAGATAAAATTATTCTATATATATTAATTTCATGAAATATTTATCATTAGAATAGAATAATATATCAATTTTGTTCATACATTCCAATCACATAAAAACTATAACATCGTTTGTGCGTACGTGTGACCTATCACCTCAACGAAGTGATGTTATTTTTTTACCACATCACATGTATGATATATATATATATATAATTATATTTAAATGATTATTATTATTTTAATAATATTTATATAATTATGGAAATATAACATAATAATTACATTATTTCCATAATGATGAATGAAAAATGGAAACCTTACTCATCTATATGTATGGATTACCATCTGTATGATCTTAACATTGATTATTTTTTATATAATATTTATTAATATATTTTAAATATGTAATCGAAATATAAAATTTATTATTATGTCTTAAATTTATTTAGGGATATTATGGAATTTTTTCAACAAGAATTATTGGTGTCATATGAAGTTCATTTTCGACATAAGTACCGAATATAAACATAACATCTGATATGAACTTAAATAATTATGTAATTGTTATAACATAAAAAATTTGACATAATATAAATAATAAACCATAAAAATTGTCAATATAAATTTTTAAATGGACCTATGATTAATTTTTTGTGATATAATGACTTTATGTGATGAGTCAGACTCAAGGTAACAGACTTCGTCTCAATATCCTCTCATTGATAAATATTCTGAACATATACACTAGATTCTTTTATACGGTGTATAATTAACACAATTTAACAAAAATTTAATTAAAATTTATTAAAAAGGAATCATTTTATAAGGTGATTTTTTCTAAAAAATAAATGTAATGTTTTTAATGTATAATTCGATAATGAAATATGATCTACCATGGCCTTTATTTTGAATTTGGATTCCTCTAAAAGGTCTAAAATTATAAATTAATATTAATATTAATTTTCCTTTTTTAGGTATTTTGGTATTGAAAATTGTTTTGAAAATGGATCTACTACACCAATATCTTGAAATGAAATTTATTTGAATTCATTATGGAAATTTTAATCTCATTTGTGATTTTTGATGTGTTTTGATTAGATTATGGATCTTTGAAATAAAATATGAGTACTCATGGTATGTTATAAACAACAGTTGGGTGGTCCTATGATATCATCCCGATTCATTGGATAATGTGTCTGAGATAAATGTTGGGGTTTTTACTTAGATAATTTTGGATTATACTACAATGGGTATTCTAATAGTTATATTCTATGTCGTTGAGGAAGCTACTATGTATAAATGATATAGACTCCACATGTTAACATTAGTATTTATGATTTCTATTTGTTTCACATGATTCATATGATTCCATGAGGTGAGTGTTTTATGATCATTCCATGTTATAGAAATGTTTTTCACTGCTTATAAAGACATGTAATAGAATTTAAAAAGACAAGATTTTTGTTATAGACATTTTAATCAGGAAAAATAATTCGTGATTAAATTTAAAATGATTTATTTTATAAAAAAATAGATATTTATCTGATATGACTAGTTTTTAATATGTTACTTATTATGTAATTACTATGGTCTAATTATCTGAAACCATAAACATAAAAAGATCCTTAATGTGAGTAAATGTACATTCTTGACATAACTCAAGATTATCTAACATTTAAGGCTAGGGACTTACTGTTGTTATCCAAGGAAGGATTATAAAACACTGGAGATTAGATTGACTTGTTATGTGTTAGGGTTAATAATTTTAAGTTGATCATAATTTAAATCTCCTAGAAACCCATTTTTTGGCATCATGTTTTGCAATTTAAAGGTGATTAACCATATATATTGAAGAAATTTAATTTTTTGAGGGAATAATGAGTTAATAATATATATGATAAAAATTATAGGTATTGGAAAACCTTTTTGGATAAATTAGCACACTATGAGATTTTAATTAAGGAGTATTGGTGGAATTAGATTTTTTAATAATCTATTATTTAAAATTTTAATTTATGTGAAACAAATTTATTTATGGAAATGACAATCCTATCATGGAGAATATATAATTAGTTTTTTTTATGATAAATTAAGAGTGTTTTATATTATTTAAAAATAAATTAAACATTCTCTTGGAAGCTACATAATAAAATTATTCTGTGTTTTTTTATTCAATTTTTGTTTGGTTTAATATTTAGGGAATTTAATGAGGGTTATTTTTATTAATAGTATATGTTGAATATTTGGTATTATAGTTTAATTTTGTGGATAAATGTTGTTATTAATGATCAATTGATTTATTGTTTTGGAGAATTGTTTTATCTTTTCCCAACCATATTGTTTTTGGTTATTGTTTCATGATGAGATAAATAGATATATAATCAATTATTAAATATGTGGTAATATAGAAGTTTATTCTTGTTCTTCTGGTGTGATAAACTTCATATTAATTAATTGTATTTTTGAGAAAAACATGAGTGTGTGGTGGAAATTGATTACATAATGGAACTGCACTTTTAATGAAATTGAAGTTTATTATGTTATTAATCCATGTATTAAAATAATTACTCATATCTAAGAAATGTATCTTAAATGAAAAATATATTTCATGTAATTTTACTCCCACAAAAAAAATATAGTTTTTCCTATAACATATTTGCAGTTATGGGATTTTAAACATTCTCTTAACCATGTTTTCTATCACTTTCTATTAGAAAAGGATGGTTAGTTTTCAATTCCATATCATTATTTTCCAACATGAGATGTTAGTATTTGTTATTAGAGGTGTCCTTTGTATATCAAATTCTTTTTTAAAATTTTTTTTGACACTTTTAGTATTGTGGGGTTGCAATGTAGTATTTTTGAAAATAGAAACATTTGTTACCATGCCCAAATATAATATTACGATGAAACAAATTCAAAACGGGGGGAAGAATGAAATATCCTAGGTAATTATAGAATAATAAATTATTATATTTATCAATGTTTATGAATTATATACTAATTTTACCTTTAGTTGATGCTATGTATAATATCATACTCGGCACCCAATAACAGGTTTCTTCGAAAAGATAATTTTCACGCAAGTCTGAGTTATACAGAAAAAATAAAATAAAGTATTCTTATTATTTTATGTTTTTACTATAACCTAGCAATCAGAATGGTGATAATGAACATTGTCAACTAAATTATTACTATATTTTTACCCATGCTTATATAATGATTCATACGATACCAAATTATCTATAAATTAAACTAAAATCCAATTGAATATAAAGGATATAATTATATAAAAAATATCTAATTTTGATTATTAAGTCACAATATTTTTTTATTAAATTAATAAAATATAAAATCAATATAATTTTTAAAAATGAAATTTTGTTTTTTCCAGAAAATATTTAACAATACAATAACTTTTATAGATAAAAGAAGTATTTTTCTAATAATGTAGTTTTACTCTCTTTTGATTGAGATCCCATTTTTAAAATTGTTTTTAACACATTAATAAGTTTTATTTAAAACAACTTATTATTTGAAATCATGATATCAAAATACACTTTTATTAAATTTTTTATTTTTTATGATGAAATTCATATTTTAATGAATAGTAAAAAATAATGCTTTTGAATTAAAAATTGACTTTTCACCTAATTTATTTTTATTTTTATATTATAATTTTAAATAATTATAAAATATATTTTGATTACTTTTATCTTTTAATCAAATGTTTGTAATTTTATTCAATTTAATAATAAAACATGTTTTAAAAAACATTGTAATCTTTTGAAAGATGTTTCTTTTAAATCCCATATTCCCATTTCTTCAATGAGATATATTTTAAATTTTTATTAACTAATATTTTGTTTTGAATTTAAAAAAATTTATTTTCATGGTTTTAAAATGTATGAAAAATATTATCTAATAAGATGAATATAATTATTGGTCAATAAACACAATACTGTATTATTTGCAATGGTTAAAGGAAAATCGAGTAATTAATGGCAATTTTTATAAAAATATAAAATTGTCATTAGAATTTTCCTAATAATATTGGATGAGTAATTGTCTAACAATAAAACCTGGGTCGAAATTGTGGCCATTGCAAGCCAGTTGGATGTGATTATGACATTTATAAACATTTTATTTAATGTAAAACCCAATATGTCATAATCATGTCACTCATATGTATAAAATTTTTAATATTGGGTTATATAAGTGATATCATAACAAATAAAATATTTTTTTAGAAAGATATAACTATTACCAACATCTTGAAAATTTATTTTGAATTTATATAAAATTAATAATAAAATTTAATGGTTACACAATGATGATGAAAAATATCATTATTAATTAACATATCAAATAAATGATATTATAAATAATAAAATAAATATAATTAGGGAAATTTATACCATACAGAAATGGTATGGATGGATATTACATGTTGGTGATAATTTGATGTTTTTTTAACTATCTTACTTTTATAATATTTTTAAAATGTCATCTAATGAATATTATTAAAATTAACACTTTTAGTATTTTAAAAAAGAAAATATATTTTTTAAATATTATAAAATTCTTAAAAATATAATATTTTCAACAATGATAAGTATATGTCAAAAAATATTATTAAGGACATATTATTTGGATGTTTTCCATGTTATGGTAGTTATTTTAACTCTCAAACTGTAAATTACTTGATAAAATGTTAATAGTAAAATGAGTTAAACAAATTAGATAAGGATTTAAAATTAATAAAATCATATCTAATTTTCATTGGAAGATTATATTTCAAACTAGGATCATTATATACTCTAAATAAAGAGGGTTAGACCAATTTTTTTTAAAATGAATTTATATTAATTAAATATTTTTAACAATTCTAAGTGTGCCACTCTTCTCTTCTATAAAAATACACAAATTCATCTTTATTAATAAAAATTTAATAACCATTTATTGTTTCCATTATATTCCCAAAACCCTTTTACAATACCTCCCCAAATTCTGTAATTTACCATTTTATCTATAAAACCCTCTATATTGGTATCATGGTGTTAAGAATGGTTATCATCTGAAGGAAAGGTAATGTTTTAGTTGAGTATTTCTATTTAATATATCATTTAACTTCCTAATTTCATCATCAATAAGGATGAAATAATATCTATAGTATCCTAAATATACTCATATTATATTATTCAAATATAAGAACCTATATTCATAACCATCTTAATCAAATGAGAAATTAACATATTCGGTGTGAGAATGATAGACTTCCACCAGGAAAACTGATATATTTCATATTTCATGTTCTTCATTCTATACTTGTCATAAAAACGGAATTAAAGATTACATATTTTATATCTACTACCTATACTAAACATTGCTTCTCCATGCTGATGTGTCACCCATAGAGTGCTCCATGTCACCAAAAAATATGCCTCCCCTTGCATTCCATCTATCCAAAACACGACCCCACTTAGGATTTCCTATTGCTTCATGGTTCCCACTCACAATTCACAACCTTTTCCGCCTCTCTTGGGTTCCCGCAAATCAAATCCTCAATCCACAACTCCACCTCGGCATGCTTCTCCGCCTACTCCTCCTCCTTCGTGTGCTCCTCCTTCACCTCTACATGATCTTCTTTTACCTCTATGTTTTCCACCATTCACTCATCCGCCTCCGTGTGATTTGCCTTCGTCTCCTATGATTCCACAACGTCATCTCAAATATCATTCCATTGGGGTATCAAAATCATCCATGACACCTCCTATAAACCACATTCATATTATACCATCTTCTCAGTATCATGTTAACTGGCTACGAAGAATCTCAGTTCTGCCGCAAACTCTACATAACAACCCTCTACCATTCTATATATTCTTTTCAGTTCAGGTATGTGATAATTTATTTTTAGCTCACCACATCTGAATTTGAATCTTAACCCATTTTCCATCCCGAATCTTCTTTACAGTTCTAGTATATGGCTCCCTGCCCTTGAAACCCCCATTGCCTCCAGCATCATTTTTGTAACTCAAGTATTTAAATAGATACCAATTTTAAAACCTGAATAACATCCTTTTCATTTCATATAAAAATCCAGATCAATTATATATCACTTTTTTTCAATTTTTGTTCACTAAATTTCCATGTTAGGTTTTAGAATAATAAATGTTCAATTGCGGTATGTTTTGGTTTATGACATCCAACTTATATTGATCTATTTGTGTTCCTGCACATTTATTTTCATTACAATTGGTTGATTTGGAATGATTTCTTTCAAAACTTTTTTTTGTATCTATGATGAATATGTATTAACATTTCTATCCTGGTTTGACTTTATTCATTTGATTTTTTTCTCTTCCATTTATATTAGTATGTTTCTGAAATCGATTTTACAGTGATCATGAAAAGATTTTTACCTCAAGTATGTGAATAAATACCCAATCTAAAACCTAAATCCATGGTTCTTCATTTCTTATAATTTTTCACTTCAGTTATATATCAATTCTGGTTTAGTTTTAGTTCCATTATTTTTAATGTTATGTTATAGAATAACAAACATCAATTGTGGTAAGTTTTAGTTTATGATTTGGAACATATATTGATTTTATTGAGGTTCTTCACATGTATATTCATTAAAATTGGTTCATTTGGAATGACTTCTTTCAAAACTATTATTAGTATCTATAATGAAAATGTATTAAAATTTCTATTCTTGTTTGACTATATTTATTTGATGGTTTTTTCTGCAATATTTACACTACTAGAAAAGGGGTCATTGAAGCCTCGTAGAATCGGGCAACCGCCATTGGCGGTTGCTATAGATATCTAATAGCGACCGCCAATGGCGGTCGCTGGCCTTGAAAAAAAACGAGCCTTTTTTGCCCCCCCCCCCTGCCCCCTCTGGATCGAACCCTACTCCCCCCCCATCGCCGCCCCACTGATGCCGCCCTCCCCCCCGCCTCCCGGCCTCCCCCGCCCCCCCCCCCCCCCACGTCGCCCCCCCCCCCCCCGATGGCGCCCTCCCCCCGGCCTCCCCCGCCGCCCGGCCTCCCCCACTCCCCCCACGTCCCCCCCCCACGTCGCCCCCCCCCCCTGACGCCGCCCTCCCCCCCGCCTCCCGGCCTCCCCCACCACCAGACCTCCCACGCCGTACGCCCTCCGCCCTCCAGCCTCCGCGATCCACCCTCCGCCCTCCGCCCACCGACCTCCGCCCCCTCAGCCCTCCCCCCCACCCCGGATGGCTCCGGCACCCCAGACATCCCCGCACCCCGGACCGCTCCCCGCACCCCGGACGCCCCCCCCCCCCCCCCCCGCACCTCAAATAGCCCCCCCTCCCTCGCTGCTCATCCCCCGTCCCCTCACCGCCTCCTCTCCTCCATCTCCCTTCCGCTGCCGCCGCCCGTCCCCTCCCTTGCTGCACCGCCTTTGGCTCCGGCTCCCCATTGCTGCCTCCTCTCTCTCGCTACAACGCCTTCGGCTCCCCTCACTTTCAGGTTTGTAGCTCAATCAGGTAACATGGCCTTTTAGTTACATTATTATTTTATCAATGGTTCATAAACAAATGATTAATATTTATTTTAAATATAATTGATTTGAAAAATGTAAATGTAATAAGTATTGTGTAAATGTTTGTTATACAGATATAATTATGGATAAGAATTGGATTGATCTTCCAAATAGAACGTCTAGAGAATATTTTAGTGGAATTATGCAGTTTATTGACTTCACGAGAGGATTTGAAAGTGACTATATTAGTTGTCCATGTAGAAAATGTGCTAACAGATATCAATTCACACGAGATACTGTGAGGGAGCACCTTTTCTTTAATGGATTTCTGAAAAATTAAAAGAGTTGGACTCGTCATGGAGAAGAATATGTTCGTTGTCAAAATACAGATGTAACTCAGATGGATGTTTATGCAAGGATGACTGATCCAATGCATGAAATGCTTACTGAAATGGTATGTGGGTTTGATCCTGAAGTCATTGACATCCAGAATATTGAGACCGGGGAGATAAATCTTCGATCTGGTGCAGATTGTGATTCGAGGAGGTTTAATGAAGCACTTGGTGATGCGAAAACAGAATTATATCCTGGATGTACTTCTTACAATAAACTATCGTTTATCGTGGAGTTGTTGCATTTGAAGACTTTGAATAATTGGTTTGACACATCATTCAACATGCTTTTGGTTTTATTGAAAATGTATTTCCTGTCAACGCTATGATTCCTGAGTCATATTACTATGCTCGTATGTTGACAGAGAACATAGGTTTTACATATGAGACCATAGATGCATGTGCAAACAACTGTATGTTGTTTAGAAAAGAAACTGCCCATTTGGATATTTCTACAGTTTTTTCCAGGTGGAAATAGAACAGGGGAAATAATACTCATCAAAGTCAGATTGCGATACAGGGGAAACAGATTGCCGTAAAGCAAATGCGTTACTTTCCCCTTAAACCGAGGATGTAAAGATTTTTTATGTCATCTAAAGTTTCTAATTTAATGAGATGGCATGCAGAAAGAGTTCATGAAAGTGATATGTTAACCCACCTGGCAGACTCTCATGCATGGAAGGATTTTGATAAGAGACATCCCAACTTTGCTAAAGATGTTCGTGATGTCCGATTGGGATTGGCAGCAGATGGTTTTAGTCCATTAAAGTCTATCGTTGGTGTAACTCATAGCACATGGCCCGTGGTGTTGGTTCCATATAATCTTCATCCATGGCTTTGTATGAAGGAACAATTTATATTACTTTCCACTCTTATTGATGGACCTAAAAGTCCGGGGGAAAAGATTGATGTTTACCTTCAGCCATTGATTGATGAGTTGAATGAATTTTGGGGCGATGTTGTGATGACTTATGACTGCGAAATGAATGAAATGTTCAAACTGCATGCTTCTTTATTGTGGAAAATCAATTACTTCCCTGCTTATGCAAATTTATTAGGCTAGAGTACGAAAGGGGGATTTTCTTTCCCTTATTGCAATTAAAGTAAAAAATATGTATGGCTTAAACATTCCAAAAAATGGGCATACATGGGTCACAAGCATTTTCTCCCTCCTCAGCACAGATTCAGAAAGGACAGAGTGGCATTTGATGGTTCTAGAGTGTTCAGCCCTGCAACAAAGATCATGACAGGAGTGGAAATTTTATCGCAGATTGAGGAAGAAAACATCCGCACGGTATATGAAATTCGGTATTTGGTGGCTCCTCTATTACGTAATATTCGTGTTGCGGGTAGGCAGAACAGTCACAATTGGAAAAAGAAAATTATTTTTTATAGTCTTCCATATTGGAAAACTAACATGTTGAGGCATAATTTGGATGTCATGCACATTTTAAAAAATGTTTGTGATAACTTATTGTTGTCCATTTTAGGTGTTCGTGGAAAATCAAAGGACCATGTTAATGCACGCCTTGATTAGGAAGAAATGGGTTTAAGGAAACAGTTGCATTTACAGTTAGCTGAGGGAAACAAGGAATATATGCTTGCTGCACAGTATACGATGACTACAGAGGAGAAAGAGACAATTCTTTCCATTTTGAAGATGGTCAAGGTGCCTGATGGTTATTCTTCTAATATTTCAGAGTGTGTGAATCTGACGAGCAAGACATTGCAATGGTTGAAAAGTCATGAAAATCACATATTACTTCAGTAGTTGATTCCAATCGCAATTTGTGATTGTTTATCCCCCAATGTTGTTAAGCCCTTGATTGAGATGAGTAATTTTTTTAGACAGCTTTTTTTAAGAAATAAACGAATGAGTGATTTAAAAAGTTTGCAGGACCGAATTGTACTTACGCTTTGTCACTTTGAGAAACATTCCCCCCCCCTCATTTTTCGATGTTATGGTCCACTTGACAGTGCACCTAACTGATGAAGTAATGGCTGCTAGTTAAGTTCAATTCATGTGGATGTATCCTATTGAATGGTATTTGAGTACATTGAAAAGATTTGTACGCAACAGAGCTCGTCCAGAGGCATCAATAGCCAATGGTTATTTGATGGATGAGTGTACTACCTTTTGTGCAGTATATCTTATGGATGTTGAAAAAAAATTAGATAAGCCCTCTCGGATTCATGATGGTCCAGTTGGAGAACGAATGCCCTCCGAATGCCACAAAACCGTACGACAACAGCCGGTGCCTGAATTGTGAAATGGTCGGCAAGACGGCATGTCATTCGGGGGTGACATTTGACCGTGGCGGCCGGAAATGCATTTCCGGCCCCATAAAACACCAAAACAGAGTGTGGCAGTCCAATTCGGAGAAAACGTGCTCCGAACGACCTGAAACCGCATGAGAATGATACAAATATTATTCCTGAGATGCAGTAGGAGGAGGAACGTCAATTGGACGTGCGGTGCGCGCGGCACGACCGAATGTGTCGTTTTCAGCAGCGTGGCGCGCGCTGAAATGGCGCATTGGGGGGTCAACACCACCTGAAAGACCTACGAATGCCACGAAACTGCACGAAAACATCCGGTGCATGAATTGTGAAATGGTTGACCAGACGGAACGTCAATCAGAGGTGTTGTTTGACCGAGACGGCTGGAAAAGCATTTCTGGCGCCATAAAACACCAAAACGGCGTGCGGCGGAAGAATTCGGAGCAAACGTTTTCGGAAAAACCTGAAACCGCACTAGAACGATAGGAATATTATTCCTGAGATTCAATAGGAGGCGGCACGTCCATCGGACATGCGGTGAGCGCGGCACGACCGAATGCATCATTTTCAGCAGCTTGGCGCGCGCTGAAATGGCGTGTTGGGGGGGTCAAAACCCCCGGAACGACCTCCGAATGCCACGAAACCGCACAAAAACATCTATTGCGTGAATTGTAAAATGGTCGGATAGACGGCACGTCAATCGGAGGTGCTGTTTGACCCCAGCGGCCAGAAATGAGTTTCTGGAGTCAAAAAACACCAAAACGGCGTGCAGCTATCGAATTCGGAGCAAACATGCTCTGAAAAACCTGAAACCGCATGAGAATGATTGAAATATTATTCCTGATATGTAGGAGGAGGCGGAACATCCATCGAACGTGTGGTGTGCTCGGCACGACCGAATGCGTCGTTTTCAGCAGCTCGGCGCGCGCTGAAATGCCGCGTTGGGCAGTCAAAACCCCCGAATGACCTCCGAATGCCACGAAACCATTCGACAATAGCTGATGCATGAACTATGAAATGTTCAGCCAGACGGCACATCATTCAGAGGTGCTGTTTGACCGTGGCGGCCGGATACGCGTTTCCGGGGCCAAAAAACACCAAAACGGCGTACGACGGTCCAATTCAGAGCAAACGTGCTCCGAACGACATGAAACCGCACGAGAACGATAGAAATATTATTTTTGAGATGAAGAGGAGGCGGCACGTCCATCGGATGTGCGGTGTGCACAACACGACCGAATGTGTCGTTTTCAGCAGCGCGGCGCGCGTTGAAATGCCGCGTTGGGCGGTCAAAACCACCCGAACGACGTCTGAATGCCACGAAACCATACGACAACAGCTGGTGCGTGAATTATGAATGGTTGGCCATACGGAACGTCATTCAGAAGTTCCGTTTGACCACGGTGGCTGGAAACGCGTTTCCGGCGCCATAAAACACCAGAACGGCGTGCGACGGTCCAATTCGGAGAAAAAGTGCTCCGAACGACCTGAAACTGCACGAGAACGATAGAAATATTATTCCTGAGATGCAGGGGGAGGTGGAACGTCCATCGGACATTCGGTGCGCGCTGCACATCCGAATGTGTCGTTTTCAGAAGCTCGGCGCGGGCTGAAATAGCGCGTTGGGGGGTCAAAACCACCCGAACGACATCTGAATGTCACGAAACCACACGAAAACAGCCGGTGAGTGAATTGTGAAATGGTCAGCTAGACATCACGTCATTCGGAGGTGCCGTTTGACCGCGACGGCTGGAAAGGCGTTTCCGACCCCAAAAAACACCAAAACGGCGTGCGGCGGTCCAATTCGGAGCAAACATGCTCCGAACGACCTAAAACCACATGAGAATGATTGAAATATTATTCTTGAGATGCAAGAGGAGGTGGAATGACCATCGGACGTGCAGTGCGCGCGACACGACCGAATGTGACATTTTCAGCAGCGCGGCGCACACTGAAATTGCGTGTCGGGGGGTCAAAACCACCCGAACAACCTCTGAATTCCATGAAACCATACGACAACAGCCGATACGCGAATTGTAAAATGGTCGGCCAGACGGCACGTAATTCGGAGTGTCTTTTGACTGTGGCGGCCGGAAACGCGTTTCCGGCGCCGCAAAACACCAAAACGGCGTGCGGCGGTCCAATTCAGAGAAAACGTGCTCCGAACGACCTGTAACCGCACGAGAACGATAAAAATATTATTCCTGAGATGCAAGAGGAGGCGGCACGTCCATCAGACGTGTGGTGCGCGTGGCACGACCGAATTTGTCGTTTTCAACAGCGCGACACGCGCTGAAATGCCGCGTTGGGTGGTCAAAACCACCCGAACGACCTCCGAATGCCACGAAACTGTACGAAAACAGCTGGTGCATGAATTTTGAAATGGTTGGTCAGACGGCACGTCATTCGGAGGTACCATTTGACTGGGTGGCCGGATACGCGTTTCCGGCGCCACAAAACATTAAAACGGCGTGCGGCCGTCCAATTCGGAGAAAACGTGCTCCGAACGACCTGAAACTGCACGAGAAGGTTAGAAATATTATTCCTGAGATGCAGGTGGAGGCAGTACGTCCATCGGACGTGCAGTGCGTGCGGCACAACCGAATTTGTCGTTTTTAGTAGCGCGACGCGCGCTGAAATGCCGCGTTGGGTGGTCAAAACCACCCGAACAATGTCTGAATGCCACAAAACCATACGACAATAGCCGGTGTGTGAATTATGAAATTTTCGGCCAAACGGCACATCATTCGAAGCTTCCGTTTGACCGAGGCAGCCGTAAATGCGTTTCCGGCGCCATAAAACACCAAAACGGCGTGCGGCGGTCCAATTTGGAGCACACATGCTCCGAACGACCTGAAACCGCACGAGAACGATAGAAATATTATTCCTAAGATGCAGGGGGAGGCGGCACATCCATCGGACATGCGGTGCACATAGCACGTCCGAATGTGTCATTTTCAGCAGCTCGGCGCGTGCTGAAATGGCGTGTTGGGGGGTCAAAACCATCCAAACGACTTCTGAATGTCACGAAACCACACGACGACATCCGTTGCATGAATTGTGAAATGTTCGGGCAGACGGAACGTCAATCGGAAGTGTCCTTTGACCGCGACGGCTAGAAACGTGTTTCCGGAGTCATAATACACCAAAACGGCGTGCGGCGGACGAATTCGGAGAAAATGTGCTTAGAATGACCTAAAACCGCACGAGAATGATAAGAATATTATTCCTGGAATGCAGGAGGAGGCGACATGTTCATCGGACATGCAGTGCGCACGGCACGACGGAATGTGTCGTTTTCAGCAGCGCGGCGCGCACTGAAATGGCTCATTGGGGGTCAAAACCACCTGAACGACCTCCGAATGCCACGAAATCGCACGACAACATCCGGTGCGTGAATTGTGAAATGGTCGAGTAGACGGCACGTCAATCAGAGGTGTTGTTTGACCGAGGCGGGTGGAAATGTGTTTCTGGCGCCACAAAACACCAAAACGGCGTGCGGCGGACGAATTCGGAGCAAACGTGCTCCGAACGACCAGAAACCGCACGAGAATGATAGGAATATTATTCCTGAGATTCAATAGGAGGCGGAACGTCCATTGGAAATGCGGTGCACGCGGTACGACCGAATGCGTCGTTTTCAGCAGCTCGGCGTGCGCTGAAATGGCGCGTTGGGGGGGTCAAAACCACCCGAACGACCTCCGAATGCCACAAAACCGCACGACAACATCCGTTGCGTGAATTGTGAAATGTTAGGATAGACGACAAATTAATCGGAGGTTCCGTTTGACCGCGGCGGCCGGAAACACGTTTCGAGAGTCATAAAACACCAAAACGGCGTGTGGAGGTCGAATTCGGAGCAAACGTGCTCCAAAAAACCTGAAACCACATGAGAAATATATGAATATTATTCCTGAGATGAAGGAGGAGGCGGCACGTCCATCGGACGTGTGGTGCGCGCGGTACGACCAAATGCGTAATTTTCAGTAGCTCGGCGCGCGCTGAAATGGCGCGTTGGGGGGTCAAAACCACCCGAACGACCTCTGAATGCCACGAAACCGCACGAAAACATCCGTTGTGTGAATTTTGAAATGGTCGTAGAGACGGAACGTCAATCAGAGGTTCCGTTTGACCGCAGCGTCCAGAAACGTGTTTCGGGAGTCATAAAACACCAAAACGGCGTGCGGCGGTCGAATTCGGAGCAAACGTGCTCCGAAAAACCTGAAATGATAGCATTTCTTAAATCGGGGGTTTTAGATTATTATAGCACAATGATGTGATATTATACATATATTTAATATTATATATATTAAAAAATTTAAAATATATTATATATATATATATTTAAAATATTGTATTTAACAATATATATGTGAATATTTTTTTAATATATATATATATATATATATATTTATTTCAGTGGACAATTTTTTTTTAAAAAAAATCACTATAGCGACCGCCAAAAGCGGTCGCTATAGGTTGCCCGACAGGAGGCCTGCAGCGACTGCTTGGCGGTCGCTGGAGGCCGAAATCCAGGCCTCCTGTAGCGACCGCCATTGGGGGTCACTATAGGCCTCTAGAGACGAGGATAAAGCGACCGCGGGGCCCACACCTCAACTTCGGCCTCAGTGCCTGAACCCACCCTGGAAAGCTTCGCCTCGGTGCCAGGGTCCCAACGCCATTGACGACGCTTAAATCAGACATCGTACGCATCCGCACATTCAAAAAAAAATTCCCCGCGAATAACGACAATTCATTTATAGTTGCATTGCACCTCTGAGGCCCCTTGTTTCAAGAATTAGAGATTCATGAAATCATTTCAAAAAATTCTTCTCGACAGGAGCTCCACTCTTCTACATTCGGTGCTCAAAACGGAGGCCCATAGCCCAAAATATGGGCGTCCAAATATTTTAATGGGGTGGGGGGAATCCCCCTTGGGCCGGACCGGCCCGGTCCGGCCGGTCCGCCACGCTCAGGCTGGCCTGCATGAACCGCGGCCCAGCCGCCTCCCGCGAGACCCGTGATGTGCGTGGATCGCTCCACCAATCGGGTAGGTGGCTGGTTGCGTCCACGCGGAGACTCGCAAACGGCGGGTAACAGTCCCCCCGTGGGGTCGCAGCGCGACCCCAGTCGTCTCCTCATCGGCACCCCGACGCTCCCCTGCCGCCTGCACCGCCTCACTGAGGAGACGCCACCGCACCGCCATCGAGCTCGCCGCCTACCGTGGAGCCCGCGGCCTACACCCGGGTCCACCGCGTCACCAAAACCATTGTACTCCGAGCCGCCAGGACCCTGGAACCGAGCCGCCGATGCGCTAGGGCTCTCCGGACCAACAGAAAACCCCCAGAACTCCCGAAATTACTGTAACCATCACCGGACTACTACGGCATCGTCGTAACTAAGATTTTGATTCTGAAAGAAGCGATGGAAAGAACAAAATGTATAATACATGACCATAACATTTGTTCGAAGATAAAAAAACAATTATATGATAAAATTGGTATTCAAAGGAGGTTTGGGAATAAAAATGAAAAAAAACATCTTACCTCGAAGGGCATTGGCCGGCGCTTTACAGAGAATCCACCGTCGCATCGCCACCTTGACGGAGCTACCTCACCAGAGTGGAGGAGGATATGGGGATTGAGGGTTTCCCCAGGGGGTGAAAAGGGAGGAGGTGGGGGTGATTAAGGGTTTAAATAAGAAAATTAATTAAATTTTAATTAATTAACAAAACCCCCCAAATTTAACCCGCATCTGAAACATCCAACGGGGTCGAGGTTAAGACTTTACTAGGGTAAACACAATGCTTTGAGTGAAACAATGGTCTTGGATTTTGATTCTGAGCCTCCTTTCAAAAGTTATAAGACTTAACGCCCAAAGCCTCAAAATTACGAAAACGCCCCTGGGGCCATTTTTCACAAACGGTCCGCGCCCACAAAAATTACACCCATCATAGGGTAAACGTCACATTCCAGACTCAACGGTGTCTTCAGTTGTCTAATTTGAGACACCGTTTACGAGGTACCAGAGTTTCACCATCAAAGGAATAAATAAATTAATTAATTTATCCGTTTAACGTTTTGAAAGTGAGTGAGGCATCCAAACATCCCATTCCGACATGTTTTATTTCATTACTAGGGTAAACACCACATTACGGACCCATCCGTACACTCAGATCCCACATCCGGATCACCGTTTAGTAGTTATCCCATTTGTTTGGCGTTTCCAGTGTGAACGCACTGACAATTTAATTTCGGCCACTCCGAGGCTCAGAATCTCACGCCGTCTGAAGGCGCTGCTCTAGAACAGTATCAAGAGTATTCCAAAGTCTTTCTCAGAAAAAATAGTGTTCTTGGAAACCTTATATAATATAATTAATTAGTGTAAAATTGTTTTATGTCCATAATAATATATCATTATTTATTCAATCGACGTTAATATGCATTTATAATTAATTGGTATCCTATGAATTTATATTATATTGTGTAGACAAAATATTTTCATAAATTTTTTAATAATTTTAATAACCTATAATATAACATCTATCTTATATAATATTATTTAAATTAATCATATTTTAATTATTTACTATTTGATGGTAAACCATTCTCTTGTGTAGTACACAATCCATCAAGGAATGCCTTTTTCGCATATAATGCATGTTATACTCGATGGTTCGTGTAAAAAATCTAAATTATATGTTTCATGAATTGTGTGATTAACTAGGTGTTGTGTATAATTAAAAACATACATAGATTTTTAATATAAAATATATTATATTCTGTGTTTTGTGAAATGAAAAATATCATAAATGGTAATTTATTTCGAAAAAATAATTCAATAAATCTCAAGTTTTTACACTATCAGCCTCAAAATTCAGTATGATTATCCCTATGATAACATTCTAGTTATACCACATTGGGGACCATATATCTTTCATTCCTTGGTAATACAACATTTCCCTCAGAGAATATCCAATGTATGTTTCTCATTGAATTTATATCTAACATTGGTGGTTATTACATCCACCTTGTGAGCCCGTCCATGGTATTTTAATTAAGGAAACCAACTATCACTAATTTTATAATGAAATCATTTCCAAGTTAAAATTTTGATACAATTATTCTTTATACTACATCCTTAATTAGGGACCCTTGGGTCATAATATATTTTTTAATCTAAGGGTATGGTATTTATCTCACCTAAAACTATTAACTTTTACCAAAAATTAAGAAACATTCTTATGTTATCTGAATCACCTAACCAGATGGTTTCATATATTAAAATTATGAGAAACACTGAAATTTGTGGAAGGAACACCCATAGTGGTGCCTCATGCTGGGTCAGTCACTATAAGATGACACATCATGGTATATTATATCCATTTTAATAATGATTTAATATTTTATTAAATTTATTCAACATTTTAGAGGTGTCTCTTATGAAATATCGAATGTGGTACATCATAAATTAATAAAAACATTTAGAAATCAAGGTAAATTAAATATAATACCTACTATATAACTATAGTACCATAATCATCTAGTATCACCCATAGAATCAAAATAGAATTGAAATTTTGTAAGAATAATTGAAAACCATATAACTGTTGCATATTAAGAATTCACATAAATTTCATAGAAGACACCAATATACATTTAGAATGTAAATAATAAGAATGGGGAGAACACCATTTTTGATCCAATGTGATTGAAAATAAAGTAACAAAATATCAGGGGTGGAATAACATTCCAATCCTAGGTTATCCATGGGAAACGCCAACATAATAGGCCCTTCCTTTTAAGGGATACAAGATGCAACCCTTTGAAAAAATTGTGCTTGACACATTAAAAAATTCAACAAACTATAAATAGTTATGATATATATATATACGTACAGACTATATAATTTTCATGAAATTAATATATAAAACACCTAATGTAAATATCAGTTTCCCCCTTCAATGAAAACCCAATTCATGATGTGCAAGCGGTCTGGCCAGACTTGTACACGTCATTAATTTAAATACATGTCGTATACTTAGAATACTCACCGTTTTTTTACAATACATTCCATGTATTTATAATAAATTCTAATTATTAATAATAAACATATTTTATTTTAAATACATGTAGCCTCCTGCAATCTAGCTAATTTAAGACAAGCAGCAATGAATGTAAACTAATATTCAGGTAACCACAGACCATATAAAAATAGTAATATTCGTTTGACCAAAATAAAAAGAAAACATTCCTCAATAAAGATATTATATGTCAAAACCTACCCTATATACAAAAAATCACCCATGAGTATCACATCAAAGGGTACTAAGGAATTGTCTATGAAAATATCCAGCAATTGAGAACATACAATGACCACTTCATCCAACATTTCATCCCATATAGGGTCAAATGGACATATCGTCCATTCATGACAAATTGAATTTTCTCAAAGAGCCTTCTTGAAATGATCAACGATATGTATATGATTTTCAACAATTGGTAAATCTACATCGTAGATAATATCCCTAAGATCAAGTGAATGTGACATGAAATAATGATAAAAGTTCTGTTGTGATTCATATATGACATCTTGCGTGGCTAAATACCTCTATGGTAAATCTATCTGATAGGATGTTGACCTAACTCCCCCCATGGTCTGGAGAGTCCTAACGTAACTATGTGATAACTTTCCCTAAACCAAAATTCATATTATGATTAATCTATGTGAATCTCACAGAAATAACGAATGTCTATACTAGAACACATGAGGTTAGATATAATGAATGGTATAAGAGTTCAAAAAAGACTAAGATATTTTCATATTCTTCTGAACCAACTATATCATCATGGATGTCTACTGAATGGGATATAGAAAATGTAAAATTTCCTCACCTATATCAAATGGGAATCAGGTTAGTGGATTAACCAAATTTAAATGGACATGTGTGGATCCGTATGAATCATTTTGTGAATGTTTTATTGTTGAAAAAACCCAAAACATTGTGGTTATTCCTTCATGAACCAATAAAATAAATAAAACATGGCAGCTTTGTGTCCACAAATTCTTGATTATTACTCTCATACATTCTATCGGTTTGAGGGTGATACATTTTACTCAGGAGCACCAACAAACACCGTGGGATTTTCAATCAATTCATTAAAAACAAAATAATCCAAACATATTGATACAACATAATAGAGTAGCAAACACAATGAAAGAGTAAAATCATAAAAAGTCATTCTGATATACTCAATTGAGAAAGACTCTTATATAGATAATAATTGTGTGATTATGTCAACCTATCAATGATCACCCATACTACATCACTACATTCAAGTTATCTAGAATAACTTATAACGAAATCTATAGTGTTTTCATGAAATTTTTAATAAGGTATAGGTATAAGATGTAGATGATTATAAGTCTATTGTTATTTAACCTTCATCTACTGATAAGTTGATCACTATGTGGTATGTCCTAAAATATTCTTCTATACACTCAGCCACCAACACTTATGATAAAATTTAGAAATCATATCAGTAATCAACCGGATTACTTCCCATATTGAGACACGATACAGTCACATAAACTATTCATTTATGTCTATAATGACCTAGATATCTTTATGCAAGTGTAAGATCTCATCTAGTTGATAACCCAACTAGGATATGGGTCCTCACATGAAAAATATTCTGTAAGGACTAATCCATTGGGGTTATATTTTTTTTTCATTCCTACACATTCTATATAGCAAGAGATACTTAAACAAGATTACATTGATGTTTCGACACCTCAAAGTTCATTTCTGAAAACTGAGAAATAAATATCCTTTCACTACTGGTCCCTTGTACTTTATCTATACGAGTCTTGTAGATCAAATCCCTATTTTCTAAATTCATCATTCTAATTGTATAAAAATTATAAATATCAAATAATTGTAGTTCCTCCACCAACCTATGCTACCTGATAATTAAATCACAATTTGTGGAAATGTATCTGATACATTTTTGGTATGTGTAAATGATGAACCATTCCTCTAATAGATAATTCCTCTAACATTATAAATAGCGACCCATGGTTTTTATCATGGTCATTACTATGGTATTTGTTATCATATGGTATTAAATAGTGGGACCTATAAAATATAACTCAATATGAATTAATAAGACATAATCCTAACCCAGTTTATGAAGAATCATAAAGAACTGCATCGATTCTATCTCACTCTGGACAAATGAGGGTCCACATTGATGTTAGTCTCCATTTAGAATCATGAAAATCATTTTCGGAGGATATGAAACCTAAGAACTTCAAATACATATTAGTTATGTCAATAAGAGTCATAAAAAACATTAAATTTTCTGAATGAAATATTTCTTAAGTTCTGCTAGACAGAAGAATTAATTAACATAAAATAAATTCTTTGGATATTCCTAGAAAACTATGGTGCTCAACATCACTATGTAAAATGATACTTCTTCCACTAAAAGGATAAGACCCAATAAGTGAACCTTATTGATAAAAATTTGATATTTGGTGATATTATGATACAATTATTTCTATATAATTGTACTTAAATTGATCCCATTATGTTTATATTTTTTCTTCGAGTGTGATAATACATCATGAAATTTCTTAGAATGGAAACCACAAATTAATCCTCTTACAGGTTGAATTCATTGTCAAATAGAGCCACAAAAACATATGGAATGTTTATAATGAATAAAAAAATATTATAATTTTAAAAACTACATACACATGGGAATATTATACATCTTACATCGGACGGTCTAATATTCAATTCATGGTTTTCTGACCTCAAATCAATCTCTAGGAAAACCATTTCTCCTCAAATTTTTATGAAGAGTTCATCCATACGGGGCATTAAATACCATTTTGTAACAATAATATAGTTCAACCATCAGTAATACATGAACAAACTCATGTAATCATGCACATTAATAGTTAAAAATAGATGAAACCCTTGGAGGTGTTTGGTGTCATATAAAACCATTACCCTCAATGTTAATTAACATATTCTTTTGTTCGTGGAGCACTGTATGTGCAATCCTATAAGGAAGAATAGAATATGGAACTAATTTTGGTTCTATACATATGGTGAACTCCATAATTGTCATATGAGTAAACCCATATAAATGATCTAGAAATATTTACCAATAATGGTCCAAATTCTTACCTGACATGCAAGAATGTGATTCTCTGAAATCTTATATTGTATGCTATAATGAATTATATAGAATAAATTATATATTATAATATTATTATCTTAAGTGGGGGTTATCCCTTAGACATTCTAATAATAGTGAAGAACAATGTTAACTTAATTATTACAATATTCTGTACCCATGTTTATATAATGATTCACTAGTAACTAAATTTTCTAGAAATTAAACTAATAAAAAATTTAATATAAATGATATATTTATATGAAAAATTATTTAATTATTATAATAAAATTACTCAATTTAGATAAATTAATTAAATATAAATTCAATATTTGTTTTAAAATTCATCTTATGTGTTTTATATACAATATATAAGAATAAATTAGATTTTACGGATAAACGAAGAAATCTTTTTAATTGGAGATTCACTACCTTTTGATGGAGATCACATCTAAAATGTTGTTTTTCATAGAATAGTAATATAAATTTGAATAAATAAAAATATCATTTGGTATTAAGACATAAAAAATTTACTAGGGTTACATATTTTGTTTAATTTTGAAAAAAATCATATTTTAATGAATAATGAAAAGTATTTTTTTTAATTCAAATATGATTTTTGTATAATTTTTTATATTTATATTTTATCATTTGATTGAGTTTTAAATTAAAT
Organism: Viscum album; assembly: GCA_963277665.1. Lineage (NCBI taxonomy): Eukaryota > Viridiplantae > Streptophyta > Magnoliopsida > Santalales > Viscaceae > Viscum > Viscum album. The sequence goes on along the minus strand of OY728148.1, from coordinate 7,658,748 downwards.
TTTTATTATTCTTTTATCATTTAATTAAATGTAAATCATTAGAATAAATATTATTTTCAAATTGGATATAACAAATGTGTGAAATTTTCATCAACGTTACTTTTAAAACCCACTTTCTTGTTTTATCAGTGGACTTATTTTTTAATTAATTTAAGCACATTTTTTTATTTTTAAAAATAGACATACATGATTTTAATCAGTAGAAATACTTTTATCTAATATGATCGAAGTAATTTTTGGTGAATAGTAACTTTAGACTTTTATTTACCATGGTTGAAGGTAAATTAGGTAATTAAAAGTAAAAATAATATTATAATAATATAAGACAACTATAAAACTAGTCATAATCTTATTGGATAAGTTATCTCTGACTAAAAAAATATTTGGTACAATAATGTGGCTTTCAAGAAGCAACATGGGTGTAATTATGCCATTTATAAACATTTTATTTAAAATTAAAAACAAAGATGTCAAAATCATGTCTCTCATAACTATATCAATTTTAATATTGTTATTTATAAGTGATATATTAGACTAAAAATAGTCATTATAATGATAAAATTATTACCTAAATCATGGAAATTTATTTAGAATTTTTAGAATATAAATAATTCAACTAATGAGTACAAAATGACTATTTAATAATTGCTTTATTAATGAATGAATCAAATAATTGTTATTCTAAATACTAAAATAAACTTATTTGGATTAAATTGATACCATACATGAATATTTTTGATAATATTGACATTTTGATCAATATATAATATAGTTGGGTTGAACATATCTTATTTTGATGATATTTTTAAAAATACTACTAATGAATAATGTAAAATAAACAGTATTGGTATTTTAAAATATAAAATATTTTATTAAATGTTATAAAATTGATAAAAATAAAGGACTTGGAAATTTTTTTAGGAAATTTGTGAATCATTCATTACATACTCATTAAATGTCCTTTTTGTATGTTATTGTAATTATTTTATCACTAAAAGGGCAATTTATGTGATAAAATGGTAAGAGTAAAAAGCATTAAAATAGAATGGTTAGGAATTAAAATTATTAAAAATTATTAAAAACTTTTATAATTGTAATTGTGTGATTTTATTTATACCCATACTCATATTATATTTTATATATATATTTATGGTCCAATTTGGAATCAAAAGTATATTTATATTAATTTAATACCATTAAAAATTCTAAGGGTGCCCGTCCACTCTCAAATACAAAGGCACCGACTCCTCCAAATTACTCACACATAAAAACCATTTTGTTTCTACCAATATCATACAAAATACATTATTATAATCCCACCAATTATTATTGAAGCCTAATTTTAGGCAGAAAATCCTCTTTAATGGTGTTTAGGTTTTAAGTTAGGTGATCATCTAAAGGGAAGGTAATGTTTTTTATTTATTTTTATTTTATATATTCTCAAACTTTCTGAAATTATTCATCAATAATGACGTAATAATAAATTATGTATACTAAATATCATGAGGTGTTATTATTTTAATATCATAACAAAAATCCATCTAGAATTTCATCAAATGAGAAATGATCTTTTCATTCATGTGTACAACGGACTACCGTCTCATGAACCAATATAAGTCTTTTTTTCATTTATATCATTAATTACTGGTAATATATATAAAATTATTCTATATATATTAATTTCATGAAATATTTATCATTCTAATAGAATAATACATCAATTTTGTTCATACATTCCAATCACATAAAAACGATAACGTCGTTTGTGCGTACGTGTGACCTATCACCTCCACGAAGTGATGTTATTTTTTTCACCACATCACATGTATGATATATATATAATTATATTTAAATGATTATTATTATTTTAATAATATTTATATAATTATGTAAATATAACATAATAATTACATTATTTCCATAATGATGAATGAAAAATGGAATCCTTACTCATCTATATGTATGGATTGCCATCTGTATGATCTTAACATTGATAATTTTTTGTATAAATATTTAATAATATATTTTATATATGTAATCGAAATATAAAATTTATTATTATGTATTTAATTTATTTAGGGATATTAAGGAATTTTGACAACAAGAATTATTGGTGTCATATGAAGTTCATTTTCGACATAAGTACTGAATATAGACATAACGTCTGATATGAACTTAAATAATTATGTAATTGTTATAACATAAAAAATTTGACATAATATAAATAATAAACCATAAAAATGGTAATTATAAATTTTTAAATGGTCCTATGATTATTTTTTTGTGATATAATGAATTTACGTGATGAGTCAGACTCAAGGTAACAGACTTCGTCTCAATATCCTCTCATTGATATATATTTTGAACATATACACAAGATTCATTTATATGGTGTATAATTAACACAATTTATCATAAATTTCATTAAAATTAATTCAAAATGAATCATTTTATAAGGTGATTTTTTCTAAAAAAATGAAAGGAGTGTTTTTAATGTATACTTTGATAATGAAATTTGATCTACCGTGACCATTATTTTGAATTTGGATTCCTCTAAAAGGTATAAAATTATAAATTAATATGAATTTAAATTTTCCTATTTTAGGTATTTTGGTATTGAAAATTGTTAGTGTTTTTACTTAGATAATTTTGGATTATACTACATTGGGTATTCTAATGGTTATATTCTATGTAGTTGAGGAAGCTACTATGTATAAATGATATAGACTCCACATGTTACCTTTAGTATTTATGATTTCTCTATGTTTCACATGAATCATATGATTCCATGAGGTGAGTATTTTATTATCATTCCATGTTATAGAAATGTTTTTCACTGCTTATAAAGACATGTAATAGAATTTAAAAAGACAAGATTTATGTTATGGACATTTTAATCAGGAAAAATAATTCGGGATTAAATTTAAAATGATTTATTTTATAAAAAAATAGATATTTATTTGACATGACTAGTTTTTAATATGTTACTTATTATGTAATTACTATGGACTAATTATCTGAAACCATAAACATAAAAAGATCCTTAATGTGAGTAAATGTACATTCTTGACATATCTCAAGATTATCTAACGTTTAAGGCTAGGGACATACTATTGTTATCTAAGGAAGGATTATAAAACATTGGAGATTAGATTGACTTGTTATGTGTTAGGGTTAATAATTTTATGTTGATCATAATTTAAATCTTCTAGAAACCCATTTTTTGGCATCATGTTTTGCAATTTAAAGGTGATTAACCATATATATTAGAGAAATTTAATTTTTTGACGGAATAATGATTTAATAATATATATGATGAAAATTATAGGTATTGGAAAACCTTTTTGGATAAAATAGCACACTATGGGATTTTAATTAAGGAGTGTTGGTGGAATTAGATTTTTTTAATAATCTATTATTTAAAATTTTAATTTATGTGAAACAAATTTATTTATGGAAATGACAATCCTATCATGGAGAATATATAATTATTTTTTTTGTATGATAAATTAAGAGTGTTTGATATTATTTAGAAATAAATATTAAAAATTCTCTAGGAAACTACATAATAAAATTATTCTGTGTTTTTTTATTCAATTTTAGTTTGGTTTAATATTTTGGGAATTTAATGAGGGTTATTTTTTTAATAGTATATGTTGAATATTTGGTATTATAGTTTAATTTTGTGGATAAATGTTGTTATTAATGATCAAATGATTTATTGTTTTCGAGAATTGTTTTATCTTTTCCCAACCATATTGGTTTTGGTTATTGTTTCATGATGGGATAAATAGATATATAATCAATTATTAAATATGTGGTAATATAGAAGATTATTCCTGTTCTTATGGTGTGATAAACATCATAATAATTAATTTTATTTTGGAGAAAAACATGAGTGTGTGGTGGAAAATGATTACATAATGGAACTGAACTTTTAATGAAATTGTAGTTTATTATGTTATTAATCCATGTATTAAAATAATTCCTCATATTTAAGAAATGTATCTTAAATGAAAAACATATTTCATGTAATTTTACTCCCACAGAAAAATATATTTTTTCCTATAACATATTTGCAGTTATGGGATTTTAAACGTTCTCTTAACCATGTTTTCTATCACTTTCTATTAGAAATGGATGGTTAGTTTTCAATTCCATATCATTATTTTCCAACATGAGATGTTAGTATTTGTTATTAGAGGTGTCCTTTGTAAATCAAATTCTTTTTTTTTTATTTTTTTTGACACTTTTAGTAATGTGGGGTTTCAATGTAGTATTTTTGAAAATAGAAACATTTATTACTATGCCCAAATATAATATTACGATGAAACAAATTCAAAAAGGGGGGAAGAATGAAATATCCTAGGTAATTATAGAATAATAAATTATCATATATATCATTGTTTATGAATTATATACTAATTTTACATTTAATTGATGCTATGTATAATATCATACTCAGCACCCAATAACGGGTTTCTCCGAAAAGATAATTTTCACGCAAGTCTGAGTTATACAGAAAAAATAAAATAAAATATTATTATTATTTTATGTTTTTGCTATAACCTAGCAATCAAAATGGTGATAATGATCATTTTCAACTAAATTATTACTATATTTTTACCCATGCTTATATAATGATTCATAAGATACCAAATTATCTAGAAATGAAACTAAAATCCAATTTAATATAAAGGATATATTTATATAAAAAAATATTTAATTTTGATTATTAAGTCACAATATTTTTTATTAAATTAATAAAATATAAAATCAATATAATTTTTAAAATTCAAATTATTTTTTTTCCAAAAAATATTTAACAATACAATATATTTTATAGATAAAAGAAGTATTTTTCTAATAATGTAGTTTTACTCTCTTTTGATTGAGATCCCATTTTTAAAATTGATTTTAACAGATTAATAAGTTTTATTTAAAACAACTTATTATTTGAAATCATGATATCAAAATATACTTTTATTAAAAATTTTATTTTTTATGATGAAATTCATATTTTAATGAATAGTAAAAAATAATGCATTTGAATTAAAAATTGACTTTTCACCTAATCTATTTTTATTTTTAGATTATAATTTTAAATAATTTTAAAATATATTTTGATTATTTTTATCTTTTAATCAAATGTTTGTAATTTTATTCAATTTAAAAATAAAACATGGTTTAAAAAACATTGTAATCTTTTGAAAGATGTTTCTTTTAAATCCCATATTCTCATTTCGTCAATGAGATATATTTTATATTTTTATTAACTAATTTTTTGTTTTGAATTTAAATAATTTTATTTACATGGTTTTAAAATGTATGAAAAATGTTATCTAATAAGATGAATATAATTATTGATCAATAAACACATTAATGTATTATTTGCAATGGTTAAAGGAAAATCCAGTAATTAATTGCAATTTTTATAATAATATACAACTGTCATACAAATTTTCCTAATAATATTGGATGAGTAATTGTCTAACAATAAAACCTGGGTCGAAATTGTGGCCATTGCAAGCCAGTTGGGTGTGATTATGACATTTGGAAACATTTTATTTAATGTAAAATCCAATATGTCATAATCATGTCACTCATATGTATAAAATTTTTAATATTGGGTTATATAAGTGATATCATAACAAATAAAATATTTTTTAGAAAGATATAACTATTACCAACATCTTCAAAATTTATTTTGAATTTATATAAAATTAATAATAAAATTTAATGGTTACACAATGATGATGAAAAATATCATTATTAATTAACTTATCAAATAAATGATATTATAAATAATAAAATAAATATAATTAGGGAAATTTATACCATACAGAAATGGTATTGATGGATATTACATGTTGGTGATAATTTGATGATGTTTTTTAACTATCTTACTTTTATAATATTTTTAAAATGTCAACTAATAAATATTATTAAAATTAAGACTTTTAGTATTTTAAAAAAGAAAATATTTTTTTTAAATATTATAAAATTCTTAAAAATATAATATTTTCAAAAATGATTAGTATATGTCAAAAAATATGTTTAAGGACATATTATTTGGACGTTTTCCATGTTATGGTAGTTATTTTAACTCTCAAACTGTAAATTACTTGATAAAATGGTAATAGTTAAATGAGTTAAACAAATGATATAAGGACTACAAATTAATAAAATCATATCTAATTTTCATTGGAAGATTATATTTCAAACTAGGATCATTATATACTCTAAATAAAGAGGGTTAGACTAAATTTTTTTTTAAATTAATTTATATTAATTAAATATTTTTAACAATTCTAAGTGTGCCTCTCTTTTCTTCTATAAAAATACACAAATTCCTCTACATTAATAAAAATTTAATAACCATTTATTGTTTAAATTATATTCCCAAAACCCTTTTATAATACCTCCCCAAATTCTCTAATAAACAGTTTTATCTATAAAACCCTCCATATTGGTATCATGGTGTTATGAATGGTTATCATCTGAAGGAAAGGTAATGTTTTTAGTTGAGTATTTCTATTTAATATATCCTTCAGCTTCCTAAATTCATCATCAATAAGGATAAAATAATATATATAGTATCCTAAATATACTCATATTATATTATTCAAATATAAGAACCTATATTCATAACTATCTTAATCAAATGGGAAATTAACATTTTCAGTGTGATAATGATTGAATTCTACTAGGAAAACTGATATATTTCATATTTCATGTTCTTGATTCTATATTTGTCATAAAAACGGAATTAAAGATTACATATTTTATATCTACTATCTATACTAAACATTGCTTCTCCATGCTGATGTGTCACCCACAGAGTGCTCCACGTCACCAAAAAATATGCCTCCCCTTGCATTCCATCTATCCAAAACACGACCCCAATCAGGATTTCCTATCGCTTCTAGGTTCCCACTCATGATTCATAACTTTTTACGCCTCTCTTAGGGTTCCCACAAATCGAATACATAATCCAAAAATCCACCTATGCATGCTCCGCCGCCTACTCCTCCTCCTTCGTGTGTTCCGCCTTCACCTCTACATGATCTTCCTTTACCTCTATGTTCTCCACCTTCCGCTAATCCACTTCCGCGTGATTTCCCTTCTGCTCCTATGATTCCACATCTTCATCTCAAATCTCATTCCATTGGGGTATCTAAATCATACATGACACCTCCTATAAATCACATTCATATTATACCTTCGTCTCAGTATCATGTTAACTGGCTACCAAGAATCTCAGTTCTGCCACAAACTCTACATAACAACCCTCTACTATGCCATATATTCTTTTTAGTTCAGGTATGTTATTATTTATTTTCATCTCACCACCTTTGAATTTGAATCATAACCCCTTTTCCATCCCGCATCTTCCTTACAGTTCTGGTCTACTGCCCCCTACCCTTGAAACCCCCATTGCCTCCTGCATCATTTTTGTAACTCATGTATGTAAATAGATTCCAATTTTAAAAACTAAATTACTTCATTTTCATTTCATATAAAAATACAGCTCAATTATATATCACTTTTGGTTCAATTTTGGTTCACTAAATTTTCATGATTGGTTTTAGAATAATAAATGTTCAATTGCGGTATGTTTTGGTTTATGACTTCCAACTTATATTGATCTATTTGTGTTCCTGCACATTTATATTCATTACAATTGGTTGATTTAGAATGATTTCTTTCAAAACTCTTCTTTGTATCTATGATGAATATGTATTAAAATTTCTATTCTAGTTTGACTTTATTCATTTGATTTTTTTCTCTTCCATTTTTATTAGTATTTTTCTGAAATAGATTTTACAGTGATCATGAATTTTTTTTTACCTCAAGTATGTGAATAAATAACCAATCTAAAACCTAAATACATGGTTCTTAATTTCTTATAATTTTTCACTTCAGTTATATATCAATTCTGTTTTAGTTTCTGTTCTATTATTTTTAATGTTATGTTGTAGAATAACAAACATCAATTGTGGTAAGTTTTAGTTTATGATTTGGAACATATATTGATTTTATTGAGGTTCTTCACATGTATATTCATTACAATTGGTTCATTTGGAATGACTTATTTCAAAACTATTATTAGTATCTATGATGAAAATGTATAAAAATTTCTATTCTTGTTAGACTTTATTTATTTGATGGTTTTTTCTGCCATATTTATTAGTCTGTTTCAGAAAAAGATTTTACAGTGATCTTGCAATGGGGATGATTAGTGGTAATTAATTTGAATGTTTATTTGTGTAAACATATTATTAACAATTTTTATTCTTCATAAATGACAGGTATCAATTCACACTTGTACTTGATTTACAGTGACATATCTCATTTTCCCATCCATTTATCGATCCATTTAACATCACAACTGTTCGACGACTCATCACATTATTTTGAAATGTTTTCCACTTCACAATCCCATAGGCATTTGAATCTGTATTAACATGTTTTCAAAATCATATGATTTTTGTCTTTAATTATTCTACTAGCTTCTTTACTCTATTTTCATCCATGACATTGACTTTCAAGTGCAAGGAAAATCATGTTTGTTTATATTGAATTTTTGCATCTATTTTTTATATTTTAATATTATCTAATATCTTTACCACTATAATTCCATCTCTCCACCACGACCCACATTCCATTGCAACAAATGTGTTATGGTGATACCCACTTTTGTATAATGATTTTCTTCTTTTTATATTTCGTGTGTCATTTCACACTTCTTGCATTTTAGTGACATATATCACGTGACTCTCTTCTCAACTCATAGTTTTTTGGATTAGTTTTCATTGAATGGATTATTGATCAATAATTCCAATTTATCCAGCAGTATGTTGATTCATATATGCTGAAATGATGGTCATTTGCATTATGGTATGTTCTATTTATAACATTTTATTATTTTTTAATCAATCAATTGGAGTAATAATGAAATGGTTGTTGTTAAGTCATTCTATAATTTTCAGAATGTTTTTTCAGAGATTCGAGGAATGTTCTTGAATTTCATATTTTTCCGGACGATAATTCTTCCACTATTTTATTTTTATCTACTACCATTTATCCAAAGTTTGTTCTTTCAAAGATGCTAAAATGGTGGTCATTTTCATTATTGTATATTCCCCTCATGAAATTATATTACTGTTTAATTGACCTATTTGAGATGTAATGAAATCGATGTTGTTAAATTATTCTATAATTTTATTGAAGTTGTTTTAGGGATCTATCTATACATGGTATTATCTTTAATTTCATATTTTCTTGTATTAGAATTTATTCCATGTTTAATTCTTCACTTCATTTAATTTTTCCATATGTTATCTAATTAATAGATGCTGAAATTTTGGTCTTATCATTATGGTATGCTCTCCTGATGCCATATAAGTACTGATTAATAGAAATATTTGAGTAGTAATGCAATGGTTTTTCTTACAACATTATGTAATTTTATTGAATTTATTTCAGGGATCTATTTTATCAAATTTATTTAATATACAAATTTGTATTCTACTTCTCTGTTCATCTCTATTAAAATTTGTAAACTAGAATATATCGATTTATATTTGTTAACAATGTCTATTCATTTTAATAGTAATTTATTTTAATGTACATGTTTAAAAATATTCTGGTTTCAATATTTCATCTAACATATTGGTACGATTTACTAAAATATTTGGATATATAATTTATAACAATATTTTTTCTTTTTTTAACTATAATTTCTTAGAATGCACATGTGTGTAACGATTTTGGGATTGCATATTTTTTTTTGTATCTTAGATGTATCAGGATTATAAATAGAGATCTATCGTAACGAGTCTTGCTATCTAGAACGTCAATGAGAAAATATCTGACGTGCTGACTGGTATGGATCTAACTTTTTAGTATCAAATTGATCAGTCCATGAAAGACTTGGAGGATCCAAAAAAAGGTGACTATTCTCCCTTTTTCTTCCACAGGATTTCTTGCAATCTTGAGATTATATACACCTGACTATTTTATTACTGGTAGGAATCATGTAAATATGAAAATATATAAATCTCAACGAAATTAATAGGTTATGTTATTCACCTATTCAAATCCATTCTGGTCATAATTCATGAATGATTATCTCCAAGACATTATGGTCAATGTATGGCACATTGAAATACATACGGAAAGTCAGATCATCATTGTTAATGAATACCATGACTTATATAGTTTTTTTTAATAATTATAACTTGAACTAGAACTGAAATGAGTATTACATTATACTTCCATTTATATTGAATTTTTTATAGAAGTATATATTATTTCATGTTTTTTTGGTATTGCAGTTTATATTCATATTTTTATAGCTGTTTCAATATAACATCATATTGAAATTTATATTCACATTTATATTGCATTATCATGTACTAAAATTGAATTTACCTTGTTGATTATATTATCATTGATGTTATTTCCTTATGCAGAATACAATTTCTTTCTGCCAGCATGCATTATCATGCCTGGTCATATGTGAGTTGGTTGGTATGTCTTCTCCATCACCTTCAAAATTTCCACAATATTTCTTACGTCTACCTCAGATATTTTATCTACTCAGGTACGTAACAGTTATCATCAAAGACTACTATCCTTTTACCTTATAGTAAATATAAATTCATGATTAAGATAGTGTTTCCATGGTTTTTATATTTCAGACATACAGTTCTTTAAATCATTAAATATACATGCATGCTCATAATGGTTTCTAGGTAAGAAAAAAGCTATGCAGTAGCTCAAACACCTATTGATGATTGAATCATACTGTTGTTGGAAAAATAAAAAAAACAACCAAGTTTTTTATTCAATTTGTAAAAAACATTTATTTATGTGCAAAACATGTATTTATTTTTATAAGTATTAAAGAAATGATAGTATTCATTTTATTATGGATTTATCGATCTGATATGATTAAATTTTCGAATCCTTATTAGATTATGTTAATGTGGACAGTTTCTAGAATGAATTTTAAATTATTATTATTATTTTTTTTATAAAAAAATTGAAACAACTGATGTTTTTTAAAAATTCATCTCATTTTTGTTGCATATGTGGAAAATATATAGAGAAATATGCAAGAGACATTGATGTGAAAGATTCATCTCATTTCTGTTGAAATTTTGAATGAAATCATTTATTATATCCTTAGAAGTTATTTTTTGTGATTACTTATATGTAATAATCTGTAGGTCAGTCATTTTAGTAGCCCAAAATCGTTAAAAGGACTAAACTCTGTTAGGATTTGTAAAGCTAGCGTAGAATCACCCCTAAAGGTCATTAACTATAAATATATCATTTGATATTCAATGAGGTGTTAAAAAAATGTATGTCATGGAAACATTCAGTACACTATTAGTGAATATATCCTACTCCATTCAACCTTTTCATGGATGTTATGAAGCTGAGGGATTATCTTGTGAATTTTTTGGTATGGTGTTGATTCTTCATGGATGTTCTAGAATGTTAGTGGTTTGTTCTAAACATTGTGAGTGTTCCCGGCTTAACTAGACAATTAGATGATATACATTAGTTTCTCAATGTGGAATTTTAATTATGTGCTAAAATGGTGTCCATGTCATGAATGATTCAGGATTTGGGAAATTATACTCAAGACCTCAATATATGATCCTTAATAATGAATAATGTAGTATGCTAGAATTGGGGAAATTGATTAATTTTCATTGTTTACTGATTTATATAAACATGTTTCATTGAAGAGATATATGAGATGGAATTAAATTTGTTTCTTCTGTATCAGTTCAGTAGTGCATATTTTTAAATCGATTTCTATTTTGCCAAGATGTTGTTCCATATAAATTGTTTTAAGATATCTGTTTTTCTTTAAAAACTACTATATCAACATATGTTCTTTTAGTTTTATATCACTAATATTATCTTTATTTAATTAATGTATCCCTCTAATAAAAAATTTTACTTTAAAATCTTCTATGTTAAAATGGTTAAATTTTAATAGTATATTATTTATTGTAAAATATATAATTTTTTATTAACTTATTATATGATTATAGAGATGGAAAACGTAGGTTCCAGCAATAAATCAAGTGTTATGAACTGTATTCAATGAATTGAATTATTCATATCCAGAGGTATGTATATTATTATTATTATTATTATTATTTTATTTCTTATTCATGTATGCATGATATATTTTCTATTTAATTAATCACCCACATTATGAGTTTATGTATTACCTCAACTACATTTAATTATATTTCTCATAAATAAACTTTTACATCATTTATGGGAGAAGAATTACCTATACTTATAGAAATGAAGAAATATCAGACCCCTATCCTTTATGGAGGTAGTTATCTTTCTGAACATTATTTAATGCTAAACCAAAATAATTATTCTATAATATTATATTAGAATCCATTGCAGACTAAGAAATTTCACATTACCTTACTATTATATTAATTAATTTTATAATGAGATATATTTTCCCTTATATGTTCAATAATAGTGTTCAAAATGGATCCGTTCCTTTATAAAAACAACAAAATCTGTTTCCATTTTTTCAAAAAAAATTTATATTCAATTAAATATATAATGACTACAACAATTGTAGAAGATAACAGTTTTATAATTATTCCATCATGAACTCATGCACCTATTTATATGAACCATTATAATATTAGTATAATGTTTATCAATTTCATTTTCTATATTTTTTAATTAGAATGGATTAATTTTCATATCATAAATTCATGCAAATATTTATTTAGGTGTGTGTTTGTCTCTGCAAGGCACCTAGATTAATTGAAAATGTAAATCAGATATGGTTTTTATGTAATCATTTATATGCATTATTATATTCCCCTTTGACTCATATATGCATTGTTGTTGAACTCCAATGTATTGTTTTCACATTAAATGCGATCATTTTTCGTACTAATCAGTACCCATGCATCATAATAAGCCCATAGAGTCCTTTCAAAATCTATAAACCTTAAAAATATCTCTACCATTCTACTCATTGTTTATCTAAAACTTTCCTCTTTCCTCTATCCCTACCTCCACCTCCAGCTTTCATTCCATATTTTATCTCAATTTTTCTTAAAAATATCACTACATTTTTATTTAGTTCACCGAAATTTATCTTATTTTTGTATCTTTTGGAAAAAATATGGTTAACTACCACTTCTTACATCATACCGAAGTTGTTTAACACCTTTTTCCAGGTGAAACAGTTTAATTTGACTTCCCCCCTATTGGGGGTAGAGGATGGGTATTGGGGTGATGGGGGAAGGGGCTGGAAAGGGGGGAGTGCTGGGGGAATGGGTAGTGTATGGGGGGGACTACTGGGGGGAAGGGGCAGGGCCGGGGGAATGCTGATGAGGGAGGGAGATGTGTTGGGATGGGGTGGAAGACAAGAAAAGAAGGGGGTAGGGTAGGGGTATAGGTGAGTAGGGGGGTAAGATGACGTTGTTGATATTGGGGGGGGGTTCATTATGGGTTGGGTGTGTGGGAGGGAGGGGCTGGGCAGTGGAGGGAGGAAAAGTAGAGGAGTGGGGAGTGGGTGGTTGACATGTTGGGCAGGGTTTGGGGTGGGGGGAGGGAGATAAGGTATGCGATTGGTGAGATTAAGGGGAGATGTGCGCATGGGGGTTGGAGGACATGCGAGGAAATGAGGTGACATGCTCGCCAGAGGTGGACGAGAGGACCTTCATAGGGGGGGGAGGGGCTGGTCATGGTGGATAAGAGGGTCTGGGCCAGGGGGCATGAGTGGAAATGGATAGGTGATCGATACAATGTAGGGATGTGCTGGAGGGGGGGGGGATGGACTGGATGAGAGAGGGCATGGGAGCGACATGGCAGTGACGACGGGCTAAGCGAGGGACAGGTAATGCCCTAGGCAGCAGGTGTGGATTATATTTTTTCTCTAGTTAAACAGTTTTCAATTTTTCAAATATCTCATGATTGTTTTCTAATAGTCTAACTTGTTACTACTTTCTATTATTTTTTTCAATTATTAGTGATTTTTATTTTTCATATTATTTATTTGTTTTCATTTAATATTTGTACTGTTTCCTTCATAGATGAATATTGTAAAAAAATATTCCAATTGATTATGAGATTATTTTTTTGACCTCACATGGTTAAACAATTATTTTTTCATAGTGTTATGTGTCATTTAATCACATTGGTTTCTAATTATAGATTGTAGGGATCAATATAACTATCAACATACATGAAAAACTGCTACTCTACATCAATGAAGCATGGTGTTATTGGGAGGATTTTGACTGCACATTTTGATGACATGATTTTTAATCTGATCTGCACACCCGTTGTTGTTGAAAATTATCATTCCTGTTCATACTGTTAAACATGTATCTTCTACTGAAATAGTATTGATGTTCTCTTATAATTGTTAAATTACATTCCATAGTTCTATGTCAAAGGTGAAACTATATTGATGTTCTCTTACAATGATTCTGTTTCCCTGTTGACCAATTTCATGTAACTACAAATTATATTTTTATACATTGTTTCTATGAATAAATTTATAATTTCAATGTATTATTTATTAATTTTCATTCTATTTCACCGTTGGTTCCTTCGTTGATAATTATATACAGAAGGCTGATCAGTATCTAAATTTTTTTCCTCAATTTCGGTAACTTTATTTACTCATTATGAATGTCATTTTCTTTTCAAATATATTCAATATTAAAAGAAACTATTATTTTTTATAAATATTAATCTATATTTAATAACAATAATTATTTTATAGAGCTGTGCATCGTACAGGAGGAGTATGATTTAATGAAATATTAATAATTATAAGAGAATAATATGTCAATTTAGTTCTTATGTTCCATGAAGATAAAAATGGAAACGTTTTTTAAGCGTACGTGTGAACTATTGCCTCCACAAATTGATGTGAATAGTATTTATTCACCATAAATGATGTATGGTATATATAAGTATATTTAATTATTATTATTATTTAAATAATATTGTGATTATTCATTAAATATAGAATTGTAATTACCTTATTCCCATTATGATCAAAGAAAAATGGAAACATTAGTCTGGTACATGTATGACATACCACCTCCATGATTGTAAAATTGTAAATTTTTTAGATCAATATTTAATGATTGGTTATAGAGGTATAATTGAAATATAATATTGATTTTATGTCATTAATTTATTCAAGATATTATGGACATATTGCCACATATATTATTGACATCATATCATGTTCATTATCGACTCAAGTACAGATTATAAAAAAAAGTCCGACGTGAACTTAAATATTTTTCTAATTGATAGATCATGTGAATATCTGTTATAAAAATATTAATACACATGATAATGGATCTAAAAAAAGTATAAATTGTCTTAGTTATTTTATTTTCGAATAAAAATATTGTATGTGACAAGCCAGATTCTAGGCAAATGGCATCTTCTCAATCTCCTTTTATTGATGAATATTTTGATGTCATTTACCATCATCTTTTTTGTAGTCTATAATACACACATTTTATTTATATTTTTTGAAACAAAATAAACAAGAATCATTGTATATGAATTGTTTTACTATGAAACGAAATGACTGGATTTTTAACTATTACTATGACAACAACATTTTTGCATTTTTTTCCATTATTTGGTATTTGGATTACTCTACATGTTATAATGTTATTGAAAGAAAAATTAATACCACATTCCATTTTCAATTATTTTTATGATGAGAATTGGTTTGATAAATTATTAACAATACAAATATCATTTAATGTTATTTTGAGATTAAGAATTGGAAGTTCTATCCTCGTGCACACTTTTTTGATGTGTTATTGTGATGTTAGGGATATTAGGAATTTTTAATGTATACTGGGGGTTCCATGATAAACTAATACTAGGTGAACCCATGATAGCTCTATAATTAATTAGGTAATGATATGTAGTTAAATAGTATGTATTATTTTAATCGATTTTGGGATTATATTAGAATGGTTATTCCCATTATATCCATGAAGTTTAATCCTTATTTAGAAATGAAATATACAATGTAAGAATGATATATATTCCACAAGTATAGTTTTGATTTGTGGTTTCCTTGAGTTTAATTGGAATCATATTATTTGATGAGGTATGATAAAGGTTTTATGTTTTAGGGGTAAAAAATATGATTTTGAGAAAATGTTTTCATGCATTTAAAATATGCATTGACTAATGGATTCATTCATTGTTTTATATCCCTTAGTGATATTTTTTCTCATCCAATGATTTTGAAATGTTTTACATAGGATATAAATATTGGTAAGATAAATTAATAATAAAATATTAATGTTTTTGAAATTTTTATCTTGTAATAGAAATAATGTTATATTTTAAAAATATTTAAATTATAAAAAACTTGGACATTTAGTAGACTTGAATACTTTGTAATAGTTGAGATGTTATGTAATTGATATGTCTTAGTTTTCTAAAACTATAAATCTGAAAAGAAATTCAACGTGAATTAATATAATTTCTTGATAATACTCAATATCACACAATGTTTATTGTTGAGGCCATATAATCTCAGGTTCAAAAAATAGATAAGAAACTTAACAAGAAGCAAGAATGCCAAACGGAAATAAGAAAAACTAGTTAAAATTGTCTAACACAACAAGAATAAATCTTATATCTGAAGAAGAATTTCAAAAAAGGGTAGAGTAACATAAGGAAGTAGATCTTGGGAGCCCCTTCATGATGGAAAATAGATCTTAGGGGAATGTAAAACCAAAATATTGTAAATACATAAAATTGAAAACATGAGATTTTAGGTTTTATAAAATCATGTTCACTCACACAGTTCCACCGCATGGTTTGAAAATCCATTGGACAATATGTGAACTATACTAGAGATAATGGAATTACCCTTCAAGGGATAGTCTCAAAGTTTGTGAAAACATGTTACAACTATGATAAATAGAACTATCAAATTAAAGATCTCCCACATCTTCATTTTTGTATGGCTTATCCTAACCGTTCACACGTCATCTTCTAGTCCCATAAATCTACATAGTGCATACGGTTTCTCCTGATCCTCATGTAGTTTAGCAAAATACATTCACAACCCATTATATTTAAACCAGGTAAAACATTATGAAATGAATACAACCCATTCCTTAATAATTTGTACATTTAACCACAAAATCATTCCAATAAACCATTCAAAGGTAAATCACTCACTTGTAAACAATATAAATGAAAATTTAAAATATGAACATGACCCAAATAATATTAAAATTATCTTTAATCTACAAAATATTAAAATAAAATGGTTTCTATGATCAGGTTGTGACAATTTATTTATCATAATGTCAAATGAAGTTGAAATTTCATAAATGGATTATATAGAGATGGTGTGATTTATGAGAATAAACCATCCCGAAATATTTTTATATCATTGAAATATATATTTTTTACATTAGTGATCATGATGATAGGCCAATTTCATACTAGCATATCAACTCAATCTCGAAGAGGTTAAATAATAATATTTCAAGATGTAAAATTTTGAATAGGGTTATCTTTTACTTTCATATAAATTTTCTATTGACATAATGAATTGAGGATCATTTTAACACCCAACGGTTTTGAAAATAAACATAGAATGCTATTTTATAAATACATCTTTTCCTCTTCTAAGTTTTGAATTTTGAAAAATGGTCTTCTAAGGTAGTGTTCATTAAGTCATTTGGAGTCTGATAGAACATACTTGATTTTAGGTGAATAGTATCATTCTCTTATGAATTTCAATATGAATAATAATACACCCCTTGAATAGTAAAAAATATTATTATTTTATTTTCTTATGGAAATATGTTAATGGGATCTTAATTAATTTTTCAATGTCACATAAAACTAATTGCACTTCAAGATTGTTATTTTTAGAAATAACTATGACTTTATTTAAAAATTAAATTATTAATATATAGAAAATTACTTTTGAAAAATGGATTTCAATTTTGAACTCTACACTTTGAAAAATGGTCAGGGTGAATTTTTGTGATTGTTCTAAAATTCTAGAATTTTTGATGAATAGTGAAATATGATAAAATACCATATATAAAAGTTATTAGTTAAATACACTAATTATGACATCATATTTGATGTAAAGACACCTGGTTCGAACTCATATTCCATATTACAATTAGGGGTCACATGAAACAATAGTATTGGCTGTCTTGAGGTAAAAATATAAAATAATGAAGTTAAATATTAAAAAATTACTCCTCTCCTCAACTATATAAACCCTCACCACTCCCTCTTCCCTTCACTCTTATAAGCCTTGAAGCTCCTCAACGTTCTACCCAATTACCCTTCCCAAGTCTCTACTCACGTTAAAGAAGCTTTAGGTCTTTCAAAAAGACCAAAACCCCTTCCCTTAAGGTGTTTCTCAAGGAGGATATTTCAAGAGGTAATGTACCCTTCTTTTTCATTTTGTTTCATTCCAATTTATCTTCATTTGTTTTCCTCTCCTCACATGCACTATCAAAATGATCATGATAACTCCAGTAAAAATATATTTAATGTATTTATATCATGTTATTGGGAGAACCATCAGAAATATTCTTACACTCTCTCTTTTATTTTATAAACGAAATCGACATCCATGAGGTTCTGATTTATAACCTTCATGGACGACGGAGTTCTTTCTTCAATTTCATCTTAATTACTGTTCATTAAACCATATTCATAGTTGAAATAGACTATAATATATGTGTTATACCCTAATTAATATTCATGAACCAGAATATGTACATATAATTATGTTATATGACAAAACTAGTTCATAATATTCCAAATACCTCCGAATAATCGAAGTGGTGGTCATCTAATGATTCATCCGCATTACATGAAACCAAATGATATAAATGGAAATTAAAAATTATTTTACGTTCATAAATAATTTTTGATTTCAATTATGGAGATTTAAATCCATTCCACTTCATTACTGAAAATCAAGTTAACCGAATATTAAAATAAATGAAACGAGCCCTCCGGAACGACGAAATTCAATACAATAACTTGTCAATAAAGACATAAATGAACTAACCAAAATTATGGTAACCTAAATAAATGTTTAATAGGTTCTAAAATAAGTTATTAACAAGTATAATTTCGTATTCCAGGAGCATAAGTACAAGAGTATAACACGTTTGGAGTTAAGGTTCAGTTTTTTCCACCCGAACATCCATTTTCATTCGGGATACTTTCATTGTATAATTACCTCAATGAAATTATTATTTATTATTATGTAATCATCATATATTCTGTGTGAGTATCATATATATGGGTACAAACCAGAACCCTTCTATATTTTTTGGATAGTTTCACATTTTTAAAGGAACTTTCAAAGTTGTTTCCAAAATACAAGCTTGATCCCAGGGTAATTATCAAACTCTTTCCTATTTTCAAGGGCACTCTATGATCTGATTTTGGAAACATTTATCTTTATAAAATAACTCTTTTTATGATGAAATAAATTTCTTACCACCCTTATAGTTTTATATAAATATTTTTCCAAAAGAACTCTTCTTTTTAAAATTAAAGAGTATTTATCTCAAGACTTGCTTAAAGATTTTATAAGAGTGTTTTCGTCTAATTCAACACTCTTGTATATTCCATGGTACTATTGGATTTAATAATTTATGAATTAATTTACCATATTTTATTTAATTGTTTATGACTAACTCTATTTTGGATGATCTTTCCTAAAACCATTCACCATATTATTTTGAATGGGTAGTGTTTATGTTTAATAATTGGGGAAAGTTAGTTACATTTCATATGATAATTTCAGTTTGAATGTATATGTTGTTTATGTTTATCCCCACTCATATGAAGAATGAATTGGACTTACTTAGTGATGGGTGGCCCCCCCTATAGCCCCTCAATTCATCGGTAGGTCTCAGGAGACAACTAGACGTGGAATTGGCTGAGGCCTTTCCAAATGTTATATGGGTTTTGGCCGAGGCCTTAATCATTAGACGTCTTGGACGAGGCCTTGAAAAAATGTTTCAGAATTTCCGGCATTACGAATTCCATAATTATGAGTTCATCCCTTGATATTTCATGTGGTTATTCGATTAGTAGAATACCCACTATTATGTTTTATTATGGCATTATTTACTCAACTCATATTCTTGCCATAATGTGTTCATGTTTAGTTATTAAAGGCGTGTGTTTTCAATTAATCAGCATGTCTAATGTTTATATTACCTTCCGCTGTATTGCATACTCATAATGAGTGTTTGATATCACCCCTTTATTATGTTCCATTTTTTCAGGGCAAGAAAAATTCTATTATGAATGACATGCCCATATAACCAAGGAGTTTTGGAATTTGTCAAAGGAGTTTCTACGTCGTTTTTAATTTCACCTTGTTAATATGAACTTATATATTTATCTTGTTTCCAATAATTATAAACTACTCGGTCCTTCTGGATTCATATTTCATGTTTTTATGCCATCATAATCGAATAAGGCACCAGCTCTGGGCAACTGGGGTCGGGTCCTTACAGTTGGAATGAGAGGAAGATTAATAGAATACATGGAAACTATATTTAGAAAAATTAGAATTATAACTGAGTACCTGAGTTAGTCTTTGAGTATATACATAAAATAACATCCTAGTATTTTGGTAAGGAATAGATTATATGTACATTTCAAACAATACATCCCTGTTTGGATACGACCAGGTAGAGGTGGCTCTGGCACGGATGTATCTATGGGTAAAAACCAAAAACAACGCTTTGAGCTAGACATGAAAGAAAACTAGTGCATGACAACAGGACTTGATACACTCTTGGTTACGACACTCCGGGGATGATATGCTTTGGATAATTCACCATTTTCTTTACAATCCATTATGAAGGATTGAAATGTAAAATATTCCTCAAAGAAACCATATTTGTGAATATGGGATTATCCATGCGTATGATCATAATTTTTCTGAGAATTTTTTACTTAAGATTATACATTATGATTCAAAACCTAATATAGTGTTTTCCATTATCTAGATAAAGCACCTAGTGAACGGAATGGAAATCGCAAGAATGCATGTGTCCCCTATAGATGTTTTCCTTTGACGCATGATAATGATGTTGGATCTGGTGCTAAGACTGTTCCTGAGAAACTCATAAACATATTGGGACAACTTACTCAGGTTATGAATAATATCCTAACCCGTATGAAGCATCTGGATCCACCAAGTGGACCAGACATGCTAGATCACTTTATTTGAAAACAACCTCCATCATTCAAAGGGACTACAAACCCGTTTGTAGTAGAGCAATGGATATGTTCCCTGGAGAAGATATTTTTTGCATTGGGATGTAATGAAATAGAGAAGTTTGTCATGGTAGGATATCATCTATCGAGAGATGCAAATCAGTGGTGGTTATTAATCCAAAACACAAAGGAGGAGGAGGAGATAAAAGATATGGAATGGAGGTATTTTAAGGAAATATTCTTAGAAAAATATTTCCCTCGTGAGCAACAAGCAGATATAGAGAGACAATTCATGAATCTGAGTTAGAAGGAATGTGATAATGTTGCAAGTTACAAAGCTAACTTCACAAGATTAGCAAGACATGTTGTTGACTACATACCAAATCCATGGTGAAAAATTGATCGATTATTTGACATCCTAAATCCATTCCTCCAGAAGGCACTCATCTCCCAATGTTTTTCATCATATAAGGATATAGTTTCATGTGCCATCATGACAGAAAAATAATTATATAAGTCTTATGAAATTAATTGAAATCATGAAAAGAAGAGGGATTATAAAAACCCTAGGAAAGGAAATAAAAAACATGGAAGAAGGGAAGAGTTGAATTTACACCATGTGACAATTGTGGAAGGAACCACCATGGTACATGCTTAAAAGGAAAAGGAGTATGCTACAAATGTGGTCAGAAAGGCCATCTTGCTGGTTGTTGCAAATGAAAGAAGGAAACCATTGAGGTTCGATGCTAAAATTTTCATTAGATGGGGAACTATACTAATGATTGACCAAAACGTCAAGGAAATATTCAATAGAAGAAGCCGAGGGAGAAGGGACAAACATATAAGATCAAAACTATAATGGTTGAAGTTCTATGTGACGTGGTGGCATATACATTGATCATTTCATAAAACATAGCCAATTATTTATTTGATTCTCGATCATCTCATTATTTCATATCTTCCCAGTTTTCTATGAAAAATTGATATTTCCAATTTTATTTAATAAGGGAGTTGTCAGTCAAATCTAAGGGAAGTATCATTGCTAAAACTTTCTAGGAATCAGTTCCCATTAGGGCATATAAATGTTCATTTTCTATTGATCTCATCGTCATAACCATGATTTAATTTGATATAATCCTCATTATGTATTGGATTTCATACCATGATGCAAAAATTTATTATAAGAAGAAGGATGTTATGATTTGTGATGATGGTGATAAAGAACACCTTATCTTTAGATCTGAATCATCACCTCCGGATTATTATCTAGATCCATCCCCAATTGCTCAACTAAATACAATTATTGTGGAGGATGAGAAAGAAATAACAATGGATGAGAAAAGGAATGTTCAAATAGATGATGTACCTATTGTGATCGAATATGTTAACGTGTTCCCAGAAGCATTACCTTGACATCATCCAGAAAGAGAAATTGATTTTCCATTGATTTAATTCCTCGTTCAATGCCCATATAGAAGACCCATTATAGAATGTTTACAGTGTAATTAGAGGAACTAAAGAAACAACTAGAGGAACTGAGTAATAATTGAATTAATCTCCCTAGTGTTTCTCCATGGGGAACCCCTGTGATTTTTGTTATGAATAAAGATGGATCTATGAGGTTATGTGTCGACTACAGGGAGATCAATGCTATAACAATAAATAAAAAGTTTCCCCTACTTTACATTCATGATTTATTTGAAAAACTATATAGATATCAATACTTTTCAAAGATTGACATTCAATCTGGATATCATCAGTTGAGTATGGAGAAGGAAGGCATTCAGAAAAGATCATTTCGAACCATGTATGAGCATTAGGAGTTTACAGTGATGCCTTTTGGATTGACTAATGCACCTTGTATCTTCATGGATATAATAAACAGTCTTTTCAAGGAATATATCGAGGATTATTTAGTGGTATATATTGATGATATATTGGTATACTTTAAAAGATATAAAGATTATGAAAATCACTTGTGCATTATCCTAAAGACTCTTAGAAGTCAAATATTATATCAAAAGTTTAGCAAGTTTGAATTTTGGCATTAGTTGATTTTTTTTCTTGGTCATATTGTCTCTAAGTATGTAATCCTAGTTGATCCTTCGATGACAATGTCACTCCAAGATTGGACCATGCCAGCAAACATAACTGAGGTACGCAGTTTTATTGGCTTAGCAGGTTATTATCGGCATTTTGTGCATAATTTTGCCCCACTAGATAACCCACTAATGAAGCTCACAACTAAAGGGGTTAAATTTGTATAGACAAAGGATTGTGAATAATGTTTTCATAAACTGAAGAGAATATTAGTCAATGCTCCTATATTGACTCTGTCATCGGGGAATGACGTGTTTGTTATTTATAGTGATGCTTCAACGAACAGACTCTGTTGTGTCCTTATGCAAAATAATAGGTTTATTACTTATACATCATGAAAACTAAAAATTCACGAGCAACAAAATCCTACTCATGATCTTGAGTTAGCTTCTGTAGTCATTTCTTTGAAGACATGGAGACATAATCTCTATGGTGAAAAATTTGAGATTTATACTGATCACAAGTGTTTGAAGTATATATTTTCTCACAGAAAGTACTCAACAAGAGGAAAAAGAGATGGGTTGAACTAATCAAGGATTATTATTGAACAATAGTCTACCACCCAAGGATGACAAATAAGGTGTTAGATGCCTTTAGAAGAAAGGATCACGGAGTTTTGATCAAGATGATAGTTTAAAGGGATCCAATTTTCATGGATCTAGTAAATATGGATATGAGAATAACAATGGAAGGTGAAACATCAATGATTTTTCAAATGGTTTCCATGACATCTTTACTATAAAAGATAAAAAATTCTCATGCCGATGACAGGGAGTTTCAAAAGTAAATTAAAGCTATGAATGATGGAAGGTTGATTGACTTCGTATATGAAGATGGAATTTTGAAATTTGGGAAGAGACTTTGTGGTCCTGATATACCTGGTCTAAAAATAGAATAGTTGGATGATTCTCATAGTTCCAATTTCTCTATATACCCTGGAAGCACTATTATATATAGATATTTGAAGGAATATTTTTGGTAGGACAACATGAAGAGGGAGAATGCTGATTTTGTGTCATGATATAAGTTTTGTCAACAAGTTAAAGCTGGAAGGCACCATCCTGGAAGAGTATTTCATCCTTCACCAATACCTGAGTAGAAATGGTATAATATCATGATGGACTTTGTCATGGGACTACCAAATACTCCTAGAAGGAATGATGCAATTTGGAACATTGGTGATCATCTTACCAAGTCATCACATTTTCATGCTATAAGATAAGATCTGCCACATGAATTTCTAGAAAGACTATATGTTAATTATGTTGTGAGACTTCATGGAGTACCCCTATCGATTGTTTCTAATCATGATTCACGATTTACATCATGATTATGGAAAAGTTGTCCGATGGGCCGAGACACTGATCTTCGTTTGAGAATTACCTACTACCTACAAACTGATGTACTGTCAGAACAGACAATTAAAATAATAGAAGTCATGATTAGGTATTGTTTACTTGATTTTCAAGGCATGTTGGATCAGTATTCACCTCTATTATACTTTTCTTACAACAATAGATTCCATTTAATTATATATATGGAAACATATGAAGCACTATATGGGAGGCGATGCCGTACACCAACATGCTGGGCTGATGTCAGTGAAAGAAAGATCGTGGGACCAGAACTTGATGAAGAAACAATTGAAAAGGTGAAAATTATCCAGAACCATATCAAAATAGCTCAATGTAGGCAAAATATCTATGTAGATAACTGAAGGAAGGATTTGAAGTTTCAAGAAGGTGATCATGTTTCCTTAAAGGTATGTCAATGGAAGGGTATTATACGTTTCTGTAAAAAGGGAATATTATGTCCAAGGAACATCATACCTTTTGAAATTGTAGTCCAAATTGGAGTTGCAGCTTACCGTTCAGCAATTCCACCAAGTCTCTCCAAGGTTCACAATGTGTTCCATTTGTCAATGTTAAGAAAGTACATGCCAGACCCAACACATTTACTCACTTATGATGAAGTGGAACACAAGCCCGATCTATCTCACTATGATAAGCCTATCATGATTATTGATACTAGAGAACAAGTATTTAGAAATATGATGACTCGACTGGTAATGGTTCTAGGGTAGAACCATTAGTTGGAGGAAGCGACATGGGAGCCTGAGTAGCATATGTTAAAGACATACCCGAATCTTTTTAGGTAATATTCTTTGAATTTCGAGGACAAAATTTTTTAAGGAGGGGAGAATGTAGCAACCCAAGGATTCGAAAATAAATATAGAAATAAATTTTATAAAAACAACATTTCCTCCTCTATGTTTTGAATTTCAAAAAATGGCCCTCTAGAGTTGTGTTCAGTAAGTCATTTGGCGTCAGATAGAACAAACTTGATTTTTGGTGAATAGTAACACAACCTTATGAATAGTAATATGAATATTAATTTAAATAGTAATATTCCCATTGAATAGTAATTTATAATATTATTTTTTTCCTTAAGGAAATATGATAGTTGGATCTTAATTAATTTTTCAAT
The DNA here is from genome assembly GCA_963277665.1 of Viscum album. NCBI lineage: Eukaryota > Viridiplantae > Streptophyta > Magnoliopsida > Santalales > Viscaceae > Viscum > Viscum album. The sequence continues at coordinate 7,632,855 of OY728148.1, read as the reverse complement.
GTCACATAAAACTAATTGCACTTGAAGATTGTTATTTTTCTAATTAACTATGAACTTATTGAGAAATTAACGTAATAATATTTTGAAATTTATTTTTTAGAAATGGATTTCACTTTTGAATTCTACACGTCGAAAAATGGTAGGGGTGATTTTTGGGATTTTTATGAAATTCTATAATTTTTTATGAATAGTGAAATACGATAAATTACCATATATAAAAAATATCAGTTAAATACACTATTAATGACATAATATGTGATTTAAGGCCACTTGGTTTGAACTCACATTCCATTATTACATTTAGGGGTCACATGAAACAATACTATTGGTTGTCTTGAGGGAAATAATAAAATAATGAAATTAAATATTCAGAAATTACTCCTCTCCTCCACTATAAAACCCCTCACCACTCCCACTTCTCATCAATCAAAAAATCAGTAATGCTCCTCAACCTTCTACCCAATTACCCTCCTTAGTCACTCCAAACATCCAAGAAGCTTTTGGTCTTTCCAATGACCAAAACCCCTTCCCTTAAAGATCTTCTCAAGGTGGATATTTCCATAGGTAAAGTACCCTTCTTTTTCATTTGGTTTCATTTCAGTTTATCTTCTTTTGTTATCCCATCCTCAACTCCACTGTCCAAATGATCATGATAACTCCAGTAAAAATCTATATACTGGATTTATATCATATTAATGGAATAAAACTCATAAATATTCTAACTCCCTTTCTTTTATTTGATAAACTAAATCGACATCCAAGATGTTCCGATTTATAACATTTGTGGACGATGATGATTCATTCATCAATTTTTTCATCATTACTGGACATGAAACCATATTCATGGTTGAAAAAGACTATAATATATGTGTTATAACGTAATTAATATTCATGAACCAGAATATGTACATATGATTATGTTATATGAAAAAACTAGTTCATAATATTATGAATACCGCTGAATAATCGAAGTGGTGGTCATCTAATGATTCATCTTCATTCCACGTAACCAAATGATATAAAAGGAAATTAACAATTCTGGATGTTCATAAATAATATTTTATTTTAATTCTGGAGATTTAGATCCCTTCCACTTCATTACATAAAATAAAGTGAATTGAATATGAAAATAAATGAAACGAACGCCCCAGAATGATGTAATTCAATACAATAACATGTCATTAAAGGCATAGATGAACCAACCAAAATTGTGGTAAAAAAATATATGTCTAATAGGTTCTGAAATATGTTATTAACAAGTATATTTTCATATTCCAGTATCTTTATTACATGATATGAACATGTTTGGAGTTAAGGTAAGGGTTTTTCCACCCGAACATCCATTTTCAATCGGGATAATTTAATTGTATAATTACCTTAATGATATTGTTATGTATTGTTATGTACACATCATATATTATGTGTGAGTATCATATATAAGTGTAAAACCCATAACCCTTCATCCTTTTATTGATAGTTTCACATTTCTAATGGAACATTCATAGTTGTTTCAAAAATACAAGCCCTGTCTAAGGGAAATTCTAAATATCTCCTATTTTCAAGGGCACTCAATGATTTGTTTTTAGAAACATTTAGCTTTATAAAATCATTCATTTCATTATGAAAATACTGTCTTACCTTACTTCTGGTTTTATTCAAATATTTTCCCAAAATAACTCTTCTTTTGATAATAAAAGAATATTTATTTCAAGAAATGATTAATGATATTATTAGAGTGTTTTCGTATAATTCAACACTCTTGTTAATTCCATGGTATTATTGGGTTTGACAATTTATGAAGTCATCTACCATATTTTACTTAATGGTTTATGAATAACTCTATTGTGGATGATTTGTCCTAAAACCATTCAACATATTATTCCGAATGGTTAGTATTTATGTTCAATAATTAGGGAAAGTTTGTTACATTTCATATGATAGTTCCAATATGAATGTATATGTTGTTTATGTTTATCCCCACTCATGTGAGGAATGCGTTGGATATAATATGTGAATAGTGGGGCCTGCTATAGCCTCTCTATGAATCGATTTTTTTCATTATACAACTAGACATGGAATTGGCTGAGGCCTTTCCCAATGTGATATAGATTTGGGCCACGACCTTAATCATTAGACGTCTTGGCCGAGGCCTTGACATAGTGTTTCAGAATTTCTGAAATTATGAATTCCATCATTATGAGTTCATCTATTGATATTTCTTATGGTAATTTTATTAGTATAATACCCATGATTCTGTTTTATTATGTCATTATTTACTCAGCTCATATTCTTTCCATAATGTGTTCATGAATATTTAATAAAGGCATGTGTTTTCAATTATTCACCATGTCTAATGATTATATTATTATTTTATTTATTTCTTACACTTACTGAGCATTTGAGCTCACCCCTATATTTTGTTCAATTTTATTAGGGAAAGAATAATTTTATTATGATTTACATGATTAGATAACCAAGGAGTTATGGAAGTTGTTTAAGGATTTTCTATGTTGTTTTCCATTTCTAGTTGTAATGATGAACAAATGTGTGTATCTTGTTTCCAATAATAATAATCTACTCGGTCATTCAAGATTTTTATTCCTTGTTTGTACACCAACTTAATCAAATAAGTCACCGGCTATGGGCAACTGGGGTTGGGTCCATACAACCATGAAGTATTTATATATAGTCTCAATAAAAATATTGTTAGAAATAGTTTGAAAACCTAGTCTAAAAAAATGTTTTTATTGTTTAATTAATTTTAGAATGATGTTTTTAGAGTTTGGGGACTACAATTGGGTTTTGAACTGGTTATCTATATTATAAAAGTGTATTTATTGATTATTATGATGATTTCACTATGAAAAGTTCGTGTGATTAAAAATACTTATGGACAATATTATATGACATGTGCATAAATAATTATTATCAACATACCATTCTTCTTGGATTGATAGATTTTACCTGGGAGTTGTATTAAAATATTATGATAGAGACCTCAAATGAAACATTATGAGAAATATTTTTAGTATATTTTTCTAAATGATCAACTATTTAATCAATTTTATTTTATGCATTTGGGAATGGATATTTGGTTTTTTTCTAAGACTATTATACCTTGAAAAGACCATGAAGACCAGTTATTTGAATATCATATGTAGACACCTCTAATTTTTTTTGGAGACAATGTCACTCAAGAGGTAATTTAATAGATTAGGATTATCTATAAAACATTGATTTCGTAGATTTTCTAAATAATTTTAATGATATTTTATAAATTCACATATTCAATGTGATTTTATATCAGTTGTTGCAATTGGTTGAGAAATATATAATTAATTAAGGGTTTTCATTAGATGGATCTTAATTGTTTTTTACTGAAAACATGCACCCTCGTACATTTAAAGTATTAAATACCATTAAGAACATTGATTAGAATATGAGGGATATGATATTTTTGAAGTATGTTTGCAAATGCATGATATTGGATCAGTTTTTATTCTAGATTGTTTCTTGTGACTATATGATATCTCAAATTAATTATTTGAGATTAAAAGCAGACACATACTCATGAGTACATAATTTTACATAGAATTTGAACTTAAATAAACTAAATATTATATCAATAGAGGAAAAATATTTTTGGTGGAGTCCTATAATTGGGGGAGTCATAAAATTTTGGGATGTATCACTTCACTAAATCAGAATGGTTTTTAATGTTATTGGAAACGATATAAAATATGATTACACTTATAAATTTTTTTGAGACTAATATATTATAGATACATCAATGTGTTTTTCTACCGAATAAAGAGATACAATGAAAGGATTCCTTCCAGTATATTATATGTATAACATTACATTAACTGTACCTAATAATCTATGGATGACATAATGTATTGGATTATGGGACACCTTGAATAGTATTATTTAAACAAACCTTTGTAATCATGAGTGAAGGGATGAAACCAATTATAGTTATCAAAGGATTCACATGGTAGATTAGACAAAATTTATACATATTAGTAGTGTCTCCCTAAAACAACTACATTTGATATGATTTAGGCGTCTTAAAAATCATTGTATGGGGGATTATAATTATAAGGACCCGACCTTAAACATTACTTATTATTGAATTAAATTAATAATTCACATTAAGGATATTTTTAGGTTTATTTTCTTAGAGAATTAGGACATAAATATTACATATCAAAGATTGGAAAGTATACGCATCTACTCAGCTTCTAGTATTTCACAAAAATAAAATCTCTTGAACAAAAGAGTCATGTCTAGTTCCTTGTTTTAGACAGCCTGACCTTTCCTTGATCCCATCCTTGACCCTATTCAACTTAATGTCCTGTGAAAACATTTCAAAAACATGGGATAGGCATAAAAAGATCAGTAAGGGTTATAATAGAATGGAATGAAAACAACAGTCCATGTATATATAAGAATCAATGAAATCATACTTTACTCGTAAAACATATGCAATTTAACATACCTCATTCAATCATAATATTTATGAATAACTCAATAGAAATCATAATTAATGAATGTAACTTGATGCATTCATAACATTCTTACGTAGGGAGTAACCTTCATGGTTACGTTTGGAATACCCATCACAATATATTCCCTACATCACTTCGGATAAACCTTAACGTTTAACTCCTTCGCGTTAACCAATGCATTGGAGAGCTATATCGGGCTCACCCACCCTTAGTTTATCACCGAACCACCCATATTCATAAACAATGACCATAAACCAAAACATTATAATAGAACATAACATAGGAACAAATGAAAGATAACAATCCCAAATTGTAATAACAATATAACATTTTAAGATATTGAAATAATGAATCTATTCTAAAAACCATTTTCAGAACCATTTAAAACATTTAATAAAGAGATTTTTGAATCAATGTGTCCCATACCACTTTGAATATTTTAAGATATAAAACCATTAATATCCATATAAATAAATCATTAAAACCCTTTTGAAAACATGGATATTAATGAGAAATATTTATAAGAATAAATCATTAAAACCTTTAAAATGATATTTTAGTTAACAGGTTTTTAACCAAATGAGAGACACTTGAATACAATAATTGAGGAATAACATTTAATCCGAACTTTATAATATAGTTAGAATTAAGGGACTCATGATATATTATTCCAAAGGACAGTATATACACCATATAATATTTAATTGGTGCATAACAACATTGAAGTCTCAATAGAATTTTAAAATTAAATGAAATCCATTATAAGGAAGGTAACCTTAAATTAAGGATAAATCAATCTCAAAATTGTCTGTGGAAAATAAAAATAAACACAATATATATAGATATTAAGTGTAATAAAACCAGAGTTCATTCACACATATTCATAGGATGACATATTCAATATCTACAAGTTGAACCCAAAGAAATCGAAATTGGGTTAAGAAGTTCCCTTAGTATAATTCGACAGCATAACGATGTCACATTAAAATTCATAACTTTAGTTGATGAGAGAGAAAATTGTATCTCATCACTTGGACATAAAATTTACATCAATAATGATATATAAGAACATATCTCAACATAAAAGATGTAAATTAATAGACATACCAAAATAAGTCTTTCTAAAGGAGTAGTGTGAAAGGTTCCCTTACCGATTTGGGAAACTTCCTAAAAGTACAACACATGAAAGAAGGGTCATACAAAGAAGATGTAACTACCCATAAATTAAAGTATATTATAAAAATAGTATAATAATGTTATGTACATAAACCACAAAAAGGAAATAGTGGCCAATGTAGCACGAATCTCACGGGAATAAAAACTGAGATGAAAATCCCCTTATGAAGATTCGGCAGCCTAACAGCGCCACATAAAACATCCAAAAATGGATTGATGAGATTAAATATGGTCTATCATAATATGAACATAAAAATTACATTATGATTAATATAAAAGAATATCCCCCAACATAAGAAAGGGGAACTTAAAGTAAATTACATAAAAAAGAGTACATAAAAAGAAAGAGAGAGGTAGGATCCGTTACCTCAAGTCTGAAATGTCTTGTTTGTTTCATTATATTCCTTAATAATAAACATTGGTAAATTTATAATTGATTAAGTTACTCCTTCAAAGAATATTATTCATTTCATATCACATATTATAATGTTATAATAATTGGTTAATAATGTGAGTTCATATCAGACGTTTTTGTCGATGTTTGGTACATGAGTCAAAAATGAACTGGTTTGAAAATGATTGTCCATGTAGTTATAATTGAGTCACCTCCAGAATATTATTAATGATTTAAATATCATATATATCAAGTAAATATTCATTTTATTCTATTCCATAACATTTTTAGAAAAAAATAAATGAAATGCACCATTCATGGAGACGGTAGGCCGTGCGTATGCATGAACGCTACTTTCTTTTTTTTAACATATTAATGAAATTAAAAATAATTGATATATAGATATATATATTAATTACAGTATAATAGATATGTTTTATACGTCACATAATTTCATTAATTTAATTCTTTATACATTCCATGTATTGCATGAACACGTCACATCACTTGAGGGGCCGATAGTCCACACTTCCTCGTATGAAATTATCGCAATTTCCCAACATGCAAATCATAAAGGTATTTTTAAAATATAAAATAAATAATCATATGGAAAACATAAATACCATATATATCATATATAAAATACAGTGACATAATAATGGCCACCATGAAAGGTGTTAAGAGAAGATTAAACAATCATCGTTTCGTGAGGCAGTAATTCACCATCCACAGAAACAATATGTTCTTTAACAATTATATGGAGGTGTGAGTAAGTATAGATCGAATAAATAACATAAAAACATTCTAGTATATATAAGATACTGGTGTTGTTACAAAAGAATGCAATAAAAAGAGTTTTGGGGTTTTTAGAAGCCAAATAAAACAAAAGAACACAAGTGAAGACAGTATCTTTAAATCGGGTAACTCCTCTTGGTTTGAACAAAAAAAGGGTTTCTTGAAGAAACTTATGCCAAATGTGGGGTTTAAATGAAGAATATAGGGATATTTAAAGATTAAATGGGATGTTTATGGCCAATACAATGGCTTTAGAGGTGTGGGTAATGTGGTAGAGGTGGGGGCTTTTATAAGAGAAGAGGAGGGGACCTCTTGGAATGTTATGAAATATTACTTTATTATAAAATGATTTTCGGATTTTAAAGGTCCCAAAAAAAATTTTATAGAGGATAAGGTGATAAGTTTTATAAATCCACTCATCCAACAGGTTTGTGATAAGTGGAAGACTTATATTTCACCTTATCTTCTTTTTTTATTTAAATCGTTCATTTATGAGGTACTCACTGCATTATCATGGTGTCATAAATAAAATAATTTATTTATGTCTAAAAATTATAAAAAATTTATCATGTTCTTGGAAATCTTATTATCTTTCCAATTACTATTTATATCATAAGATATCGTTTTTTTAGAAAAAAAGTAAAATTATTTTACTTAGGTGTTACATTCTTTGGTTACATTTTCCTTTCATTAAAAAAATATGATAAAAGGTGACTATCAAACTAAATTGATTACATGGGGTCTCAAGGTTGGCACAAGGAATACCATGGTCGGACATGACACCACCAATAGCATTAGGACACATTTTGGGGTCATTTTATTTTTTTATGATATTAATTTCTTACCCTTAATTACTCGATTACTAATTAAACACGATAATTAAAGATAATTACCATCATTACTATTCATAATGTCAGAAAACAAGAGTCTTAATTAAATAATATGGACATTATGATTATAAATATGTAATCCATTTCATCAAATTATAAACACATAAATATTAGTTTTTAATTTAAAAGTAAATCTTATTGTCAAAACAAAAGATGGGTTTTTAAGAAGTAAAATCTATCAAAAGATTGACTTGTTTTTACATCCAATTGAAAAGTGAAATTACATCAAATAAACAACATTGTATTAAATGAAAAAATATAATTCAATTATTATTTAAAAACAATTAAAATGACAATCTATATATATAAATAAATTGGATGACAAGGCAGTTTTGAATTAAAAACTGTATTTTTAACTATTCATTAAAAAAAGCATTATCAGAAAAATACCAAAAATTAACACTAATCTATATTTGATATTTCAAATTCAGAAATTATATCCATTTTACCAAATTCAAAACATATAAGTTTCATTAATAAATTTTATAGTCAATTCCCACTGTCAAAACAAATAGTGGGTTTTTGGAAGCAATATCTATGAAAAGTTTGGCAGTTGTTTATGTACATTTTCAAAGTGAAATTAATTATAATGACCACCATTGAATGAAATTGTAAAAATATATTCTAATTAATAATTAAAACCAATTAAAAAGAAAATCCAACCATATATTTAAATTAGATGAAAAAGAGGTTTAGATGTAAAATGCAATATTTTTCACTACTCATTAAAAAAAGAACATTGTCAGAAACATAAAAAAAAATTAACCCAATTAAATTTCAATATCCCAATCATAATGAATAAGTTTATTTATACAAATAGGGATTATAAAATTTTCAAAATATGGATTTAAAAATGTTTCTCCATCAAAAGGAGGTAAAAAAATCTTTTAAAACTATTAGAGTATTTATTCTTAAAATTGGATTCATTTGGATTTTAAGCCTCTAACATTTATTGGATAAATGAAAAAAAATTTGACAAACATATGTAATCATTTTTTAGTTATTTCTGTTCATTCCCTCTATTACAACGTTTAGGCATTAACTATTTTTATATTATTATATTATTATTGTGCAACGTAAGATTTCAAAGAAACTCACTCTTGCGTATTGAATACACCATCGAGTATAATATTTCCTTTAAAGTAGTATTAACATTTTATTCACAAATATTGATAAACATTAGAGTTTAATATTATTTATTTACACGGGACGTTACATCCTTCACCCCTTTTGTGAATTGCGTCCTCGCAATTTCAAAATTAGGCTTGGAAACTTCATTGAAATCCCACATCGGAACAAGAGTCAGTAAAACTATCACTTTAAAAGAAAGGGAGGGAAGTACAAAGGTCACCTGAGTTAACCCATACTAGGATTATAAGTATGAAAATATGGATATGGAGGAGAAGGCAAAGGGTTATGTTCTTATGGAGAGTGATAGTAAACATGTCTATGAGAAAGTTAACCACAAGAAAATCACAAACTTGTGAAGGGTTAAATGGTATTTGATTCCCCATTAGGAAAATTTAACAGGAATCATTTTTGTGTTAAGTTACTCTTCATTGAGGAATTTATTTTTGAGCTTAATTAAATCATAATGAAACATAATTACATGTCACGTAGACTTCACCTTTTTCTATATTCCTTAATCAAATCATATTTTTCTCCAAAAGACGAGTATTTAGGAAGACTTGTTCGCATTAAGAGTACTATAATCAACTTCTTGAGAATCACCTAATCCACAAAAGAGAACTATATATTTCCCATGACTTTAGATCTCAACTAAAACCAAACCAAAATTTTTAATACGATATCAAATAATACCGAAAAAGGATATATTTTTTAAAAAATATAAAAACTACTCCTAATCATTAAAATTTGTCAAAAAAACCCAAAGTTCAATGATGACCATTCAATAAACATCTATCCATAATATTCATCAAAGTAAACCCGTCTAATATTGAAACCCAAATATTTGAAGGATTTAATCACATAGTCTCTCAAGGTACAGATTAAAATTTATCTCCAAATAACATCATTTTTTCTTAATGTCTCATGCTGAAAAGTAATTAACTTAATCACATAACCCCCATGATAGGTTAATAATTTCCATAGATAACCTAAAATCAACTTAGTCTTAATTCATAAAATCATCCAAATAAAAAAAAATTGTCAAACTACCTAGGGACTTTACGTAGTCCAGTGGTAGGCGATAAATACCAATCGCACTTTGGTTGTGGGTACGATCCTGCAGCTTTGTCCGACGTGATGGGTTGTCCCATGGTCTGCGTGTTGTCCTTTTTCCAAAACTATATAATTTTTAAAACATTCCCCAAAACTAGATAAAATCTTTAAAAATAACCATAACATAATTTAACCTCAATTTTATCTCATGACATTCATATTCTATCAGAACATATAGTAACCCATAATTAACTCAAAAGTAAGGATCATATAAACCCTAATGGTTACCTATATTATTTTTACCGTACCTTCCATGTCGAGTTGGTTCTCTCATACATGATGCATTAGATAACTCAACAAGGTTCATGTGGTTGATCATGACACCTGAAAGTTGGTTTAGAATTACCACGATATTTCTCATTGAATTCCCCATTTCATCCAGTCTCTTAATAAGAGAACCAGCACAGTTTCCTTCAAATCCATTGTCACTTTGGTTCTTACTAGATCCATCCATTCACTAAAACCAGAAATGTCAGTGTGAGTATATCAATAAAATCTTTATATACTAAAGAGGAATATAAACACTAACATATACTTATCAAATTTATCTCAAACTCATTCCAACCTTCAAAAATACCAATGAATCTATCTAATATAATAACCAATGTGGTTATACACAACTTTTCACTTAACACTCTAACCTCTAATGTTATCTCAACCATCCTCTGATACCAACTATAAGGACCCAACCTTAAACATTAATTATTCTTTAATTAAATGAATAATTCACATTGAGGATCTCTTTAGGTTTAGAGTTTTAGAGAATTAGGACACAACTATTATATCTCAATGATTAAAAAGTAGACACATCTACTCCGCGTCCATTTATTTCACAAAAACAAATACTCCTGAACAAAAGAGTCATGTCTAGTTCCTTGTTTTAGACATCCTGACATTTCCTTGATCCAATCATTGACCTTGTTCAACTTTATGTCCTGTGAAAACATTTTAAAAACATGGGATGAGCATAAAAAGACTAGTATGGGTTATAACAGAACAGAAAGAAAACATCAGTCCATGTATACATATGAATAAATGAAATCATACTTTACTAATAAAACATATGCAATTTAACATACCTCATGAAATCATAAGATGTATGCATAACTCAATAGAAATCATAAGGCATAAAGGTAAATTGAGGCATTCATAACATTATTACGTAGGGAGTAACCCTCGTGGTTATGTTTGGAATACCCATCATAGTATATTCAATAAATCTAATTGAAGAAACCTTAACGTCTAACTCCTTCACGTTACCCAATTCATTGGAGAGCTATATCGGGCTCACCCGCCCTTAGTATATCACGGAACCACCCGTATTCATAAATAATTCCCAATAACCATAACATAATCATAGAACATAACATAAGAACAAAGGAAAGATAACATTCCCACATTTTAATATCAATATAATATTTTAAGATATTTAAATAATTAATCTATTATAAAAACAATTTTCAAAACCATTTAAAACATTTAATAAAGATATTATTGAATCAAAGTGTCCCATACCACTTTGAGTCTTTCTAAATTTTAAACCATTAATATCAATATAAATAAATCCTTTAAACCATTTTGAAAACATGGATATTAATGGTAAATTGTTTTAAGAATATATCATTAAATCCTTTAAAAAGATATTTTAGTTAAAGGGTTTTTAACAAAATGGGAGACACTAGAATAAAATAATTATTGAATAAAATTTAATCAGAACTTTATAATACCATGAGAATAAAGGGATTCATGATATATTATTCCAAAGGATAGTATATACACAATATAATATTTAATTGGTGTATAACAATAATGAAGTCTCAATAGAATTGTAAAATGAGATGAAATCCCTTATAAAGAAGGTTTCCTTAAATTAAGGATAAATCAATCTCATAATTATCAGTGACCAATATAAATACACCCAATATAAGTGGATATTAAGTGTAAAACTACCATAGGTCATTCACACATATTAATAGGATGACATATTGAATAACTACAAGTTGAAACCAAAGAAATCAAAATTGGGTTAAGAAGTTCCCTTGGTAATATTCGACAGCCTAACGGCGTCTCTTTAAAATTCATAACATTAGTTGATGATAGATAAAATGGTATCTCATCACTTGTACATAAAATTTTCATCAATAAGGATATATAAGAACATATCCCAACATAAAATATGTAAATTAAAATACATAACAAAATAAGTATTTTTAAAGGAGGAGTGTGAAGGGTTACCTTACCGATTTGGGTAACTTTCGAAATGTACACCCCATGAAAAAGGGGTCATACAAAGAAGATGTAACTACCCATAAATGAGATTATATTTTAAAATTAGTAAAATAATGGGCAGTACATACACCACAAAAAATGAAATTGTGGCCAATGTAGCATGAATCAAACGGGAATAAAAAGTGAGATGAAAATCTCCTTATGAAAATTTGGCAGCCTAACGATGCTACATAAAACATTCAAAAATGGATTGATTAGATAAAATAGGGTCTCTCATAATATTAACATAAAAAGTAAAGTATGTGAAATATAAAAGAACATCCCCAAACATAAGAAAGAGGAGCATATAGTAAGATACATAAAAAAGAGTACTTAAAAAGAAAGAGAGAGGTAGGATCCCTTACCTCAAGTCTGAATTGTCTTGTTCGTTTCTTTATAATCCTGAATAATAAACTTTTGTCAATTTATAATTTCATAAGGTCCTCCTATAAATATTATTATTCAGTTCATAAATCATATTATAATGTTAAAATAATTTATTAATAATGTGAGATCCTATCAGACGTTTTTGTCAATGTTTTGTACATGAGTCAAATAAGAACTTGTTTGAAAATGATTGTCCATGTAGTTATATGTAAGTCATCTCCTGAATAGTATTAATGATCTAAATATCTTATATATTAAGTAAATATTCATTTTATACTATTCCATAACATTTTTAGATAAAAATAAATGAAATGCACTGTTCATGGAGACAGTAGGCCGTATGTACGCATGAACGCTACATTCATTTCATTGACATATTAATGGAATTAAAAATAAATGAGATATATATATATTATAATTCCATTATAATATATATGTTTTATAGGTCACATATGTTAATTAATATCATTCTTTATACATTCCATTTATTGCATGAACGAGTCACATCACTTGAGGGGGCGGTAGTCCACACTTCCTCGTATTAAATTATCACATTTTCACAACACGTAAATCATAAAAGTATTTTTTAAATATAAAATACAGAAGAATATGGAAAATATAAATACCATATATATCATATATAAAATAAAGTGAAATCATAATGGCCACCATGAAAGGTGTTAAAAGAATATTGAACAATCATCGTTTCGTGAGACAGTAATTCACTATCCACAAAATCAATATGTTCTTTGACCATTAGATGGAGGTGTGAGTAAGTGTAGCTATAATATTTCACATAACAACAACATAGTATATTGAAGATACATGGGTTGTTACAAAAGAAAGGAATAAAAGGGTATAGGGGTTTGGATAAGTAAAATAAAACAAAAGAACACAAGTTAATACATTACCTTTAAATTGGGTAACCCCTCTTGGTTTGAACCAAAAGGGTTTCTTGAAGAGCATTCTGCCAAAGATGAGGCATCAATGATGAAGAGAGGGATGCGTAGAGATTAAATGTGAAGGGGTTAGCCGATCCAATGGCTTCAGAGGTGTGGGTAATGTGGTAGAGGTGGGGGCCTTTTATAAGAGAAGAGGAGGGGCACTCTTGGAATGTTATAAAATATTACTTTATTATAAAATTCTTTTCAAATTTTAAAGGTCCCAAAAGGATTTATTTCGAGGATAAGGTGATACGTTTTAGAAATCCACCAATACAATAGGTTTTTGATACATTTAATACTTATATTTCACCCCATCTTCTAATTTTATTTAAATCGTTCATTTATGAGGTAATCACTACATCATCACGGTGTTATAATTAAAAATTTTATTTAATGTCTAAAAATTTTAAAAAAATATCATGATCAAGGAAATATTTTTATATTTTCAATGAATATTTATATCCTAAGACATCTTTTATGTAGACAAAATTAAAATTATTTTACTTAAGTATTACATACTTTGGTTACATTTTCCTTTCTTAAAAAAATATGTAAAATGGTCACTATCACACTATAGGGATTCCATGCGGTCCCAAGGATCGAACAAGGCATCCCCTGGTCTGCCATGACACCACCAATTGCATTAGGAGACATTATGGCGTCATTTTATATTTTTATGATATTATTTTCTTACCCTTAATTACCCGATTACTAATTAAACACGATAATTAATGATAATTAGCGTCGTTACTATTCATAATGTCAAAAAAAAAGTATTAATTAAATAATATGAAACTTATGATTCCAAAAGTGTAATAAATTTCATAAAATTCAAAAAAAATAAATTTTAGTAATTAATTTAAAAGTAAACCCCGTTGTCAAAACAAAATAAGGGTTTTTAGGAAGTAAAATCTATCAAAAGATTGATTGTTTTTAAATCCAATTGAAAAGTGAAATTACTTCCAATGATAAAAAATTTATTAAGTAATAAAAACATAATTCATTTATAATTTATATACAATTAAAATGACGATCGAAATATATACATAAATTGGATGAAAAGGCAGTTTTGAATTAAAAACTGTATTTTTCACTATTCGTTAATAAAATGCATTATCAAAAAAATACCAAAAATTTACACTAAGATATATTTGATATTTCAAATTATGAAATAATTTCTATTTTACCAAATTGAAAACATAGAAGTTTCATTAATAAATCATATAGTTAATTCCCTCTATCAAAACAAATAGCGGGTTTTTTGGAAGCAATGTCTATGAAAAGATTGGCAGTTGTTTATGTCCATTTTCAATGTAAAATTAATTATAATGACCAAAATTAAATTAAATTGTAAAAATAAATTATAATTAAACATTAAAACCAATTAATAAGATAATCTATCCATATATTTAAATTATATGAAAAAACAGTATTGATGTAAAATGAAATATGTTTCACTATTCATTAAAAAGAATGAACATTGTTAGAAACATACAACAAATTTAACCAAATTAAATTTAAATATCCCAATCATAATGAATAAGTTTATTTAGACATATAGATCTTATAAAATTTTCAAAAGTTATATTTAAACAAGGTTATCCATCAAAATGCGGTAAAACAATATTTTATAAATATTAGAGTATTTATTCTTAAAATTGGATTCATTTGGATTTTAAGCCTCTAACATTTATTGGATAAATGTAAAAATATTTGACAAACATATTTAATCATTTTTTAGTTATTTATATTCATTCCATCCATTACAATGGCTAGGCGTTAACTATTATTATATTATTATATAATTAGTGTGCAACGTAAGATATCCAAGAACGTTTTATTCACAAATATTGATAATCATTAGAGTGTAATATTATTTATTTACATGGGATGTTACATCCTTCCCCATTTTGGGAATTGCATCCTCAAAATTTCAAAATTAGGCTTGGAAACTTCATTGAAAGCCCTACATCAGAAAAAGAGTTAGTAAAACTATCACTTTAAAAGAAAGGGAGGGAAGTACAAAGGTTACCCGAGTTAACCCATACTAGGATTACAACTATGAAAATATGGATATATAGGAGAATAGAAAGGGTCATGTTCTAATGAAGAGTGATAGTAAACATGTCTATGAGAAAGTTAACCACAAGAAAATCACAAACATGTGATTGGTTAAATGATATTCGATTCCCTAGTAGGAAAAGTTAACAGGCAGCATTTTTGTGTTAAGATACTCTTCATTGAGGATTTTTTTGAGCTTAACTAAATCATAATGAAACATAATTACTTTTTACGTAGACTTTCGGCTTTTTCTAGATTCCTTAATCAAACTCATATTTTCTCCAAAAGAAGAGTATTTAGGAAGACTTGTACACATTAAGAGAACTATAATCAACTTCTTGAGAATAACCTAATCCACAAAAGATAACTATATATTTCCCATGTCTTTAGATCTCAACCAAACATAAACCAAAAATTTTAGTATGATATCAGATATTACCCAAAAAGGATATATATTTTTTTACAAAAAGAAAAACTACTCCTAATCTTCAAAATTTGTCAAAAAACCCAAAGTTCAACGAAGAACATTAAATAAACATATATCCATAAATTTATTCAAAGTAAACCCAACTAAGATTGAAACCAAAATATTTGAAGGATTTAATCACATAGTCTCTCAAGTTACAGATTATCATTTATTTCCAAATAACATCAGTTGAGCTTAATGTCTCATACTAAAAGGTAATTAACCATATCACATATTCTCCATGATAGGTTAATAATTTCCATAGATAACCCAAAATCAACATCCTCTTGATTCATAAAATCATCCAACTAAAAAAATTAATTAGTGAAACTAACTAGGGATTTAACGTAGTCCAGTGGTAGGCGATAAATATCAGTCACACTTTGGTTGTGGGTTCGATCTTGTAGCTTTCTCTGACGCATCGGGTTGTCACACGGTCTGCGTGTTGTCCTTTTTCCAAAAATATATAATTCTTAAAACATTCACCAAAACGAGATAAAATCTTCAAAAATAACTATAATATAATTTAACCTCAATTTTATCTCATGTCGTTCATATTTTATCATAATGTATAGTTACCCATAATTATCTCAAAAGTAAGGATCATATACACCCTAATGGTTACCTTTATAATTATTACCTTAACTTCCATGTCGAGTTGGTTCTCTCATACATGATGCATTAGAGAACTCACCACAGTTCAAGTGGTTGATCATGACACCTGATAGTTGATTTAGAATAACCACGATATTTCTCATTGAATCCCCCATTTCATCCAGTCTCTTAATCAGAGAACCACCACAGTTTCCTTCAATCCCATTGTCACTTTGGTTCCTGCTAGATCCATCCATTCAGTAAAACCAGAAATTTCAGTGTGAGTATATCAAAAAAATCATTATATACTATAGAGGAAGATAAACACTAACATATTCTTTTCAAAGTTATCTCAAACTCATTCCAACAATCAAAAATAACAATGAATGTATCTAATATAATAACCATTGTGGTTATACACAACTTGTCACTTAACACTCTAACCTCTAATGTTATCTCAACTATCCTCTAATACCAACTATAAGGACCCGTCATTAAACATTACTTATTATTGAATTAAATGAAGAATTTACATTGAGGATCTTCTCAGGTTTAGAGTTTTAGAGAATTAGGACATAACTATTACAACTCAATGATTACAAAGTAGACGCATCTACTCATCATCCATTTATTTCAAAAAAACAAAGACTCTTGAACAAATGATACATGTCAAGTTCCTTGTTTTAGATAGCTTGACATTTCCTTGATCCCATCATTGACCCTATTCAACTTTATGACATGAGAAAACATTTCAAAAACATGGGTTGAGCATAAAAAGATCAGTAAGGGTTATAATAGAACGGAAAGAAAAAATCAGTCCATGTATACATAAGAATCAATGAAATAATACTTTACTCATAAAACATAATCAATTTAACATAACTCATGAAATCATATTATTTATGCATATCTCAATAGAAATCATAAGGCATAAAGGTAAGTTGAGGAATTCATAACATTCTTACATAGGGAGTAACCCTCGTGGTTATGTTTGGAATACCCATCATAGTATATTCCCTAAATCTCTTCGGAGAAACCATAACGTTTAACTCCGTCACGTTACACAATGCATTGGAGAGCTATATCGGGCTCACCCACCCTTAGTTTATCAAGGAACCACCCGTATTCATTAATAATTCCCAAGAACAATAACATAATCATAGAACATAACATAAGCACAAATGAAAGATAACATTCCCACATTGTAATATCAATATAACATTTTGAGATATTTAAATAATTAATCTATTATAAAAACCATTTTCAAAACCATTTAAAACATTTAATAAAGAGATTTTTGAATCAAAGTGTCCCATACCACTTTAAAGATTTTAAAATTTTAAACCATTAATATACATATAAATAAATCCTTAAAACCACTATGAAAACATGGATATTAATGGGAAATTTTTATAAGAATAAATCATTAAAACATTTAAAATGATATTTTAGTTAAAGGGTTTTTAACAAAATGAGAGACACTAGAATAAAATAATTAAGGAATAACATTTAATCAGAACTTTATAATATCATGAGAATAATGGGATTCATGATATATTATTTCAAAGGATATTATATACACAATATAATATTTAATTGGTGCATAACAACAATGAAGTCTCAATAGAATTGTAAAATAAGATGAAATCACTTATTAAGAAGGTATCCTTAAATTAAGGATAAATCAATCTCATAATTATTAGTGACCAATATAATTACACCCAATATAAGTTTATATTAAGTGTAAAACAACCATAGGTCATTCACACATATTAATAGGATGGCATATTGAATAACTACAAGTTGAACCCAAAGAAATCAAAATTCGGTTAAGAAGTTGCCTTGGTAAAATTTGACAACCAAACGACGTCCCTTTAAAATTCATAACATTAGTTGATGAGAGAGAAAATGGTATCTCATCACTTGTACATAAAATTTACATCAATAAGGATATATAAGAACATATCCCAACATAAAATAGGTAAATTAAAAGTCATAACAAAATACGTCTTTTTAAAGTGGGAGTGTGAAAGGTTCCCCTACCGATTTGGGGAACTTTCGAAACGTACACCCCATGAAAAAAGGGTCATTCATAGAAGATTTAACTACCCACAAATGGGAGTATATTATAAAAATAGTAAAATAATGGGCATTACATACACCAAAAAAAATGAAATTGTGGCCAATGTAGCATGAATCTCATGGAAATAAAAAGTGAGATGAAAATCCCCTTATGAAAATTTGGAAGCCTAACGACGCCACATAAAACTTCCAAAAAAGGATTGATGAGATTAAAAAGGGTCTCTAATAATATGAAAATAAAAATTAAATTATGTGGAATTTAAAAGAACATCCCCCAACATAATAAAGAGGAGCATAAAATAAGTTAAATAAAAAAGAGTACTTAAAAAAAGAGAGGTAGGATCCCTTACCACAAGTCCAACTTTTCTTGTTCGTTTCTTTATATTCTAGAATAATAAACATTTGTCAATTTATAATTTCTTAAGGTACTACTTTAAAAATTATTATTCATTTCATATCACATATTATAATGTTATAATAATTGGTTAATAATGTGAGTTTATATCAGACGTTTTTGTCGATGTTTGGTACAGAAGTCAAAAATGAACTTGTTTGAGAATGGTTGTCCATGTAGTTATAAGTAAGTCATATCCAGAATTGTATTAATTATTTAAATATCACATATATTCAGTAAATTTTTATTTTATACTATTCCATTACTTATTTAGATAAAAAGAAATGAAATTCACCATTCATGGAGACGGTAGGCCGTACGTACGGATGAACGCTACTTTCATTTCTTTGACATATTAATGAAATTAAAAATAATTGAGACATATATATATATATATATATATATTATAATTAAATTATAATATATATGTTTTATAGGTCATATATTTTCATTAATATCATTCTTTATACATTCCATGTATTGCATGAACGAGTCACATCACTTGAGGGGGCGGTAGTCCACACTTCTTCGTATGAAATTATCACATTTTGACAACATGAAAAGCATAAAGGTATTTTTTAAATATAAAATACAGAAGCATATTGAAAACATAAATTCCATATATATCATATATAAAATAATGTGACATCATAATGGCCACCATGAATGGTGTTAAAAGAATATTGAACCATCATAGTTTCGTGAGGCAGTAATTCGCCATCAACAGAAACAATATGTTCTTTAATCATTAGATGGAGGTGTGAGTAAGTGTAGCTATAAAAGTTTACATAACAACAACATAGTATATTTAAGATACTGTTGTTGTTACAAAATAATGGAATAAAAGTGTTTAGGGGTTTGGAGAAGCAAAATAAAACAAAAGAACACAAGTGAAGACATTACCTTTAAATCGGGTAACCCCTATTTGTTTGAACCAAAAGGGTTTCTTGAAGAGCATTTTGTCAAATATGAGGCTTCAATGATGAATAGAGGGATGTGGAGAGATTAAATGGGCAATTTGTGGCTGATCAAAAGGCTTGAGAGGTGTGGGTAATGTGGTATAGGTGGGGGCCTTTTATAAGAGAAGAGGAGGGGCACTCTTGGAATGTTATAAAATATTATTTTATTATAAAATGATTTTCAGATTTAAAAGGTCCCAAAATGAATTTATTTCGAGTATAAGGTGATAAGTTTTATAAATATACCCATAAAATAGGTTTTTGTTAAGTGTAAGACTTATATTTCAACCCATCTTGTAATTTTATTTAAATCCTTCATTTATGAGGTATTCACTACATCATCACGGTGTCATAATTAAAAAAATTTATTTAATGTCTAAAATTTATAAAACAAATATCATTATCTATGAAATAGTTTTAGATTTCTAATGAATATTTATAGCCTAAAACATCGTTTATTTATACAAAATTAAAATTATTTTACTTAGGTGTTACATACTTTGGTTACATTTTCCTTTCTTTAAAAAATGTA
The DNA here is from genome assembly GCA_963277665.1 of Viscum album. Classification (NCBI taxonomy): domain Eukaryota; kingdom Viridiplantae; phylum Streptophyta; class Magnoliopsida; order Santalales; family Viscaceae; genus Viscum; species Viscum album. The sequence continues at coordinate 7,612,161 of OY728148.1, read as the reverse complement.
TAATAAATGGTCATTATCACACTAATGTGATTCCATGGGGTACCAAGGTTGGAAAAAGGCATCCCATGGTCTCCCATGACACCACCAATAGCATTAGGACACATTATGGGGTTATTTATTATTTTTATGATAATATTTTCTTACCCTTAATTGCCCGATTACTAATTAAACATGATAATTAAAGATAATTTATGTTGTTACTATTCATAACGTCAAAAAACAAAAGAGTCTAAATTAAATAATATGGACCTAATGATTAATAATGTTGAATCCATTTCATAAAATTCAAAACCCATAAATTTTAGTAATTAATTTAAAAGTAAATCACGTTGTCAAAACAAAAGATGGGTTTTTAAGAAGTAAAATTTATCAAAATATTGACTTGTTTTTACTTCCAATTGAAAATTGAAATTACTTCCAATGAACAAAATTTTAATAATTAATAAAAAATAATTCAATTATACTTTAAAAAAAATTAAAATTTCAATCTAAATATATAAATTAATTGGATGAAAAGGCAGTTTTGAATTAAAAACTGTATTTTTCACTATTCATTAAAAAAATAATTATTAGAAAAATACCAAACATTAACCCTAAGATATATTTGATATTTAAAATTATGAAATGTGGTCCATTTTACCAAATTCAAAACATATAACTTTCATTAATAATTCATATAGTTAATTCCTGCTGTCAAAACAAATAGCGGGTTTTTTGGAAGCTATATCTATGAAAAGATTGGCAGTTGTTTATGTCCATTTTCAAAGTAAATTTAATTCTAATGACCACCATTGAATTAAATTGTAGAAATATATTCTAATTAAACATTAAATCCAATCAAAAATATAATCTAACCATATATTTAAATTAGATGAAAAAGTAATTTTGATGTAAAATGAAATATTTTTCACTATTCATTAAAAAGAATGAACATTGTCATAAACATACCAAAAATTTAACAAAAGTAAATTTTAATATCCCAATAATAAAGAATAAGATTATTTTGAAAAATGGAGCTTATAAAAATGTCAAATGTTATATTTAAATAAGGTTCTCTATCAAAAGGTGGTAAATCAATCTTTTAAAAATATTAGAGTATTTATTTTTAAATTTGGATTCATTTGGATTTTAATACTCTAACATTTATCGGATAAATGTAAAAATATTTGACAAATATATGTAATCATTTTGTAGTCATTTCTGTTAATTCCCTCCATTACAACGGCTAGGCATTAACTATTATAATATTATTATATTGTTAGCGTGCAATGTAAGATTTCAATGAAACTCGTTGTTGAGTATTGGGTACGCCATCGAGCATAGCATTCCATTTAAAGTAGTATTAACATTTTATTAAAAAATATTGATAAACATTATAATGTAATAGTATTTATTTATTTGGGATGTTACAATAATAGTTAGACAACACTAATGGGTTCTTAATATCTATATGGCAGGATCATCTAATGGTTGAAGAAGGGAATTATAATGTTTGAGATACATTGATTATTTATTCATCTATCATGTACTCATTATATGGTAATGGTTCTGAAAAACCTTTCATTATATCCAATGTAATATAATTCATGGTGTTATTGGAATAGATTATATCCTTTTTAATGAAATTCAGAAACCTATAGGGGTATACTATAGAAACTAATATCATTTTACACCTTATATTATCACACTAGGGAGTATAGAATTATCATGGGATTTCAATATATTAGATTGAAAAATTATTTATATGATAATGCAGATTTATTTTCTAGATTTTGATAATGTTCAGAATTATTTACAATGATACATTGTATTTTTCTTATATTCATTGGTGGAAAAGATAAAATGAATGTAAAATCATGAGACCCATATATCTGAATTGGGTGAAAAAAACTAAAAAACACATTTGTATATTTGAAAAATAAAAGGTTAAAAAATATTTTCCATAAAAATTACTACATAAAAATAAAATATTGGATCGCTTACATACCATGAGATCATTTATGTTAAGTGTTTTTGAAAACATGTATAAACTCTTATATATTTCATAAAAATAGTATACTGAACAATTAAAATCCTTATAATCTCGCAAAATATCATTTAATATAATACACTTCTTAAAAACATTTTAGATAAAATCAATCATTATATCATGGAGAGAAGTAATCATAAGAAATGGAATGTTTAGATTCTCAATAAGGTCACCTTTAAGAAATATCTATGTTTACATATTCAAAAAATTATCATAATTGTATATAAACATAAAATTTTAAGATTATACCACGTGAATAAAAATAATAATCATGAGTCCTAAAATTAATAATGAGGGTTCATAGGATAAGAAACATAAGAGAATCAATGAAAAAAATAATTGATAGAAAAAAATAAGGCAATGAATTTGTGGCATATATATAATCATAGAAAATAATTTCCATACTACTGAAGGATTACATCAATGAGATTCATAGGAGACAATGAATTATAATTAACTGATTTCAATCCCAGTTCCAACCATATCTTACTGAATTGGGTTCAGTACCAATTCTAGAACTATCTTTCCGAAATGGGTCCATTCCTCATTCCAGTCTGTTTGATATAATGAGATATAAATATATGCACATTTCATTAGTAAGAGATATAGTTCCAACACATCATAAAAAATAATGTGTTTTAGAAGAAAATTTATCATTAATCATATTAAAACCAATATAAATAAATGGGTTTCATTAATAGTTATTCATTATTATTTATTCATTGAATATCCCAAGGAAAAGTAAAGGGATACAAAAAAATAATTTTTTCAAAAACATAAACCATCCATATAAATAATATGTTTGGTATCCTATGACCATATCCACATTAAATCATATTTATCATTAAATTATGTTGCCTTAGAAGAACAATTATTTTTTTGGAACAATTGTAACAATTCTTGGTAAAATATCCTTTTTATTCTGAATTATTTTTCAAGTTATGAAATTTTAATGGAAAACATGGCAAATAACCTTTTATGATTTAATTTTTGTCTTAAAACCATTAATTCATCATGATAATAGGAAAATTCTCCCACTCTATATAAGATAAAATAAACATTCCATCCACATGTTTTTAAATAATCCATAATGAACCTTTTTTGTAAAATGATAAAAATTCTAGATTAATTAATTTTATTATGAGTTAAAAATACGTAAATATGTCAATAATTATTTTTAGGATAATTTTAAATAATTTTTTTGGAAACTTTTCTTTGAAACATGAACCCAGAATAGATATATTCAACATTGATTACTTAAACCTAAAAAATCCTAAATAATCATGAGATTGGGAAATAAAGTCATATAATTATGTTTTATTTTGAATAATACTCCCTATGAAAGAGACGAATATAAAAATTTCACATTACATTCATAATAAGCATCATAATAGAAAATTAATGTGTTTTTAATATACCAACATAAATAAATAAGTATTGTATATGTCATGTTTCCCACATAATAATTGATATGAAAATACATGAAAAAGATTATAACATTGAATTAATAAATAATAAAATGAATAGATTCTCTGTATAAACTATAAATTCACATTAAATAAATCCAAATATATAATATTATAATAAAAATTTATTCCACAGATAATAAAATCATTATATAATCAATAATTATTAATATTTACCGAATTAATAGAAATTGAGTTATGAAATCCATTAACTTATGTCCAAATCATCACATATTTTTCTTACCATCTAGAAGAATTAAATTAAATTAATTATATAATTTTCATTTAAATATTTTCATGTTTTTTATTCCTTTTATATCAGTTATTATTATTCTAAAATAATTACTTAATTATCTAAGTCGATGTCAGACATTTTGGTTGTAATAATTGCTTGATTGCATAATAAATTTTGTGTGATGTCAATTGTTAAAGTAGTAATTATTCCATCGTCTATAGAATAGTAATAATTATTCATACGATGAGAAATGTTTCCATTTTTTGATGGTCATTTTAGAAAGTATGTATATTTTATTTATTCATAATAGAATTATATTAACATATTTTATATTATAATAATTATTTAAGTACGATTTTTTATATCATCTATTTTAGGTGGAGAAGAAAAATGAATCACATCACTTCTTAGAGGTGGTACTCCATAGGTACACATAAATGATGTCATTATTTTTTTGTTAAAGGAAGGGTACGAATAAATAAGATATAATAAATTTTAATAGTGATTATTTTTTTTAATATCATATATATCCATTATTTATATTATTATAACATGTCATTAGATATGATCAGGAAATAAAATCACATCAATTCATGTAGCGGTTGTCTTCCGTACAAATGAATAATGAAATAAATTTATATTTTTGGGAATAATAGATGGATATAGGTCACAAAACCATTATAATAATACTTATGTATATTTATTATAATATAATTAATATTTTATCATGTTTTAATAAGGTTTTATTTATGTGAAAGAATAAAACATTAGAATATTATGATTAAAAATTCCACCACTACATCAAAAAATCTCTTTTTCATAACAACTGAAGACCATTATTGGTGGTATTATTTGTTAAATAATACCTATAAATTGTGGGTTTGGATTTTACTAAAAAATAATGATATCTATTTAACAATTAAAAAGGATTTTTATGTGTATAAAAATTATAATAATTGGATAACTTTTATGGGATAAGAGAGGGGCAATTATGGAATTTCCAAAAAAAAAATGATAAATTATTTATCAAATAAAAAATGCTCCAAATGGTGTTATTTATAGAATAAGATAATAATTGGTATTAATTAACTCATAAAATCATATTTAGATAATTTTTATTATATATTTCCCTTATCTTTTTGGTTTGAAACATTATATAACCTCTTTAACTCTTACCATGATAAAAAAGACTATAAGATTATCATGGTCACAATAGTTACTATAAAATAAAAATACCAATAACTAGATCATTTAAGAAATTTTCAAACATATCCAAACACTTTTTATGAATTTAAATATTTTTTAATTTATATATATTATCAAAATAATAATTTTTATAAAAAATCATAATGTCAATTTTATTGTCTGTTCATCACTTTGAATTTTAATAAATATATATAACACAAATTGTTCAAACCATATTTTTTGGATAAATATCTATATTTCCAGGGTCATATATAATTTTTTTAAACAACTGTATTATTTTAAATGATATCTATTTTTATATGTTTAACAATATTTATTTCATATTCCCATTTGTAAAATAATTACTACGTCGGTATTGCGTAATAATTTATGGTTATTATTTCATAAAAAAGAAAAAAAATTTATAATATAAATATATATCATTAATATTTATAATTACTATTAATATTGTTTTATATCATCTGGATAAACACTTATTAAAAAAGTTATTTTTATTAAAAAAATGAGTGAAAACATTGACATTCCCTCAAATAAATTAGTTTAAATTTGATAATCAGTTAAAAAAGGAAACAAAAGGTTATATATTATGAACATTAATGATTTTGGATAAAATATTGTCATCGTATACAATCATTTCAACTATAAGGGTCATATTATAGTGATTACCATATTATATTTATCTTTACATACCTGATTTATCCTTTATCATGCTAATGAAATTTACAAAGGCTTTTATTATTATTTTCCAATACAAAAGTGCATATATTTACTAATTTTAACACTATGATTCCAAATATGAAATCTATCTTCCAAAATTATAAATACCATATTTTATTAAATTTAGTTTAATTAAACTAACAAAATGAATTGAAAAAATGTTTTCGGAGAACTTTCCTTTTCAGAACATTTTTTTTTTAAAAAAATTAATTTTAAATTCCATTTTAAAAATCACGATTTCTAATATATAAATTGAAACTAAACTTATTATTTTTTTATGAAAAATATTATTTTATCTTGTAAACACCTTAAAAAATAGTTTTTAATTAATATTGATATTTTTTAAAATTCATTAAAAATAAATGTTTTTAGAAATTTTTTAAAACTTTCCCATTAGAAAATTTTATTATGAATATTTCAGAAAATGATAATTATTTTATTTTTTTGATTTACTAATTATATATAAAATAATTATTAAAATAAATATATTAATTTTGATGATTTTGTTTAAGAATAAAATGACTCTTGTAAATATTAGGCGATTTTTATCTAATCATTTACCAATAAATTTAAATTTAGTAGGATGTTTATGTTTATTTCTTAAATAATCTATTCATATTCATACCTTAATATTATACTACTTGGTAACAATAGTGATTTAATAATATTTTTACATTTATTTAAATTCAATATTTTGTATCTATTATAATAGCGAACAAAACAATTCCATAAAATATATTAATATATTAAACTATTCCCACATTAATAAATTTACCTCGCTCAATTTGATCATGTTATTTAAAACCATGGTTTAATTATTGATAATAACAATTTTTTTAATATCACATCGTAAAAAGGGTCCATAAATATACGGAATGTCCCTTAAAACATTACATAATCTCAAATTAAATGAATAATTCACATTGAGGATCGTTTATGATTTAGTGTTTTAGAGAATTAGGCTATAACTATTATGTTAAATCCCAAAAATTACAATTAAGACACTTCTACTCATTTTCCAATTTTTTATAAAATAAAAATTCTTGACAAAAAGTGTCATTACTAGTTCAAATTTTTAAATATCATGACTGTTCCTTGATCTCATCCTTGTCCATATTCATCTTTATGTCCTATGAAAAACATTTGGAATCTTGGGATGAGCATAAAAATCTCAATAAGGCTTATAAAATAAATAATTAAAATATTAGTCCATCAAAACATAAGTTTTTTATCATACATCATGGAATCATAAGAATAATGAATAACACATTTAAAACATATATAATAATTATAAAATTTTACATCATTAACATACATACATTGTAGCATTCCAAACTATGTTTGGAGTTACATTTTGAATACCAATTATAGTATATTCCATATATCATTTAGGAGAAGCATTCACATTTATCTCTGTCACCTTACCCAATACATTGGAGATCTTTCTCAGGATCACATTCCTTTGGTTTATCATGGAACCACACTTATATGTAATAAAATTCACAATAACTATTACACATAAAACAATAATAAAAGAAAGATAACAATTCCAAATTAGAATAAAAATACATCTTTTCAAAGTATTGATATATTAAAACATTTATCAAAACCATATTCAATTGAAAAATACATAAAAAGGTTATATTTTATTTATTTTCCTTTAAAAAAATACTACAACCTGTTTAGGATGCCAAAGATCTAATAATACTCGCGGCATTAGAAAAGTTGTTATCACTGCATATGTGAGAAAGAAACATTCCTTTTTTTACATTTTTTAAAACTCTTTATAGAAACATATTAACATTGAATGAAATGAAAAGTCATATGTTTTATACAACGTATAAAAAAAGTAATGTAGAATTCAAAATATGCCTATATAAAAGGTTATTGAGACGAACACCCTTACATCATGTCTAACATTACTCATTCATTCATTAAATATGTTGAATAATTAACTAATGTTAATTTATACAAGATTTAGAACCATTTTCAGGTTTATTATTACTTTTACATAACTTATTACCATGTTATAAACACTACGTATCAATTTATGTTAATAACGATCATTTTGTCGATATTTGGTACTTATATTTACAAGTTTTCCATGTGGTCAAAATTCAGTTATATGAAAAATGATATTCATGATATAAATATCATATAACTCATATATATGTATATTGTATATATGTATTCAGAATAGTATATATCATTTGGATATATTAAAATGAAATGCACCGTTCATGGAGACTATAAGTCGTACCTATTCATCAACACTACATTCATTTCTTTTTTTCATTTTTAATGTAATGATAACCAAATGATACATATGAATATTATAATTATAGTATAATCTCGTATTTTATATATTTTACATATGTTCGTTTACACCATCTTTTATACAATCCCTATATGGTATGAGCGAGTCATATGACTTTGAGGGGGCGGAAGTCTGCACTTCCTCAAATGAAATTATCATTTATATACAATAAGAAAATAATAATGTTTTGTTATAAAAGGGAATTAAAAACTAAAATAGATAACATAAATACCATATATATCATATATAATTATAGTGCCATCATAATGGCCACCATTAGAGGTGGTATGAGATAATTGATCAATGATCATTTCTTGAAGCAGTAGTTCGTTGTCCACAAAAACTATATGTTCGTATCAATTTGATAGAGTTTTGAGTATGTTTAGTTAGTATACTTCTAATAACAAAAACCAATTATATTTATAATTCTATAAATATTATTAAATAAAGAATAAATATACTTTAGGGTGTTGTAGAAGTAAAACAAAAGAATTTAACTTGAGATAATACATTACCTTAAAATCGGGTAAACTACTTTGGTTTGAATCAAAACGATTTCATGAAGTGCCTTATTCCAAAGGTAAGGCTTATAGGTGGAATATACAGATGTTAGGATATCATTTGGGTAGAGTTTAGATAATCCAATTGGATTCAGAGTTTTGAGTAATGGGTACGAGGTGATGGATTTTTATAAGGGGGAAGAGGGGCCCTTTAAGAATGTTTGAAAATATTATTTTATTATAAACTAGACTTCGGTATAAAAATAACCCAAACATATTATATTATAGGATAATATGACTATAACTCTTAATAATTTCATCAAATATGTTTTATTTAGGTTTCATTTTCAAAATTAATCATATCATTTAACTTTAACACATAGTTAACTAATTTGACTCTTACCATGTCTTCTTTATATTTACTCTATAAGGTTAATATAGTTACTATAAAATTACAATATAACAATAAGTGGTTAATCAATGACATTTTAAACCTTCTCTATGTCTTTTGGACGAATCTTATATTTTTAGGATTATTATATCATTTTATAAGATAATATTTCTTTTAAAAACACAGTTATATAAATTTAAATATTATTCATATCATCACTTAATCAAAAATCTAAACCAACTTGATACTTTTGAAAAAACATCATCAAATAAAATATAACAAGTAATCCTCATATATAAAATTCGTGTATCGAATAAAAATTTTAAAATAATTTTTTTAAAAAATTTATAATATCTTTATTTAAAACATTCATTAATGAGGTAATCATTACATCATCCTCGAGTCATAAATAAATTTATATATTTGTTGTCTAAAAACTATAAATAAAATACCATGATGTAGTAAATAATATTATCATTCAAATTATTATTCATAGTCAAATAAATAATTTATAGAAACCCACATTAAAATATTTTTAGAAAAAAATACATGTTTATGATATTTTTTTTACTTTAAAAAAAGTTGTTAATATAATTATAGTTCCGATGTAGCATTCAAATGCCAACAGTTTGGCCCAAATACATTATCGTTCAGCCATGAACCATCTAATAATGTTAATATAAATTTTATGAAAAATATATAATGTTATAATTTATTTTTACTGTGATTTACCCTATTTATCATTAACCACTGTAAATAAAAATAAAAATTTACTACTCACCAAAAATTATTTTCATGTCATTGAATCACATTTTATAAACTAATCACCACCATGTAAGACAGATTTTTGAAATTCAATTCATAAAATTGGTAGAATTTATTTAAATAAAAAATTTAATTTTTTAACTACTAAGTATTATTTTAACTATTCATAAAAAAACTTATGGTGTTCAGAATAATAAAAACAATCACCCTAAGAAAAATTTGTTATTGCGAGAACAAAAATGATGTCTATTTTATCAAAATAAAAACATAGAAGTTCATTTATTTAATTTAATATATATTATCATTGTCAAAACCTGAAAGGGTGTTTTTATGAAATAATAACTATAAAAAGATTGATATTTGTTAATGTATAATTTAAGAGTCAAATATCATCCAATGATCAACATTGAAATAAATGGTAAAAATATAATCCAATTACAGATTAAAACCTATTGAAAGAACAATATATCTATATAAATAAATTATAAGCAAGGAAAATTTTGAATTAAAATTTGGAATATTTCACTATTCATTAAAAATTGAATTTTATCAGAAAATTCCAAAAATATCATCGAAAGTACGTTTTTTTCCCCAATTATAAATAAGAATATTATATTACCAAATAGAACATAGAAAAGTTAGAAAAAGAATACTAAAAATGGGTTCTCCATTAATTGGTGTTAAATCGACCTTTTAAAGATTATTAGAGTATTTATGCATAAAATTGGATTCATTCACATTTTAAGCCACTCACATTTATTGGATAAATGTAAAAAAATAATGTTTAATCATAACATGGTTAGTTATATTCATTCCCTCCCATACAACAACAAGGAGTAAACTACCAATTTAAATTATAATGATATATTATTATTTTTCATTATAACTCAAAGTTGTGTGTGACATAAGATTTCAAAGAAATCCAATTTTTGTGTATCATATACACAATAGAACATACCATCCCATTTAAGTAAAATTTAATATTTATTTCACAAATCTTAATACATATAAATATTTTCTATTTTTATTTACCTGTGATGTCACATCCTTCCCCCCTTTTGAGAGATGCATTGCTACTATTATATTAACTTATCAAATAAGTGGCGGTATTTATCCATTATAGAATTTTTAGATAGCCACATTGCCTCTTCTACCATATAGGTTTTATACAATATCATTACCCTATGAATCACCTATTTCCACAACACATTCTCTTTATGGTCATGAATCTGGACTAGTTGTTCCTCATAAAAGATATTTTCTTCTAACAGAACAATCTCTAGATTCAAAACATTAGTTGGATCTGGAATATACATTCTCAACAATGAATCTTGAAAAACATTGTGTACCATGGTTAATCATGGAGGTAAAGTCACTTTGTATGAAACTGATCCAACTTTTTCTCATATTTTTTATTGTACAATGAACCTTGGACACAACATTCCCTTCTTACCAAAACACATCAAACTTTTACATGGGAAATCTTCAACAAAGACATGATCACCTACCATGAAAAAATATAATTCCTACGGTTATCCACATAAATTTTCTTCCTTCTATGAGCTGTTTTCATTTACTTATAAATCAAATAGATTTTTTCTTCCATCTCTTCTACCAGTTATTGTCCCATTATTTTTTTCACCTACTTCATCCCAAAAAGCTAGAGTTCAACACGGATTTCTATATGATTCCTCAAAGGGATCCATCAATATATTGGAATGAAAACTATTATTATAAGAATATTATACCAAAAATGATGTTGGTCCCAAATTTCCTGGTAATACATTTAAGAAGCATGTAACATACCCTCCAATGTCTGAATTTTTTGTTCTGGCTACCAATCTGATTGAGGATGAAAAGCTATAATAAAATATTATTCATTACCCGATAACATTTGAAGGCCTTTCTATATGATAGAAGTAAATATGGGATCATGATCTGATACAATAAAATGGGGAACTCCATGCAACCTGACAATCTCTTTATCAATCAATCGATAATGTTGATCTAGAGGCAAATTATCATGAATAAGATGGAAATGGGAAGATTTAGTCCAATGAAGAACAATAACACATATTGTGGTATTAACTCGAGAAGTGTTTGGTAATCCCACAATGAATTACATGGATATATTTTCCCATTTCCACTATGAAACTGGTAAAGGATGAAGAATCCCTTTTGGTAACTATTTCACTTCTTTAACCCACTGACAATTAAAACACTTCACTGTAAAATCATCAACATCACATTTCATTCTATCCCACCAGTAATAATCCAGAAGCTCATTGTAGATCATAGTACTTCTAGGATGATCTAAAATTGAAGAACTATGTGCTTCACATAATAATTTATTTTCAATAGTGAATCACAAGGCACACATAATATCTTACCAATCCTAAACACAGAATAATTATAAATTCTAAAATAAAAAATCTTAACCTTTTAAATAAACTCTACCTTTTTCTAGAACTCACTATCGTCCATAATCACTTGGATAATTCTATCTCATAGAGATGATTTGACTGAAAACATAACATAAACTGAGGAATTTATTACACCAACAACTACTATGCCAATTTTCATCAAATCATTAATCAAAGGATCTTGTTCCCAAAGTAACATGGTTAATATTGCATTACTTTTCTCACACAAAGTATCAACAACTTTATTTTCTGTTTATAGATGTCAATGAATTGGGAAATCATAATCATTGATTCATTCTACTAATATTCTCTATCTCATGTTCTATTATTGATGAGTGAATGTATACTATAATATTTTATGATCATTATGTATTTCACACTATACTTCATATAACGATTCCTCTAAATGTTTAAATCAAAAACAACAATAACTAATTACAAATCAAGTGTTGATTAATTTATCTAATGTGGTTTCAAATAATGTGAAGTATAAAAAAAATATCCAAATCATTTTTAATAATGACACAACCATATCCTTTCAACGAATCATCACCGTAGATAACAAAATAATAATTTTTCGAATGAAGTGCCCAAATTGGAGCATTCACCAATATTCTTTTCAATTCTTGAAAGCAATCATCACATTCTATTGTTCAGATTAAAATAATCACCTTTTCGAGTTAATTTAGTTAGTAGGATAGATAAATGGGTGTCATTTTCAACCAAAAATCACTAATAAATAGACAAACCATGAAAAGTACGAATCTCAGTTATATTTGTGTGTCTTGTTAATTATTCAACAAAATTTTTTAGCAGGATAATAGTTACGCAATTTTTTGAAAAAAATGTGACCAAGAATGAAATTTTTTGTAACCAAAACTCACCCTTTCTGAATTCCCCATACAGTTTATTTTCTTTTATTACTTTCATGAAAACCCCTAAATGACATTAAATGTCCTATTTACATTTGAAATAAACCAAAATATAAATAATGACCAGAACCAAAAAAATATCCAAGAACTCAAATAAAAATATATTCATAATGTATATAAATATATTAGGTGCATTGGTAAACCCAAAAGGCATAACCAAAAATTCATAATGGCCATATTTTGAAAGAAACACTGTCATAAGAATGTCTTTCTCATTTACATTCAACTAATGGTACCCCGACCTTAATTCATTCTTCAAAAAATATTGGGCAGTCTATAGTTAATCAAATAAATCATCAATATGTGGAAATGGATACCTATTCGTAATAGTGATGTTATTCAATGCTCTATAATCAATGCAACATCTCATTGAACTATCTTCCATTTTATCAAACAAGATAGGAGTACCCCATGGTGATGGGCATGGTTGCATAAAACCTTTATCAAATAACTATTGGAATTGATTCTTAAATGTGATGTTATTCAATTATGAATAAGAAGATACTAATTTAACAATTGAAACATCATTAATCTATATAGTTACATTGTTTTTAATAATATGTTCTAGGTAACATTCATTTCGTTCATTTACTTGATTCTCAACTTCGTGACATGTAAAAAAATGTAAGGGTTCATTCTTGTACACAGACATAAATTCTATCTTAATAGAAACCACTTTAGCTCTGTAGTCAATCATGGAATAATAAATGGATAGTCAATCCATAACCTAAATAAAATCATACTATACTAGAGGAAAATCAATAAGGTTTTAATGTAGATTCATTCTGCACACAAGGATAAAAAGGTTCTTATAATTTTTTTTGTCAACATTTCCTCCCGGTGTTATTACCATAAGTTCATCATTCAAATCGTGAGTTGGAATTCCAAATTTACTAGAAAAATTCTCCGAAATGAAAGAATTTGTAGACCATAGATATAAAAAAACATTGGAATAATCTGACCAAGAAAACAATGTAAATGGTACTACTTTATTCGATGACCCATCATTCACTGAAGTATTTTTCATGGACTTCACCACTCCATTCTTCTTGTAGTCTATCTTCTTTTCCTCAATTGAGTTCTTTGTTGGTAACTTAGTTTCATAATGACACATTTCATTTCACTTAATATAAATTACTAATTATAAATCAGATTTTCTCTTACCATTAACTAGATCTTAATCTGTGCAACTACTAGACTTATGTCTGATTTTACTGCATCATTAGACTATATTATAATATAAAAGACATTCCCCAAGATTTTTTTTACCACAATTTTCAGAAACTGTAAACTTTAGTTTCTTATCATCAAACTTTTTTGATGATTTCTTCCATTTTGTCGTCCACCTCGACCTCTAATTATGTTGTTTGTCAAATAACACATTATCATTATATAAATCCATTTAAACCTTCTCCACACATTAAACAAGTGTTTCATGACTTCTAAAATTATTAGAATATACAACCCTTCGATATATTGGCACTAATCCAGAGTACAAATGACTGATTTTAATATCAATATCTCATATAAAATTTGAACAATACCTTTATAGTCGGGTGATTTTTTATTCATAAGCTGCAACCGAGTCATACTACTCCCTCAATTCCAAGAATTATTTTTCTGTCAAAGGACGAACACCCAAAGGGAAATATTTCCCAAGAAAAATACCTTTGAATTCATCCCAATTAAGAGCCTCTATCTCCTTACTATCCCTGATATTTTTAACCATCAACCACCATTGATCGGTATCACCTTCGAAACGGTAAACATGGAAACTATCCTTTTGATGTTATGAACTCCCAATGACATTGAATATTTTTTTCAGTTTGTTAATACACCCTTGTTCTAGAATAGGGTCATATGATCATCTAAATGATGGGGGTGTTACCTCATAAAATGATCCACTACTAACATGTTCTATCATGGTTGATCTGGCTGATCTCATGAATGTATATGACCACCATTTATAGCCTAATTTAGTTGTTCCATCACTACATAAAATTGTTCAGTTCTAATTCCGACCATCTCAGGTTGCTAATTTGGAAGGTTGTCTTCCTCTTGATGTCGTCCCATCATTTCTTCCATGTTTCCTCTACGGAAAACCATTCTGAATATAGAAATATCATAGGCGAAGTAACATTGTAATTTGTATATTCTTTATCATTTCAATCCTTCCAAAAAATAATTAATAGATATTGATTTATCAATATCATAACTACTAATGTTATCTAAATAGACCTTGGATACCAACAATTAGGACACAGTCTTAAAACATTACATTATCCATAATTAAATGTATAATTCACAATAAAGATCTTTTCATGTTTAGAGTTTTTAAGAAATAGGCCATAACCATAAAATTACATCTCAAAAATTACAAAGTACACACTTCTTATAAGTTTCCATATTATCAAAAAATAAAAAATCTTGAAAAAAAGTATCATGTTTAGTTCCATGTTTTATACACCATGAATTTACCATTATCCCATATTTGACCCTATTCATCTTTAAGCCCTATAATTTTTTTTCAAAACTTGCGATGAGAATAAATTACTCATTAAGGGTTATAAAATAATGAATGAATACATTTTTCCATCAAAAAATATATTTTTTAACATACCTAATTAAATCATAATATTTACGAATAACACATATAAAACATAAACCATAATGGTTACTTGTGTCATCTATAATATACTTACTTTGTATATTTCAAAGCTACATAGAGAGTTACATTTGGAATACCCATCACAATATATTGTCAAAATCTCAAAGGAGAAACATTAACGTTTATCTCTATATTGTTACCCAATGTATTGGAGACATATCTTGGGCTCACCCACCATATCATTATCACGGAACCACTCGTATATACATAACAATGCCTATGAACCCTAAAACATAATATAAGAATAAAGATAAGATAAATTTTCCACATTACAATCACAATATATAATTTTATGATATTGAAATAGTCAATGCTTTATCCAAGGAATTTTAAATACCAAAATATGCCAAAAGGATATATTATATTATATTTCCTTTAAAAAACACTACATCTTGTTAAGGAATCCAAAGATCAAATAATATTCAAAGTAGTAGAAATTTAGTTATCACCGCGTGCGTTAAAAAAATCATTCATTTTTTCATTTAGTAAAAAGATTCATAAAAAAATATTTCATTTAAATGAAATTAAAAGTAAAATGTTTTTAGACATAATATAAAATAATGTAAATTATAAATCAAAATATTCCTTAATGAAAGGTGATTGGGAAGAAGTTCCTTACCTCATGTCTGAATTTGCTTGTTCATTATTTAAATATTTTGAATAACAATAAAAAGACAATTTTTACCTGCTTATGATCCTATTTCATGTTTATTATTCCTATTAAATCACTTATTACCATGTTATAAACATTACATAATCATTTAATTTAATAATGATCATTTTTTCGATATTTGTTACTTATAATTATAAGTTTTTCATGTGGTAAAACGTTTATTATATATAGAAATGTTTTCATGATTTTCATATAATATAAACCATATATATCCAGTATATATATATTTATAATCGGTCAAATCATTTATATATAAGAAAATGAAATTTACCGTTCAGGGAGACTGTAAGTCATATGTTCGCATGAATGAAACTTTCACTTTTTTTCCTTTTAACGGAATGAAAAACAAATGATACATAGGTATATTATAATTCAAGTATAATATAATATTTTATATACATTATAGATTTTCCTTAAAACCATCCATTATATGATCCATGTATGGAACAAATGAGTCATCTCACATTGAGGGGGTGGTAGTTCGCATTTCCTCAATTAAAATTATCATATTAATACAAAATGAAAAGCATAAAGGTGTGTTATTAAATATAATTATAGAGGAATAGAGAAAAAATATATCATAAACATAAAATATTTTTATAATGCCATAATAATTTCTATCATGAGAGGCAGTAGGTTTTAATTGAACAATCATCATTTCGAGAGGCAGTAGTTCCCCTTCCATAGAAATAGTATGTTCGTATCCAATTTATTGAGGTGTGTGTAAGTTTATTTAAAAATAAATCTCAAGAAAACAACATTGTATTTTTAGGATAATTGGGTTTTTATAAAAGAAATGAATTCAATGTTTTTACTATGTTGGAGAAGTAAAATAAAATAAAAAAACATAAGAAAAGGTGTTACCTTTAAATCGGGTAACTCCCTTTGGTGTGAACCAAAAGGAATATTTGAAGTGCCTTCTGCATAAGTTAAGTCTTCAAGGTGGAATATTGGGATATTGGGAGGTTATTTGGGTATATGTTGGTAGATCCAAGGGAATTGAGTGGTGTGAGTAATGAGTTAGAGTTGATGGCGTTTTATTAGGGGGGAGGGTCTCTATAGGAATGTTTGAAAATATTATTTTACTATAAATTAAATTTTGGTTTCAAAACCACCCAAATTTATCAAATTAGAAGATAAGATGACTATTATTATAAATACTATCAAACAATGGGTTTTAAGCATGTTTTGGGTTCAAGTTATCCTTATAATTTTTCTTTAACCCCGAGTTAACTAATTTGACCCATACCATGTATTCTTGTGTATTTACACTATAATGTTAATATAGTTACTATAAAATTCTAATCAATCACAATGTGGTTCATTAATGACATTTTCTTCCTTATCTATGTCATATAGAAGTATCATATAATTTTAGGGTTATTTTATCATTTTATAACATAATATTTTTTAAAAAATTTATTTATGTTACTATAAATACTATTCATATCATGACTTTTTAAAATATCCAAACCAACTTTATTATTTAAAAAAACCTTCATTAATTCAAAGATAAAAAGTCATCATCATCCATAAAACTTGTGAGCCACTTGGGTAAGATAATTACATTAATAAATTATTATTGGTTGACCATGACTCATCCAATGTGGTTAGGAAACGTGTTAAGGTAATTTTATATTATTAAAATATTATTTTTACCTTGAACTACCCTATTTTCCATTAACTACTATAAATAAAAATCATAAGTTACTATTCACCAAAAAAAATTTCATCCCATTGAAGCACTTTTTACTTACTGATAACAACCATGTATGTCGGATTTTTGAAATTATATTCACAGAAGTGGTAGAAATTTATTAAAATGAAAAACTCGGTTTTAACAACAAATCTATAATTTTCATTATAAATCAAAAATTGAAGGTTTTCAGAAAAATACAATAAATTCAACATAAGACAAATTTGATATTTTGAATTCAAAAATGATGTCTATTTTACCAAACTAAAAGCATAGATGTTTATTTAATTAATTTAAAATTGATTCTTGTTGTCTAAACAAGAAATGTTGTTTCTAAGAAATAATAACTACCAAAATATTGACATGTGTTTATGTTCAATTTGAGAGTGGAATATCATACAATTAAATTCATTGGATTAAATGATAAAAATATAATCCAATTTTAAATTAAAACAAATTAAAAAAATAATCTATCTCTATAAATAAATTAGATGAAATGGCAGTTTTGAATTAAAATGTTGTTTATTTCACTATTCATTAAAAATGAATTTTATCAAAAAATTACCAAAATTTCATCCTAAGTAATTTTTGATGTCTCTATTATAAATAAGAATATTATTTTGGAAAATAAAACATATAAATGTGGAAAAAAAATATTTAAAAAGGGTTCACCATCAAAATGCTGAAAATGGTCTTTTAATGAATATTATAGTGTTAATACTAAAAATTGGATTCATTCACATTTTAAGCTTTAAATTTTATTAGATAAATGTAAGAACATTTAATAAACCTGTTTAATAATAATATGGTTTGTTCCTTTCATTCTCGTGAATACAATGTCTAAGAGTAGACTACCAATTAAACTAATAAAGTTATATTATTATTTTTTAGTATAAATTAACGTTTTGTGCAACATAATCTTTCTAAGAAAGCTGTTGTTGCATATCGGGTACACCATTGCAAATATCATCCCATTTAAAGTATAATTAATATTTAATTCCGAAATATTTATATATATTTAAATGTTATATTAATTATTTACCTCATATGTTAAGATAAAACATCTACATTAAAAGAAATAAAGGGACGTATAAAGGTCATCAGGATTAACACTTACATGGTTTCAATGTATAAAAATTTGTTCAATAAAGAGAAAACTAACTCCCCATAACTAATAGGGATTGATTTAGAACATGTTTATAGGAACTTTATCCATCAAAAAACCATAAACAAGTGATGGGCTAAATAAATATTGATTTCATAATATGAAATTTAAACTAAAACTTCTTTGTTTCAAAATATTTTTCATATGGTTGATGAATTATTTTACTTACAACAGTAAGAACATATGGAAATAAACATACTCAAAAACTATAGTTTTACATTTTAATAAACATGAATAATAAAATAATATTTTTCTTCAAATGAGGCGAATGATCTGTTCTTTCTGAAGAAATATAATCTATATCCACAAATCATGAATTACATAAAATTACAACAAAGATTGAAACCCCAAAATCACATATTATTTCTATATAAATGAAATTTTAATCTATATATTACATTAATCACTCATAAATTCTCATAAAAAATTTTAATTCTCCCAATTATATGACATACAAGATTTGATAATCATTTGAGTCAATCATTTAACAGTAAATAGTACCAAAATAAAGTAAAAATTTATTTTACAATATAATTAACTTATTGTTTTTGCAATAATATCCCATAATAGAAAACACGTTTACTAAAATATTGATATAATTTAAAGAAGAATCAATCTTGTAACCACCAAATAAATAATTAAACACATGGTTATCTATATAATAATATATATATTCCCCAAAATCAGATAATTCTTAATCAATCAAATCATATTAGAAAATTATATACAACATTGGACATTATGATGTATAGTGTTTTTTGATTAACCCTTTTCAAATATTACTTGTCAATTCCATCCTCTTGGACTTATTAGATGTGATGGGTTGTCACTTTTCCTACATGTGGTTTTTTCTAGAAATATACCTATAAAATTATAAAAACATAATAAATATCATAAAAATTAAACATAATATATTCTACACTAAAGATTTATTTTAATGTTAAATTTTCTCCCATACCTTTCATTATTCATCCCAAAATTTAATAACACATAATTATCAAAAAAATGCCTCCAAAAATAAAATAATTCTTCATAATGTTTTATTATATAAATTCTCAAATAGGGTGTCTAAAAGTTTTAACTTGTGATGATATATACCCATGATGTTATCTTTATATATTAAGATAAAATATCAATAAAACATACTAATCTATAATGTTATCAAATAATTTAGTTGATACCAAATTTAATTACTTGAGTACCACAATTTCTAATTTAGTGAAAAAAATATATAAAAAATCTATTTGTCACATTGATATTGATAATTTTGACCCAATTTTCTAATCAAAACATACGATCAAAAAAAGGAAATATTAGATCACGTACTAAACTATGGATATTTTAGGTTTATATAATTATAATAATATGAAAAAAATAATATATATATTATGAGAATCAAAAAATACCCTTATAATTTCTATATCATCTCTCAAAACATATTTACAACTAGAACCATTCATAGACATCTTCTAATTTAGCCATTTCTTCATAACATGATGAAAATTATACTATACAAATTGTAATATCATATGACCAACCAGTTTATCTATAATAGAAATCAATAACTATATAATCATAACATGATCGTATGGGTATATAAACAATAAATATTTAAATTATATCTTCTGTATGAGAATCATTATATGTCATCATGGAAAAAATAATTGACATTTCTAAAATGAGAGTTATAGAAGAATCTATGAAAATAATCCATGAGATAATAACATATGATATATAATTATTTTCCTACACATAAGAATATAAAATCATTACCAAATAAGTCAATACCTTCTTCCAAGACCATTATATTGGAATAAATAATATACTAAACCAAATTCATAACCAATTCCAACCCTGTCTTTCTAAACATGGTTCACTCCCCTTCCAACCCTATCTTACTGAATGTGGTTCATTCCCTTTTCCATTCACATACATATATATATATATATATTTAGAAATAAATATTTAAATAATACAATAGAGGGAGATATATGTCCCACCCATCATGTAATGAAATAGAAAAATGAGTGTTCCACATGAACATAAATCATTAATTTTATTAGAATCCATGAATGGAAAATAGTTTTTTCAAACATTTTATCATTCCATAACCCAAGAAAAAGTAAGGGGATTCATAAATACCATTTCATCTTAAAAAACACATATATAAAATGAATAATGATATAATCCTTATATCATATCTTAGTGAGGCATATGTATCATCAAATAATTATGTATATGATAAAAATTTATTTTGAAAGATCACATGAAATAAATATTTTGGAAATAATCCATTCTATTTAATAATAATTTTTTAAAAAATATCATGCAATTAGAATAAAAAACATCTTATTTGAAAATAAACTATCAAAATTTTATGGGATGATTAGAATCATTATGAATCATTATAAAATAATAATTCCCTCATGATGATTATGTTAAAAAAACATTACTTTAATATTTTTGTTATAAATTTACAATATAACTTGAAATTAAATTGTTAAAATATTCCTTTGAAAACTTTTGAAAAAAAACATAGTTAAAAAATGACTACAAAATTCATTGTATAAGTGTAAAAGAAATTTAATTTTTTTAGAAAAGACAGACATTGAAGGGAAATATTCCCTAGTGGAGACTTAGACATAAACAAGAAAGGAATATTGATGATATTGTATAACAAAAAAATAAAAATATTTTAACTTTTGAATCATAAACTCCATGAAATGTTGAACCATATAGGGATATGAAAATTTTCTACAAAATTCCTAACAGGTATCATAATAGATAATCCATGGATAGTACCTTCACCATCCAAAATAAACAAGTTGTGTACAATTAAGGTTCTCCTGAAAAAAGTATGAGATAAATTCTCTAATATAGATTGTGACATTGAATTAAGAGTTAATAAAATGAATCAATTATGTGTTCTAAATATAAATTAAAAATAAATTAAATATAATATAATGGAAATTCATTTTATACATAATATTGGAATTTAATAGACAATTATTTATAGTTTTAATCAAATAAATAGAAATTGGGTTAGGAAATCCATACCATATATCCAAATCATCATGTAAATTCATTATATTCATGAATAATAAACATCAGTAATTTATTTATGTTATTTATAACCTATTAAATTTTATAAATACTTTTATATATTATTATTATAAGTTTATGACAATTAATTATGTATTTATGATCCCATAGAATGTTTTGACGGAACTACGTACATGATTCCAAAATGACATTGTTAAGACATATATAGTCAATGTGATAATTATTCCATAATCTAAATAATTATAATAATGAAATTAATATAATATTTAAAATAATTATAATCATAAATTCGTCCATCCTAAATGGATATGAAAAATAATCTGTGATACTATTATGTATTGGGTATGTTATACATACACACGAGTAACTTTTCCGTTTTCAATTATCATTATGAAAATATGGTATATAATTTTTTAAAAAAATTATAATAAAATAAAATATATTATATTATTTATATAAATAGTTATATATATATATATATTTATATATCATCCATGTGATTTAGTGATTAACAAAAGCATCACATCACTTCTTGGAGGTGGTAGTCCATAGGTACAAAAAATGACATTATCATATTTATGATAATGGAAAAGTAACAAAATAAATAATATTTTATGATATAAAAATGAAATATATTATATGAATATCATATATAACCTTGACCACATCATTTTTACCATTATTTTGATATAGTGATAAAAAATTTATTATATCGGTTCACGAGGTAGTAGTCTTCCAAGAACATGAATGGTTAATTATTTTCACATTCTGTGGAATTGGATGAAAATATAGGCAATGAATAAAATATAATAACTTATAAAAATTTATATGATACTGAATATATTATTTTATAATCATTTTATCTCATATATTTTGTTTCAATGTATAAAAAAATAGAGAATAATGATTAAAAATGTAAACCACTTCTTCAAAGTATCTCTTTTCTTAAACACCTTAAGACCACTAATGATTGTGTTATTTATTCGACAACCCATATGGAATGTGGAGATGAAAATTTTAAATATAATTTACAAGGTATTTGTCAAACCAAAAGGGGTTTTATTTGTGAATAAAATAGACGAAGTGGGACCCTTTGGAAATGGAGGAAATGGCCACTCTTGGAGTTTTACTAAATATTAAATTCATGTAAATTTTGTTTCCATATAATATAGCTCCAAATCCTATTATGTTGATAATATATATATATATATATATAGGTGTCAGAAAATTATTATAAATTAAAATTTGGAAACATCTTGAATTTTTTACCCATAACATTAGTTGTTTTTCTTATTCAACCCCTTTAACTCTTTCCATGAAAACATGATTTTTTATTATTTAAGGGTTAATATTGTTATTATAATATAAATAATGATAAATTAATGTATCATGGTTGAACTTATAAACTATACAAAAACTATATTTTAGAATTCAATATTTTTATATATTTACTTTGTTTTGATAATGAATACATAAAAAAAAATTCATAATATTTATTTTTGTGGATTAATCATTACATTGAATGTAATTTCATCCATATTACTCATATAATTAAAAAAATTATTAAAAATATAAATTTGTAATTTCATATATTAAATTTTTGGTTATTATTAATTATCACAAATTATATTTAGTTTAATATATTTAATAACATTTAGTTCATATTTCTGTTAACAAAAATTACTATATCAAAATTATGTATGCCATTAAAGTAATTAATAACACACAAAAATTATAAATATTAATTCATGATGAAGTTAAATATTATATCGTTAATATTAATATATTTTTTCTAAAATATATTATGGATTACCTCATTCATAAAATTTTATATTCATTAAAAATATTAATGTGACATCAATGACTTTACATTATCTAAAATATAATAAATTTCATAATCTCATAAAAGTGGAATAAATTTTATATATTCCCACCATGAATGATTATGGATAATATATACTCATAAATATAATTTTGGAAATTTGAAGGGTCATTTTATAGTCTTTATCAAATTATTATTATCCTTATTTATTATATTATCCCTTAACAAGGGTAATATAATGTACTATAGATTCTATTAAAATATTCGAAACTAAAGATTAAAGTTTAATAAATTTGAATAAATCAATTAATCCTATGAAATTCATTATGTAAAATTAGAAAACATATTTTAATAAATTTAATATAAAAAAATGTAAAACGTAATGATAATCAATTTTTCAAGGAATATTTTTTTAATATAAAAAAGTTTAAACTAAATTCAATTAATATATCCATTTAAAAACCATTATTGGACTATTTTAGAAAAAATATAATTATAATTTAATCTGATCTAAAATATAAATTGATCTTTTAAATAAATAAAAATAATAATTAATAAAAATTAGTATTTTTGAGCTCTTATTGGAAAAGAAAACATTTCAGAACAGTTTAAATATTTCACAATTAGAAAATCTGTATATTCTGATTTTATGAATGAATTTAATTTCATCAAAATAAAATTTTATATTATCATGATATGATATATGAAAATCAATTTTGTGCAATTTAGTTTATGAATAAAATAAAATTTCTAAAAAATTTGATACTGCGTAAAAATAATTTAAGAAATAAATTGATATTAAGTTTAAAGATTAATTTCATTTGAGAAATTTTTTATTACTATTTATACCCACCCATTTAGTATGATTTAATACATTTTAAGGTAGAATCTTTATCTTTGTAAACCTTTATTATGTTTCATTTTCGGGAACCATCTTTTCACGAATCACTTTCCCAGACTCATATTTTGGCAATCGAGAAAGTGTGTAGAATTATATGTATTGTGAATTACCTTGTTTAACCATATTAAACATAATCATATTTAAAAGTTCCAGTCCAATAATAGTTATTACAATTTATACCAATCTGATCTTTTGTTGATCTTTTCTTCCATGTACAAATTCTTTCAAATAAGAATGACATTCTAGGTTCTTTATCTTTGGGATGTGTTTTCCTAATCATTCAAGTACCATAATTTCCTTTCCAATCCCTAAAATTATTTTTTAAAATCACAATGGGGGAGAAAGGAAAAATGAATACTAAGTAAATAATAAATATCCATGTGTAAGGTGTAGTTTATCATAGGGGGAGTTTTCATTATAGAGATTTCTGTACTCAAGATAATGAAAGATCTCATTACTGAAATCTAGAAAATGATTTATAGTGTTCCAAATCCTATGATGGAGTTATTCATATTAATCTATGGCCCTAAAATAATCGATATAAGTTTTATTTTCCATGTCTATTAAAATATTTTCTAAGTCCTCATTTTTTTTCGTAAGGATGTTTGTGCTTTCCAAAAAGGGAGAGATTGATGAGTCAATAAGGTTTTCTTATGACTTTTCTACTCCTTCATTTTTGGGAATATTTTTCTGTCAATAAAGGTTTCTTTATTATTTTATGAATCCTCATGTTTTGAAAATCACAAACACTTTATCTCAAGGAAAATTTCTTTTTTACTCTGTGTTTACTTTCATAAAGAAATATTCCTTCCGCAAGGAAATTTATCCTTACCATGTTTTTTACTATTCATCATCTAGTCTAAGTGTAATTTTTTTTTTCATATCTAAAATCTCGGAATCATATAATACATAGATTAATATAATTATGTTTTCAGGATCCGAATTCAGACTTGGAGTTCTTTGAATTCAGACTTCAAACCCTTATGAGTTCTGACTCTGAGTTCTCTGAATTCGGACTTCAAACTCTCTTGAGTAATGACTCAGAACTCTTCTGAGTTCTGACTCTGAGTTCCCTGAATTCAGGCTCAGTACTCTTATGAGTTATTACTCTAAGTTATTTGAATTCAAGATCTGAACCATTCCGAGTTCTGACTCCATGTTCTCTGAATTAATACTCCAAACTCTTCTGAGTTCCGACTCCGAATTCTCTAAATTATGACTTCGAACTCTTCAGTGTTTGACTCTGAGTTCTCAGAATTTTGACTCTGAACTCTTATGAGTTCTGAATCTGAATTATACTGAATTCAAATTCCAAACATTGTATGTTCTGACTCCGAATTCTCATGAACACTTACTCTAAACATTTTTTATTCTGGTTTTGAATTGTTCTGAATCCAGATTACGATTTTTATTGAAATTTAGACATCAGATTTCTATAGATTTCAAGTTCTGAATTCCTTAGAATAAATAATCTGAATATCCTTTTATTATAGACAACGAATATGTTTTTTGTTAGACACCGATATTTTACTTGATTAAATTCCAAATAAATGAATCTTATTATATTACCATATTTTTTACTTAAATTTATTTTGGTGACAAAATGATATCATGCATTCATTTAGTAACTATCTGCTATTTGAGTGACACATGTACAAGTCCATGCAAAATTCGTTGAAAAATATGACTGTTGGAGGAGGGAGGTGGCTGATGAAGTTGTTCCAATAAATAAGAGCTCTTTTAAACAAGATCACAACTATTCTACAACAAGTTTATCAATAAAGATATTACATGATGCTGAAGTAATTTCTAGAGAGAGAGAGTTTACTGCTTTGTGCATACTGAACACCATGTTCAAAATCTCTTTATGTGACTCTAAATGTTGCAAGGTACATTTTAGGGCATCTGAGGATAGCATGACTGAGGTGTCGGCTACCTTAAAGTTTGAGGACTTCCATGCTGAGGAAGAAAAAGGTGCCAAGAAACTTAATGTTGAGGGCTTGCGGGGATACCAAAACAGAATCTGATCTTTGTATTTAGGGCTTACCCTAGTGTGGGTAAGACAAACTTTCTTGAATGAATAAATCAAGGGACCTTTTTCAAGGTTGTTGGATACCCTTCTCTTTGGGTTAAAAGACATACTACTTTTATCTATGTTTGTTTCATGTTTTTCTCCATATTTTTACAGTTAAGGAATGTATAAATATCTTATACTCCCATTACTCTTGTATACTCAAATTTAGTAAAATTCTATATGCATTGTGTTACAATATTTATCTTTGTAATCTTTTTTTATGTTTCATTTCCGGAATTAGTTTCCCAGAATTGCATTCTCAGAATCATATTTCCGGAATCTAGCAAGTGTGTAGAACTATAGTTATTATGAATTAAATTGTTTATCCTTGTTAAACATAATCATCTTTTATAGTTCCAATGGATTTTTTTAAATAATACAATTCAACCCTCTTGTTTTTTGAGCATTATTAGATACATAATTACGTATCTATATTATTTTAATCCAACATCTGGTATTATAGATTATTTCATACTACACATACCATCTTAACACTAACCACCCCCATTATGTTGGAATAAATGGGTTTTCCAATATGGATCATTATTTATTTTATTTAAATATTTATAATTTGAGGATTGATAATTGATTAAATTTATACATTAATTTTATGGATAATTGGGGAAAAGGTAAATCTCACAAAAGAATTAATCGATACAAGATAAGATTTTGTAAATAATGTCTATTGAAAACAGAGATTCATCAAAATTTATATAGTTATGTAAAGGCTTTAAATATTGATATTCATAATAATAGAAATAGAATGTTCCTATTTTTGAGTGTTGTATATGTGATTAAAAGAGAATCCGATAATTTTTTTTGCTAAACCACGAAAAGGGATAAATATTTTCATGTTTAAATTATTCAAAATTATGTAAATAAATATATTAAAATGTAGTTAATTTTCAATTTGACATAAAAAAATTCCATGGGAAATTAAAATCTAATTGGTTATGATCATCCACCATCTTCAATGTAATTAAACTGGATAATTAGAATTTATAGTATGGTGAATAGATTGTTATTTTAGTACGTATTAAAATTAAAAATATTAGTTTGAGGTTTATCCAAAGGAATTTTCTTCTATTTACATGTTTGAATAAAATCATTCAATTTTTATAATTGGGAAAATTAAAAACAATTCAACATGGATTTAATCCCTTTACATTTATTTTTTGGTTTTCTTTTTCATTCAATTATATAAGAAATAAATTTTTATGTTGTTTATGTTTTCTTCTTCAATTTGAAACATTAATGCTGAAAAACGATGAATTTTTTTCTCATGGAAAAAATGGTATATTTAATAGAGATTATTAATTTCTATGAAGATTAATTTTTGTGTTCAGCCACTATTTTTAATGGTGGTTCAAGTTTTCTATAACAATAATGAATGATTTTATGATATTTTATAATGATTACTAATTAAGTCATCAATGATGAATATGAGATAAAATTTGAGAAAATTTTAATCACCTCTAATTTTTTAATTAAATTAATTTTCCCATTCATTTTAAAAACTAATTTTTATAATATTATGTTATTATTTTAATCTATTTCAATCTATTATTTCATATCTAAAAGGAAATGTATAAAAACTGTAATTGAGTGCTTTTTAATAAATTGTATTGAAATGCTTCAAATTAAAAGATGTTCATATTAATAATTTATTAACTTATATATTCTGTATTCTATATATAATATTCACCATAGATGATTTCAATAAATTAATTGTTTTATGTTTCACTCCATAATATTTTCAGGATTGATTTATATTATATACTAAAAATTATTACCACTACTAATTATCATCTAAATTTTTTCCTTTTCCTCTGGATTGTGATCATATTTCAGTAAATATTGACACACTCAATTTATAAGAACTTATTTTCATGTACTGACATCCTTTCAAGCATTATGATGATTTATTAGAAATATATAAATAAATAAAACAATGTGATTAGTATACAATTTATTTGTGTGTCGAAAAATTAATTTTTTAATTTATTGTGATCCTTTAACATCATTTCAATGTTTTTAATATTGAAAATAATATTGACAGTGAACATTTATTCTTACACCTAAAGGTACAATATTAGTGAAAAATTTGAGTTATATATGTTTGGGATGATCTTTTAACTTTGATAAAATGTATCACATTAAATTCATATCAAAACACCAATATTTTTAATCCAAATTTAATGTTTTAATGAATTATTTAACATATTTATTGGATAAATTTTTTATTAAGGTGGGAGCGTGAATTGTTTCATTTTATTGGTTAATTTTTTATTTCTATAAGGACTCAATTCAGTATAATTTCATCCATTATTGTAATCAAAAAAATAATTTTGGTGACATTTTGGAAGCATTTTTTCTAATATTCATCGAATTTAAACATTTTTATTGGTCATAAATTATGAAGCATTCCATTCAAAAAAACTATACTTAATTCCTAATAAAATATTTGATTACTATTCATTATGTGAATACTATTGGATGACATAATCATTTTGTAATATAATTATTATAATTCCTCATATATATTTAGATCTATTTATAATAAATAAAAACTATTTCGATCATTCACTAATGATACAAAGTGAAACCCTGAAGAATTATTGAAATAAAAATGTTATTAATTAAAATCATATTTAAATTTTGAAATCCAATAATTTATATAAAAAATCACAATTTCAGCATATCTTCTTTTTTTGGTAATGAAATAATCATTTTTATCTGAAAATGCTTATGAGGAGAACCCTTTAGAATATTCTCTCTATGTTATCAAAATAATTCATCCAATTTTAGAATAATTTTAATTCCCAGAGTACGTCTTACCAATTTATCCATGATAATAAGTGCATTAAGGGTGGAAAAATATACATCAAAATTATTTTGAAACATTAATTAAAATATAATTTATTTAATTTTTATATATTTATGGATCAATTAAATTAAAATAACAATATTTTTAATCCTTTACATTTTATGATAAATATTTATTCATTTAATATTTAAATAGTATTAATTTTTTAAAACATAAATTTATTAAAAATATTATATTAAATTTTATATATTTTACAGCCAATAATAACTTTATATTATTCTGGTACTATATTACTAAGATGTTTTCAAAAAGGTTTTTCTAGTTTTGAAATAATTTTTTCAATGTAATATTATTTCCCTTAAATGTATTTTTATAAATTATATTTAATCATTTCCTCTCCAATTTATATTTTTTTATAAATCACTAAATATCTTTTTTGTAATAATATTTATTCATTCTAATACACAATGAATTATTGTAATTATCTATTTTTAATTTAATTATAGATATATTCATAATTTAAAACATAGATTCTATTCTAGTAATTCTTTTAATTCAGTTTTAATTATAATATCTTTTTGTATAAAATTACCATATTTTTATGACTTTCCCATTTCAATAGGGAATTTACAATATTGTTAATAATTCATCACATTCATTAAGGATCGTTAAATCCTATGTGAATTTAAAATCTCATATGAAATTATATTTATCTTAGTCTTTTATGATGACCCATGTGACTTTGTCATTTGTCTATTGAATTTTAATTTTTTTCATAGTTTATGAATTTTTCATAAAAATTAATTTTTTTTATATTTAATTTTTATTAATTCTATTCATTGCCTTAATTTTTATATTCATTAAATTTTTTATAAAAAATGGAATTATAGAATGAATGTGAAATGAGTCAAGTAAGATACTAGAGAAAATTAATAGAGGATATAAAATAATGAATAATGATAGGATTTTTATTAAGATTCATCGTGTTTTGAGATAGATCTTGAAGCATATTGGAGTAGGGAATAGACGTATTGAGCACGAGTTACTTAAAGAGGATTTTGGATAGTTAGTCTTTAATAATAAATAAATTGTGTCACTTTTTATACAAAACATCATTGTTGAACTTCATATAATATTAGTAATTAAAATATATGGAGATAATTGATCACCCCTATCTTTTATTTACATCAATATTCCTCCCAAAACCAATGATATCAACTATATGTGGAATACTATGAGAAATCCACACTTCTAAATATTGATTACGATAGATTATTTGGTTTTTACTAATAGAAACACAAGGGACGTATTCATTTTTTGATGTTCATGTTTTATTATTTTATTTTATCTATATATCTATAATAGAAACTGGTATCATGTATATTATCTATTAATATAAGTCTTGGTTATCAATATATAGTAATAACTATTATATTTTTGTTAGTTAAGGAAGAATGAGTTTGATCCCCATTTATCCGTGTGAGATTCATTAGAGACAATCATTGTATGTTGATTATCATTTCTCTATTGATTTATATTTTTTTGTGATACTATATTATTTATTTAACATTTTATGTTCTCCACTATTTACCTAATATACCTCCCCCATATTCCATATGGATATAGATCTAATGGTTAATATATATAGGGTTATGGAGGGTGTTTCGGTTGAAGTGGTTTATTTATAAATAATTCTTAGTTTCCCATTATAAATTGGGTTTCCTAATATTTTAATTTTTTATTAATTATTTGATAAAGTGGAATCATGATGTTAATTATTTAAAATATATATATAATTTATTATATTTAATTTTAAAATCAATTTTGATGATTTTGTTTTCATACAGGTATTTTTATTTTGTTAGTGTAATCTTTACCTTGAGTAATTTTCTCAATGAAAATGGAAGCATAAAACTGAGTGTCATTTTATAAATAAAATCTTATCAATTGAGGTTTATGGAACAAGGGATCCAAGGTTACTGATGTTGGTATTATGGTGGTGAAATCATACAATGATGGTGTTGGTCGGAGTGGTTTACTCAAGAGGGGGGTGAATTGAGTACCAATTAAAATTTATGTAATTAAAAACAGTATCTTAAAGACCCCCAAATAAAATAATAAATTAAACTGTAGTGAATTTATATTAAAGTAGAGGTTCTGTTAGATTCTCAAGGGATTTATTAATTCCCAGTTAATCAACACAGGAGTGTGTGATTATCTTTTGAAACTAACTTACTAATCTACACTTAACATAAACACTTGCTAATTTAATTATCAAAGTAACTTTAAAAACAGTATTAGTTTTAAAATGATTAGCAACGGAATAAAACTTTGAAAGAGATGGCACAACAATGTAACCAAGAGGTTCAGTCTCAAGCCGAGACTTAGTCCTCTCAAAAGATTATATAAAAAAATGATCCACACCCTGGATCGGGGTTCAACAGTTTACAACTGTCCAGGTCCAAGACCTCTACCACTGTTCTTCGTGGGAAACAGCACAACAGCAACCAGCTGTCCAGGTCACACACGACCTCTACCACTGTTCTTCGTGGGAAACAAAGAATGATAGAGTTTGGTAAGGATTTACAAATCCTTTAGTTTGGGTACAAGAGATAGTGTATGTGTTAAATACAGCACATAACACACACTACTCGAAAAGAATGGTAATAAATCACAGAACAAGAGATGTAGCGTTTAGAAATAGTTCTGGTGATTGCAGTATAGCTCTGGACTTCTTCAGATTCGATCGCAATTGAGTTTGAGTCCTCTTCTCATTTCTATTTGAGAAACAGAGTGTCGTATGCTCCAGGTTCACAGGTAGTGAGAATGTAGTCGATGAAGTTCTTCTTGTATGCACAGAACACTTCTCGAGTATGCTTGATTGTCTATGAGCTTCTCTGTGTTCTTCTCGTGCTTGTGTCGTTTTTGGTATATTGGATGCACCACACTTTTCTGGTTTGCTTCTTGTTGTTGTTTGTTTTTCCTTCACATGTTCGCCTTTTTTTGGTATGTAGTCTTCTCGTATTTATCTCCCATCAGGGGACAGAAAAGATTTCTTTTCAGAAGGTACGAGGTACGGGTTCCTGACATCCGACAACCTTTATCAGATATTTGACAAATCATTAAACTATATGATATGACCGTTAGATAGATTAAATATAGGAAATAAAGAAATTCAAACAGTGAGTTGAGTGATCGGTAGGTAATCAGCATCGGTAGCTTGAACATCGGTAGCTTGAACATCGATAGTTCGATGTCATTAGTTGCTTTGACTCTATCGGTGGCTCTATGCATCGGTTGGTACATGCTTGTATCAGTGACTTTGTTTATCGGTAGCTCCATGCGTCGGTAGGTACATGCTTGTATCAGTGACTTTGTTTATCGGTAGCTCCATACGTCGGTAGGTACATGCATCGGTAGCTCTTATGCATCGGTAGCTCCATGCGTCGGTAGCTGTGAGTCTGTATCGGTAGCTTCGTCCATCGGTGACTCTTATTCCATCGGTAGCTATTTATACTTACACCGGTAGCTCTACGTTTGTATCGGTAGCTGTCTGTAAGTCAGTAGCTTATATTTATAAGTACATCGGTAGCTCTGTGTTAAGTCTATCGGTAGCTGTCTATCGGTAGACTAAGTCTATCGGTAGACTGGTTACCGGTAGCTCTTTATCAGTAGCTATAGACAGACTACTTATCTGTTTTATGCAGAACACATCTGATTGTGTTAGAATCAATTTATAACTTGTATAAACATGGATAAATGAGGATTAACATATTTCAAAGACTATTTTAAAGATTATTATTGGTTTGATCATAGATATGAAAGAATTAAAGTATAGATCAATGATACTTAAAAATATCACATAGAATGAAAACATAATTGGGATTTTCAACACAATTGAATACATGATTGATATTATCAAAACAGGTGAGGTCAACAATCTCCCCCTTTTTGATAATCACAATTTATGATATGGGCATTTAACATAGTGAAAATATAATAGTAAAGAGTACAATATTGAATTCAATTTTTTCAGAGAAAACAGCCTCAGAGATAATAGAAATAGTATGATATAGACATAAGTTATCAGAGGTAACAATCATAAGGTACTAAATAGACATAAAGTATCAGAGGGAAAAATTAAAAGAAGGGTAAAGTGTCTTCCCTTATTCCTTATTTTTCTCCATTGAAAATATTTTTCATTCTCCTTGGTCTCCCCCTTATGCTCTCATTATGTTCTCCCTATTATTTTCCTTATTATTCTACCCCTTTGTGATAATCAAAAAGTGGGAAAGCATATATATATATATATAGGAGACAAATAACACATGAGAAGTAAAAAGAGTTCTGTATTAGAGTAGTCAAAAAGTACAAAAACAGAATACAAAGGAATTCCTATCAAAAATCCTGGCCACTGATTCAATCCTCATCTGCAACGAGAGATTTTCCTTTAGGATCAGAAGGAGGCTCGGGTGGTGAGGATTCAGGTGAAGGTTTGGGAATGCCAGAAAAGATCAAAGGAGGCTGGGCCACTGACACAGAGTCAGGCCTGTAGGTTGAAGATCTTTGGGTGATCATTGGTGTGAGGCTTCGAATGGCTTGAACAGGAGTCAGCTGGACTGTGGAAGCAGCTGAGGCAGAAGCAGGCAAAGCAGGAGAGATGATGACTGGTCTGGCATCAACATGCAAGAAGGGCAGCAGCAGATTTCTAAAATCCATAATAATTCCTCCTCCTCCTTCCATAGCAGAGATGAAATCATCTTTGTTTTCCATGAATTTTTCTAAGGCAGGAGTCAGTTCTCGTAGCTTGCTCACTTGTTCTCTGAAAGCATGAGTGACTGGAGGGAGATTCATGTGTTCCAACATTAGCTTGAAGTGGTGTTCGAGTTGATGCTTGGTGAAAATTTTGGAGAAGTAGTAGTCCACTTGGATTTTTATGGCGTCCTGAGAGGCAGAGGCTTCTCTCATAAAGTCTTGAACAATCTTCATGATTTCTCTGGCAGAATCTCTTGTAGAAAGCACCACTCGGCTCAACTGTGATGAGTCCACAGAACCACTGGTAGAAATAGAGCCAATCTCTTCCTTTAACATTGCTCGAACTGAATTCAGATCAACTGATAGTTTGGATGTGAGAGGGCCAAGAGAGAAGGAAACAGTTTCTTTAAAACTCTTAGAAAAACCACTGATTAGACTTTGAACTTGAGAGTCTTGCAATTGAACATGATCCTTCACTGAGGTTTTGAAACTTTCAAACACTGAGACAAACTGGCTTACTACACTCTTCACATAAGCTAGGTCCTTGTCAGCTTGAGACTTGGAGCTCATATAGGAATCCAAAGCAACAACTGATATCTTGAGAGCTTCCAGATCTGCTTCGATTCTTGAAGACTGAGTCTGGCACTCTTTCACTTCTTCCACAAGCTCAGACACAAAGGAAGATAAATTACAAGCCAAAGATAGCTCGAAGGATCTCTCTAGCATTTTCATTTCTTCATAAAAGCATTCCTTCATTTCAGCGCCTGATGCACTGAATGATTCTTTCAGCTCATTCTTCATGGATTCAAGATCTGATTTAGAGACAAACTCATTTGTGATAACTGCAGCAGATCCCCTTGCTGAGGCCAAATTAACTACAGAAGTAGTCATTATTGAATTAATTGAGGATGCAAGAGAGGTTTCCATTAACTTCACTTCTTCAACAAAACTGGATTTGAGGTCCTCTTTCAGCCTATTCAGATCATGAAATCTGACCACATCATCTGGAAACATCTCAGAGGTAAGATCATAATTGATCTTCGGTCTATCCACAGAAACCTCATCATCTGAATCTGGATAATCCAATCCACAGACTATAAACCCTGGGTCTTCTACCCAGTCTCCAAGCTCAACAGCTACTGTAACTTTTCCATGCACAGACTGATGCTCCCCCTCAATGGGTGCATTCTCATGTACCACAACAGCCTTTTCTGATGGTCTTTCTTCATCAGAATCTTCCACAACATCTTCAATCTCAGCAGCAGTAAGGAGGTTTTCTGAAACAGGTACAGCTTCTTCTGTAACATTTTCTACTTCATCAGCAAGCATAGCTGAGTTCCCAATCAAAGGGCTCATACTTAAACTACAAGAATCTGAAAATTCAGATACATTTTCCTTTTCCTCTTCTTCTTGGTGAGGTACAGACTGGTCTTCCTCATGAGTAGACACAATTTCCTCTACCTTTCCTTTCCTAGAATAGACCAATTCTGCAACAGGACTTGGGGGCAAGTCTGGATCTCCTCCAACATCCATAGGAGTTTCTTCTTCTTCTTCTTCTTCTGTTTCATCATTATAAACAGGTTCCTCTTCATCAGGTCTCAGACTCGGATCTCTCATATCCTTTGGTCTTGAGAGATGATCCACAGGATTAAACCTATCAAAGATCTTCTGATCATCACTGACCCATTCTCCCTTCCATGGGTTCCAGTTAATTTTCATATACTTGCAAACAGTCGAGGTGATACAGAAATTGTTCTTGACTACAACTGTCTCATCCTGAGACTCAGCTATTTCTTTCACTTTTATCATCACTGAAATCAGGTTGGCAAAGAACAAAGCATTGGTTTTTGACTTTAGTCTAATCATGTCTTCCATTTGAAGCATTAACAATCTGCACAGATTGATTTTTACACCATGTCTTAGCAAATGAAGAAGATAGATATCTTGATATATCAGATTTGCAAAATCTCCTCTTCTCGGTATTAACACATGCTGAACAAACTTGAAAAGCAGTCGATTCTCTCCATCCATTTCAGCAGCTACCACTTGCCTTTGATTTCCATTCCCAGTCAGCTCTTGTAAGGCAGTCTCATAATAAAAAATGTCACTACTAGGTGGCGTTGCTCTTGATACATACCCAGAGACACCTTCATGTGGTACTTTCAAACTCTCAACCCACTCTACTGAAGAAAAAGACATCTCTTTTCCATTTACAAAAGAGCTAACGCGATTCTCATTCTCAGACTTCTCGAAAGTTACAAACTCATAGAATTGCTTTACCAACATCGGGTAGTATGGGCCATTGTTATTCGAGAAACAATCCACCCATTTCTGGTCTTCCAGAATCTCGAGTACTAAGGATTTTCTAGGTAGTAGCCATTCCACGCACAGTTCCTTCTCGATTACTATGTCCTTATTCTGCAAGTGAGGATTCACTGGTCCCCTTCCCGATCTAGTTTTGACTTCACTAACATTGGCTTTATGCTGTGTCTTCTGCTTCTTAGCATTTGGTTCTACACTTTCATCTCTGACGATAGGAAGCTTGGTTTTTGCCATCGCGGGTTTAGGGTTCTTGGCCGATTTGGGAGGTAGGGTTCAAAGGTGAGAGGTTTTGAGCTCGGTGAGGTAGGAAGTGGCTTAGACTGAGTTTTATCATTTAGGAATTCCAAATAAACGACTAAAATAGAGAAATAAAATAAAACGATTCGTATTCTTGGCGGCAGACAGAAGTTTTAAAACCTTGCATCGGTGAGTTAATCATCGGTGAGAAAAACAAATTGGTGAGAATTTCTACGTCGGTGAGAAACTTACATCGGTGAGAATTTTCACATTAGTGAGAATTTCACATCAGTGAGAATTTCACATCGGTGAGAATTTCACATCGGTGAGAATTTCACATCGGTGAGAATTTCACATCAGTGAGAATTTTCACACCGGTTGTGATTAAACATTCCCAGTTCATGTCTTATGTAACTTAGCCTATCCGAACTTCAAGGTTTAGTGAAAATATCAGCCAATTGATGTTCAATGCCAATAAATTCAAGAGAAATATCACCTTTTTGATAGTGATCTCTTAGGAAATGGTGTCTTACATCTATGTGTTTGGTTCTAGAGTGAGATATAGGATTTTTAGAGATGTTTATTGCACTGGTGTTATCACAGTTGATTGAATCATGTTTAAAAACGTATCCATAGTCCAAAAGAGTGTGTTTCATCCACAGAATTTGTGCACAGCATCTACCAGCAGCTATATATTCTGCTTCGGCAGTAGATAATGCAACTGAGTTCTGTTTCTTACTACACCAAGAAACTAAGGATTTTCCAAGCAAATGACATGTTCCTGATGTGCTTTTTCTATCTAACTTACAACCAGCAAAGTCAGCATCTGAATAACTCATTAACTCAAAGGATTGTCCTTTTGGGTAAAACAAACCTATGTTAACCGTGTGTTTGAGATATTTAAAAATTCTTTTAACAGCAAGCAAATGAGATTCTTTTGGGTTAGCTTGAAATCTAGCACACATACACACACTAAACATAATATCAGGTCGACTAGCAGTAAGATAAAGTAAACTACCAATCATACCTATGTAATTTGTTTGATCAACTGGTTTCCTAGTTTCATCTGCATCCAATTTACAGGTAGTACTCATAGGAGTTTCACTTTCCATGATACTATCCAGACCAAAACGTTTTAAAAGATCCTTTGTATATTTACTTTGATTCAAAATAATACCATTTTCATTTTGAAATACTTGAAATCCAAGAAAGTACTTAAGCTCTCCCATTAAGCTCATTTCAAATTCATTTTGCATACTTTTTGAAAAATCAGTACATAAAGAGTGTTTAGAAGATCCAAAAATAATATCATCAACATATATTTGTAAAACTAAAACATCTTTAGAAATTATTTTAATGAAAAGAGTTGGATCAGCAATCCCTTTAGTAAAACCTTTTGAAATAAGGAAATTCCTAAGCCTATCATACCAAGCTCTTGGAGATTGTTTTAAACCATACAAAGCTTTAGAAAGATTAAAAACTTGATTTGGAAAATGAGGGTTAGTAAATCCAGGTGGTTGTTCTACAAAAACATCTTCAATTATAAAACCATTTAGAAATGCGCTTTTCACATCCATTTGATATAACATGAAATCCAGATGTGCAGCATATGAAAGTAAGATCCTAATGGCTTCTAGTCTAGTTACAGGTGCAAAAGTTTCCTCATAGTCTAAGCCTTCTTCTTGACTATATCCTTGTGCAACTAGTCTAGCTTTGTTTCTAACTATATTTCTAGATTCATCTACTTTATTTCTAAAAACCCATTTTGTGCCTATTGTCAAAGTGTCCTTAGGTCTGTCAACTAATTCCCAGACTTTGTTTCTTTCAAACTGATTTAATTCTTCTAGAATAGCCATTACCCAGAATTCATCATTGATAGCATCATTGATATTTTTGGGTTCCAACTGTGAAAGAAAGGCTTGATGTTCAACCTGGTTTCTTAGAGAAGCTCTAGTTTGTGTTCCTCTATCAAGATTACCGACAACAGCTTCTAAAGGATGATTCTTTAGAATCCTTGTTGATCTGGTAAAGGTTGGACAAGAAATCTCAGGTTCATCTATAGGTTCGGGTTCAACAGAAGCCGATTCTGGAGAAAGTCCAGAACTGGATACTTTTATAACAGGTTCTTTAGATTTATCATTAAGGTCCAGAATAGATAAGTCTTCTTCAAGATTATCAAGAGAGGTTTTAGGCACATGTGGATCAGTTTCATCAAACTTGATGTGAACAGATTCTTCCACACATTTGGTTTTATTATTGAATACTCTATAGGCTTTACTTGAAATAGAGTAACCTAGAAAAATTCCTTCATCACATTTGGAAGCAAACTTATCCAGATTATCTTTGGTATTCAGAATAAATACTTTGCAACCAAAAACTTTAAAGTAATTAACCTTAGTCTTTCTATTATTCCACAATTCATAAGGGGTTTTCTTAAGAACATGTCTGATTAAGACTCTATTAATGACATAACAAGCTGTATTTACAGCTTCAGCCCAAATATAAATAGGCAGATCGTATTCATTGAGCATAGTTCTAGCAATTTCTTGCAGGGTTCTGTTTCTTCTTTCTACTACACCATTCTGTTGGGGTGTTCTAGGGGCAGAGAAGTTATGAGTATACCCATTGTGTGAGCAATAAGATTCAAAATCTTGATTTTCAAACTCACGACCATGATCACTACTCAAAGTTTTAATCTTAAGTCCACTAAGGTTCTCTACAGACTTGGAGTATTTGACAAAGTAAGAACAAGCTTCACTTTTGTGAGCTAGAAAATATACCCAAGTATATCTAGAAAAGTCATCTACAAGAACATAAACATAGTGCTTCCCATTTAAACTAGAAACTCTTGATGGTCCAAAAAAATCCATGTGAACCAATTCAAGTGGTTGAGAAGTTGAAACTTCTTTCTTTGATTTAAAAGAAACATTGTGTTGTTTTCCCTTTTGACAGAAGTTACACACTCTATCATTTGGGAATTCTAACTTAGGTAAGTCTCTAACTAGGTTTTTCCTAGAAAGTTTTCTAAGTTAGTGAATGTTGCAATGTCCTAATCTTCTGTGCCATAGCCAAGATTCTTTATGAAAAGCATTCAAACAAGTAATATTCTGCTTAGCTAAAGAATTCAGATTAACAGCATAAACATTTTCATTTCTTAAGGCAGAAAATACCAAAACATTCTTAGAATTAAAAACTTTGCAAGAATCATTTTCAAATTTAACATGAAAACCATCATCACATAACTGAGAAGTACTTAATAGATTGTATTTAAGGCCATCAACAAATAAAACTTTAGAAATCAAAATTGAATCAGTGTTACCAATCTGGCCTAGGCCGATGATTTTCCCTTTTGAGTTATCACCAAAGGTGACAAAGCCTCCATCAACTTTTATTAAACTCTTGAAACAAGAGAAGTCTCCTGACATATGTCTTGAACATCCATTGTCCAAATACCATGTCTCTTCACAGGATCTCTTCAAGTAAGTTCCCTACAAAACAGATTTAGATGGGAGATGATTTTGGTACCCAGATTTTCTTGGGTCCAGACAGGTTAGCTAATAACACTTTAGGTACCCATATTTGTCTAATGGGTCTCATATAATTTGTAGAATTGACATTCATTGAAAGATAGACTTTATTATATCCATAGCTATGTATATAACTGGTTGAAGCATATGAAGTTCCAAAATTACCTTCATTATGTCCAGATTTAGAAATGAATCTAGTTTTAGCAATTTTCCTTTGTCCAGGTTGGTATCCTATACCAGTAGTATATTTAGGTGCTACTTGCATTCCTAGCATCTGTGTTAGAGTATTCTTTCCATTGGTGAACTTCTCTAAGTCTTTTCTAAGTTTCTCATTTGACAGTTTCAGTTCTGTATTTTCTTTTAACAGTTGAGCATTTTTCTCTTTTTCAATAGTGAGTTTGGTTTTAACTGTAGTGGTGAGAGAATGTTGTTTCTTTAATGACTTGTATTTATCCTTAATTTCATTACATGTCTCTTCCAGCATATCACAATATTCAAACAGTTCAGATTTAGACATGTTATCACCTTCAGAATCATCTCCAGAGTAATATGAATTTGAAGTAGGAGTTTCAGCAGTTACGTCCGAAGTGTTTGTCATAAAACACATGTTGGCTCGATTCCTTTCAGAGTCTGAAGATTCATCTCCACTTGTACTGTCTTCTGAAGCACTCCAAGTAGCCTTCATAGATTTCTTAAACTTATTGTACTAATATTCATATTTCTTTTTATACTTCAGCTTTGGATAGTCGGCTTTAATGTGTCCTTTTCTCTTGCACTCATAGCAGACAACATCATCTGACTTGTCATTCTTCTTCCAATCCTTTTTCCATTTGCCTTGGTGGTCATACTTTCCCTTGTAATTTGGTTTCCTAAAGAATTTCTTTTTCCTATAAAACTTTTTGAATCTCCTGGCTATTTGAGCCATCTCATCATCACTGTCAGAATCATTCTCACTTTCCTCACTGCTTGAACTTTCATTGATAGCTTGAATCTTTTCCTTATCCGTATTCTTTGAGGTTGTAGTCTTAAAGGCAATAGACTTCCTTTTAGGTTCATCATCTTCTTCTTTATTTACTTTAATCTCTTCTTCATACATCATCAGCTTACCAATTAATTCCTTGACAGGCAGTGTTCCAATGTCACAGGATTCTCTAATGGAGACAGAGGTTCCTCTCAATCTTTCAGGTAGACATCTCAAAATTCTCATGATTTGTTCCTTTTCTGGAACATCCTTTCCCAGAGAAGTCATTGTGTTGACAATTTCATTGAACCTGAGATACATATCAGAAATGGGTTCATCAGGCTTCATCTTAAAATTATCATACTTAATAGTATAGGTATTCAATCTCATCTCTTTAACATTTGTTGTTCCTTCATGAGAAACAACTAAGGTATCCCAGATTTCAAAAGCAGTATTACATGCAGAAATTCAATTAAACTCTTCATCTCCTAGAGCACAGTATAGAGAATTCATAGCTTTACAATTGTTATTGTAAGCAGTCTTTTTAGGTTCATCCCAAGTAGGTCTAGCAGTAGTGGGAATTTTGTATTCTGATTCAATAGCAGTCCAAATATGAAAACCTATTCTTTCTAGATGAATTTTCATTTTCAGTTTCCACTGAGCATAATTAGTTCCATTGAAGAAAGGTGGCCGGTTAGTAGCAGCACCCTCAAGTCTATTGACCATGACGAGAAAATTTTAAAGAGATAAAAATTTAGAAATAACAGAAATTTTAAGAACTTTAAAATACAACTAAAATCACAGTTCAAAAGCAGAGTACTTTTAGAAAGTATTTTCACCCTTTGATACCAAGTGTTGGTCGGAGTGGTTTACTCAAGAGGGGGGTGAATTGAGTACCAATTAAAATTTCTGTAATTAAAAACAGTGTCTTAAAGACCCCCAAATAAAATAATAAATTAAACTGTAGTGAATTTATATTAAATTAGAGGTTCTGTTAGATTCTCAAGGGATTGATTAATTCCCAGTTAATCAACACCGGAGTGTGTGATTATATTTTGAAACTAACTTACTAATCTAAACTTAACATAAACACTTGCTAATTTAATTATCAAAGTAACTTTAAAAATTGTATTGGTTTTAAAATGATTAGCAGCGGAATAAAACATTGAAAGATATGGCACAAAAATGTAACCAAGAGGTTCAGTCTCAAGCCGAGACGTAGTCCTCTCAAAAGTTTATATAAAAAAATGATCCACACCCTGGATCGGGGTTCAGCAGTTTACAACTGTCCAGGTCCAAGACCTCTACCACTGTTCTTCATGGGAAACAGTACAACAACAACCAGCTGTCCAGGTCACACACGACCTCTACCACTGTTCTTCGTGGGAAACAAAGAATGAAAGAGTTTGGTAAGGATTTAAAAATCCTTTAGTTTGAGTACAGGAGACAGTGTATGTGTTAGATACAGTAGATAACACACACTGCTCGAAAAGAATGGTAATAAATCACAGAACAAGAGATGTAGCGTTTAGAAATGGTTCTGGTGATTGCAGTATAGCTCTGGACTTCTTCAGATTCGATCGCAAGTGAGTTTGAGTCCTCTTCTAATTTCTATTTGAGAAACAGAGTGTCGTATGCTCCAGGTTCACAGGTAGTGAGAATGTAGTCGATGAAGTTCTTCTTGTATGCACAGAACACTTCTCGATTATGCTTGATTGTCTATGAGCTTCTCTGTGTTCTTCTCGTGCTTGTGTCGTTTTTGGTATATTGGATGCACCACACTTTTCTGTTTTGCTTCTTGTTGTTGTTTGTTTTTCCTTCACACGTTCACCTTTTTCTGGTATGTAGTCTTCTCGTATTTATCTCCCATCAGGGGATAGAAAAGATTTCTTTTCAGCAGGTACGGGGTACGGGTTCCTGACATCCGACAACCTTTATCAGATATTTGACAAATAATTAAACTATATGATATTACCGTTAGATAGATTAAATATAGGAAATAAAGAAATTCAAACAGTGAGTTGAGTGATCGGTAGGTAATCAGCATCGGTAGCTTGAACATCGGTAGCTTGAACATCGGTAGTTCGATGTCATTA
Organism: Viscum album; assembly: GCA_963277665.1. Taxonomy (NCBI): domain Eukaryota; kingdom Viridiplantae; phylum Streptophyta; class Magnoliopsida; order Santalales; family Viscaceae; genus Viscum; species Viscum album. The sequence continues at coordinate 7,568,393 of OY728148.1, read as the reverse complement.
GTTGCTTTGACTCTATCGGTGGCTCTATGCGTCGGTTGGTACATGCTTGTATCAGTGACTTTGTTTATCGGTAGCTCCATGCGTCGGTAGGTACATGCTTGTATCAATGACTTTGTTTATCGGTAGCTCCATGCGTCGGTAGGTACATGCATCGGTAGCTCCTATGCATCGGTAGCTCCATGCGTCGGTAGCTGTGAGTCTGTATCGGTAGCTTCGTCCATCGGTGACTCTTATTCCATCGGTAGCTATTTATACTTACACCGGTAGCTCTACGTTTGTATCGGTAGCTGTCTGTAAGTCAGTAGCTTATATTTATAAGTACATCGGTAGCTCTGTGTTAAGTCTATCGGTAGCTGTCTGTCGGTAGACTAAGTCTATCGGTAGACTGGTTACTGGTAGCTCTTTATCAGTAGCTATAGACAGATTACTTATCTGTTTTATACAGAACACATCTGATTGTGTTAGACTCAATTTATAACTTGTATAAACATGGATAAATGAGGATTAACATATTTCAAAGACTATTTTAAAGATTATTATTGGTTTGATCATAGATTTGAAAGAATTAAAGTATAGATCAATGATACTTAAAAATATCACATAGAATGAAAACATAATTGGGATTTTCAACACAAATGAAGACATGATTGAGATTATCAAAACAGGTGAGGTCAACAGATGGGTTCACCTACATATCATGACCATTTAAAAAAACTCTAATTACTATTTTTTATATGGTTTCACTTTCATGTTTTTATCTCATTTATATACCCATATAATATGTATATGTTCTCATAATGTCATTTTATAATTTATGTGTGTGGACACATGCTATCATAGAAAAAACTAACCCAATTACTAGTTTCTATGGTAATTTTATTAGATTATTTATTTATAAATGCATTGAGAAATGGATTATTTAAATGTTCTTGGAATGTTGTACCATTATGTATATTTTAAAAATTAATACATATATGTTTCAAGTAAAACCATAAAAATGTATATTTTATTCACTATATATTTATAAAATAGCTTAATTAGATTATTTTTAAATGGTTTCTTATGGATCACGTGGTGGGATTTGACTATGATCATTTTTATCAAACATTAATCATAAATATGGGTGTTTTGACATTTTTTAACTAATTCATGTAATATTAATGTTCCAAAATACCTTCACAATTATCTAAGTGAGTAGTTTTTATATATATATAGTAACAATAGTGTAATTTGATCAACATGTCAATTAATGAGGGGTTTTATTTTGTTTCACATACATTGGTTACATGTTTTGGTATATGACTTATACCTGGACTAATATTCCAAGAAAAATTATTTTAGTCATAATTCGTGAATTTAATCTTTCCTTTAGATTTTACCAATATTGTTTATTTAATTTTTGAAAAAATAATTACTGATGGTAGTTAATGATGCCCATGTACTTGTCTCTACCTTATAGATATAATTAATTCTATTATGTTAGTGACATAGGCTGACTAGGGTTTACTTTTTAGTGATTACCCATGTCATTTCATGAAAAATTAATATCAAAGGGTGTTTTCTGTCTATATACATCAATTAATATGTTGTTCTTGTATATTATAGATATGATTTTATGGACATGACAAATAGTTTTAGAGAATGTTCTTGGACATATCTCAATGTAATGAACCATATGTTAACATGATGTAATGGGATGTGTGTCTCATGTGTTGAGTTTTTCTTTAATGTAAAATAATCACTAATGCACCCATTATTCAATCATGGATTTATATCATATATGATAATTATTATTAATTCTTTTATATTGTACATTCCGTAAAGAATGATTCCAATAGTTCTATAAGATGGTGTTGTTGAATATTTTCGATAAAATATCCAACTAATCCAGCATACTCATGTCAAAGCATTAGTAGTAATATTCAATGTAATGTACCAAGCTATTTCTTCCACCCTAATTCAAGATTTAGAAGTGTAACTAAAGATGGTGGAGGAAAAAATAAATATGAATAGTTTATACCCTATAGACTATCATCCAACAATTGATATAATACTCCTCAAAATGATTAATTCTTGTTCAGTATTTTAGGGAAGATTTCAAAAATCGTTAAATACCAAGATTTATTACAATTTACAAAATATCTTCTTTAAAGTTATAATATGATATAGAATGATACAGTGATCCGACAACTGAAAAAAATTGGAGTGTAAAGGAATTAATACTACATTTCTCTAGTATTTTTCATGAAATCATTTATGATATATAAATTAATGGATTTCCACATCCCTTAATATGGTGATTGGATAATTGTGAAATATTCCAACTGCTTTGGTAAACTATCTTGTTTCACTCTTAATATTTTATGGATTTTCATGTTGAAGATATGACGGTTTTAGATTGTCTTGTGATTATATATATGTTCATAATTCTATAGTTTAGATCTACCATAAAATGTTGAGGGTTTGATAAATATCTTATGGTTGTTATTGACATTACATACTTGTCCAAGCTATTTGGGATTCCCATAATGCCTAATGGTGGACTTAAATACCTCTATAGAAATAAAATGAAGATAAATGAGGTTCGAAATGGTGGATGTCATGGCTTTGAACATTTGGAAAAAACTACACAATTGGAAATGGATACTATTATACCAATGAAATTATTCTAGTATGGAAGGATATGGGACATAAGATATAATTTCCATGAAATTCATGAAATATATAACTCGTCTGTATATTAAGGGAATTTTTAGGTATATTTGGCTTTTCTTTCTTTATTTTATAACATAGACATATATGGAGCTAATTTGATTGTGGTGAGGTCATATTCTTCAATGACTATTGGGTTCATTCTACATGCCTACAAAATAAATAATTTACTTGGGATAGAATAATATTGAGTGGAAGATGTTATGAGCCCTACGTCTAACAGACATACCATTGTCATTTGTTCATCTATTGCAACTTTTTTTCAGATATGGGTTCCTCTCACTCTATTATAATGACTTAATTTCAGAATCATTTAAAACATCTAATTAAACTCAACCCCTTTATTATAGATATGTTGATTACTCTCCTAAAGAATTTGTTATAAGGTTTTAGATGTCCATCATATTTTATTGTAATACATGAATACATCATAAACTGATATTTTTTTATTCTCAATATGGATCTCAATGATGTTATCCAACAAATATATTGTTTGATTTAATGAAAATTAGATATTTATTTCTATAATCATAATGTTTTTTTCATTATCTAATATATAAAACCTAGATGTTTAAGGTAGAGAAGGATCTGTGATAAAATCATGTTGGATGTACATTACCGTAATAATGATTATTAATTTATTATTTATATACTGATCATTGGGATGAATACATGATATTTTAATAAATTTTCGTGGTTTTTTGTTTGCATATGTTTTTCCCTAATAGTTATATGGTTATCATTGATATAGGGATGATAGTTATTTGATCAAATTGTTGATAATAACAAAGTCGACATTCATTCCTTTATATAAAATTTATCAAATAGAATTGTATAAACTGAACTATTAGTTGAATGATTTTATTGTTAAAGTTTTCATTCAGTATAGTGTTACAAATTTTGTAGGCACTATGGTTTTCAAAAAAATTGTTTTTGCGACTCTTGATTTGTGTTTCAATTATGGTAAAATAAATCTAGGGATATCTAAAAATAAATTCCAATTTACACATATCAATGAATTTTTTTGATAAATAAATTAGATAAAAGTCATTATTATAAATCAAATATCATTATTGATATCACGAAAATAATGTTAAAGAGGTATGTATTCTAAATATTTCCATTATTATAGGCATGAGGATATTTATTCTATAGTTATTCTGTAGATATTGAAATTTTTTGAATAATTTATTCACAGCCACGTTACAAGAAATTTTCATTTGGTTCCTTCATTCTCATTTCATGGTATTCATTTATTGAATTTTGGTTTACACAAAAAATGAATAATACCTTGTTATTTACATGGAATCTATGGCTTGAATCATAATAGATCATCTCCTATAATATTAGATAATTCAATTACATTTCTAGATTAAGAATGTTATGTTAATATGACATGTAAACTCTTAAAAAGTTATCTATGTTGATCATGATGAGTTTAAATTTATATTTATAATATAATATCCATATAATTTATTTTCTATTTGATGCTTATTAGATTTTCATGTAAATTATAGGACGTTGCTGAAATAATTCATCAATAACTCCATCACATTGATTTATCTTACAAAAATTGAAATATTTACATGGGTTTATATGTGTTAAGACTCATAAGATGATTTGAAGAAATATTTAACTTGAACACTTATTTTAATTTTTTATAATGTAAAAACATACTAGAGGATTTTTGTTGATTCTTTGTATTTTAATTTAGTTATATTATTAAAAAATAAAATCGTGTGGTAGTGTATAGATATAATCATCTTCAGAAACAAGATATAAATTACCCAAACAATGATTTAAGAATTAAAATGGTTATTAAATCTCTAAATAGTAGAAAACCATACCTATTTAGGTAATACTTCACAATTTATTCATAACAATAATGTATGAGTTTCATCATTACTTATAAAAAACTGAAAATTTAAAATAAGGTGATGGGTATAGTATATTAAATCAATGGACATGGACATCCCATAAACTATAATGATGGGTATTATGTTTACGAACATTATTTGTGGGATGTTTTTTTCAAATAGTAATTTTATGAAATGATAATTGGAATCTGATGTGACCATTTACGTAGATGTAACTATATGTGATAAAGGAGAAGACAGATGTTTTTTCCAAAGGATATATGACATCAATTAATTTCGAGTTTATTTTCAATGGGTAAAAAATGGTGAAATATATATTGGTATCATGGACTCATTATATGATGGAGAAACACTGATGAATATTAATTATCCCTACAATTTATTCTCATTTTTAAAAAAAATAATTATTTAATTGTTTAGGATGCATACGATGTTTTTTTAATTATTCGTATTGGGATATTCAATCTGGAATAGTGAACATGTAATATAACATGAAGGGTCACCTTTAGGGGCTAGTTTTGGAATCTGGAATAACTGCTTTTATGAAATGTATATAAACCTATAATTATATTATGACTAAAAAATTTACTATCTAGGCTTCTTTAGACTCACCCAGTGTCCATCTTTGGGCAGGATGATATATCTTTGCATTATTTGATCGAGTTACCATAGAGTCTTATTAGGATTAATTATATTTGGGTTTTTATTGATTGATTAAAAATTTATCTTATTTATATTGTATTTAAGACCCCACCATGGTTGATGAATTTTGAAAGAAATATTTTAAAAAGATCTTATTGTTTCTGATGGTACAATATGCTATTATTTCTTATATAGTCCCCTATTTTACTTCTATTTCTCAAAACATCCTCATATTGGAGAATATTTATCCAATTTAATTTAGTATGAAATAACATAATAGGACTAGTAGATACAAAATGCGAGATACTAAAACATTAGAGGATATGAATTATTCATGTGTCATGGAAATTGGATGATCTTCGGATATTTAATAAAGGATTATTTTGTAAACTTTTATGAATATTATTCTATCATTAATTTCATTCAATGCCTTTGGGAAACCATTATATTTGAAATAAATTAAAATTATATCTGAGATACAAGATACATTTTGAACTCACTAAGATGATTAGAAAAATATCATTCTAGGTATATTTTCTATATAATTTTACTTGTATCCAGGATGTTTCGCACATATCTCATGGTAATAAGTGAAATTTTTTTCTCTCTATTATTGCATGCTTGTATGAGTTTGTTTATAAAATTGATATTTCTGTAGTATAATTATTAGTTTGTGTTTTTTTATTATAAATCGAATATTATTTTTGGGAGGTATATTTTATCAGTTTGTGTATTTGAGAATCATAGAATTAATTTTCACTAAATGTGGGAACTTGAATCAATAATGATGATGTAGTGGCCACTTATATTAATTTTTTTACCTTCTTGGGAATTAGTTTTGGGGGGAATAATTTGATATGGAGGGGGATAATATTGAAATCACAATGTATCTTTCATGTAGTTTAGTTCATATATATTGACTATATTAATTATTGAGAAATTATTGTGGTATTTTGGTATTTTGGTAGTTCTTAGATATTTTGTTATGTAGGTGCATAGTGGTCACATTGTTATGAAAAATTTTAATCATTCACATGATACAATAATGATTATGGTGTTTTTGGAATATGTATTTCTCATTAATAAATCATGTATATTGAAACAAGTGACAAAACAAGGTTTTTTATTCTAATGAATTGAAATAGAAATATGATTGGGGTATTATTTATGAAACCATTCATCCAAAATGTGTCACTTAAATTAAAAAAGACAAAATAATATTTATTTAACATAAAAATATCCTACATGTAACATTATTCCACAGAAAACCATGGATTTCATTCATGTGGTCACTCATATAGATTTTGGGGATCCCAACTCATTTTGAGATCATTTGAGAAGAAGAAAGTTGTGTTCAATCATGAGAATAAAAGGTATATATATTTAAATCATTATTTCAATAATTTTTCTGTCCATTTCATTATTAGATCCCATGACATAAAATGTTATCAACTAATCTGATATTTCGATCTTGATATAATATTATTTTTTATTATGTATATTGTATAGAAAGAAAAATGGTGTCTTGATCTTCATTAATTATACTGTAAATTTTGGATACAATCTTATTAATTGTTCTAATATCCTATTTAAATCATTATTTTTTTATTTAGGATTTTATAAAATAAGTTTCTTGGATATGGTCTCCTATTAATACTTCAGAACTCTATTTCTCTTTCCCTTGTGGATCATAATCGATTATATATATATATAGTGTTAGGGTTATTAGGTTTATTATATGTATTTATTTGGAAAACACATTACTTCTTTTTTATAATTTTTTTAGCATTTGTAATTGAATTACTTTTTACACTAAAAATTGTTTTCCTTTTTTAGACATAATTTAATCAAGTTTAAATTTTTCATTTCACATAAAACTGAATATTTTTTTAATATGAAAGGACTACTATTGGATTTAATTACATGGAAGACATAGTTAATCACAAACTAAATTAAAAGAAATATTAAATTTTAGTATGCATAAAACTATTTGGATTTTGCTAAAATAAATGTTGTGTTCAGTCGATGTTGTGTGTTGTATTAAAGATGGAGTTTTACCAAACTACAATATATAATTAATATTGTCATTAAAATATTAATATGGATGACACATTCTATTGGAATGGATATAATGAATAATATTAAATAATTTTTGAAAATATTATTTACACATGATTATATAATTAATCATTTTGATATCATATACTTTGAATTGAATGTAATAACTATTAAAAAATAATGAAATTCCATTTCTAAGAAAACCGCCTCTCTGTGTGAAGATTCCAGTTTAGCTCCATAAATTAAACAACCCACTTTTGATGAATTTTATTTTTATAATATATATATATATTATATAAAATAAAAAAATTACGGCAATCCATCAAATTGGATACTTTTAATACAAAAATATATCCAATTGTAAGAATAAAAAGTTGTATTTTATATAAAAGTTAATATTAGTACCTTTTAATAGGTAACCTATTTTGAATATAATTAGTGCTACAAGATTATATGAAAAATATATATTTATTTTTGAAATCGGAATACCAAAATTTAGTTAGGGTGAATTTTTTGAATTTTTTGTAGAAGTTTCATTTATTATTAATATTTAAAAACACTTAAATTTAATTGGAAAATAATTTTTCATTTCAATTATTTATGGGTTTAAAATATATTTAAAATTATATTTATATTATATTTACATAAAATTTACATCAATAAATAAATGTTTTTTTAATTGGAATCAATTTCAATATGAAATTGGATATATCAAAATTTGAATCTATTGAATATTTTAACATAAAAACATGTTGTTTTGTCCCACCAATGGGATAATTTTTTATTTAATTTTTTAACTCTTGTAATTATAATTTATATATAATGATTCATTATTTCTATTTATTTAAATTTTAAATTTCTAAAAATTTAATCCTATCATTGGAAAAAAATTATTTATTAATATATTGTAAATTAATTATAATGATTAAGTGTAAATGAGTTTACAAAGTGGATAAACGTTATCATAAGGGGGAAAATACCCTAGAAATATGTCCAAAATAAATATAAATGAAATTGATAAAACTATTCTCCATTGAACAAAAATTTGAAAATTATTGGAGACAGATGATTTATGGGATACCTTTCTATAGTGTATATCTTTTTATATTTTGAGGAATGCAAATCATCATCCTTAATAAAAGTAATCTCACACCCCTCGTGTATTGAAACCTCTAAATCACTTTGTATCATCGATTTCATGCCAAAATAATCCACCTAAATACATCTTATCAACATATAAGAGCCAATTTTGAAATAAATGAAACAATGTTAGTCCATTGGAGAATACCAAAAGAAATTACCCGAAGAGTAGGTAACGACCATCAACAAGTACATTTGTTTTTTTATTTATATAGAGAAAAAAATATTCATATTACATGATTATGTAAAATCATTAATTTCATAAATATTATGATAGATAAAAATGTTAATTGTTTGACAGACACTCATAGAATCAACCATCAAAAGGATGCCCATTAAACCTTTATGGGTATGGAAAACAAACAACTCACGAACTAATGTCATTAGTTCTTCCATTACAACCTATCTAGGTTTTAAATAATGAGATTATTTATATTTTTTATGTTATATATTTGTAATGATGTATTTATACTTATATTAATATTATATTTCACATACCATCATTATTTATTTTTATTTGGAAAACAATGATTTTCTCTCTGGGTGTGTGGTCTACCAACTTCTCAAAGAGATGTCATTCGTTCAAACATTACATGGAAATTGTAAATGATGGGTTTAGAAAACATATATGATATATATTAAATAATAATTATAATTTAATTATAATAATTATTTATATATTTTTATATGACATTTAATTTTTTTTCTTTTAATATGATAAAAAAACAGAAACAACATTCGCACTTGTTTACAGCTGATCAACAACATTAATGCTATATTTCATTTTGTGTTTATATAATATGTAGCATATTATAAATATATTTATTGAATATATATTATATATAATGAAATTTTATTATCAAAAAATAATTAATTAATGATATATTATTTAGGATCAACAATAAAAATTTAAAACATGTACATAAAAAACAAATCCACTATTACTAGAATCATTACATAAAAATGGAATTGCAAAAAAATGGGAGATATAAGGTAAAAGTAAAATCATTTATTGATATTTATATATAAATATGGGCATATGCATGTTTTTTAATATACTTATTTTTATTATATAATAGTTTGTAATGTGTATGAATAATGTCAAGACTTATGGTATGCATTTTCTTATCCCACTTTTATTTTTCGGATATATGTGGTATATTCTAAATTGATTCTTGTTTTACAGTTTTTATACTTACATATGACATGTAATACAATGAATTAAATTTATTTCATGGTATTAAAAGTATAATTTTTTGTCCTTTTTTCTTGTGGATCGTGATTCAAATGTTATTTATATAGTAAGTGGATATTTAACACCACATTTATTTATGTGAGACTTATTCCTTTTTAGGCAGTAAATTATTTCCATTCGATTATATAATAAATATAAATGATGTTTATGATAATTATCCATAATGATATGGGTATTTACATATCAATTTTAATGTATTTCTTTCAAGAGGATTATGCTTCAAAAATTTCCAAATTGATAATGTAATTTTGTCACATTAATTATTTTTTGAGACACATGCCATGTCATAAAATTTTATTATTATTCGTGATTTATATACATACCCTCAATTAGTTATATCTTGAATCTATTTATTTTAATGATATTTTGGTATTTTTTACAATTAATATTTCGTTGGTTTTGTGATTCAATATTACTGAAATGGATATATATAAATGTTACAGTCTGATCTTTTATGGAGATTTCTATGAGTTTTCTTCCATTTATTAAATCATATGATTCATATAACAAAATAATAATAATTTTCTTATCCTTTGGTTATTCATTATATATTCTTCTAATGGTACAATTTTTCTATTATATTTTTCTTCATATAATTCTGAAAATATTTTTAATAAAATTTGAATTTATTTAACTATTTGTCTATAAATATATAATTAATAAAAGACATGTTTTTTAATAATGGTTTAAAAGGTAATAATAGTATTGCAATTTTTTAAATTCAATTTTACAAAAAGATTATGTTTTTACAAAAGAAAATTAATCGAAATATACTGGTTATTTTCTGATCAAGGAACTTTTTAAAAATATTTTATGCTTAAAATGATTTTTTGGTAGGTGTATATATACATGCCATTACGATATTAATTACATGGAAGATTCATTTTCATTCTTACACGAAGATTTTTTAAAGAAGTTTTTATCCAATATTATATATTATTGATAGTTTTTAATGTGTTTTTTGATGAAAAAGATTTTTAATATATTTTAATGAAATATTTATATGTTTTTTATGTATTTTCAATTTAAAAGGTTTTTAAAATGTATTCTTTATTACATTATATGTCATCAAATATATTTTAATAGAAAAATATTTTCGAAATGATTAATGTATCAAATAGAAATTTTTAAATAAAACTAATTTTTTCCTCAATTAATGGGTTAATTGAAATTTCCATTATTTATTCATATCGAAATTAATTATGTAAATTTTTAATGAAATTGATATTTAAAAAAAAAGACATGTATAAATAAATTTTATAATTGATCATTTCAAGTCCTTCAACATCTAAGATGAAATTTTTTAAAAAATGTTATGTTTTAGAAGAGATATAATCCATGAAGACCATTCCTATTATATCATTGAATGATATACATTTGATATGAGAAGTAGTTTATAAATCTCAATTATATTCTACCTGTTAAATAATTTTTAATCCTAATTATTTTCAATGGTTATTCTTTGATAAAATGATTATGAAACTTTCCATAATTTAATAGGTTTGGATATTATGTAATATACATGATACCCATTTAATATAATGGGTTAAAAAATAATTTCCAAGAAATACAACACCTTTTTAGGTCAGGATGTGAAGAAAGATTCATTGTATTTTGGAACATGAATGTATCATTTTACTATGTGATTTGTGGGACCTATATCTCCTTCCAATTTTGGGGTAAAAATGTATACTTCTGGAGATAAAGGTGGAAAAATATCGGTGGTTCTTATAAACTATGGGGTGAAAGGGAATATTTATCTTCTATAGTTAGTAGTGGAAAATTGATACATTATGCGAAGTAGTTGTAACCTGATAAAACATAATGAAATGATTGCGATAAGGGATGGTGTTGTGTCCCATCTACTAGGTGTTGTCTCTAAGAATTTCATTGTTATTTTTCTAAAATGAGGCTTGATATAAGAAAATGTTTCATATTCTATTGTATATACCCAAAGTATATGTATTATTCCAATTTTACATTCTCCCAACTGATGTTCTTTAACTTATTAATGATTCATGTCATATTAATTTCAAATTTAAATTTCATGACTCATGATAATGATTGATGATATAAATGGTATCTATTTCAATGATTTTCTAATATCCTTATACAATTATTCTCATATTATACTTAAGTATCTCATTTGATTATGATTAATGAGAATCTACCTCATCATTTCTTACATCTCCTTTCCTCATGCTATGAAGAAATGTTTTATGAATGGGTAATATATGAGAAGATACTTTTAGAAAAAAATGAATATGTTTCACCTGACATGAATATTGTGTTCTATGTTTCCAAAAAAAATAAATTATTACGTCACGTAGATTATACTTTGGTAATGTACTTAATATTGATAAAAAATTCTTTAGAATCAATTTATGTTATGTATAAGTCAATGTTTTTTCGAAATGTTTTTGAATAAATTAAAAAAATTAATGTATGGAATTCCAACAAGTCAAATATTACTTCCACATGAGAACTACATAGCTTGCGCAATATGTAACACCAACATGGCTTTATTACACGCAACTCTGAGTCACCACAAAACTATTTTTTTAAAATTATTAAAATGAAATCATTATAACCTATCCATAAAAAATATTTAATTGAATAGTAATAATTAAATTTTTAAATAATCCTAATAATTGTTTTATATAAATAACATATAGCTATACTGATGTGTATAAATGTTATAAGCCTTTATATGTTAAGAAATTTTATTTTCATAAACAAAAAATTTTATCTGTAATTATGTAAATAATAATATAATTAATTTTAGAAACTTATATATATATATATAATTTGATAAAATAAAAATCATTTTTAATTAATATTTTTAAAATTAACTTAAGGTTACTTTATAGTATTTTTCTGTGAATTTTCCTTTTATTGATTAGCTGTGAAAAATACTACATCATAGTTTAAAATTGTGTTATTCATTTATTTAATTAATATAATTTAAATATATTTTAATCTCACAATAGAATAATTATATATATATTAATATAATTTAGTTCATTGGTGATTTTTTATTTGAAATATATATATAAACATATTGACATTTTGATCATTCATTTTACATTCCTTTTTACCACACCTTTGGGATTAACATTAAAATTAATTGATCTGCTTTTTGTGAATTGAATTTGAAACAATACACAAAATTGTATGAAATTAATAGGAAATTTAGTGTCTATTGGTTTCAAATTATATTTTTTATGAATATAAATTTAATAAATTTTTTATTTGTATTTATCATAGGTAAAGGTAAATTTGATAATTAATGGTAAAAATAATGTTATAATGTTACAATGTTTCCCAAAAAAATATACAAATCACATTGTATTAGTGGGTTTCATTAAAAATAAATGATAGGATGAAATTATTATTTTATTAAGTGACATGAGAAATAATATGATTTCTTATTTTTTTTTATAAATAAGTTAAAAATTTCATACTCATAATTTAAATAAGTAAATTTAGTTAATATAGAGTTATCAATTAGATTCATTCAGAAATAAATAGAAATTTCAAATATAAAAAATTTACACTAATAATTATTTTTTGATTTTTATGAATTAAATTAGATAACTAATTGATTGTATAATAATGATAGAACAATTCATTAAATAATGGATATATAGGGAAATGACATTAAAATTATTAAAATAAATATAACATTACATAATTAATGATCCCCTATATTTTTATAGTTATATTATTAATTTTAACGATATATTATATGTGTAATTTAGATGTTATCGTGCTATTAAGATATTTTTTAAAGGATTAATAATAAATAGTATCAAAATTGACCTAAATGTTGAATTAAATTAAATTATTTTCTTAAAATATATAAAATATATAAAAATATTTATTTTATTAAAATATATATAATATTTTTAAATATGTCATCAATGATCCACTTTAGGGTTTTTGGAATTTTATAGTACTTATATTTAACCTAATGAGTAAAATGATAACTTGTTTGGGTAAGAGTTAAAGAGTTTAACAAGGCATTTAATCCAATAAATAAGATTAATAATGTTGCATAAATATGTATAAAAATAATTGGAAGATATTAGTTAGTCCCATAATAATTTTATATTATTAATAAGTTACCCTTTATTTATTTGAAACTGAGAATCAACTTATAATAATTTAATATTTTAAAAGTTTCCAAGAGTGCCCCTCCATTATCTTATTAATGGGAACCTCTTACTTCACTACCTAGCACCACCATAATCCTTTTATCTCAGACAAATCATTCCCAATTCTCATATGGAATTTTGTTTTAGTTCTAGATATCAGGGTCTTCAAAAAAGACAATCCATTATGTCCTTAAGTGGATATCCAATGAAATTCCACCAAAGAAGTGGAAATTTTTACTTGTCCCATTTAACATTTTTTCTTCATTTAAATCCACATATTTTATGTTTTAAATAATTTATTAACAAAATATAGTACTATATATTTAATGAGATGTTATTATAATTATGGTAAAACCATATCTGTTCATTTATCCACCATTCGAAAAACAATATCACCATTTCGGAATATGTAAGGGTTATCATCTCCAAATCATGGTGTAATCCATTTTAACCTCCATATTTTATGGAAAATAATTATTATAATGCCCCATACATAAACACTTTATATTCTTGATTTAATTAAATAATTCAAATTTACCATCATTTCGGGTTTATAGTTTTAGAGAATTAGGGAATAATTATCACATTACATTTATGAAATTACATTGTTGACAATTCTACTCAGTATCTATTTTTTCATAAAATGAATACTCTAAAAAAATTAAACATATCTAGTTCCATGATTTAGATTGTATGAATTTTCCTTGATCCCATCCATGATCATATTCATCTTTATGTTATGTGAAAAAAATTTCAAATCATTGGATGTTCCTAAAAAGCATAGTAAGGGTTATAAAATAAAGAAAGAAAACCTTAGACCATTAACACATAAGAAAACAAATTTCATTATCATATGTTATTAAAACATATGATTTCTGAATAACACATATAAATAAAAAATCATAAATGTAACTTATGGAATCCATAATATACTTACATATTATATTTCACAACTACTTAGGGAGTTTCGTTTTGAAAAACCCATGAGAGTATATTACATAAATCACTTTAGATAATCATTAATGTTTACCACTATCACGTTACCCAATAACTTGGAAAGCTATATCGGTATCACCTACCCAATGTTTCTCATGTAACCACTCATATATGTAAACATATCCCAAAAACCATAACATTTTCATAACACATAAAACAAGCATAAAGAAAAGATAACATTTCCACATTGTAATCACAGTATATCATTTCAGGATAATTACATAATCAATTCTTTATAAGACCATTTAAAACATTTAATAAAGTTATTTTAGAATAAAATTGTCCCAAACCACTTCGATGATTTTGAAATAAATTTAATTTTCCAAACATTATTGTCCATATAAATAATTCTTTAAAACCTTTTTTAAAACATGGTCATTAATGAGAAATATTTAGAAGAATAAATCTTTAAATCATTAAAAATGATATTTATGTTAAATAGTTTCTAACCAAATGAGAGATGCTCGAATAAAAATAACTGAGTAATAAATTTAATAATAGCTTATAAAATAATTAGAATAATGAATATCATGATATGATTGGTCAAAGGGTAGTATATACACCATATAAAAATGAATTTTAGTATAAAAACAAATAAGTTAGAATGAAATGTATATTGAGACAATATCCCTTGCAAAATTATATACATAGATTAAGGATAAATCAACGAAATAATTATATGTGAAAAATAATAAAACACCCAATATAATTGGATACTAATATTAAATAAATTAAAGGACATTAACACATATTCATAGAACTACATAATCAAGAACTACAAGTCTATCCCAAATAATGTAAATTTGGTTAAGATGGGCCCTTACCAAAATTAGGCAGCCAAACGATGTCACATTAAATTTCAGAAAATTTGGTGATGACATACAAATGGGTCTCTCATCGTATAAAAATATATTTTATATAAATAAGGATAAATATAAATATTTCCCAACATAAGAAATAAGAAATTAATATACATGACATAAAAAGTCTTTTACTAGAAGAAGAGGGTAAAAGGTTCCCTTACTGATTTTATAACATATAAAACATACACCCCTTGAAATAATGATCATAAAATGAAGATGTAAATACCCTTAATTCATATATATTAAAAAATTAATACTATAATATGAAGTACATAAACCCCACAAAAGTAAATAGTGGAAAATACAGAATGAATCTCACGAGAATAATAAGTGCGATGAAAACCCCTTACCTCATTTCCGATTTGACTCTTTTGTTCCATGATCATCAAGAAAAATAAACATAAGTTAATTTATACCTGATTCAGAACCGTTTTTATGTTTATTATACATTTAATATCACTTATTACCTTACAATAACAATTATTAATTATTTGAGTTCATATCGGACATTTTGTCGATGTTCAGAACATGAGTAAAAAATAAACTTCTTATAATTTAAAAATGTCCATGTGGTAAATAGTAAATTATTTACATAATTATATACATGATTTAGATTCCATATAAATCATATATATCTACTATATATGTATATATAAAATTCTATAACATTTATACATAATAAATGAAGTGCATCGTTCATGGAGACAGTAAACCGTATGTATGCTTGAACGCTACATTCATTTTTTTATTATATAAAGGAATTAATAATAAATTATTCATAGGTATATTATAATTATATTATAATATAATATATAAATTCATTATCTCCCCACTTTATGTGTTCCACATAAGGCATGAACGAGTCTTATCACTTTGAGGTGGCGGTAGTCCGCACACCCTTAAATAAAATTATTGTATTTACTCATTATAGAAACTACAATGGTATAATCTATATAAATAATAAATAAGTATATAGAGAATATAAATATAATATATATAACATATAAAATTTTTTCATCATAATGGCCATAATGAGAGGCGGTAGGAGATAATTGAACAATAATCATTCTGTGAGGCAGTAGTTCGCCATCCCTAAAAACAGTTTATTTGTATCCATTAGATGAAGGTGTGCGGATTTATAGTTCTAATTATTCCCATAAAAGCAACCTTGTATATTGTGAACACTTGTTTATTTATAAAATAAATGAATAAAAATTGTTTATTTGGTAGGATAAGTAAAATAAAATAAAAGAACTTAAGAGAACACTTTACATTTAAATCGGGTAACTCCCTTGGGTTTAAACGAAATGAATTTCTTGAAGTGACTTATTCAAAAGGTAAGAATTCTAAGTGGAAGATAGGGATTTTGGGGCTTATATGGGTAGAGTATGGAAAATAAAAGGTGATTTAATGGTGTTACTAATTGGTTAGAGTTGATGACTTTTTATAAGGTGGAGGACGTCCTCATTAAGAATGTTTGAAAATATTATTTTATTATAAATCTAATTTATGTTTTAAAAGATCCCAAACATATTAAAATTGAATATGAGATGACTATAATTCTAAATCTTCTCAACCAATAGGTTTTGTACATGTTTTTTTTCAAATGTAAGCTTATCATTTAGATTTAGCCCATAGTCAACTTATTTGACACTTACCATGACTCCTTATATATTCATACTATAAGGTTAATATAGTTACTTTAAAATTCCAATAGAACAACAAGTGGTTCATTAATGAAATTTGAATATTTATCTCAGTAATTTTTTCAAATAATATATTTTGAAGCTTATAATATAATTTTAATAATATAATATTTGTTTTAAAAACTCATTTTTGTTAAATTTATTACTATATATATCATGAGTTTTTTAGAAGTTAAAAAAATGATTCTTTTGAAAAAACATCATTAATTAAAATATAAAATGTCATTTGCATCTATAAAATTCGTCTATTGCATAAAAAGTTTCAAAATAAATTTATTTTAATATTTATAATTTCATTTATTTAAAACATTCATTAATGAGGTAATCATTACATCATAATTATGCCATAATGAAATTTAATTATATAATGTATAAAAATTATAAATAAAATACCATGATATAGAAAATTATTTCATATTTCAAATTAATATTTATTTTCAAATAGATCACTTATATATACTCATAAAAATTGGTTTATTAAAAGATATATGATTATGTTATTTTTGTCTTTAATTTAAGTTCATTAATATAAAGTGTCATTACCACTCCCATGTGGCTCCATGGTGTCCCAAAACCTACCCAAGGATTCCCTTGGTCATAAAAATATATTTCATATAGCGACCCAGCCTTCTCCTTCATTACTTTTGCACCATTTCAATGATAAACAACATAATAGTATTACACATAGAGGATCCAATGGTTTAGTGTCTTGGGAAAAATAGGACCACACAAAACAAATACAACATCAACCATAAACATTTATTTAATTTCTTCTTCACTAGATTCTTAGTGGAACTTGTCCGATCCTTAGTACATGTAGCCACCTGAGGATATACATAAAAATGGGTGAGATAAAAGCCCAGTAAGAGGATATATATGAACAATATATCATGGGGTGAGGATAATCATGACATAGGAAAATGATCATGAACATGAGAGGAGCATAAATAAAAGTCATGAAATGTGGCAAAGCATAAAAATGAAACATCATGTCTTAGTGGTTAACTACCACAAATATTTTTGAACCAATATAGAATCTTGTTCACACATCATTTCACATTTACTCATGAGATTCATCACTTTACCCAATGCATTGGAGAGCTATATAATTCCGGGCGCACCCATCGCATTTAAACATTCATATTGCGCTATATAATTCCGGGTACACCTGTCACATCATAACATTATCATTATCATGCTTGCCACATAGAACACATATCAAACATGTACATAAATAACCCATGAAATGGAATGGGTTTCATCTCATAATAACACATTAATAAGATTTGGGTTCTAAAATGAAATAGGGAACAACATACTTGATACAAGAACCATCAACGTTGAATGAGAGGTAAAATGTGAGATCTTGAAAAAATAGTTCTTTCGGAAAACATTTTTATGGACATAAAAACTAGTGACAAACATGTATATCCCAGAAAATTAAAGGAAATGATGAACAAATGATCTTTGAGGAGTAACCATATAAAAATGGAATGATAGAGAGAGAACCTGTAGGAAGAAAATTGGGTTCAAGATTTCCCCTTACCTTGTACTCGAATGCCTCCTACTCATTAATGTACAGTATAATGACATTATATTCATTAATTAGAAATAAATAACCATTTATACATTAATAGGGTTAATTATAGTTTCATTATGTTATATTATGTTCCTTTGGATGACATATAGAGTTTAAAAACATTGATCGGGGATTTTTGTTTCCATGGTTTTCTTGAGCGGTCCACTTGTATTCTTAAATTGATTATTTGGGTAGATCATGGGTAAACATCCAAAACTGATATTACATGTTATTAATGATATTACAGAATCATGAATGATTTAATAATGTGTTAAATTAGATCCATGTATACGAATCATTAGATAATAATTAAATTAAGATTATTTATGTCAATTTGAACGGTTTTTGGATCACAACGAACATGTTTTAACTTTTTACTTAGTAATATGGCCATAGGTTATTTCCAGAACATAAAATAGAACAAAATACATATAAAATATTCTGGATCAATCATAAAAATTGTTTCATGACCAGATTTGAAGGTATAAATGGAAGAAGAGAGCATGTCATTTTTGAAGGTGATAAATTTAACACCTCATGAACAACGTTCTCTTTAATAAAATAAAAGGAAGAGGAAAAGGGTGTGGGGTGATATAATATACCATTAGAATCATAAAGTTAAATTATATATATAATAATGGAGTTACAAAATAATTTGGATAATGATAGGTAGAAAGAGATCAAGAAAGGAACTTGACCTTGAAAGGATATTAAAGGAGAAGGGGGAGAGAAATTACCTTTAGAATCCTCCTCTTGAGAACCTCCTTAGGGGCCTAAGCTTGTACTTTTTATGAGACCAGGAGCTCTTGGACGTTGTGGAGAGGATAGGTAAGGTTTTTTGGCAGAGTTTAGAGAAGGCTTGGAGCTTGAGAGGTGTGAGGAAAAGTGGGAGTGAAGGGTGGCTTTTATATTGGAGGGGAGGGGGGTTTCCTTAATATAAAATTGATTAGTTTATTAATTTCACCTAAGACAAATAATAGTGAGTCCTGGATGACCACTAATCATAAATAAGTCATGTGAGTTCGGGATTTGGGTGCTTACATCACTTGTGATGTCAGGAATAATGGGTTTTAATGAAAATGTATTTATATTGTAAATTAATGTATTCTACTATTCACCAAAAATTCAAGTATCTCAGAAAAATACCAAAACTTTACCCCAACCATTTTTCGACATGTAGAATCCAAAAATGATTTCCATTTTTCAAAAATAATTTTCTAAATTTTATTAATTTAATATTTAATTAAAATCATAATTTACTTAAAAAAACAGTTTTTAAAATTAAAACTGATTTAACAGTACTTTCAAAAATTACGTAGGGTCTTATAAAATTATCTAAAAACTATTAGGCATTGATTAAATAATTTATGAATACATTTCAGGGAAATAAATATTCTTTTAATTTAATTAATTAATTATAATTAATTATTTATGACTTATAAAATACCAAAAATGTTTACTAACGTCAAATTGTCACATTCTAAGATGTCTAACTTTTATTTTATTATTAATAGGTAATGATAATGTTATTTACTATTCATAAGGTTCATATTAATATTCATAATGGTATGTTACTATTCATAAGGGTAGGTTCTTATTCACCAAAAATTATTTCTGTTTTATTAGACTCCAAAAACTATCTTGAACACAACCGTGTATGTCGGATTTTTAAAATTCCAAACATAGGGGTGAAAAAATTATGTTTAAAGGTCACTTATCACTTAATAGTTCATTATTTTGTGTTTTTATGACATAAATATAAGAAGGGAATTTTCTACTGAAATACTTTGGGTCGTTACATTTCAATAGGGTTAGGACAAGTGTAACGGTAATTTAATATTATTATAATATAATTTTTTACCCTATTTACAGATTTACCTTTTAACCATGGTAAATAAAATATTTAAAAAGTAAATATTCATAATGTATAAAAATAAAAGGTACATATTTACAAAATTCGGACCACTTGATTCCAAATGTAGAATTCGTTTTTCTGAATTCAATACATAGAAGTGGCCAAAATTAATTTAAAATTAATTCAAGTTTCCAAAACCAAAAGCGTGTTTTTGAGAAATAATCAATATGAAATGATTGAAAATTGTTTATAAAAAATTTAAATTTGAAATTACTTACAATGACCAAAATTTGATTAAATGGTAATAATATAATATAATTAAAATTTAATACCATTTACAAATATAATATTAACTTTTAAATAAATTATATAAAAATGCATTTTTGAATTAAAATGTAGTATTTTTCATTATTCATTACGAATAAACTTTTTCAGAAAAATACAAAAATTTCATCCAAAGTATTTATTATGTCCCATTTATAATGAAGAATTTTATTTTTCTAATAGAACTTATAAATGTGAAAAAGACTATATTTAAAATGTGTTTCTCGTCAAAAGGTGGTAAATCGACTATTTAAAAAATATAATAATATTTTTTCTTAAAATTGTATTCATTCACATTTTAAGCCTCTAATATTTATTGAATTAATGTAATAACATTTAACGAACATGTGTAATAAAATTTTTGTTATTTTTATTCTTTTCCATCATTAAAACAGCTATTTGAAATCTACCATTATAAATAATAATATCATTATTTTATTTTTCGGTCTAAATCAACATTTTGTGTAGTTTAAGATTTTGGAGAAATATGTCGTTGTGTTTAGAGAAATATATTGGAAAAAAGAGTCCCCTTTAATATAAAATTAATATCTTATTCATAAGTATTAATTGAAATAAAAAAGTATCATTTTATAAATTTCTTTCTAATTACATCCTTCCCCCCTTTTGGAATTACATCCTCTCAATTTTAATAATGGCCATGGAAACTTCATTGAAATTCCAACATCCGAAAAATAGAAAAAAAAACAATCACATTAAAAGAAAGAAAGAGAAGTAAAAAAGGTCACCCCAGACACCAAATACTAGTATTCCTTGTAGGTAAATGTGGATATAGAAGAGAAACTAACCATCAAGTTCAGATGGAGAGTGATAGGAATCTTGATTAGGAGAAAGGTGACCACCAGAAAATCCAAAACATGTCATCGGTTAAACCGTATTTGATTCCTCAGTAAGAAAAGTAAATAGGCAAAGAATTTTTTAAGGATTCCATTCATAATGTTGAAGAATTGTTTAATGATTTTGACTAATAACATAAGAAAATATACTTACTTTTCATATAGGGTGTCATCCTTTAATAATTATGTACCATAAACTCATCTTTTCTCCAACGTATGAGTATTCCAGATGACTTGGTCACACCTGAAGTGCTAGAATCATCTTATAGTGTATAACATAATATAAAAAAGTTGAACTATATATTTCCAATTTCATTATACATAAAAAAACCAAAATGGTTAGTATAAGATCAGATTATCTCCAAAAAGGATAATCCATTAAAAAAATATTACTCTTAATCTACAAAATTCAACTAATAGTGCCCTATGTTGAGCAAAGACCATTCAATACACAATTGTCATCATATTTATTCAATAAGGTCCAAATGAAGATTGAGGCCCAAATCTATGAAAAAATTGATCACATAGTTTTCCCTGAGAAATCTTAACATATATCTCTATATAACATTGAATGTCCTAAAGTCTCATACAGATGTGTAATTAACCTAATCAAATATTCACTATGATAGGTTAATCATTTCAAAAAATAATTCAAATACCCTTATGTCCACAAAAAACATATATTTTTACAAAATAAAATTGCAACCATTAATCCACAAACAAGATCCCATATTATTCTATTTCCCTTAAGAATATAATTCTCTCGAAAAGAGAAAATGTCTTCTAACATAACCTTTTTAACTTAATCTCCAAATTATTTTCCTATATTAAGGATATCTATTTTATATAACATACGGGCACAAAATAAACTTCTTATTTATCCATGAAATAATTTAACTAAAAATAATATGTTATAATAACTAGGGACATCATGTAGGCTGGTGGTAGGCGATGCGCCCTTGTCTCCCTTCGCTTGTGGGTTCGATTCTTGTGGCCTTTCCGGACGCGATGGGTTTTCACCCATTAAAGGTTTTTTTATTTTATAAATCTAAAAAAATATCAAATATGTATTAACCTAAAATGGTTTCTTATATCATTAATTTTCATCTGTAATGTCCTGGACCTCTCCGGCCCATTCCTTTGTCAAAAAGAAGTCCATGAAGTGTTCTGGAGGGTAAAATGGACTTTTCCCACAGTTTTCAAAATTTTGAATCTACACACCCTGTAGTGTGAGTACACTCCATGTACCACCTCTTCGGGTATACCCCGTGTTGATGGCCGTGTCTTTACCATGTGAAATAATTGGGTACATGTCGTGTACCCCAAACTACACATCGTGTAGTCCCTCCCCACATACGCTTTACCTTCAAACCGTGTGTTGAACAGTCAACGACCATGTGCCATGTGGGAGCCGTGTCATCACCGTGTGAAATAAATGAGTACACACTGTGTAGCCAACACTACACGCCTTGTAGTCCCTCCCTACGTACGCATTACCTTCAAACCGTGTGTTGACCAGTCAACGGTCGCGTGCCTCGTTGAATGCCGTGTTGGAAGCCGCGTGGTGGCCGCGTGAAATGGCCAAGTATATGCCATGTACCATAAAGTACACGCCATGTACTTTTTCTTTTCACGCCTATAAAAGTAGGGGTCCCGTCATCTTTTTCAACACACCCCTCTCCTCCACTTTCCTCTGAGCAGAGCTCTCCCAAGAGACTTGAAGGCTCCATTCTTCCATAACTTCTTCGTACGAGCTCCGATTTATGATCTGTCAGCAGCCACAGGATCGTAACCACAAGGTGGAACTTTTGATCGTTGATTCATTGACCTTTCCTTCAAATCATCCACCCAAGGAGGTTTTGTTGGGTTTTTCTAGAAGCGACGGATGCCGACAGACATCTTCTAAAGTTGATACGATGGAGCGTTGTGATCAGAACCTGTTGAGGTAGAGATCTTACCTTCGTCTCTCTAAATTGTGCATCATGCGAGAAGGTTTTCCTCTTGTTTACGTGAAACACATTTGAACCAATTAAAAAATGATAATAAATGGCTTATATAATGGGGTTGGGAAGTTGTGATTGTAGTTACATTATTTATATCCCATGATATTATGTTGTGAATTGAATAGGATTATGCCTACTAAAAATCAAGGGCATTGGGGGCCTTTTCATACACAATTAAATGTTGACTTATCTTTATAGAATGTTTATGGATGAAACATGGTTGAATGTGGAATTTGGTTAATCACATAAAGTTGGCTGACTAAATGAAAATATGGAACCCTTGTGTGATCACCCCTGTAACACCCCGAAATTTTATGAAAAATATTCTTTTTAATTTCATTAATGTCTTGTGTTGTACGCTACACCAAAAGAAGCTTTCACAACACGTATCCTTGACTTTCCTTCCATTACACGCAATAGCGACCTTCCTCGATAGCGTGTGTAGTACGCAATAACGAGTTTCACTAAACAACAATATGCTATTAAAATATTATTAAAACTAGCCATTATGAATAGTAATAACCAATTTTTGAAATTTTGTATATTTTATTTTTCAAAATTGAATTCATTTTTGGATTCCTAATATGAAAATTAGCTTAGGGTGAAATTTTGATACTTTTCGGATAACTTTCATGTTCTGATGAATAGTGAAAATTACCAAAATTTAATTAAAAACAACTTTTTTAATCGAAATACTTAATAGTGATAAATTATTAATTTGAGTGGTTTAAAGTATATTTAGAATATGTTTTTACAATTTAATACAATGTTGGTCATTGGATGTAATTTCACATTTAAACCAGACATAAACAAGTGTCAATCTTTTGATAGATATTGTTTCTTAAAAACACGCTATTTGTTTTAACAGAGGGGTTTAATTATAAAATTAATTAATGCAGATTCTATGATATAAATTTGGTAAAATAGACTTCATTTTTGAATTCGGAATATGAAATATAGCTTAGGATGAAATTTTGGCATTGTTCTGAAAAACATCAATTTTTGATGAATAGTGAAACTACTAAGTGGTAGTTAAAAAACTGAATTTTTCATAAAACTTAATTTTACAGCATCTGTGAATGGAATTTGAAAAATCTGAGAGACACGGTTGATGTCAGTAAGTAAAATGTGTTTCAATGAGATGAAAATAATTTTTGGTGAATAGTAACTTTTTACTTTTATTTACCATGGTTAAAAGTAAATAGGGTAAATAAGGGTAAGAATGATATTAATATTACCTTACACATGTAATAATTCTATGGGACAAGTGTATCTCGAAAAGAAAGAACCTTAAGTGTAAAATATTATCATTTAGGCCCACTTGGATTAGATTTGGACTTTTATTATTATTTAATTCAAAGAAGAGTTAAAAGAGTTAAAATCAATGTTTATTTACTAAATCATTTTTAATATAGGATTATACATAAGATAAATTCGACTATAAATATTCATTAGAAAGATAAAGAGATTTCATACATAATGGTATTTTATTTGTAATTTTTAGACATTAAATAATTTAATTTATTTATGACACAGCGATGATGCAGTAATTATCTTATTAATTAAATATTGACATAATTGATGTTATAAATGCCCAAATAAATGTAATTTGAGACTTTTTATGACTTAAACTAATTTTATAGGTTAATATGACATGTTATTGTCGATTTAAGTAACTTGGTTCGAACTTATCATTCTGTTAGAAATTTCATAAAAATCATGTACCAAATAGTGTCAAAATTGACATAAATTAGTTTTTAAAACAAATATTTTATTATTAATTGTTTTTGAATTCCTAAAAATCTAAAGTTCATACAAATGACTTAGATAAAGATATATATATTAAATATATACAACTTGGGGTTCGTTTATCTTTTTATGGTAAGTTCATTAACCATATAGTGTAAGAAAACAAAAGACACGGTAAAAGTTAAATTATTTTACTTAGAGTTAAATCTAATTGATAAGGTTAAAATAATAACCTAAAATTGTCTAAATCCTATGGGATGAGATGATTTCGACCCTTCCCCACCTTATCCTCAAAATAAATCAATTTTGAGCTATTTAAAACCGAACTTGACTTTATAATAAAATAATATTTTTAGTTATTCCAAAGGTGCCCCTCTCCTCCCCTATAAAAGGGCACCTCCTCCCTCTCCTCCTCACACCAATTTGAGAATTCAAGCTCGGCCAACCCCTGCCAAAATCTCTTCTCTACTTACCTAGAATCATCCTAGAGGTCCTGGTCTTCTTAAAAGACCAATTTTAGTGCCCTAAAAGAAGGTCTCAAAGAAGCACTTCAAAGAAGAGGTAATATCCATTACCGATCCTTTCCAATTTCGTCCTTCTTCAACTTCTTCTTCTTTAGTTGTTTCATAATGAAGTAATAACATCAGTATCATTCATATAATGATATGTTATTATATGTATGAAACAACCCTATTAAACAATCTATCCATCCTACGGAAAATGAAATCACCGCGCGTGCGTACGTACGGAATACCGTCTCCACGCCGTGGTATAAGCTATTTTACGCCACCACCATAATAGGATGGGTATAATTGTGTAATGAGTAACTATATATGATTATTATAAAGTGATATTGATACTGAAATTTTATACAAACACTTCAACACAATTCCACAACCATGGGAATGATATTATCGCTCGTGCGTACGTAAGGAATACCGTCTCCACAACGCGATGAGATTCATTCTCAATGATTAACCATTCATGAATGATTATAAAGTATATATAATGAATTATAATGGAATATATGACATGATAAATCTACTGGATTTATGTATATATATATATATATGTCATCTACTTACTTCCATTCTAGACAATAAGGAAAGGAAAGCAGCGTTCATGCGTACGTACGGACTACCGTCTCCATGAACGGTGTGTTTCTTTTCATTTATCTATCTATTATATAAATATATACTGAATATATATGATATATAAATCATAATTTATATTCTAGAAGTAAGTAAATCATGATATAATTAATAATAATGTCAAGAACAACAAGTCCAAACACCTACGATAAATGAGACGATTTTACCCAAAACGTTACTTTAACATGAGTTTACAAAAGAACGGGTAATATAAAGTCATAAGTGGACCATATATGATATAATAACAATGAATATGATTCTGGAATAAGTCAATAACATGATTTAAATCATTATACAGGAGGTTTGGACACATACAAAGCAAGTCGGACCTAAGGTAAGAAAAATATCACAATCTCATTTTTATCCGAGATTGTTTATACTTTGATATTTACTGGGGGTATATTATCATCCACATCCCAGTTTCCTAAATATGTAATATTATCCACTTACAATAGTTTAAATCCAATTTTACCCTTCGGTGAGTTTTTAGTAAATAATATGAAAGGAATCTTTTGTCGTTTTCCGTACGAGATACTTTTTGACTTTTCCGACAAAAGTACGAAGAATGTTTTTTTTAACTTAAACGACATGAATGGATTTTTAAAACATTATTTCCAAGAATCTTCCTTTACAAGTTTTCAAGTTTATTTTTAATCAACTTCTTTTTGTACGACATATTAAGAAAGGAAAAATGTTTTTGAAGAAGAAAGGATATTTTTTTCAAGAATGGAGTTCAAGTGTTTTATCAAAATTATTTTCCATCTAAGATAATAAAGGGTTCTTTTTTTATCTATATTATTACATTGATTTGATAATGTTGTGATGGAATTATTTTTATAAATTCCTTTATCTTATATGAGTTGTTTTATGATGTCACGATGTTTAAGACTCCCATTTTTATTACATGGGTTATGCAATGATGTATGATTTATGATATTGTGGCACACATAAGAATGGTATAATTATGATATGGGTGGGACCTATATCTCCCTCCAATGCATTGGGTAATGATTTTATATCTCATGAGATAGACATGGCTGGAATGGTAGGTTATACTGGTTCAGTGAAACATGACTGAAATGAGGGTGACTCGGTTCAGAAAGGGACTTTGTCCACTAAGATAGTCTTAGCGATGAGTCATGACTAATAAGAAATGATTCTCTATGATTATGTGTGTATGCCACAATGTTTCATGTTTTATGTTATGATTATTGGGATTTCATTTCACTACAATGATTTATCCCATGTTATGAAATTATGCTCTCTTTTGCAGGTTAAGGTTTCCAAAAGTTATGTTCTTATGAATATGATGTGATTGATTTTTATTTTGTTTACCTTTACTGAGCATTTGAGCTCACCCTTTTATGTTTTCTTTTCCCCAGGATATAAAGAAAGGTTTTAGGTAAAAAAAGGGAAGATCTTTATGGGAGATATTGAAATTCTTTCACCACGATTAGAAGATTACGTTCCGACTTTCAAAAGACACTAAACTATTACGATCCTTGTGTGTGTGTTTTTTTGTTATATACTAAGTATTATGCAAATGTAATGTAATGTCCATGTATGTCAGGCTTCGGGTCTCTACAGTTGGTATCAGAGGAAAGGTTTAGTCAACCTTTGGAAACTAGGATGCGAAAACGTTAGTGAGATCCCTAGAGATATTTCTAAGGTATGTATAGGGATGTCCTTAAGGTTAAGTATACGTATAGGTTATAGTACTAGAATTACACTAACAATCATAGAATTAAACCTATGATGTTAGATATTGAAGGTACTCCCCCATTATTATGTTGTTTCCCTAGCATGATTTTTTCCTCTCACACTATTCTTTTTGGGTTTTAGACGATGGATGGAACCCGAAGGAACCGTGTTGATCAATGCAATGGACAATGAAATGATTTTCCTCCGGAACAAACAAATGTTATGGGAGATGGAGTGAAAAATCTTATTGCTATACTTACACAAGCTATGAATCATTCTAGACTTCCAAATGAGTAGAGAAGGGAACAATATTCTATTGAGTCCTTCATGAGGCAACATCCACCTTCTTTCAGTGGGTCTTCTGATCCACTTGTTGCTGAACAATGGATCAGTACTACTGAAAAAATATTCTCAATTCTTCAATGTTCTGAACATGATAAATTCATCTTAGCAGTATATCGTTTGGAAGGTGAAGCTGATAAATGGTGGAATCTTATCAAGAATACGAGGCAAATAGATGAAATTGATTCCATGGAATGGTACGAGGTCATGAACTTATTTTTCAATAATTACTTCCCTCGTATTCTTCGAACAAAGATGGAGAAGGAGTTTGTTGAACTAAAGAAAAAGGATGATGAATCTGTTGGTATATACGAAGTGAATTTTACAAGACTTGCAAGGTATGCATCTGACATTATCATCCAACCTGAAAGTAAAGTTTATCAATTTTTCAGTGGCTTAAAACAAAGTCTTCGAAGGGAAGTAGCTATAAGAGACTTCAGTAGCTATGAAGAAATTGTGCATTGTGCTATCAAGGTAGAAATGGAAGTTGGTGTTACATATCCATCTCATGGTTTGACATGAAATGAAAGATGGAGTTCAAGGAGAAATCTCAGAATAATGTTGAAAAGAAGATGAATGTTCCCTTATGCACAAAGTGTGGAAAGAAGCATGGTGGAGATTGTCTTAAAGGGTCTAGAAAATGTTTTATGTGAGGAAAATAAGGTCATCGAGCAGCTGAGTGTCAAAGTAATGGAAAATGGGATTCTAATGATGTGAATAAATCAAACACTACAGAGAATGCACCACCAACACTTAAATGCTTCAAGTGCAAGGAAATGGGGCATTATGCTAATAAATGCCCTAATCCAAGGGTTAGTGATGATCAACATGAGCAACCACTGAAGGAAAAGGACAAAGTGAAGTCACATGCGATCACTATTGGCGATGTTGAATATGACAACGATGTGGTGGAATGAATAAGTGTTTATGTAATGGGATTCCAAAATAATGTTGTATCATGGAGTATTGGAATATTTATGTATTGGTCTAATGTGGTATTCAAAGTGATTGAGACATTATGCACATAATGAAGGGAAAACGAGAAAATGAAATGTTTAACAGTATTTATGAGCTCATGATTGATATAAGGACTAAGTGATATCATGGTTTGAGTGTATAGAATTTGGAGGATTTTGGTATGTGGAAGGTGTTAACATTTAATTGCATTCGTGTTTTCACTAATGTATTCAAGAGAATACATGATTAAGGACTTTGAATGTTTGTAATGTGACCAATAAAGCATATATTATGGGGATCAACGATGGTATTAAATCTCTGGTAATCGTTTTCACTATGTTATGAGAGTGGACTTCAGTATTATGGATAAGACTAAAGATTGGATTGGATTATGTTGGACATAAGTTATTATTGTTTAAGGATAGAAGTTTTTTTGATATTATTGATGGGATGTTATAGTAATATTGTTTTAGAAAAAGGACAACCTGCAGGACGGGCGACAGCCCATCGCGTCGGACAAGGCTGTGGGAATCGAACCCACAACCGAAGTGCGACTGGCCTTTATTGCCTACCACTGGCCTACAGGAAGTCCCTGTTTAGTAAAAAGTAGTTTTATTATATTAAGCAGTATGATATATGAAGTATAAGTCCATTTGAGGAACCATATATGATTAATCTCACTATATAATGACTTATGTGTATTTAATTACTTTTGCTAACCTTTTTTTTGAGACAGATTGAATGACCCGTCATTCTATCACATGATCTGCTAACACTTCACGAATAACAAATTCAACTTCATTTATTTAAGAGATGATGTAGAAATTGTTCAAGGCATGAACAATAGTGAGATTGTACCAAAATAAAGTATGTATTTATTCTAATTCAAATTCTTCAACTTTAGGGAAACGATCGTGAAAAACAAAAATGTTGTCCTAGTGCTCTTATATATGATTAATCAGATGGTACCTTAGATCATCACAAATTTATGGATTTGTGATTATTGGCTTTTCCATAGCCATGTTTTCTACCACTCTCCATCAGAATATGATGGTTAGATTTCTCTTCCATATCAATATTTCACCTATGTGGAAACCCAATGATTAGTTTATTTGGGTAACCGTTATGTTCCATACTTTTGTTTTTAAAGATTGGTTTTGGTATTCCTTTTTACGATGTGGGTTTCTATTAAATAAACTTTCTAATAGTAAACCATTTATAACCCCGACGAATTTCGAGGGCGAAATTCATTTTAAGAGGGGTAGAATGTAACACCCTGATATTTTATGAAAAATATTCTTTTTAATTTCATTAATGTCTTGTGTTGTACGCTACACCAAAAGAAACTTTCACAACACGCATCCTTGACTTGCCTTCCATTACACGCAATCACGACCTTCCTCGATAGCGTGTGTAGTATGCAATAACGAGTTTCACTAAACAACAATATGCTATTAAAATATTATTAAAACTAGCCGTTATGAATAGTAATAACCACTTTTTGAAATTTTGTATATTTTATTTTTCAAAATGGAATTCATTTTTGGATTCCTAATATCTAAATTAGCTTAGGGTGAAATTTTGGTACTTTTCGGATAACTTTCATTTTTTGATGAATAGTGAAATTTACCAAATTTTAATTAAAAACAACTTTTTTAATAGAAATAATTAATAGTGATAAATTATTAATATGAGTGGTTTTAAAGTATATTTAGAATATATTTTTACAATTTAATACAATTTTGGTCATTCGATTTAATTTCACATTTAAACCAAACATAAACATGTGTCAATCTTTTGATAGATATTGTTTCATAAAAACACGCTATTTGTTTTAACAACGAGATTTAATTATAAAATTAATTAATGAAACTTCTATGATATGAATTTGGTAAAATAGACTTCATTTTTTAAATCAGAATATGAAATATATCTTAGGATAAAATTTTGGCATTGTTCTGAAAAACAACAATTTTTGATGAATAGTGAAACTACTAAGTTGTAGTTAAAAAACTGAATTTTTCATAAAACGTAATTTTACCGCTTCTGTGAATGGAATTTCAAAAATCCAAGAGACACAGTTGATGTCAGCAAGTAAAATGTGGGTCAATGAGATGAAAATAATTTTTGGTGAATAGTAACTTTTTACTTTTATTTACCACGGTTAAAAGTAAATAGGGTAATTAAGGGTAAGAATGATATTAATATTACCCTAACACATGTCCTAATTATATTGGACAAGTGTATCTCGACCAGAAACAACCTTAAGTGTAAAATATTTTCATTTATCCACACTTGGATTAGATTAGGACATTTATTATTATTTAATTCAAAGAAGAGTTAAAAGAGTTAAATTCAAAGTTTATTTACTAAAACATTTTTAATATTGGATTATACATAAGATAAATTTGACTATAAATATTAATTGGAAAGATAAAAATATTTCCTACATAATGGTATTTTATTTGTAATTTTTAGACATTAAATAATTTAATTTATTTATGACACAACGATGATGCAGTAATTATCTTATTAATGAATTATCGACATAATTGATGTTATAAATGCCCAAATAAATGTAATTTGAGACTTTTTATGACTTAAAGTAATTTTATAGGTTAACATGACATCTTATTGTTGATTTAAGTAACTTTCTTATAACTTATCATTCTGTTAGTAATTTCATAAAAATCATGTACCAAATAGTGTCAAAATTGACATAAATTAGTTTTTAAAACAAATATTTTATTATTAATTTTTTTTAATTCCTAAAAGTATAAGGTTCGGCCAAATGACTTAGATAAGGATAGATATATTAATAATAAACAACTTGGGGTTCGTTTGGCTTGTTATGGTAAGTTTATTAACCATATAGTGTAGGAAATCAAAAGACACGGTAAAAGTTAAATTATTTAACTTAGAGTTAAATCTATTTGCTACGGTTAAAATAATAACCTAAACTTGTCTAAATCCTATTGGATGAGAGGATTTTGACCCATCCCCACCTTATCCTCGAAATAAATCAATTTGGAGCTATTTAAAACTGAACTTGACTTTATAATAAAATAATATTTTTAGTTATTCCAATGGTGCCCCTCTCCTCCCTTATAAAAGGGCACCTCCTCCCTGTGCTCCTCACACCAATTTGAGCATTCAAACTCGGCCAAACCCTGCCAAAATCTCTTCTCCACTTCACTAGTATCATCCTAGAGGTCCTGGTATTCTTAAAAGACCAATTTTAGTGCCTTGAAAGGAGGTCTCAAAGAATCACTTCAAAGAAAAGGTAATATCCATTACCGATCCTTTCCAATTTCTTCCTTCTTCAACTTCTTCTTCTTTATTTGTTTCATTATGAAGTAATAACATCAGTATAATTAATATACTGATATTTTATTATAAGTATGAAACAACCCTATTTAACCATCTATCCATCCTATGGAAAATGAAATCACCGCGCGTGCGTACGTACGGAATACCGTCTCCACGCCGTGGTATATGCTATTTTCCGCCACCACCTTAATAGGATGGGTGTAATGGTGTAATGAGTAACTATATATGATTATTATAAATTGATATTGAAACTGAAATATTATACATACACTTCAACACAATTCCATGACCATGGGAACGATATCATCGCTCGTGCGTACGTACGGAATACCGTCTCCACGAAGCGATGAGATTCATTATCAATGATTAACCATTCATGAATGATTATAAAGTATATATAATGAATTATAATGGAATAAATGATATGGTAAATCTACTGGATTTATGTATATATATATATGTCATCTACATACTTCCATTCAAGACAATAAGGAAAGGAAAGCAGCGTTCATGCGAACGTACGTACTACCGTCTCCATGAACGGTGTGTTTCCTTTCATTTATATATCTATTATATATATATATACTGAATATATATGATATATAAATCATACTTTATATTCTAGAAGTAAGTAAATCATGATATAAGTAATAATAATTTGAAGAACAACAAGTCCAAACACCTACGATAAATGAGACGATTTTACCCAAAACGCTACTTTAACATGAATTTACAAAAGAATGGGTAATATAAAGTCATAAGTGGACCATATATGATATAATAACAATGAATTTGATTCTGTAATTAGTCAATAACATGATTCAAATCATTATACAGGAGGTTCGGACACATAAAAAGCAAGTCGGACCTAAGGTAAGTAAAATATCACAATCTCATTTTTATTTGAGATTGTTTATACTTTGATATTTACTGGGGTGTATTTTATCATCCACTTCCATGTTTCCTCAATATTTAATATTATCAACTTACAATATTTTAAATCCAATTTTACCCTTCAGTGAGTTTTTAGTAAAGAATATGAAAGGAATCTTTTGTCGTTTTTTGTACGAGGTACTTTTTGACTTTTCTGACAATAGTACGAAGAATGTTTTTTTTAAATTATACGGCATGAATGGATTTTTAAAACATTAATTCCAAGAAGCTTCCTTTACAAGTTTTCAAGTTTATTTTTAATCAACTTATTTTTGTACGACATGTTAAGAAAGGAAAAATGTTTTTGAAAAAGAAAGGATATTTTCTTCAAGGATGGAGTTCAAGTGTGTTATCAAAATTATTTTCCATCTAAGATAATAAAGGGTTATATTTTTATCTCTATTGTTACATTGATTTGATAATGTTGTGATGGAATTATTTTTATAAATTCCTTTATCTTATATGAGTTGTTTTATGATGTCACGATGTTTAAGACTCCTATTTTTATTACATGGGTTATGCAATGATGTATGATTTATAATTTTGTGGCACACATAAGAATGGTATCATTATGATATGGGTGGGACCTATATCTCCCTCCAATGCATTGGGTAATGATTTTATATCTCAAGAGATAGACATGGCTGGAATGGTAGGTTATACAAGTTCAGTGAAACAGGACTGAAACGAGGGTGACTCGGTTCAGAAAGGGACTTTGTCCACTAAGATAGTCTTGGAAATGAGTCTTGACTAGCACGAAATGATTCTCTATGATTATGTGTGTATTCCACAAAGATTCATGTTTTAAGTTATGATTATTGGGATTTCATTTCACTACTATTATTTATCCCATGTTATGAAATTATGCCCTCTTTTGCAGGTTAAGATTTCCAAAAGTTATGTTCTTATGAATATGATGTGATTGATTTTTCTTTTGTTTACCCTTACTCAGCATTTGAACTCACCCTTTTAGGTTTTATTTTCCCCAACATATAAAGAAAGGTTTTAGGTCAAAAAGGGAAGATATTTATGGGAGATATTGAAGATCATTCACCATGATTAGAAGATTACGTTCTGAGTTTCCAAAGACACTAAACTATTACGATCCTTGTGTGTGTGTTGTTTGGTTATGTACTAAGTATTCTGCAAATGTAATGTAATGTCCATGTAAGTCAGGCTTCGAGTCTCTACAACCCCGGTTGAACTAAAATGGAATAATGAACATGTGGGTGTTGTCTTGGATACATGGCATGTGATGGGGGTGTTTTTGGGGCTATTGTGGATCGGGTGAGCAACAGGTTTTTCGGTTGGCTTGGTTGTGGGTTGGTGTGAATACTATGTTGGTGATGGGCAGCAGGGCTGCGATAAATGTTATTAAAGGGGTGATGATGTGCGGTGTGGTTGTGGTTATGGTGGTTGGC
This sequence comes from Viscum album, assembly GCA_963277665.1. Lineage (NCBI taxonomy): Eukaryota > Viridiplantae > Streptophyta > Magnoliopsida > Santalales > Viscaceae > Viscum > Viscum album. Next base: position 7,532,788 of record OY728148.1, on the reverse strand, counting down.
AGTTTGGCTGCAAGGTTGGGTTTGAATGTGATCAAACTATGAGTTATGAATAATAAATGAATGTGGGAAAGTTAATGAATGGTGGTTCATGTTAATAGAACATGAATAATAATTAATGGGGTTGGTTGGTTATTTAAAAGGACTTGGTTTTGTTGCTTGAGTTTTCCTAACTTGATTTGCGGATGGCAGGGATATGCTTTACGAATGATCTATATTGTTTATTGTGGATTGTTTCCAAGTAGAAAAGGAACTAATAAACTAATTATGTTGAAACATGAAAACCTAAATGGGGTTAGGGTTTTTTGTTTTATGCATGCTTCATAGTAGCCGTGCCGAGGCACGTGCTTAGTTCTCTAATTAGAATCCATAGGTTTGGATCAGTGTTTGGTATATATATATATCTGTATCTTTTTGTTTTATCGCACCCCACCCATGTTTAGTGCTTAGTTCCGAACACTCCCATTTCATGGGAGAGGGTGTCTTTCTCATAGTTACTAGCTCCTTCCTACTCTTTCTTCCCATGGTTGTGATGGCTTGAGGCGACCTTACACCCAAGTCTATTTGGGTAGGTTTCGATTGAGGTGGTTTAGCCCAAGACTCTTCAGTTAGGTTTTACTATTTCCCAAGAACCTTCAAGATGAGGCCCAGGTGTGTTCGGGCGGGATATATGGTTGTGAGGCCCATGTGTGTGTGGGCGGGATACGTGGTTGTGAGGCCCATGTGTGTACGGGCGGGAAGAGTGTGGTAGCGGCAAGACGTTTGCTGCTAGGAAGAGCAGCTAGCTAGTGGGAGAAAATGGTGTGGGGAACCCAATACTCTTGTTCTTATATACTACTACCTGTTTTGACTGTGTTTTTGGTGAGTGTGGCTGGTGAGGTTGGGTGGATAGAATTACTTGTTAGGTTTTGGTATCCTCTGTTGTTCTCATAGGACATTAGGATGTCTCCCCACATGTGCACGAGAGCTTTAGGATTCCCTACTGAGTATACTTTTATGCTCACCCTAAGTTTACTTTCAGGTTTCCAGGAGGACTACCCGGGCTGTGCGAGACCCTACTAGTCGGGACAGTTGGAGTTGCTGCAATTTATTGTACTTTTTTCTTTCGGTATTGAACTTTTTGAGATTTATTGTAATTGTACCTTGTTTCAGAACTATTTAAACATGCATGTGGGATTGGTTTGAGTTTATTTCTATACACTCCATTATTTTTTGTGATTGACTTTTCCTATTTCATGATCATAATTAATAAAAAGGGTAATGCATCCCATATTTTTGAAAACTCATACCCTTGGTGCTAGTCACCACCCCGGGGCCTACTGGAGGCGGGACTCGGGGGTCATTATCTCCCCTTCACCATTGCCAGCTCAGGAAGGGCATCTTTGGTGGGAGGGGGTCGTGAAAGAATGGTATCGGATCTCATGGTTGAGAGATAAGATGGAGTATAGAGTTAGGAACAGTGAGGATTACATGGGATGGTAGGGAAACAATGTTGGTTAATCATGGTGTGTGACATAGGCCAGGGAAGACCAGCATGGACACAGGATTTTAGCCCCCCCCCCCCCTTGGGATCCGATTAAAGGACTTTGAGCCTACCGAACGACCAAGTGAGACCACATTGATTGTATGGTATATACCCTACGGAAGTTACATGCATCATCATGATTGTGTTTTACATGAATTGGACGTTCTGTGAAAGAAATTTAAAAATGTGATGAAATAAAGCCCTGAGAAATTTCCTCAATACTTGGGCTTAGGCGATCCTTTTTTACCGTACAGCTATGGAACTTGGAAGTCATCCTCAGGTGACAAAGACGGCTGATGCCCAGTATATTCAGGTGGTCGATCAGTTGAGTATTGACCGAGAGGAGGAAGATATCCAGTTGAAGAAGACTCTCTGTTCATTTCAGCGGCAAAACCTCAAGAAGTATGAGCGTAGTACTTAGGATATGGAGACATAGGGGTGGCTTGAGGAGATGGGGATCGCTTTTACCTGGATCTGTGCTCTGAGGGAGTACTGGGTCCCCCTATTAGTCAGTCAGCAGAGAGGTGCGGCACGATAGTGGTGGACACTATACCTCAGAGAGAGGATAGAGGCAGAGGTTCCATTGGCTGACTTTGAGAAGGAATTCCGAGAGGAATTACATTCTTTCATGACCATTCCAGAGAATCTACATGAGTTACTCTCACTCTAGCAAGGGAGTATGTCTGTACGAGAGTTGTGGATCAAGTTCAAGGATCTCCTACACTTTTCTCCAAATCTCTTTCTGAATGAGGAGTCTCGGGTGAGACATTTGGAGGAGGGTCTTCATTCTTCGCTCTAGTATGCTGTCACCCCCTTCACCCTTATGACGTACTTGGTAGTACAGAAGAAGGCATAGGTTGTAGAGAGGATTCACTCGCTAGGAGGTGCACCACGTGAGTGGTTTCCGCCAGGTTCGCCGAAGGGTATGGCAGTCAGCAGCAGGTCTCCTGCGACGGGTCCTTCCAGGTTCATGCCAGTGGAGAGCATGCCCCCGCAGTTCCAGTTCATATATTAAATTCCTCATCCCTTTTTCATGAGCCTAGGACCGAAGTGTTTTTCTTTTAGAGGTTTCGGGAAAATTCAAAGTCTGTGCCCAACCTGAGCTCAGTATGGTGCAGGTGGGAAGGTTCATCACCCACCTCAGCAGCACTGGTTTCTGGCGATGCCCTCCCAATAGCAGCAGGACCATGCTCCTATGAGGGTAGAATTTGTAGGAGGAGGGCGACCTCAGGGTGCTCCTCAGGGACCTCGACTAGGGCATAGTTAGGGGGTGGATTACATCAGTGAGGTAGAGGAGCTTGGTGTGGACTGTTGCACGCAGCAGAGTTGGTATCTCTAGCAGGACCAGAGGTGGTATGAGGTACGATTTGTTTGTTTAGCACTCTCGTTTCTGCTTTGTTCGATTTAGGAGATTCACACACTGTTGTTGCACCTGGTCTAGCCCACGCTCTATGACTAGACATAGAGATACTTTACATACAACTGGTGCTGAGTACACCAGTTGGAGGACAGACCAGCGTATCTTGTGTTTTCCCGGGATGTGGGCTGACATTGGGACCACATCGATCTAGTGGTGATCTCCTTTTGCTACAGATATATCCATAAAATGTAATCCTAGGCATCGATTAGTTGTTTTCTGTTAGTGATGTTATCGAATGCTTCTAGAGAAGTGTCGTGTTCTCCGATGTGGATGGGAAGCATGTAGCTTTTGTTGGTAGGAGTAGCTATCAGGTAGGAAGCCAGCGTGTGGAGACTCTCCTTTCTTTGTTAGGTGGGTTATCAATGGATCCAGCTGATATAGAGATGATGGATTTCCCATATGTTTTTGGGGAGTTCCTCGATGATTTTCTCGAGTAGGTTTTATCTCTACCCCCCTGACGTGATGTTGAGTTTGGGATGGACTTACAGCATGGTGCTCGTCCGATTTCGATGGCCCCTTATCGGATGGAACCTTCAGAGTTGCGAGAGTTGTGAATTCTGATTGAAGATATGATGGAGAAGGGTTTTTTTACCCAACATGTCTCCATGGGGTGCTCTAGTTTTGTTCTTGAAGAAGGCGGATGGGGGTCGCAGGCTATGCATAGACTACCGACGGTTAAACCAAGTAACGGTCAAGAACCGTTACCCCCTCCCAATGATAGATGATTTCTTCAACAAGCTGAGGGGAGAAGGTTGGTTCTCTAAGATTGATCTATGATCAGGATATCATCAGCTAAGGGTGAAGGATAGTGACATCTCGATGAAGGCTTTCAGGTGCAGGTATGGTCACTTCGAGTTTGTAGTGATGTCGTTTGGAGTCACGAATGCACCAGTTGTGTTAATGGGATGTATGAAATTTTTCATCAGAGAGTTTCTGGATTGTTTCATCGTTGTGTTTATCGATGACATCCTGTTTTACTCATGATCAGAGGAGGAGCACATTGAGCATCTCAGGGAAGTATTGGAAGTCCTTCAACACCACCATCTTTATGAGAAATTTTCAAAGTATATGTTCATGACACAAGAAGTACACATCCTTGGGCACGTGGTTTCTGAGAATGGAGTGTCATGGACCCATCGAAGGTGGAAGCAATTGTTTCTTTGGAAGAACCCAAGAGCATGGATAGAAGTTCGTAGTTTCCTAGGGTAAGTAGGTTACTATCGGAGGTTCATTTCAGACATCTCTCGAGTTGCTACTCCATTGACAGCTTTGACTAGGAAGAACCAGGTATTCCTATGGAGCGAGAAATGCCAGAAATAGTTCGACTACCTGAAGGAGAAGTTGGTCACTACTCCCGTACTCCGGTTTCCAGAGGAAGGGTTAATGTATGAGGTGTTTTGTGATGCTTATGGCCTTGGTTTGGGGTTCATACTGATGCAGAAGAAGGGTGTGATCTATTATGGGTCTAGGAAGTTGCGCCCTCTTGAGCGTAACTATGCTACCCATGACTTGGAGTTTGCATCAGTAGAGTTCGCATTAATGTTGTGGAGACATTACCTCTTTGGGGAGCGATTTGTGGTATTATCAGTTCACTAGATCTTACGTTATATCGTCTCCCAGTGTGGCCTAAACTTGCAGCAGCAGAGATGGGTCGAGTATCTCCAAGTCTATGACTTCGAGATATATTACACTAAAGGTAAGGTCAATGTTGTGGCTGATGCCCTGAGCAGGAAGTCACATAGGGAATTGGTAAATGGAATCAACCGATTCTTGGAACGCGATGGGAGAGTTGGTTTCCTTGCAATAGGTTGCAAGGGTAGAGGGTGTTAGGGGCTATTTGTTTCAAATGATGGTGTATTCCTCCTTGTCGAAACAGGTGGAAGGGTCTCAGTGGGGGGACTCTGAGGAAGAAGTGATGCAGGATCATGTCGATCATGGAAACGCTCCAGAGGCATGGTCAGAGGATAGCCGACATCATATGCTTTTCCATGGAAGGTTGCTTGTTCCGGAGGAAATGCGTGAGGGAGTTCTCCATGAGTTCCATAGCTCCACCTTGGTGGTACATCCAGGTGTTTCAAAAATATTCCGAGGCCTGAGGGAACAGTTTTGGTGGCCTGAGGTGAAATGGGAAGTGGCGGAGTTTGTGGCTAAATGCCTAGTGAGTCAGCAAGTGAAGGCTAAAAACTATGTTCCCAGTGGATGGTGGCATCCATTAGATGTCCCCGAGTGGTAGTGGGATGAAATCTCGATGGACTTCGTCACAGGACTACCCAGAGCTCAGGGAGGTTATGATGCTATCTGGGTAGTGGTGGATCATCTGGTGGAATCAGCTCACTTCTAAGCAATTAAGGAGTCGGGCCTAGTGAGTACCTTAGCACAGAGGTCCGTAGACTAGGTGGTGTGTTTGCATGGAGTTCCTAAGAATATCGTCTCAGACCGGGATACTCCGTTTACCTCACGAGTCTAGAGGGGGTTATAGCATTCTTTTGGCACCCAGCTATGCCTTAACACTTATTTCCACCCCTAGACCGACGACCAGACAGAGCGGACTATCCAGAAGTTGGAGGACATGCTTCGAGCATGCGTTTTGGATTTCGGTGGATCATGGGTACAACACATGCCTTTAGTAGAGTTTTCATACAAAAACAGATTCCACTCTACTATTATCATGGAACTATTTGAGGCTTTGTATGGAATACCATGTCGTTCACCCATTTTCTGGGCAGAGGTTGGTGAGAAAGGTGCTCTTGGGCCGGAGGTAGTGCAAAGCACCACAGGGAATGTCCAGCTTGTACGTGAGCGGGTGAAAGCGGTTCAGGACCAAAAAAAGTCTTATGATGATTGTAGGAAGAGGCCCTTGGAGTTTATGGCGGGAGATCATGTGTTCTTGAAGGTTTCCACCCTGACAGGGGCATAGGAGTTTTGGGAAAGGGAGAAAACACTCACCTAGGTTCATCGGACCTTTTGAGGTGCTGAGGCCAGTCGGTGAGGTGGAATATCATCTATCCTTGCCACCTCAGTTGAATAAGGTTAATAACATCTTCCACATATCCTAGCAATGTAGATACGTAGATGACGACTCTCACGTTATTGACTATGGAGAGTTAGATATTGGAGACGACGTGACCTTCGAGGAACGACCAGTCAGAATCGAGGATCGCAAGGAGAAAGTGCTCTATGGACAAACCATCGCCTCAGTTCGTGTGTTGTAGAGGAATGGCGGCCTTGAGGAGAGCACTTGGGAGCGGGAGACCCAGATTCACGCTCAGTACCCTGATTTGTGTTGACTTGTGTTTTTCCTTGTTCTTCTAAGCTTTGTTTTTATGTTATACTTTGTACCCTTGATATATGGAATTCTTGGCCTGTCGGTTAGGCAAACCTTTTGTTTTGTTGTTCTATGGAAGTGTGTAGCATGTCCAGATGTGTGGGAAAAGGGAAAAACATGGTCCTTAGTCGAGACACATTAATGCAGATGCGATTGAACCGTGCGGGTTAGTCAGTGCTGCCTAAAGCGTATAATATCTCGACATAGGAGAAGGAAGTTTCCCAAACCACGTGTTCTGGCAGTGTGTGGGTTTTAAGCTGTTGGGGGAAGTACGAGTTGAAAATCCAAATGTATGGAAGTGGGAAGAACCAATCCTTAATTGGGACACATTAATGAGGATACGATTGTACCCGTGTAGGTGATTCAGTGCCACCTAAAGAGGATAACATCTCGACATAGGAGAAAGAATTCCAAAAACTTATAATTATGGTTGATGGTTGGGTTCCTGTTATAACAAGGGCCCTAATAGGTATCTTGTTGGGTTCCTCTGGGTTGGATTTTCAATTCTCAAGGACAAGAATGTTTTAAGAGGTATCTGATGTAATGGCCCAGACCTCTCCGGCCCATTCCTTTGTCAAGAAGAGGGTCATGAAGTGTTCTGGAGGGTAAAATGGACTTTCCCACACTTTTCAGAATTTAGAAACTATACACCATGTAGTGTGAGTACACGTCATGTACCCCCTCTACAGGTATAACCTGCGTTGAAGGCCTTGTCCTTACCATGTGAAATAATTGGGTACATGTCACGACCCGCCTTCACCAAAAGGAGGGAAGGGTCAGCAGATTGCCAGGCCCTTCCTTCTTTAAGTTGAAGGAGAGATAATGACCCCCGAAACCCGCCTTCAATAGGTCCCGGAGTGGCGACTAGCACCAAGGGTATAGGAAATTCTCGCAAATGGAAGGCATTACCCTTTTTATTTTATAGGATCGAAAGATAAGGAGGAGAAAACCCAACAACACCAAGATAGAAAGAATGTAAAGCCAAAAGTAAACCATTCCCACATGCATGTTTCAAAAGTGAAAGCCACAAAGTGCAAAAGAAAAGAAAGCTCTCAAGTACAATACCAAAAGAAAAAAAGGTACGACAACAACGACAACTCCAACCGTCCGACTAATAGGGTCTCGCGCAGCCCTGGTAGTCCTCTTGGAAACCTGAAAGTAAACGTAGGGTGAGCATACAAGTACACTCAGTAGGGAAAACCAAGACTCTCGTGCACAAGTGGGGGAACGTACTAAAGTCCCGTGAGAAAAAAGTGAACCAAACAACTAACAAGGCAAACTATCCATCCCAGGCCTCACCAAGGCTCACTCCCCAAATAACGCAAGTCAAGTAATATATATAATAAGAGCACATCGATGTTTGGGTACCCCGCGCCACTTCCCCACTGGTTATTGAGACATCCTACGCATCGGACCAATCCCGCCATTCTCACCGCAGTCCCACTACCACACCCGCCCGCACACACCTGGGCCACCACCACACGCAGTCCCACTGCCAAATCCCGCCCCGCACACACCTGGGCCTCAACTGTCACATGTAACCATGCCTGCAAACACCTAGGCCAGAACAACCACCGCTACGCCCGAAGACACCTGGGCTAAAGGATCCACTGCCACGCCCGAAGACACCTGGGCCTCATCCCGAAGACACTTGGGAAAATCACCTGCCGCACACACCTGGCCAACCACCACAACACCCTGCCCGATGATTCTTGGGCTAATAATGGACTTCAGGCCATCACAGCCTGCCCGAAGGTACTTGGGCTATCTGGGAAAGGGAGCAGAAAAGGAGCTAATAACCAGCCACTAAGGATAGTGTTGGGAAAAACACCCTTCCCCCATAAATGGGGGTTTTCGGCACTAAGTGCTCAACTTGGGTGGGGCGCGAATAAGAAACACAAAGCTACAAGTATAGATATAGGTAACAAACACTCACCCAAAACTTAGGTTTTCCTAGCCAACCTACAGAACACGACACCACAACGTCCGAGTCAAAATTCACGACCCTTGCCCACAAACCATCTGTCCCATTCTTGTTTCACGTTTGGTCAATTGTTCAATTAATTTTAAGCACTACTGGGCAACTACCATAAGCATAACCAAGGAAGGTGTCAAAGCATGGATCAATCAAAACACTCACACCCGGTTCTACCAACAGAGGATCTCTCCCCAATTTGTGATAAAAACTCACAACCACTGAAACCATACCAACAGGAGATCCCACCCCCCCAAATTCACACAGCCACCGAGAGTATAAAAAGAACGGGGAATCCCATCCCCTCCCACATTTCCAGCAAACGGCCCGAAGGGAAAACAACCAACAACCACTACCAACACAAGTCAGGGATTTCCAGATTTAAACGACTTAACACACTCCATGATTTCAAAATTCCATGTGTTCTATCCGTTAGTTATCACAGAAGGGTTGATCCTGGTGCTTTCAATTATTCAGCCGGGTATACGTGATTAACCAATTTCACAGCAGGAGTTCACAATTTCAGCAACCCATTTAAAACATCACGAGGGGATTCAAGTGCACACACACGACCACCAACGGCCTCAATTTTCAGAAAACATAGACCAGTACAACAAAAGGGATGATCACAAGATAAAGCATAAACAACGATCACAACCCCTTCCCCTTTTTCCTTTAGAACTTCATTTATTATCTTCATTAGGGTTTGGTTCAACCAATTCCATAGGAACAAAAGTAACGCCCACCCCGCATGATACACAAAAGTGAGAGACGAGAGAAAATCCCTACTTGTTGATGGATGATCGACGTTTAGGCCGGGGGCGCGGAACTTTACGGATAACGACGCGGCGGTCCCGTGCACCAGAAGAGCCACGATCGAAGAAGGGGGGAAGCCACGGCCTAACCCTTAATTTATAAGAGCTGGGGACGGTTGAGATGAAAACACAAAACCACGGAAGACGAGGGAGTCGTGAGTTGACCACGTGGCTTGACTCATCATTAATGGCGCTGGGTGGTTTTTAACTGACCCATGAATTAATGAAGCATTTAATTAAGACCTTTGCGCGCGTTTCGGATTTCCAAGATATTTTTTAGCAATGAAGAATAGGGTTTAAGATCCTATTCGCGAAAAAGGAACATTACTGGAACAACTTGGCAGGGCCGGTCTCACCGATCGGTGTCACCGATCGGTCTCACCGATCGGTCTCACCGATCGGTACCCCCGCAAGGAAACTGGATTTTTGGCAAAGGAAGGGACCAAGGGGGTCTGGGGTCTTCACATCAGATACCTCTTAAACGATTCTCGTCCCCGAGAATCAAAACAAACTAGAAGGAAAGAGAGGATCCGAACAACCATCTTCGAAGATACCTCTTAGGAGTGGACCCCCGCTAATTGAAAACACTCCCTGTCAAGAACCAAGCATCACACCACGCCAAACCGCCCGGTCATGTGGGTTTGGGGAGTTCCCCTCCCCCATGTCAAGATATTATCCGCTTTGGGCGGCACTGACTCGCCCGCACGGGTTTAATCGCATCCACCTTAATGCGTCCTGATTAGGGGTCGGGTTTCCCCTTCCCTTCAACCGGGGCTTCCCACGCAAAATCAGAGGAAAGGAACCTAGCACATTTCATAGCCAAAAAGGTCAAACGTTCTGTCACAACAGGCACCAAGGGTTCAAAGCTCAGAACAACTCGGGGTATTGGGCACACATCTGTGCTTCCCTCTCCCACGTACTCTCTTCGAGGCCGCCATGTCTCCACAACACACGAACCAGGCCGACGGTTCGTCCACGGAGCACTTTCTCCTTGCGATCCTCGATTCTGACTGGCCGTTCCTCGAAGGTCGCGTCTCCTCCCACGTCTAGCTCTCCCCAGTTGATGACATGAGATTCATCATGTAAGTACTGACGAAGATGGGAGACATGGAAGACGTCATGGACCCTCTCCAACTGAGGTGGTAGGGCCAGCTGATATGCCACCTCGCCAACTCGCCTCAGCACCTCGAAAGGTCCGATGAACCTAGGGGAGAGCTTACTCCCCTTTCCGAACCTCCGCTGCCCCCGTCGAGGGGAAACCTTCAAAAACACATGATCTCCCACCTCGAACCTCAGGGGCCTCCTCCGACGATCAGCATAAGATTTCTGCCGATCCTGAGCTGCTTTCATCCTCTCCCGCACTAGCTGGACTTTCTCCGTGGTGCTCTGCACTACTTCTGGTCCAAGAGTACCAGTCTCACCAACCTCTGCCCAGCATAAGGGTGAACGACATGGTCTTCCATACAAAGCCTCAAAAGGGGCCATGCCGATAGTAGAGTGAAAACTGTTGTTGTAGGCAAACTCTACTAAAGGCATGTGTCGTACCCATGATCCTCCGAAATCCAGAACACATGCTCGCAGCATGTCCTCCAAAGTCTGGATAGTCCGCTCTGTCTGTCCATCAGTCTGAGGGTGAAAAGCAGTGCTAAGGCGTAGTTGGGTGCCAAAAGCATGCTGTAACCCCTTCCAGACTCGTGAGGTGAATCGAGTGTCCCGATCTGAGACGATCGTTTTCGGAACTCCATGCAAACGCACCACCTCATCCACGTACCTCTGTGCTAAGGTACTCATGGGTCCCGACTCCTTGATAGCCAAGAAGTGAGCAGATTTTGTCAATCGATCCACCACTACCCAGATAGCATCATGCCCGCCCTGAGCTCTGGGTAGTCCCGTGACGAAGTCCATTGAGACGTCGTCCCACTTCCACTCGGGAACATCTAGAGGATGCAACAGACCACCAGGAACACGGTGCTCAGCCTTCACCTGCTGACACACCAGGCATTTAGCCACGAACTCTGCCACTGCCCGTTTCACCCCGGGCCACCAAAACTGTCCCCTTAGGCCTTGGTACATTTTCGAAACACCCGGATGTACCGCCAAGGCTGAGCTATGGAACTCATGAAGGACTCCATCACGCATCACCTCTGGAACAAACAACCTCCGATGAAAGAGCATCCGACGTCGGCTGTCCTCCGACCATCCTTCCGGGGCATTCCCCTGATCGACACGATCCCGCAACACTTCCACCTCAGGATCTCCCCACTGAGACTCTTCCACTTGCTGCAACAAAGAGGATTGTACCGTCATCTGAAACAAACAACCTCTAGTACCTTCCACCCTTGCATCCAAGTGCAAGGCAGCCAACTCCCCCATTGCCTTCCAAGCATCGGCAGATTCCCGAACCACCTCCTGATGCGGCTTCCTGCTCAGGGCATCAGCCACAACGTTTCCCTTACCTTCAGTGTATGAGATCTCAAAGTCGTAGTCCTGGAGAAACTCGACCCACCTCCGCTGTCGCAAGTTCAAGTCACGCTGGGAGAAGATATAGCGCAAGCTTTTGTGGTCAGTGAAGACCACAAAGCGCTCCCCAAAGAGGTAATGTCGCCACAGCATTAATGCGAACACCACCGCTGCAAGCTCCAGGTCATGGGTGGCATAGTTCCGCTCATGGGGGCGTAGCTGCCTGGACCCGTAAGAGATCACCCCTTGTCGCTGCATCAATACGCACCCCAGGCCCTGTCCTGAAGCATCACAGAATACCTCATAGGCCATCTCTTCTTCTGGCAACCTCAACACTGGGGCACTAACCAGTTTTTCTTTTAGGTAGCTGAAGGATGACTCACATTGCTCGCTCCACATGAAAACTTGGTCCTTCTTGGTCAAAGCCGTCAAAGGGGCTGCTACCCGGGAGAAGTTGGGTACGAATCTCCGGTAGTAGCCTGCCAGTCCGAGGAAACTCCGAACTTCCGCCACATTCTTGGGTGCTGCCCAAGAAACAATTGCCTCAACCTTTGATGGGTCGACTGCTACTCCCTGCTCAGACACTACATGTCCAAGGAAGTGCACTTCTCGCGCCCAGAACTTGCACTTTGACAACTTCCCATAGAGCTGGTGCTGTCGTAGGACCTCCAAAACTGTCCTCAGGTGCTCTGCATGGTCCTCTTCTGACTTTGAATAGATCAGGATATCGTCGATGAACACCACCACAAACCGATCCAGGTACTCCCGAAAGATGGAGTTCATAAGCCCCATGAACACGGCCGGGGCGTTCGTAACACCAAAGGGCATGACCACGAACTCGAAGTGCCCATACCTGCACCTGAACGCCGTCTTCGGGACGTCGTTATCCTTTACCCTCAGCTGGTGGTACCCGGATCGCAGGTCGATCTTCGAGAACCATCCTTCCCCCTTCAACTGGTCGAAAAGATCATCTATCCTTGGGAGAGGGTAGCGGTTCTTGATTGTTACCTGATTCAGCCTCCTGTAATCAATGCATAACCTGAGGCCACCATCTGCCTTCTTCGCAAACAAGACTGGGGCACCCCACGGTGATGCACTTGGACGAACATAACCCCTCTTCATCAGATCGTCAATCTGTATCCGCAACTCCCGTAGCTCCGAAGGTGCCATCCGGTAAGGAGCCATCGAGATTGGTTGAGAGCCGGGCTGCAGGTCTATCCCGAACTCGATATCACGTAGAGGGGGTAGAGTCGTCACCTCCTCAGGAAAGACGTCCATAAATTCACGAACGATCTCTGGCACTTCCACCATTTCCGCATCTGTTGATTCTATCGTCAGTTCGGTCAACAAGGAGAGGAGAGGTTCCTCCCTCCTGTTTCCCTTCGGACAGCTCCGCTCGCCGGTGAAAGTAACACGCTGGCCGTCCAAACCGGAGAACACCACCCTCCTTTGGAAACAGTCGATGACGGCGCACACAGAAAATAGCCAGTCGATGCCTAGGATGACATCGTACGGCCGAATCTGTAGTAGAAGGAGATCCCTAACCGACCGATGCGGCCCCAACATCAGTCTACATCCCCGACAAACGAACAGCAAGTCGGTCTGACCTCTAACTGGTGTGCTCAACACCAGGGGCACTGGAAGTCTCTCGGCATCTAGTCCCAAGGCGCGGGCTAGACCAGGTGCAATAAAGGAGTGCGAAGCTCCGGTATCGAACAAAGCATAAGCAAGAGTGCTAAACACACTGATCGTACCTCGAACAACCTCTGGCCCTGCTGGAACTGTTGCTTCTGCGGCGTGTAACTGTCCACGCCCAGCTCCCCTACCCCTCGGCTGTCGGCCACCTCCCCGACCACGCCCTGGTCGAGGTCCCTGGGGAGCGCCCTGAGGTCGGCCTCCCCCTCCTATGTCTGTCTGCGGAGGAGCGGGAGCTCGCTGTCCCTGCTGCTGCTGCTGGAAGGGTCTGGCTGGGAACTGCTGCTGTGGCGGATGCTGGGGATGACTGCCACCGCTGTACTGCACCCGATCGGGGCACTGACTCCGAAGATGTCCAGGGCTCCCGCAGATGAAGCACCGTGGTCCCGAGCCTGAAGGAAAAGAACGTGGGCCAGGGGATCGAAACTGAAACTGCTGCGGCCTGCTCCCTGCGGGTCGGAACCTGGAGGGTCCCGATGCTGGGGGCCTGGTGCTGACGGCCTTCCCCTTCGATGGTCCCAGCTGGATCCCTTCTCGTGACAGTCCGCCTGGAGTGTGCATCCTTTCCACCACTTCGGCCTTCTTCTGAACCTCTAAGTATGTCGGAAGGGTAAAGGGAGTAACAGCATACTGGAGGGAGGGTCGGAGCGCCTCCTCCAAACGTCTTGCCCGAGACTCCTCATCGGGAAAGAGGTCTGGAGCAAAACGCAGGAGGTCCTTGAACTTGATTCCAAGTTCCCTCACGGACATGATCCCCTGCTGGAGGGAGAGTAGCTCCTGCCTCTTCTCCGCCTTCATTGTCGAGGAGAGAAACTCCGCCCGGAACTCCTTCTCGAATTCCGCCCAAGCAACCTCAGACTCTTTCCTACTCCCCAGGTGAAGCATCCACCACTGACGTGACGCTCCTCGCATCTGGCTAACAGCCAGAGGAACCCAGTACTCTGTCGGGGCCCGAATCAGGCCGAAGGCTATGACAAGCTCCTCCAGCCAGCCTTCCGTCTTCATGTCGGAGGTGCTGCCCTCATATTTCTCGAGGGCCTGTCGCTGAAAGGCTCGAAGAGTCTTCTGCCACCGGTCTTCCTCTTCCTCCCGATCAGCTCTCTGCTGATTGGCCAAGGTAGTCTCAGGAGTCTCGATCGCCTGTACCACACGTGGTCGCCTTCCAGGTGCCATAGCTGCAAGGTAAACAAGGAATGCCTAAGCCCAGTAGTGCAAAGAAAACCGTTCTCAAAACTTATTAAGATTTAATTGACTCTTAATTTCCCAAGACATCCCAGAAACACAAGAACACAAGTCATTTATGATGCATGTACCTTCCCTAGGGTCTCTACCCTGCAATCAGTGTGGCTTCACTTGGTCGTTCGGTAGGTCCAGAGTCCTTGCATCGGATCACGGGGGGCCCTAAAATCCCGTGTCCTAGCCGGTCCTCCCTGGCCTATTTCACGCACCAAGGTCACCCAACGCTGTTGCCTTACCGTCCCATGAAATCCTTACTGTGCCTAACTCCAGACTCCGTCCTATCTCTCAACCTGCCTCTGATACCATTCTGTCACGACCCGCCTTCACCAAAAGGAGGGAAGGGTCAGCAGATTGCCAGGCCCTTCCTTCTTTAAGTTGAAGGAGAGATAATGACCCCCGAAACCCGCCTTCAATCGGTCCCGGAGTGGCGACTAGCACCAAGGGTATAGGAAATTCTCGCAAATGGAAGGCATTACCCTTTTTATTTTATAGGATCGAAAGATAAGGAGGAGAAAACCCAACAACACCAAGATAGAAAGAAAGTAAGGCCAAAAGTAAACCATTCCCACATGCATGTTTCAAAAGTGAAAGCCACAAAGTGCAAAAGAAAAGAAAGCTCTCAAGTACAATACCAAAAGAAAACAAAGGTACGACAACAACGACAACTCCAACCGTCCGACTAATAGGGTCCCGCGCAGCCCTGGTAGTCCTCCTGGAAACCTGAAAGTAAACGTAGGGTGAGCATACAAGTACACTCAGTAGAGAAAACCAAGACTCTCGTGCACAAGTGGGGGAACGTACTAAAGTCCCGTGAGAAAAAAGTGAACCAAACAACTAACAAGGCAAACTATCCATCCCAGGCCTCACCAAGGCTCACTCCCCAAATAACGCAAGTCAAGTAATATATATAATAAGAGCACATCGATGTTTGGGTACCCCGCGCCACTTCCCCACTGGTTATTGAGACATCCTACGCATCGGACCAATCCCGCCATTCTCACCGCAGTCCCACTGCCACACCCGCCCGCACACACCTGGGCCACCACCACATGCAGTCCCACTGCCAAATCCCGCCTGCACACACCTGGGCCTCAACTGTCACATGTAACCATGCCTGCAAACACCTAGGCCAGAACAACCACCGCTACGCCCGAAGACACCTGGGCTAAAGGATCCACTGCCACGCCCGAAGACACCTGGGCCTCATCCCGAAGACACTTGGGAAAATCACCTGCCGCACACACCTGGCCAACCACCACAACACCCTGCCCGATGATTCTTGGGCTAATAATGGACTTCAGGCCATCACAGCCTGCCCGAAGGTACTTGGGCTATCCGGGAAAGGGAGCAGAAAAGGAGCTAATAACCAGCCACTAAGGATAGTGTTGGGAAAAACACCCTTCCCCCATAAATGGGGGTGTTCGGCACTAAGTGCTCAACTTGGGTGGGGCGCGAATAAGAAACACAAAGCTACAAGTATAGATATAGGTAACAAACACTCACCCAAAACTTAGGTTTTCCTAGCCAACCTACAGAACACGACACCACAACGTCCGAGTCAAAATTCACGACCCTTGCCCACAAACCATCTGTCCCATTCTTGTTTCACGTTCGGTCAATTGTTCAATTAATTTTAAGCACTACTGGGCAACTACCATAAGCATAACCAAGGAAGGTGTCAAAGCATGGATCAATCAAAACACTCACACCCGGTTCTACCAACAGAGGATCTCTCCCCAATTTGTGATAAAAACTCACAACCACTGAAACCATACCAACAGGAGATCCCACCCCCCCAAATTCACACAGCCACCGAGAGTATAAAAAGAACGGGGAATCCCATCCCCTCCCACATTTCCAGCAAACGGCCCGAAGGGAAAACAACCAACAACCACTACCAACACAAGTCAGGGATTTCCAGATTTAAACGACTTAACACACTCCATGATTTCAAAATTCCATGTGTTCTATCCGTTAGTTATCACAGAAGGGTTGATCCTGGTGCTTTCAATTATTCAGCCGGGTATACGTGATTAACCAATTTCACAGCAGGAGTTCACAATTTCAGCAACCCATTTAAAACATCACGAGGGGATTCAAGTGCACACACACGACCACCAACGGCCTCAATTTTCAGAAAACATAGACCAGTACAACAAAAGGGATGATCACAAGATAAAGCATAAACAACGATCACAACCCCTTCCCCTTTTTCCTTTAGAACATCGTTTATTATCTTCATTAGGGTTTGGTTCAACCAATTCCATAGGAACAAAAGTAACGCCCACCCCACATGATACACAAAAGTGAGAGACGAGAGAAAATCCCTACTTTTTGATGGATGATCGACGTTTAGGCCGGGGGCGCGGAACTTTACGGATAACGACGCGGCAGTCCCGTGCACCAGAAGAGCCACAATCGAAGAAGGGGGAAGCCACGGCCTAACCCTTAATTTATAAGAGCTGGGGACGGTTGAGATGAAAACACAAAACCACGGAAGACGAGGGAGTCGTGAGTTGACCACGTGGCTTGACTCATCATTAATGGCGCTGGGTGGTTTTAACTGACCCATGAATTAATGAAGCATTTAATTAAGACCTTTGCGCACGTTTCGGATTTCCAAGATATTTTTTAGCAAGGAAGAATAGGGTTTAAGATCCTATTCGCGAAAAAGGAACATTACTGGAACAACTTGGCAGGGCCGGTCTCACCGATCGGTCTCACCGATCGGTGTCACCGATCGGTCTCACCGATCGGTACCCCGCAAGGAAACCGGATTTTTGGCAAAGGAAGGGACCAAGGGGGTCTGGGGTCTTCACAGTACACGCCATGTACCCCAAACTACACACCTTGTAGTCCCTCCACGCATACGTGTTACCTTCAAACTGTGTGTTGACAAGTCAACGACCGTGTTCCATTAGGATCTGTGTCCTTACCTTGTAAAATATATGAGTACACTCCATGTTTCCAATACTACACGCTGTGTAGTCCCTCCCCACATACGCGTTACCTTCAAAACATGTGTTGACCAGTCAACATCCACGTGTGGCATTGAAGGCCGTGTTGGAAGCCGCATGGTGGCTACATGAAATGGCCAAGGACACGACGTGTACCATAAAGTACATGTCCTGTACTTTTTCTTTTCACGCCAATAAAAGGAGGGGGCCCCTCCTTTTCAACACACACATCTCCTCCCTTTTCCTTCACAGCTTCCACCCAAGGAGGTTTTTCCGTGTTTTTCCAGAAGCGATGGACGTCGGCGGACGTCTTATAAAGTTGATATGAGGGAGCGTTGTGATCAGAACCTACTGAGGTAGGGATCGTACCTTTGTCTCTAAAATTTTTTAATCATGCGGGGTGGGTGTCCTCTTGTTCATGTGAAGCACATTTGAACCAGTTTATCACAGATAATAAATGGATTATATAATGGGGTTTGGATGTTTTGATTGCAGTTACATTATTAATATCCTATGATATTATGTTATAAATTGAATAGGCATATGCCTACTGAAAATCACGATCGTTGGGGGCCTTTGCTTGTGCAATTAAATGTTTCGCAATATTTCTAGACCATTTATGGATGGAACATTGTTGAATGTGGAATTTGGTTAATCATGTAATGTTGGCTGACTAAATGAAAGTCTAGAACCCTTGTGTGATTACCCCGGTTGAACTAAAATGGAATAATGAAGATGTGGATGTTGACTTGGATACATGGCATGTGATGGGGGTGTTTTTGGGGCTATTTTGGATCGGGTGAGCAGTGGGGTTGTAGTTGGATTTGTTGTGGGTTGGTGTGAATACTATGTTGGTGATATGAAGCGAGGCTGCGATAAATGGTATTAAAGGGGTGATGATGTGAGGTGTGGTTGTGGTTATGGTGGTTGGCAGTGGGGCTTCAGGGTTGGGATTGAATGTGATAGAACTATGAGTTGTGAATAATAAAAGAAAGTGGGAGAGTTAATGAATTGTGGGTCCTGGTAATGGAATGAGAATAATAATTAATGGGTTTGGTTAGTTGTTAAGAAGGACTTGGTTGTGTTTCTTGTGTTTTCCTCACATGATTTATAGATGGCATGGTTATGCTTTACGAATGATCGATATGCTTAATTGTGGATAGTTTCCCAGTAGTTAATAAACTAATGAACTAATTCTGTTGAAACATGAAAACCTAAATGGGGTTGGGTTCGTTTGTTGTATGCATGCTTCGTAATAGCCATGCAGAGGCACGTGCTCAGTTTTCTGATTAGAAACCATAGGTTGGGCTGAGTGTTTGGTATATATATATCTGTATCTTTGTGTATTATCGCACACCACCCATGTTGAGAGCTTAGTGCCGAACACTGCCATTTCATGGGAGAGGGTGTCTTCCTGTTAGTTACTAGCTCCTTCCTGCTCCTTCTTCCCAAGGCTGTGATGGCTTGAGGTGACCTTACACCCAAGACTCTTTGGGTAGGTTTCATATGAGGTGGTTTAGCCCAAGACACTTCAGGTAGGTTTTACTATTTCCCAATATCCTTCGGGATGAGGCCCCGGTGTGTGCGGGTGGAATACATGGTTGTGAGGCCCAGGTGTGTGCAGGTAGGAAGAGTGTGGTAGCATCAGGACGTTCACCCTTAGGAAGAGCAACTAGCTTGTGGGGGAAAATGGTGCGGGGTACCCAATACACTTGTTCTTATATACTACTACATATTATGACTGTGTTTTTCGTGAGTGTGGCTGGTGAGGTTGGGTGGATAGATTTCCTTTTTAGGTTTTGGTTTCCTTTGTTGTTCTCATGGGACATTAGGATGTCTCCCCTCTTGTGCACAAGAGCATTAGTTTTCCCTACTGAGTATAATTGTATTCTCACCCTACGATTACTTTCAGGTTTCCAGGAGGACTACCGGGGCAGTGCGGGACCCTACTAGTTGGGACAGTTGGAGTTGCTACAGTTTTCTGTACTTGTTTCATTTGGTATTGTACCTTTTGCGCATTCTTGTACTTGTTCCTTGTTTCAGAACTATTTAAACATGCATGTGAGATTGGTTTTGTAACGACCCAAATTTTTTCAATGTAAAATTCCCTTCTTATATTTATCTCATTAAACAACATGAAAATAAAAAATAATGAACTACTAAGTTATACGTGACCTTTCACCATAATTTTGTCACCCTAATGTTTGGAATTTGGAAAATCTGACACACACGGTTGTGTTCAAGATGGTTTTTGGAGTCTAATGAAAAAAATAATTTTTTGTGAAAAGTAACCTACCCTTATGAATAGTAATCTACCCTTATGAATAGTAATATGACCCTTATGAATAGTAAATAAGAGGAACATTACCTATGAATAATAAAATAAAATTGAGACATCTTAGATAGTTACAATTTAACCTTGGTAAATGTTTTGGTATTTCATATGTCCTAAATAATTAATTATAATTAATGAATTAATTTAAAAGAATATTTATATCCCTGGAATGTATTCATAATATATTTAATCAATTTCTAATAGTTTTTATATAATGTTATGAGACCCTATGTAATATTTGAATGAACTATAAAATCAGTTTTAATCTTAAAACTGTTTTTTAAGTAAATTATGATTTTAATTTAATAATAAATTAATAATATTTAGAAAAGTATTTTTAAAAAATGGACGTAATTTTTGGATTTGACACGTCGAAAAATGGTTGGGGTAAATTTTTCGGATTTTTCTGAGATACATGAATTTTTGATGAATAGTAGAATCCGATAATTCACAATAAATGCTAAATAATGTATTAATTGAGTCATCGATGATGTTATTCTGATGTAAGACCACTTGGTTCGGGATTAAATTACAAAATTACTGTTCTTGGTCGTTAAATACTCACTATTTCTTGTCTTAGGTGAAATTAATAAACTAATCAATTTTATATTAAGGAAACCCCTCTCCCCCCCCCACTATAAAAGCCACCATTCACTCCCTCTTTTCCTCATATCTCTAAAGCTCTAATCCTTATATAAAATCCACCCAAAAAACTTCTCTAGACACTTCCCCATGTCCAAAAGCTGATGGTCTCATCAAAAGACCATTCTTAGGCCCTTAAGGAGGTTCTCAAGAGGAGGATTCTAAAGGTAATTTCCCTCCCTCTTCTCCTTTAATTTCCTTTCAAGTTCAAGTTACTTTCTGGGTCTCTCCCCAACTATATTCCTCTAAATTGATTGTTAACTCCAGTATTATACATATACTGTAATTATATGATTATAATGGGATATTATATCACCCCACAACATTTCCCTCTTCCTTTTATTTTATTAAAGAGAACGTTGTTCATGAGGTGTTAATTTATCACCTTCAAAAACGACATGCTCTCTTCTTCCATTTATACCATCAGATCTGGTAATGATACAATTTTTATGGTTGAACTAAAATATTTTATATGTACTATGTTCTATTTTATGTTCTAGAAATAAATTATGTCCATATTACTAATTGAACAGTTAAAACAAGTTCGTTGTGATCCAAAAACCGCTCAAATTAACCCAAATAACCATCATTAAATTCTTATCTAATGATTCGTCCACATGGATCAAATATAATTAATTATAAAATAATTAATGCTCCTGTAATATCATTAATAAAATTTAATATCTATTCTGGATTTTTACCCATGATCTACCCAAACATCAATTTAAGAATACAAGTGAACCACTCAAGAAAACCATGAAAACAAACAACCCCGAACAATGTTTTCAACCCCTATAAGTCATCAAAAGGAACATAATATGAAATAATGAAACCAGAATGAACCCTATTAATGTATAAAAGTTTTTATAATTTCTAATCAATGAATATAGTTTCATTATAATGGACATTAAAGAGAAGGAGACATTCTAGTACAAGGTAAGGGGAAATCTCAAACCCAATGTTCATCCTTTGGGTTCTACCTCATTCACTCCATTTTTGATATGGTTACTCATCAAAGATAATTTTTTCATCATTGACTTTACTCTTATTGGATATACATGTTTTTAATAGTTTTTATGTCCAACAAAAGTTTTTCTAAAAGAACTCTTCTTTTAAGAACTCTCCTTTTACTTCTCACTCAAAGTGGACGGTTCTTGTAACAGGTGTGTTATTTCCTCTTTCTATTGGGAACCCATGATTGTGAATGTGTTATTATGGGATTAAATCCATTCCTTTTCATGGATTAATTATGTTGAGTTATGTTATATGTTCATTGTCGCATGCAAGATAAATTATAATTTTATGATTTGATGGGTGCGCCCAGAATTACATAGCGCAATGTGAATGTTTAAATATTATGGGTGCACCCGAAATTATATAGCACTCCAATGCATTGGGAAAAGTGAGGAATCTCATGAGTAAACGTGAAATTATGTGTAAAAAATATGCTAGCATGTTTCACAATTATGTGTGGCAGATAACCACTAATACATGATGTTTCATTTTATGCATTGCCACATTTCAAGTCTTTAATTTATGCTCCTCTCATGTTCATGATCTTTTTCATATATCAGGATTATGCTCACCCCATGCTATATTGTTCTTATATATCCTCTTACAGGGATTTTAGCTCACCCCATTTCATGTATATCCTCAGGTGGCTACTTGTACTAAGGAGATGACAAGTGGCAATAATAAGCTATAGAAGAAGAAATTAAATAAATGTTTATGCTCGATGTTGTATTTGTTATGTGTTGTCCTAGTTTTCCAAAGAAACTAAACCTTTGGATCCTCTATGTGTAATACAATTATGTTGTTTATCATTGAAATTATGTAATATTAATGTAAAAACAGGCTGGGTCTCTATAGTTGGTATCAGAGGAAATGTTTAGTTAATTTGGGAATTAGGACTAGTGAACCCTAAAGAAAACCTATAGCATGAGATTAAGTACAAATATGCACACAAGAACATTTACCTAGAGATTCCATATGTTGTGTTTTTGGTATAATTGTTTAAATGAATAAGTTATTAATGACTTGTTTACTTATGTTTTGTTCTAACCATTTCTATTTTAGAAAATCGTGGGAACTCGGGGAAATCAGGGCAATAACTCATGCGCGGGCCAATGCAACGATTTCCTGAACGACATCCCTAATGATTTGGGATTTGTAGTTCAAAAATTCATTGCAATGCTTACCCAATTATCTCAGGTTATGAATAATAACCATAATAATAGGGAATGTCCTCCTTCAACGAAGAGGGAGCAACTAGTTATCAAATGTTTTATGTGGCAATAACCACCGACCTTTAGTGGATCTTCTGATCCACTAGTTGCAGAATGGTGGGTCAACTCCATGGAGAAGATCTTTTCTGTTCTTCACTGTTCTGAGATTAAAATGGTGAACCTATCCATTTATCGTCTTGATGGAGAAGACTATCAATGGTGGTCATTGATTAAGAACACCAAGCCAAGGGAGGAAATTAAAGAGATGGAATGGGAAGACATTAAGATAATGTTTCTTAATAAGTACTTCCCACGAACTCTTCGCACAAAGATGGGGAGAGAATTCATAGATCTCAAGAAAAAAGAAGGTTAATCTGTTACAACCTATGAAGTGAATTTCACAAGGCTTAAAAGGTACGGTTTGGGTTTTGTTATCAACAATGATAGAAAAATTGATAGATTCATTAGTGGATTAAAACCACACCTTCGAAAGGATCGTGCAATTAGAGACTCTGGGAGTTATGAAGAAGTTGTTCGGTGTGCTCTCAATGCGGAGATAGACATTAGAGAATGGTACCATGTCAATGGTGATAAGAAAAGAAAGATGGAGTTTCATGATGGGTGATCTAGTTAAAAAGTTGGGAAGAAAACACAACGACCCACATGCCAAAAATGTGGGAAATTGCACCATGGGAACTACCTAAAAGGGACGGAGAAATTCTTCAAGTGTGGGAAAGATGGAAACCATGATCAAGAGTGTCGAAAAGAAATGAAAATGATGGTTAATGTATTCGATGAAAGGAGAGAACCACTCATGGTTCAATTCTACAAATGTTGGGAGAAAGGGCACTATGCAAACCAGTGCACTAAACCTCGAGCTCTCGAGGGTAATCAGCGTCAACACCCATCAAACACAAAGGTACAAGGGAAGGCTTATGCTATCACTACAGTGGAGGTGGATCATGAAAATGAAGTCATACAAGGTAAAATTCATATTCATTCAAGAATAGAAAATGACTTATTTGATTCTGGTTCCACGCATTCCTTTATATCTTGGAAGTTTTCTAGAAGTATAAAATCGAAGCCCTCAAACCTTGAAGTAGAGATATCTGTAAAAACGCAAATAGGTTCAATCATTGAAGCCCAAGTGTTTGACTCTTCTCCTGTTGACGTATCTGGGATGATTCTTTCGAAAAATCTTGTAATACTTCCCTTGGTGGAATATGAAGCTATAATGGGAATGGACTGGATCTCATTATATAGAGCGCATATCAACTACTGAGAAAAGGAAATATCTTTTCATATTCTGAACCATCTCATGCTCCTCTACAAATGAAAGGAAGATCATGAATGTCCTTTGAAAAATCCTTCAATGGTGTGGGTGTTGATTCCCTATGAAGAAGCATACATCGCCCAAATGGATGAGTCGAAGGAAAGTTCCAACCATGAGGAAATGCCTATCATGAGGGAATACGACAATGTATTTCCCAAAGAGTTACCCGGAATTCCCCCAGATCTTGAGGTAGAGTTCTCAATTGAACTCATACATGGAGCTACTCCTATCCCAAAATGTCCCTATAGGATGGCCCCTATCGAACTAGATGAGTTAAAGAAGCAGCAACAAGAGCATCTGTGAAAGGGTTCATACGCCCTAGTGCATCGCCTTGGGGTGCGCCAGTGCTCTTTGTGAAGAAGAAGGATGGAACAATGCGGCTATGTATCGATTATCGGGAACTCAAAAAGATCACATTAAAGAACAAGTGTTCTCTCCCAAGGATTTATTACTTGTTCGATCAGTTAAGAAGAGCTCAATACATCTCAAAGGTGGATCTTCATTCTGGATATCATCATGTAAAGGTGAAGAAGGAAGATATTCAGAATACTACCTTCCGTACAAGGTATGGGCCCTATGAATTTTTTGTGATGCCGTTCGTACTTACTAATGCCCATGAAATCATCTTGGATTTGACGAATAGAGTCTTTATACATTACCTTGAAAAATTTGTGGTAGTGTTTATCAATGATATTCTCATCCACTCCAAGATCAAGGAGGAAGATGAAGAACATGTTAGACTTGTGTTGGCGACATTGAGATAGGAGAAGTTGTACACCAAGATCATCAAGTGTGACTTTTGGATGAATCAAGTCACATTGTTGGGACATGTGATCAAAAGTGAGGGTATTTCTGTGGATCCATCAAAGACAAAGATGATTGAGGAATGGCCCAAGCCCTTTAGTGTCACAGAAATCTGTAGTTGTCTTGGATTAGCTAGGTACTACCAACGTTTTGTGAGAAACATCTCATAATTGTCAAGCACTCTAACTAAGATAACATGGAAAGGGGTAAAATATGTCTAGATGGAAGAATGTGAGGTAATCTTCAATGAGCTAAAGAGAAGGCTGATCACTGCACCTGTACTCACACTACCAAAAAGTGGTGAATATTTTGTGATATACAGTGATGCTTCAATGAAATTCTTGGGCTGTGTACTCAGGAAAAATGATAATGTGTGAGCCTATGCCTCAGAAAAGTTAAAGATCCTTGAAAATAACTACCCGATGCATGATCTAGAGCTGGCAGCAGTGATTTTTTCCTTTAAAATCTGACGATACTACCTTTATGGTGAGAAGTGTGACATATACACCGACCACAAGAGCCTAAAGTATATATTCACACAAAATGAGCTCAACATGTGTCAAAGGATATGGTTAGATCTAATCAAGGATTACGATTGATCTATTCACTATCATCCTAGATAGGCTAACAAGGTAGTCGATGCTCTAAGAAGAAAAGAGCCTGCTACTCTATCCATGTTGTGGATTGAGAAAGACCCAATCTTCGTGGATATGCAATGGATGGATTTGGAAATCAAAAGGGAAGGAGATACATCCTACATTTTCCAAATGATTGCGCAACCATCCATCCATGAGAAGATTATGTATGCACAAAGGGATGATGTGGAGATGCAAAAGAGGGTGAATGTAGGAAAGGAAAGGAAGCTTCAAGAGTTCCATATTGACAAAGATGGTGTGATTTGGTTTGGAACATGGCTTTGTGTGCCTTTATCACCCGGGATAAGGAAGGAGCTATCAGATAATTCCCATAGATCAACTTTCTCTATCCATCCGGGGAGTACCATGATGTATCGTGATCTCCGAGAACACTTTTGGTGGGATAAATGAAGATGGAGATTGCGTAATATATATCAAGGTTCTTGGTATGTCAGCAAGTTAAAGCTAAGCAACAAAAGTCCAAGGGTATGATGCAGCCATTGCCTATACCCATGTGGAAATGGGAAAATGATATTATGGACTTTGTCATGGGTCTACTAAAGACATAAAAGTGAAATGATGTGATATGGGTTGTGGTTGATCGACTCACCATGACTGCCCATTTTATCGTTATTTAGGAATACCTCTCGCTTGAACCGCTTGCAAGGATATATGTGAAGAAATTGGTGAGACAGCACGGTGTTCCACTCTAAATTGTCCCTGACCACGATCCCAGGTTCACATCTATGTTCCGGAGGAGCCTTCAACATGTTTTGAGTACTGAATTAAATTTCAGCACGACCTATCACCCCCAAACTGATGGCCAGTCTAAAAGAACTGTTCAGACGCTTGAAGATATGCTAAGCTCCTGCTCTCTTGAATTCAAAGGTTGTTGGGATCAGCATTTCCCATTGGTTGAGTTATCAAACAACAATAGCTTCCACTTGAGTATACAGATGGCTCCATACGAAGCTCTTTATGGGAAGCAATGTAGAACTCCAACCTATTGGGATGAAGTTGGTGAATGAAAGCTACTTGGGCCCGATCTTGTTCAAGAGATGACCGAGAAGGTTCACGTCATCCAAGAACACATCAATGATGCTCAAAGTCGGCAAAAGAGATATGTCGACAATCGTCGAAGGGACTTGGAGTTTGACGTTGGAGATAATGTCTTCCTTCGAATATCTCTATGGAAGAGAGTCATGTTATTCGGGAATAAAGGGAAGCGATGCCCCAGGTATATTAGCCCCATTGAGATCCTTGACTGCATAGGATCTGTGGCATATCGGCTTGCACATCCACCAAATATGGCTCAAGTTGATCATGTGTTTCATGTACCACTACTGTGCAAGTACATACTAGACCCCTCATATGTACTAAACTCAGAGGTGGTGCAGCTGGAAGATGATCTCTCCTATGAAGAGCAGCCAGTAAAGATTCTGGACTGAAGTGATAAGGTTCTACGCAAAAAGACAACCCATCTTGTATAAGTGTTGTGGAAGAACCATAAGTTTGAGGAAACAACTTGGGAACCAGAAGAGGCAATTAAAGATAAGTACCGTCACCTGTTTGTGTAAAGTGAAATTTTGGGGGCAAATTTTTTTAAGGGGGGAAGAATGTAACGACCCAAAATTTTTCAATGGAAATTTCCATTCTTATATTTATGTTAAAAAATAACATGAAAACACAAAATAATGAACTACTAAGTGATAAGTGACCTTTAAACATAATTGTTTCACCACTATGTTTGGAATTTTGAAAATCTGATATACACAGTTGTGTTCAAGATGGTTTTTGGAGTCTAATGAAACAAAAATAATTTTTGGTGAATAGTAACCTACCCTTAGGAATAGTAACTAACCCTTATGAATAGTAATATGACCCTTATGAATAGTAAATAAGAGGAACATTACCTATGAATAATAAAACAAAATTGAGACATCTTAGAAAGTGACAATTTGACCTTGGTAAACGTTTTGGTATTTTATAAGTCATAAACAATGAATTATAATTAATTTATTTATTTAAAAGAATATTTATATCCCTGTAATGTATTCATAATGTATTGAATCAATTTCTTATAGTTTTTAGATAATGTTATGAGACCCGATGTAATTTTTGAATGAACTATAAAATCAGTTTTAATCATAAAAACTATTTTTTAAAGTAAATTATGAATTTAACTGAATATAAAAATAATAATATTTATAATTTTTTTGATAAATAGACTTCATTTTAGGATTATACATGTCGAAAAATGTTTGGGTTAAATATTTGAGATTTTTCTGAAATACTTGAATTTTTGATGAATAGTAGAATCCGATAATTCACAATAAATGCTAAATAATGTATTAATTGAGTCATCAATGATGTTCTAATAATGTAAGCCCAATTGGTTCGGGATTAAATTATAAAATTACTATTCTTGGTCATTCAAGACTCCCTATTCATTGTCTTGGGTGTAATTAATAAACGAATAAATTTTATATTAAGGAAACCCCTCTCCCCTCCACTATAAAAGCCACCCTTCACTCCCTCTTTTCCTCACACCTCTGAAGCTCCAATCCTTCTCTAAAATCATCCCAAACACCTTCTATAGACCCATACCCACGTCCAATAGCTTTTGGTATCATAAAAAGACCATGATTAGGCCCTTAAGGAGGTTCTCAAGAGGAGGATTTTAAGGTAATTTTCCTCCCTCTTTTACTTTTATTTCCTTTCAAGTTCAAGTTCCGTTCTTGATCTCTCCCCACCTATATTTATCCAAATTGTTTTGTAACTATAGTATTATACATATAATAAAATTTTATGATTATAATGGGATATTATATCACCACACACCCTTTCCCTCTTCCATTTATTTTATTAAAGAAAAAGTTGTTCATGAGGTGTTAATTTATCACCTTCAAAAACGACATGCTCTCTTCTTCCATTTCTTCCATCAGATCCAGTCAGGAAACCATTTTTATGGTTGAACCAGAATATGTTATATGTACTATTTTCTATTTTAATTTCTGGAAATATCTTATGGCCATATTACTAAGTGAAAAGTTAAAACAAGTTTGTTGTGATCAAAAAACCGCTCAAAATAACCCAAATAACCATAACTAAATTCTTATCTAATGATTCATCCAATGGATATAATATAATTCATTATAAAATATTTAAATCTACTTTATTATCATTAATAACATGTAATATCAGTTCTGAATGTTTACCAATGAGCTAACCAAACATCAATTTAAGAATACAAGTGAACTACTCAAGAAAACCATGAAAAAGAACGTCCCTGAACAATGTTTTTAAACTCTATATGTAATCCAGAGGAACATAATATGAAATAATGAAACCATAATGAAACGTATTAATGAATAAAAGTTTATTGAATTTATAATTAATGAATATAATGTCATTATA
The DNA here is from genome assembly GCA_963277665.1 of Viscum album. Classification (NCBI taxonomy): domain Eukaryota; kingdom Viridiplantae; phylum Streptophyta; class Magnoliopsida; order Santalales; family Viscaceae; genus Viscum; species Viscum album. The sequence goes on along the minus strand of OY728148.1, from coordinate 7,503,989 downwards.
TAGGACGTTAAGGAGAATGAGGCATTCAAGTACAAGGTAAATGGAAATCTCGAACCCAATTTTCTTCCTTCGGGTTCTACCTCTTTCACTCCATTTTTTATATGGTTACTCCTCTAATATGATTTGGTCATAATTTCCTTTAATTTTATGGTATATACATGTTTGTCACTAGTTTTTATTTCCAACATAATGTTTTCCAAAAGAACTCTTCTTTTAAGAACACCCCTTTTACTGCTCACTGAATGTGGACGGTTCTTGTAACATGTGTGTTATTCCCTCTTTCATTTGGGAACCCAAGATTATGAATGTGTTATTATGATATGAAACCCATGAATTTTAATGGGTTAATTATGTTAAATTATATTATATGTTCACTCTAGCAAGCATGATAATTGATAATGTTAGGATGTGACGGGTGCGCTCGGAATTATATAGCACACGGTGAATGTTTAAATATGACGGGTGCGCCCGTAATTATATAGCGCTCCAATGCATTGGGTAATGTGACGAATCTCATGAGTAAATTTGAAATTATATGTGAACAAGATTCTATCTTGGTTCACAATTATATGTGGTAGATAACCACTAAGAAATGATGTTTTATTTTTATGCATTGCCACATTTCAAGTCTTTTATTTATACTCCTATCATGTTCATGATCATTTTCCTATATCAGGATTATGATCACCCCATGATATATTGTTCTTATATATTCTCATAATGGGATTTTATCTCAACAATTTTGATGTATATCCTCAGGTGGAAACATGTATTAAGGATAGAAAAAGTGCCAATAAGAAGCTATAGAAGAAGAAATTAAATGAATGTTTATGCTCGATGATGTATTTGTTATGTGTGGTCCTAGTTTTCCCAAGACACTAAACCTCTGGATCCTCTAAGTGTAATACTATTATGTTGTTTAACATTGAAATGATGTAATATTAATGTTAGAAAAGTGTGGGTCTCTATATTTTTGGGTTTATTTCTATACACTCTGTTCTATTTTTTTGGTGGTTCACTTGTCCTATTTACAGATCTTAATTAATAAAAAGGGTAATTCTTCACATATTTGTGAAAACTCATATGCTTGTTGCTAGTCGCCACCTCGGGGCCTACTAGAGGTGGGACTCGGGGTTCGTTATCTCCCTTTAACCATTTCCAGCTCTGGAGGGGCATCATTGATGGGAGGGGGTTGTGACATTATCCCAATACTTTAAGACCTCAACATCGTATATCTTGTCATTTTTCACCTCCATATGATAAAATAAATCTATTCCCAATTGAAAGAACATCATACAATGATATTGGTGTCCATATGGTTTTTTAGATTCTTGTTCACATAGGTAGAAGTTCCATTTATTGTAAAAATGATTTAGATATTGTTCCAAATTGTTTGCATCCTTAATCCAAATACACCTTGTAAAACTTGGTTCATAGGCGTGTTTGCAGAAAAATTGTTTCAAAAAATAATCATTTATTACATATAACTTCTAAATGTTTGATAAAACATGATTTTTTAAAATAGTCCGAATGAGTTTGAGATGAAAATTTCAATCACTGGTCTATTTATAATACCATAAATATATGTTAAGATACTATATTGAAAAATTAAATATAAATAGGTTGCACATGGGTCTCCTTTTACAATACCTTTTTCAAAATGGTAATATTCATTAAATTATTGTGATAATGGAAAATATTTCAAAATTCCATGATAATATTAAAAATTTAGGAAAATATGAGAATATTGTGAAAATAAGATTTGAATAAATACAACCTGTGATCCACGATGATATCAAGGTATAGTGGCGGTGTTTGATTTCTCAAAAAATATATTTCAAGTGATTTTTCTGCTATAAAATAATTCACAATCATCTAAACATTACTTTGAAATAATTATTTCTAGAATGACATAAATAAGTGATAGGAATGTTGTTTGAGATCCACCCTTCCATTTGTAATCGACCATCCTTGATCTGAAAAAGTCATAAAATATGGATTTCACTAAAATAACAGACTTAGGGACTAATGATGAGTATAACATAAAATAATAATCAATAATGTTTTTAAACTAGAAATTGATACCAACTATAAGAACCCATCCATAAACATTACATAATCATTATTTATATTAGGAATTCACTTCGAGGATCTTTTCAGGATTAGTGTTTTAAATAATTAGTCCATAACTATTAAATTACATTTCAATAATTATAATGTAGACAAATCTGCCATGTTTCAATGATTTCATAAAATAATAAATATTAAAAACACATGTCTAGATCCATGTTTTTAACTACTTGACATTCCCATGAGCCCATTCTTGACCCTATTCATCTTTCTGTTATGTGAAAATCAGGTCAAATCCTAGGATGAGCATAAAGAGCTCAGTAAGTGTTATAAAATAAAGAAATAAAACATTATTCCATCAATACATAAAAAACCAATGTTCTTTAACATCCCTCATGAAAAAATAAGATTTATGAATAACACATAAAAATCATGAATCTTATATATATCCTGTGGAATACATAACTTACATACATTATTCATTTCACAGCTACCTAGGGAGTTACATTTTGGAATACCCATAATAGTATATTCCCTAATTCAATGTTGAGAAACATTAACTTTTACCTCAATCACATTAATCAATGCATTGGAGACCTATCTCGGGCACACCCGCCATTGGTTTCTCGTGGAACCACCCGTATATGTAATTATAACCAGTAACCATGACATATTCATAACATATAAAAAATCATAACGTAATGAGAGCATTTCCACATTGCATTCACAATATATAATTTCATGATATTGACAAAATCAATGCTTTTTCTAACCATTTAAAACATTTAATAATGTCATTTTAGAATCAAAGTGTCCCATACCACTTTGAATCTTTTGAATGAAATATTAATATCAAAAAATTCATTTATATATAGATAAATACATAAAACAATTTTTAAAACATGGAAATTAATTATAAATATTTAAAATAATAAATATTTAAAACCTTTTAAACTAATATTTTAGTTAAAGAGTTCATAACCAAATGAGAGACTCATGAATAAAAATAATTGAGGAATAACATTAATGATAGCTTATAATATCAATGTAATTAAGAGATTCATTATATAACATGCCAAAGGGATGTATATAAACCATATAAAAGTGAATTGGTGTATAATGACAAATAGGTCACAAAGGAGTGTAAATTGAGACAAAGTCCCTTGCAAAGATCATATCATTTGATTAAGGAGAAATAAATGAAACAATCATCTATGAAAAATAATAATACACATAATATATGTGGATATTTAGTTTAAAACAATAAGAGTTCATTCACATATTTTCAAAGCACCACATAATCAATAAGTAGAATATTAACCCAATGAATATAAATTAGTTTAAGAAGTTCCCTTACAAAAAATTTTCAGCCTAACAACGTCTATTAAAAATACAAAAAATGTGTCAATGAGATTGAAAAGTCTATATCACACATGGAAATAAAATTTACAAAAATAAGGATAAATAAGAACATATCCCATCAAAATAAAATGGAAATTAAACGGCATGACATAAATGAAGTCTTTGACTACAAGAGGAGGGTGAAAGGATCCATTACCGATTTGGTAACATACAAAACAGACACACCAAGAAAGAAAGATCATAAAATGAAGATGTAAATACACATAAATAAAATTATATTACCCAATGAAGACAGTCCCGATAAGTACATAAACCACACAAAAGAAAATAATGGAAAATATAGTATCAATCTCACAGGAACAAAAAGTGAAATGAAAACCCCATACTTCAAGTCTGACTTAACTCATTCATTCAATTTTAGTTCTAAATAATAAACATATGTTAATTTATACATGATTTAGATCCTTTTTAAATTTTATTATTCCTTTTATATCACTTATTACCTTTCAATAACATTTTTTTAAATATTGGAGTTCATATTATACATTTTGTCAATGTTTAGAAATTTAGTAAAGACAATGAACTTTTTATAATTACAAATTGACCATGTGGTCAAAAGTACATTATATATAGATTGATATTAATGATTTAGATATCATATAAATCAAATATATCTAGTATATATGTACTTTGAATATTCCGTAAAATTTGGACATAATAAATGAAATGCACCGTTCATATAGATGGTAAGCCGTATGCACACATGAACATGACTTCCATTTTCATTTCACATTTAAAGAAATGAAAACTAAATGATAAATAGGTATATTATATTTCCAGTATAATATCATATAAAATTTCATTAACACCATCCTTTATATATTCCATTCATTCCATGAATGAGTCATTTCACTTTGAGGGGCGGTAGTCCTCACTTCCTCAAATGAAATTATCATATTTAACCAATATAAAACCCAAAAATCAATTATATAAATGAAAAATAAAGAAGAATAGAGTTAATATAAATATAATATATATCTCATATATAAAAATTTCCATCATAATTTATACCACGACAGGCGGTAGGAGATTATTGAATAATTAACGTTTCGTGGGATAGTAGTTCACCATCCACAGAAACAATATGTTCGTATACATTAGATGGATGTGGGTGGATATATAGTAATAATAAATATAATAAAAAAAATAGTATATTAAGGATACTAGTGTTGTTTTGAAATAAGGTAATTATATGATTTTAGGGTGTTGGAGAAATAAAATAAAGGAAAAAATCTTAAGATAAAACATTACCTTTAAATCGGCCAACTCGCTCTGGTTTAAACCAAAAGGTTTTATTAAAGTTTATTATGCCTAAAATAAGGATTCTATGTGCACGAGAGGTATTTTGGGAGATTATATAGGTAGAGTTTGGAATATCCATTGGGTTTGATATGTGTTACTAATGGTTTAGAGGTGATAGATTTTTATAAGGGGGGAGGAGGGTCTCTATTGGAATGTTTGAAATTATTATTTTATTATAAACCTAATTTTGGTTTCAAAGGGACCCAAACATATTAAATTTGAAATAAGATGACTATTATTCAAAATACTCACAACCAATATGTTTTATACAAGTAATGGTTTTAAATTGAACATTACCATTTAGCTTTAACCATTAGTTTAATAATGTGACTCTTACAATGTATTATTGTGTATTCACACTATAAGGTTAACATAGTTCATATGATATGCCAATATAACCACAAGTGGTTAATTAATAACATTTTCTGCCATTTCAAATCCATTTGTAAGAATATTATATTTTTAAGATTAAATTATCATTTAATAAAAAAATATTTGTTTTAAAAACTCATTTCTATCAATTTAAATAATATTCATTTCATGACATTTTCCACAAGTACCAAACAACATGATTCATTCAATAAAACATAATGAATTCATATATACCAATTCATACACATTTTTTAAAATTCGTACATAGCAAAAAAAGTTTCAAAATAAATTTATTTTAATATTTTTAATCTCATTTATTTATAACAATCAATAATGGTGTAGTCATTAAATCATCATTATGTCATAAATAAATATATTTATTTAATTTATAATAATTATAAATAAAATACCATGATGTATGAAATATTTTTATATTTTAAATTAATATTTATAGTTGAAGATATGACTTATATAACCCCAAATAAATCTTTTTTACAAAAAGATATATGTTTTTGTTATTTTTGTCTTTACATTAAATTAAATAATATGAACTGTCATTATCACTCCCATGTGGCTACATGGGGTCCCAAAATCGTCCCAGGGATGTCCATGGTAATAATAATCTCATAAAATAGATTTAGGACAAGTGTGAGGATAATTTACTATTATTATAATATTATTTTTTACCCTTATATACCAGATTCACCCTTTAACCATGGTAAATAAAATATTTACCAAAGTAAATATTCATAATGTATAATAATAAAGATATGTTATTTACACAATTTGGACCTCTAGATTTCAAATACCAAATCTATTTTTCTAAATTCAAAACAGATAATTGGATGAAATTAATTTAAAATATATTCATGTTGTCATAATAAAAAGAATGTTTTTTGAGAAATAATAACTATCAAAAGATTAGCAGTGGTTTATATCCAATATTAAAGTGAAATTACTAAAAATGAACAAAATTGGTATAAATGGTAAAAATATTATCTAATTTCACATTATAATCAATTAAAAATATAATTGAACCATATAAATAAATTATATTAAAAAGAAATTTTGAATTAAAATGTAGTATTTTTCAATATTCATTTAAAATGATCTTCATCAAAAAAATACAAAAATTTCATCCAAAGTAAATTTTTATGTCCTGATTCTAAAGAAAAATTTTATTTTCTCAAATAGAACATATAAATGTGATAAAAAATAAATTTTAGAAGTGTTCCCCATAAAATGGTGGTAAATTGACTTGTTAATGAATATAAGACAATCTGTGATTAAAATTTGGATTTATTCACATTTGAATATGAAATATTCTTTTTCAAAAAGATAAAAAAATTTAACAAGATTGTGTAATAATATTCTAGTTAGTTTTGTTCATTCCATCCAATACAAAGACTATGTGTTAACTACCAATTAAAATAATAATTTTATTATATTATTTTTCAGTATAAATCAAAATTTTTTGATATATAACATTTTGGAGAAATCTTGTTGTTGCATGTTTAGTATTGTATTAGAAAAATAGTCACATTTAACATAAAATTAATATATTATTCATATGTTTTAATAGAAATAAGAAATTATAATTCTATAAATACTAGGGTCGTTACTATTATGAGAAGTTTAAGGATTATATATGAATTTTATTATGTAATTATACCACTATAATAATAATAATTTCATGTCTACCCTTTTCCATCTATTATTCTGAGAAAATGATAACGTTGCACGTGCATACAAATGCTTTACTATCTCAATGATACATTATGACTCATTAGTCACATATAATATACATGGTTGGAACTGAGGATGAATTTAATGAATATATATGTGATATAATACTTTAAAATATTTCATTCATAATAATACATCATTTAAATTATTTACATTTATCCCAACAAGAAAATGAAAATAGCATTCATGTATAAATACAACATATGGTCTCTATGAACGATGTATTTATTTAATCATTATTAATTATTATAAATATATAGTTACTGAATATATACTAGTTTTATTTAATTTTTTATATTTAGGAAATTCTTAAATCATTATATATTTTTTTGAATCATGAATACCAAACCAAATCACATACAAATAACAAGGTAGTATTCACCCAAAACGTAACATTAATAAGATGTTAATAATAATAATAAATATAAAGTATTAATAATTTCATAAATTTAACTAAATATATGAATATTTTTCTATGATTAATGTTATATATAATTTTATTTATTATATTATATTTTTAAGGAGTCTGGTGAGATTCAAGATATAAGGTAGGGGTTAATTTTGTGATCTCATAATTATCTGAGGTTGTTTATATATTATTATTTATTTGAGAATATTTATCATCTATGTCTATGATTTATAAAAAAATTCATAATTTTTTTCTATTCTTGTAGCACACTATAAATATTCAACTAAAAAATAATATTGAATGAATAAAACACTATGTCTCTAAAAAACTATAATTTGTAATTACCTATCCAATAAACATAATTTTATTACTTATATGATTTTAATTTAAAAAAAAAAACTCACGTACATGGTGGCGTTTTGGGTGATATTTGGAGTCTGATAGAATAAACATAACTATGTGTGAATAGTAAATTACCCATATGAATAGTAATGTACCATTATGAATAGAAATATTACCCTTATAAATAGTATACTAATCTATGAATGTATAATAATATTTATGAATCATATAAATGAAGTAAAGTATTTATAAATAATTAATTAGGTATTCATATTTTTGTGAGGGACAAATATTTAATTAAAATTTTTAAATAATAATTTAAATCATTTTTATAAAACTTTTTCAAAATTAGTAAATTTTTTTATATGATTTTAGAATAATATAATAAGAAATTAATTAATTTTTCTGTGTATTATAAAATTTTGTTTGGTTTTAAAAATGTATTTTTGAGTAAATAATGATTTAATTTAGAAATTTAATTTATCATATTTAGAAAAAAATTTATGACAAAATGGAGTCCATTTTTGGATTATTAATTTAAAAAACTATATTTGTAAAATTCTAGGAATTTTTCTTAAATATTTGAATTATTAATGAATATGGAAATACGATAATTTACTAAATATATTCATTATAGGGTAAATACACTATTCATTTAATCATGGATGAGGTAAGAAACATTTAGTGAGAACTCAGATGAACTTAATATTATTATGTATCAATTGAATAAATAAAATTTATAGTCCTGAAAAAAATTAAATAATGAATAAGTTATTCAAAAATCACCCCTCTCTTATGCTAAAAACAATGTATCCTCACTCCCTCTTATATTCCCTCCTCTCATGCTTTATCACTTTTTAATATTCATCTTAAATATCCTCCCAATATCCTCTACCACATTTATTTGACTATGGTCTCAAATAAATTCCAAAACCTCTCCTCTATGGATGCAATAAAAGAAGATATCATTTGGAGGTAAATTCATCTCTTCCATTCAATTATTTCGAGTTCCTTTCTAATCATTTGTCACCTTATTTCATCCAAATGTTATGTTAATAATATTACATTTTAGTTAATGGAATTTTGTTATGAAAATGGAATAATTTAGCACTATCTACACTTTGGACTTTTTAGTATGGGAAATGTGAACACCATCCAATATGTGTCAATTTATCACATTCACAGGCGACAAGTTTTCAATTTCTATTATCGTCGTCAATTCTGGTCATGAAACCATTTTTTTGGTTTAAAAAGAATATAATATGTGCATTATAACATATTTACAGTTATTTAATCATAATTTATAAATTATATTAATTTATAAATCAAAATGATTTTGTTGTGATTATAAACTATCAATTAACATAACTAATTATAATTAATGTTTTAGATAAGGATTCTTCAACACTCCCAACAACCAAATGAATTTTATAACCACGTAATATTATGGATGCTAAAAACAAAATCAAATTCTATTTTTTACAACCATTCTAATCATACATGTTTATCATTTCCTCTATATAATAAACCGTTCATGAATACCAATGAAGAAAATACTCCCAAAAATAAAATTGAACCTCTTAAATATATCAACAAGTCGATGAATGAACAAAATAAAGACATAATAAATTATTTACATAAATAATATTTTCTGGATATATTAATTCGTGGATTTAATTTGGATTTCCCAGAAATTGAGATCACAAGAATAATACTGCTATACGAAAGGTATGGGTTCTCTACCTGAACCTCTAATTTCCTTCGGGTTACTTTTATTCTCTACATAACTCAATTAAATTATTATGTATTTATATATACTCCTCATAAATTCTTTTTTAATGTTCTATATATGTTTAAAAACCATAATCATATATTTATTTATGTGGTGTTAAATTTTTTAAAAGTATCTTCCAAAATTTCCTCTAGAAATACAATCCTAATTCAACATAATTTCTCATATTCATACATATTTTCATGGGAAATTTATAATATGTTTTTAGAAATCATCATATTTCTAAAATATATGATTCTATTATAACAATACTATATTACTTCAAATATGGTTTTATACTTACATTTTTTCAAAATAACTATTCTTTTCAAAATACAATAGTATTTATCGGAAGAATTACTAGATGATTTTATAAGAGTATCATCATCTATTTAAACACTCTTATTAATTATTATAAATTGTTGGTGTTATACTTTAAGATATCTTATAACATATTTAATTCAATTGTTTACTATTATTTTTACTTTTGATGTGCTATCTTTAAACTATTCACCAATTTACACATAATTGTTAATGATTAGGATTAATGTTTGGGGAATGATATTTAAATTTCATATATTAGTTTTAATATGAATATATATGATGTTAATTTTTATCCACATTCATTTGAAGAATTCATTGGACTCATTATGTGAAGGTTGGGGACCTCTATAGCCCATCAATTTATTGGTAGGTCTTATGAAAAAATCTACCTTCTTGGCAACAAGACTTGACAAAAAGGTTATTTATGGTCATGGCATAAGGCCTTGATAGTATGGTTATGATGTTTGAAATTATTCATTACCTTATTATGTAACTAATAATTGAATATTCTCATTGATATTCAACTAGTAGAATACCCGTCATTATGCTTTATTGTGGAATTATTTATTTATCACTTATTCCTCCAACAATGTGTTCAAGTTTATTTTTAATGGAATGTGTTTTTATTTTTCACCTTTGTCAAATTTTATTTTTATAGTTTTTCTTATTGTATTTATTTCCATTTTTAATCATTTTAGATCACCCCTATCTTATGATTCTTTTCCCTAAGACATGAAATGTAATATTATGAATTACATAAAAAGATAACCTAGGAGTCATGGATGATATGAAAGGAATTTCTATATTGTTTTACATTTCAAGATGTAATGTTGAGCATACATATGTATCTGGTCTTACAAATATATAAAACTATTCATTTCTTCAATATAAAACATTATTATAATCATACAAATTTATTGAAATAAAACACCAAATCCTCGCAACTGGTTTTGGGGTCTTTACAGTTGATATCAAAGGAATTTTTGTAGAAATCATAGAAACAGTATTTAGAAAATTTAGATTTGGGATAAAAACACTAAGATATAATTTCATGATAAACATACAAGAACACCCTAAAATTTTGGTAATGAATATATTATGTAGATCTTTATAGAAAATACATCATTGTTTGGATACTTCATGTGGACCTTGTTCGACCCCAGATGTACATAGGAGTATCAAATCTGACAAGGAGTTTCAGGAATGAACCAAGGCATCTTGGTACATGACAATGGGCCTTATAGCCCAGCCTATTTCATACTCCTTGGGTATTTTCTTAGGATAATTCCCATTTTCATTACAATACATCATGAATTATTTATATGTCAATTTTTCTTAAATGAAACCATATTTATGATATTGATATTAACTGTGTATATGATTTCAATTTGATCAAAGTATTTTACTTCATTGAGATTATATATTATGAATTATAACCTAATCTATTTTATGCCATTATAAAGAAATGTAACCTAGTGGAAGGAATGTAAACAACATGAATAGGCATGTACCATCAATGGATTTCCCTCCAATGTGAGATAATGATGTTGGATCTAGTTATACATCTGGTGCTGAGAAACATATAATTATACTAGGATATAAGACTCATGTTATGAACAATAACCCTACCTTTATTGAGCATCTAGATCCACAACATAAAGGTGTTATGTTAGGCTTAGTTATATGACAATAACATCCATCATTTAATTGGACTACAAAGTCATTTGCAGTAGACCAGTGTATAAGTTCATTAGATAATATATTTCTCTATTTGGTTTGTATTAAAATAGTGATGGTTTTCATTGGAGTTTGACATCATTCGAGAGAAGCAGATTAGTCATGGATTTACTTTAATACACAAAAGAGGGGGTTGAAATAGAAGAAATGTAGTAGAGGGATTTTAAGGAAATATTCCCTAAAAAACATCATGTTTGAACAATGATCACATATAAATACGATGTTTATAAATATGAGGAAAAAACGACAAGAATGTTATAAATAATAAATATAACTTCACTATGTAAACAAGACATGAGGAAAACTACGTACATAATTAGAAGAGCATGGTTTAGTGATTATATGATGGCTTAAAACCATTCCTATGATTGTATGTTTTCTCCCAAATTTTCTCATCACATATAGATATAGTATCATTTCTATCAAGAAGGAAAAATAAATTATCTATGTATTATTATTTTAACAGAAATCAAGAGAAGAACATGGATTCTGAAAATGCCGGAAAAGAAAATATAAATATTTTGAAGAAGGAAAGTGTTGAACATCAACCATGTGTTAATTGTTGAATGATACAACATGGTCATTTCCTAAAAGGTATGGATGTTTGTTACATGTGTGAAGAAAAAGGCTACCAATCCTGGGATTTTATGTTGATGAATGAAGCTAAAATTGTTCAATGCTACAATTGGAAGGACATGGGACATTATGAAAATTATTTTCTTAGTCATCATGAAAACATTCCACAAATACGGCGAAGGAGAGACAAAAAAGATTATACAATCACAACTAATGATATTAAAGATCCAAATGTTGTGATGGAATGTACATTAATTGTTTACTCAAACTAAGACAATGGTTTATTTGATTATGGATCAATGAATTCATTCATATATTGCCATTTTTTAAAGAAAATTGAATGTGACTAATATTATTTAATAATGACGATGCTAGAGAAAACTATTAAGAAATATATCATTTCAACTATGATGTTTCAGGAAGTCTATATTATGTAATATAAAAGTTCTTTATCTATTTATTTTTTTATCCTAACAAATATTTACTTTTATATAATCAAATATATGGTTTGTATTTTTAATCATGATGTGAAAATATATTTTAAGAAGAAAGAGATTTTAATTTTTATGAATGATGTAGAATCTGTTATCTTTAGAGTATAAACACCATTATATTATTCATATCTGGATCCACCCAAAATAGATATACTAAATGTGAGAGGATGAGAACTCAATACCAATGAGTGAGGAAAAGAAAATTCAAATTCAAGAGGCACCTATTGTTAATGAATATATATTTTTTCAGAGGATTTAGGTAGACTTGATCCTGTGTGAGTAGTTGAGTTCTCTATTGACTTAATTTCTCAGTCAAGGCTTATATCAAATAATATTATTGAATGTATAATATATAATTAGAGGAACTTATGAAATAACTAGAGGAATTGAGTGATAATGGATTTATTCACCATAGTGTATCTCCATAGAGAGACCATTATCATTTGGTTAGGAAGAAAGATAGATCTATGAAGATGTGCATTGACTATATGGTGATCAATTCTACATTAATAATGAAAATTTATTACCTACATCACATTCATGATCCATTTGATGAACTTAGTGAAGGAAAATCTGTTTTTATGATTACAAATCGATACAGATATCAGAAATTGTGAGTGAGGAAGGATGTTATTGCATATGCAGTATTTAGAACTTGGTATAGGTATTACATGTTTACGGTAATTACTTTTGGAATTAATAATGAATGCTTTGTTTTCATGGATCTAATAAATAGTGTTTTCTAAAAATATCTTAATTAATTTTTTGGTGTATTTATTAACGATATATTGGAATACTCCAAATGTTATTTAGATCATGAAAATCACATTTTCACTATTCGGAAGACTCTTAAAAAAATGATTATATGGGATGTTTATAAATTGTGAATTTTGGATTCAATAAGTTTCTTTTCTTTGGAATAGTATCTATATGGATGGAATATTTGTTAATCCTACGATGAAAAAGGTTTATCCCTAATTGATTACTCTAATGAACATAACTAAGGTACATTATTTTATTGGTTTATCATGTTATTATCAGTGTTTCATTAAAAAATAATCTTTTTAAACAACCCAATAACCAAGATTACACAGAAAGTTTTTAGAATTATATGGAACGAAAAATGTGAGTAATGTTATCAGGAATTGAAAGGAATATTAGTGAATTCTATGATCTTGATTGTACCATTGGGGAGTGGTGGATTTGTGATCTATAGTGAGGCATAAAAGATACACATTCATCATGTCCTTTTGAAAAATGATAGTGTTATTGAATATGCATCAAGATGGCTAAAAATTCATGGTCATAACAATAAATGTAATGACATTTAGTTATCTATTGTAATATCTTCTCTAAAGACATGGAGACACTATCTCTCAGGATAATGGTTTGAGAAATATATGGATCATAATATCTTAAAATATATATCATCATAGAAAGAATGATACATGAGGAAATAGATATGGTCAAACTACTCAAGGTTTATTATTTTCTAATACACAACCACTCAGGGATCGAAAATATTGTGAACGATGCATTAATCGAGAAGGATCATGGATCCCTAAAAAATGTGAATTGAAAGGGATCCTATTTTTATGGATCTAGTGAATATGAATGTGGAAATTGTCAAAGAAGGTGTAAAATATTTACTTTTCCAATTCATTTCCCATCTATATTTATTAGAAACTATTTAAATCTCTCAACCTGATGATGAGAACAATAATCAAAATTAATGCTTTGAATGCTGGTAATTCGGCTAACTTCATGTGTGATAAAGGAATTTTGAAATTTGGGAAGAGGCTATGTATTCATTCAATAACTGAGATGAAAAGAGAGTTATTGGATGATACTAATATCTGAAATTTATTTATACTCTTTGTTAGTACTAAAATGTATTGAGATTTGAATGGGAATTTCTAATGGGGAATCATGATGTGAGAAATTGATGATTATGTATTAAGTAGTTTTTTCTATCAACAACTCACAACTGAAATAAAACATCCTAAAGTATACATGATACATGTACCTATTCATACATGGAAATGGAATGACATAACCCTAGATTTTGACATCACCATATGAAGAAATATACAGAAATATGTTTTATACACCAAAAAGTTGTGATAATGTTTATGAAAGGAAGCTTGTGGTCACATAGCATGTGGAGGAAACAACAAAAATGCCAACGACTGCTCAAACCCAATTCATGTCTTCTCAATGAAGTAGAAAAAGATCTTTGGTGATAATGAAAGGATAGATTTATGATTTCAAGTAAGAGATAATGTTTTCTTAAAAGAATACCCATTGATGGTTATTATATGATTTGGGAATAAAGGGAAATTAAGTTCTAATTTTATTTACCATATTAAAATTCAAGAGATAGTTGGACATATGGCTTATTATTTGGGAATGATTCCTATAAATTCTAAATTAAACAATTTGTTCCATGTATCATTGTTTATAAATAATATACTAGACCCAACACATGTCATCACTTCTAAAGGTATTGAATAAAAATTTGAACTATAATAATGTAATGAGACTTTACGGATTCTGAACTCTAATGAATATCTTTTGAGGAATCTAAGGAATCAATGTGTAAATATACACTTAAAAAATCATAAAATCAAAGAAGCAACAAGGTAGCGTTATGAGAATATGATAAAGTCCTACCCAAATATTTATACGAGGTAATATTCTATAAATTTTAAGAATAAAAATTTTCAATGGAGGGGAGAATGGAACATAAAAAGATTTTCAAATATATTTAGTGTTGAATGCATGATAATATTACTCATTACAAAAAATAATTTATTAACCAAGCCAATAAACATAATTTCATTACATATGTTATTTGAATTTAAAAAAATAGGAATACATGGTTGCATTCATTGTGATTCTCGGAGTCTAATAAAATTATCTTTAATTTGGATGAATAGTGACCTACCCTTATGAATAGTAATATACCCTTGTGAATAGTAATATGACACATATGAATAATATCCTCACCCATGAATGTATAAAAAAAAATTTAGGCACGTAATAAATGAATTAGAATATATTATAAATTATTAATTATGTATTACTATTTTTGTGAGGGAAAATTATTAATCATAATTTGAAATTATTATTTTAATTCATTTTAAAAAATAGGGTACTGAAAGAAATATGTTTTTCCATATTTTTTATAATAATTGAATAAGACCATAATTTATTTTTTAGGCTATAATAATATCAAATCTGGTTTTAAAATGTATTTTTTGAGTAAATAATGAATTAAATAAAAAAATTAATATTTAGAAAATTATTTTCGTAAAATGGAGTCTATAATTTTGGATTCTACATATTGAGAAATGTGAATGGTGATTTCTTTTGGTTTATTTCTAAAATATTTGAATTTTTAGTAAATAGTGAAATACAATAATTTGTTGTTTTGGTATATTATAGGTTAAATTCACTATTTATTTTATCATGGATAATGTAATAAACCATTAGTAAAAACTCACATGAACATATTATATTTATGGGTCACACGAATAAACACAATTTTTTGTCTTCAGAAAAAAATAAAAAAAATAAAATAGTTATTCAAAAATAATGCATCTCCTCCACAATAAAACCCCCCTCAATCCATCTTCTCTTAACTCCAATGATGTCATGTTTCTTTTCTAAATTCAATTCAAATATCCAACAGATATCATCCCTTATTTCCAAAATATCTTGGTCTCATAAAAAGACAAACATATCTGTTAAAGAGGCTCTCAAGGAAGATAACTTCAAGAGGTAGATTCCACTTTTGATTTCTTTTATTTTCTATTTCTTTTTTTCTTTCCTCACATCCTTTCATCCTATTATTGGGAAAACTACAGTACCCTACATGTAATATAATTTTTATATTATTATATCATAATTCATCATCATCACTCATTTCCCCTTATTTAATACAATAAATGAAAACACCATCTGAAATGTGTTAATCTATCACATTCAAGGACAATGTGTTTTCAATTTCTATTACAATCTATAATTATGGTCATGAAAACATTTTTATAGGTTAACCAAACAATAATATATGTATTCTATGTTATTTAAGGTTTTTTAATCTTTTATTACACAATATAATATTTAAAAAATGAAAATGGGTTCATTGTGATAAAAAACAGCCAATTAACTCAAACAATTATCATTAATGGTATAGATAGATAGTCATTATCTATCCCAATAACCAATTAAATTTTATAACCTTGAAATATTCTGTTTATTAAAAAATAAAATATAACATATATTCTATGAAACCATTATCATCTAAAATGTTTATCCTTTCATGTATATTTGTAAACCAGTCATGAATACCAAGGATGAAATTGCACCCAAATAGTAAAAATGATCCTTATAATCCCATAAAAAATTTAATGATTGAACATTATATGGATATAATGAATTCAATAAATAATGAAAAAGTTGTATAAATATAAAAATAATTAATATAATTTGGTTATCCTAGAATTTAATATCTCGTGAATAACACCATGAGACTTAAGTTATGGGTTTTCTATACCAACCTCGATTTTAATTCGTGTTACTCTTAGTCTCTACATACATCAATTAAATTATTATTTATTCATATTTAATTAAAATAAAATATATATTAAATATATATATATATATATTTTAAAAAAAATCCTATAATCATTTATTTGGAGTTGTATTTTTTAAAAGTATCTTTCATATATTCTTCTTGAAATACAACCCTGATTCAATTGAATTTCTCAAATTCTTACATATTTTCATGTGAACTATACATCATGTTTTTAGATACGATTATAATTATAAAATCAATAAATTTTTTATTAATATTATAACAAACTTCACTTCTAGTTTCATAAAAATATTTTTCCAATTGAATTAATGTTTTCCAAGTAAAAGAGTATTTATCTCATGAATTACTCGATGATTTTATAAGAGTATCATTATCTATTTCAACACTACTATTGATTCATATGTATTTTTGGGATGTGTATTTAATGATAATGTTTACCATATTTAATTTAATGTTATATTAGTTGTATGGTTATGGATGTTCTATCATAAAACCATTCACCAATTTACTCTGAATGGATAGTGTTTATTCTTAATGATTTGGGAAATTTATATACGTTTCAAATATTAGTTTCAATATTAATGTATAAGTCATTTATAATTATATCTATTCATATGATGGATGAATTGGACATAGTGTGTGCTGGTTGGGGACCTTTATATCCCCCTAATGCATTGGTAGATATCGTGAGATAAACAAAGGTACTTTCACAAGGTCATATAAGAATGGTTATTTATTCTCATGGAATGAGTCCATGACTGTAATGTTATGATGTAATACATTATTCAATACCTCATTAAGAAATTAGTAATTTAAATTTCATTTGTTTTTTTTGACTAGTATAACACCCGCGGTTATTCTTTAATATGGAATTATCTATTCATCACTTATTATTTCCATAACATGTTCATGATTATTTTTATAGGCATGTGTTTTTAGTTATTCACCATGACTAATGTTTATTATTATGGTATCATCTGCTGTATGGATCAAATTTATTGAGAATTTAAGCACACCCCTCTCTTATTTTGATTTATCCAAAACATGAAAATGTATATTATGAGTGACATGTTAAGATAGCCTAGGAGCTATGGATGTTGTCAAAAGAATTTCTATATTCTTCTTCCATTCATGATGTAATGTTGATCTTATGTGTGTATGTCATTTTCCAAATCTAATAAACTATTCATTCCTTCGAGATAAAAGTTTCATGTAATCATTCTAATGTAATTAAATATAGGAACCTAATCTGGGAAATCGAGGTTGCAGTTTATACAATTATTCAATCGATGATTAATGTCATTTTTACCCATATTTTTACACATGGATTGAATAATTGTTTTTTTCATTTTCCAAACAATGTACATTTTTTATTTTTTTAAAAATTAATGAGGACAATATTTTCTTTTCATTAATATGAAATTAATTGATATTTACATATTCATGATGATTTTTTTATTAAAATAATCCATTATAATATTAGAAGATTATTGAAATTGAAAAATATTTCATTTTAAAGTCATTAAAATTTTATGAAAACAATAAAAAAATAAGGAAGAACTGGTATTTTCTTCAATAATTATTGTCATGTAATAATAAAAATTTATTCCCATATTATGTTACATCTATTGGTGTTGTACAAGAATTTCTGAGAAATGAACCAATTTTATATTCATATTATTTCTATAAATGGGATATGTTTTTAGGGATTGATTTCCATGAACCCCGTTTGTCTTCCATTGGTTATATGCTGTTGAAAACCCCATTCTTTCAAAATATATGCTTTTTTGGAATGAATATGAAACCTATCTATTTTCTATAAGTTATTTTATTATTTATTATTTTGGATACACATTTCATTTCATTGGTTATTATATGGTTGTTTATGAACATGTGGAACATGTATATATGATTTCATTATGAGATGGGTGGGACCTATACTTCAATATAAATAATTGGTAAATTATTTATATATCATGAGATAGAAATAATGGGATTTGTCCAATAAGATGGTCAAGGTAGTGAACCATTACTACCAAGATGGTTTGGGAAGTGGACCCATACTAATAAATCTCATTGCCAATGATTCCTTTACTACCGTGGAAATCATTATTATATTCATGAGTGTCTATTATGGTTATATTATTTATTCCTAAATTATTAATTCATGTCTCATGTTCTTCATTTATATATGATTCTGTTTTTATGAATTGTCAATAAATATTCCAAGATTCATGTTAATGATGTTGGATATAGTGGTTATGATCTTCTAGATTCACTATCATGTTCTCATACCCAAATACCATTGAATATATTTACCTATAGCCTGTATTTACCATTTCAAAAAATCTATGTTCAACCCTTATTATGTTTTACATTAACCCAAGTTATCATGAAATGAATTATACATTATGTGGCTAAGAAGGGAGATATTCAGGAAGAAACATGGATAATGTAGCTCACTTATGTACCATTGTTTATGTTTCCATGTTTTTAACGGCACCAGATTAAAAGGAACATCAATGTTTATTTTTTTAATTTATTTTCTAATATAAAAAATGTAATTTGAAATTAAATTATGAATACGAATGGTCTCTAGAGTTGGTATTAGAGAAAAAATTGGTTAAAATTTGGAATATTGTATAAAATACAAAATGATAACACTAAGGAAAAGTCTATAGAAAAATATAAGGGTAAAAAAATGTAAATGAAAATGTTATGAAATAGGTTAAAATATAGAGGTGTTTTTTCCTAAAAATAGATCCCTATATTGATACTAGAAGTGGATTTTCTCTTTCACAACATTACGTGGTGGTGACAACTCCATAAAGGTGTGTCAGGCCTATCATGGGGTAACCTGGTACATGAAAATGAGCCTTATTGAACAACTATTTTTACACTCTTAGGGGATTTTATTTGTAAATTGACAAACTCATCATGTACCATCATAAATAATTTAAATATATGTATTCTATTAACAACATTTGATGAACCTATGTATTCATAGATTAATGAATGTGTCATAGTTTAGACATTATATAACTGAATATTCATGATTATGTGGTTCCTCTCCATTGTAAAATGTTTCTTACACCAGGTTTTTTTGTTTTAGCCCATGGATATAGCCTTAATGAACCATGTTAATGGAAATTAAAATGGAATATGCAACAATTTTTCACCCATGAAAACAAAAATAATGGGACATGGAATGATAAATGTATTTGTTATGCTCATCCAACATTCTCAAGATATGAATCATGTTGTACATCCAATTAAAAAATAGATGGAATACTATTATATTTATTCCTTCCCTATAAAACATATATCACCTTTTTATGGATCTTCTCATCCAATTATTGAATAATAATATATTAGTATGACTAAAATTATAGTCTCCATTCTCTAATATTTAAAGCACGAGAAATTTTTTATATCTATTTATTAGTTAGAATTTGAAGCAAACAAGTGGTGGAATCAAAATTAAATTATGACGAATTGTGAAAAAAATGATTCATTGGATTGGGAATAGTTGAAGAATTTATTTTGAAAAATTACTTTACATAGATTAATCATACAATATAGTAAAACTATTTCTCGATATGAAGAAAATGGTGGATGGGTTTTTTTGTAACTATGAAGATACTTGCACAAGACATAAAAGGGGTGATCATTAATTATAATCCAACATGAATGTTAATTTGATAAGTTCTTTGTGGGATTGATACCATGTTTCAGAGGTTACATGGACATAAGTGACTATAGTAGATACAATTATATTGTACATTGTGAAATAAATGTTGAAGTGGAGGATGTAGTCATGTACCATTATCATGTTTCTTATAAGTAGAGGAAGATAGAGATTGAAAGGTACTCTAAAAACCCTAAATAGAACAGGAGGTGCTTTCCATTATTCTCTATGTGTGGTAATATTCATGGAGGAAATACTATTACGATGTATAATAAATTTATTATGTGTATGAAAGAATATCATTTGAATTTTGATCACTGATGCGATGGAATGGTGTGAATGGAGAGAAAGAGACACATAATTCACCTCCCAGGCTTCAATGCAACAAGTGTAATGAGAATTGGCATTTTTATAAACAATGAAAAAACCCAAGGGATGGTGATTATGTTCAAAATTATCAACCTATAATGATGAAGGATAACTGGAAATCTCAAGTGATCCCTATTTTTGAAGAAGGATGCTTTAACGACGTGGTGAAAAGTACAAATACCACAAACTCTAGATATAAAAATGTATTATTTGACTTTAGATCTACACACACTATCATATATAAATAATTTTTTAAGGTTGTAAGGATTCAACCCAAAATGTTAGATATTGAATTAGAATTTCATTTACTTAATGGTATGATGATTACATTTCAATTCTATAATTCCTCTCTAATGAATGATTGTGGGAATTTGTTTTGCAACAAATCTTATAATTCTTCATCTAGGTTTATATGATGTCATCCTAGGAAAGAAATTTATTAATTTTTATAAATCCCACATCAATTTTCCTGGAAGTGATTTTATGTGTGATATTTCTAAACAACCTATGTCCATCTATGAATGTGATGAAAAGTATGTACCACGCCTGGTGAATACATCCATTGTATGGGTATTAATTCGCATACAGAAGGAAATTTTATCTCAAATAGTTGGTGAGAAAATTGGAATCTATGAAATAACTATTTTTTTAATATTGTCATTTTCTTTTGAGAATATTTTCACAGTCTTCAACCATAATATAATATAGAGGACTTTATAGAGCTCATACATGATTCTAACAAAATTCCAATGTCTCTATATATAATAGCCCTATTTGAGTTATAGGTATTCGAGAAGAGAATCTAATTAATCATTGATAGTTGATTTATTTTTCCATATGTGTTACATTTGGGGTGCACTGGTTCATTTTTTAAATATGTACTATGAATCAATGAGTTATTATTTTGATTATCGGTAGTTAAACAATATCACAATCAAGAACAAGTATCGTATTCCTTGTATTGATGATTTGATTGATCCACTATGTGGAGATCAATATATTTTTAGGATTGAACATAAGTATTCATAAATATATTTAAGGGTTGTGATGGAGGAAATAACCAAGATGTAATTCCAATCATGGTATGGTCCCTATTAATATATATTAATGCCTTTTGTTCTTACTATATTCCTTAGTATATTATGGGATTTGACGAATAATGCCTTTGGGGAATATGATAATCAATTTGAGTATGTATTTATATGTGATATATATACATTAAAATATGAAGTAAGATCATGAATATCATTTGATAATTGTGATAAATACCTTATGTATAAAGAAATTAATTTTAATATTCACACAATGTATATTTTTTTGCAAAATATTCTATTTTGGGTTCACATAATATCTAGAATGTGTATAGAAATAGTTCCATGAAAGACATAGTGTATCAACTGTTTTACCATACCAAACCTAATGTATGAGATCCAATGTTTTCTTTTCATTATCTAGATATTATCTACAGTTTTTGAAAAATATCCCATCCATATCTGATCCATTGTCCAAGATAACTCATAGGGGTTCCAACATCTTATGGATAAATGAATGTGCAAATAATTTAAAATAATGTTAATTAGATCACTTATTCATACCATAACATTTAGTGGTTATTAGTCTCCAACATTATGTATGCATCCATGAAATGAATGGGATGTTTTATAAAATAGAACAAGATGGTTATCACGCATGCCCCATGGCAATTGAAGATTCATTATCTAAATTACCTAACTCATGATATCAAGTGTATTGTGGTAATTTTTACATTAAATAAGTGGAGGAACAATCTTTATGATGAAAAGTGTGACATATATACTTATCATAAAGATATAAAATATGCATTTAGAAAAATGATGTTGAACATGGGCCAAAGAATATGGTTAGAGTGGATAATGGATTATGAATTCTAAACACATTATGACGAGAGTAAAGAATATATGTTCATTAATGGTCTAATTTGAAGAGATCCTTCATGATTTTCAGGGATAACGATAAAAAAATATCAATTATTACTTTATTTGTAGATAATGGACCTATGAATCAAAAAGGAAGATTATAACCTTACTTTGTTCAATTGATTTTTTAGTCCTCAATCATTGTGAATATTAAATAGGTGTAGAAAAAATATGTGTAGTTATAAAATAAGTTAATAAATGTTTCTAATATTATCATTGATCTAGATGGAATGATATGGTCCAAGAACTGTGCATGTGTTCCTCCAAAACTATATTTGAATTGGGATCATTTTGAGGAAGCTCATAGATCTTTATTCCCTATTCATCATGTAAGTATGAAGATATATAAATAATATAAATAACACTTCTTGTGTTATGGCGTGAAGAGTGATATTATAGTGTTTATATCCTGATGCTTGGTATGAATAAAGGTTAAAGATGACTTACAAAAACTCTAATAGGATTTTTTATCCAATACTCATAACATAATTGTAATGGGGGTACAATACATGAATTTTTTCACATGCCTACACAAACAATTTTAAGGGTATAATGATATATTGGGGTAGTTAATCTATTTTCTATGTAAGAACATTTCATTGCAATTTGAAAAGACTTTTCTCTATATCAATCTTCCAATATATACATTAAATAAGTAGAAAGGTTTCATTGAGTACCATAATATACTATATCTATCTGGGACGAGAGTTTTTCCATAATGTTATGGAAAATTATTCAACAAAAACTTGAAACAGAATTGATATTCATCAATTCTTATCATCTTTTATATGTATGGTTTTTCAAAAAAAATCATACACTATAGGATATGGTTAGATATTTTTCACTATATGTCAAAGGTTATTGGGATAAACACCTTCCACTAGTTTAGAATTATTACACCAGTAGTTTTATATCAAGCATTCATGTTTATCATTATAAATCTCTATACAGGAAGAAATTTAGAGATTCAACGTGACGGAATACAGTTGGGACATGAAAGAAATTTGAACATGATTTCTCTAAATACATAACTATGATGAATTGAACAATTCAGAAACATATCAAAGAAGAAAAATTCTACAGAAAACATATTAGGATAATTGATAAACTGATCTAGAATCTAATTTTATTATGAAGGTGTTTCTATGAATTTTTCTAGGGAATAAGGTCTTGTGATTTGGCGAAAATGTAAAATAATCCCCTGATATAACATTCACTATAAAATTCAGGATTTTATGGAGAATGTAGAATATCAATAGGCAGAGTCCTCAAATATAACTCAATTACAAGATATGTTCCATGTTTCTATCTGGTAGAAGTATATATCAAACCCTACCATATAATGAAATCATTGACTATACTATTGGAGTTGGTTATTTCTTTTGAGGAACAACCACTCAGAATTATAGATCTTGCAAGGTATTTTTTTGAATCATGAACAATCACCTAGAAAAAGATTTTTGGTGAAATCACCAGTTAGAGGAAGCTACATGGGTATCTATGGATATGATGAAGCATAATTATCCAAATTGTTTTGTACAAAAAAGATTATTTACACTAGTGTTACTCATTGCATTCATAGAAATGATCAGTGTTTCCAATCATAATATTTCTCTAGGTGGTTTATTTTTTGATGGAATTATTTTTATGAAAACCATTTCTCTTAAAAGGTTATATTCCTATGAACACATTTTTATTTCATGCGTTATGATTTGATTAAATTATTATGAATCATATCTCTCTTCAATAGGTTTAGATTTGATTACATGTTTTTGAAACCCATTTTATGGCATGGGTTATAATATGATTGTTTTTGATATTGTGGAACATTTATTAAATATTTTATTATGATATGGGTGGGAGCTATACCTCCCTCCAATGTGTTCTGTAAGGATTTAGTTCTCATGATAGAGACATAAGTGAATTTTTTTCACTATGATAATCATGAGAGTGATCCATGAATACAATGATGTGTTGGGAAATATACTCGTACTTCCATGATAGCCATGGAATCTATGTCTTTACTACTATAGAAATCATTATCTTATAATTATGTTTCTTCTATAGTTACATGTTTTATTCCGTTGTCATGTATTCATGGATCATATTCTATATTTCCTTATGATTCATATCTTATGAACTGCCAATCATTATGCCATGATTCTTATTTATGATATATGAAATGCAGGGTATGATCATATAATTTCATTTTAATGTTATCATAAACTTATGATTGTGTTATTATTATATATATCCCATGTTTACCCTTACTGAGAATCTAATATCACCCATTTTTATGTTCTCTATTTATATGGGTTATGAAGATATGTATTATGATTTATTTTTCTATGAAGGGATATAATCAAGAAGAATTTTGTGGGAGATAATTTATCTCCCAAATGTACAGGTGTTTAGATCTCAATGTTTGGAGAGTAACTACACTAAAAATATATATGGTAATTTGTTTCTATAATGTACTAAACAATTCCACAAAAGTGGTGTAACGTTAATGAATGAAAAGAGAGGGTTATTATATGTTAATCTATGGTAGTTATGTTTGGTACCAATGGAAATGTTTAATTACCCATTGGAAAAAGTCATTAGAAAAAAATAGTGAGATTCAAAGGTATATTTATAATGATATATCTAGGGATGTCTCAAATTATAATACTGGGGATAATTTATAGTATAGGAAAATTTTGTTTAACATTTGTAAGAGATTGAGAGAGTTGTTTCCATGAAATTAAATCCAAATAATGATATTAAAAGTTGATGTGGATCTATCATACATTTACATAGGTGTAATAAACAAGAACACACTATACTAAGCTATATATGAATAAGAAGTATTGTGTGACAGAAGGCTTTACTACACACTTGGATTTACAATCCCATGGGATATGCTTTGGAAATCCACAAACTCTGTACAAATATTATTGATTGATTTTAATTGATGATAGATATAAATTATTTATGATTATCCTATAGTGTCATATATTAAAAATATGTTTCCTGGTTTAGAAATATCATAAGTTATTTTTCATGAATATCAGGTTTTAGGCATGTATAAGTTTTACTCACATTATTATATATAAATTTTTTCAACAATGACAATCAGAATGAGCATGGATAATGTGGAATGTGATTGAAAATTTGATGATAATAAAACACTACGGAAGATGACTGTCATAATAGATTTTATGATAAAGCCAAAATATTTTTTATAAAGCATGATTAACAATATTTAACTTAACCAAATCATGGGCTCACCAATGAAAAGAAATATATTTATTATTCCAAGTTTGTGTAATGGAGTCCAGTGAGGAAAAATATATTTGGTTTCCTTTGTGTTGACAATGTAGAAATAATAACCCAATTGAATAACTTCGGAGAACAAGATGTGGTTTTGACAATGGAAAAGAAGGTTAGAATGAAATTAACAAGAAATAGGAAATGAAAATATTGGTCAATTAATTGAATTTGAATAATTTCCTTCCAATGGAATCATCAATGATTAAAAGCATTAAATGTGAAATGAATGGGAATTATGGGAATAAATTTATTAAGTGGAAATATCCCGAATATAGTTAGTATGGTTGTATGTGTAATGGTTGTTTTATTAATGTTGATGAGAATATATGTGAAATGTGAAATGATAGTGTGATTATGTTATATAATGAGGTTTCTTAGTTAATGTCATAAGGATTATCTGGAATGATCATGTGTTAATTGTATTTGGATCCATGACTTATGCATTATCAGTTTTGAAATATTTATTTAATGGTGAATATAATTTTTCTATGGATTTAATAGAATATTTTGAATGATTTTGATTGAATTGAATAGAGAATTAATGGATAAGTGATATTTATGGGAATCACATGATGAAGATAAACCTAACCCTTATTATGTTCCAAATTTTGAGATAGTGCTCTTTTGGAAAAGTTATGTTAGATGTGAATAACTAATTTGTATGGGAAATACATGTCTTCAGTGTAGTATTGTGGAAATTTATCTTATTACCATGATTCAATAGAATACATGATGAAAGTATCCACTTTTTTAGTAAATGAAAAATAAGATATGCATTCTGATATATGGGGGATCAATGTTAAAAAGTTTCTACGAAATGTAGTTCCCTTATTTCTAATGTTTATTATATCTTTATTCCATAAGAGTCACAAGGATAATATTTTGAAATTTCTTCAAATGTTTTGGAATGTAGTAATAATTAATTACTACAATATTACTAGTTATGAATATTTCTTTTTTATTATGATTACATTGATTAAATCATATGATAAAACTTTCAAGAACCCCCATTTTTTATATTTCATAATTTTATTCATGATGTCATCATGTAATGTACATGTTTTCCAATATTTAGTATAGAAGGAAATTTATGAAATGATTTTTAAGAAATGCCACTTTATATATCTCTTTAGTCAATTATCTATTTTCCAATAATAGCCATTTTTTTAAATCATTCGTTCTTACATATGTTTAATATTTTTACATTTTTTTAGGGGCATATTCTTCTCATTTTCTAATCACGTAAATTTTATAAAAATATTATTGTGAAAAATGGATGTTCAATATATACAAATATATCCATAGTTATGACAATAATTTCCTTGAAGATTAAATTTCATGTTTTTGTGGTAATTGTTAAATAAATAGTATTATTAATATTTCAAAATTTCTAATTTTTATATTTATTTTCAAGAGTAATTTTTTTAATTTTTATATACATCTTCTAAAATGTTTTCGACACCTTTTAAAAGAAAATGGGTTTCAAAAGGTTTTCATAATTTATTATAAATTTTCAAACCCATTTTAATAAAATGTATATTATGTTTTAAATATTGTTTTTCAATGTGTAAAATATATTTCTCTCAATAAATGTGTAAAATATAATTTCCAATTTTTCGTTATAATAAAATAAATGTTGAAAATGTTTTACGAAATATATTTTCAATGATACATATTTTACTTAATAAACGTTCCAAGAGGTCATTAAAAATTAATCCTTATCTAAGAGGTCCTACATTGAAATATATTATGCAATAATGAGAATATGAACGAAGGAAATTGTCTGTATTCTTTGTTTGAATGGTTTATGTTTATGATGATAATTTATTTATGAAACCTATTTTTCGTAAAAGAATAAAATTATTTTGAAACCTTCTTAACTTTAGGGGTAATGATTTGATGAAACTATGATGAATTCTGTCACTTTTCCACATGTTTTGATATGATGAAAAATTGATGATAGTTATGTCATTTCTTCGGTTATGATAAGGAAATTATAAAACTGATCTCTTATTATTGAACATGGTATGATTAATGTTTTATTATATCATTTAACATGTACATATGGTATTAACATGTGATAGGTGGAACATATATCTACCTTTCAAGAATTAGAAAATGATTTATACGTCTTGAGATTATTATAGTAAACATGTTGATGTATTTGATCCACTATGGGAAGAAATGGAAACCTAATACACTAAGGGAAGAAGTGGAAACCCATTCCACTATGGGAAGAATGTGTAACATGATCGAATATAAGGAAAGGACTACGATGGTGGTGTGTCCCAATCAGTAGGTGTAGACCCCATTAAGTTCACAACAATGTTTTTTAAAAAAAATCTATGACTTATAAGGAATGTTTTTATATGATATGTTAATTAGACATGTCTATATCATGTTCCAATATTATTCTCTCACTACTAATGATATAATTTCCCTTATTATTTATGTCTTATGAGATACCAATTGTTATTAGATGACACCAGATTATGATATTTGATATACAGGTAATGAAAATCAATTATTTATCATGTTTTCATACACATATTCTCATATGATGATTGTGTATATCCTTTTAATCTAGTACATATCATATTATCTTACCCATTATTATGATTCATTTCCTCATATTATGAATAATGGTTTTATGTATGATTACTTAATGTGAAGACCACTGAGAAAAACACTGAATATCTTTCACCGGGCAAGAATATTGTGATCAATGTTTCCAAATACACTAAACTATTACGGTCCTCAGACGTGTATTTTTCTAATGCGTGGAATAATCATTAAAAATAACATTTTATACATGGACAGTAAGACTAGGAATCTATATTATTTATGATTTATGAGAGTTTAATCTATAAGATTCAATTATAAAATAGATTCCCGCATTTTTTTAAATAATGGATATTGAATTCAAAGAATTCTTTTGATTTGATTATGTGTTGTTTGATTATGTATTTGTGAAATTACATTTGAAAGATTAATTATATATTATTTCAACAAAGACGTGAGGGGTGTTTTTAAAATTGAATGAATTGATATGTGGTATATAGATATTGGGATCCTATGGTACATGTGGGACGAATTGATTAGGACATGCACACTATTATAGATTTCAGAAACCATGGATTCACTTATGAAAAACTATAACTATGAATTTTTATGATAAGGGTTTCAATTTTTTGTGGTGTTTTCTAATGTATTTCCCTATTTTTGAAGGATTCATTCACACAATATCATTGGATCATTAATTAGTGAGGATTCCATCTTACCCAGACACAACATAACATATGACTAGTTTACATTGAATTTATTTTAAAATAATTATTTATAAATTCACACAAGAATAGATTATTGGAAAATATTTTTAAAATGGATTGGTTATTAATGTTTTAGATACAATTCTAAAAATAGTTGAATTGCATGATATATTAAAAGTCGTGTAATGATAAATTTCATGTCTTAACATTTCATAAATGATTGTAATTGGACTATTTTGTAATGTGTTCTTCTAGAATAATTATTGTGATCCCACTGTGCTTATTTTTCTTACACCTAGAATATATAATTTTGTTCTTATAAACTATAGATATTTTTTGTTTGTAATGATATGGTGCCACATGTCATTAATATATATTCATTTTTTGGCGTTTAGGATCGCAATGGGAACATAATGGGAAATTTATCTCAATGGAACATTATCAAAAATAATGTTATATATAATCCTTCTAAATATTATAATATGATGTGTTAAAGCTATTGTGTGGGAAAAAATAAAAATAAAATTTGATCATGGGGTGAATGAAATCATAATTTATACTACTATATGAGATTAATAACTATTTAACTATAATATTCATTTGTATTATTTCCAATCCCATTGAAAAAAAATGATTGGTGTCATTTCTATGTTATTGGGTTCCAGCTCAATCATTGTCATGGTATGAAGGAAATTCAATTTCAGGGAAGAAAATAAAAATTATAATATCTCAACCATATATATTATATTTATACACCCACATAAAAACCCATAAATACTTGTATACTCACATTCATAATTAATTCATTTTATTTAAATAAAATCAAAAAAATTTTATCATCTAAATATTTCTATTTTCTTTTTACTGGTATTTTTCATTATTTTTAAGATAATGTTTTTCTCTAAATACATAGTTTTCATTCATTGTGTGTTTTATCTTAGTATATGCTCTTCTATTTTACATATGTTTTGCAACTTTATTCATTTCGATTATATTAAATAATATCACATAACTTTATTATATCAATAATGTATATTCTAGTTATAGTATTATAACTAGAATCTTTGGATCACGATAATGATTTACTACAAATTATGATTAGCTAACCTTGATCACATAGTGTCTATATGTAATTATTTTCATCTCTGTGCTTGACTTATATAGAGAGATTAGTGACATCAAATATAAATGTGGTTGATTGATAGGGTATAAAAAATTTAAAAAAATACATTGTTAATTGATTCACCTACCCCGTATTAGTTATCATCATTGTGTCAAGGGCCATTACAATGTAACAATGCAATAAAGGCCACCACTAAATATGAGTGTGATCATAAATCCCATTATGTAGTAACCCATGTATTTTTTATTTGTATTGAGGGTGTAGTAAAGAAACATGTGACAATAAATATCCTCAAAATTTACATAAATCTCTAAAATAAAATCTAAGATATAGTATTTCCCAACTCTATCTAGTATGGCCAAATTTCTTATGACTTTTTATTGCTATCACCATAATAATCCATATCTAATATCCATGAAAAACCCCAAATCACAACCATATTAACTCAAAAACATCACATACACATCCCAAAAATCCATAGTATGTATTAGATCCATTATTGTTAAAAATCAATATTTCCAAAAGATTAATTTTCTAGATAATGGAAACAAAAAAACATTGATCCTAATCAAACCATGTAATAATATTATATAACATGACCTTTATGACTTGTCCATTAAATTAAGATGATTTACTACGAGTGAATAATATATAAAAATTATAAAATGGTCCTACTAAATATATAATTATTGATAAAGTATTAGTTATTAATCACTCAACTTTTATTAAGTAATTTTACTCTTCGAAAATAAATATTCATTAAAAATGAATTTATTTGTTTCTTTGGGTCGATTCTAAAATGAAATTATGATATTCTCGGAAATGAAATTTTATAAAAAGGATACAATTTTATAATAATCAATTTAAAATTATATTATGGAGAATGTTTTTTAGAAAATATTTCCATTATGATGAATAGTGAAAAATATTGTTTTTTATTCAAAACAATATTTTGTTTTACAATTAAATAAAATGTAAAATTATATTTAGGAATATTTTTTAAGAATAATTAGTTTTTAGTGACTAAAAATAATACATTTATCATCTATTAACTAAATTTTATAATTGAATTTGGTGTTAACGAAATATTATATTTTAATAGGTTTTTTTAAAACCCATTTTTTCATCACATTTTATCGAATTTAATTTAAATTAAATTACAATAATTCAATGAATTGTATTTTAAAAAGATTTATTTCATATTTGGAATCATGATGTCCATATATATTAAATATTCTTTTTTTTATTTTTGTACAATATTAATAGTAACAATAGTACATATTTTTCTAGATGATAAGTGTAATTCCTATAATTATGTTTAAATTTAATATGATAAGAGATTGAAATTTCACTAAAACATTCATTAATTATGTCGTACAATTAATACTCAGATGTATACCTTTTATTCCCTTTGAAAATGTAATTTTTTTTTAATGTTTTTGGGAAGAATTGATTACATTAAATGATTTTTCCTGGTTGACGTTGTATTTATTCAAATAATTTAAAAACTATCTAAATCATTATAAAACTATTAAATGTAATATAATAAGAAATAATAGTTATGTTAAATAAATACAGAGGGATTAAAATATCAAAATAAAGAGGTTATAATTTATTACATTCCAATTCCATAATTTTAATATTGTTCTCATTGTCAAATTAGATGAGTAGATCAAAAATTGAAGTTATTATTATTTTATAGTAAATAATATTTAATTAGTTGACTAAATGTTATGAAAAATCTAATAACAAACCTGGGTATTAGTATGTTTTACTGAATACAAAATATGTCCTATATATTGAAAAAATTACCTTTAAAAATATATATATTTAATATTAAATAATAAATACTCATTACCATGATAATTTTAAAAAGGGGGTCACACATGTTATAAAAGAGTTAATGATAAACTTCTAAACAATACTATAGAAAATATCAATTGAAGATATTATGTAATCACATGCTCTTCCCATAATATAATTATATATAATTATATTATTTTTTATGTAATTTAATTTATAATAATTGAATAATTTTTTACATCCATGTATATGTTGTTCTTCTCTTATATTAGCATACATCTTCTCTTATATTCTTTAACCATCAGATGAAATTTAGTTCTTATGATATCTAATTGAATACTTTCTAAACATCCCTCCCCACATATTGGTGGACTTATTTCATTAATAATATAATCCATAAATGTTTTATGGTATAAATAAAAGTTTATAGTCTAATGTAGTGGTGTAGATCATTACAAAGAATTTTCACTTTATTGGTTATTTTATCCCCTGAAAAACATCTCCAAACATGATAGAATAATAAAATTATTTTATTATATTAGATAATATTTTCATTTATTTTATTGGTATACCCTATATATATCTCTTATTCAATAAAATATAAAATGAATCTATCTTTTTAATTCTAGGAGACTACCTCCTCACGAAATAGTGTTATTCATTTTCCTTCACCGCATCTCAAGAAAACATTTAATAATGGATTTAATGTTTATATTTGTATATATATATATATATTATAATAATGAAATAATTTTAATTATATATTTAATATATATCATATATTATCAGGCCTTCCCATCTATTGAATAATGATAATTTTGTTCATACGTTCATGTGGAATGCCACTTCTATAGAGAGATATGTTTAATTTTTCAAAACACCATCAAATGGATGGTAAAAAAAAGTTTATATAACTAAATTATATGATAATTATAATATAAATATAATTTATAAAAGTAAATATATATAAAATTTTCTATCATGGCCGTCTACAAATGAAACCTTTATTTAGAGATATGTATGACCTTATATCTCCAGGATTGTAAGATATGTCATTTTTTAATCATATATCATCAATTCTATTAATATATAATCAAAGTTTTAAAATTATAATTATTTAATTATCATTTTCCATTATTTGATTATATAATTTCCTATTCAACCATTTTTAACCAATGGAAATCATTTAGGACATATGATCTAGTTATCATCAAAACAACGGATGTGATCATAATATAACAATTAATTTAATATAACATTGTAATAAATTAAGTAAATAAATAAATAATTGAAAATGATCTAAATGATGTAACTATATTAAATATTTTTTTTATTCTAGAGGATTACTAATGAACTTGATGTGCTGGGTTTGAGGTATGGGGATTTTAACTTAAAAATCATCGCATAAAGTTTAACTTCCAAACATGATAATTCTATATCAATGTTCAAATAAATGAATAGAAAAATTTTGTATTTAAACATAAATGGATGATAATGATCCTCTAAACCGTATTTTACATTATTTAATTTTTTTAAATATATTCTTTATGTAAATGGCACATTATTGTTAAAAAATTATTTAAAATGTCATATAATTTTATCATCATAGTATTTATCTTCATGTGCATATAATAAATATTAAAATATTGATGTATTTATATAGGAAAATATATTTATATGATAAGTTTTATATCGCTTTTATATTTTTGGGATTTTTTAGTAAGATATTATCATTTAAAATATTTTATGTCAAATGTCATGAATTTTATTATAAATAACATTAAATAATCATCTATTTTAATATATACAATATCAACATTTTTTCCCACACTTGTAACCATTATATGTTGTTTTTATTACTTTATATGATAAAATTATATTTTTAAAGAAACACCATGGTATTATGTATTCATGATATTTTTTAAAAAATTGAGTAGATAATTTTAGGTATCGATATGCTTTTATTATGGATGTATGGTATATCTATGAACTATCATTTTTCATTGGGTAATGACCACTCTCTATCTAACTTAATATCTATTTATATGAAATGATATATAATTATTTTACATTTTTATATATCTATCTAACATGTATAACTATTTAACATCCCCTAAAATAATTGGGTTATGCATGCCATATGTATATTTCTCAAATTAATTCTTTATGATATTTATTTTGATTATGATATGAGTAATGATTATTAAACCAATTTATATCCCTTATAAAATATTATTACTATAAGATATTATTGATTTATTTTTATATAATGGATAATATTGAATATTTTATGATGGATTCACTTAGATATCAATCCAGTGCTTTTGGTAAATGTTTTATCAAATTATTTGTTACATATTAGATTAGGGAGAACTCATAAAAATTTTGGGACTCTACCTGCCATGTGATGTAGTATTGGTCTTTATCCTTGACATTTTCTTAGATCATGTTTTTGTTCATTCCAAATTCTAAATGTTTCTTTGATTTTATATTCATTATGTTTTACTCCCATTTGTTTATTCCTTCGCTTATGTTTAAATTAAAAAATAAGCCATTTTATAGTGGTGAACTGTATAACATTTTTTTGATAATGATTCCTTATATTTATCATGATTTAAGTGGACCATTGATTATTTTTATTTTTTATCGTTAATATTTGAAGATATTTTTTTGGGAAAATAATTGGATAAAAAAAGTTTTCTTCATGTGTAAAAAGTGTTTATTTTGAGCCAAATGATTAATTTGGAAAAGAATAGACTTATTAAAGTATTCATGGAATAGTATGTTTCCTTAATTATTTTTATATTTCCATTACGATGATGTTTCCATTCATACGACATATTAAAATTATATTCATAGGTGTTTGAGTATGGGTAGGGGAAAGGATAACGTCAAGATGTAAATTGTGAAGATATGTCCTGAAATAAAAAATGTTATATTATTAAAATTTTTATGTAAAAAATAGATATAATGTCTTTTTTAGTATGAGATATAAATAATTTTTTTGTAATTGTGACTGAATAATTATAAAAATAATAAAATATTAAAAATCCTCAATTATAAAAAATCAATTATGCAACAAAAACTCAAGATTATGTACTGATTGAGGTTAATTCCTTCCAGTTTTCATGAAAGGAAATGTTTAGATAAATTTATAGATTGTTTTGCTCTCATGTGAGGTAAATTTAAGATGAATTGATTCCAAAATGGGTATAAATTATTATTTTTGTTCATAAGTTCAAATAATTAGATGCACTTATTGATATTTTAGGTGATGATGCTTTAAGATCATTAGTGATGTTTTGGTATTTGTTTTATTTGGTTGATATATATAAGCCATTCTTTATCATGAAGGGTTTTTATAGAATAATATTTTATATTTTTCTGAATGTAAGATTAAATGAATGAGAAAAAATATATGGTTAAAAATATATATAAATTTTAATACATTACAAAAAAAGTTTAGTATGTTTATCATATAAGGATAATTATATAAGAATTATGTTAATATATATTTAGTAAAAAATGAAAACTCACACAAAATGTGACAACTAGTCATCTCTATCAGGGTTTGGGACATTGAACTCAAAACCATAAGGAAATAAGGATATTGGGCCTACTAATTGCTAATGTGATATCCAAGATAGAATGGTGTTTCTTACAGAACCAATTTAATTAATATGATCATGTCGATTATAGTAAAAAATGTGATGCCCCAAACAAACCCTTCCAGATTCAGTTTGTTAAAATAATGTATATTTTTTTATATTGATTACTGAAAAAATATTAAAAAATTACATTTCCATGAATAGTTCGGGTGTCAGTTCAAGAGAATTTGAATATTTTGTACAATTTATTATTATTGTAGAAAAATTAAACTATTCTCATTACATGATGTGTCTCCAAAAGTAAAGATCATCATCTTATAATATTTAAGATACCTATGAAGGATATATCAATCAGGATATTATTTAAATATTTCGCTATTAAGGGTTTTAGGATCAATGAATACACTTTTATGAAGTCTGTTTTCAAAATAAATTTTAGGAAATACATTATAAAATACTCTATACAATACATTAAAAAAAACTTTTATAACTACCTTTCGAAAATATTAATGAAATTATTTATTCACTGAAATTTGTATAATACATTGAAAATAGTTACCATGAAATATTTATTTTTAAATAATTCATTTAATTTAAAAAAAAAGTAGCATTCTTTTGAAAAAAAACATAGAGGCCACATAAAATATTAAATCCTTTCTTTGGCCTACCCAATTGCATGGGGATAGGTTCACTCCAAAATTTTATAAAATATAAAAAAAAATAATGAATTTAATTTTTCTTAAAAAATAATAAATTATTTATATATATATACATTTTCTCTAGATTTAATTCCTAGAAAACATAATAAAATTTTTAAATATTAATAAATTTACACACATAGTTTTATAATAAAACATATGATAAATTTTAGTAACTAAATCTCTTCTCATTTAGTCATATCTAAATACATGGAATATCAATAGAAGAGTATTTAACATTCATATATTAAAATTAAAAATATTAAACTCAAAAAGAAATAATTTAATACACACCTATATATATAAAGATATATCCAAACATGTTCATATAATATAAATTCACGATATTTCATCATTTTTAGATGATGGTTTGATATCATATTATGAATAAAATTAATGTATGTTCTTGTATTGGCAAACATAAAATTATATTTTCCTGTAATTATGTAATTAATATAAAAAAAATAAAAAAAATAAAATAAAAAAATGATCACTATTATTTTTACAATAAAATATTTTCTTATTAGCAATATAAATTTTATATTAAGATATTATCAAATCATTTTGGAATCAACAGTGATGTTATAAAAATCCTATATAATTATGTTTTTATGACATAGTTCAATAATGGAAATTATAGGAAATATTTGAAAATTTAAATAATCAAACGCTTAAAAAATTATAAATAAGAATATTTATAAAAATCAATTTTGAGAATAAAATCATTACGATAATATAATTTTAAAAATAGTAAATTCGTGAAATTTTAAATGTTTCCCAAAGAAAATTAAATTAAACTATATATAATATATATCATAAAAAAATATTATAATTTTCTTGTTATAATTCATTTGAATAAATATTTAATCTAAAATTTTTATTTCTATTAAATAATGTAATTATAAATTAAAATAAATAATAAAAATAATAACGCATTAAATTTTTTATGTATTTTTTTTACTAATTTCCTTCAGAATATCCTATAAAATATTGCCTTACAAAACATATAAATATAGTTTAGAGAAACATTGATATTTTGAGGCAGTGTCTCTTATTTATAGCAGTCGAGACTCCCGATATATACTCTCATCCAACTGAATAGTTAAAATATAATATGATGGATTTGATTTATATAATTTAAATTAGAGTGTGTGATTAATGCACTGAATCCAAAACGAAAACATATATGTCAATTAATGTAAATTAAAGTTTCATTGAATTTAATTCATCAAACCAGGAAATAAAAAATGCACCCTCTCAAATTGGATGTTAAAGTTATGTTTCATTATTCAATATTCTTCTTGAATATTGACTGAAATGTAAAAAAACTTTGATATTTTGATGATAAATAGATACATGAGTTAAAATTAAAACAATTTCATACAAATATGTATTTGATTGATTCCACTGATATCAGTAGACATAATAGAACCAGAGACCATAGAATTGAAAATGGAAGAAAAATAAACAATGTTCAAACCAAAATTATTGGAAAATGAGATTGAAAAATTTAAATAATAATTAAATCACTATTTTATATTAAATAAAAATTTACGGTAATGAAGAATAGGAGAGTATACAAAGAGAAAAATGAATAAAAATTTTATTATACAAGAATAAATGATGATAAAAGAACAAATCAACAAGCATGATTTATTATAGTAAATTTTGAAATGAAAACCCATACCTGAATCATATCATGCAGAAAATTCTCATCTTTATTCGATCATTACTTGATATAAATCCCATTTTTCTTCCAAACTATTTCTTGAATTCACCCATGACTCCCTCGACCACAGTTGATTCAAGCATGAGATCCATGCTCAACATCTTAGTATGTGACTCGTCACTCAGATACGATCTCGATTCCACACATTTGGCATTCACATGAAATCAATAATTTGAAGCCCTCTTCCATATCCAGGTCCTCCTCTCATCCTAATGGTGCCTTATTTTCATTCTATCAAGCTCAATAACTCAATAAAACCCACATTATCCTCGTTTCATCATTTTTCATTCATTTTTATTCATTATATATATATATATATATATATGTTTTTATTATTATTACAAATATTATACACATAAATAAATAATTATCATTATTAATATATTCATTAATAAATTGAATTATACCCAAAAATTATATAATATATAACTATTCATCTTTTAATAAATATTGTATAAGTTTTTATTTTTAATATTATTAATACTTCATATCTCAATATAATTATATATTTTTTTTATAATTTTTATAATTTCTTATTAATATTTGTTCATAACTTATAAATGTAAATAAATTCATAAGAATTTCAATTTAAATATTTTCTTGAAATTTTTTAAATATAAAATCTATAAAAATACAACACTTAAATATTTATATATACACAAATTGTATTTATTAATATAATCATAATTTCAAAATTATATAACCATAAATTCTTAATTTTCATTATTATTTTATATTTATCATTTCATAATATATTTCCATTTAATTTTAAAATATTTTATAATATTTTTCTTAGATTTAGTTTGTTATAAAATTATTTTCTATTTATAATTATGCATTAATATGATATATATCATTTTCCACTATTATATGAGAATTAACACAATTTATTTAATAAAAAATAATTTTATTTTAGATGAAATAAAAGATTGTTTAAAAA
The DNA here is from genome assembly GCA_963277665.1 of Viscum album. Classification (NCBI taxonomy): domain Eukaryota; kingdom Viridiplantae; phylum Streptophyta; class Magnoliopsida; order Santalales; family Viscaceae; genus Viscum; species Viscum album. Next base: position 7,464,330 of record OY728148.1, on the reverse strand, counting down.
ATCATCATTTATAATTTAAAATATTAAATTATCCAAAAAATAATTTTCATTAAAGAATGTGATAATTTTAATTTATATTATTTAATTATAAATATTTATGAATTATAATAAAATTATTTTACTTTTTTATACAAAAATTATTGAAATATTTAATAAATTAAAAATACTGTTATAATTTATGTGATGTTACATTCCCCCCAATGAATTGTATGATCTTAATTTATTCATCAGTGTTTAGAAAATATGGAATTTCTTTGTTCAGAATTAAGAAAATAGAAACATTTAACAAGACTTAATTATCTATGAATGTTAATGAAAACTCAATAATGATGATTTCATTTTCCTCAAAAGATAACCCCTAATATCCAATTTTTTCTAGACCATTTCTGTTATAAAAAATTTGACACCCTAAACCCGTGATTTCAGCACGATTATGAAAAATTGCTGTGTATTTTTTATAATGATTACAAAAAAATACACATATCATTTTGCATTTCCAGAAACAGTTTCGGTCTAGGTTCTAGATAATTAAATGAAATATTACAATTTATCATAGTTGTAAAATAAAAAATAATTTTATTTTCATGTTCTATCTATGAAATAATATATGTTCATCATAGAAATTTTATGATACATATAACTAATATTTGAAACTAGGGATGACCATAATTTTTCCCTAAAAGGGGTTTTAATCCATGGGGTTACAATACATGAAATACCATTTGAAATTATCATTTATGAAAATCATTAGAACAAAATCTAGATAAAATTTCAAAAATACATATAGAAATACATTTGTAAAATAATAATGAAATTATTTAAGCCTTGAAAGTATTAAAATTCATTTTAAAAACTTATTCATAAAAATTTCTTCAAAATAAAATTGATATTTTGTCAAAACATTTATTCAAGATTTTAAAAAACAAAACATAAAGGCTACTTCAAATATTGAATTCTTCCTTGGGGATACCCACTTCCCAATTAATGAGTTTACTCCCCAATTATATTAAATATTTACAATGTTCATTTTCTAAATTTAAAAAATAATTTTAATATTTCATTACATATACATAAATTTTTAACCAGTGTTTCTACTTTAAAAAAATAATAACATATTTATATATAAATAAATGTATATATTTATTTTTAAAATAAATCATTTTTTAAATTCGAAAACTGAATCTATTTAAATGTAGACATTGAATATTACATGGAATGTCTGTGAATGATACATAACATTAATGAATTAAAATTTCATACATTAATCTCACATAAATCATTTTTTTATTGAATACACATAGATATATATATATATACAGATAATAAAAGGAGTGCATAAAATATAAATTCATGATATTTCATTGTTAATTATAATGAACATATCTCATAATATGAATGATGTTTTTTTCGTGTACTAGATCATATAAAATTTCTGTTTTAATTGTTAAAGACAAACTATATAAAATAAAAATAAAATTATTTAATAAAATAATGAAATTTATTTATAAAACAATATATTTTAATATTGTAAATATAAACTTTTATATTTTTAAAAAAATCAAATCGTGTTAGAATCAATAATGAAATAATAAAAATTAGAGTTTTTTAAGGTCTTATGAAATAAATAAAATGTATAGAATCTTGGAAATATTTGAAAATAAATATAATCTAATACTTAAAAAATTATAATTTTCCATATTTATAACTATATATTTTGAAAATATAATCATTATGATTATATAAATTTTAAAATAATAATTTTTTACAATTTTAAACATTACCTTATAAAATTGAATTCATAAATATATACAAATAATATTGTTTAAAAAAATATTTTTATTTTATTATATTAATGTAATTAAATAAATATTTAATCATAAATAATTATTCCCCTTAATGAAATTTTAATTAAATAATAATAATTATAATCCCTTACATAATATCTTTATCAAAAAAAATTTACTCTTTTTCACATTGCACTCTCTTATACACATTTTTATCACCAAAAAAAAGAACGAAATTGAAATGAGAAAAAGAATGTGTATAGGCAGTGCTTCTTATTTCTCCTAGTCAATAATACCTATTTATAGTTTCACTTAACAGAATAGATAAAATATTAAATGAATGATTCAGTATCCATCATTTATAATGAAGTTCATGATTGGTGAATAAAATCAATAATAAGAGCACATATTTCATTAAATGTTAATATTTGGTCAGATAATGTATTTCATTGAATCTTGAAACAAATTGAAGAACTATCATATATTTTAAATTATTTTTCAGTTTTATTAATCAATCTCCATTAGTAATATATATAAAAATTTGTCAAATCTAGAATATTTTGTTGAAAATATAACATAAGAATTAAATATATGTCCATGATAGATAATATTTTGTAGATGTATGTAAATGATTTTCGTCAAAAGTGAAGAATAAGAGATAACAAAAATGATTAAGGAAAAAAATCAGCATTGTTCCAATCAAAATCGTAGCAAATGAGATGAAATTGATTTAATAATATTTAAATCAGTAATGTAGGTTGGAAAATTATTTACAGAAAAAATGAATAAATTATAATAGGAATAGTTAAATGGATAATAAATAACATGAAAAAAGAAAAAAATGGAGAATAATGAATTGGAATAACAGAATTATTACTATTGATCAGGAGACAAAAGAACCTAACTGAAACATATTTGGAATTTGATGCGCATATTCATTCGATCCTGACTCGATATGAATTGTAACAACCTAGGTAAATGAAGAATAAGATATTTTCATATTTATTAATATTTCTAAATTAAATATTAATTTTACTTTTAAAGGGGTTTCTATGTTCGATAGTGTTGCTGATACGTAACAATGGGTTTCTTTGAAATCATACATTGCACACTAATAATATAATATTATTATTTTAAATAGTAGTTAACTCCTAGACATTTTATTTGTGGGAATGAACAAAAAAAATTAATATATGATGATAAATGTTTTTTAAATGAATTTACAATTATCCAATAAAATTTCGAGGCTTAAAATGTGAATGAATCTAATTTTAAGCCTAATTTACATTAAAAGGACGATTTACCGCCTTTTAAAGGAATACCCTCTTTAAATATAGTTTTATCCACCTTCAAACATTCTAATTTACCGAATAAATTCTTCTTTATAATGAGGGCATCAAATTTTACTTTGTTTAATTTTTTTTCGATTTTTCCAATAATGTTCATTTTTCAATAAATAGTGAAAATATTGGATTTTATTTCAAAAGTGCCTTTTAATCTAATTTATTTATATGGTAAATTTATCTTTTTAATTTGTTCTAAAGTGTAGTTAAAATAAATTTTTACCATTGAATCCAATGTTGGTAATTGGAAATAATTTCACACTGAAATTGGACATATACAAGTATCAAACTTTTGATAGTTATTGTTTCTTAAAAAATGAGATTTGTTTTGATATAATGAATTAATTTTAAAATTAATTAATTTCACTTATATGTTCTGAATTTGGAAAAATAGAAATCATTTTTGAATTTAGAATATCAAATAATTATTAAACTGAATTTTTGGTATTTTTCTGAAAAACATCAATTTTTGATGAATAGTGAAACCACATAGTTGTTGTTAAAAAAACTAACTTTTTCATTTAAATGAAATATTTCTACTTCTGTGAATTGAATTTAGAAAATCTAACATACATGGTTTTTATTAGTATGTAAAATTTGGTTCAATAAGATGAAAATAATTTTTGGTGAATAGTAAATTTTGACATTTATTTACCATGGTTAAAGGTAAATAGGGTAATTCAAGATGAAAAGAAAATTATAATAATTCAACATTAGCATAACACTTGTCCAAACCTTATTGGTTGAGTCGCTAACAACCATGGGCATATTTGGGTCTATTTTGGGACCCCATTGAGCCACTTGGGAGTGATAATGACAATTTAGATTAATTATTTTAATGTAAAGGCCAAAATGACATAAACAATAATCTTTTAGTAATTAATTTTTATATGGTGTAATATAAGTAATCTATTTGACTATAAATATTAATTGGAACGCTAAAACTATTTCCTATATCATGGTATTTTTTTAAAAATTTCGAGATATCTAATAAATTAAATTATTTATGACACAATAATGATGTAGTATTTACATCATTAATAAATTCTTTAAATAAATAAGATTATAATGATTAAAATGTTATCCAGAACCTGTCCAAATTCCAATTGGCTGAATTAATTTTTACCACGAGTCATATTATCATCGACTATAATGATTTTTGGACCTTTAGTAACCAAATATAATTCTATAATAAAATAATATTCTCACAATTTCCTAAAAAGCCCCTCCTTCACCTTATAAAAGGAGACCATTTCTATCCAATTACTCACACCTCTTAAGCATTTTTGGCTCATCAAATATTTGTCTAATTAATCTCCCTACATCCCTCTCCTCCTCTTAAAATCCTTTCATTATACATAAGGCACTTCAAGAAGTCCTTTTCATTCAAACCAAAAAATGTTAACCAAATAAAAGTTAACAGTTTCTCACTACTGGAAATGGGGCTTTTCCCAATGGTTTTGAGCCTTTGGGAAAGGCGGCATAACCATTGGTATAACATATACCAACGGTTCTGAAAACCTGGGGGATGTAAGCCGTTGGAAAAACCTATCGTAACTATTTACAAAGAACTGTTGGTATATTTTAGTAAAATTAACTTATGCCAACAGTTTGGTTAAAATGTTCGCATATGTTTTACCAATGGTTTACACCAAACCGTTGGTAATGCTAATGAAAATTTACTCTTCCCCAACAGTTATAAACTGTTGGGAATGGTATTTATCAATGGTTCTCTTTGAACCATTGGTAACAAATTCCCTAGAAACCTTTCCCAAAGGTTTGTAAACCATTGGGAAAGGGTAATTAAAAGTTAATTTTAATGGTTTGAAACCGTTGGCATAGGCTATAATGTGAAAATTGCACAGCAGCCGACAATTTTTACTAAAGCCTCTAATTTTGCAAAGCACCCTCCATTCCATTCTACTACCTACAATAAAAATCTAATACATACATGAAAAGAACAAATTCATACACATTTAACATATAATGCATTCTTGAACAATACCCATCCAGAATTAAATCATAACTTATAACGTAATTATAAACATACATAATTGATTTATAATTCAATTCAAAATTATGATGATAATTGTATGTAGAATCTTGAATTCAATTAATAATTAAATACATACATAATTTAATTATCAATTATCAATAAAATACATAAAAAACTGAATAAATATAAACAGATTCTGAATACATTTGTTCATATTTTCGTATACCAGTTTTTTTACTAAAAATCATGGCCATTTTAAACAAAATACAAACACTTGGAGTGATAATGGCCACATAATGGATCTAATTGAGGTGGGGTTGACTTGTACACGTTACATATGACCCATGGATCATTGTCTTAATGTATCAACATATTCTGAATGCATTTGGTCCATTTTCCGTATACCAGTTATTGTTTTTACTTAAAATGTTGTTCATTTCAAAAAATAATGAGACATGTTGAGTGGTGCCACCCAAACCAGTCCTTGAATTTAGGTAGGGTTTACTTGTATACATCTCATATGACCCAAGGACCGTTCTCCTAAAGTTTCAATGAAATCAGAATTCATTTGGTCTATTTTTCATATGTCATTTATTGTCTTCACTTGACATGAAGTCTATTTTAAACGAATGAGATACAATTTTAGTGGTTTTGGCCACACTGAGCCTCGGATTGAGGAGGGGTTGACTTGTATATGTCAGAAATGACCCAGGGATCATTGTTCTAATGTTTTAATAGAATCCGAATTCATTTGGTCAGTTTTCCGTATGTCAGTTGTTGTTTTCAATTAAAATGAAGTCCATTTGAAACTAAAGAGAGGCACATTGAGTGGTGTTAGCCACACTGCGCCTCGAATTGAGGCAGGGTTTTCTCGTTCACATCACATATTACCCATGGATCATTTTTATAGAGTATCAACACAATCATAATCCGTTTTTTCGGTTTTCCGTATGTACTTAAAATGTTGTCCATGTTAAACAAAAGAGACACACTGATAGTGATATCGGACACACTACGACTCGGACTGAGGCATAGTTGACTCATACAAGTAACATATAACCCATGGATCAATTTCCTAATGTTTTAATAGAATTTGAATGTGTTTGTTCAATTTACCGTATATTATATATTGTTTTCAATTAAATTGAATTCCATTTTAAACTATAGAGAGACACTTCGAGTGGTGTCTACCACTCCACACCTCGGATTGAGGCTGGTTTGACACATACTCGTCACATATAACCCATGGATTGTTTTCCTAATGTTTCAACTGAATCCGAATGCATTTAGTCTGTTTTCGTTATGTCAGTTGTGGTTTTCATTTATAATGTTTTCTATTTCAAATAAACATTAGACAATTTGAGTGGTTCCAGCTAGGCCTAGCCTCAGATTGAGCTGGGGTTGACTTGTACACATCAAAAATGACTCATGGAACGTTTTACTAAAGTTTCAACAGAATATGAATGTGTTTGATCATTATTCCATATGTCAGTTGTTGTTTTCAATTAAAATTAAGTCCATTTTAAAATATAGAGAGACACTTCGAGTGGTGTCATCCACTATGCACCTCGGATTGAGGCTGGGTTGACTCATACACGTCAAAAATGACCCAAATATCATTTTCCTAAATTATCAACACAATCTGAATGCGTTTTGTCAGTTTTCCATATGTAAGGTGTACTTTTCACTTAAATTGTTATTAATTTCAAACAAAAGTGAGACACTTCGAATGGTTCCGACCACACCATGCCTCAGATTGAGGTGAGGTTGACTCGTAACGTTACAGTTGACCCATAGATCATTTTTATAAAGGTTCAACAGAATCCGAATGTGTCTGGTCAATTTTATGTATGTCATTTGTTGTCTTCACTTAAAATGAAGTCCATTTTAAACTAAAGAGAGACAATTTGAGTGGATTCGGCCACATTGCACCTCGGATTGAGGTTTGGTTGACTCTTACAAGTCATATATTACACATGGATCATTGTTCTAATGTATCAACATAATAAGAATCCGTTTGGTTGTTTTTCCGTATTTACATAAAATGATGTTCATTTTAAACAAATGAGAGACACTTAGAGTGATCTAGGCCACACTGCGACTCAGATTGAGGCGCAGTTGACTCGTACGCGTCACATATGACCCATGTATCATTGTCCTAATTTTTCAAAAGAATCCGTAATTCAATTCATAATTTGATCGGTTTTTCGTATATGATATTTTTTTACAAGAAATGATGTCCATTTTAGACAAAATACAAACACCTGGAGTGATACCGGCCACACCATGCCTTTGATTGAGGGGAGGTCAACTCGTACATGTCAAAAATTACCCATGGATCTTTTTCTTAAAGTATCAACTTATTCTGAAAGCGTTTGGTCAGTTTTCCGTATGTCAGTTGTTGTTTTCATTTTTAATGAGGTGCTTTTTAAGTAAAGGAGAGACACTTTAAGTGGTGTCGGCCACACCATGACTTGTATTGAGGCGTGGTTGACTCATACACATCACAATTGACCCATGGGTCGTTGTGCTAAAATATCAATGCAATCAGAATCCTTTTGGTCTGTTTTCTGTATGAACATAAAATGTTGAACATTTTAAACATAAGAGAGTCACTTTGGGTTGTCTCTACCACACCGTGACTTTGATTGAGGCATGATTGACTTTTACACGTAACATATGACCCATGGTTCATTTTCCGAAAATTTCAATAGATTCCGAATGCGTTTGGAATTTTTCCTTTGACATTTGATCTTTTCACTTATAATCTTGTCCATTTAAAACAAAAGAGACACAGTTAGAGTGGTACCGGCCACACCACATCTTGGATTTAGATGGAGTTGACTCGTACATGTCTCAAATGACCCATGGATCATTGTACCAAAGTATCAACACAATCCAAATGCATTTGGTTGGATTTTTGTATGCCAGTTGATGTATTCACTTAAACTGATGTTCTTTTGAAACAAAAGACACACATTGAGTGGTTCCAGCCACACCGAGTCTCAGATTTAAGGGGGTTTTATTTTTACACATCACATATGACCCACAGATCATTGTGCTAAATTATCAACGCAATCCGAATTTGATTGGTCAGTTTTTCGTATGTACGTAAAATGTAGTCCATTTTAAACAAAATAGAGACACATAGAGTGATGCCGACCACACCGCGACTCGTATTGAGCCCGATTTGGATTTTACACGTCACATTTGACCCATGGATCATTTTGATAAATTATCAACAGATTATAAATGCGTCTGGTCAGTTTTTCATATGTCAGTTGTTATTTTCAATTATAATCCTGTCCATTTTTAACAAAAGAGACACACTTAGAGTTGTACTAGCCACACCGCATCTCAGATTTAGACGGGGTTGACTTTTACACGTCTCAAATGACCGATGGATAATTTTCCTAATGTATCAACACAATCTGAATGCTTTTGGTAGTTTTCCTTATGCTAGTTGAGGTTTCTGTATGCCATTTGATGTTTTCACTTAAAATGATGTGCTTTTGAAATAAAAGACAGACACATTGAGTGGTTTCGGCAACACTGCGTCTCATATTGAGGTGGGGTTGATTTATACATGTCAAATATGACCCATGGATAGTTGTTCAAATGTTTCAACACAATAAGAATTCGTTCGGTCAGTTGTTAGTATGTACTTAAAATGATGTCCATTTTTAACAAAATAGAGACACATAGAGTGATACCAGCCACACCATGCCTTTGGATGAGGCGGGGTTGAGTCGTACACCTCACATATGACCCATGTATTGAGATCCTAAAGCATCAACAAATTTCAAATGTGTTTAGTCCATTTTTCGTATGTCGCTTATTGTTTTTACTTCAAATGATGTCTATTTTAAACAATAGAGAGACTCTATAAATGGTGTCGGTCACACTGCTCCTCGGATTGAGGCTGGGTCAACTCATACACTTCTCATATGATCCATGTATCATTTTTCTAAATTATCGACATAATCCGAATCATTTTGATTGGATTTCCGATTGCTAGTTGTTGATTTCACTTAAAATGAAGTCCATTTTAAACAAAAGAGAGGAACGTTGAGTGGTGTCGGCCACAAAGCACCTCGAATTTAGGCTAGGATGACTCGTGCACGTCACATATGACCCATGAATATTTATCCTAATGTTTCAACGTAAACCGAATGCATTTGGTTGGTTTTCCATATGTACATAAAATGTTACCATTTTAAACAAAAGAGAGACACTTAGAGTGATCCCAGCCATACCGCACCTCCAATTGAGCTCGGGTTGGCTCATACACATCACATATGTCCGATGGATCATTGTGATAATTTATCAAAAGAATCAGAATAAGTTTGGTCTTTTTTCCGTTTGACAGTTTTTCTTTTCACTTATAATCCATTCTATTTTAATCAAAAGAGACACAATTAGAGTGGTACTGGCCACACCGCTTCTCGTATTTAGATGGGTTTGACTTGTACCCATCTAAAATGTCCCATGGATATTTTCCTAAAGTATCAACACAATCCGAATGCATTTGGTCGGTATTCCATTTGCCTGTTAGTATTTTCACTTAATATGATGTCTTTTTAAAACAAAAGACAGACACATTGAGTGGTTTCTGCCACACCACATGTCAGATTGAGGCGGGGTTGATTCTTACACATCACATATGACCCATGAATCATTGTGCTAAAGTATCAACACAATCAGAATCAGTTTGTTCAGTTTTCCATATGTACTTAAAATGATGTTTATTTTAAACAAAAGAAAGAAGCTTACAGTGATCTCCGCCACACCATGCCTCTGATTGAAGTGGGGTTGACTCGTACACCTCACATATGACCCATGAATTGTTCTCCTAATGCATCATCACCTTTATAATGCATTTGGTTAGTTTTTTGTTTGTCAGTTGTTGTTTTCACTTAAAATGATGACCATTTTAAACAAAAGAGATACACTATTAATGGTTTCGGCCACATCACACCTTAGATTGAGGCAGGATTGACTCGTACATGACACATATGACCCATGGATCATTGTGCTAAAGTATTGACACAATCATAATCCATTTGGTTGGTTTTTTATATTCTTGATGTTGTTTTAACTTAAAACGGTGTCCATTTAAAACAAAAGAGGGACACTATGAGTGGTGTCCGCCACACCACGCCTCAGATTGTGCCCAAGGTGGCTTGTACACATCACTTATGACCCATGGATAGTTGTGAGAAATTCTGTTAGTTGTTAATTCACATTATTCAAATACACTATTTGAAACATTTCAGAGATAACAATGGCATGCCAAATGAATACATCCCTTTTATAACATACCAAGAATCTATGATATTGATTAGATGTGTAAATTTTAGTTACATTTATTATCATGGTGAAAATAAATAAAATATATATTATTGATTTTCTTGTAGTATATGAAATCACGGAGGGTGGGGGGTTGTCTGGGGGGGCCGTCCGGGGGGCTGTCTGGTGGGTGTCCTGGGGGCTGTGCGGGGACCAAGGAGGAGGGTGAGGGGGTTGTGCGGGGGGTTGTCCGAGGGGGAGTTTGGGGGTTTGTTTGGGGTCCAAGGAGGATCATGGGGGGTTATTCAGGGGCCAGTCCCGGGGTACGTCCATTGATCAGGGACGATGGTGGGGGGATGTCTGTAGGGCTGTCCGGGTGGTTTTCCGGGGGTTATCTGGGGACCAAGGAGGATAGTGGGGGGATATCTGGGGGATGCCTGGGGTCCAAGGAGGATGGTGGGTGGTTGTTCAGGGTCCAGAAAAAGTGGGGTTTTCTAGGGAGTTCCCAAACACACAACCACTAAAAGAAAACAACATACATAAAAACAGGAAATATTTAAAAATAACTCAACTACAATACTATTCTACGGGTATAGATAAAACCAACATCTACAATAGATTAAACATAAAATCTCAGTAATATTAGTAAAAAAAATTGACGGATAAAATAGTCCAACATCAGAATCACCATCATCACCATCATCATCACCCTCTTCCTTGTCCCAATCATCGTCCTTGCCCTCCTCATCTCCCCCCTCCACCTCCTCCTCACCCTTGCCATCCGCCCCGCCCTCCTCCTCTCCCTCTTCTTCTACATCAGACTCCTCATCGTCGTCATTATCAACCTGGAAATCATCTTTCCACCACTAGAACTACCACATGGTGCACCATATATAGAATGTATAGATGACATATATTCATCAAAATCTGGGCTGGCCTCTGGTGGAAGTGTTGGACGTAGAACTTCAATAAATTTCATAAATGCACTATTTTCCCTAGCAGACTGTTCTGCCATCTCTATGTCCATTATCTCAGAATGTTCTTCCTGTTTCCTAACTTTCAATATCTTGGTGCCACTACAACTCATACCTAAGGAGGGCCAATACCACGTCGGGGCTATCCTAGGACGGCAGCGTACTCTGCCAGGATGCTCCTCTCCCAATACCTGATGTAAGTGATCAGTTGTCCCAAAATTGTCTGGTTCATGGGAATTAAGGGCCTATAAAGCATCTTATTACAAATATAAATATATTATTAAGTTAAAAAATAGATATTAAAATATATAATCAAAAGATTAAACTTACAATATATAGCTGGGTCGCTTCGTTGAAGGCACTTCCATCCTTTTTCTGTCATACTCGAGAAAAATAGTTTTGCTCGAGGCACACGTCCTCTAATATTCTGTATTTTCCACTACAATGACATTGAAAAATAAAGTTATATGAAAACATTAGAAAACGATTAAATAATTCAGGAAAAAAATTAAAATGTAAGTCATAAAGAAAACATATAGAAAATCGTCTTACCTGCTTTCTCTCATGATCCGGCATCGTAGTACGTCCTAGTCTGTGAAGGTATTTGTTTGCGTCAATCTTTTTTTATTTTCTCCAGATGATTCCTAAATGAAATTCGATAATTCAAATGATAATATTAATGAAAAACATGAATGTTATTATTTTAATACCTCAAATGTAATTAATACCTTAAACTGGGTACTCGTATAATTAATAATCATCCGACGATACTGCTCTATAGGACAATCATCCACGACTCGTATAGCTTCTAACTGATTTCCAACTCTAGTACACCAGCCAATATACAAATCATGACTGTTGGATCTCCAAAGCTTGCCTAAATCCTTTAGATGTTCCTATCGTGCACCCTCATAATTGGTAAAATTAAATCGAAGCTGACATCAAAATATCAATTCATATAAATACAAAAATAATTCATGGAATTAAATAAAACAGATTTTTTTACCCATATCTCCACCTGAGCACTATCCTTGACCTCGTGTGGCAAATGTCTCCATGGTAGTGGCCTTAAAAGAATGATGTCGGAGTATTTGGAAAGCGTCGCCAAAATACTCCGACTTTGCTGCCTTGTTTTCTCAACCATTGGTTGCCTTCATTGTAATCCACCATAACCTGTGTGCGGCGGTTCCACCCCGATCACATGTGTGTACTTCCCAGACCCGCATCCTATCAGTTGATTTATCTGTCATGAAATAAAAACTAATATTTTATGAAAACATGTTATAATGAAAATAAATATTTCTTTAATGAAATAAATATTGCTATAAAAATTTGTTAGGGTTCTATAAATATACATGCGCTATTCTGATCACTGAGTGCCGATGTATCAATAGAAACTGATGTAACACCCTGTGTTGGAATAGGAGTAAAAGGCAATAAAATATAGAAGCTCGGAGAGACATAAGTACAAGGAAAAGACGATGGGATAGATGTATGAACAGATTCTGACTAGGGATTGGGAATCATCGTGGGATGTGAAAATAATGGTCCAGGAGATGAAAAAGGTGGTGAAAACATGGGAGGCCTAAATACCCCTTGTATCCCTAACTACACACTGGGATCAGAATGTGGGAAGGAAGACATGTCAGTGGGGGGGGGGGGCAGGGTCTAATCAGGTACGTGCAGATGCTCGTCCACCTCTGGTATAAACCCTCCTCGTACCACCTACTTGAGTACTAGGACCAGTATTAGACTCCTCATCGAATAACTGTTGACGTATAGGTGGATCCTAAAAAAATGATCACAAAAAAATTAATCACCTGACATTATAAATTCGTTATATATATATATATTTGAAATAAAGTACTCACTTTAGGCACTAATGGTGGAATTCCCAACTCCACCATTCGAAGACTTTTATCCATCATTTTTTTCCTCCATCTCTCTTCAATTGGCTGCATTTCCTACTTTTGAAAACAAATTTGTAATTAATTACGAATATGAAACTAATGTATAACCCAAAAAACTAAATATATGAAGGAATAAGGGGATTGATTGGTAATTTCACAATCAATTGATTTATAAGATGTTGAATGGATTTAATAAATCATAAAAGTTGTAATGTTCACAAGGTTAGAAATATTGTTTGACTAGGTTTGAATATAGTTCAATTCCAAAATAGAAAATGAAATTCAAATTAAACGGCAACCAATAATCATTGAAAATTCACAAAATGGTCAATTCATCTAAAACATATTTGTGATCAATACTAAGTCTATTTGAAAATTACCAACCATAACAACCCAACTCGAGGTAAACCAAAATAATTGAGAACATGGATGAATGATTCTATATATTTTCAACCAGAACATCAGGTTCACAATCAACTCTGACAATTGAGCTATTGGAGTCTTCAAAAGAAATAAATGGATTGGTTCCAATGGCACTAGGGACAATGTAAACTCCATCATCACCATCATCAAAAATATGTCATGTAATTACTTCAACAATAACACAAAATTTATGTTGAAGATGGTATTTGACATAAAAAACTTGTTTATCCATTGATTTCAACACATATGGTTCTTCAGTATCAATAGTGTGAGTCATATTAATTACTCGAAAACAAAATCATCAATAAATGTGCCATGTCACGTCATCGAATCAAACCAATGGAATTTCATCATTGTGACTCATCCATGAGAGTAATAATCCAGTATTATTATTTTTCAATGACTCCATAATAACCCACATATTCAAATCTCGGTCTACTATCAGATGCACAGACATAACAATATGTTGTGGTAGTAACCATAACACCATCATGTTGTGTTCTCATGTTATTTTCTTGTCCAGTGATAATAAATTTGTACCCATTGATAACAAATTGATTTACAATCACGAACAACGTTATTAGGAACAAAATCCAAAGCTCTTATTTCCTCAGAGATAGATTCAGCAGAAAAAATAAATACCTGAAATATAAATGACTGTTAAAATTAACTAAATATTGATATAATTATTTTAAAAAGTAATATTTTTACCTTCAATTTTAAACAAGAATAAAACTCTTTTCTATGGAAAGTCTCTCTCCTTCTCAAAGAAAAAGAATAATTCTTCTTATTTATCATTGTTTTATGTTCCCTATAGATAAAAAACATGAATAGTTTTATAGATATATATGTAAGATATAAATATTAAATTTAGTTACCAGATATAGTCATCTAAAAAATCATAGTTGAACAAAACTATACGATGTGCCATCTCCCGCTCTTCATGGCTTAATGTCTTCAATGTATGTGATCCAGGAATTACTCTTGTTTGAGGAAGTGATGGAAAACATGGTTCAAATTGATCATACTTTTCTTCTTCATTTCTCATTGGTCTGTTCATTGTTGTAGTATGATCAGACAAATACATCGAGTAGAAATCCAAACATTCTTGAGAAAAGTAACCATTCATGATAGAACCTTCTTGATGATTTCTGTTTCAAACATAAGACTTTAATGTGTACATATTTCAATCATCTGTATGCATCCAAAGAAAATAAATAGGTCATCTGAGAAGTATTTCAGTGGGAATATGGACATTCAAATGCACCATGCATGTGGAAAATGGAGGAAATATTTTCTCCAACTCACAGAAAATTAATGGGGCATCTGTCATCATTTTTTTCAAGAAAGACTTGAACAACATCTTATCACAAAGATCTCTAAAAAAATGGCACAACCGAATAACAGTCACCCTTACAATATTGGAAAAAAGATGACAGATTGATATTGGAAGAAAATCATGCAGTATAACTTGATAATAGTGAGTGTTCAAAGATTTTAGCTTCAACTCTATTCCGTTGAACAGTTTAGATATGTTTCTTGAATAGCCATCAGGAACTCTAATAGTCTCAAATATTTCCAATAATTGTTTTTTTTCGTATGTGTCATCACATAAGAAGCACATGGAAGTTTCCATTTATTTTCACGGAAACACAAAAAATGTAATTCCGGTCTGATGTACCAATCCACCAAATCATATCGTGATCGTAAATCATCTTTTGTCTTTCCCTTGACATTTAAAAGAACCGAAATAAATATTTCACATATATTCTTTTCAATTTTCATTACGTCTATGCAATGACGTAACATATTGGCTGACCAATAAGGATAATAAAAAAAGATACCCATTTTCCTATAATTTTCTAAGGGTTTAGTGGAAATATTCTTTCCCTTTCCAGATTTCATTTGACCCTTCCCGAATAAAAAACTAAAATCTTTCAATTCATTAAGCACATTAGATCCAGACATACACAGAGGTAGAACATTAGTCTATATGGTATTTTCAAATCATCGATGATTCGTTATATAGGGATGGTCATTTGGCAAGAATCGTCGATGTCCCATAAAACTAATACTACAAAGATGTTTTATTCTTCTGGATTGTGTATTCTTTATATAAACTGGGTATGAAATTTTTCCCTTCGTGCTCCATCCAGACATTATTGCATAAGATAGAAAATCATTGATCATCCACATAAGCGCAACACACATCTAAAATATTTCTTTAAGACACACATCGTATGTACGAACACTAACATCCTAAAGAAGATTCAACTCTTTTATTATAGGATGCATGTATACATTAATATCAATGTCGGGAGCAGAAGGACCAGATATGAGTATACTAATGAAAGTGAAAGGTTTTTTCATACACAACCATGGGGGAAGATTATAAATGTGTATAAAAATAAGTCATGTGATGTGCGAAGTAAGCATATTCCCAAACAGATTAAAACCATCGCATTAAATACCCAGCCTCACATTACCCATGTCAGCTCCAAAATATAGATGTTGATCAACAAATCTCTGCAATGAAAATTCATCAGTAGGATGAACCAACTCATCATTATTCTTTTTTCTCTCAGTATCATTCCACCTCATTTTTATTGATATATCATCAGACAGAAAAATTTTCTTGAGTCTAGGGATCAATTGAAAGTACCAATTTACTTTATGTGGAACACGAGATGCTGTTCCCTCAGATTTTGACTTCCAGGGGGACATGCCACATTTTATACAATCATTTATTTTAGTGGTTTCCTCCAAGAATAAATTGCAATCTTCTGGGAAAGCAAGAATTTTGTTTCTTGAGAATCCAAGTTCATCAACTAACTTCTAGGCCATATAGTTTTTTGAGGGAATAACTGTATTATCTGAAAGTAAATCCTTCAAAAGGGTAAGAATGTAATTGATTGCTGTATTATAAATACCATACATAATTTTCCCATGAAACAATCGGATTAAAAATTCCATCTTTTTCATTTTATCGCATTGTCGATATACTGGAGTTGTGGCAGCATCATTCTATTTTCTTCACCATATCAATATCATCATTTTCACTAGAATCATCAGTTGTCCTCATATCAATATCTTCTTGAGTCGAAATTCTTTCTTTTTCATGATGACAAATAAACTGAAACTGATCATCTAACAAATTCTCTATTCCAATACTTTCATTTTGATCATCACCAATTTGAGATTTCATTTTCTCCCCATTGTGATACCACACAATTTATTTTTCCTGAAAACAATTTTTTGTTATGTGGTAGCTGACTTCTTCACGGATCAACCAAGGTCTACCAACACAATTGGAACATGTGCAGTGTATACGACCACTATCTAATTCATTTTGAAATGAAAAACATATAAATCTCTCCATATTGTTTTGATAATCTCTTGAGATCTGATCAGTTTCATACATCCAAGTTCTTTTAATTCTGTAAAAAGAATTTATATAAGTCATTTCCTCATAAAAACTTCAATAGGATTGAACTTTAATAGAAAATACATTTATGTAAACGATAAAGGAACTAGTTTCTAGTCGATGCAATGAACTATTAAAATAATGTAAAGAACAAGTAATCAATAATTAAATTAAAATTTATTTATATTATTTTTCATTAGGTCTATAAAAATCACATTCCTCAAGTCCCATCATGTGTTATAGGCATCCCAAATCATTCACTCATGTTCCATAACACATTATTGGAACCTCTATGTCCATACCTTTCTTTTCCCAATTACTTCCCTAAGTCAAGCGCACCCCATGTGTGAATATATTTTAGGCTTCTACAATAATAAGTTGTTCATGGATTGTAAAAATATTTAATTTCAATAAGTATAGACAAAAAAATTTATTTTTAAATTTGAAATTAATAATAAAATATGTCAATGATAAAAATATTACTAAATAAAACTTGTGACTTATCTTTCATTTTTATGGATGTCTACACATGCCAACATGGGTAGTGAAAAGCACCCCACCCTCATTAAAGTGAGTACTATCCAAGAAGGACACGTAATATTCAACGTACAATGAGAACCATATTCAATTGACCGTAAATTTATATTAGTACAGTCATCTTGGGGGAAATGGAATATATGATCATGGTTAACTGATTAATTCAGAAGCTCATATTCCATATGTAGGACACTATCTAAGGTAAGAAATCATGTGAGGATGGGTTTAAATCATTAAATTTCTTACATTCTAGTGTGAATGAAGGCTTAAATTATTGACTCGAGTTCACTGATACCATGTCAACAGTTATACACACCATTTGAACCCTTATACGGACCATATAAACCCTTATACCATATCGTCATTATTACAACCATTAACAACAATTTATTAAACAACATAACTTGTTAAAGATTATATAATTGAACATAAATCAATAATAATATTGGATATATGACCTAAAATGAAGTTATACTATCTTACATCCTAAACGACCACCCACAACCATGATTAATGACCACAAAGCTCCCCTTTTGGCCAAATCAAAAGAGAAAACAAAATCACGTAGTTGCAGAAAACAACTTCATTTGTGTGATGAATAATAATATCATGGTCCTCATGATATTTGAACCATACAGTCATGATTTTTGAGATGAACTGGTATCCATGAAACCATATGAGAAACACAATTCAATACATGCATTTTTCTGATTTCCCCAAGAATTTTGAGGAACCCCAAATCGGTGAAAATGGTTATTGTGATTTAGAAAGGTGGTTGAATAACACATGTATGATTTCAAAGAAAGAATGATTAATGATTATATTAGAAAAACTAATATTTACTAATATAGAGAATTTTACATTCTGGAAATTAGTTACATGAAGAAAGAAGAAGTAATAATTAGGGACCACATACTATTTTTCATAGTTCATGATGATAACCCATATGATTTATTGTGTAATGGATAACTGATCCGTGTGTTATTTTATATATAGATTGATTTTGATAGGAACATTATATTTACTTCTTATGTAATAAACATTGTGTACAAAAATATAGATGAACATGATCTTCTTGTTTGACATGATCTTAATGAAAGGAGTGATTTCCATGAAATAATATCAATTAAAATTACAAACAATTTATTATGAGTTCATATACTTGAAGCTGTAATATATAAAACATTGAGATTAAAAAAATAATTAATTTTAAAATTAGAACACACGAAAGAGACATCATACCCTTTTAAATTTAAATGTGTAATGTAAACATTAATTGGACATACACCAATGTTGTGATTTGAGTACACAATTCGTGAAGTAGTGAATCATAAAATTTTACAAAAAACCTAAAAAATGGGAATAATGAAATCCTTTAGAATAAAATCATATGCTTGATAAGAGGTGGAACTATATCCTTGATAAAATATGGGAGGAGTATAACTTGGAAGCATCTGATCTGATGGAAGAGGTGGGGCTTCTCAAGTGCTTCTACGAAGGAATCGCTACTAGAGAGCAGCAAAATGGTTTTGGAATCATGGGGAGGCAGATGCATAGTTTTGGAGAATATGGGGAATATTTTTTCCAATGATTTTTAAAAAACCGTTTGGAAAACTCAATCTTTCACAAAGGTTTAATGAAACCATTGTGAAAACTCTTTTCTCCCCAATCTTTCCCAACAGTTTCATCAAAACTTTGTAAAAAGTGATTTTTTCTCATCTTTACCAATGGTTTCATCAATCTGTTGGGAAAAGTCAATTTTTACTAGTCTTTACCAGCGTTTATGAAAACTGTTGGTAAAGATAACCTATATCAACGGTTCAAAGAACCATTGGTATATAACGGTTTGGAAGAGACCGATTTTTAGTGGGGTCTCTTAACTTCTTTTCTTTTATTTAGTTTCTCCAACCCCTAATTTCTTTTAATTCCATTATTTTGTAACAACTCCAGTATCATAAGTATACTAGGATGTTGTTATGATAAGGATTTAAACTACAATTACACACACCTCCATCTATTTGGTGAAAAACATAATGTTTCTGAGGAAGGGAAACTAACACCTCACGAAACGATGATTGTTTGATTATCTCCTAATGCTTATAATGTTGGGATTTATAATGGAACTATATTTAAATATGATATATATTATGTTTAAATTTCCTTTATTATTCTGTAATTTCTATTTATAACATGCCTTTAAGGTTTCCATTATGGGTAAACGTGATAATCTCATTAGAGGAAGTGCGGACTACCGCCCCCTCAAAGTGATATGAATCGTTAATGTCATATGTGGGACATATAAAGGATGAAGTTAATGATATTATATATGATATAATATATGAAATTATACTTTAATTATAACATACCTATGTTTCATTATGTTTCAATTCCATTAAAATAAGAAATAGAAATGAATGTAGCATTAATGCATATGTACGACTTACCGTCTTCATGAATGGTGCATTTTATTTATTAACTTCAAATTTTATGTACTATTATAAGTACATTTATATACTGGATATATATGAAATATATGATATCTAGATCCTGAATATCATTATGGATATAATGGAATATTGACCACATGGACAACTTGTAAATATAAGGTGTTCATTTTTGACTCAAGTTCCAAATATCGACAAAATGAATATTATTAACATAAATGATTACATAATTATTTTAAAATGGTAATAAGTTATATAAAAATTAATAATAATCTTGAAAAATATCTTCAGCAAGTATAAATTAACTTATGTTTATTATTCAGGAGATTAAAGAACGAACGGGTCAAGTCGAACACGAGTTAAGGGACATCATCTCAGTCTCCTTTCATTGAGGCATATTTAGTTTTATACACAACTTTATTTTATATGGTGTATAAAAAACTATGACATTTTATTTCATTCAAAGGTAATCTTTTTATATGAAGTGTTTTACTAAACGACAAAAAGTAATTTTTTTATGTAAACGGTAATAATGACCATTCCACTACAGCGAGTATTATATGATCTTTGGCTTCCTTAACAATCTGAAATGTTTTTAAAAGAAAAAATAAATACCATATAGTCTTTTTACATATTTTGGTATTGAAAATTATTTTGTTAATGGATTTATTATATCTTGAAATGATAATTTGTTATTTCAATGTGGAAATGTTATCTTTCCTTTATGCTTATGTTATGTGTTATGATCATGTTATGGTTCTTGGGCATTATTTACGTATACAGGTGGTTCCGTGATAAACCAAGGGAGGGTGAGCCCGAGATAGCTGTCTAATGCATTGGGTAGTGTGATTGAGGTAAATGTGAATGTTTCTCCTAATAAATTTAGGGAATATACAATGATGGGTATTCCAAATCAACTCCCTATGTAGTTGTGAAAGATACAATGTTAGAATGATATGGATGCCACAAGTTACCTTATGATTTATGATTTCTATGTGTTATTCATAAATCTTATGTTTTTATGAGGTAAGTAAATGAGATTATGTTTTGTATGTACTAATCTAATTTATTTTCTTTCATTGTTTTATAACCCTTAATGATATTTGTATTATCATCCCATGTTTTGAAATGTTTTCACAGGACTTAAAAATGAATAGGATCATCGATGGGATCTAGGAAAATTCATGCTATCTAAAACCTTGAAATACACATGACTCATTTTTTCAAGAGTATTTATTTTATGAAAAAAATGGAAACTGTGTAGAAGTGTCTACTTTGTAATCTATTGACATGTAATAGTTAGCTCATAATTCTCTAAAAATGTAATCCTAAAAAGATCCTCAATGTGAATTATTCATTTAATTCAATATTATGTAATGATTATGGCCAGTCCTTATAGTTGGTATCAGAGGTCAGTTTAGATAACTATAGGTGTTGGGGTATTATTAAATTAATATCCATAAAGTAATTAATATTAATATTGAAATCATATATAACGTAAAAATTTCCATATTTCTTCACCTAAGATATTTCTATGTTCATAATGGATTTCCACAGAGGAAACATGGTCGCTATGTTGGGACAACATCAAGGGGAAGAAAACCTTCCAAATCAACAACCTGAGATGGTCAGAATCGGGACTGAATAGTTTGTTGCAGTGATGTCACAATTGACTCAGGATATAAATGGTGGTGGTATCCATGTACGAGATCAGCCAAGTCATCCAAAGAGGAACATGTCAGTAGTGGACCATTTCATGAGGAAATATCCCCCCTCATTCGGAGGATCATCAGATCCAGTGCTAGCATAAGGGTGGATTAAAGCATTGGAAAATATTTTCGATGTCATGGGTTATTACTAACATCAAAAGGATAGTCTCATTGTTTACTGTTTTGAAGGTGAAGCTGAACAGTGGTGGTCGATGGAGAAAATATCAAGGAGAGTGTGGAAATTGATGATCATGATTGGGATGAATTCAAAGGTATGTTGAATGAGAAATATTTTCTAATGTTGGTTCATCTTAGGATGGGAAAAAAATCCTAGAATTGAGGTATGGGAATGACACAGTGGCTTCTTATGAAGATAAACTCACTCGACTGGCAAGGTATGCTCCAAATTATTTATGAGATATTGATAGTAAAGTTAACCGTTTTTACTCTGGATTAAAGGCAAAGTATCGAAGGGATTTAGCTTCTCGTGAGTTAAAAAGTTATGAAAAACTTTTCCATTGTGTGGAGAAGGTGGAAATGGAGTTTTCCGATGATCAGGTATTCTATGAAAAAAAAAATAAGAGGTATAGGTGGTAGACAAAAGGAAATAACTCTTCAAAAAAGCCTAATGGTAAGAAGCATAAGTTCAGAGTTTGTGAAAATTGTGGTAAAAAGAAAGGTGGGGAATGTATTTTGAATTCTGCTATGTGCTACCAATGTGGTAAAATTGTACATAAGGCTCGTAATTGTACTGAAAAAGATCAGGGTAATGGTAAGAAAACATCTGATTTACGGTCAGTAATATGTCTTATGTGTAATGAAATGGTTCATTATGAAAGTGAGTGTCTAACGAAGAACTCAACTGAAGGAAAGTAGCAAGACTCTAAGTAGAAAGGGGTTGTTAAAACCTTTGCATCTACTTCAGCAGATGTTGGGCCATCAAATGATGTTGTATCAGGTGCAGTATTTAATTGTTAAGATTATCCCAATGTTTTGATTGATTTAGGGTCTACACACTCATTCATTTCAGAGAAGTTTTTTAGTAAATTGGGAATTCCATATCAAGATATGAATATAGATCATATGGTAAAACACCTAGTGGAAATTCTAAGACAAAAAGAAATTACAATAACCTTCATGTCATGGTATTTTGGAAGAATTTACCCTAAAACCTTATTGTTTTATTTCTAGTTGAGTTTGATGTTATTTTGGCCATGGATTGACTTTTTGTTTATCTTGCTAAAATTGAATACATAGCTAAAGAGGTTTCATTTCAAAAAGTCTTTCAGTTTGGGCACAATAATGAACCCTTGTTTTTGATAAAATATCAGGAAGATGAGAAACTATTAAAAGATGGAAATATATGTTACCTTGCACATATTGTTGAAAATAAAGGAACTATTTAGTTTAATGATGTGCCTATGGTAAATGTTTATCATGCTGTTTTTACTAATTAGTTTCTGGGTATTATACCTGATCGGGAAGTTGAATTTACTGTTGACTTAGTTCTTGACGCTAATCCAATTTCAAAACCCCCTTATCTAATAACTCAATTTGAACTTTTAGAGTTGATGATGTAATTGCATGAGTTATTAGATAAAGGTTTCATTCGACCTTAAACATCAGAATGGGGTGCTCTTGTATTGTTTGTTAAAAATAAATATGGTTCAATTAGACTTTTTAAAGATTATAGAGTATTGGATAACATCACTATTATGAATAAGTATCATTTTTCTCATATTAATTATTTTTTTATCATCTCCAGGGAGCTCAGTATTTTTCAAAGATTGATTTTTTGTCATGGTACCATTAGTTGAATGTATTGGACGTAGACATTCCTAAGACAACGTTTTGTACTAGATATGGCCATTATAAAATTGTAGTTATTTTTTTAACTAATGCACCTATTGTATTTATGGATCTCATTAATATAAATTTCCATGAGTTCTTGGATGTGTTTGTGATTCTGTTCATTGATGATATTTTGGTTTATTCTGAAAGTAAAAAAGAGCATGAAAGTAATTTAAGGGTCATATTTGAAACCTTAATATAAAATAATGTTTATGGGTAATTCAGCAAGTGTGTGTTTTGGATACAACAAACTTCTTCCCGTAGTCACATTGTTTAAAAAAAAGGCATAACTGTTGATCTTGATAAATCAAAAGTTGTTAAAGAATGGACAAGACCCACAAATATAACCTATATTGTTATTTTTAATTGTTCAGAAGTTTTTTACACTAGGTTTTTTGGAAAATATTTACGGTTATCTAGTCCAATGACAATTTTAACTCGAAAAGGTGTTAAGTTCATCTGGAAAAAAAAATTATGATTGTTTTCCGTAATTGAAATGAAGATTAGTGAATTCTCCAGTTTTGGCATGACCATACAAAAATGGTGAGTTTTTTATATACAGTGATGCTTCAATAAAAATATTAGGTTATTTCCTAAGGAAAAATGATCAGGTAATTGCTTATGTTTCACGTCAGTTGAAACAACATGAGTTAAATTACCCTACACATGATTTGGAATTTGCTGCTATTGTATTTTCTTTAAAAATTTGGAGGCATCATTTGTATAGAGTAAAATGTGAAATATATACTGATCACAATATTTTAAAGTATATATTCACTGAGAATGAATTGAATATGAGACATAGGAGATGGATATAATTAATCAATGATTATGATTGCACGATCCATTAAAATATGGAAAAATAAAATAAAGTGCATGATGCTCTAAGTCAAAAAAGTATTGCTTCATTAACCATGTAACATTTAGAAGAAGATCCATTAGCTTTTTATTTGATAAACATCGACATAGAAGTTGTTGGTCAAGGAAATTGTTCTGTTTCATTTTAGGCATCAGTTAAATCATCTCTATTAGACAGAATAAAGACAGTGCCGAATAAAGACAGTGAGTTACAGAAAAAAGTAGATTTGGTTCAGAAGGGTAATTTGCATGATTTTAATGTTGATAATTATTTTTTTTGAGGATCGGGAAGAAATTATGTGTTCCTTGTTATTCAAAGTTGAAGTATGAGTTGTTTTGTGATGCTCATAGTTCACTGCTTTCAGTTCATCCTAGTAGTACTAAGATGTACATAGATTTTTTAGAGTATTACTGGTGGGAGGGAATGAGAAGAGATATTGCTGATTTTACAGTGAAGTGTTTGACTTGTCAATTGGTTAAGATAGAGAGGAAGTTATCGAAATGGATGATTCAGCCTTTACTGATGCCAGAGTGGAAATGGGAACATATATCCATGGATTTCATTATGGGATTACCAAAAACATCTCAAGGTAATACTGCAATTTGGGTTGTTTTTGATCGATTGACTTAATCTGCTCATTTAATTCTTATTCGAGATACTTTGTCTCTAGATAAACATGCTCGGTATTATGTTAAAGAGATAGTCAGGTTGCATGGTGTTCCCTTCTCTATTGTATCTGATCGCGATCCCAGGTTTACTTCTAAAATTTGGAAAGGCCTTCCGATGTTGTTGGGTATTGAATTAAATTTTATTTCAGCTTTTCATCCTCAATCATATGTGAAATCAGAATGAACGATTCAAACATTGGAGGATATGTTACATGATTTCTCAATGCATTATCAGGGATGTTGGTACAAACATCATTCTTTGGTCGATTTTTCATATAAAAAGAGTTTTCATTCTAGTGTACAGATGCATCCATTTGAGGCATTATATAGAAAACATTGTTGTCACAACCCCTCCCACCAATGATTCCCCTTTTGAGCTAGAAACGGTGAGAGATAAATAATGACCCATGATTCTCGCCTCTAGTAGGTCCCTAAGTGGAAACTATCACCAAGGGTATGAGTTTTCAAAAATATTAAAGGCATTAGCATTTTATTATTTAAGATCAGGAAATAGGATGAGTCAATCACCAAAAGGAAATGTACAAAGTAAATTAAAAATAACCCAAAACAATCCAACATGCATGTTTAAACAATTATGAAACAAAGTAAAAGTACAAGAAAACTCAAAAGTGAAATACCAAAAGAAACAAGAGTACAAATTCTACAACAACTCCAACTGTCCCGACTAGTAGGGTCCTGCATGACCCTGGTAGTTCTCCTGGAAACTTGAAAGTAAACGTATGGTGAGCATATATGTATACTCGGTGGGGATACCTAAAGCTCTCATGCATAGGTGGGGAGACATCCTAATGTCTCCTGAGAACAACAGAAGAATCCAAAACCTACAAAGAATTATATCCACCCAACCTCACCAGCCACGCTCACCAAAACACAAAAAACATGTAGTAGTATATAAGAACAAGAGTATTGGTTACCCCACACCATTCCCCCCACTAGTTAGCTTCTCTTCCTAACAGCGAATGTCCTGCCACTACCACACTCTTCCTGCCCGCACACACCTGGGCCTCACAAACCACATATCCCGCCCGCACACACCTGGGCCTCAAAAACTACATATCCCGCCTGCACACACCTGGTCCTCACAAACCAAATATCCCACACGCACACACCTGTGCCTCACAAACCATAATCAAATCCTAGTCCGAACACACCTGGGCCTCATTCTGAAGGTTCTGCGGAACAGAAAACTTGCTGAAGTGTCTTCCGAAAAAAGTACACCAATAAGAACCTACCCGAAGTGTCTTGGTTGTAAGTTCACCTCAAGCCATCAAATCCTATTGAAGAAGGAGCAGAAAGGAGCTAGTAACTAAGGGGAAAACACCCTCTCTAATGAAATAGGAGTGATCAACATAAATTTCTCAACTTGGGTGGGGTGCAGCAAAACTCAAAGATATAGATACATATATGTATACCAGACACACAGCCCAGCCTATGGATTCTAAATCGAGAAACAGAGCATGTTCGTTCGCATTGATACTAAGAAGCATGAATACAACAAACAAACCCAACCCCATTTAGGTTTTCATGTTTCAACAGTGGTATTTTATTATTTCCTTAACTACTGGGAAATTATCAAACCAGATCAAATGTTTCATAGAAAAATAAAATAAAAAACTTCCAAAAACAAATCAAGTTAGATAGAACACAATAAACAAAAAATAAACCTTTTTATCATCAATCAATCCCCATTGATTTTTCCTGCATTTTATTCATTATCTTTCCCCATAGTTAATTTATCAACATTCCACTTTCTTTTAATAACATAACCTATTACTGCTGCCATGCTACCACTATAACCACATCTCCACAACCGTATCACAAAACAAGGCTCATGCCACATCATTTCCCCTTTAATATCATATATTTTAGACCCACTTCCCATCCTATTCATAATAACCCAGGACTCACCCCCCTATCACACACCACATAACCAAACAAACACACACATGTTCATTATTCCATTTTGTTCAACCGGGGTGATCACATAAGGGTTCCATATATTAATTTAATCAGCCAACATTACATGATTAACCAATTTCCATATTCCATAAAGTATCCATAAAATGGTCTAGAAAGATAGGGAAACATTTAATTGCACACGCAAAGTCCCCCAAGGAACATGATTTTCAGTATGCATAAGCCTATTCAATTCACAACATAATAAAAGGATAAACAATGATAAACATAACAACTTCCCATCCCCATTCTTTAAGCCAGTTATTATCTTAATTTAAACTAGTCCAACTATGTCTCTTGAAACCAAGAGGACACCCATCCCGCAAGATGCAAAAATTATAGAGACGATGATAAAATCCCTACCTCAATGGGTTTTGACGAAACCATGACAGTCGAAGAACGCTCAAGAAACCGGGTCGATTCTCCATGAATATTCTTTAGATATCCTCTCCTAACACAACCAAGACCAAAGCTCTTCATATTTGAGATCCACACAATTAGATCTACCCATAACATGCGTATATCTATAGAATAGAGAGAGTATGAGGAGTAGAACTAAGAAAACAAGAAAGAACGATCACATACCTCAAGGAACCGACTTCGATTCACCAAGAAAATCCTATGGGTCGCCTCCAAAATGATTGGGAGAGGTTCTTCTACCTCCATGGAAGTGTAATCCCGAGTTATAGATGCTACGGGGATTAAACATATCATTAAGTAGCAAAAGAGTTTAGATCCACAATTTTAGGATCTAACATTAAGTGTGCACGATTTAGAAAAATGTGCACTAACCGTGCGTTAGATTCTACCTCGCCAAACACTCCTCAAATGGTTAGTCTACACGGTTTTCCAAACCGTGTGATAACCGTGCATTAGCTTCTGACTCCAAAACCATCCTTGCATGGTTTGGACACACTATTTAGACAAATCGTACACTAACCATGCGAACGATTTTCCCCTAGATCTCCTTAAAAATACACCCAAATTCACCCCAAGGAACCTTGACCTCCTAGCACACCTCCATCGCCACATTTCAGAAAGGAATGGACTAGAGAGGTCCGGGTCATTACATCTAATACCTCTCAAAACATTCTCACCCCCAAGAATTAAAATCCAACCCATAAAAATGGGAATCTTTCGGACAACCACCACAAAAGAAATATCTCAGGGCTCTCATCAAAACAAGAATGGAACAACTATCCTAATCATATGTGATAGGAATTCTTTCTCCTATGTTGAGATATTATCCCCATTAGGCGGCACTGACTCACATGCACGGGTTTAATCACATCTGCATTAATGCATATCGATTATGAATTGGGTCTTCCCACTTTTATATATTAGGATTTTTCCAAATTACACTTCCCCAACACTATACAACCAACACACTTCCCGAATAAATGGCTTGCGGAATTACTTCTCCCATGTCAAGATATTATTTGCTTTAGGAGGCACTAACTCGCCCGCACGGGTTCAATCGCGTCCACATTAATGCGTCTCGATTAAGGATAATGTTTTCCCTTTCCCCACATATTCGGACATGTTACACACTTCTAGAGAACAAGGAAACAAAATGTCTCATGATCAACAAGCCAAGCATTCAATATAACAATGGTACAGAGTATAACATCAAACCAAAGTTCTGATGAACACAAAAAATCACAAGTCAAAACAACATTGTGTACTGAGCATGAATTTGAGCCTCCCACTCCCAAGTTCTCTCCTCGTGGTCGACATGCCTCCACAACACATGAACCAAGGTGATGGTTAATCCACAAAGCACATTCTCTTCATGATCCTCGATTCTGACTGGTCGTTCCTTGAAGGTCTCATTGTCACCCATATCTAGCTCTCCCCTGTCGATAATGTGAGAGTTTTCATGTAATTACCAACGAAGCTTGGAGACGTGGAAGATGTCATGAACCTTCTCCTACTGAGGTGGTAGGGAAAGCTAATATGCCACCTCACTGACTCGCCTCAACACCACAAAAGTTCATATGAACCTAGGGGAGAGATTACTCCCCTTCCCAAACCTCCGCTGCCCCCGTCAAGGGGAATCCTTCAAAAACACACGCTCTCTCATCTAGAAATACAAGGGTCTACTCCGAAGATCATCATAAGACTTCATTATGTCCTAAGTTTCTTTCATCCTCTCACACACAAGCTGAACTTTCTCTATGGTGCTCTGTACTACCTCTTGGCCAAGAGAACCTATCTCACCAACCTCTTCCTAGTAAATGGGTGAACGACATGGTCTTACATAAAAAGCCTCAAACGGTGCCATGCCAATAGTATAGTTTAATCTGTTGTTATAGTCAAACTCTTCAAAAGGCATGTGTCGTACCCATGATCCTCTGAAATCTATAACGCATGCTCACTTCATGTCTTCCAACGTCTGGATAGTCCTCTCTGTCTGCCCATCGGTCTGGGTGTGGAAAGCAGCGCTAATGCGTTGATGGGTGAAAAAAGACTGTTGTAGCCCCCTACAGACTCATGAGGTAAAATGAGTATCCCGATATAAGATTATTGACTTTGGAACTCCATGGAAACACACCACCTCATCTACATTCATCTGTGATAATGTACTCACCAGTCCCGACATCATAATTGCTAAGAAGTGAGCTGATTTTGTTAGTCGATCCACCACAACCCAGATAGCATCATAACCACCCTGAGCTCTGTGTAGTCCTATGACGAAGTCCATTGAGATGTCATCCCACTTCCACTCGGTGACATATAAAGGATGCAACAAAATAGTAGGAACACGGTGTTCAGCCTTTACTTGCTGACACACTAGGCACCTAGCCACAAAGTCTGCCACTGCCTGTTTCACGCCGGGCATCCAAAACTATTCCCTCAGGCCTCAGTAAATTTTTTAAATTCCTAGATGTACTGCCAAGGTTGAGCTAGGGAATTCACGGAGAACTCCCTCGTACATCACCTCCGGAACAAACAATCTTCAATGAAAAGGCATCTGATTTCGAATGTCATTTGACCATCCTTCTGGAGGATTTCCCTGATCGATATGATCCCATATTACTTCTGCCTCGGAGTCTCCCCACTCAGACTCTTCCACCTACTGCAAAAAGGAGGATTGCAATGTCATCTGAATCAAACATCCTCTAACACCCTCTACCCTTGCATCCATGTGCAAGACAACCAACTCTCCCATCACCTTCCAAGAATCAGCGAATTCCCGAACCATTTATTTATGAGACTTCCTCCTCAGGTAATCAGCCAAAACATTTCCCTTAACTTCAGTGTTATAGATCTCGAAGTCATAGTCTTCGAGAAGCTCGACCAATATCCTCTACCGAAATTTTAGGTCATGCTAGGAGAAGATATAACATTAGATCTTGTGATTTGAGAAGACCACAAAGCTCTCCCCAAAGTGGTAATGTCACCAAAAATTCATTATGAACACTTCTGAAACAAGATGTAGGTCATGCTTGGAATACTTATGCTCGTGAGGGTGCAACATCCTAGACCCATAACAGATCACACCCTTCTTCTACATCAGAATGAACCCCAAACCAAGGACAGAAGCATCAAAAAACACCTCATACAACAACCGTTCCTCAGGAAACCTGGGTATTGGAGCACTATCCAACTTCTCCTTCAACTAGTAGAAATAATTCTAGCACTGATCTCTCTGTAAGAATAATTGGTCCTTCTAGTCAAAGCTATCAATTGAGCAACAACTCGACAGAAGTCCAAAATGAACCTCCGATAATAATGTTCCAACCCCAAGAAATTATGAACGTTTTCCATGCCCTTGGGTGCCACCGAATATACAACTGTCTCCACCTTCGAAGGGTCCATTGATAGTCCATGCTGAGACACTACGTGCCCAAAGAAGAGTACTTATTACGTCAAGAACTTACACTTCGACAATTTCCCATAATGTTGGTGGTGTCGAAGGACTTACAAGACTTCCATAGGATGCTCAATGTGTTCCTCCTTTGATATTGAGTTGATCAGGATGTCATCGATAAACACAATGACGAACTGGTCTAGAAACTCTTAGAAGACAAATTTCATATGTCCCATGAACATAGACGGTGCATTCATAACACCACAGGGCATCACTACAAACTCGATGTTCCCATACCTACAACTGAAAGCCATATGTGAGATGTCACTATCCTTTACCATCAGCAGGTGATATACAGATCATAGATCAATATTAGAAAACCAACCTTCTTCCCTTAGCTGGTCAAAGAGATCATCTATCCATGGAATTGGGTAATGGTTCTTGATTGTTACCTGAATCAACCTTTGGTGGTCTATGTATAGCCTGAGACCACCATATGCCTTCTTCACGAACAAAATCGAAGCACCCCATGGTGACACATTGGTTGGAACAAAACCCTTCTCCATCAGATCATCAAACTGAATCCGCAACTCCCACAACTCCATCGATTCCATCCTATATGGGGCCATCAAAATCGGATGGACACCGGGCTGTAAGCATATCCCAAACTCAACGTCATGTTGGGGGGGGGGGGGGTGGAGTCACAACCTCCTCTGGAAAAACAAATAGTAATTTCCAAACATCCTTTGGAATATCCATCATCTCTATATAAGCTGAAACCACTAATAACCGGCCTAACAAGGAAAGGTGGGATTCAAATTCCTACTTCCCACATGATAGTTCCTCTCGCCAACAAAAGCTACACGCTTCCCATCTACGTAGGATAACATGACTCTTCTTCGAATGCAGTCGATAATGGCACTAATAGATAAAAGCTAGTCGATGCCTAGGATGAAATCGTATGGCTGCATCTGTAGCAAAAGAAGATCCCTGCTAGATCGAAGCGGTCCCAACGTTAGCCCGCATCCCCGAAAAACACAAGATATGATGGTCTGACCTCCAACTCGTGTACTCAGCCATAGGGGTATGTAATGTCTCTCTACATCTAGACCAAAATCAAGTGCTAGACTATGTGGAACAAAGGAGTGCGAAGCCCCCGAATCGATCAAAGCCAAAACGAGAGTGCTGAACAAACTAATCGTACCTCGCACCACCTCTGGTCCTGCCAGAGCTACCAACTCTGCTGCGTGAAACTATCAATGCCCATCTCATTTGCCTCTCTGATGTCAAACACCTCCCCAACCATTCCCTAGTCGAGGTCCCTAAGGAGCACCCTGAGGTCGGCCCCCTTCTGCAAGGTCTTCCCTCAGAAGAGCAGGGTCCTGCTGCTGCTGGAAGGGCCTCTCCTGCAACTGCTGCTACTGAGGCGGGTGGTAAACCTGCCCACCTCCACCATACTGAGCTCAGGTCGGGCAATGACTCTGAATGTGCCTGAAAACTCCACAAGAAGAACACTTCGATCTTGGGATTGTCAAAAAGGGATGAGGACCTGAAGATCTGAACTAGAACTGTTGGGGCATGCCCCCTACTAGCCTAAATCTGGAAGGTCTTGTCGTAGGAGAACATATGCTGACTACCATCCCCTTTGATGAACCCGTCTAGATCCCCTATCATGGTGAACCACACTGTGAGTGAATCCTCTCTACAACCTCTGGCTTCTTTTGTACTGCCATTTAAGTCGGAAGGGTGAAGTGGGTGACAACATTCTTTCTTACTAACATACACTTCTAATGGAGGAAGAGGAACTCCTGCCACTTCTCTATCATGATCATGGAAGAAAGGAATTCCTCTTGGAACTCCATCTCAAGGTTGGATAATGGAACTTCTGCCTCTGACCTCTCCCCGAGTAAGAGCGTCCACCGCTGATGCGCCATACCTCTCAGCTGACTGACTGCTACGAGATCCAAGTACATCATTGGAGCACAGATCAATGTAAATTAAATCCCTAACCCCTCAATCCACCCCTATGTCTCCATATCTGAAGTAATACCCTCGTACTTCTTGTCGATTTGTCACTGGAAAGAATAGAGAGTCTTCTTCCACAGATCATCTTCCTCCTCTTTGTTATTCTTCAACTGATCGACCGCCTGAATCTGCTGGCCTCGACTGTCTGAGTCACCCGGGGATGACGTACAGGTGCCATAACTGTACGGTAAACAAAGATCTCCTATGACCAAGTAGTAAATAAATTTCTCAAGGTTTCATTTTATCAATTTATTTCAATTTCTTTCCCAGAACACCCAAATCAAGTAAAACACAAACATTATGATGCATGTACCTTCCCTAGGGTCTCTACCCTACAATCAATGTAGTATCACTTAGTCATTCGATAGGCTCAGAGTCCTTGCATCGGATCACGAGGGGCCCTATAATCCTGTGTCTTAGCCGGTTTTCCCTGGCCTATGTCACGCACCAACATCAGCCAACACTATTTCCCTACCATCCCATGCAATCCTCACTATGCCTAACTCCAGGTTCTATCCTATCACTCAACCATTAGCCTCTGACACCATTCTGTCACAACCCCTCCCAGCAAAGATTACCCTTTTGAGCTGACAATTGTGAATGGGAGATAACGACCCCCGAGTCCCACCTTCAGTAGGCCCCAGAGTGGAGACTAGCACAATGGGTATGAGTTTTCACAAATATGGGAGGCATTACCCTTTTATTATTTACGATTGGGAAATGGGATAAGTCAAACACCAAACGGAAATGGAACATGTAAATGAAAAATAACCCAAACCAATCCCACATTCATGTTCACATAATTCTGAAACAAATTACAAGTTCAAGAAAACTCAAAAGTGCAATACTAAATGAAACATGAGTACAACAACTACAACAACTATAATTGTCCCGACTAGTGGGGTTCCACATGGCCCTGGTAGTCATCCTGGAAACCTGAAAGTAAACGTAGGGTGAGCATAAAAGTATACACTGAAGGGAATCCTAAACCTCTCATACACATCTAGGGAGACATCCTAATGTCCCATCAGCACAACAGAAGAAACCAAATCCTAGAAAGGAATTCTATCCACCCAACCTCACTATCCACACTCACCAAAACATAAAACAACAGGTTGTAGTTTATAATAACAAGAGTATTGGGTACCCCACACCATTTAACCCCCCCAATAGTTAGATGCTCTTCCTAATGGAGAATGTCCTGACTCTACCACACTCTTCCTACCCACACACACTTGGGACTCACAAACCACATATCCATCCCGCAGACACCTGGGCCTCACAAACCACATATCCCACCCACACACACTTGGGCCTCACAAACCACAATCACATCTCCGCACGAACACACCTGAGCCACATCCCGATGGTTATTGGGAACTGTAAACATGCCAAAGAGTATTGGGCTATAAAATACCACACCCATCGAAACCTACCCGAAGAGTCTTGTGTGTATGGTTGCCTCATGCCATCACATCCTATAGAAGAAGGAGCAAGAAGGAGCTAGTAATTAATTTGAAAACACCCTCTCCCATGAAATGGGAGTGTTCGACACTATGTTCTAAACAAGGGTGGGGTGCGTCAAAAAATAAAGATACAGATACATATATGTATACCAAACACACAACCCGATCTATGGCTTCAAAATAGAGAAACATAGCATGTGCCTCGACACAGCTACTACAAAGCATGCATACAACAAAAAATCCCAACCCCATTTATTTTTTCATGTTTCAAAAGTGTTAATTTATTAGTTCCTTATCTACTAGGCAATTATCAAACCAGATCAATCATTTCGTAGAAAAAAAATACAAACATGCCATCCAAAAATCAAGTTTGATAGAACACAAGCAACACACAACCAACCTTTTTATCATCTATCAATCCCGATTAATTGTTAACATGATTAATTAATTATTGTTCCCCATAGTTCATTTATCAAATTTAAACTTTATATTAATATCACAACCCGTTATTGCAGCCCTGCTACCACTATAACCACATCTCCACAATTGTGTCACAAAACAAGGCTCGTTCCACATCATTTCCCATTTAATATCATTTACTGCAGCCCCACAGCACATCCAATTCATAATAACCCAGGATTCACCCCCCCTTTCACACACAACATAACCAAACCAACACCCACATGTTCATTATTCCATTTTGATCAACTCGGGTGATAACACATCAGTTTCATATATTCATTTAATCAGAAAAAATTACATTATTAACCAATTTCCATATTCGACAATGTTTACATAAAACGGCCTATAAATATAGGGCAACATTTAATTGCACATGAAAAGTCTCCCGTAGACCGTGATTTTCATTAGGCATAAGCCTATTCAATTCAAAACATAAAAAAAGGATAAAAATTGTTAACCATAACAAATTCCCCATCCCCATTCTTTAAGACAGTTATTATCTTCATTTAAACTAGTTTAACTATGTCTCGTGAATGAAAGAGGACACCCATCCTGCATGATGCACAAATTAGAGAGAATAATGTAAAATACCCACCCCAAAGGTTTTTGAAGAAAACACGACGGTCGAAGAATGCTAAAAAAACCAGGTCGATTATCCATGAATCATATTTAGATATCCTCTCCTAACACAAAAAAGACAAAATATCTTCATATTCCACATCCGCATGGTTAGATATACCCAAAACAAGCATAGATCTAAGAAACTGATAGAGTAGGAGGGGTGGATCTAAGAAAACAAGTAAGAACAACGACACACCTCAATGAACCATCTTCGATTCACCATGAAAAGCCTCTAGGTCACCACCAAAACACTTGGGAGAGGTTATTCTTCCTCCAATGATGGGTAATCCAGAGTTATGGCCACTAAGGGGATTAAACAAACAATTTAGAGGAAAAAGTGTTCAGATCCCCATTTTTAGGATCTTATATTAAATGCATGCACGGTTAATCCACATGGTATAGAAAACCATGTGTTAGATGCTGCCTCGCCAAATACTACTCACACCGTTAGTCCGCACGATTAGCCAAACAATGCGCTAACCGTGCATTATGTTCTGCCTCCAAAACCATCCTTTCATGGTTTGGCTGCACGGTTGAGCCAAACATTGTGCTAACTGTGCGAATGCTTTTTCCCATAGATCTCCTTAAAAATCCACCCAAACACACCCCAATGAACCTTGACCTCTTGGCACACCTATGTCACCATATTTCACAAAGTAATGGATTAGAGCGGTTTGAGCCATTACAATTTCCGAACTCCGGATTTTTAGGATGAAGTCGGTGAAAGGAAGAAAATGGGACCAAAATTGGTAGAAGAGATGGCATAGAATGTTTTGTTAATTCAAAATCACGTGAAAATAGCTTAGAGTATACAGAAGAATTATGTAGATAACCAGAGATAGGATCTTTCTTTTTAGGTAGGTGATCACCACCTTTTCAAAGTATCTCTATGGAAAAGTGTGATGCATTTGGAAAGAATGGAAAGTTGATACTGAGGTTTATTGGTCCTTATGAAATTCTGGAGAAAGTTGGATCAGTTTCATACCAATTGGCTTTACCTCAATTTTTATCCTAGGAACACAATGTTTTTCATGTTTCGATGTTAAGAAAGTATATGCCAGTTCCATCTCATGTTTTGAGCCCATAGTTAGTTCAGTTGGAATAGAATACCTCTTATGAAGAAAAACCAGTTAAAATTCTCAACCATAGAGAGAAAGTGTTGAGTAATTTGGTAATTCACCATGTAATTTTTTTTTGGAAAACCATATGATTAAAAATGCAACATGG
Source organism: Viscum album (assembly GCA_963277665.1). Taxonomy (NCBI): domain Eukaryota; kingdom Viridiplantae; phylum Streptophyta; class Magnoliopsida; order Santalales; family Viscaceae; genus Viscum; species Viscum album. The sequence goes on along the minus strand of OY728148.1, from coordinate 7,427,527 downwards.
GACTCTGATAATTCTATGAGGGATAAATAATCCCACTTATTTTGATATATGAATAATAATTGAAAGGACGTAATTTATAAATGGGGGGAAGGATTTAACATCCCAGGTAAATGATGATTAAGATAATTTCATATTTATTAATATTTGTGAATTAAATATTAATTTTACTTTAAATGGGATTCTATGTTCGAGAGTGTACCCGATACACAACAATAGGTTTCTTTGAAATCTTACGTTGCACACTAATAATATAATATTTTTATTTTAAATGGTATTTATCTCAAAACTATTTTTTTGGTGGGAATGATCAAAATAAACTATAATATGATTATACATGTTTGTTAAATTTATTTACAATTATTCAATAGATGTTAGAGGCTTAAAATGTGAATGAATCTAATTCTAAGCATAATTTACATTAAAATGTCAATTTACCGTCTTTTAATGAAGATCCCTATTTAAATATAGTTTTTTTAACTTTAATACATTCTAATTGACTAAATAAAATCCTTCTTCAGAATGGGGACATCAAAATTTACAGTGTGTATTTTTTTGGGATATTTCCGATAAAGATCATTTTTTAATGAATAGGGAAAATATTGTATTTTATTTCAAAAGATACTTTTATCTAATTTATTTATATGGTTAGATTATCTTTTTAATTGGGTTTAAAATGATATTATAATAGATTTTTACCATTTTATCCTATTTTGGTCATCAGAATTAATTTCATTTTGAAATTGGACATAAACAAGTATCAATATTTTAATAGTTATTGTTTCTTATAAACACGATATTTGTTATGATATCAAGAATTAATTTTAGAATTAATTAATTTCATATCAATGTTTCTAAGTTGATAAAATAGACATCATTTTTGAATTCAAAATATCAAATAATACTTAGGCAGAATTTTTTGTTTTTTCTGAAAAACATCATTTTTTGATTAATAGTGAATCCACTTAGTAGTAGTTAAAAAAACAAACTTTTTCATTTAAATGAAATAATACCAAATATGGGAATTGAATTTTGAAAATATTACATACGTGGTTGTTATTATTAAGTAAAATTTGGTTAAATAAGATGAAAATAATTTCTGGTGAATAATAATTTTTGACTTTTATTTACCACGTTTAAAGGTAAATAGAGAAATTCAAGGTAAAGAGATAATTATAAAAAATAAAAATTACCATAACACTTGTTATAAAAAATTGGGTGAGTCATAAACGACCCTGGTAATCCTTGAATCGATTTAGGGACCCCATTGAGCAACATGTGAGTGATAATGACAATTTAGATTAATTAATTTAAAGTAAAGGCCAAAATGAGATAAAGAAAAATCTTTTAGTAATTAATTTTTTATGATGTTATATAAGTGATATTTTTTAAATATAAATAATAGTTGGAAAGATAAAAATATTTCCTATATCATTGTATATTTTTTATAATTTTTAGACATCAAATAAATTAAATTATTTATGAAACAATAATGATGCAGTATTTACCTCATTAATAAATGATTTAAATATATAATAATATAATGATTAAAATTTTATCCAAAACATGTCCAATTACTATTGTATTAATTTATTCAGACCATTAGTCATATTATATTTGACTATATTGATTTTTTTACTTTTATAAATGGAATATCATTCTATAATAAAATAATATTTTCACACATTTCTAAAAATCCCCTCTCCCCCTTATAAAAGTAGACCATTTCTATCCAATTCCTCACACCTCTCAAGCATTTTGGCTCATCCAAAATCTGGAAAATTAAGCTCCCAACATAGTTAAACTCCTCCTAAGAGACATACCATAGGAGGAAATTACTTCATGATGTCATTTTGGTTCAAACCAAAAAGATGTTACCCAAATTTAAGGTAACAGTTTCAGTTAACTTCATTTCTTTTATTTTGTTTCTCCAACACCTGAACACTTTTTATTACTTTATTTTGTAACAACACCAGTATCCTCAATATACTAGTATTTTTTTATGATATAGATTCGAACTACAGTTACACACACCTCCATAAAATGGTTGAAGAACATAACGTTTCTATTGATGGAAAAATAAAGCCTCACGAAATGATGATTCTTTGATTATCTCTTACCACCTCTCATGGTGGCCATTATGAGGAAACTATATTTATATATGATATATATTATGTTTATTCTTTATTTATGATTCTTTAATTTCCATTTACATCAAGAATTTATGGTTTCCATTATGTGTAAACGTGATATTTTCATTGGAGGAAGTGTGGACTACCGTCCCCTCAAAGTGATATGACTCGTTAATGCCATATGCAGGACGTATAAAGGATAGTGATAATTATATTATATATGATATTATTTATGAAATTATACTGTAACTATAATATAATTATGTATATTAATGTTTTTATTTCATTAAAATAAGAAATAGAAATAAATGCAGCGTTAATGCATACGAACGACTTACCGTCTTAATGAACAATGCATTTCATTTCGTACCTCCAAATGCTATATAATATAATAAATAAATGTATATACTTGATATAATTGATATATATGATACCTAAATCATTAATATTATTCTAAATATAATTTAATATTGACCACATAGAGAACATGTAAATATAAGGTGTTCATTTTTGACTCATGTACCAAATATCGACAAAATTAACGTTATTAACTAAAATGATTTCATAATGTTTATAACATGGTAATAAGTGATATAAATGGAATTATAAACATGAAAAAGGATCTTATGTATGTATAAATTAACTTTAGTTTAATATTAAAGAGATTAATGAATGAACATGTCAAGTCGGACATGATGTAAGGGACTTCGTCTCAATCTCCTTTCATTGAGGCATATTTAGTTTTATACACGAAATTATTTTATATGTTATATAAACCCCTTTTACTTTTCATTTCATTCAAAGGTAAACTTTTTATATGAATAGTTTTACTAAATGACAAAAAAATGTTTTATTATGTTAGCAGTGACAAAGACCTTTCTGTCACCGCAAGTATTATTTGATATTTGGATTTCTTTAACAAGCCGAAATGTATTTAAAAAGAAAAATAAACACCATATACTCCTTTTACATATTTTAGTATTGAAAATGATTTTGAGAATGGATTTATTATATCCTGAAATGATATTTTTTTATTTCAATTTGGAAATGTTATCCTTCCTTTATTCTTATGTTATGTGTTATGATCATGTTATCGTTCTTGGGCATTGTTTATGTATACAGGTGGTTCCCTGATAAACCTAGGGCTGGTGACCCCAAGATAACTCCCCATTTTTTGGGGTATTGTGAAAGAGGAAAATGTGAAAGTTTCTCCTAAGATAATTAAGGAATATACAGTTATGGGTATTCTAATGTAACTCTATATGTAGTTGTGAAAGCTACAAGGTATGTATGATATGGATGCCACACATTACCTTATGATTTATGATTTCTATGTGTTATTAATAAATCTAATGTTTTTATGCGGTATGTAAACAATTTTATGTTTTGTATGTATTAATGAACAAATTTTATCTTTCAATGTTTTATAACCCATTCTTGGGCTTTTTATGCTCATCCCAAGTGTTGAAATGTTTTTATAGGACTTAGTGATGAATAGGACCAAGGATGGGATCAAGGAAAAATCATGCTCTCCAAAACCTGGAACTAGATATGACTTCTTTTTTCAAGATTATTTATTTTATGAAAAAAATGGAAACTGTGTAGAAGTTTCAAATTTTTAATCTTTTGAGACGTAATAGTTATGTATTAATTCTCTAAAACTCTACACCTGAGAAGATCCTCAATGTGAATTATTCATTTAATTCAATATTATGTAATGTTTATGGTCGGTTCCTTTTATGATTCCTTAGGTTATTTTGAGATTGGAATCCAAAACCCTCAAATATACCTCAACCCCAATTTATTTGAGATTATGATGTTTTCTTGGAATCTCATTCCAAGACTCCTTGCTCAACTTTGACCTCAACTCTTCACTATCATCTTCAACTCCATATTGTTTTATTGAATCCCTCTTCTGTGGTCAGACCCTTGTCTCTTCCCAATGGCTATATTTTTCCATTTTTATTTCTAGATAACCCATAACACCCACATTATCCACATTTCCTCATCTTTATTTCTATTTTTATTCATTCTAGATATAACATGTTTTTATATATTTCAAATTTCATATACATAATTCAGTAATTATAATAAATATAATATTCATTAATTTATTAAATTAACCAATTACATTATATAATATATTATTATTATTATTTAAATAAATCATTTATAACAATATTTATATTTATAATATTTATAATATTTGAAATTTAAAAATAATTTTCTAAACCATTTTATGATAACATTGATTATATATTTTTATATATTCATAATTTTGTATCCTAAAAAATTCATATAAATTACAGATTATTTATTTCATTTTTAAAAAATATTAAAATAAAATATCTCTATTTTAATATACTAAATTATTATTTACTAATATTTTCATTATTTCAAAATAATAAATTTTATTTTATTTTCATGGTTTTTTTAACAAATATTATTTTATAAATTTTTAGATTTTAAATAAAAAAATGTATAATATTATATTTAGATTGAAATTGTTATAAATTTATTTATTATTTAAATTTATGTATCTATAATATATAAATTATTTTTATGTGCTATATTAAAATTGTCATAATTTATTAAATAAAACATAATTTTATATCAGTTGAAATATTAACACAATTTCAAATGTAGTATTTATAATTTAAAATATTTATTTATTTACAAATTAATTTTTATAAAAGATAAGATTATTTAAACTTCAATTATTTTATTCTAAATTTCTATCTTAGCATATCAATTAAGAATTGTTCTATTTCTAAATTAATCAGTTTTGAAAAAAATATTAATCAAATAAAAATTATGCATAGCATATCTAGGATTTTACAATATAGTTTTTGTCATATTTATAATCATGTGTTGGAATTGTGATCAGCTGAGTAAGGAATTATTGTTAATTCATAATACCTTTGTTATTATGGGAATATTATATGTTAAATGGAAATATTTTGGGATAAGGATGATTTTTGTTTGTGGAATAGAAGTGAATTATAACTTTTTAGCATTTGGATTTTATAGTGTATTTATGGAGATTCATTCTATTTATAAGAAATGTTATCATATGATAGAGACTATAAAACTATGCCATATTCATTTATCATATAATAATTTAAAGGTAATTGATCTTATATTTAGTAAGATATATAATTTATCATGGAAGAATATGGTTTAAAATCATTCTAATAGTTGGGTTTCAATATTGGTCCCTAATATTTCAAGTTATTTTAATGATATATTTTTTTATAATTATATATGTTTAACATATAGTAATGTTATTGAATTTTGGAGATAAATCTATTATTTCCCTTATAATGTTCACCCATTTTCTCCTTTATATCACCATAATGTAAACATATTTTTTGAGGTTTGTCCCTAGTTCTGTTATAGTGAAGTATTAGGACTCGTTTCATTTTGGATTATGTGATTTTTAAGGTTACCCTTCGTCATGAATTATCATTTTTTGGGAAAATAATAGATACAATTGTAGTGGAAATTTATTAAATTATGAATTTATATAAGTAATGTAATTAAATTTTCTTTACATTCTTCGTCTTCTTCTGAACACATCAATTTATGGTCAACAATTCTCTAGGGTTCATTCACATTCTTTTGATCTCTGATATTTGTCAATATCCATCAACATTTAAAAAATATGTTCCTCGTATTTCAAAAGATTTTTATAACCCACTAATTATTGGTGATTTGGAATACTAGTTATGTTTTATTTTACATGACCTTTATATTTCCATTTCTTTACATTTAGGAGTATGTTTTGTTAACAATTTATATGGTGAGGGATTTCAAAAAAGGTATTTTTAGATAGGAAAACTCTTAATTATAAGAATAAGTTCAAATTAAATCATCAAAATTTGTGAAGGTGGTGGGTTTAGAATGTAAAAACTTTAAATTTTAACAAGAATATTATTCTTGATAATCATAATGACATTAAAAAGAAATCATAAATTAACCCTGAAATATTATTGTTTAAATATAACCATTTTAACCTAGAAATTAAATTATCATGTATGAATAGGCTTAAATAATCAATGAAATATATGTAATGTTCATACTAAAAAATTAATTTATAAATTCATTTTAATAAATTATTAAAATTTAATAAAAGCAATTTTTTTTAAAAAAAATGTGTTTTTTAAATGATTTTTATTTCATTTCTTATTGGATAAAATAATATATTATTTTTCATATTTTGTATTTGAAATTTTATAATAATCGTATTATTTTTTGTATAATAAAATATAAACGTCTAAGGGGGAACTTTTTCTATTTTTTAAAAATTAAGTATTTATTGATTAATAATGAAAAATAATAATTTTTGAGGAAAAATATTTATTTATTACAATTAATAAAAAAGTATAATTATAGTTCATATTAGATCATATAAATAATTATTTATTTTCGATTAAAATTAATCCAATTAATTTATTTCTTAAGAATTTTATATCCTAATTTGATATAAACATATATTTCAACTTAAAATGTTATATTTATTGAAAAACATATATTTATTGGGTTTTTTAGTTTGAATTTTCAATTAAATTTTTATAATTATATGATTTGAATATTTCAAATTAAAGATAATATCTATAATTTATATTTTTAAATTATTTATAAAACTCTATTTTAATTGTTCACATTATAAATTGTAACTATGGAAAAAATTATCACTAAGCATGGGGAAAATAAAATAATAATGGTTTAAAATAATTTGTTAAAGACTATAAATTGATCACATCTCTTTACATAATTTAATTATATGATTTAATTTCATCTGTACAAATTATATATTCTGATTTATGACTTTTATATAAAAATTTATATATTTAATTTTTTAAAATAATTAAGTAAAAGAAAATGTAAAAAAATATAGTTTCTTGATTTAATTTTTTATAATAGTTTTTAGATTGATAAATGGACCATATATATGATTATTCTTACTTATATTAACAATAAATTATTATATTCAAGGGGATCTATTTTTAATTATACGGTGAAACAATAAACATAAATGCTTTTGTAACACTTATACATATTTGTTCAATTAATAGTTAAATAAAATAATTTCTACAAGAAATATTAATGTAAAATATTATCAAATAATTATTTTTTTCACTAATTTTTTATTTCAAAATAAACATTATAGAGAGTTTATTGTATTATATTCAATCATCCATACATTAATTTTTTTCAATGTAATGATAAATGAATAGTTCCACAAAGATATTTATATTTTCTAAATAATAAATAATAATTTCTTAAATGAACAAAAAATAGAAAAAAAACAATATAGATGAATGTTATTTTTATATATTTTAAAATATTAAATATTTCCCATTTATGGTACAATTTTTTTATAGATACTATATTAACCCCTAGAATTAAAAACACCATTTCTACGATAGTTGTCAAAAAGGATTCATATGGAATAAACTAAAATATAATGATAAAACACTTATAAAAACATGTCTAGATTTTCTTAAATGATAGGATTTTGACCTATACTCATATTATCATCAATATTATTATGTTTTGATCCTATTACCATTAAAAGATAATTAATAACAATTAAATAGTTTAAAAAATTATAAGAGGTCCCCTCCCCTATAATATATAAGGGAACCTCATATTCTATTTTACACCACATAAAAATAAATTTATATAATAAAATACAAAACCAAATATAAACCTCATATTACTCATAATATTTTATATATTATATATTGGGTATAATTCAAATTTTATTTGGTTTAATGTAAAATGAAAATTCATTTTTTCAAAGATTGATTATAGTTTTTAAAAAAGTGTTTTAATTTAATTTGTTATCAAATATATTTAATAAATACAAAAACCATGATGATATAAAAAATTGATTATATTCCATATATAAATATTTTATGTTAATTTTATAACCTATAACCTTCTACTCTTTCCCCAAATGGGAAATGAAACTATCGTTTATGGGTATGGTAGACTCTGTCTGAGAAACCAATGTAATTTATTTCCATCACCAACTCTAATGGATATATACAATGAATTATTTAATATAAATATATATATATATATTATATTCAAGACATTAATTTAACACTATAAAGGTAATATGTGATCCATTTTCATACAGTCTCACTCGTTAAAAAATGATATTGTATTTCATTTGTATATTTGGAGTAAAACAACTATAATAAATGTGAATCATTTTTTCCAAGAAATCTCAAGAATAGTATATAATGGTATATTATATAAAATATTATTATAAATAATATGGAATGATAATTTTGTAAATTTAATATTATACATGACTTCGTTCCATCATCATAATTTATAATTGGAATCAGGGATAAGGCGTATAAACTACATACTGTCTATAAGATTCTAATGTAGTTCTATTATCATTACCATCATTCATGGTTGTTTTTAAAAGTATTATTGTGGAATAAAATTAATAATTCAATAATTGATTTATTTCTATGATGATGATAAAATTAAATTTTGGATCTAAAGAATTATTAGATGAGTGTAATTGGTTCTTAATATCCTTGAAAAATAAACATGTTCATAAATGAATAGGGGATGATTTATTTGTTTAAATAACTATTACGATAGTAGCATAACTATTCAATTAATTTGGGATTATGGGGTATATAATTCAGATGGTTTACCATATGTCCTTAGTGATGTAATTAAACATTGAACCCTAGGGTCTCTTGAACAACACATTGTAGTAGGTGATACAGAGTGACAAGCCAAATGGTAAAATGTGTCAGGTAGGTAGTGTAGATTAGCATCACAGAGCATTGTCAGATGGGCACCTTGATATAGTGATAAGTGTATTAGAACCTATAAATTATTAATATAACCACTTGGGTCATAGAGGTCCTATTTCATATAACTAAAAATGGGAGGATAACTTGACAGTTCTTATAATATGGGGAGACACCACGTTCTTATGGTGACTACCATAAAAGTGTATTAAAAATTCTTGGCATTCATTTTGTAATAAGGAAATAAGGTAATTTATTGTTGGCAATATAGAATGGGTGATGGTTCATCTGGAACCATATTGTTTTCATCTACTATGACATTATTTAAAGAGGGGTGTTTCTCTATGCCTTCATGGATTAGCGTTGAAATGAATAAACTAATGGGAATCAGTGGGTTATGTCCAATGAGAATACATGGACCATGATGTGAAATTTGGATGCACATATTGGGCATTTGGGTAATTCCTCCATCTATCAAGCCATATAAATTTTATGGACTCAAACATTACTAGTTCTTCTATACACAAGTTCTTTGGATCATGTAAGACACACCTCTAAACCCATTTGAAAAGCGAGATTTTTTTCTACAATAAAGATGGTGATGTTCTCCTTACCACTTAAGTAATACCACTTCATTCATAGTGAATAAACCAATATAATTTGGTATATATGATCTTAATAGTATCTTAACATATGATATAGATTCTATAGATTATGTAATATTATATAACATTGTAAAAAGTTAATTATATGTAATAATAAGCAGGATATTGGTTCATAAGATATAAAAATTTAACATATGAATATTATAAATGAAAATAACGATTGAATTTGATGTGTGAGGCTCAAGGTTAATAAATTTTTTTCAAAAAATTATCTTTTACTATTTCACCATTCATTTATTTTACTTCCATGATATTTTATTCAAAATATTCTATAAAAATTCTCATTTAATAATCAATTTTATTATAGTGGTATTTTGAGCATATTTTACATCCTTTACAAAGTTTATATGTTTGTTATACCTTATATGATTGTATATTTTTATGAAGTAATAATCCTCAACACCATTGGTTAGGTTAGATTAAAAAAATTGTGTTAATTTGAGCATATATATTGGTAATGAGGTGTGTGTTTCATATATTTAACATGGATATATACAAACCATCCTTTTTATTAGGTTCAAACATGCTTAATTAGGTCTCACATTATACCTATCATTATTATCAATGTGTAGTTTTAAATTTGGTATATATGTCACAAAAAATACCTAACTTATTATTATTTTCTATTAAGTGGTAAGGGGTACCATTCTTCACTTATCTAATGACTTATTTATGAAATTTCATTGTATTTTGATATAATGAAGGATTATGAAACAATTTAATTTTCAATGGAAATTTTGATGAGTATTCCTTATAATTGAATTACTTATGGGGCACAAATATCTAGGAACGTGTTTTGATATATGTTCCAAGACATTGATCAACAAAATTCTTTAAATATTTTATCTCATTAGATGTTATGTAATAGATTGAGCAATAAACCTAATCCATGATGAAAATTGTTCCTCCGTATTATTTTTTCTAGAAGGTTATCATTGATAAATGATTATCTCTTATTTTTTTTAGCAACCAAATTATAAATGTATTCTTTATCATTTGAAACACTGTTATTTATAATATATTCTATTATGATCAACAAATATATTATTTTGAACTTAATTTATATGTTTCTTTTTATGGTTAAAATCATTATTTTTATTTTGAAAACTGTTTTGTAATTTTTTACAATTACAAAAGAAATATTGTTATTTTTTTATCCATTAATATTTAATTTAAAAAATTTTATATACAAGTATTTAATTCATGTGGATTTATTTGGTAATAAAAATTTTATTTTGTGTTCAAGAATTAGAGTTTAAAAAGAAAATATTATAGGATGTGGTTGAGTTCAAAATTATAGAGAGATATAATAAAATAATTTTGATATAAAGGAATAAATTTTGCGGTTAAAAGGAATAGTAATTGTAGGTTTCCACCATGATCAATAATATTTTTTAATAGTCGTGATATTATAATTTTCTAAAACATTAACACTAAAGATCATTGAATGTCATAAACTTTATTCCTCTGTTAAACTATTATTTATTTTTCATTTATGATGGGTCTTGAGAGTGTGTAATAGAGGAAAATTATAAACAATTTATGAGATTAGAATGTTTTTATTTGAGTTTATCTTCATAGTAATTAATATAACCATATAGTTATATATTGATGATTAAACATAAGAACCATGACTTAGAATCCCTGAAAGATTATATTATGTGTTGGTGGTTTAAGGTTTATTAATTATAGTATATGAGATGTTTTATTGGGATTAGGTATATATAACCATTATAATTAACAATAATTATTATTTCAGATGAATGTTATCACATTTTTAAAGATGAAATATGAGTGGTATGATCGAAAAATATAGTTTAAAATGTTCATTAACATTGAATATAATAAGTTTTATGATATTGTTTAATTGATTATGGAAAAGTATTAATAATTATAGTAATATAGTTTTAGTGAAATGAACATCCTTTATGGTGGATGATAACCTGTCACCTCTGATATGACCTTATGATGTTAAACCACAACTGAACTGTAATATGAGTGAAGCATCTAAAAATAACCTACGTGATGTAATCTACAGTATGATATTTTTTATTCAAATTATTTGAAAATAAGTACTAACTGTATTTCTGGAATATATATTTTTTAATATAATTAAATATAATATTAAGATGGGATTTTGACTAGTGAATCAATGATATTCCAAAATACGTTCACTTTTTTGAAACCAAATATGAAATATTTCATTAGTTGTTGAATATATGGGGTTTTATTATAGGAATGAATGAAAAATTATATTATGGATGAAATATGATATAATGTGGCATCATGATGAATCCTGTAATTTACAAAAATTACTATCATATCATGGTGAATTTATGAATATTTCCAATATTTTTTTGTATGAAATTTAAAAATATATTAATGATATTTTGAGAGAGATATTAAATTTTCATTTGAATAATGTGTGAAATTTTTTTTATGATACTTTGTTTTCAATAATCATTAGAGATGTGTTAAATAACAATAATGAAATTTATTTATAGAATGATCTTCGTTGAACAAATATTTATATTACAAAATTTAATAGATAAATGTATTATTTATCATATAATGGTTTTTTCAATCATGGAATTATCTTACCTTTCACTGTCTCTGATATTTTAAATAATGTAAAATAAATTGAGTAATTGTTTTTTTTTCTTTTTATATATTTATGTGATCTATTTGATTTTCATTTTAGTTCTCATAGGTATATAAAACCTCTCGAATTCTGTTTTTTGTAGTAAATGATGATGTTATCATTGAAATTAAATAATTAAGAATTTATATTGGTAATGTATTTATATTTTCTAAATTTCATTTGTTATATATTAAGAAATTTATGAACATGAAGATAAAGTTCTTGAAAAATTTTTTTTTATCGTATTACATTCATTTACGTTGATGGTCCATCTCACACATTAATGAATTATTGAAATTAAATTTAACTAGACCATTCACAACCTTATAATAAAATATATATTTTAATCTCCACTATTTTTTAGACTTTATTATTCTTTTACATGAACATATTTCCAATTCCCAATAGTTTTGTAGAGAACCATGTATTACATACATGTAAATTAGATAACTTTTGTGTAATACATAATACATCAAAAAAACTAATTCCCAAAGATTGTATTAGTTTAGTTCCTTTTGAAACATGGAGCATAATCTTCTAACATGGTTAAATATATTCAACATCTCCCATTGTGATTTTTCACTTCTTGTTTCCCTCATAAAAAATTTCACTATTTATTGAAAGAATAAAACATAAAAATGGTTAGCTCAAATTCTCTGTAAGGGTAATCATAGAGACCATAAAACAAACCCTATACATTTAAACATAAAAACATGAACATATATTTTATACAATCATACTCTTTATACAAGAAATAAAACATGGAGTCATGTAAGGAATTGTTTTTAATGGTACACTAACCATGATATGATAGAATTGACATAAATCACGTAATTGTGGAAAAAGTATTAAGTACATAACATTAATTTATAGTAGTCAAGGTATTGATTCCAAGACATTCACACTTGACAAAGTCCATTACTGAACTGGGTTTTCTTTTCATTTCATCCATGTATTGCTGAACCATATTTACTTGTCTTTTTAGTCATGTATATATCATGAGATATAAATCTATACACAATGTATTTTAGGGAGATATAGGTCTAACCCATCTCATAATTAAATCATTCTTATTGTTCCACAAAAACAAAAATCATTCATCATAGTATAACCAATGAAATAAAATGGGATTCTTAAACATGATTTCATCATAAAATATTCTATATAAGATAAATAGACATCATAAAAATAATTACATAATAAACACAATAAAATATAAGTAATATTAAGTATATATGAATTACTCTATGCCATTATATATAAAAATAATTTTTATATAACACTTGAACGAAATTTCTAAGGAAAATATCCTTTCTTCATTAAAATACTATTTTTCTCAAAATTACAAGAAAATTGAAATTTAAAACAATTAATATAAAAATAAATGTGAAATAATATAGTGGAATATTTATTTAACTAAGTATTTATGAATATGTAAAAATTATTCAAGCGGTATAATTTCAAAAAACATCATCCTTGTACTTTTACAAAAATATTAAAAATGTTAAAAATTCATGGAATAATTGTTAAAATTTTATGAAAACATTTTTATTAAACCTGGCCACGGATGAAAAATATATCCCCATTAAATACTTATGTGTAAACAATCATGGATAAAATATATATTAGAAATATTATACTTAACCTTAGGCCTGATATGCTTCGTATGTATCTAGACCACCTATATATTGATTTAAATAAGGTTAATGATTTTTTCCAGAATCCTAATAATTTTTGTGATAACATTTATGACTATATTTTTATTCGTTTGTCAGTATAATTTCATTATTACTCGTTATTTGCCTATTAAATGATTTAGGATCTTATGTAAGTTTTTTAAATTACGTTTTTTACAATTATTTTGTTATTGATATATTATTTAAAATATTATATTTTTCTAATATATATCATATTTAATATTCAATTATTTCATATAATCATGGTTTAATTAATATATTTTTGAATTAATCACGTCGCATCGTGGGAGACGTTAAGCTATACGTTCGCACGAGCGATGATATCATTCCCATAATTATTGAATGGTATTGAATTGGATGCTGTATAGTAAATCAGAATTATTATTAGGTTATAATAATTATATATAAACTTTTTATTTCCACCATTAAACACATCCAAAAAAGGTGGTGGTGAAAAAATAGATTACACGATGTTTTGGAAAAGGTATGTCGTACATACAAACGTGCGGTGATTTCATTTTTTGTCGGATGGATAGAATGTGAAATAGGGTTTTTAATATTTATAATAGCATATAATTATATTATTGACACTGATGAATTTTAATTTATAATTAAACAACTAAAAAATTTGAAGAAAAAAAATAACTTTGGATGAATCGGTAGAAGAGATTACCTCTTTCTTGACCTAACTCATTTAAATTCCCACTAAGGGCACTAGAGATGGTATTTTGAGAAGACCAGAACCTATATAATGTATATATTAAAGTTAAAAAGATAAATAGGAACGTTTTGGATGATATTAAAGTCTCAAAATGGAGTTTATAGAATAGGTATGAGGTGACTTTTTATAATTGTGGTGAGGGACACTTTTGGAAACCACGAAAATAGTAATTTATAGAAAAAAATAAAACACCACCTAAAATATTCCCAAATATTGAAATTTTGAATATGATATTATATAAGGTTACAATACCATTTAACAACAAAATTAAAGATGTTTTATTTCAATTTAAGAATTATAATTATACTTAATAGTTAACTATTCTAATTTATCTTAATTGTTGTAATAATATTCTAAATAATTAATGGTTTTAAATATTTATATATTCAGTGTTAATTGAAATAAATATGTATTTTATGACATTTTAGATCTTATAATTATTTCTTTGTAATTTTTTATATTTTATATGCTTTTTAGATAATTTAATAAACCATATTTTATTTTAAAAATCAATACTTTCATTTTGACAATATTCAATTATTTGAATTCAAAAAAAATCCTAAAAAAAGATGAATTCAATAAATAATATTTAATACAATAATAAAATTTCATTATCACCTTGAAAAAATTGGGATTACTTCCATTAGTTTATATGATATTTCTTTTAATATTTTTAAAACCATCTATATGATATTTAAATCAATATAAAAATTTTTACACCACTATTGTGTAATCATTATTGATAATTAATTAATCATTAAAAACTCTATATAAATTTAAATTATATAGATAATTTAATTATATTTATTGTTACTCTTTAATTTTTAATTTTATTATTTTTATCGCTAAGTTAAAATAAATACACATATAAGATATAAGAGAGTGATATCCTGTAATTTTTTTGGGTTTTAATAATAATTGCATCATTTAAGGGACAATGTCCATCAAAAGAATCTATTAAAATTATAATGTGATATGAGTCATGTTTTATTTATCCAATAGAATTTTTTATGGTTCTTGAATAATTTTATAATCTTATTATTACCCTTAATTACCTAGTTTACATTTAACATGGTAATAAAAATATATACCAATGTTACTATTCATAGTTACCAAAAAATAAAAGTATACTATTAATATAATTTGTACCTACTCATTGCTCATAGAGAATAAATTTTTTCAAAATAAAAATAATGAAGTTTTAGTAATTAATTTAAAATTAATCTCAACGTAAAAAAAAAACAAGTTGGTGTTTAAATGTTAATTCATTGCAAAAGGTTATATTGTTTTTACATTTGAATTCAATGTAAAATTAATAAAATTCACTTAAATTTTTTTAAAATATAAAAATATATTCGATTTATTCTTAAAACCCATTTAAAAATATTTTTTCTCTATAAATATTATATCGATTAAAAAAGTTGTTTTCAATTAAAATTAAATGTATTTTCATTATTTATCATAATAAAAATATTATTAGAAAAATATAAAAAATTCATCCAAAATAAATTTTTCATCCCTCTTTAAATGAAGTAGTTTATTTAGTAAAATTTAACATATAAAAGTGTCAAAATTTGGATTTAAAATTGGTGATCCTTCAAATGGCGGTAAAACTTATTTTTTTGAATAAATTACTATTTTTATCCAAAAATTTGATTTTTAATCATATTATGTTCAAGATAATGTGTAAAATGAATTTCAATGATATAAAATACAAAATTTTGTTTATACTATTCATAATTTCTAGTTTATATCCTATTACATAATAATATTTTAATAATATATATTTGTTTAGTGAAACATGGTATCGCGTACAACACTAGCTATTGTGGAAGGTCACTCTTGCAGGTAATGAAAGCCAAATCAGTGTTGCGTGAAGTCTATGATGCATTTGGTTCTGTGTATAACATTATAAAAACATATTTCATTTATACCTTTAATAAATTTTTTAGTCATTGTTTCATTAAATGAAATATATTAAAAGAACATGAAATTGTGCGCAAAACAAGCCAAGAATATTGTTGTGTATATTGCAAGCGAATACAATGTTGTGTATGGAGCAAAATAATCATGTGTTGGCGTACAACATAATAAATAAATAAAATAAAAAAGAATATATCTCAAAAAATAATGGGGTGTTACATTCAACCCCAAATAAAATTAATTCCTCCACGAAATTCGTTGGGGGTTTTAAATGGTTTTCTACTTGAATATTTCATTAATTGAATTCCACATCATAAAAAGGGATACCGATACATAATTTTAAAAAGTAAGTTTATAAATGTAACGATTACCCAAGGTAACCCATCAAAGTGTTTCCACATAGAAGATCATAGGTGGGAAGTGAAAACAAGGATTTGGAAGAGAAATCTAACCATCGTGTTCGGATGGATTGTGATAGAGAATAAGAATTGGTGAATGTTCAATACTAGAAAGCCATAAATATGGTATTATTTAAAGGACCATATTATTGATCTCCTAAGATGGTACTAGGTTAAAATGATTATTTTTCAATATTATTTATTTAATGTTTAATAATTTTTGCATAAGAATAAATACTCATGTGATTTCAGTGTAATATCATCGTTGGTCATTCCTTGATAAATTTCCACTTAATCTCTTATTTAATGAAATGAAGTAGAATTTTTCATTCTTGAAGTGTTATCAGATCATATGATATTATTATAGGTCTTTACATCATTCTCATCACAAATGATACAATAGATTATTAAATATTCATAATTCTACCAATATTGAGATAACACATTAATCTAACAATCTACAGCAAGAATAGAAATTACAATACCCATAAATAGAAACCATTATTATCCATCAAAATTTGAAAAATATTTAACTTTATAATGAAGTGATCTAAATCAACATAACATTTCTCTCCCATATTTCATTTTTTAATTCTTGGTTTTCACATTATATACATATGAACACCTTAATCATTTATTTTATTGAAATATTATAATAACATGAATTACCATAAAAATGTAGTGACAACAAGAATTCTATAAAAATTAAATCTTTCCAGGCACAAAATATACCAAATAATCTACATACTCAAACCGTGATATCAATGTGTCCTTTTATCAGTCATGAAATCATTAATACTATCAAGAATCTTATTTTCTAATTATTCATTCACTCTATGAATATCATAAGCTTTCTAATAATTATTTCAATCACCTTTCATGGATAATTTACCTGAAAATTATAAAAAACCAAAACAGACCAACACATTGGTGTTCAAATATTCTATAATAATGTATATGATATTCACAGAACTATTTTCAAAACCCATTTCATATACACTCAATCATTCTACAACATCGTTTTTATACTCAACATCGCCAATAGTGATTGCTGGTGACATCCCTTTGTATTTTTTGTTAAGGGGTTGTTTTTGTTGATCATTATTAACCTTTGGATATGGTAATTGGTTATTATAATTCCCCATTTCCTTGTACATATAGCATTAAACATTTAACAGAACATTCTATGTAGCCTTTTCTCTATTCACATAAGTAGAAAAAAATTTCCCATTAATTCGACACTCAACTCCTCGAGGAACTTATTTCCCAAAATTGAAACATTTTCAAGTCCATTTAAGAAAATATCCACCTTGCATCCTTCCACACAATGAGCATAAAGAAAAAAATATCTTTTTTTACCATTGTTTTGAAATTTTCCCTTAAACTCCATCTTTCATTTCATGCCAAAATCATGAGATGGAAATGTAACACCAACTTCCACATCTACCATTATAGCACAATGCACAATCTTTTCAAAGCTACATAAGACTCTTATAGATAATTCCATTTGACGACAAGGTTTTATGCCACTTAATGATCGATCAACATTAGTTTCACATTAGATGATAAACCCACAATCATACCTTGCAAGGCTTGTAAAATTCACATCGTATGTACTAACAGATTCATCATCCATTTTCATAAGCTCAAGAATATTATTTTACACCTTTCAAGAATAATACGAGAAAATTATGCATTGAAATATATGTTCTTGAACTCATCCCATTCCATGGAATAAATTTTAGCTTTTTGCCTTGTATTTTTAATTAGAGTCTACCACTGGATTTTTTCACCTTCAAAATAATAGACATCCAAAATGGAATTTTCATGTTTCAAATAGCAAGGATAGAAAAAATATATTTTTAATGGTACTAATCCATTGTTCAGTAACAAGTGTATTAGAAGGCCCACTATAAGAATTTAGATATTTACTTATGAATGACTCAATAGAATTTTATTCATTTCTCATATTATTTGGGAGTCTAGAATGATTAGTATCTTGTGAATGTATGGAACTAATATTTCCAAGTCCATATCCCAAAACAATTTCTCATTTGTGAGGACAATTATTGCATTGCTTATTGCATTGATCATTAAAATGGTTCCACCTAGTTACACAAATCGTATAAAACCCAAAAAACAATAGTGTGAGAAAGAAAACATACTATAAAAGTAACATAGTGAAAGGGGAGTACATTCAATCTCAAACATCTTATGTTTAATACTAGTTTTTTCATGTTCATTACCATAATTATAGGACAGTATCCTATACTTATAATTAACTTTTGGGACATCCCTCGTCATACCATAGAAATATCTCAACAGATCCCACTAATGTTTTTCCATCCTATTTTCCATTTTTTAACAAAAACCTTCACTCTGATACCAACTCTCAACATCCATGATTAACATACATGAAAATTACATTACTATTTTACAATACTCAATACATGAAAACAACATATTCCAAAAGAATGTATTTTTTAAGGACTTTGGAAATAATGAAATAATCTTTTATCATGGTGATTGATCTTAAATATCTTTAATAAATATCTTTCCCTTTTTTACACCTAAAACATTTTTCTATATATTATGAAATAGAAAAAGTAATAATTGTTAAAATAAATTATCTGTAAGGGTAAACATGAATATCATAAAAGAAACTGTAATAATTTGAACATAAAAACATAAACATTTATTTTAAACAATGAAACTCTTGGGTCATGAAATAAAATGTGGTAGTATGTAATGCATATATCATAAAGGGAAACAAAACTGGATAGAATAGAATTGTCATAAAACATGTAATTGTTGCAATTTAATAATCCCATAAAATTATTTACAACATAGCCAATGAATTTTTTCCATTAACATCATAGTTGAAAAAGACCATTAATAAACAGAGTTTTATTGTCATTCCAACCATGTATTACTGAACCAAATTTACTTTCCCTTATAGTCATGTCTATTATATGAGATATAAATCCTTTACCAATGAATTGGAAGGAGATATAGGTCCCACCCATTTAATAATTAAATCATTCATACATCTTACACAAAAATATAAACCATTCATCATAGTATAACCAATGAAATAAAATGAGATTAGAAAAAATTATTTTATCATAACATAATATATATAAGATAAATGGACATCAAAAAAATAATTACATTATAATCAATATCAAATCAAGGTAAATATTTTTTATAGATACATCACCTTATGACTTCTTAGATGAATAATAATTTTGATAAAACACATGAACAAAATTCCGTAATAAAATGTTCATTCTTCTTCAATTTTTTTTAATTTTCTCAAAAAGACATGAATATTTAAAATTAAAATAATTTACTTGAAAATAAACCTAAAATAGGTTAGAGTGAGATTCATTGAAATTTTTTTATGAATATGTAAAAATATGTAAATATTGTATAAGTTAAAAATATATTCTCTCATACATTTACCAGAAAAGATAAAATGTACCTTTTATGGTACAAAATTGAATGATTCATTCCATACAATGTAGTAAAATTTAAAAAGGGATAAAAATAAAATTATTTATATGTGAAAAAATAGTACAATTTTTTTAAAACAATTTAGAAAACATGGTCTTGAATTATGAATATAACCCCAAAAAATACATACGAATAAACAATCTCAGATAAAAATTAGATTGGAAAAATATCCCTTACTATAGATATGATATGCATCGTATGTATCTGAACCTCCTATATAGTTATTTATATAATGTTAATAATTTATTCCAGAATCATAATATTTTTTATGATAACATTTATGAACATCTTTTCTTCCATTGTATGTTACATTTCATAGTTACTCGTTATTCAGGTATTAACTTTTTTATGTTCTTATATATATTTTTTTTCAAAAAATATATTATTACTATTGTTAGGTTATGTTAATATCATTTAAGAAATTATATTAGTTTACATTATATCATATTTATTTATTAAATTCATTAATATAATTATGGTTTAATGAATAATATGCTGATAGAATGACATTGCATCGTGGAGACAGCAAGCCGTACGTACGAATGAGAGATGATATTTTACCATAATTGATGAATAATATTGACATGGATGGTGTATAATATATGATAATTAGTATAATTTTATAATAATTATATATATACTTGATATTCCCACCATTATAACCATAAAAAAAAGTTACTGGTGACAAAACATATTACAACACGGCATGGAGACGGTAAGCTATATGTACACAGGCGTGGTGATTTCATTTTTGATGGGATGGATTGAAGGTGAAATATGGTTATTTATTATTTATAATAACATATAATTATTTTATTTATACTGATGTTGTTTCAGAATAATGAAACAACTACAAAAGATGTTGTATAAGAAGAATTAAATTTGAAATAATCGGTAGAAGAGATTACCTCTTCCTTGACATGGATCCTTTATATTTCCTTTTAAAGAACTATAGATGACCTTTTAAGAAAACTATAACCTATAAAATTTAAATAGAGAAGTTTATAAGTGAATGGATAACGGGATGTCCATGCTGGAAAGCTGAAAATGTAGTGAAAAAGAGAGTGATGATGTTCCCTTTTATAATTGAGGTGAGAGGAACTTTTGTAAACATAAAAATATTAATTTATAATAAAATAAAACCCCACATAAAATCCTCTAAAATTTAACAATTTATAATATTAGATGATATAGGATTGTAATCCCATTATCTAATAAATTATGGGGATGTTTTTATGTCAATTTAAGCATTATCATTTTAATTATCACTTAGTTATTCTATTTAATTTTAATTGTGGTAATAACATTCTAAATTTTTATTGGTTATAAATATTTATATATATAGTGATAATTCCCCGATAATTGGTATTTTACGAAATTTCATATCTTCTAATTACCACTTTTTAATTTTTAAATATTTATATAAATTTTAAATTATATTATAAAATGTTATTTTTATTAAATATCAATAGTGTCAAATTTAACCCTATTAATTTATTTGACATTAAGTTAAATCAACTAAAAATAAATTAGAACCCAAATATTTTATACACTCTTAACATTTTAATAACCTATAAAATTCATGGATCCCTTTAAATAGTTCATATGATATTTTTTAAATATTTTTAATATAATTTATTTGGTATTCTTATTAAGATAATATGTTTAATATAACTATTGTGTCATCATTTATGATAATTAAGTAATATATAAAAATAATAAATAAATTCACATGATTTAAATAATTTAATAATCTATCTAGTGACTATTTAATTTTGATTTTTATGAAATTTATCACTAAATTAAAATTATTACACTTATAAGAATTTAGGGAGTGGCATGTTTTCACTTTATTTGATTTTAATAATAATTACATCATTTTACAGGGAAAAAGTTAGAGATATGAATCTATTATGAACTTTAGGTTATGTGGGTCGACTTTAATTCCTCTAAAAGAATTTCAGCAAGTGTTAGGGAAATTTTA
Organism: Viscum album; assembly: GCA_963277665.1. Taxonomy (NCBI): domain Eukaryota; kingdom Viridiplantae; phylum Streptophyta; class Magnoliopsida; order Santalales; family Viscaceae; genus Viscum; species Viscum album. The sequence goes on along the minus strand of OY728148.1, from coordinate 7,405,062 downwards.
TTTTCTTATTGGTACCCTTAATTACCCGATTTACCTTTAACTCTGTTAATAATGATATTTAAATAAGTTACTATTTATAATTCACAAAAAATAAAAGTTGAAAATTAAAATAATATAGACATAATGATAAACAATATGGAATCCATTTTTCAAAATTCAAAACACAGAACATGAGGTAATTAATTTAAAATTAATCATGTTGTCGAAAAAACCAGTTTTTGTTTAAAACATAAAACATTTCAAAAGATTGAAATGTTTTTACATAGCAATTCTATTTATAATAAATTAAAATGAAATAAATTGTTTTAAAATATAAAAACCTATTCTATTTATACATTTAAACCATTCAATATTAAATATTAACTTTATATTTTATTTCTATGAATAATGTTGTTTTCAATTAAAATTTTCCATAGTTGCACAATTCATCATAATATGAAAGTTATCATAATCAAATAAAAAATTAATCTAAAGTAAAATATTATATCATGCTTCAAAATAGGATTTTTTGTTTTCCAAATTGATCTTATAAATTTGTCAAAATAATATTTAAAATTAATGACCAATCAAATGGTGGTAAAACATTATTTTTGTAAAACATACTTCTTTTATCCAAAAAAAATTGATTTTTTTCTCAGATTATGGACTAGAAAATTTGTAGGATGAATATAAATGATATAAAATACAAAACCTGGTTAATAATATTCATTCTTTCTACTTTAAGCTCATTAAATAATATTATTTTCAAAAAATATTAATTTTTTAGTAAAACTCGATATCGCGTAAAACACAAACTATAGAGGAAGGTCGATCTTGCATGTAACACAATAAAATTCATTGTATTTCATAGAGTTAGCTTTATTTGGTACTGTGTATAATATAATCCAATCATAATTCATTTATTTATTGAATAAAATCTATTCTCATGGTTGAATGAAATGAATTATATCAAAATAACTTTAAATTGTTTGCAACACAAGCCAATAAAATTTTTGCGTACACTGCAAGCTAATATGTTGTTTCATATTGTGAAATATAATCATAGAGTAGTATAAAACACAAGAATTCAAAGAAATTAAAATTAATATATCTCATAACATCATTGGGTGTTACATGTTTTATCCTACTTCGGAACTCGTATGTGTGTCATTCCAGATGACATTCATATATTTGTGTCCCTATTTTCATGATTTTTTTCTACTAAAACTTGTTGTGATTAGGGAATTCAAAATAGGAATTTATAGATTTCAGTATGTTGAATACCAAGATAAATATAATATACCATGAATATAATTTATTTATTGGAGATAAAATACCCTAATTATTAATGTAAATACTATTCTCAATAATATAAATGAATCGCAACGCCAAGACAGAATGAACCATGAAGTGATATTCATGATATAAGATTATTATAAACTAGGAATTAAACTTGAGGGTATGAATTGGATTAACTAATTTTTGAATAATAGATAATTTTTATATTCAATATAAGTTTACTGATAAAATATTATTAATTAATAACTTAATTTTATGTAATTCTTTTTTATTAGTCAAAAATATATTTTCTTACAAAATGATTTTATTTATTACCTTTGTGTATAATATATTGAATATATATCTGTTTTAAAATGATATTGTATAAGATTATTTAAATTTTTAATGTAATTATATATAAATATGATTATGATTATATTTTTTTTGTTATTCAAAATGGTTACCTTTTCAATGAACATGGAAAACTATTCAATATTCTCGAAATCATTACATTATTTACATGTTTGTACAAAAAAATAAATTTTTGATTTTAATAAAAAATTAATTTGTTAAAATTGATGAATAATGATCAAATCATAATAATTTGGATGAATTTTATAAATAAAATTGGTATAAAATATTTATTTCTACATAAAATGAAATTTATGAATAATCAAATTCTATTTTTTTGTGGGATAGTTATAAATCAAATTCTTCCACATATATGATATGAATATTTAAAAATTGAATCAAAATTTCCATTCATGAAGTCCAAATATGGTAAATAGTCCCCTCTTATTTTTCCATCATTATGAATTGTAACAACGATAAATTATTATCACCATGGAAACGTTAAATCATGTAATTACGGTTAAAAATTGTATGATAATGACTAAAACAATGCGCATTAAACATTAATTAATTTCGTTTAATGAATATAGTTCATCCTTATTCATATTTAATAATGATAAATGTAATTATTTTCATTTTTCTATGATTCTGTGCATTATAAAAATAAGTCAAAATTAATTTAAAAATTACACTTTCTTGTTAGTATTTTCTATAATATTTTTCAATAATTTTAAATTCTAATTTGGTTTCGATTTAAATATTTTTTTTGGAATTTAATAATTTTTATCATGGTTTTTTAACCATACTTTATATGAATGTAGTAATTAAAAAAAATAATTATACAACACCAGTATATTATATATTAAGTAAATAGAATAATAAATATAATTATTATAAAAATTTTAAAAGTGATATAATATGAAATAATTATTATCAAATTTTTTTTAAGAGAATAATAATATATTAGAGAGGTGTTATTGGATGGGATTTGAATTTCTCTTATTTTTATGTAATTTTAAATTTATAATTAAATTAATAGATATAAATTTGATATAAATTTTATTTATTAATAATTTTTCGTTTAAATGATTAAAAAATAAAAAATAATTTATTCATTAAATGGATTAGTCTGTGACTAAGAAAACAAATATGATCTATTTATAGAAAAATATAATTTTTAACAAAACATTATTGACAGAAAAATGAGTTGAAAAATCTTCTACATTTTAATTTTAAAAAATGATCAATGCTCCTTAAAACATACAGATTAGAGTAAAAAATATGTCTAAATGTGTAAAAAGTTTATAAGATATTATGAAATAATTATAACCTCATCCAATATTTGAATTATTTCTATTTTTATCATTTTTTCTTTAAAATTAATTAATATTAAAAAAATATTTATTTCCATGAGATCCTCTTTAATATATTTTAAAAGGGAACATCATCTCTTATTTTCTAAATAAAAAAAATCCTTTCATTTTATCCAATCCATGCAATAATCCTTTCCTAATATCTCAACACACATATTAGAGGTATTAATTTTTTTAATGGTACAATTGTAAAAGGTATTAAGGTGTAAAGAATATTTAGTTTTCTAATGAAATGGTATTGTTCTTAACCAAGAGTTTTTTTATTTCTTACGAAATATTCATAAAAACCTATTCAACCATATCAATGTAATTTAACGAGGATCATAAATATATTTTTTTATGTTATGTCCATAGAATACCCTATATCCATCTATACTCCAAAAAATGAGGCAAAAAGACTCATTCATGTGTAAAAATGAATACAACCCAAAAAATGATTTAATTTTTATTTTACCACTACCTTACATTACTTTTTATAATGTTAGTTTTAATGTATGTATATGAAATTAATTATAAAATTATATTTCTTTAAATAATACATCCATTATTTTATACATTCAAATCAATTGAATAATTGTAATGGCTCGGACCCCTCCGGCCCATTCCATTGTCAAAAAGAGGGTCATGAAGTGTTCTGGAGGGTAAAGTGGACTTTTCCCACACTCTTCAGAATTTTTAAACTACACGCTGTATAGTGTGAGTACACGCTTTGCACCCCCTCACCGGGTATACCCCTTGTTCATGTTCGGGTCCTTGCTGTGTGAAATAAATGGGTACACACTGTGTACCCCAAATAACATGTCGTGTAGTCCCTCCCTGCGTATGTGTTATCCTCAAACCATTTGTTGACCAGTCAACGGCCGTGTGCTGTGTTGGAGCCTTGTGCTTTCCGTGTGAAATAAATGGATACACAATGTGTACCCCATATTACACGCTGTTTAGTCCCTCCCTGTGTACGCGTTACCCTCAAACCATGTGTTGACTAGTCAATGGCTGCATGCCTCGTTGAAGGCCATGTTGAAAGCCACGTGGTGAGCGTGTGAAATGGACGAGTACACGCCGTGTACCATAAAGTACACGTCATGTACTTTTTTCACTCCTATAAAAGGGGGGGTCCCTTGCTCCTTTTCAACTAACTCCTCTCTTCCCCATTCCCTCGAGCAGAGATCTCTCAAGAGACTCGAAGGATCCTTTCATCCATAACTTCTTTGTCTGTGCTCCGATTTACGATCCGTTAGTGGCCACGAGATCGTAACGACGAGGTGGAACTTCTGAGCATGGATATTTTCTTTCCATTCGGCCTTTCCTTCCCAGCTTCCACCCGATGAGGTTTTTTTGGGTTTTTCCAGAAGTGACATATGCCTACAGATGTCTTCTAATGTTGATATGGGGGAGCGTTGTAATCAGAATAGGTTGAGGTAGGGATATTACCTCCATCTCTCTAATTTGTGCAACATGCGGTGTCAGTTTCCTCTTGTTTATGTTAAACACTTTTTAACCAGTTTAATGAAAATAATAACTGTCTTATATAATGGGGCTGGGATGTTGTGATTACTGTTACATTATTTTATATCCTTTGATATTATTTTGGGAATTGAATAGGCTTATGCATACTACAAATCACAGTCGTTGGGGGCCTCTGCTTGTGCAATTAAATGCTGCAATATCTTTCTAAACCGTTTATGGATGGAAACATTATGGAATGTGGAAATTGGTTAATCACATAAATTTTGCTGATTGAATGAAAATCTAGAACCATTGTGTGATCACCCTGGCTAAAAAACTGAAATAATAAACATGTGGGTGATGTTTGTGGTAAATTTATGTGAAGGGGGTGTTTTTTGGGTTGTTGTGGATCGGGTGAGTAGTGGGGTTGCGGTTGGATTTGTTGTGGGTTGGTGTGAATGTTATGTTAGTGATGGGCAGCAGGGATGTGATAAGTGGTATCAAGGGGTGATGATGTACGGTGTGGTTGTGGTTATGTTGGATGGAAGCGGGGCTACAGGGTTGGGTTTGAATGCGAAAGAAATATAGGTTGTGAGTAATAAATAAGTGTAAGAGTTAATGAATGGTGGGCCATGGTAATAGAACTTGAATAATAATTAATGGGGTAGGATGGTTAATAATAAGGACTTTGTTGTGTTGCTTAGGTTTTCCTAACTAGATTTGTGGATGGCAGGGATATGATTTATAAACGATTGATGTGGTTGGTTGTGGATAGATTCCCAGCAGTTAAGGAACTAATAAACTGATTCTATTGAAACATGAAAACCTAAATGGGGTTGGAGTTGTTTATTGTATGCATGCTTCGTAGTAGCAGCGTCGAGGCACATGCTCAGTTCTCTGATTAAAAGCCATAGGTTGGGCTGAGTGTTTGGTATATATATATATATCTGTATCTTTTTGTTTTATCGCACTCCACCAATGATAAGCACGTAGTGCCGAACACTGCCATTTCATGGGAGAGGGTGTTTTCCCCTTAGTTACTAGACCCTTCCTGATCCTTCTTCCCTAGGCTGTGATGTCTTTAGGCGACCTTACACCCAAGACTTTTCGGGTAGGTTTCGATTGGGGTGGTTTTAGCCCATGTCTCTTCAGGGAGGTTTTAATATTTCCCAAGAACCTTCGGGATGAGGCCCAGGTGTGTGCGGGAGAGATACGTGGTTGTGAGGCCCAGGTTTGTGTGGGTGGGATATGTGGTTGTGAGGCCCAGGTGTGTGCGGGCGGCGTATGTGGTTTTGAGATCCAGGTGTGTGCGGGCGGGAAGAGTGTGGTAGCATCAGGACGTTCGCCATTAGGAAGAGCAGCTAACTAATTGGCGAAAAATGGTGCTGGGTACCCATTACTGTTGATCTTATATAATACAACTACCTGTTGTTTGTGTTTTTGGTGAGTGTGTCTTGTGAGTTTGGGTGGATATAATTCCTTGTTAGGTTTTGGTTTCTTCTGTTGTTCTCACGGGACATTATGATGTCTCCCCACTTGTGCACGAGAGCTTTTTGTTTTCCTACTGAGTATACTTTTATGCTCACCCTATGTTTACTTTCAGGTTTCTAGGAGGACTACCAGGGCCATGCGGGACCCTATTAGTCATGACAGTTGGAGTTGTTGCAGTTTGTTGTACTCATTATTCTTCTGGTATTGTACTTTATGAGGTTTCATGTACTTCTACAGTGTTTCAGAACTATTTAAACATGCATGTGGGATTGGTTTGGGTTTATTTATATACACTTTCTCTTTTCCATTTTTTGTGGTTCACTTGTCCTATTTCCTGATCTTAAATATTAAAAAGGGTAATTCCTCACATTTTTGTGAAAACTCATACCCTTGGTTCTAGTCTCCACCCCGGGGCCTACTAGAGGCAGAACTCGAGGGTCATTATCTCCATTTCACCATTTCTAGCTCAGGAGGGGTATCTTTTGTGGGAGGGGGTCATGACAGAATGGTATCAGAGGTGTTGGTTGAGAGATAGAATGGAGTTCGGAGTTGGGCACAGTGAGGATTTCATGGGATGGTAGGGCAACAGTGTTGATTGATCATTAGTGCGTGACATAGGCCAGGGAAGACCGGCTAGGACACGAGATTTTATGGCTCCCCGTGATCTAATTAAAGGACTCATAGCCTACCGAAAGACCAAATGAGACTATATTTATTGATAGGTAGAGACCTTAGGGAAGGTACATGCATCATCATGACTGTGTTTTACTTGATTTGGGTGTTCTGGTAAAGAAATTAAATAAAATGATAAAATTAAAACTTGATAAATTCCTTGCTACTTGGTCTTAGGCGATCCTTGTTTACCGTATAGCTATGGAACCTGGACATCGTCCCCAGGTGACTCAGACAGCCGAGGCCCAGCAGCTTCAGGTAGTCGATCAGTTGAGGATTGACTGAGAAGAGGAAGATAGCTTATGGCAGTCGACTCTCCATTATTTCCAGCAAAAAACCCTCAAGAAGTACGAGGGTAGTACTTCAGATACAAAGACAGAGGGGTGGCTTGACGAGCTAGGGATCTCTTTTACCTTGATTCCTTATCTGAGATAGTACTGGGTTCCCATAGAAGTCAGTTAGCTGAGAGGTGCGGCGCGACTATGGTGGACGCTAAACCTCGGAGAGAGGATAAAGGCAGAGGTTCTGTGGGCTGACATTGAGAAGGAATTCTAAGAGGAATTTCTTTCTTCCATGACCAAGGAAGAGAAGGGTAGGAGTTACTCTCCCTCTAGTATGGAATTATTTTAGTACAAGAGTTGGGGATCAAGTTCAATGATCTCCTATGCTTTGCTCCAGATCTCATTCCGGATGAGGAGCCTCAGGCGAGACGTTTGGAGGAGGCGCTTCATCCTTCACTCTAATATGTTGTCACCCCCTTCAGCCTTCCGAAGTACATGGTAGTAAAGAAGAAGGCATAGGTTGTAGAGAGGATGCACTCACAGGGAGGTTCACCACGTGAGGGGATCCAACCAAGTTCATCGAAGGGGCAGGCAGTCAGTAGCAGGTCTCCTGCGACAGGACCTTCCAGGTTCAGGCTTGTGGGGAGCAGGCCCCAGCAGTTCTAGTTCAGATCTTCAAGTCCTCATCCCTTTTTCACGAGCCCAAAACCAACGTTTTCTTCTTATGGAGGTTTCGGGAACATTAAGAGTCGGTGCCCAACCCGAGCTCAGTATGGTGGAGGTGGGTAGGTTCAACGCCCACCTCAGTAGCACCAGTTGCTGGCGAGGCCTTTCCCGCAGTAGTAAGACCATGCTCCTCCGAGCGCAGACTTTGCAGGAGGAGGCCGACCTCAGGGTGCTCCTCAGGGACCTCAACCAGGGCGTGGCCGGGGAGGTGGACAACATCAGAGAGGTAGAAGAGCTGGGCATGGACAGTTGCACGCAACAGAGTTGGCAGCCCCAACAGGACCAGAGGAGGTGCGAGGTACGATTTGTTTGTTCAACACACTCGTTTCTTCTTTGTTCGATTATGAAGATTATCACTCCCTTTTTGCACCCGATCTGTCCCATGCTTTAGGTATCGACGTAGAGAGACTTTCCGTACCCCTGGTGCTGAGTGCAACAGTTGGAGGGAAGACCAGCGTATCATGTGTTTACCGGGGTTGTGGGATGATGTTGGGACAATATCAATCTAGTGTAGATCTTCTTTTTCTACAGATGCACCCGTAATATGTCATCCTAAGCATTGACAGGTTGTTTTCTGTTAGTGCCGTTATCGACTATTTCTGAAGAAGAGCCATGTTCTCCGACGTAGGTGGGAAGCGTGTATCTTTTGTTGGCGAGAGGAGATATCAAGTAGGAAGTTAGTATGTGAAGCCTCTTCTTTCCTTGTTAGGTGGGTTATAATTGGTTTCAGCTGTTGCAGAGATGATGAATGTCCCATAGGAGGTTGGGGAATTCCTCGATGTTTTTTCCAAGGAGGTTTTCACTCTACCCCCACCCCCAACGTGATGTTGAGTTCGGGATATGCATACAACCTGGTGCCCGTCCGATTTCGATGTCCCCTTATCGGATTTCACCTTTGGAGTTGCAGGAGTTGAGGATTCATATTGACAATCTGATGGAGAAGGGTTTTGTTATACCTAGCGTGTCGCAATGGGGTGCTCTAGTTTTTTCATGAAGAAGGAAAATGGTGGTCTCAATTTTTGCATAGACTACCGAAGGTTGAATCAGATAATGGTCAAGAACCGTTACCCCATTCCAAAGATAGATGATCTCTTCAAATAGCTGAGGGGAGCAGGCTGGTTTTCTAGGATTGATCGACAATCTGGATATCATCAGCTGAGGGTGAAAGACAATGACATCTCGAAGACGGATTTCAGGTGAAGGTATGGGCACTTTGAATTTGTAGTGATTCCATTAGGAGTTACGAATGCACCGGCTATGTTCGTGGGACTTATAAAATTTTTATTCTGAGAGTTTCTGGACCAGTTCGTCATTGTGTTTATTGATGACATCCTGATCTACTCAAGATCAGATGACTAGCACGTTGAGCATCTCAGGGTAGTCATAGAAGTCCTTCGACACAACCAGCTTTACGGGAAATTGTCGAAGTGTAAGTTCTTGAAACAGGAAGTACACTTCCTTGGGGACGTAGTGTCTCAGCATGGAGTGTTAGTGGACCCATCGAAGGTGGAGGTAGTTGTTTCTTGGGAAACACCCAAGAGCATGTCAGAAGTTCGTAGTTTCCTGGGGTTAGCATGTTACTATCGGAGGTTCATTTCAGATTTCTCTCGAGTTGCTCCTCCATTGACAACTTTGACTAGGAAGAACCAGGTTTTCATATGGAGTGAGCAGTGCCAGAAATCTTTTGACTACCTGAAGGAGATGTTGGTCAGTGCTCTAGTACTCAGGTTGTTGTAGGAAGGGTTGTTGTATGAGGTGTTTCTTGATGATTATGGCCTTGGATTGGGGTGCGTATTGATGTAGAAGAAGGGTTCTTTATGGTCTTCTTAGATCACACGAGCATATGTTATATCTTCTCCCAATGTGACCTGAACTTGCAGTAGTAGTGATGGGTTGAGTTTTTCCAAGACTATGACTTCAGTATCTCCTACACTGAAGATAAGGGAAACAATGTAGCTAATTCCCTAAGTAGGAAGGCGCATAAGGAAGTGGTTTGGAAATCCACTAATGCTTGGAATGCAATTCGGGAGTTGGCCGCCTTGCACTTGGATGCAAGTGTAGAAGGTGTTAAAGGCTGTTTGTTTCAGATAACGGTGAAATCCTCTTTATTTCAGCATGTGGAAGAGTCTGAGTGGGTGGACTCTAATGTAGAAGTAATATGGGATCTTTTCAATCAGGAAAACACTCCATAAGGATGGTCAGAGGATAGACGACATTGGATACATTTACATGGAAGGTTGTTTATTCCAGAAGCGATGTGTGAGGGAGTTATTAATGAGTTGCATTTCTCAGCCTTGGAGGTACATCTGGGAGTTTCAGAAATGAACCGAGTCCGGAGGGAACAGTTTTGGTGGACCAGGGTGAAATGGACAATGGAAGAGTATGTGGCTAAGTGCCTAGTGTGTCAGCAAGTAAAGGCTGAACACCATGTTCCCAGTGGTTTATTGCATCTATTAGATGTACCTGAGTGGAATTGGGATGACATATCGATGGAATTTATCACAGGACTACCCATAGCCTAGGGAGGTTATTATGCTATCAGGGTGGTGGCAGATCTTTTGACGAAATCAGCTCACTTCTTATCAGTTATGGAGTTGGGCTCGGTGTGTACCTTATCATAGAGGTACGTAGATGAGGTGGTGCATTTTCATGGAGTTCCAAAGACTATAGTCTCAGACCGGGTTACACAGTTTACCTCACGAGTCTGAAGGGGGTTACAGCATGCTTTTGTCACCTAGCTATGCCTTAGCACTACATTCCACCCCTAGACCGACGGGTAGACAGAGCAGACTATCCCGATGATGGAGGACATGCTGTGAGCATGATTTATGGATATCAGAGGGTCATGGGTAAGACACTTTCTTTTAGTAGTGTTTTCCTACAACAACAGCATCCACTATACTATTGGAATTCCACCATTTGAGGCTTTTTAGGGAAGAACATTTCGTTCAACCATTTGTTGGGCAGAGGTTGGTAAGACAGGTGCTCTTGGGTCAGAGGTAGTGTAGAGCACCACAGAAAATGTCCAACATGTACGTGAGAGGATGAAAGCGTCTCAGGACCTAATAAAGTCTTATGTTGATCATCAGAGGAGGCCCTTGGAGTTCGAGGTGGGAGATCATGTGTTCTTGAAGGTTTCCCCTCGTCTGGGGCATCAGTGTTTTGGGAGAGGGATAAAGCTCTCACCTTGGTTCATCGGACCATTGGAGGTGCTGAGGCGAGTCGGTGAGGTGGAATATCAGCTAGCCCTGCCACCTTAGTTTGAGAAGGTTCATGACTTCTTCCACGTCTCCTATCTACGTCGATACTTACACGATGCCTCTCACATTATCGACTGGGGATAGTTAGATATATGAGACAATGGGACCTTCGAGGAATGAAACGTCAGAATCGAGGATCGTGAAGAGAATGTGGTCCATGGAAGAACCATTCCCTTGGTTCATGTGTTGTGGAGGCATTTTTTCCTCGAGGAGAGCACTTGGGAGAGAGAGGCTCAGATGCACGCTCAGTACCTAGAGTTGTTTTAACTTGTGTTTGATTTGTTCTTCTGATATTTTTTTGATGTTATACTATCTACCTTTGATATATGGAATGCTTGTCTTGTCGGTTGTGTGACCTTTTTTTCCTTATTATCTGGAAGTGTGTAGAATGTCTGGATGTGTGGGAAAAACCGAAAAACATGATCCTTAATCGAGACACATTAATACAGATGCGATTGAACCCGTACGGTCATGTCAGTTCCACCTATAGCAGATAATATCTTGACATATGAGAAGGAATTTCCCCAAACCACATGTTCGGGCAGTGTGTTGGTTCTGTGGTGTTGGGGGTAGTGTATGTTGAAAATTCCTAATGTATGAAAGTGGGAGGACTCAATTATTAATCGAGGCACATTAATGAGGATGCGATTAAACCAGTGCAGGAAAGTTAGTGCCACCTAAATGGGATAACATCTCGACATAGTAGAAGGAATTACTAACACATATGATTAGGGTTGTTTGATGGGTTCATGTTATAACGAGGGCCCTAAGAGGTATCTTATTTTGTTACTCTGGGTTGGCTTTTTAATTCTCAGGAACGATAATGTTTTTAGAGGTATCTGATGAAATGGCCCGGACCCCTCCAGCCCATTCCTTTGTCAAAAAGTGGGTCATGAATTGTTTTGGAGGGTAAAATGGACTTTTCCCACACTTTTCAGAATTTTGAAACTACACGCCATGTTGTGTGAGTACACACCATGTACCCCCTCTCCGGGTATACCCCGCGATGAAGGTCGTGTCCTTGAAATGTGAAATAAATGGGTACACACCATGTACCCCATACTACATGTCGTGTAGTCTCTCCCCGTGTATGTGTTACCCTCAAACCATGTGCTGACCAGTCAATGGTTGTGTTCCGTGTTGGAGCCGTGTCCTTCCTGTGTGAAATAAATGGGTACATTCCATGTACCCAATACTACACGTCGTGTAGTCCCTCCCCGCGTATGCATTACCCACAAACTGTGTGTTGACCAGTCAACGACCACATGCTGCATTGGAGACTATGTTGGAAGCCGCGTGGTGGCCATGTGAAATGGCCGAGTACATTTCATGTACCATGAAGTACATGCCATGTAATTTTCTTTTTATCTCCTATAAAAGTAGGGGTCCCCTACTCCTTTTCAACTCACACCTCTCCTCCCCATTCCCTCGAGTAGAGCTCTCTCAAGAGACTCAAAGGATCCATTCATCCATAACATATTTGTCCGAGCTCTGATTTACGATCTGTCAACGGTCGCGGGATCGTAAGGACGAGGGAGAACATATGAGCTTAGATTTTTTCCATTCCTTTGAGAATTTACATCCCATCTTCCACCCGAGGAGGTTTTTCCGTGTATTTCCAGAAGAGACGGATTCCGAGAAACGTATTCTAGAGTTGATCTGGAGGAGCATTGTTATCAGAACCTTTTGAGGTAGGGATATTACCATTGTCTCAACAATTTGTGCAACATGTGGGGTGGGTGTCCTCTTGTTTACGTGAAACACTTTTGAACTGGTTTAATGAAGATAATAACTAGCTTATATAATGGGGTTGGGAATTTGTGATTACTGTTATATTATTTTATATCCTGTGATATTATGTTGTTAATTGAATAGGCTTATGCCTACTGAAAATCACGATCGTTGGGGGCCTTTACTTGCTCAATTAAATGTTGCCCTATCATTCTAGACATTTTATATATGGAAACATTATGGAATGTGGAAATTTGTTAATCACGTAATGTTGGCTGATTAAATGAAAATATGGAACCCTTATGTGATCACCCCGATTGAACAAAACTAAAATAATAAACATGTGGGTGCTGTTTGGGGTTAATTAATTTGAATGGGGTGTTTTTGAGGGTTATTGTGGATCGGGTGAGCAGCGGGGATGCGGTTGGTTTGATTGTGGGTTGGTGTGAATGCTATGTTAGTGATGGGTAGTGGGGTTGCGATAAATGGTATCAAAGGGTGATGATGTATGGTGTGGTTTTGGTTATGGTGGTTGGCAGCAGGGCTATAGGGCTGGGTTTGAATGTTAACAAACTATGGGTAGTGAATAATAAAAAAGTGGAAGAGTTAATCAATGGTGGGGTATGGTAATGGAATGTGAATAATAATTAATGGGATGGATGGTTAATAAGGACTTGGTTGTGTTGCTTGTGTTTTCCTAACTTGATTTGTGGATGGAAGGGATATGCTTTACGAACGATTGATGTGGTTTGTTGTGGATAGTTGGCGAGTAGCTAAGAAACTAATAAAATGATTCTTTTTAATCATTAAAATCTATATGGGGTTGGGGTTGTTTGTTTTATGCATGCTTTGTAGTATCAGGGCTGAGTTACATGCTCATTTCTCTCATTAGAAGCCGTAGGTTGGGCTGAGTTTTTGGTATATACATATATTTGTATCTTTGTGTTTTATCGCACCCCACCCATGTTGAGAACAAAGTGCCAAACACCCCCATTTCATGGGAGAGTGTGTTTTCCCCTTAGTTACTATCTCCATCATGCTACTTCTCCCTAGGCTATGATGGATTGAGGCGACCTTACACCGATGATTCTTCGAGTAGGTTTTGATTTGGGTGGTTTTAGCCCAAGTCTCTTCGGGAATGTTTTACTATTTCACAAGAACCTTCGGGATGAGGCCCAGGTGTGTGCTAGCGAGATATATGGTTGTAAGGACTAGGTGTGTGTGGTTGTGATAAGTGGTTGTGGGGCCATGGTGTGTGCAGGAAAGATACGTGGTTGTGATTCCAAGGTGTGTGCGGGCATGGTACGTGGTTCTGAGGCCCTGGGGTGTGTGGGCGGGAAGAGTGTGGTAGCATCATGACGTTCTCTATTAGGAAAAGTATCTTACTAATGGGGGGAAAACAATGTAGGGTACCATTTACTCTTCGTCATATATACTACTACTACCTGTTGTTTGTGTTTTTGGTGAGCGTGGATGGTGAGTTTGGGTGGATAGAATTCATTGTTAGGTTTTGGTTTCTTCTTTTGTTCTCACGAGACATTAGGATGTCTCCCCACTTGTGCATGAAAACTTTAGGATTCCCTACTTTGTATACTTGTATGCTCACCCTAAGTTTACTTTCAGGTTTCCAGGAGGACTACCGGGGCCATGCGAGACCCTTTTAGTTGGGACAGTTGGAGTTGTTGCCTTTTGATATACTCTTGCTTCTTTTGCTATTGTACTTTTTTAGCTTTCTTGTACATGTACCTTGTTTTAGAAATATTTAAATAGGCATGTGGGATTGTTTTTGGTTTATTTATATACACATTCTTTTTTCATTTTTGGTGGTTGACTGGTCCTATTTCCCGATCTTAAATATTAATAAGGGTAATGCCTCCCATATTTGTGAGAACTCATACCCTGGGTGCTTGTCGCCACCCTGGGGCCCACTGGAGGCGGGACTCGGGGGTAATTATCTACCTTCCACCATTTCCAGCTCAGGTGGGGTATCTTTGGTGGGAGGGGATCACGGAAATAATGATAAAACATTTTTTTTATAATTGTGGATTTCCTTCAAAATAAAGCTATTGAATTCATTATTAATAATAAAATCACATACCAGGGATATATGATTGTATTTATAAAGGTAAAAATATAATTATGATATAATGATAATGAATTTTAATTCTCCAATATATATATATTATTCATTCTTCAGGATATGAATGTTTATTATGTTTTGTGATAAAAAATTATACACACATAAAAAATATATAAAATTATTATTTATTTAATGAAAATAGATTGATTATTTAATTAATTAATAAATTAAAATTCCTATAATAACAATGGGGAAAATATGAAAAATACTATTGGTAAATATAGATATCCACTATCATCTATAATCAAACCTCCAACAAATATTAATGAAATGAAGAAAAAAATTACTTAGTTAATTAACAATATTAAAAAGAGAAACATATATCACTTTATGAGTAGTTTTGGATACAGACATGATGAATTAATTGAAAATTATTGGTGGTAATATGACTCGTGGAATAGTAATATAACCACCAGAGTAGTAGCCTAACCATTTAGAATAGTGACTCAACTATTGGTAATAATAACCTGGCCATTTTATTTGAAATTTTACAATAAAATAACAATGTGTGATAGAAATAACACATATAATGAATAATATATGTTGAAATAAATTTTATTAGAACCAAAATTAAATTCCTAGACTGAATAACCCAATGAAAATGTAGGATAATTTTTAATAAAACGTATATTGTTTTATTTTTAAAAAATAAAAAGTTTTATAGTAACATTTAAAATTATATATGATTAATTATTTATATTGATATAATGATTATAATTTTTTTTAAACAACATGTTGAAAATTTAAATTTTGTATTTTCTAGAAAACTTCTGAAATAAAAAAACTTTCAGGTGAGTGGTAAAAATTACGGTTTTCACATAACTAGTGTATAACAATTTATTAAATCATTCATGATATAATAATTATGTAATAATTGATATAATATTTGGTTTAACATACATTGTTTTAATTTAATATTAATTCATTAAAAAAAGTCCCAAACCTAAAATTTATTTTCCAAAACCTACATTCAAAAATAATCCCTCAAAATAGAAAATTACATTTTTTCATCATTTATTTTAACTATCTAACATAATTATAAATATAAATGTATTATTACTATTATAAACATAATATATATATATATATATGATTTATATTTATAAAAATTCATATTCATAATTTTTAACATTGATATGTTATTTTGTTTAATATTGTATTATAAATATACCCCTCACATCAAGTATAGATTACTTATCCCATTCCACATCGAAAGAAACTCATCTAACTATTTACAAATTTATTTTCTTCCAATATTTTCAATCATAATAACTTATCAACATCAGAGATGTGCTACATTATCATTCATCAAGGTAGTCTTCTTTCATAAAAGATAGTCCACACCATGGAATAAACATAATTGTTGAAATTGTTCCCTTATATTTTAATTATTCTATCTATTTAACTAATTTTATTAAATTTAATGTCTTATAATATATAAATAATTTTAATTCTAACATTATATTAGTGATTTTCAACTAATTTTAAATTAAATGTTTGTTTTTTTATTTTAATCCCCTTTCCATTTTCTTTTTGATATGTTCTGGATTTTGGACTATTAAATGCTAATGTAGATGCTAGAAATTATTTTATTATCAATAAACCTATGTATAATTATAATAAATTAATTATTATATATAAATGGATAAATATATTTATTTTAGGATTCTATAGATTATTCTACCAATGTATAAATGAATTCAAACCAAATAGTTAAATAGATTAAAATGGTATATTTTTAAAGAAATCATGATATCAAAATGACATCCCTTTAACTAAGGATATTAATAAAAATAATAAAATATATATAATTTATAAATAGTGTTAAAAGTTACAATAATTTACTTTGGTATCAATTACTTAATGAACGTATTTTTATTATTTAGGAGGTTTAAAAATGATAAAATAATGTTAGATTTATGGTAAGAGAATTTTCGAACCCAACTCCCATTCCGTGGGTTTTTGGTTTTTAACAAACAATTTTTATATGAATAATACTCATATGTCACATAAATAAAATTTCACATATATATTTTTCGGTTATATATACTTTTCAACATTAATTTAAATAACAAATATAGTGAATTAAAAAAGGCATTTCTTTTTCAGAACACATCTTTTACTCATCCTTTGATATTTCTTCCTCAATCAAGATTCAAGATGTTTAATCCAAATTGATTTACCCTTATTCATTTTGGAATGTCAAAATTATTCATGAAATTATTTTTTTTCAATTACTTATGAAACCCATTCCATTAAATTTAGTAATTCATCACTAATAGTTTAATACATTTTATGTTTTATGAATAATTATTCACATATTATGATGTAACAGGTGGTAAAGTAATTATATACATCTCATTTGAATTGGTTAATGTGATGTATCCCATGAGATACATCATATTCTGTAATTTTTTTGGGGATTTATCTAAAATTACTTAAATTATATATGGATTTCGTCATCAGATATTGATCAACAGTTAAGATTTATTTTGTAACTATAGTTTTTAATTTTATTTATGGGAAATATAAAAAGTTATTTTATGTTATTTTTTATGATGATACAAGTTGAATAATTATATCCATGTTTTATTTCCAATTTTAAATCTTTAAATTTTAGGTTAATTAATGTAAAAATATAGGAATTGACGATCAAAACATTTAACGCATAACTCACTTACAATGTTTTTCCAATCATATGTTGGTAGATGAAATGGTACGTCTTCATAAAAGAAATTAAATTTAATTTTTAGTAATAAATAATATCCTTGATGTCTACCTAAATGGAGAAATAAAATCATTAATTGTGACAATATTAGTCCTTATATTTCGATGTGATTCCAAGAGAGTCGTGTTCACATAATTGAATATAGTATTGGCATTCATGAAAGAAGTCCTGCAGTGGAATATTTATGTGCTCTAATTATAATTGGATGGCTTAAATTAAGGTATTTTAATGCGTTGGTGGAAAAAATCTATCCTTGAATCATTAATTAGAAAAAATATTATCCCATTTGGATGGAAGATTACCCTTATTAGGATCATGCGCACCTCAATTCAATAGAACATTATAGGAGTTATAATGTTCATAAGTTATTTATAAAAAAGATATAGAAATTATTAACATCATTCATTTTATATTCTAATTGAATAGGAAAGTATCACTGGTCAAATATGTCAAGAAGGGAATTTTCAATGGATAAGGGTGGTATTGGGTTGAAAAGTTTCTCGAACTCGATGTACTACAGTCATGTTTAACTATCAAAGGAGTTAATAGAAATAGGTGATGTGTAAGAAATTACTGTAATGGAGAGGTATGAGACCAATCTATAAATTTTGAAAACTCTTCAATATTTTGGAAAAATATCCAAATCCATCTTCCATGTCTTCAACACCAAGCATTCTTTTTTATCGACCATGGAGAAATTATATTCTAGAATGATAAATGGGTAGAATGTATACTCTAATTATTTATAAGCATCATACCATACATTCTTTTTCGTAATGAATATTAATATCTTTCATTTAGACAATAAATTCTAAAAAATAATAAAAATATATCTTCATGCTAACTAATCTATCTCATGAGAAAGAAAATTTATTTTCAATGAATTTAAATATGGGTCCATATCAAACTATTCTTATAGACAATTTTCATTTCATATCTATGTTCAATATATATTGGTTCATCTAATAATGTGAAAATATATTCCACCGATTTATATTTTTCTCTTATAAAATTTATGGAACCAAGAAATCTCTATTAATGAGGAGGTGAGACAGAAAGGGGTCCATATTCTTTTTAAATGTCATTCATTTCCAACATCATGGAATTGAATCAATAAAAAAATGTGTGTTTGAATGGGAAAAAATTATCTGAAATTTATTTTAATTGTATATAGTAATGTGTTCTTGTATTCTTATATGTTATTTCATAAACTATAGGCGGTTCATAAGTGTTGGAAGAAGAAATACAGAGATGAAGGAAAGATAAGATATGCTATTTGTTTGATGATGGTATATTTTAGAGGCTCATAATAAATTTCATCTTGATGGAATCCAATGATCTAGGATTTCAATGGTCACCAAAACATGGTGGTTGATTTATGACACATGGTTTATTTTTAATAAAATAGATGAGGGACCCTCACTTAGAAACGTTTTTAACTTATAAAACCAATCTCATGATAAACATTGAATTTTATATGAGGGGAGGTGGATTTGTTAGAACCCTTCAATCAAAGGGTTTATGATAATTATTAATGGTTTTTATATCGTGGGATCTAGGTGGGACCATTGTTTTAAGGTCTTTAGAGGTTATGTGGTTGTCTATTTCAATGTAAAATTTGGTATTGGGTATTCCCTATAGGTAGAGTCTTGATCATTATTACCTTTAATTTAGATCAACATTTCAAAGAATAATTTTCAAACAGAGATAGATGTAAAATACAATATCATTTTCTTCTCTGTAAAAATTGTTATTACCACCCTCAGGTCCATATAATATCAAATCCAAATATGCATATATCTCATCAACAACCAAACTCACATGCATCATACAGAGTGATATGGAAACAATGGGGAATATTTTCCTTCATCATGGTACACTTTAGATGATAAGCATGTATCATTTAGTAGATTTGGGGTCCCGTCGCCTATATTATATGAATATCATAATATGTTACGCTCTCAAGATCCTTTACGTTGGTCATCTTATTCAATGATTCTGTTTATAACATGACGAGTCTCCTTTGGTTGTGTGTGAACATTCATTTTTTCCTATTTAATAAAATTAAGTGACTTTCAGAAAAAAAACATGAGGTTATTTTTTATTCATTTCATTGTTAAATAACATTATAAAATTATTCCCTCATGTTCATGATTATGATCCAATTATTATAATATTATGATGAATATTTTTCACATCAATGTTATATTTATTTTTATTGAATACTCCAGCACTTACTAGTAATCAACATCAACCATTTCCTTGATCAATATATTCATGTGTCTACATTTACAATATAGAATGTTATACATTATAATATTTAATAATAATGATTTAAATAAATTATTATGTTTTAATGTGAATAATTGATGCAAAATTCATATTTTCTCAAGATATTAAATTTTCAATCCTCAAAAATATAAAAATTTTGTTTTTATATTTATAACGATTTAATATTTATATAATAACAAATTGGGTTTCTATATGTTGTATCAGGGGTATGATTCATTTAATTTGTGAAATATTATTATAACACATTAGTGAAAACACTTATCATTGGACTATGTATATGTAGACATCCAATTAGAATTATTTTAGAAAAATGAAGATATAAAGGGATCCCATAAGGTATACCATTCATGTTAATTTCATAATATAATCGATTATCTGTTCATTATTTTTTGACTTATGATTACACCTTCAATATTATAGATTTTCATTGAAATATGGAGAATTCATCCCTAGAACACATGTGGTGGACAACATAATGACTTTCTTAATGATATTCACAAGGACGTGGGAGGAGTAATTAAGAACATCATATAAATTATGTCCCATAAATCCTTAGATATCAACAACAACCTGAACAATGTGGAACATCCCCATTAACCATATAAATAATAACTATCTATTGGATCCATTATTTTTAAAAAACCCAATATGTTAAATGAAGCTTACAATAAAATACTCATGGAAAATTACATAAAATAATTAATGAATTTTTTTCCATTTTCTAATGTTCAGTGAAGGAGAAGGATAGTCTTACCATCTATCATTTTCATAGAGATAAAAATAAAATGTGGGATTTGATAAAGAATAATAATCTGATAAATGAAAATGAAGAGATGGTGTGGGAAGTATTTATGACATTTTTTCATAACAAGTTTTCCTGTGAACATATTGAAAATAATGGAGATAGATTTAACAAATATGAGTTACAATGACTTGTAATATAGAATGTATTTTGGGGAATATATCATAATTATTGCATGATATTTAATGGGTTTTTTAAAAAAAATTTAGTAAAATAGATACATCCTATAGTGGTTGAAAACAAGAAAATTAAAAAGGGTCTATATAGATTATTAATTGGGAGCTATAGTGATATATTTATGTTCTCTCAATAAAAAAATAGAGTTCAGATAATTTTAATATGTTTATTGTTATATAAAGGGAAATATATAGTATTATGATTTTGGGTCAAATAAAAATAGATTAAAGAGGATCCAACTACCCAAGTATAAAAATGGTGCGAATTAGAGTCCAAGGATTTGCATAAAAGCATATGGAAAATTCATCAAGTGAGTGAGATAAGTTAACCAAGATGATGAATGTAAAAGAGACATGACTAATCATTCTATCAAGATGGATAAATATAGAAACCTCATAATTAACCTCGCATGGAAAAATTCATAAACAATAGGTATTAAGGGAACTATGAAATCTTGTGCACTAAACTATGGGTCCATGAAGGTATTCAGAAACATTAGCAACAAAATTCAACGTCTAAATTGAATTATACATCCATAACTAGTTCTAAAGTGTCTTGTAAAAGTGAATTCATATAAGGAACAATTAATATTTAGTTATTAATACAAAATAATTTATTTTAATATGGTTAAAATTATTCTTTTGAAAACATGATGTTTTTAAGAAATTGATTATTGAGACCTCGATACATTGATGATGTGATATCTATAAAATCAGAAAGTAGTGTGATAATTATAAACCAAGTGTTAGAGTAGTTTTTTATAATTATATGTACTGTGATTATTCTAAAAAATTATTATAATCATCCCCTTGTTTAGATTTGATGCTATACTAGGAATGGATTCTCATTCATTATATAGAGAACATTGCAAATTTAGAAAAAATGAAATATCACTTTAATTTTTGGAACCACCCCTTAATCCTATACAAATTAATAGAAGATAATCAATATTTTTTTAAATAATTTTATGTTGTGGGTTATGATACGAATTTATGATTCATACCGTTATGAAAGGTTATATTTTATTGAAGGTATCAACTAAAAAATAATTCCCATTGTGAGTGAACACAAAGATGTGTTACCATAAGAGTTAAGAAGTCATCCTTAACATCATGTTGTAGAGATCCCAATAAAAGTTGTATATTTAGACACTCATTTCACTAGATGTACATATATGATTTTCCCAATTTAACTATAGGTGTTAAATATATATCTAAATGATAGTGTAAAAAAAGGGTTCATATTCCCTAGTTTTATGCATTGGGGTGTGCCAATTCACATTATCATGAAGAAGGATGGATCAATGTGACTATGTATCAAATACTATTAGATAGGAAGGATCAACATTTTTTACTTGTATACCATACCAAGGTCTGGTGAAATTTTTTCTCAATGATGAGAAGATTATTAATTCTAAAAGGTGGATCTTCATTCTTCATGTCATCAACTTATGATAAAGAGGGATGATATTCATACAATTGCTTTCCAAACAACATATGGACACTATGAATTCATGTGATTCCTTTTAGAATTACTAATTCCACTAAAAACATCATAGAATTTATTATATATTTTGTTTTTTGGATAACTAAAAAAATAATTTTTATTATTTATTAATGATATTATAATTTACTTCAATAGATTGTAGGAACAAAAACATCATCTATAGAATTTTTTAGTGAAATTAAAGAAATGATAAAATATATACAATGTTCAGAAATTATAAAATTATTATATACTACCAATCATTTTTATGGAAGATGATCACAATTGAAGGGATTTCATTAATCCCATCAAATTCAAAAGCAATAGTGGAATGTATTATATCAACTAAGATCATAAAAACTACAGTTTTCATTGTAATGTATGGTACTAACATTGTTATGATAGAATTTTACAATGATTTAATAGACCACTAAATATTCTAACACATAATTGGGTAATGTCTATATGGATCGGAAATGTGAGGAAATCACTATCTATATCATGAACTGGATAATTACTGTATCTGTACTCACACTACCAACAACTTTGAAATGTTTTCTGATGTGAAATGATTTTTTAAGAAATTATTTTTTTATATACACATGAAAAATTATAAATTAATATCTTATTCCTCACAACAGTTGATGATCCTTAAGAGAACATACCTGACCCCTAATCTTGGATCGCATGATGTGATACATTCCTTTAAAATTTTGTGGTACAACCTCTATTGGGAAAACCGTGAGATATATACCAATTCTGGGAGCATAATGTGAATATTAAAACCTTAGGATATCATCATGAACCAATAAATATGGTTATATGTAATCATTGGACAATGAATTCTCTATTCAATTCCATATGAAAATGGAATACTATGTATGTGATGTGATTTGTTTAACTAATCCTAGTACATTATCCATGATGCATATTTAGAATTACCCTATCCATGTGGATTTACAATGGATGCATATATAATTGTTAGGGGTGTGAAGTACATCATACATTTCAAAAATTATTTTTCAACCACATTTCTAAGGGAATACCAATGAAGTAATAAAATGATAACTTAGGTCCTCTAATGAAGTTGAATTAAGGGAATATTTAGGAGTTCCAAATTGAATATGATGGTGTGATTTGGTTTGGAAATAGATTTTTTTATCATTTATAACCTAAGATAAGGAATGATATATTGGATAATGGTCATAGATCAACATTCTCTATCAACCCAGGATGTACCAATATGTACCTAGTTATATGATATTACTAATAGTAAATAAATAATAAAAAAGAGATTACAGAGTATATGTCATGGTTATTATTATGTAAACATGATAATGAAATGAAATATAACCCATATGGGATGATTAAAATTTTTTTGTATGGCCACTTGTTAATTGGAGAACATCACCATGGTCCTTATCACTCGACATCCAATGAAATATAACACTCAATATTCTATATAGGGTGTGGTTGGTTTTTTCACAAAGACTTACCACATTATAACTATCTATGGAGATATATCAATTAACAATATCATATGATATATGTAAATGAATTGGTGAGGATTTATTGGGTACAAAACTATACAATTTATGATCATGATCCAATGTGCACGTATATATTCATGAAAATTTGTCTATATTATTTTTGTACTAAATTCGATTTCAGCACTGTCTATCACCCCAATCTATTGGTATATCTTAGAGGACTATTCTAAAACTCAAGGAAATATTGAGATCTTGCTCATTGAAATTCAATGTTGGACGGGATTGAAATTTTCTCTTATTTGTGTTATTATAATATAATATATTCCACTCATGTATTCAAATGTATCCATATGTAAAAATATAGGGAAATAATATAGACCTCTATGTTGTTGTGTTGGTGTTGGTAAATTAAATATACTGGTGCCAAATACTGTAATGAGATGACAGAGAATTTTCAATCCGTATGACAACTTATTAATGATCTTAGACTTAAAAAAAGATATGCTGAATACTATTAAAAGGTCATAGAGATGGATGTTATAAGCAAAAATTTACTTTCAATATATCTATGGAATACATACATGCAGTTTGGAATAAAATGGTATTTTATATGTAGGTATATTGGTTTTCTTGATATCCTTGACCACATTAGAGTAGTGGCCTATAGACTTTCACTTCCATCAAGTATGGACCAAGTTCATCACATGGTCAATGAATCACTATTGGGTAATTACACACATAATTATTCAAATTTATTGAATCTGGATATGGTACTAAAAGATAATTAACTATCATATGAGTAGGGAATACTAATGCTTTATGAATTTAAGGCCATGTTATTCATAATAAAATAAATCACATTGTGAAATTTCTTTTTATAGAACCAATAGAATTAATAGGTGTGGGAATACAGGGAAAATAAAATAGAAGTTCCCTAGCCGAATCTCACCTGTGAATTTAAGTTGAGATTTCGAGGAATAATTTTTTTTATAGGGGATTAGTGTTACCGCCCAATGATTATTAATTACACTTTTTTAATATAAATTCTTATTACATTATATTAAGAAATATTATACACATAAAAAATAGAGAAACCAGCCACGCATTTTTTAATTAATTAATATCATTAAATTCTAAAATGAATAAACACATAAACATTCCAATTATTACATGGTAAAAAAAGAATAAAATTAGATGGAAAAATATATATTTCCTAATTATGATATAATAAGCCCTCCCATTAAAATACTTTAGATATACTTATTATTTTTATTATAATCCAAATTACAAAAAATATATAGAACAACCAGTTTAATTTAATTGAAATACACATGATTGGGTGATGTGGTATTTTTGTGAGGTAATCTGACAATAATAATAAAAATGATACCATAGGAGGAGAAACCTACCTGTTTGGTACGATAAAATGATCGTTGGAAATAGTAACATGACAATTGAAATAGTAATTTAACCTTAATATAATATTGTGTGATATAAATAATATTTTTCAAGTGTAATATATTCAAATTTAAATTTTATATTTCTAAAAAATATTATTATCAAAAACCCAAATAAAATATTGGAAAATTATTAATATATATTATTTAAATATATTTTATATAAATAAAATATTAACATTAAAATTTTATTTTACATATGATAGAAATTTGTTTTGATAAGTTATTTTAATTTTTTAAATAGGTGTTTACTAATTAAATGGGTGGTTTTTAGTGACTTTCAAAAATATTTTAATATTAAGGTGAATAGTAAAATAAAAGATTCTCACTCAACTTATGTTTCTTAAAATACATGAATGATGATGTAATAATGACAAAATTATTTTCAGAAAAAGACATTCAGAAAAAAAGTCATAAAATTGATAAATGAATTCGGAAAACATATTAATCATTATATCCAAACATAAAATTCACGTTAAGAATCATAAATTTAAATAATATCCCATAAAATAATATATTTTTCTATTTTCCAGCAATATATTTTATTAAACTAAGTTAATTCAAAATATAAATTGATATAATGTACTAAAATTATACAATTATATTGTTACAAGATTTATAATTTTATAAATTAATTCTTACTAGTTTGACAATTGATATTTTATTTAATATAATTTTATATTCTAAACATACCATCTCCAATAGTATAAATAACTAATCTCCCTCCACTTGGAAAATGACTCCTCCCACTGTATCAAATGAAAATTTTATTCCCAAATACTCTATATTAATCCCATAAAATGAAAGGGGACATTATCAAATAAACAATACCCATTCTTCAAGGATGTCTAGTGGTAGATAAGACAATCCAGACAATGGAAATACAATGTTTTTTTTCAAAGACTTATCTAATTTTCTTCTACTTCCCCTTATTTTCTGAATTCCATTATAAATTTCTTCATATAGTATTTAAATTAGAATATTTATAACATTATATTAATGATTTTTTACTTACAATTATATATTTATATTTTTTATGTATATGTTGTTTATAAATCATTTTCTGTACATTTGCACAATGTTCCTGATAATGGGTAAGTAATTACCAACGAGGAAACTACCAATTATTTTCTAATTACCACCCTAAGGATTGTTGTAATAAATTAATTATTATATTCAAATGTATAAATATAAATAAATTTTTATTTTGGAATAAATTCAACCTAAGTGTAATTAACTTTGAACCAAATAGAAAAATTGAAGCAAAATGATTTTTTTAACTAAACAATATCATGAGAGTGTATTACCGTTGACCAAGTAGATTAAATAATATTTCAAACATAAAATAACTAGAAGATATTTTTTATGAATAAAAATATTTTAATATTGGATCATTTTTTAATAAATGTATCTTAGTTATTTAGGAGGCATTAAAGCGACTAAATTCAATTGTTTTTAAGGAAGAAGGAATCTCGAACCCAACACCCTTTATTTGGGTCACCCCAATTTCACAAATGTATCAAAAAATAGTGTCCTCTAATCTCACACAACTATCATTAAAATTTTATTCCAATTAATTTTCCGGGAGATAATGGGTTCAACATTGATTAATAAGCCCAATATAATGATTTCTGAGGACTTTTCTCTCCAAATAAAATATTTTAATCATGTTGAGTTATTTTTTAATTAGAAAATAATAATGATGATTATGAGAGATATGGTTTGAATTGTTAATATCAAGACCGAAATTTTAATAATTATATTAATCTTGATGAAATTATTATGAAACCCATTTTTTCTATTGGTTACTTCATGAATACAATTGTAATAAGTCATATGTTGAATGCATGATTTTGTAAATATTATGATGTGAGGGGTGTGCTAGAAATATTATGTCCCTCTACTAATTTTTTTAATTTAAGGTGTTTGATGAGGTAATATTCATTACTTGTGAACATTATGATATTTTTCTTCATGATGATCGTGATTTGATTCATGGACATATGTGTTTCATTGACATGACTCTAGCATTGTTCAAAACATGGTGTGGTATTTGGACACTATCAGAATAATTTTCATTTTTATGAATTTCCTCATTCCATGACATTAACAAATGTTTTCATCACAGTTCAGATGATGCTACTATGATAATGATATGATTATTACGATTAGTCTTATCCATGTCATATATATACTAGTCCCTTATTCATCCACTTATTAGGCTCTTAACTCACCACATTAATTGATGTATATCTTCTAGTGACTGTATGTACTAAAGGGGAAAGGATATTTTATAAGGATAAATAATTGTGTTTTAATTAAATCATCATGTTTTATGGTTAAAAAGTGGTGTATGATCTTGATTTTACAAAGAAAATAAACCATTCAATGAACTAATTTATAACTATAATTTGTATTGTTCTTAAAATAATGTTAGAGTCCTGTAATAAAAATAAATCCTATTATATTATTGAATTTGAAAATAATACTTTCCTTCATTTAATAATTACTGTGGGAAAATGGGCATGTTACTCATACGTACATATTTCCTATCATTTCACAGATTTAAAAATAGTTAATTTTTCATATAAATCCTTATAAGTTGGTTTTAAAATTTTAATTACTCCACAAAAATGGTAATTGTGTGAGGATTATTAGTCTCAATAAGTTGAAATAATCAGATATTTGACTATTTTCAACCTACCAAAGACATTTCATTTATATTAAACAAACAAAGATAAAACATCTAATGTGAGATTATTAGATTTAGTGATTATACATAATAATGTAATAAGTGAAATAAAAAATTATTAAAATCTGAAAAGGTTTATTAGAAATTAAATAATAAATTTTTTTTATTATTTAGAATGATAATGAATTCAAATTACCAGTTAGACTTAAGGAATGTTACATCCTCAAAAAATTATCTTTTAATGTTTCCCTTCCCACTATTCTAATTCCAGGTCTATGTTCATTTAAATATTTTAATAAAATTTTATTTATTTGTAAATTGATTATATATGTTATTTTGTAACCTATTTTATGTTTTTTTATTGAATTTTAATTTTTTTTTGTGATTTTATATGAGGTGCAGTTTTAAAATATCATTTAAATTAGTTTAATGATATATTTGATAAATCAATTTATTCTATATCAATATTATAAAAATTATTTTGAATACTATATTTATATTGAAATATTGATTTATAATGGGGGTTATATGTATCTTTTTAAAATTATTTAATATGATTTATAAAAGGAGCCTTTTATATATTTTATTCAGAACTGTTTGACATTATTTATGACGAGCAAAAAAATGATGTTTTGATGTGTATAAAACATTAATATTTTTCCCACTATAGTAAAAATTATTTGATTCATTGAATTTTTTTTTCATACATGTTTTTTCATGTAGAATCACTTTTTTACTTTGTTTTTTGTAACTTTAACTATGGTTTCTAATAATATAGAAATATTGATAACTAGAAATGATTTAGTTATGGGTGTATGGAATCATTCGAAACCATCATTTTTTATTTTGGATATGACCTATCTCAATAAAAATATCTTTCTATCTCTGTTTATTATTATGTAATTATTTTAAATAATGTAAATATATCCCTCACATATATACCTTTAAAATTATCTATACCTTTTAAGAGTTAATGCATGGATATTTTTTATTTAACAAATGTATTTTTATGAAATTGATTTTTTTATTATTAGATAAAGGATTATTAATCAAATTTACATCAGTGGTTAATAATGTTTATTATGAGAAATTATTTATTTTCCCTTTTTCCACACATAATCATAAACTTTTATTGATGGATGTACCCAAATAGCCCTCTAATGCAAATGGGTAATTCTTTTTTCTCATTAGATAATATTTATGGCAACGTGGAGTAAAACTAATCTATAATTGGAATCTTTCAACAATGTGATGATATCAAAGAATAAATCCTTGATAATTTCATAAAATACCGTTTATGTCTCTTCCACATTACTAGTGTTCACATAATTTTATGAAAACATGTCTATTTTGTTACACTGCCATGTGATTCCTCCTCTTATTATGTTTAAGGAGAAGCATATGATAATTTCTATGGGTTAATTGTATATGTTTTTTAGAAAATATTCATATGTATTTCATGATATTAAATGATCCATTATGAGTTTTATTTTCTCACATAGGACTTATTTTACAATTATATTTGAAATGTTTTAAGAAATGTTTTTAATTTCATTAATAATGAATTTTTTTTTAAATTCAACTATGAAATTTTGAAATGGGCTTTCACATAGCATTATTGATGAGTAGTTAAAATGTTGAGTTCAAGATGAAAAATGTGACGATGTTTGATTAACAACAAAACATTACATATCATATAACTTTTTAAAAAAATTTGATAATATGTATAAGTGGTTAATTTATGATATAAAATATATATCTCCTAAGCTGATGTATAAATTATTTAGAACACTAATCTATAATAATACAAATATTCATAAAAATAAATTCCTAATTTATAACATAAGATTATTTTGTTATTAATGATTCGTCATTTATTTTAGTATGATTTAAAAGATTTTATAAAACATTATAGATTACTATATATTTAGCTCTGGTGAATTACGAATTATGTATATTATCATGAGTTGATATGTATAATGTATAACATTTGTTCAATATAATGGAAATCATTTTTTTATTTTAATTTACATAATTTTAAGATGCTTAATGATATATAGGGTGGAAATTTAGTGTGATGACTCAGATGAAACCTTTATTATTAACATGAAATATTATTTAGGAATAAAGCTACTGTGATTTTTGGATTTTATGAGGAAATATATAAGAATTAATTTAAAGATAAAACATTCATTAATAGTGATGTATATAAGGTAATTTATTGTATTTTAAAAATATTTATCGTATAATATAATAATTACATTATTATAGTTTTAGTAAAAAGGAAAACCCACAATATAGGTGAAGACTTGTCAAATCTAGAAGGGCTATTGTGCTTCAACTCATAGATGAAGTGAGACAAAGTTGAAAAATCTAAAAAATGAATATTAAATTTCCTAGATACAGGGAATTTGTTTGTTTTCAGTTAGAATTATTATTTTTAATTTAGGGGTATTTTTTTCCATACTTATTTCCATGTGATTGAATAGTGATTTGATGACTATGTAATTGAAATTATTTTAGAAGATTTTCAATATCTTGGGACCCATATATAATTATATGAAATATTTTTTAATAATATGTGATTTTGTTTGTGGGACAATACATAAAGTTTCTTTTGGATTAATATGAATTAAATGTGGTTATATGAGGATTAAGGTGATTAATAAAAATAGTTGGAATATCTTGCTTATTATTTTACTATATAACATAACTTTATTATATGATACATTAAGATTGATTTAATTTATATTGGTATTGATTTAATATTTATCTTAGAATAATGATTGATCAAATAAGTCTATCATCTGGCCTTCAAAATATGTTATGAATATTTTTCAGAATATTTATTTTTGGAAGGATATAAATTTAACATTTATTATATTTTTTTTATAAAAATTATTTATTTATTATATAATGATTTATTTATTTTGGTAATTATTTCTCATTTCATTATACATTTTTTTGATAATCTATAATGTTTTAATGAATATTGTGTTACCAATTTCGGGAATGATTTTATATTTTTGTTGTTGAGTTTAGTGCCCCAAAAACCATAAATTCATCTTGAATATCCATTATTTAGAGAAAAAGATGATATTTTTAAGGGAATAATATGAATGATGAAATTTTAATTGAAAATAATGATTATTTTTATTATGTTATTATTTTAGATAGTATGGAATTCCTAATGATTATTTAATGTGATATTAAAATGAATTTATCCTATTATTTTTATTTCTAATGATTTTATGGTCCTTTTCACATCTCATGGATTTTTTGTCATCAAAATTCTCTTGATTATTATATTTTATATGAAAAATGTTATCTATAAATATCTATTATTATATTCCAATGATCTTTATCCTATATTTCAAATATTCACTTCCCAGAAATGTTATTCTTTATGTAATTTGAGTTATGTGTTATTCTAGATGGCGTTTAAATTTCACATTTCATATTCTCAAAGCGAGTATTTATTACCATTTCTTTGGATTTGATATTTAAAATTAATGTTTTTTTGAAATAAAACCATTTATTACATTCATAATGTTAATATTTGTATGAACCTGATTCATATTTTGAGGTATTAGGTTCTTATTTTTTCTTTTCCTTAAGTCCTTTTGAGAAAATATGGAAAATGGGGGAAAACCCTAATTTTTTGGAAAGTACACATCGTGTACTTTTTCCACACACCGTGTACTTTTGGTCGTGGGGGATGGGTACATGGGGCATGTGGCCATCCCAGGGATGAATGGTTAAGGAACCAAATACACGCAGTGTAGTGGTCCTTTACACACCGTGTAGTCAGTTGGCAGGCCAAAACAGTAAGGCGGTAGAGCATCCATCAGCTGGGCGACAGTACATGCCGTGTATTCGGGAGTACATGTTGTGTATTCATGTCGATGGATGAATAATGATGTGGTTCCGCTAGAGGAACAATTAAATGAAGTAAGGACATGTCGTGTATTTTGTAGTACACACCATGTAATTTCCTTTTTTCTCATAAAATGGGTAGTAGCCTCCCCTGTTCATAGGGAAGGCTTAGAACCAAAGGAAGGAGTGGGAGGGGACAACCTAACCTTTGAAGATCCACCAAGTGTTTGTCTGGAATATGTTTCCACCTCGGATGATCTGGTTGGAACCACACGGGTAATCCCTCTACTCTCATTAGGCCGTTCATACCATTTCCTTCTTGAGAGAAAGTTATTTACCTATGAATGGGTTATCTGCTTCGTCATATTATGTCATTCTTGAGAATTTCTGCAATCGGCATTCAAGAAAAATGATCATTGGCATTTAAGGTAGGTGGATTGGATTTTTTTCCAACTGTCGTGCATTTTCTGTGTTTTTGAGATATGGACCCATATTTGGGGTGTCATGAGGCAGAGGCTGTGGATAATTTTAATACCTAGAATCGTGTAGGTGATTATTTAAAGTTGTAATACTATAGTTTTGGATCATTTCATGGATCTAGGACCACCCCGGGGGTGCGTTCCTCTTTTTAGCCGTTTGGCCAGGACACCCAAGGGTATGCCATGTTTAAATTATGAATTACTTTTCCTTGAGGGGAAGTATATGTGAAATGAATACTTATTTACTTGTTGGGCATGGATCAGTTACCTGTTTAGCCATAGGGATGTGTTGTACTGCTTAGCCTGTGGGTATTGTACTGCATAGCATGTGGGAAACTTCTTCTGTTCCTGTGGGAAACTGATTCTGTGCCTGTGGGAAAAACTTCTTACACCTGTTGGCAAATACCATGTGCATGTGGGAAGATTCTTGGTTTGGATACACATTACCAGAGAGTAAGGTTTTACGTGTCTCGGGACATTAGCTTTTTACATAGAATATTCACTGTGGTGATATTTTAAATTAAATGATTAAATGGATATTAAAATGGAAATATAATTGGTTAATATAGTTAATTTTTAGTACTGCTTACTTTATTGCATTTTACTACTACACACTATTGTTGCCTGTTTTACAGACATTTGAGCACATTCCTTTGGTGGGTGCCTACTAGTAATTTACTTCTCACACCCTGTTTGGGTCACGCTTTTCAGCCCAAACAGAATACATTGCTACAGGTGTGGATAAGGGCAAGGGTCCTTATACTGGTACTTTATTTGTGTTAGGGTGTAATAGAGCATGAGACCGAGCACTGGCTCACGATGATGTTGGCTATTATGTTTTT
Source organism: Viscum album (assembly GCA_963277665.1). Taxonomy (NCBI): domain Eukaryota; kingdom Viridiplantae; phylum Streptophyta; class Magnoliopsida; order Santalales; family Viscaceae; genus Viscum; species Viscum album. The sequence goes on along the minus strand of OY728148.1, from coordinate 7,372,014 downwards.
CATTCCTATACTTGTACATTAGTTGTATTGTATTGTATTGTAGTGTAACATGTTTTGGCTTCTTTCATAGAATTGGGGCATGTTGCATCATATCTATATTTCTGGTTGGTTATATCTACTAAAATTGATATTCTAGGTGTGTATGGTTTACTGCTTCCACTGTTATTGTTTGTTTATTTATATTCTGCTGCACTACACATTGAAAAATGAGGGCATAGTTCCCCCACTATCAGACCTAGGTCCTTGCTGCTAGTCGGCAGCCTCTGGCATTTGGGGCAATGTGCTTGAGGTCACGTGGCGAACCGGGTTCGGGGAACCCATGGAGTGGTACTCGGGTCTGGGATGTTACAAAGTCATATCAGAGGAGTTATTTTCATTGGCGTACTATTTGGGGTCTTAGTCAGGGATAGGACGTGAACGTTAATTACTAATAAGCTGTTACTCGACATAGCTAACCAGTGTACAGGGAAAAGCTAAAATACCTCATAATGCAATTTTATTGATTTTTAAATTTGCAGTTGATATGATTTCACCATTGGGTGAAACACTTAGGATTGTGCTGTTATATTTTATCCTTGGTATCTATTTAGTTCCAACTTGATGAGATGAGGGTATTCCATCTTAAGCATCATTTAGGCACATGATAGAAATCACATGCCATGCATAGTTCCATGCCATTTAGGTGCATTATAATTTACATGATTTTGTGACAGTTGGTGTGCTTTTAAATCATGCTGTTGTGATAGCTGCTTGATAAACACCTACAATGTGATAGTGTATTATTGTATGATCTGGGATATATAATGGATGCCAAACTTTGGTTTTTGGGGAGTATGGGCCCCCATTTACCGGAATTTGGTGGATAATTGAGTGTTTATTTTGTTATAACACAGATAAGATGTCAAACATTGATTCGTGGGGATTATGGGCCCCCAAGGATCAGAATTTGGCACCTAGGTGTTGTTTTGTGCTATTTTATGGGTTCCAAGGTAGTTTCAGAGGCATGCTGTCCGAAAAACCAGTATACACGCCGTGTAGTACTGTAGACATGTCGTGTATGTTCTCATATTGTGGAAGAAAAATATACTTTCTAGGTACACGCCGTGTACCCCAAAGTACACGCCGTGTAGTCTTTTCCTGTGTCACAAACTGTGTGGGCGGCAACACGGAGAAGGGAAATGGTTAGGGAGAACATGCTGTATAGCTTCTGTACACGGCGTGTAGTGATGACCCGGTGTCCGCCGTGTAACTAAAATAAACTGGCAGAAGAAACCCTAAGACATACATTTCAGGTCAATGAAGAACACACCATATATTGTGACCTAGGATCCCGGCTGTGTAACTAACAACATGGGGCAGGATAATACTTTCGAGTACACACCGTGTGTATATATAGAACACACTGTGTTGGTTGAGACGTGTACCCGGTCATGTAAATAACACCATGGGTCGACGAAGCTCATCTAGTACATGCTGTGTACCTGTGGGAACACACCGTGTAGTCTTGTCCAAGGACAGATCGTGTGGAATTAGCTGCGGGATTGGGAAACGGGGTGGTGTATACACCGTATGTGGGTGTAACACAATGTGTAGTGTCATGAAGAGTAGTCAGCCATGTCACAGGTGAAACAGGCAGTTGGAAATGACACCATACACGCTGTGTAGATAATATACACTCCATGTAGTTTTGTTCAAACAATATCTGAATGGATTAGCCGTGCAGAAGGACCCAGGCATTGGAAGGGAAGTCATGTATACACCTTGAAGTCAGTATACACGCCATGTAGTCTTGTTTTGAAAATTTTGAATTCCTAATTCCTCCTATTCCCTTTTGGGTTTCTTTGGTTTCTATCTTGATAATATTGTTCTAAGGAGTGTTTTTACCATGTATTTTCATGCCGCCTAGACGACAGCACGTTGTTTGTAAGGAGAGAAACAACGAGTATACTCTAGAAATGTTGGGCCATGGGATGCCAATTTATCCTCCAACATTGCCTGATGTAGCACCAGCTGCTATACCGGACACAGGCGCAGAGGCGCAGTTCCATGAAGGCTTGATGCGGTTCAGGCAGACCATTCAGGGAGTACTGTAGGCTGCCACATCTATGGCCGAGATGACACGTAACTTCCTGCAGCAGCATCCACAAACGTTTTTAGGTGATGGTGGACCACAAGCTCCGGAGTCTTGGATAGTATCGATGCAAACTATTTTCAAGCATCTTGAGATGCCTCCAGGGCGGAGGGTCAATATCGTGACATACATGCTGCGTGATTCGTCCAAGAGGTGGTGGGATGTTACCACCTAGTCAGAGCATCATAGAGACATGGAAAGGGAGGATTTCTAGGAAGTCTTCTCTGACTTCTTTTTTCTGGAGACGCTGAGGGAAGATAGAGCTCGAGAGTTCATGAAACTGTAGCAGGGCTCTAGGCCGGTGATGAACTATTCTACTCATTTTACCGAGATTCAGTGCTTTGCACCAGTGCTGGTAGATGATGAGACACTGAGAGCCAGTAATTTTAAGGATGGTCTTCGTTATGTCATCCAAGTGCTAGTTAATGTTTTCAGGTTGCCTATTGTACATGCTATTGTAAAACAAGGATTGATTAAATAGAGGAACCTTTGGGAATTTATTAGTGTGGGCCAGGGCGGTTAAGCACCAGTTACAGGTACTTTTTCTGCTGGAAAGAGGAAGAGACAGATGGACTTCTCTCAGGGTGGCAGTATCATTCAGAAGAATGCTTTAGGTGGCTAGGTCATGTGCTACTAGCGTGTTAGAGTGTGGAACAATTGACCACAGTGATCACGAGACCTAGTGGAGTGTCGAGCATGCAGCAGGATGGGCCATATGTAGCACATTTGTAGGGCGTTTCCACTGATGGCTTGTGAGAGGGGTTCTGTGCAGACTCCGTGAAGGGGAGCAGGACAAGAAACTTCTTACCAGTCGGGGAACTGGAATACTTCCAGGCATTCCAGCAGAGATGGTGGTCGTGGCCGTGGTAGCTAGACACCAGGATCTCAGAGGCAGCAAGGTGGGACAGATCAGGGTAACCAGGTTGTGTCACAGGGTCACGGCACTAGGAAAGCATATGTGGTGCAACAGACCCAGCATGAGTAGGATCTCAGACCTTCTACATTCATAGGTACTATTCTAGTAGATTCTGTTTTATCTTCAGTACTTTTTGATATGGGTAGTACACATAGTTTCATATCTGTACTCGTTGTAGAGAGTCAAGGGCTCAATGTTTCTCCTTCTTCTGATATCATGATGCTAGAAACTCTGTTGTGGTCTAAAACGGCTAGTGTGAATCAGAGAAAGGAGTTCCAACTTGAGGTTGGTGCGTTTCACTTCCTTTGGGACCTCTATGTCATAGAGATGATGGCTTATAACAACATTCTCGGGATGGACTAGTTGGTTACCTTTCGAGCCTTTGTAGACTGCTATCGTCACAGGTTGAGTTTCATATCACCAAAGGTTGGAGATTTTCTATACAAGGGAAAATGGGATGTTCAGGTGAGTCAAGATAGTCCAGAGCATCATAGGTGAGGTGGTATCATAACCCAGATTGCGAGATTATATCAGGATGACCAGGGGACTTGTCAGACAGATTTCCCTCCAGTGGTAGATCATTTCAGGGATATTTTCCTAAACGACTTTTCAGGTATTCCCACAAAGCATGAGGTGGATTTATCTATTGAGCTTGTGCCAGGAGCAGCCCCGATGTCCATTCCTCCTTATAGGATGGCTACACCTGAGCTACATGAGCTCAAGAGGCAGTTATAGGAGTTATAGAAATATGGTTTTATCTGACCCAATACTTCTCTATGGGGTTCTCCAGTCCTTTCTGTGAAAAAGTCGGATGATACCCTCATACATTGTGTGGATTATCGAATGATAAACCACTTGATAGTTAAGATCAAATATACCTTGCCAAGGATTGATGATCTTTTCGATCAACATTGTGGAGCATGAGGGTTCTCGAAGATTAACTTGAGGTCAGGATATCATAAGCTGCACGTTAGACCATCTGATATACATATCATAGCTTTCAAGAAGCAGGTATGGTCTATACGAGAATATTTTTATGAGGTTCAAACTCACGAACGCGCCACCAATTATCGTGGCTCTGATGAATCATACATTCCATCCTTATCTGGACTCTTTTGTGTTAGTATTCGTGGACTATATCTTGGTGTACTCTCACACATGACATGACCGTGCCACCCATCTTGAGATCGTATTGAGTACACTGAGAGAGCATCATCTATATGCTTAGCTCTCAAAGTTCCACTTTTGGATGGACCAGATTCACTTCATAGGTCACATTATCTCGGATTCAGGTGTTTTAGTAGACCCAGAGAAGGTGAGAGCAGTAGTTTCTTGGGTGCAGCTGAAGAACGTGTTTGAGATACAGAGTTTGTGTTTTAGATACGATGTTTATTAGGGCTGGATGGTTACTACAGATGCTTCATACAAGACTTCTCCCGCATAGCATCACCGTTGGTGGGTCTGACGATGAAGGGTGTGAAGTTCGATTGGTAAGAAGCTTGCGAGACTGCCTTTCAGGACCTAAAACAAAGGTTTACATCAGCACTGATCCTGATACTACTTGAGAAGGGGAAGAGCTATATAGTTTATTGTGACACATCAGGTATTGGGTTGGGAGTAGTTTTGTTGTAGGGTAATCAAGTTATTTCATACGGGTCATGGAAGTTGAGGTCACATTAGAGGAATTACCCGATGCATGATCTTGAGTTGGCTGTAGTTGGGAATGTGTTGCATTGTTTGAGACATTATCTATTGGGAGATCATTTTGTGATCTTCAACGACCAAAAAATCCTCATGTATATCTTTACTCATCGTGACCTGAATCTGAGGCAGTGGAGGTGGGTCGAGTACCTATAGTCCTTCAATTTTGAGCTTTCCTATACACATGGTAAAGGTAATGTTGTAGCCGATACACTGAGTTGGATGACTTTTATACATGCAGTGCAGAAAGCCAGTGGTGAGTGGCAGGTTATGGCTTTGTTCTCAGAGATGAATTTGGAGGTTCACGATAGTCAGGGGAAGAGATATCTTTCCTTGATAGCTGTGATAGCTACCCTCTTGGACAGAGTGTTGATGAGAATATTATCTGATTTAGAAGGCCTAGATCTATGGGAGTCGGAGGCATGTGTGGACCCTCCTCTAGGTTGTACGATAGGTGATGATGAATTTCTGCATTTCCATGGATGCGTATGGATTCCATGGGATATACGCGATGAGCTGATGTGGGAGTTTCATGCTTCAGCTTGGGGAGTTCATTTGGGTGTTACCAAGATGTACCAGGACATGAGATGTCATTACTGGTGGGCAGGTATAAAGAGACATGTACCTGGTTATGTTACGAGATGTTCCACCTTTCAGCAGGTGAAGGCAGAGCATCAGAGACCAGTTGAACTGGTACAATAGTTACCCATTCCAGAGTGGAAATGAGATGATGTCACGATGGACTTCATGACGAGATTTCCGAGGGCGCCTCATGGAAATGACCTAGTGTGGGTTGTTGTGGACAGACACACAAAGGTTGCTCACTTCTTGCTGATCAAAGAGAACATCGGTGTAGACTAGCTCGGAAGGCTTTGTATGCGAGAAATCGTGCATCTTCATGGGGTCCCATGTTCTATCATTTTAGATAGGGAAGATATTTTTACATCTCGTTTCAGGCAGAGTTTTTAGATGGAACTGGGTAAACAGGTGCTTTTGAGGAGATCATACCATCCTCAACCCGATGGCAAGTCAGAGCGTACGATACAGGTGTTAGAGGAAATGATGCGTGCATGCGTCCTAGACATTGGGGAATCTTTGGAGAAGAACATACCCATAGTCGAGTTTGCCAATAACAATAGTCTCCAGGAGACAATTGAGATGGATCCATACGAGGCTTTATATGATAGGTCATTCCAATCACATTTATGCTAGTTAGAGGCAAGTGATGCAGCTTTGCTGGGAACACGTCTTGTGCAAGAGACTTTTGAGCAAGCCCAGTTGATATAGAAGCGGGAGGATACTGCACAGTCTCGTCAGAAATCTTATGATGATCTCCACAGACAAACTATGGAGTTCATGGTCGGGGATCAGGTTTTCTTGTGTGTTTCACCGAGGCTGGGACATAGGCGGATTAGGAGACATGGTAAGATTTCACCCAGGAATGTGAGGCCATTTGAGATTCTGGAGAGATTCAGGCCGGTTTCCTATCAGTTGTAATTACCTTAGACGTACCAGGCCATGCACGATGTCTTCCATGTATCTTGGTTGCGTCATTATCATTCAGACTAGCCTCATGTCTTTTACCCCGAGGAGGTTGAGCTTCAGGTGGATGTTTCCTTTGAGGGGCATCCAATTCGTATCATTGAAAAGAGTACAATGGTTCTTTGAGGCTGGTCTGTTCCTCTCGTATGGGTGCTATGGTAGCATGGACGAGTATAGGATGAAACCTAAGAGTTGGAGGCCGACGTACATGCTCAGTGGACAGAGTTATTCTCAGCTTTATCATCGCCACCCTTGAAGGGAAAATCGGGGATGAATTGCTTTAAGAGGGCGAAGCTTGTAAGAATCCTGTTCTTATTTTGAGGTATGGGTTTCCTTTTTTCCCTCTTCCTTATGTTCTTTTGAGAAAATATGAAAAATGGGGGAATATCCTATATTTTGGAAAGTACACTCCATGTAATTTTTTCACACGCAATGCACTTTTCTCCATGTGGGACGGGTACACGGTGTGTGTGGCCATGCTCGGGATGAAAGGTGTAGGAACCAAATACATGCCTTGTAGTGGTCCTTTACACGTCGTGTAGTCAGTCGACAGCCGAAAATAGTAAGGCGGTGGAGCAGCCGCCAGCTTGCCGATAGTACACACCGTGTAATTGGGAGTACATGTCGTGTACTCATGTCGACGGATGAGCAGTGAGGCAATGTCGCCAGTGGAAAAACTAAATGAAGGAAGTACACACCATGTATTTGGAAGTACACGCCATGTACTTTTTTATTTTACATAAAATGGGAAGTAGCCTCCCCTATTCATAGGGAAGGCTTAGAACTGGAGAAAGGAGAGGTAGGGGGCGTCCGAACATTTGATTATCCGCCGAGTGTTCTTCTGGAATCTGTTTCCTCCTCTAACGATCTCATTGGAACCACACGGGTAATCCGTTTTCTCTCCTTAAGCCATTTTTACCAATTCGTTCTTAAGGGAATGTTATTTATGTATGAATGGGTTTTCTGCTTCGTTAGATCTATATTGTTCTTGGGCGTTTCTACAATCGACGTTCACGTATAACGTTCGTTAGAGTTTAAGGTAGGTGGATTGGTGTTTATTTTCCACATGTCGTGCGTTTTGTGTGTTTTTGAGCTACAAATCCTTATTTGGGGTGTCATGAGGCTGAGGCCATGGATTATTTTAATACCTAGTACTCTATATGTGATTAACTAAAGTTGTAAAACTATTGTTTGGGATCACTACTCGGATCCAGGACCACCCTAGGGGTGTGTTCCTCTGTTTAGTCATTTAGCCAGGTCACCCGAGGGTATTCCATGTTTAAATTATGAATTAATTTTCCTTGAGGGGAATTGTATGTGAATTGAATTCTTATTTACCTATTGGGAATGACCCGATTACCAGTTTAGCCCGAGGGCAGTGCTGAACTACTTACCCTGTGGGCGTTGTACTTCAAAGTCTGTGGGAAAATTCTTCCATCCCTGTGGGCAGTTGATTTTGTGCTTGTGGGCGACACTTACTATGCCTGTGGGAAAATACCACGAGTTAGTGGGAATATTCTTGGTTTGGATACTCTTTACCTAAGGGCAAGTGTTTATGTGTCTGAGGACATTAGATGTTTACATAGAATTTACACTATGGTGATATTTTAAATTCAGTGATTAAATGGAAATTAAAATGGCAATATAATTGGTTATGTTAGTTACTTTTTAGTATTGCTTTCTTTATTTCATTTAACTACAACACAATATTGTTGCATGTTTTACACACAGTTGAGCACATGAATCTATTGGGTGCCTATTGGGAATGTATTTCTCACACCCTATTTGGGTCACACTTTTAATCCCAAACTGATTATGTTGTTGCAGGTGTAGATAAGGGAAAGGGTCACTATACAGCTACTTCGTTGATGCTGGGGTGTAGAAGAGTATGGGACCGAGAACTAGCTTGCGATGTTGCTAGCTGTTATATTTACCTTTCCTGTACTTGTACTTCAATTGTATTGTATTGTATTGTAGTGTAACATGTTCTGGCTACTTTCATAGAATTGGTGGCATGTTGTATAATATCTATATTTCTGGATGGTTTTATCTACTGAAATTGTTATTCCATTTGTGTATGGTTTACTACTTCCGCTGTTATTGTATGTTTATTTATATTCTGCTACTCTACACTTTGACAAAAGAGGTCATAGTTTCTCCACTATAAGGCCTGGGCCCTCGTTGCTAGTCGGCAGCCTCTGGCATTTGGGGAAATACGCTTGAGGTCACATGGGGAACTGGGTTCGGGATCCCATGGAGTGGTACCCGGGTCTGGGACGTTACAAATCGCTGCTAGTCGGCAGCCTCTGGTGTTTGGTGAAATACGCTTGAGGTCACGTGGAGCACCGGGTTTGGGGCACCCATGGAGTGGTACCCGGGTCTGGGACGTTACAATATTTCTTGGGAATAAATTATAAATATGGTTGATGTAACAGAGTGATATTTTAATAAGATGAATATACTCGATATCATACAAAACACACAACTCCAAGCCTTATAGAACCATCAAATGTAATTATATTTACATTATTTTTATAACATTACCATTAAATTAGTTTCTATGAAAATGATAAAAAAATTAAAAATTAAATAATAATTATACTATTTATAAATTAATAGATATACTCTCTGTAAATAATTATTCAATTTTTAAATCCATTTTACAATTCATAATTTTTTCTTAAAAAATGATTTCATTAAATATAAATTGAATAAAATAATGAACTTGTAAAACAATTTTAACTTTTATTTTATAAAATGGATATCTTGTTTGATGTTATTATAAGAAAATTATTTTTTAGTGAGTTCTTAATTTTATGAAATGAAAGATTTTTTGTTGAATTATGAAATATAATGATTTTTATTGTGAAATATATTTTCTCTTCATATATATAAAAATTAAAGTTATTTTTTGGAGAAGATACAAATATTAAGTAGTATAATTTAATACTATATAATACAATTATATTCTTTGGAATAATTTCTATAATATCGTTGTGTATAAAATGTTTGTTACACTTAAAAGAATTTTTTTCTGAAAATAGATTTTCATTTAGTTATTTGTGTTTAATTATAAATAATATTATACCAATTGAGTGAAATTATTAATGAAAAATGGATTCTAAATTTGAAATAATTTCAATGAAAATTATTAAATATGTAAAATTTTTATTTCTTCACAATGAATTACAAAAATAAAAAATATTATTCATCATTTTAAGGGTAAATATGGTAATTATGTTTAAATATAATTTGATAAGGGCTGAAAATTGTCCCTAACAATTGCCTCAATTTTATTAGATGATTATATTTCATACAAAGTCATTGAAGATTCCGATATATGATATTTTTTACAATTATGTTTTGATATGGATGTATATAAGAATTAAAGAAATGTTAATCTAAAAACATAAAATTAATACTTTTTATTTATATAATATTTTTTAACATTGATAAATAAAACATTTGTTTGATTATAAATAATTGTATTAAATATACGTAATTTTTATCCAATAAATTAAATTTTAATTTTAGGGGATAAGAAGTTTTACATAAATTTATACTGAACACCCATATAATATTTAGTCAATTAATAAGAAAATATTATAAACAAATCTTCATATATTAAGTCTAAAAATATGAAATAATTATAATATTCTATATTTTTTTTTGACAAATAATTATTTTTGGAAGTTTTAATGTATTATATTTTTATTCTAGTGTAGGCATGTTAATTCAAAGTCAAATTAATTAAATAATTATAAAAAAACATTTGTGTTTTTTATAATAAATAATATTTTATTAAAGAAATAAAAACTATGAAAAATAATATCACCTATTATTTAATTTATAAATTCTAAAAAATATTATAAATGGAAAATTTATTTGGTAATTTTTCTTTCAATAGTATCTATATTAACAACTTAAGATTAAAAATATCAATTATTGCGATAAATGCCAAAAAGGGTTAAAGAGGATTAAAAATAGAGATTAGGGAAAAATAATATGAAACAATCCAAATTGTAAAATACTGCATTATTTTTACCCATAATAATCATATCATTAAATCATATCGGTTTTGAACAATTTTGATAATTTTTTTAAATTTCATATTTCTATTGTTTCTCATATTTCCCATCCCATATCTAATAAAATGGAATATATTATACTATATTATTTACATAGAAAAAGTTTTTTTGTTGATTCAATACCTTGAAAATTGATATTCTAAAATTACTAAAAAAAATCTATTTGTATTAGTTTGTGATTAAGATAATACATATAGGTTTTAAAGAGTAATGAAACTGCGATTGTCTGAAGAAGATTTGTAGTTCATAAACCAATACGTTAATTTTATAATTTATCCACACTCCATCAATAATTATTAAATAATTATTCCATAATATCATATAAATTATAAATATACTAAAATTTTATTATGTTATTGGAATACCTTAAATATTCCTTCTTTTTATGTAAATGGGAAACAAAACTGTAATTCGTATGTATAGTGGAATACGACATCATGAACCATTGTAATTCTTATTCCTTCACTAACTATCATGGTTTTTATTTAGAATTATATAATACAAATAATATATATTATATTCATGAAATAATTTTCAATATTCAGGGATAATATATCATCTATAATATTTCCATCCCATCAATTGAAAAATTATATAGTTGTTCATTTGTATATGTGGACTACCACCTCGATGAAGTGAAGTGATTATTTTATAATTAACCACATCACGTCGATGGAATATATACATGTATTTAAACAATTATTGTGACATTTATTATATAAATGTCATTATGGTATGATAAAATACAAGTTACACATTTTTCAACATTATTGTTGGGAAATTGTAATTTTACACTTACTTATATATGACCTATCATATGCATGATTTTAACACAATTTATATCTCTTTAATATATTTCATGGTTGTATTAAAAAGTAATATTTATGTATAAATTTATTAATTAGTTCATGATTATTATTATATTCATGATTAATAAACGATTCCTTTGAAAATAGTCAACCTACTAATGTCAGTTTTGACATATGAACTAAAAATCATCATAACATACGATGTAAACCTTATATAATGAGTAATTGTGTATTAAATTAAAATAAGTGAAAAAAGGGGAAACATACATGAAAAATGTTCTTAATAATTTAAATAAATAAAGTAATTTTATTAGTCAATATGTTAATAATCATAGAAGATAAGGTGTTCTTGAGGTATGTGATTTTCTTTTAAAGAAAAAATATTTTATTATCTCCCTAACTAATATTATTTTCATTGTCCATCTGCAGATACATTTTTGAAGAGAATTCATTATTCATATAGATATGATAAATTTAATTAGTAATCATATTTTAGTTAATATTAAAGACGTTGAAAAAATATTTTTAAGGTTTTATGTTATAGAAAAATCACATAAAAAACATCATTTAGATGTTTAAAATATATATTTTTTAAATAATTATCTTTTATACCCATATTATTAAAATTATTATTTTTCTATTTGTATGAAAAAATTTAGTTATAAAGGTAATTTAACATATTGTTTTCACTTTATTTTAATTTATATAAAAATTTAATATTTTTACATATTTTATATGGAAGATTTTGTATTTCATTAAATAAGAAAATTAGTATTATCTATCGTAACTTACATAGTTACAATTTTGATTCCCTCACATGTAACTGTTATTTAAATTATTAATTCCCATATATGCCTAGAATATTATCTATTCATTTTTATAGATTACTACATGACACATTTTTATTTTCAAATACATTCTATATCGTATTTACTTTAAATATTTATTTTTATAAGGGTTAAGATTTATTTAGATAAAATATTAAATAGTAAAGACCCTAAAAATTAAGAAAATAAACTTTTGACTTATATTACAATATTATTATCCCTTATACATAGAAACTATATAATTATATAACAGACCTTATGATATTTAATCCCATATATGAGTTCACAAAAAAGATCCCTAATACATTATAACATGCATATAATTATTAACATTTACACATATATTCCATAGATAACATATACTTGTATATCATAACTGTGAGCCACCATATCTTGTATTAGTAAACACCTCATAATAATAAAAAATTAGTGTCTACATATTTCATTATGACATTTGATACCAGGAAAAGAGGAATGGTATGGGAAATTAATCAACCTATATCACTAAAAAATAAATATTGGATGAAAACATCAAGTATATGGCTAAATATATTTATCTACTAAATCAAAATATAATTTGGATTTAATTAAAACCTAAGATAACATATTTTATATAATTTTACTAAACCATTTTTGGGATATTTTATTTCCCTAAAAATAAGCTGTAGTATAATTTCCATCAGTCAACCCATCATTTACAAAAATAAAAAATGAAAAACTCTATTTTCTGTAAAAAATCATTGGGGATTACTGTTGTCATTATTTATTTATAATTATTCAATTATATTTTATTTTATAATAAAAATAAATCAAGTCTAGAATAATATATTAATCATTAAAAACCAATGTCATTTCATATAGAATTATATTTAAAGTATTTCGTAATGATTATCGTTCATAATTTTACCAAACAAATTCATTCAAACCATTTATTTAACATGTTTTATTCAATATTAATTACCAACAATCATCCTTTAATTAATGAATTAATAAATTATTACAATATATGATTCAGAGTTGTAAGACACGATAGGCTACTATGTAGAATACATAATAAACATATTTAAAAAAAACATTATTAGATAATTATAAAATATCAGGGTAGGTCTCTTTATATTAGTAAAAAATTTTAAAATTTTCCCCAACACCATGTAAACCATTTGAAAAACCAAAATTATTCATAAATCATATATAAATAAATACATTATGCCTTTCCATGAAATCCATAATATATTTATCAAAACATTATCAAATAATGAAAATATATAAAAACTATAGTATATAGTATTTTCATACTAATTGATATCAATAAATATAAATTTAGACTCAATCATTGGATGAATTTGTTTTGAAATCATGGCCCACATGAATTTGGACACTAATTATTGAATATTACAACAACAATTTCTATTTACCATATTCATCAATTTATGATGACTGGGTTTCACCTAGAGATGAAATATATTTTTGAAACTACATCAACATATATTTATCCTATTAAAATATATAAATAAAGGATTCTCAAGTCATGAAATCATAATATTTAATTGTAATATCGTTGAATGCCTCCATTAATAATTTTCATGAATGATCAACCATAGGATATCAATTTTTTTTTACACATGTCAACAATGAATTGATTCATAGAAAATCAATGTGTAATCAAATATTACTATCATGATAAATATATTTAAAAATAACATAAAAACCATTTTTATATGATAAAATTCACCAACATCAAACCCAAATTATATATCCTCGATTATTTTAATACTATTTTTAGTCATGTCTATTTACCATTGTAAAATAATGAAATATTAATTAATAATTATAAGAAATAATTATGGGATGTTTCTACTCTACTATCATGATGTGTAACACAAATAATTATTAGAATATGAAAAAATATATGTGACTCAAAACTAAGAACATGACCAGGAAGATTCAATCATGGATTAAGATATTTCACCTCTTTAAAAAGAGGGTTTAAACAAAATGAATTCATCTAATGATCAAACACTATCAAACAATATTTTATCCATGATACATGGAATTATAATGGATGATTCAAATGGTCTGGTGACCCCAAATTATAAAATTTGAATAAAATGAATCAAGTCACAACTCTCTAAATCATTACACTATTTTAAAATATAGTCAAATATTATTATTCATATTTTTATTAATGTGTGATGTTTATTATATTAAATATTCTCTCATACTTCTTATAAACATAAGAAATAATATCTCTGGGGATGTGGAGTTTTTATTATATGATAACAGTTTAAATATAAATGTTTTTATGATTAATTATTAAAATACCAATTTAAAAATATCATTCCAAAAAATGAATAACAATGAAGTCATTAATCTTATACATGATTGAATTTTATTTTATATATAAGATTAATACTATGACGTTCTACAATTATTAGTATTTTTTATAGATGTTTTTTATTATTCATTTTAAAAAATTACCCTATTGTTTTGACAATAGAACCTTTTTCATTATAATATTATATTTACATATTAAGGATATGACTTATACATTTGATAAAATGAATCATATTTACTTAACTATCTAATTATAATATTAGAATATTAATTTTACATAATATAGATTAAAATATGACAAATTGAAAATATAGCAATGTATGTGAAATTTTATGACACGTTTGTTTCAATTAATGATAATGAGTGTCACGCAAATTATATTTCATAATGAAGGGGTGATATGAAATGGATATTTCTTATTCCCTGTAATTACAAAGTGAATTAATATATATATGTTTTGGAATTAAAAGGGAGAATTTTATTACAATTCTAATACATTAATTACATTCCAATCCTTTACAAAAATATAAAATAATAAAACATTAAAATTCCTCCAAACACCACTAAGACTACCACAAACAGACGTAGACTCTAAAAACAATCAACAATTTATAATCAAATGTTCTAGGAAAATCTTATACTTTATATTAGATCATGGTGTTTTGGAAAAATATATATTGGTTAATATGTGGGGAAATGTGGAAAGGGATATTTTTCGAAATTCAAGATAGAAGAAAATTAATATTTATCTTTATTATATTATAAAAAACATTAGAAAATTGTTTTAAATTTTTTATAACAATATAATTTGTTATCCATAAATTTGGGATTATTATCATACACTACTAATTATACAAGTTATAATCAAGGGGGCCACTTTTAATAGACTGTAATGACTTATTTTCATTAAAATATCTTTTATCTCTTACACGGATGTTTAATACTGTCGAATTAATTGAATATATTTAACATTCACTTAACTTAATATTCTATTCACATCATTAATAATTCCTTAGTGTTTTATATTGATTTGAATAAATAAATTAATAAAGCTTTGTAAAACCCATTCTAAATCAATTTTCATTTACTAATGGATGGTATTTGATGATTTATTGTGGGATATTCATTATTTCAACATCACATTATGAAATTACACTAACTTGTGAAACATAAATATTTTTATAATAATTTAACTAAATTATTTAAATTTATTCTGTTATTTCATTAATATCAAAATTATTTTTCATAAAAAATTACTCATAATTCAGTAATATAGTGTCAAATATTTGTAAATGATTGTTTAGAGTCCATGTATAAAGATAAAAAGGGTATCCTAATAGATTAATTATTGTCAAATCCCCTGTCCCTATATTGGGTAGGGGTAAAAACATATATATAAGTGTATGATTATCCTGTGTATTGTTACTCCAATATTTTCACGAATTGTGTAAGCGTAAAGGGGAGCTTTCTAAGGTTGCCACAAAATATATAAAAGGCATGTAAGGGTAATGTATGAGATGATTATGGTTATCATGGAATGTGTAAAGGAATCCATGAATTGAATAAGGTTATAATGGAATGTATGAGGGACCTTTCTGAGTTTTTTAAGTGTTAAGATTAATTTGTAAGGATGTTCATGCATTTAATAACTGTATTACAACATTTTGTTTCAGAAAAGTGTAAAAATAACACTACACATGGGATAACTAATTAATAGTACGAAAACATAGTATATGTGTAATGGTAATTCCATTTTATCATTATACAATGCCTCTTTTTTGGAATATGTAATTTTTATGTGTCATTTTCATTCTATCTTATTCTATATTGACATGTCAATATTTTTTGACAGTATTAAATTATTGAATTAAAAAAAATTATATACATTTTTTTATCATTTTATCAATATTATAATGTTTTTAATCCTTCCACAATATTCATCTATGTGAAATAGAAAATTAAAGAGTGGATTCAAATTGAGTCTTGCATGATTCAAACTATATAAACTCCATTTTTTTAAATTAAATGATCCCTTGAGGACATTTATTGATTGATGACTTGGGTCTCAAACTACTGGGTGATTTTCAAAAGGGAAATATTTATTATTTGTTCATTTTTTTTGTGAGTGTAATTTCCTTATTTTTTACAACATATAACTTATCCAGTGTTCTGCAATATCCAAATGGATGTATGTGTTTTTGGGAAATTTTTGTACTAATAAATTTACTATAACTTGAAATATCATAAATATTCTCTTATTATTTTTATAAATAATTTATGAATATTTACATTGAAATGCCTCATGTTATCTCTTTTGAACCTATTCTATATGAATCAGTCATCGGTTGTGAGGAATTGCTATATTTTTATTTCAACTCGATATATAGAATTTGTGAAGTTTGTGTCAGTTTGATTTATTTATAAAGATATTTTAAATTACCTTATACCAACCTAATAATTTATGATAGATTTCTATTTAAAATCCTTATTTCATTAATAAATTTTCTTAAACATAAAACTAGGATTAAACAAACAACAAATTTATGTTAAAATATTATACATGAAATTGACACATATGGAATATCTATTTGACCGGTAATCATAAATGATATTAACTAGATTATAAAATATTATTATAAAGGACCTAATAAATAAAATTTAATTTTTTTTATTATTTAGATATAAGAACTCAATTTGTAGAAAATTCATTTTAGGATACAAAAACAAATTTTACTTAAATTTTTTTTACTTGTTGAGAGAAAACGTTATAATTAATATCTTATAATATTACTAAATTTATTTGGTAAAATGGTAATATGTTATTAAAATTTAATATACAAAATATATTACAATTAAATTTTGATAAATTTATTATAAGTATGATTTTTAATTAAACACTGAAAAATATATTATTTTATTAAAATATATATATTATTTTAACATAAATACCCTTAAAATCAATTAAGTTTTTTTTAAATTATAAATATTAATTTTCATTATAAAATACTCATTTTTTTTAAAAAATAAATTTTATTCATGAATTTATTATAAATAAATAATATATAATATTGAATTTTGAAGGGAAATGTGTTTCCTTTCCATTTTGTTGATTTATATTTCTTAAAAATATTATAACTCTATTGTCGAATCAATAAAAAAAATTATTTCATTATTTTTAAATAAAATATATTAATTTAGAAATTTAACATATATTTATTTTAGTCTATATGCGTAGTAAGTTTATTTTTTAACATGGTAAGGGTAAATTGGGAAATAATGTTTAAATATATAACCATTGATAATATAAATGTCCCAAAATCATTCTATAATTCTATTAGATAACACTATTATATCCATATTCACAAAAAATGTTGTTATGTGGCCTTTTTTCCATTTACAATGTATTGTAACAATAACAAAAATTTAATTTATAAAAATTCAAAAATATAACAATCTTGGTTTTAATAACAGTGACTTTTTTAATATTGATATTAAAAGATGATATGGTGCATTATAAATATTTACTTTAAATATAAATGATAAATATTCAATATTGAAATTTCTTTTTGATTTTTAGAGATGAAATCATTGACATTAAAGATTACAGAACGCTGATGTAGTAATTATAAAATTAATGAAAAAAATTGATGATATAAAAAATAATAAATATAGTTTAACATTAAATGTATATGTAAAACAACAAAATTTATAGATACAAATTACTTCATAGGGATATTTTAAAATATTTTATTCCAATTTCTAATCTACATTTAGTTTATTAAAAGTGAATATAAATTAATAGTTTTAAAATACACATTATTGATATTTAATGAAAATACTCATTTATTAAATTATATAAAATTACTAAAAGTCATTTCATTTGTAAAATAACTTTTATATGTTTTTCGAAATCAACCATGGTTAATTTTGGTCCCTTTTATAAATTTATATTAATTATTAACTCATTTAGAGTAGAAAATATTTATATCAAAATAATTTTTTAAATGATTAATGGGGGTTAAAAAGGTATAATGGATATAATGTTATCAAAACATGTCTAGATTATATTATAAGGATGTTTTATAAATTATACACATCTTGGATTTTAATATTATATCTTTGGATCTCTTTTATCATCAAAATTATCATATATTTATTTAATATTTTTTGATAATACAAAAGATCCCCTCTTTGTAATGATAAAACGGATCCCATCCATTCTGTTTATTACACAACATTGATCCTTATATATAAACCATACACCAAAAAACTCATTCATAAAATTCCCTATAAAAATTGTATGTGTTTTTTTCATCCCAAATAACCAACCTCTATATACTTAATAAGATATCTAAAGAATGTCATTAAAAAAAGAAGAAATCACCCTAACTGATCACTTTATTCTTAAATCTTCAACTACCTCATATGTATTTATGGAATTTATTATAGAATTATTACATCATTACTTATAATATAATAAAATTTTATTATATGAGACCTCAATTATACATTCTATTTCTATTAAATTGCAACTGAATATATCACTCATGCATATGATTGGCTTATTCTGTATATATAAAAATACATTTAATTTTCCAACACCTTATTTTATATATGAGTATTAATATGTGTTAAATATTTCTACATTATTCAAATGAAAAAATTATACATATTTGGTGATATTATAATTTCAATATTTTTATCTTCCAATTAATCTATATATATTTATGTCACATGTGCATACGTCTGGACTACCACATCTGCAGAGCAATGCAAATCATTTTTCATTTCTATTCTTTGAATAGTAATAAGATTGACTTAATAATTTCATATTTTTAATATTAGTTAATAAAAATTTGTTTTTAATTAGTTATTTTTTCCATTTCATTTCCCTTTTTGTCAAAAAATGAAATTTGTGTTTATGCCTAAATAAGTCATATTGTCTAAATTAATGGTGTAATTCATGTTTTCGTCTTTATTAATATCAATTCATATAAAAATATATTAAATTAATATTTCTAATATTTACATTATTTTTTAGACTACCTAGACTATGGATTCGAATTATAAATAAAAGGAAAAAACCTATCGATCCCAAGCATCCTTGAAGAACAATATAAATATCATCTAGAATTGTAATTTTATTAATAAATTGTTAATAAATTGTATATAAAATATAATAATTAAATTATATATAGTATAAAATATGTTATTATAAAATTATTATAGTTTTATAATATATATATTTACTATTTTGGACATTCTAAGATGTACAGAGTGTTTTAGTCATCATTAATAGGATTTATGATTCAATCTTATTTTAATTGTGATTTTGTATAGTTGAAATTTTTGGAGGAAATTATATTATCTGTATATGATAAATCATTTTCATTATGTTCTAATATGTTTATATCTTTATAAAAAATTATCTTTCACTTTACACACATTAATAATCTATGACATCCAAATAGTGTTTCTATAGAACATCATCTTTATTTCTCTCTTTAGTATGAAATCATTTTTATGAATTATAAATATATATATTTTCAATATTGATTTTAAAGATATAATATTATGTTTTAAATATATTAAAATTGTTTTTGGAATTTTCTAATTTTATTAATTCTAATTTTGTTGTCATTTTATGAAAAAGTTACATTTTGATAAAAATATAAATTGAATTTTAGTAAATGTAATGGACATGAAAAAATTTAATCTATCATGAATTATAAATAATTTGATGTTTCCATTAATATATTTCCATGAAAATTTATAAGGAAACTGTTATCCACAATATTTTGGTAATTTTTATTTTTAAATGATAATTAAAATGTTAGTCTTATAAAATAAACAATTTTATTGATAATTTAATAGTATTTAAATTTTCTAATGAAATAATATTTTATGTCGAATATATTTTAACATAAAATTTTTTCAATGGTTAAATCATTTATATTTTCATGGATTATTTATTTATATAAAGATGAGGAGTTTAAGAACCCCATTTTTATATGTTAGGGTATAGTTTTAAGAAATAAAGAACATATTATAATGAAAGTGTTATGATATGATGATATGATAGATGTTTTACAATATAATATAACACATAATTATGGATTCTTTGATTTATTTAATGGGACTTATATCTATCCTTAATGAATTTGGTATGTATTGTATCACTTTTTATAATTATGGGAAATAAAACGATGTGATTAATTCATTACATAAATTAAATAAATTTTCTTAATTCATCACGAGAATAAAATAAATGTTATTAATGAAATATTACAAATATGCAATGAGACCTATTCTGTTATAATTATATAGTTTTTTGGTGAAAATTAACATATAATATAGTTTATATACTTGTTGGGTTTCTACACATCTATGACATGAACGAATGTTTCATGATGAATTTATGATGGTTTGTTTCTCACTCATATGATTAATGTCTTCAAAATGATAAATATTTATCCAAAGAGTTCTATTTATGGTTATATTAAAATATTGGTTTTTAAATTTGAATGTTATTACCTTGTTCTAATGCTCTTTTTCTACTCTTATCCTTTTGTTTGACCATAAATTGACACCTCACCGGTTTAGAGTTATTGAGAATTTAGCATCACAGTTATAATGTTTTCATTCCCTTGGTTATGAATAATGGTTTTTAATTAGGAGAAATCAATTAAGTGTAATTAATGGGAAAAAAATAATTAAAGGAAATATTAAAGAACATTCATAATATAATAATATTGTGTATCAAGTATCTATAGGAAGAAAAAAATTTAGATTTCAAGTATGTGTTTTTCAAATGTATTAAATATTTATCATGAATTATATATAATTATATATGAGAATAAGTTAAAATTAAATCTTGTATGAAGGATATATTTAATAAATATTTGAATATTAGGATTAGAAATGGTTGGTAAAAATATTAGGGAAAAGACTAATATAAGGATGACATCATAATAATTTTTTAATTACTAGGACAATCCTATATTAATCCTTGCGTTCTATAGATTTAGTAGAATTTTACATGATAAATAAATTCTGGAATTTATATTTCATGATTATATGACATATCACTCCGAATATTTTAGCATGATTCATAAACTATTGTTCTTAGTTTTATTCAATCGATTGAACATGAATGAATCATATAAACATTTAATTTTGAAGATAATTAAATGAATTTAATTATGTGGAGATAAATATTATATGATCTTTAATGAAATATCTCATTTTTATGATTCAAAAGATATTTAGGATATGAATCATATAGAATATTAATAAAATATAATGTGAGGAAATTCGTTTTTTTAGAACAGATTAGGGAAATGACAACCTTATTTGGGTGGTTGTAATGATACATTATTCTATGAGTAATGATTAGTTCAATTAATATATTATTTTCCATTATAATTGGAAATATTAATTAAAAAAACATTGTGGATATTATATAAATTGAAATGGGAAGAAAATCTATAGTGTAAGATAATTAAAAATTCGGGGAACATGAACATATTTAACCTATTGAGTGGGATTCCCTTATAGGTTTAATTTCAAATTAATAAATTCATCGTATTATTTTTATGAGAATATTGAAACAATTCCATTTGTAAAAGAACAACAATGATTAAACTATTGGTACCAATGAGAATAATTTTACACCACCTAAATAGTAAAAATTTTATATTATAATTGAACTATATTTAATGGGTGATTTATTATTCATTGGATTACAATAATTTACTGTAATTGGTTTACATATAAGATACATTAGTAGATATGCATAAATCATTATATCTCATATCATGGAAAACATAAAAAATAATCACAACATTCTTATTTTTCTGATAATAAAATAATGATTGAGAATCAACAAAACACCTATAAATAACAAAGTGGAAGTACATATTAAACATATACACTAATTATGTATTGGGAAAAAATTTATGGTAATTTATTGAATGGAACATATATGTTATTTAAATTTTAATTGGTGGGCTATAAATCCTATGATTATTAAATGGGGATTAATATTGTAGATAATGTGTTAGATGAAAATATGATATCAAATAATGTACCACCTATTCTAAAATTATTCTAATTCAATGTTATATGGGAATATTTTTATCTAGTGATTTAATTTTAATGTATTTGATGACTAACATCAATAACCTAATAAGACCAATGATAAATAGAAGTATTTTGAAATTTAAATTATTAAAGTGAACCATGATAAATAGGGTACACTTATGCTACAAATTATGGTTGGGGATCTCAAGATTATCATTATGTGATTTCACCAAAAAAATATATTATATTTTATCCTTTAGTAGAATTTGATGTGATTTTCATCATTGTTTAAATCAATTTAATTAGACTCTAAAATAATGACACAACATTTGACAATTTGAATTAACTTATGTTCATTTAGTAGTTCATGGATGATCTCAAAAGTCATATAGAAATATTTTTTATTAAGATATAATATTATTTAAGGAATAAATGATGAATTATATTTCATAAGAATATATTATTCTCTTTTGAATTCATTTTGGTAAATTATAATGGAATATAAATTTGATACTAGTCCATTTTTAGTGGTAATAATTATTTCATTACAATATATGAATCAATCATAGAAGAATAAATAATCAAATAATTATAGCCATTATATTTCCATTTTGGTCATACTTATTTTCAGAGGAGTTTAAGGAAATATACTTATGGAATGGTTTATGTTGATCATTGGAATATTTTTTTTATTAATTTTTTTTAAATATATGATTATATATTCTAAATTTTTTTCAAAATATTTATAATCTAGAGGAATTGAATATGGATCATTTGATTTATTAAATTTTCCATGTTCATTAAAAACACTTCTCAAATATCCATTTCGTGGTGTAAGAGATGAATTTGAAATTAACTAAAACATAACTAAAAATTGATATTTATCCAAATACATTAAAGAAAACCATGTATTTTATTTTATCATGTGTTTTATATATATAGTAATAAAATATCTGGACATTTATAAATGGACCACGGAGAAAATTATTATCCATTTAATTTCATTTTTCATGAATCAATTGTCTTTCATTAAAAGAATAAAATATAGTTTAGTAGTTGTAATATTTTTCAATCCCTTATTCCCTATCAATATCTATTAGTCATTTGATGTTTCATTTAATATTTATGATTATATTTTCATATCCTACCAATATTTCCCTTTCCTATAAATAGAATTTAAGGTCATATTTGGTAACTATTGTGCTTCACAATTTTTATCATGTCTGTTTTATTATTCTTTTTTACAGTGTGAATTTTGATAATAAACATTTCAAATATCAATAAATTTATTCCAAAAATGATTTTTGAGTGTGTAATAAATTGAATGGGATAGAATTTAACACCTAATGATGATATAATATATTTCAATTTACATAATTCTATTTCTTTAATAGCTGGAATTACATAAAATGATTAGTTTAAAAGAACCAATATATAGTATTAACTTATTATTTTGTAATGTGAAAAATATTTCTATGCTATTAGATTATCTTATTTGTATAGGATAAGATATATTATGAAAATAATTTTATCCATTTTATATATGTATAATTTTTTTAATTTATTTTTAATAAAATGAATTCAATTTTTATAAAAGACATTGTATTCTCCGAAAGAAATGTCCTAAAAAATTTATTAATTTTATTAAAAATTCAATATTTTAATCAAGAAACTATGAAAATAAAATGTTAGATAGAAAAAATAAAATTTTAAATTAGAATATATAAATTATCATTTTCTGAAATTTTTAGAATTTGTTCAAAAGTGTAATATTTTCAACAGAATAGTTAAAATTGATATTTTTATGTAGAATTATATTTCATATTATATTATTTAAGATGAAATATTATATAATAGTGTAATAGTAAAAGTTATTTTTTTTACTTTTTTAATAATCTAATATGGGTGGATAAAAATTAAATTGATTCCCGAATTTATTACAAAAACATTGTATACTTAAAAATGGTATTCTTCTATAAATCTATTTTTGTCATGTTTTTTCAATTTATTTTTAATTTAAAATATAAAAATTATTATTTTTTCATTTGTAAAAACAAATTCCATATTTTTAATATAAATTTTTATATTTGGTAATTCTATCCAATTTAAAATTGTAAATTTGATTTGTATCATTTGTAATTTCTATTTCCATACTATTGAAAAAATCTTGTATGTAATGTTAAAAATAAAAAGATAAATAATATAGAATTACACATAATATTACTTAAATTTAATTTGGATTAGTAAATTTGATCTATAAGTATATTAAATTTTTTAAACAGACTATTATTTCCATTTATATGTCATTGTTATATTTACAATATATTATTTAACGAAAATTTGTAAATTTTTTCCACTTGATGTGAAAAAAATAATATTATTTACCTAGGGATATAGAGATTATTTATTTTGTTATATATATTAATGTTTATATATGTAGACTATTTATAATTATAAATTTAATTTCATGATCATTTTTAATGGGGAATTAATTAATTTATATTATTAAACAAAGTTATCATGGTAATTATAGATGTAATGGAAAAAAATATCTTTATTTTTCTAAATTTAGTTTTTTTAAGACTTTTGATTACCCGTAAATCGGAAATATATGTATTTATTAAAATAAATTAATATAAATACACTGATTTTTTAATATAAATTTTTATTTAAATTAATAGTTCTAATTTTCTAATTAATTAATTTATTAGAAATTATTATTTTATAAAATGATAAAATTTTCAATAAATTTAATCATTAGCCAAATTATATTTTTATGGTTTAGGAAATCAATTAATGTCCCATTTTTGGGGTTTTCCATTTATAGTAAATATATTTTTTCCTCAATAGAAAAAATATTGATATCACCACAATTGTGATAAAAATTAATCAGGGGTCAAACAATAATATAAGGGTAAAAATGTGACCCACAAATGCCCAAATATTATTATATTAGTTTATTTTGAATCATGATCATATTATATTTTAATCATATAAATTATTATTCACCTGAAAATTCATATTAATTTATATTAATATAATATTTATGGTATTTTAAAAGTGCCCATCCCATCAATTATTTTTTGGAGCCCCTCATTTCACACCATTACACAACATTGATTGATCCAAATTGAACATATATTTTTAAAATCTGTTCTTCAGTTCACGATAAATATTTTATGTGATATTCTTTTCAAAAAAATTAATCAATATTATCCTTACATTGATATGAAAATGTGTTCTTTCAATGGTGAGCTAATAACAATGAAAGATCATTTTAAATTTAATTTTAAATTTAACTTACAAAAACATGTGTTATATATCATTGAATAATAAATTTATTACATAAAAGAAATAAATATTTTACTATATTAATCCATTATTATCCACCATATTTCCGTCAAATGTGATGTGAAATCAACACTTATTCATATGAATTACTTACCATCTTTACATAGAAATCGTTTTCATTTTTCATCACTATTAAATTTGGATGGGTATTATGATAGTTTTAGTGTTAATTTAAGATACTAATGAAAAAGAAATAGTAATATAATAATAATTTCATACCTAAATTATTACCTTAAAATCTACCATGAAATGATAACATTACTCATACGTACATGTGGGCTACCACCTCAACAACACAATGTTATTCGTTTTAGATTTCTGTTTAACATTGATGGTAATAAGGATGTGTTAAATGAATATATATAGTGTATAATATTTTAATTATAATATGAAAGTTATTTTATGTTTAATTAATATTAATTTCATCCATCGAAAAAGGAAAACATCATTCTTGCATACATACGACCAAGCGTTAATGTGGACAATGTAATTCAGTTTTTTATCACTAAAATTATGACTAGATGTAAAAAAATATACAATTAATTTAAATGATACTTATATCATGTTTTAAATTATGGAGATTATTTAATATCAATCAAATTATAATGAAAAAAACTATTGAACTTTATAATACATGGAAAATTAATCATATGTCACTAGGAAGAATATATTTAATTAAAAAAGTTTGGATAATTATTATGAAAATTGGTTATAATTAAATAAAATTTGTTAATATATATATGTCTACTATTTATCAATAGATATATATTAAATATATATATATTATACATGAGGTCAATATGTGAATTAAGAAACATAGACTTAATGTAAGGGATTTATGTTTCAATCCTATTTTTTATCTAGATTGTTTATACATGAATTTACAATAAGAAAATTATATAATAAATTCATATTGTTTTATTCTCATATATTTAAATTATGTTAATATATATTTTTCCATTGAATAACCTCACATTAAATATTTATGAGATTATAATTTTATTTGTAATTAAAAAATATATGTGTTTCTCTCTTCATTCTAAAATCATTTTACTTCATTATCCATTTTTTTAAAATGTTTTCAAGATGTATATCAAGATTATACAATTATTTGTTGAATAAATTTTTATGGTTTATTGAATTATTAATCATTTCTGGTAGGAATCCTATTTTAATTATATATACGAGATATGTTTTAAAAAAATGTGATATACATGTTTTCTTATAACTAATTCAACATTCACTAAATTTCCCTCTATCATAACCACTCAACGCATTTAATATTCTTCTAAATAATAAAGAAATATTTATATAGAAAACATTTTCTATAAATATTTGGAATGTTTTAATATTATTTGAATAGTTATATTCAAACTAAATGTTTATTTTCATAAGGAATATTTTAAATGGCATTTTAATGGTATTTATATTCATCCTCAACAACAATCATTGACTCAACAGAAGTTATACATAGGATGTCATAAAATGACCACATTACTATTATTTCAAATTATTAATTATGTTTATGGTTATAAAATTTTTATAAAACACATTCGTATTTTCTATTTTATGATTTAATGATATATAAAACCCTTTTTCTCTGTACAGCTCATGATTTTATTATAGGTTAATTGTCTTATGATCTTGATAAAAAAATATGTATGATTATAATAATTTGATGGGTGGGAAAAATATATACCAAAAATAATATTGCAAAGTTTTATAAATTATGATATATATTTAGTATTGATTAATCATTCCATGACACATTATGGTAAACAAGTTAATTTTCTTGATCCATAATGGAGAAGATGTAAATATGCCTTATATATTACTGAATAGTTGTGTTGAGGCCTGACCGTTGTGTTTAGATTGTTTTTTTAAACCATTATAAAAGATCTTATATCTATCCAAACGATGGTAAACAAATTTTATGAGATTTACTTCTAGATCATTATTTAATTTTTATGTTTTTTTAATATTAAAAATTATTTCATTTGAAATTATTTTGATTCATTCAATGACATATGATTATTTTTTTCATATATTGGATGTTAAATATTTTTTGTTATAGTTAGAATATCACACCTTTATAAATATATAACTATTAAAAATGATTGTAGATTGATATCTCCTATTTTTCCCCTTACTTAGAACCCAATTCCACCCTATCATATGTTTCTATTCACAATGTTATAATGGATGTTTTTTATATAGGGGTTTCCTATAAAGATTAAAAATAAATTACTTTTTTTATGGATGTGTTGAAGATTATTCACGGATAAATATAGTTTTAATATATCATCCAAATAGACTATATTGTTATTTTCAAGAAATTATATAAATTTAAAATATATTTTATATTAAAAAAACATTTAAATTTATGTAGGAGAGTCCTATTCCATTACAACTATTCTGGTGAATTTTAGGGATTTTTCCTTGTATTATTTATAATTTAAATTCTTAAATATAAATATATTTGGTGAT
Source organism: Viscum album (assembly GCA_963277665.1). Classification (NCBI taxonomy): domain Eukaryota; kingdom Viridiplantae; phylum Streptophyta; class Magnoliopsida; order Santalales; family Viscaceae; genus Viscum; species Viscum album. Next base: position 7,343,746 of record OY728148.1, on the reverse strand, counting down.
TTCAAGGAATTTTTTACAAATGTTTTCAATAACTCGTATTTTTATATAACCAATAACCTTTTTATGAATTCTCTATTTTTATATAAACTAGTAATTATTGTGTGATTTAAAAAAATGATTCATTAATGTGGATAAGGGGTGTGATCGATGTTATGAAACAACATTAGGATTGTTAAATTTTGAAAAATATGATTAATTCATTTATATGTTTCTAGAGGAAATTATTTTTATAGGTATTATTGGAATCATAGTGTTTATTTATGAAATTAATCATGTATGGATACACTTTATTTATGTTTTATTATAATTTTTTTTAAAATATATTATTCTTGAATGCATATTTGAAACCTTTTGAGGATACTCACTTGTGGTAATCAATAAAAATTAATTATTCGAATCATGTAATTACATATGATGGGTGTTAAAAAATGGATAGTTCACTATAATTAGTTCTGAGGATAGGGTGAGATGTGAACTAAGAATTATTTAAATTATGAGAGAATGATCCCATGTTGATACCGATAAGGATTTCCTTGCTATTCCACACAACATTACAATCTCACTCATTTTCTTTTATCATAAATGGGAATGTAGATTAATGGATGAGATGAAATACACATATACATTTCGATAAAAATAAATCCTTAACATGTATATCGATATTTAATATAAAGAAATATAGATATCGACTGGTGGATAGAAAATCAACTGTGAAGACCTAGATTTCATATGAACAACTGAAATATGATATAATACCTATAATAAAATATTTTTAGGACATAATATTTTTTCTGAATATGATGGAATTGATATATTATCATGGTCCAAACCATGGAATAATTATACATGATTTAGAGAACATGAATCATTTATTTCCCATACATGGATGTACAGTTTCATTACATGGTTGGTTTTCATACATTTTCGATATTATTATTGGATGGATGTGCCTTAAATATATTTTATTTTTTTAAAACGTGATGATATTAAGATAATATTATCATATTTCCATTAATTATTTTTAATTTCCCCTTTTAAATAGTTGAAAATGAATTTCTCAAAAAATGTATTGTTTTTTAAATGTAGAAATACTATGTTTCAATTTTGGGATTAAAAAATATTTCTAAAATGATTCATGTTATTTGTAATAGATAATATTTTATTAATTTTAATTTGTGGTTATTATTTTCCTTTTCTACATTATAAATATGTTTTCTCACTTGGTTATTATACAACATAGAATATTTCAATTACCTTTTTAATTTATAACATATATGAATTGGAGAAATCTTATGACAACATGTCAGTTAGACAATGCTTCCATAATATGGTGTTAAAATAATTTATACTCTCATTTTTGGTGAAAATATTTCCCTTATACTATTCTATAGACACTAACATGGTTGGATAAGTGAGTGTTTATTTGGACATGGTGGGTGGCATTGGAAGATATAGAGACATTATTTGGTGTCTTTGTCCATATTTATTTTTTGAATCATATCCTTGTACCTAATATAGTTTTTTTATTTTCTTATGTGATGATGTTTTGGTAATGTAACATTTATTATTTTAATATTTTTTGGTTTAAATTTTCCCCAAAGGATGCCTCATGATGCCTATGTGCTAGTTTCCAAACCAAAAAAATTTATCACTCCAAAAATGGTGGAGAATAATAAAAGATAATATTTCAAATTTTATTATTGGTTTCTTTTTAAATTTAAAATAATGAAAGAACCAAGATTGAAGTATGGTTAAAATGGATGATATAATATGTAGGGTCCACAATGCGGATGTTTTCTTAAATTAGGTTGAATATAAAACCATAAAATTTCAATTGGTTAACTAGAATAATGTTACTATCCCCATTATAAATTTTATTCATTCTCTTTGGGGACCTACATAATAAGAAATCCACACTGAAAGAGTATTAGACCAGAGTTGGGTTTATGGTGGGTGTCCATTGAAGCATATCGCTAGGGTATGTTAGAGAGAGTGAAAACACAATGAAAAAAAAATTATTTGGCTTTTAATGATAGTTATAGTTATAATGCCATGTTAGGTAATTTAGGTAGCCACCATTGAAGAGGAAGTGTGTTTTTATAGGGAATCAAGGGAATATATGGGTCTTAGTTGTTACAAAGGATATTGGAATATGTATTTTAATGAGATAATGTACATTACTTTTAAATCAAATTTTTTATTTTTGGTTATTTATTGTTGATATCATCTTAATAAATTTCCAAGACATAATATATAGTTCATGAGTATATTATTTAAAACATCCCCTTCGAAACGAGACATTAGTGAACTGGGAAATTGGAGAGGTGAGTCATTATTTTTAATTACTAGTTTTTTAATGATAAATAAAATATATATTCAAAATTATATTATATATAATTTTTGGAATATCTTATGAATTTTGGCATGGAATAGAATTATGATTAGATTTATATTATGCCATCATAATATAGTGTACATTATTGAATCAGTTAGATTGAATTGGATTTCAATAAAAGGATTTTTATGGGGAGGTTCATGGTTTACTAGCTCATTACACCAATCCATTGATAGTTATACTAAATAAAAAATTGATTCCATTTTAATTTTTTCCAAAATTACATCACAAATACATGAACCCTTCAATGTGTTTTTTGGAAATGTTCACTGTTATCTATTTCACACTATTATATTAGGATTCAAAATTAATTCAATTAATTATGTTTCTAAATGATTTTTGGAAATTTAATTATGAAATAAAACATATTTTATATGTTTTTTGAAATATGATTCCAACTTCAAAATTGGTTGTTTTTTTGTAAATCATGGATTGGGAAAATGACATCTAGAAACGATTATCTTAGATGATAAATAAATCATATATGAATAAATATTTGTTTATAATGGGATGAAAATGAAAATGATTATTCATTTTAGATATGTGATTAATTTCATATAACGAATGATGAATTTAATTTTCCCAGTAATGTACTTTTGTTATTGTGATTAAATTAAACATGATTTAACATCCAAATGAAAAAGTGTATTAATTTATAAATAGGGAAATATTATTTCCTTTAAAAATAATGAATCATTTAAAAATTGTATTTTATCAGGATTTTATATTATTATATTCTTGAAGTTGATGAGACATATTTTTATGCTATCATCATGAATTTTTCCAATATAGCAATCATTTTTTGTCTAATCTTCGAAGAAGACCACTTGATTTTTCTGAAGTGACATCTTTAGTTGTTGACAATACCAAATCACTTGATTGATTGGTTGTGTCAGAGATCCTCCAATAAATAGAACCCATCCATGTATTGATGGGGATTATTATATATTCTTAGAGGGGTGATAAATTCTTGTTATATTAAATAGAGAGGATTGATTAATTTGATGATAGAATTGATTCTATCAATACATATTATATTCTGATAATCTAGTCTATCAAGAAAAGTTTTATAGTTACCTATATGAATGTGGTGGGTATTCATGATTTCACCATATATTCATTAAAAATTTTTTGGGATCACTTGATCTATGTCTTTAATCAATGAATGTATGTCGTGGAAGTGGATAATTGGTTATTTTTTAACCATTGGGGTTCACTCAAGATGGTATATCAGATAATGAGTACGATAATAAATTATAATCATTTGTATATTTCATATACAATCATGTTGGTGATTAATACAACAGTGATATCTATTTTAGAAATAATCATTTTTGAAATTATTGAATTTATATCTCAGTGTCATGTTTGAGCTCTTAACTGATAGTTCTGGAAATAGATTTTTTAGTAGAGACGGTGGTAGTATATTGAGAAAAAGTGGAGTATTAATTATTCGAAATATGATTTAGATAAAATGTTTTTCCTTCTAGTAAATTGATATTGGATGGACAAGTAATATCATATTTATGAATAAAGATTCCATTAGTGAGCTTGATGGGTGGAGCACCTGCTTATTTTAAGAGGTTTTATTTGAATGATTTCAGTGTTTTTAATTTGTGGGTTCACTTGAGTCACAACAAGAGATTATTCATATTGGGTTACCTATAGGGGATAATTTAGTGAAGGAAATTATATTCCATCTATGGGGAAATATATACATCATGATAATAGGGTCCCTAATACCGGCCTTTATGTGATTATTTTTGTGTAGTTGGGGAAGTTATTTTTGTGTTTGATGTTGTTTTAGATTATTTTGACCAATGTTATATTGGAAACTAACATAGTTTTCAATAATGTATCTCACCATTTCTTGGTGACATTCTTTTTTTATGTATATCTCGGGATCATCATTAATTATTAAATGAATCTAACTTTTGGACTATAGTTATTATTATTATAGATTAATTTTTATGAGATCTCTATACTTGTTCCTTTTGGTTGTGAACCATTTATTATTTAGCATTTATAATGAATTTCATTATTCAACTAATTTTTTTATTTTTTGACATAGAAAAACATATATTAATAAACAAATCAAGGTTTTTGAGATTTCTATTATTCAAAATAACATATTATTATTCATAATATTGGTTAAATACTATGGTTGGTATTAGATACGGATTATGTTGGTTTTTGTTCACGACAAAATTTTTTATCCATAATTGTTAAATAATGAATGTTGATGTTATGGATGATATCTCTCATTATATTGTACTACACTATGTGTGTAGTATCCTTATATTATTAATTTTTAGTTTTACATGGATAAGACTTGGTAAATTATTTAGGTAAAAAGTTTGATGATTATTCCTGATAGATCAAGAATCTTAAGGCACTGCTATTTTAATCTACATTCACAACAATGTGTGGGGATATATATTTAAAATCATATGTTAACATAGAGTATAACCCATGGGTATGAATCACTATTAGATAAAGTCAATGATTCATTATTATTAGATATTTTATGGCTAGTTGGTGTAAAATATATTATTAGAACACATTGGGTGTTCTGGTTTTTTCATTCCATGGATTATTATTTTTTGAACTAGATATATATCATTGGTATATAAATGATGTTTATTATTTGATCGTATGATATTCATGTCATCATAAATTTTCTTTATCTCACAACATTTTGGTGATTATTTAAAATTAGGGGATACATACTCACATTCATTTTTTAATTCTTGTTTATTTCAAGTTCTTTAAGGTATTAATGCATTTTTAAATTGAGATGCTTTTTTCATTGAGTTTTACAATTTCTCTATATTTAGGTGAGAAACATTATTTTTTTCATTTACTATCCACCAAGTTGGTTTTGTGGTGTATAATTTTTAGTCATGATTATTTTTTTCTTTTAGACTAGAATATTTCATGGTAAAGAATTCCTTGTGGTGGATAGAATTGTAACATTTTCATTTTCAGAATTATCAATGTGTTTTACATTGTTTTAATATATAGAAATGTTATTTGAGAATACAATTTTTTCAGTAAAAATTACACATAATTAGTTTTTATGGAGTTATGTATGTGTAATTATGTGATTGAATTATTTTGATATTGGGTAAAAATGGTTTATTTTCAATTTTATAATGTTAAAATGGACATTATATGTATTGTGTATGGAAATATATCACTACTTAAGGGTATAAATAACCCACATAATGGTACTCTTATGTATATAAGAACAATATAAGGGTATTGGGGATATGTTTAATGGTATCCATGAGTTTATAGAGGCCACATTAGGGTGTGATTTTCACTGTGTAAAGGTATCCTAACCTATCTAATGATAATGTATGCACTATTAAAGGGAGTTTAGGAATAAGTTTGGGTATTTCATAAGTTTTCTAGTGTTATACAGAGTAACACATGCTTGTTCATGGATTTTATAGGTGTCTTATAGCACAATGTATGGTTAATGAGGATTTCCAACAGTATGAGCGGTTAAGATAGCCTACCCGTAGATGACACAGTGGAGATTAATATATGTAGTCCATTTTATCCTTATATATTTCCCTTTCTTGAGAAAATATTTTTTATGTTTTTTCATTCTCTATTTGTCTAGCTTGACCAGTACCTTGTTTTTTTTGTTCACTTAAACACTATAAATATGAAAATTTACTTTAAACCTGTTTAAAAAAATTTATTCTTATTTTAATTTATTTGGAACCCCATACACTCATTATTCGAAGAAAATAAGTAATTAAAGGGTTATTTTTTAATTTTGGCTTACATGCTTCAACCAAAAATTTCTGTGGATTTTATAAAATACCCAAACCCTTGGTAGTATATATTTTTTTGGAGATTATGGTATTTAACTACATGGTGATTTTGATAAGAGTTTTGTTGTTGTTTTATAATTATAATGGGGTATGGACCTTCTTTAATTACTATTTCTGATCCACCATTAGGTTTACTAAATTTTAATAAATGATTTAGGATTATCACTGTAGTTATCTCAACTTATGATTAACTATTCCATGAGAATTTCTAAATATATATTTCATGATTTCTAACACATTTTCTACACATATTGACAATGAAATTCATCATGAAATCTCCATTGATCATATTCTATTTGAATCTAAATAGCATATAACAAATTATTATATTAATAATTATAATTAATACATAATGTTTGGTTAATTCTATGTGAGTCTGATTCATTTTCAAATAGCTTTTATTTGATATTCTGGTGAAATTTGATGTATGGACAATTTTTTATAACTATAGTTGTACAGAACAAATAAAATGAAAAGGTTTTATTCATAAAATTCAACTCACATGATTTTGAATACACTATTTTTTAGATGTCCATGAAATCTTTTTAATGGTTATTATCATTGTTTATCGATTGTATGTACATGATTGATTTTAAATTACATATTGGTTTATGAGGTAAAATATAATTGACCCATGTTCTGAAATATCTTAAAGCCACATTGAATTGGGAACTTTATTTTTTAATTCTTATGGATATTTTAAAATATTCTTAGTTTATAGTCTCATTTTTATTTATTAATTACATTTCATGATATGAAGTGCGCATGAACACCGTTTATAATTTAATTTAGGAAATAAATACCTATTTTGAAATTTATAATTATTGATGGACCGTTTGGTACTTTTTGATTAACTTATGTTATTTCAATCCCTTATAATAGATTATATGATTCTTATACTTCCCATTGTTGGGTGTTGAAAAGGGATTATTAAATATGAATGATTTTGTATGATAAGGTGATATATGAACTAGAAATGATTGAAATTTGTTATGGTATGTTCCCCAACTGACACTGAATAGAGTTTATCCTCTTGCACTCATAACATTGTTCTCTAACCAACATTCATTGACTAATAATGGTTATGAGGTTGTTGGATGATATGAAATATATATATGATTTTCTAGTGGACTCACACACAAACTAGTGGATATATATAAATTATGAGAAAAATACAATTTGGGCATATGAAAATGAAAGCAATTGACTATGGACCTTGTTTGCTTAAGAAAATATTATACATTAAATAATAAAAAAATTCATACATAATTGATTAGTTTATTCTCTATACTATGGTGGAGTAGATATATTATATAGTTCATACATATGAAATCATAATAATTCATACATAATAAAATATAGTTATCATTGTCATTATGTAGCACTGGAATTTTCAAATATGATTTACTATCAATATTTTTCAATCAATATCTTTTTATGATGAACTTGGTTCTATTTAATTATGAAAATTATGTTGATATATTGTGAATTTTCTCATGTTTTATTGATTTATATGAATTGTTTTCATGGAATGGATATAAAATAATTATTAGAAAAAAAATTATTTATAGAATTTCGTAATTAAATATTTAGTATCAGAAATTATTTTTGTAATGTTTCAAGTTGTATTTTTTGAATCCAATATAATAGAAATTACATCTTGATGAAATTATTTTCTTATTATGAAATATAAATCATTTTTATTTATTTTTTTAATCCATATTATCATATTTTTATTACTTTATGAATTAATTTCAAAAACTAGTTGTTGAATCCATATTGGGTATTGTAGCTAACACCATACTTCTAAGATTATGTTTATGAATTATATATATTTATATAGTGTTTACTAATGATTCCTGGTGATTTTATATCAACATTTGTTTCATAGTGTGGAGATTATGCGACATGGTTGGTTGTTTTGGACAATAAAGACATGGTTCTTGAAAGTTATATTCAAATTTTATTTCATGTATCATCTCCATTTACCTGATATGGTTTTACATATATAATTATTTTAGGATGTCTACATTCTGTAACATATTTAATTATCATGTTTTCATAGTATAAATCATTCATGATGTTTGTTTCATAGTGTTTGGTTCAAGTTTATGTCTCATAGGGATCGACAATTCCCTTAGGATCTGAGGTGAATCAACTCGAATAAATGTATAGATAGTACATGATTCCATTCCATTACACCATATGAGGGTTTCAATATTTTATAAAATTCTATATTTTACATGAACACTAAATTTTGATATTTTGGAATTTTTTATATAATGGATTTAAAAATTAATGGGATACATGAGGAAAAAATTATTGATTTAAATATAGATAATGTTCATTTGAATAAATTATTTTGTTAAATGGTTTAATAAAATTTTTAATCATATTTAACCTATATGTAATTATATAAATAGATTGTATAGGTTACCAGTGAATACATGATTTAATCAACAGAATATACATAATATTTTATTCAAAAAAAATAAAGAAAAGTGTTTTTGATGATTTTTTAGTTTTATTAATTTTTATTAAATGCGGATAATTATAAAATTCATTAAAATGGCCATTTATATCATTTATGTGAGAATAATAGGATGTTTATTGATGATATAATTTTTTCAATTTATGAGAAAATATTTCTTGGGTGATACATGGAAAAATAATGAAAATTAAATTTCATATAATCATTAGGGCATCAATATTTGTATAATATATAATATTATCACAAAATTAGATGATTAATTTTTTTAGAGGGTCGTAATAACTTCATTAATTTATGGAATCTTAGGTAAATATATAATAAATTATAGGTGATGTGTTATAGTGATGTCCTCTATGTTAATGATAAACAAGTTTACCTTGTTGAAACAATTTTTTTAAATGGGTTAATCGGGATACATAGTTTTTTCCTTTAATTGTGAGTTTTTTGTAATTTAATAAATTTTCAAAAATGTTTAAAATGTGTACATTTCTTGGTTGTTTACTTGTTATCATGTATAAATGTCAAATAATTCAATAGATTTTATAGGTAAAATTTTTAACAAATTATTTTTATGAGTGGATTAATGTGGATGGTTATGTGAGTTTTTAATATAGTGTGTATATATTATCTATTTTTTATCCCACATAATTAAATAAAACGTTATGGGTGTGAATCATGTGATGAAAAATTAAAACACCCAATTCTGATTTCATTGTTTCAGAATTATTTAAAACTAATACATTTTCATCTATATGATTGAAAAAAATAAATTACAATAGGTACTGAATATATTATAAAATTTTTAACCAAAACTGGTAAATATCCAATTTAAAATCACTAATTATTATGTAATTTTTCTAGAATACACTCAAAATACACACCAATTGTTTATAATTTCGAGTGGACTCACTACCATCATAGGATAAAAAACCTAAATATCATTGGGAACTCACTAGTATCCTAACCATACAAGAACAAAATACTCCTCCAACTTAAAATTTTCATCTTCACAAACATGAATATGATATTATTAAAAATAATCAATAAATATATGTATTATTATCCATAACATCATTAAAACTACAAAAAATTTATTACCTATAATCAATTTATATGGGATGAATACTATAAATCCTTTAATGAATTATTATATATATATATAAAAATATGTTTGTTTTCTAAATCAATGAGAGATTATATTTTATGATGATAAGGTAGATTCACTAGATACCTATGTATTTAGTTCTTCATTACATTCAAAAACATATATGTAATTTCATTTATTTTAGGATTTCAAATGTGATTCTGAGTCGGCAATTTAGATATTTAGAAATTACATTAATGTATAGGATTTTTAAACCCTCATATAATTTCCCAACATAATTTAATTATAGTAAAAATATAACACACTGAGATTTTGTAAAATGGTTTTTTAATTAATTTAATCTTTTTGATATTTTTTATTTCACACAAAAATACAAATATTAATTTTATATATACAGTAAATAATTATGTATGGATTTTATATATTAATTACATGTTAATAGTGCATTAAAATATATATAATTTATAGGTTCCAATATAGATACCACTAAAGTAATCTTACATTTCTCATGAGGCTTAATTTCCAAAATGACCTACATAGAGTGAACAACCGAGTGTTACCGAAAAATAATTTATTATATAAAAAATTATTATAAAAATATATAACCTATATATTAAATTATATATTATTATTATTAATAACTGAATTTCTTTAATATATTTTTACAGAAATTATAAAATTGATTTCATTGTATAAATTAATTTATAAATGAATGTAAGAAAAAATTGAATATAAAGAGAGTATTTTTTTAATAAAACAATTTTCATTCTCATAATGTAATATTATTCCTTATAAATTATATTAAAATATATTAGTAAGTATAATTAATTTAATATATTTTTTACATATCAAAGTAAATATTTTTTATATTCATCATATTGATTTTATAATCATACAATATGAATTAAACCAATTTATCAAATGAAACCCAATATTTGTATTTATGAATCATTTTAATGGATAAACAAATTAAAATTTATATTTTATATTTTTTTTAATTTCATATTTTAAAGTAATCAAATTCATTGAATGAAATTAAAATAAATTAAGTTATGGTCTTTTTATTTCACAGAGATGTTTCTTTTAATGAATAATGAAATTACTTTATTTTAGTTCAAAAATGATTTCTCACATAATTTATTTATATGGTTAAATAAAATTTTAAATTGGTTAATATAATTAATAAGAATATTATTAACAATACATACAATTTATGTAATTGGAATTAATTTCATTATGCATTGAAAAATAAAACATCAAACCATTTCAATTATTTTACATTAAAAACATGTTGTGTCGACGTGATTATGGGATTAAATTTGAATTAATTTATACCATTTCTATGTTAGGTGTGACATCTCAGAACTAAATTCATTATAATGGGTTCCTTGATCTAATTGGTCTACATGTCCTCAAGCACATATCCTCGAATGCCAGAGGCTATGAACAACATCGGGATTCTAGGGCGTGTCTGTGTAGGGACTATTCCCTCATTACCAAATTGATTCTCATTGGGTGAGTATAAGCATAGGGGAAATAATGTAAGAGTTATATCTAAATATTGATCATAATTTAACATAGAGACGACAATACCAATTGGTAGACAAGGATAATAATAACTAGAAAAACATATAGTCATACAACAACTGAGGATGTTATGTCATGTCATTAGAAAACATGAACATATGGATTCATATTAGAATGAAAAATATGTTCCACAAAATTATAATATAAATCCACTGACTATCACAATAATATTTAGATCCCACTTGGTCCTTTATTATCATGCTCCAACCTAAAAAGTAAGCTATCAAATGTTTGACGTTGTGCTCTTCCGTTTATGAACAACTGTAGTCATATAATCATATCTGGGTACCAAAAGGCCCCTGGAGAGGGTGTGAGAAAAAAATCAGTGGCCCACAACCAATGGTGTCTAAAACATCCATCCCATGTAATGAAATACAACAATGTTCAAGCATGCATATGTAGTGTAAAGAAGTACCATGTAACAAAATACACATATACCTACTTCTGCCCTTGAATGTTGTCTGAACATGTCACAAATTCATAATATGACTAATAACAAAATATAATATTCAAGATTATAATAATAGTAAATGTTATATGATATAAAAATGGAACCTAAAGGGATATATAATAATGAAGTCCCAATGTAATAACCATGTTTACATAAACATAAAGGGTGAATCAATGATTAATAATTGTAGTATATCATTGGGTATGTGTGTCATACAAGAATCATAGTACAATTAATTCCCCAATGATATGCCTTCCACATCCAAGGAGTTCATCCAATATTAAATCGGGCTAAGCAAATACGGACCATAATGGGCTTTAACTACAAAACCAACTTATAATTGTTGTATCCAAGGAGTGTATCCAAGGATTCCAGTAGTAATACATAAGAATATTATAGTTTCATAAAAAATATAGAATAATTATAGAAGTATCAGGCCCTCAGTCATTCTCAACCTAAACAAGACATGTTTGTGTATTAGAATGGGATTCCCGAGTGCTCATGGTATTCTCTGATCATAATCTTAGCCGAGCAGTAGTATGGTCATTCTTATATGATAGTGAAGTCATATAATAATTAAATTTTTCATTCCATTCATTCAATTAGTGTAAATAGTCCATGTATCATGAAACCCTTTAATCAAGTCACAATTTTTCAATAAAAACAGCTGGTACAAGCTTTTCCTTTAAGTAGTGTGACAAGTCAATGTAGCATGAATCTTTTATTAAAACAATGTAACACATATTCAATAACTAACATTCAATCTTATTCATTCCATAAACATTTTAAGGGTGATATAGACTTGAAAAATTTAATCAATTACATTTAGGAAGGTCATGTCATACACTAGTATACTTATAATTCATATTTCAAATTTTTTTGTCCAATTTAAGAACTGTCCTTAGGTGGTTCAATTGGTAAACATACATGGTACATTATATTATTCAATTAACATCAAAATAATTTCATCTAATATTGATAAACATACCCATATAAATTACAATCATAGTCACTCCTAAACGGTGGCACAAACGTGTGAAAACACTAAAAATCCAATTTTGGAATAACACTATACAAGGGGTATTGGGTGATATGGTTTTAACCACCAACAAGTAATCAAATATTATGAAAGAGAATAATCATATGGTTATATCAAATATAATCATGGAATATGATTTAAATAAATATCACCCCATGAAATTGCTAATCCACGCACAATAATTTTAAAATCAATGATCATTAGGGATGACTTATATACCACCCACATGACGATGGTACGAATATGCTCCCCCAATATTAGCCCTTGGTTGGGATCATATTCGAGTAGAACAATGTAAAGGAGAAAAATACATAGACAAGGATATATATGTAGAGATAAATAGAGAAGAAAAATACTTAAACGGAAAAGAGTACATACGGATTCACATCCAATGTGAAGATTGGAAGCTTGATTGGATCTTGGATGAAGGATATCTTTAAATACCTATATTAGGAATAAAAAACTAGAAAAATACATTCTATGTAGGTATGTGCTGCATAATCATGGACTATAGAAGAAGGAGGGTGGTTAATTATATCATTTAGGAAAAAAAATTTACCATTAAAAATTACTATGCATGGTTTGTGTGCACGGTTGGAAAAACCATTCACATTCCACACATAAATACATTTAATAAAGGCACACTCATACATTTTGGACACACAGCCATGTTCAAATAGTGTGATGTGGTTCTGTCTTGAAATTTTAATCTACACTGCTTTCCAAATCATGTGCTAACTATGTGATATGGATAGTTTAAAAAAAATGTGTAATAGACTATGAAATTTACTCAGACTCCCTTGGAACCACTGCTAACTCATTGGTAATTTATATTAAATCCAATTTAAAGAGTCAGACTAATGTTTAAAGGATTCAATCCTAAGTGAAAATAAAGTATCCATTTTTCTTCCCCCATTAAACAAACTCCTCCACACATTCCCCTTATAAGTGTGGGGAAACATTGTCTATGAACAACTATGGTCGTTTGAATGATATGTTGGCTTCACTATCCCATGTCTCATCATTACATTGCCATGATTATTTAGAACCCATACAAGCGGGACAAACTGAACTCAATGTGCATTTGTGCTCTAGTCAATTAGGTGAACTAGATACTACTCAAAGGTAGAATGAATATCTGTCTCTACTTTAACGAGGTCAAAATTGTTGGATTTCTCAACATGATACTCGAAAATCTACAATACATAGAAGATGTTGTGTAGGGAATGTAACCTCTAATTTAATAGAAACTGATATGTTACCGAACCAAATCTCTCTAGAATCTCATACAACCCAACATAATGACGTGACAAAATTACATTCTTATATAACCATCTATGCCCAATCATGTGTGATACATGATGAATATCATGATCCTCGACCTCAAACACTTGAGGTTGATGATGGTGATTGACACAAGATTTTTTTCTAGACTAAGTGGTAGTCATATGATTTTTGATTATCTTAAACCACTCTAATGTCTCTTGAACGTTATGAGGACCTAGTAGGGTTGCCTCAACTTCCTCAAGCTAGAGAATGGGTGAAAATCATGGCCTACTATAAAATTCCTCAAATTGATCAATCTGAATTGTCTCATGGAATCTTTTATTAGAAGAGGAATCAACAAGAGGGATATGATTCTCCCATGAACTACCAAAATCACAGACACATGCTCAAGTCAAGTCATCTAGAACCTACATTTTCCAACCCAATTTTCCATCCGTCTGAGGGTGAAAAGTTATTCTTAGAAGCACATGAGTTCCCATAGTTTTGTGTAATAGTTTCCCCAACTGTGATATGAAATGAACATCCCTCTTTATAATTATAGTAAGTGGGATCCCATGTAGTCGTATGATCTGACATAAATAAAATATTCCCATCTCATTGGCTGATAATTCCAACCAAAAATATATGAAGTGGGAATATATCGTTATTCATTCAATAACTACCCATATAGGCTCATTACCCCATGATGAACAAGGTAAGATGACTATTAAATCAATAGAAAGGTCTTCTAATTTCTTTTCTGGGTCTGGAGGTGGTATTAAAAAACCCATAGGTATCTAGTTTTCCACCATCACCTGCGGATAGCTGTATGACCCAGTGATTAAACATACACCCTGACGGTTCATCACAACCCTCCAATATTAACATTTCATGTCTCGATACATCGTCCAGATGACTGGATGAACTCCCTAGTGATAGGTATGTTACCCCTTCGTCAACTCATATATCATGATTGTAGGAACCTAGATATGTCCATGAATATGTAGGATTTCATATAATACTATATACCAATCTGGAGGTAGCTTATCTCTTGATATAATCTCATGGGGAACCAAACCATCAGGACCTGAAAACATTTTACCCTTCACCTTCCCAAAGAGGTAGGAGGATACTACCAAGGTTGATTGATAAGAGAGATCATGACTATCATGGAACTCCAGATGTAACATAGAAAATAGTTCCATTAACATCCATTCATCAATATATTCATGTATGACATGTGTCTGAGTATTCCAACTCAACTCATTTGCAACAACATTTCCCTTCTGAGGAATACTATAAATCTATAAATTAATGGATTATAGATATTAATCACATCATCATATTATGAGGTTCAATGCATTATGTGAAAAGATTTATTTAGCCTCATGTGGTCTATGTACAACAAAAAGTGGTCACCCATTAGATATTGTGTCAAACAATGTAAACCATGGATAACTACTACTAGATTGGGGTCATATGTTAGGTATTTTCTCTCATGAGTCCTAAAATTTTGACATCTACATAAAATGAATCTTTCATCCTCCGTCAACATTGATACTAGTCTGATTATTAATGCATCGTAGAATATTGTATAACCTATTCTTAGTTCCAAAAGAGTCAGTATTGATGCTGATAAAATCCTCCCCTTCATCTCTTGAATGTATTTTTCATATTATAATTACCATAGAAACATGATACCATTCTTTGTAAGACCATTTAGAGTTGTAGCAAGGTATGAGAATTCGTATGTGAAAAATGTGTAATATCATTCCATCCCCAAGAAAATTGAAATACCAAACATGTTCTTAGGAGGCCACCAAGAAGCTACATCACTATCCTTTTCAATGTTAACAGATACACCTAATTCTGATATAATATGACCTAAGAGGTGAAAATGGTTAATCCAAAAGTGGAACATTGAAATCATGGAATTAAGATGAGGCTCTCTTGAAGTACTCAAATATTTTTGAGATGTTTATAATAATTTCTATTAATCTATGAATACACCAAGATGGGTTCAAAAGAATCTATGACAAAATATTCCAAATAGGGGTGGAATACCAAATTCCTAAGTTCTTTCTAATTGGTGGGTGATTTTATAAGACCAAATGACATAGAAAGGCATCCACATAGACCATACCTACTATAAGAATTTTTACTAGGTATTTATGATGTCATGACAAACACCTAATGATATCATAATCTCAGGAAGATATTGGAGGAGAAATTTTCTCCTAAAATATAGTAAAATAGGTTATCTATATGTGGTAATGGATACCAATTCATCATCGTATGCAGGTTCACCCATCTAGAATCCATGAACAAGTGTAAATTCCCTTTTGGATTAATTTCAATAAAGAAATAGATATCCCCAGGAGGATGTACTGGGCCATATAAATATTTTTTCCTCTAAATTGTTAAACTGAATCTTGTTCCTTGAAAAGTAGTCAGTTCCATCCTATATAGTGGAATGGACACTTGATATACTCCGGTTACAATATCAATAATAAACTCTACCTCAATTGTGAGATTTAATCAAGAAAACTCACTGGAAAAGACATCTACGAAGCAATCCAGTATTGGATGAAAATCATCTTGTTGGAATCCCGGTTTCTACATGAAGATATATTCAATATGGGTGGTAACTCCACCTAGACCATAATGATATGATGTAGATCTACCATCCTGAAAATTCAACCTTCCCATATGTAGATAACTACATCCCTCTAATGATGTAAATGATACTCTGCAACAAGATGTAATAACAATCCTGCTCTATCAACTCCCAGAATATGAGCAATGAAATGACCATAGAAAGTAGTGTTGAAGTTAACCAATAACATGACTTTTTTCAGATCATCTTGTGTAACCAAAACTGACCAATTCGTGGATGAGGCCTATGTTATTTAGGTAGAATGATTGACTCCCTACTTGTGAGGTGTTTCAAAATTTTAAATTATTTTTTACTATCCATGAATCAGAAGCTTGTGGACAACTATAACATTATAAATTCAATGGATACTACTACAATAACTCATGACTTAGTTCAATCATCATTGGATCAAGCCATGGGGCACAATGAATGGACACCATTAGACGCAGGAAATTTTATGACCTTGGTCATTAGTGCCAAATCAAGAATAGTAGGCGGTGCCTCAAGTGTCACGTCTAGATGTAAGAAAAGAGGAATAAGGATCACCACATCAATATCACGTTATTCACCACCTTCCAACTATATGATAAAAGTATTTCATGGCGACATTGTTCTATAATTTCCAAGGACACACCTCTGAATAAGATTTAGAAGAAAGATAACACCACTAGCGGATGATGTGACCACAAATCAATCAATACCCATGGAATACTACCCCAACTACCATATCTATAAATACATGTATCTATATATTCTCATGTATATGTTTAATTAAATATTACATTTAATTTTAATTTTCACTTCTTTACCTATCATTTACATAAAATGGCAGGATAATGAATTTCAACCATTTCCTTTAATATGTCATGTTTAATATTCTAATTTATAGCCATTTTCAATGAATCAGCTCACATATACTTATCACTAGAAGCAAACATAAATTAATTATATCATAATAGATTGAATTAGTAAATTAATCATCCCACCCCATGAGGGCTTATACACCTCATGAATTTAGATAATAAATAACTCAATGGAAACCAAGAAAATACATGCATAAGCTATCTATCACACCATAACTCAATAATCACATGCATATCATGCAATGAAAAAGTATTTCAATTATCCAATATGTCATGGTATTATGCATGACATGAAAATTCATGGTGCCTATAATGATGAATATAACAATGCGCCTTGCCCTCATATAATGGGGACATGAATGAATGAAAATTATAAATAGAGTAATAATCAACAACACCACACAAAATGTGTGTCACCCAATGGTGGAATAATATCAATTATAATAGTAAGAAGAGAAAAATCAATTGTAATTTAATAATATTGGTCTTTACCCCAATCATGGGTTTGTGACACCCAATCACAACATATGACAAATTCCCGAGAATTTTTAAACTATAAATTATTCCTTAAATATTATAATCCAAGAAATGAAACGAACCACCTGTAATACCACATTTTTATGTCACTGACATGTATTCTAGTTAATGGGTGCCTTGAGCTCTGTGGGCAGCACGACCTTAGGAACATCTCCCAAAATGCAAGATGATTTCGACTTTCAGCGAGGCCCTAGGGTGTATCTAGAGTGTGACTATTACCTCTTTACCAAAGTGGTGTGTAGAGGGTGAGTATAAAAAATTGGTATATGGAAAAATAATTCTATGTAAAGAGTTAAGAAATCATAAAATGAAGAAACATTACCAAAAAGTACACAAGGATAAAAATAAGTCGAACAACAGAATATCATACAACAACAATTGATGATATGTCATGTCACTATAAAACTAGAATCCACGGATACAAGATAGATGGCATAATATTATGAACACAAATTTTATGGAATGAAAAGGACTATCCCGTGCATCATAAGACACAACTTGGTCTCCTAATATTAATATACAACCTATGATATAAGAAATAAAGTGTTCTAAGCCGTTTGCCTCCCATTATCAACAATTATAGTCATGTAATCTACTTCAGGTACTAAACAGTTTCAAAAGTGGATGTGAGATAAATCTCATTGGGACACTAGAAATGGTGTTTAAAATATTTTACCCTTGTAATAGAATATATCTATGTATCAGCATGCATATAGAACGTAAAGCGATACCATGTAACAAAATATCCAAATACATGCTTCATCCCTTCATATTGAGTTTAATGATGAAACCAATTCATCATTTGATTCTTACCAGTTATTAATATGTCACATGATAATAATATTAAAGGTTCCATGATGTAACAATGAAAACCTATAATGATATTTTATAATGAAATCCCAAGGTAATAACCAAGGATACATAGACTTCAGGGGTTTCCAACTCAGAAATAACTATTTCTTTCCATGGGTAAGAGTTTAATCCATGGACTATAGTCCAAGGTATTCCTCAATTTGATGCATAATATGTCCATGGAGTTCATACTATGTAAAATGAGGATATATAAAGAGTGAGACCAATGGGTATTAAACATGGAACCTACTTATCAATGTTGGATAGAAGGAGTTTATGTAAGGTATTATGTAGTACAACATGGAGGATCCAACATTTCTATACATGGAATCCAAAGATTAAA
Organism: Viscum album; assembly: GCA_963277665.1. Classification (NCBI taxonomy): domain Eukaryota; kingdom Viridiplantae; phylum Streptophyta; class Magnoliopsida; order Santalales; family Viscaceae; genus Viscum; species Viscum album. Next base: position 7,324,313 of record OY728148.1, on the reverse strand, counting down.
AAGGGATCAGGTTTTAGGTCTGTCTCAAACAATGAAAGTCATTTCCTTTAAACATAATGGTGTTATCAATTGATCATGGTATTCTATGATCATAATTCATGGGAAGATCGATTCAGGACACTCCTATATGATAATGAATTTATATATTAATTCAATTTTTTCCAGAATTTTCTTCCATTTGATATAACATTCCTGGTATCACGCATCCCATTAATCATTTAATTATTAGCAGATAAATCCACTTGGTTCACTCATTACCCTTCATTAGTATGGGAAGGCTAAGTATCATGAAACATTTGCGAAATATATTTGAGGCATAATAAGTATTTAAGTTTCACTCCACTACCTTCCATCAATATGGAATGGGATTTAGTAGACATGAAACCTTTATCCAATTAAATTTAATAAGGATAATTATTATAATATAATGCTTGCAAAATCATATTTCACATTTAATTGTAAAATTAAAGCACTAACCTTAGGCAGGTCAATTCGTAAGTTTACACGGTATGTGACATTATTAAATTCACATCATAGACCTGCCAATAAATACAGAAAAACATAACCATAGAATGATCATGCCAAGGCACCCCCGAACATAGGCTCAAACACGTCATAATACTAAAAAGCCAATTTTGAAATAACACCCTAAATGTGTTCTTAGGTGTGGTGGGTATAACCACCAACATATAATCACATATTCAAAAAGATCCTAACAGTACATTTCTAATGATTATTATCATAGAATATTATTTTCGACAAATACAACACTATGAAATTGTTGGGCCCCACATAATAATTCCAAAAATAATGAACTTTTGGGATTAGTTATAGACCACCCACCTTATATTTTGAGATTCACCTCCTCAGGTATTGGATGATGATTTAATCCAGATCAGAGTAGATCTTTGAAAAGGATTAAATCACCCATAAAAAAATATTTAGGTTGATAGCCAGGGAAGAGAGGAAAGGCTTAAATAGACTCAAGTACATACCATTTTACATCCAACGAGATTAAAAAAGATCAATAGAATCACAGAATAATAGTATCTTAAAATCCCTAGCTTTGGCCTTCAAAATATCCCAAAAATGGCATCTTTTGAGGTAAATCCAAAATAATTACATATTAGAGAAGAAGTCTGGTGGTTAATTAGATAATTAAGGGATAAAAGAAGTATTTACTCTAAAAATAGCATGAGATACATTTCACTGCATGGATTGAAAAAACATTCAAAAACCATGAATGAGTACATGGGAAGAATGGGTGATCACATGGTTAGGCCACATGGTCTTTCACATATTGTGTGATGTAGATTTGTCAGAAAATTTCAATCTGTATGGTTGGCCAATCCATGCACCAATCATGCACTAAATATGAAACATGGCATGTTTTCCAATCAAGATGGCTTTTGGGATCCAAACATTCACCATACATCCTTGAAAAAATTTTTAACTCATTATAAATCCATATTAGTTTCAATGTAATGATTTAGAATAAATTTTAAAGGATCCATACTGGAGTGAAAAATTGGGTTCTTACATTGATAATATTGAAAAATGGATTTTATATTTCTAACTAGAAAAATATATAGTGTCTAATAATGTCAAATTAGTTTATATTATAAGGACCTGGACTTAAATTCTTACATAATCATGAATTAAATTAAAAATTCACATATAGTACCTTTTTAGGTTTAGAGTTTTATAGAATTAAGAAATAACTATTACATATCAAAATATTATAATGTAGAAACTTATACAATGGTTTCCATAAAATAAAAACTATTAAAAAGAAACATTCCTAGTTCCATGTTTTAGATAGCATGAATTTATTTGATCCCATATTTGACACTATTCCACATTATGTCATGTGAAAAACATTTCAAAAAAACATGAGATGAACATAAAAAGCTCAGTAATTGATACACAGAGAAGGAAAACTATTGGTTTTTCAATACAACAAGTAAACCACAAATACTTTATCAAAGTAATACTTTTCACCATTATGAAGTAGTAAATACTCTTCATTGAATAAAAGATCATTACTTACCCTTTTGTAACTAAAAGATTACCATAAAACCCATATAAAAAAGACATGACATGTAAAGGCAACTTGGGATATAAACGTAGTTAAATGGAATAACCATATGGTCGAATTCCACACATATCACTAAGTGGAATAACCATATGACCGACTTCCATCCCAATGCATTAGAGGTTATAACGTAACCACCTGTCCTAGTATTCCCAGCACCACCTGTCATATGGTTTATCACGTAACAACCCATCAACTTTCCAAGTACCATTGCAAAATCAAAACACATAAAAAAAATACAATGGAAAGAAAACATTTCCACATTTCAATCACAATATATCACTTAAATATATTGACATAACAAATCCATTATCAAAATCATTTTCAAAACCATTTAAAACATTTAATAATGTGATTTTTGAATCAAAGTGTCTCATACCACTTTGAAGTATTCAACATTTTAAATCATTAATATCCAAATAATTAAATCCTTAAAACAATTTTGAAAACATGGATATTAATGAGAAATATTTAAAATAATAAATCATTAAAACATTTAAAATGATATTTTTGTTAAATAATTTTTAACAAAATAAGAGACACTTGAATACGAATAATTGAGGAATAACATTTAATCAAGACTTTATAATATCATGAGAAAAAAGGGATTAAGGATATAATATTCCGAAGGACAGTATATACACCATATAATAGTTAATTGGTGCATAATAACAAAGAAGACTCAATAGAAATGTAAAATGAGATGAAATCCCTTATAAAGAAGGTATCCTTAAATTAAGGATAAATCAATATCAAAATTATGTGTGAAAAATATAAATACACCGAATATAAGTGGATATTAAGTGTAAAACAATCATAGGTCATTCACACGTATTCATAGGATGACATATTCAAATACTACAAGTTGAACCCAATGAAATCAAAATTGGGTTAAGAAGTTCCCTTGTAAAACATTGACAGCCTATCGACATCACATTAAAATTCAGAAAATGAGTTGATGAGAAATTAATGGTATCTCATCACTTGGAAATAAATTTTAAATCAATAAAGATATAGAATAACATATCCCTACATAATAATATGTAAATTAAAAGACATAACAAAATAAGTCTTTCAAAAAGAGAAGGGTGAAAGGTTCCCTTCCCGATTTAGGTATCTTTTGAAATGTACACCCGATGAAAGAAAGACTATACAACATTGATGTAAATAATCATAACAGAATTTATATTACACAAAGAGTATAATAATGTGTAGTAAGTACACCACTCAAAAAATGGTGGCAAATGTAGCATAAATCTCACGAGAATAAAAGTTAGACGAAAAATCACTTTTGAAAACTCGCCAGCCTAATGACGCCACTTAAATCTTCCAAAAATCAATTTATGAGATAAAATCATGTCTCTCATAATATTAACAGAAAAATTATAGTATGAGGAATATAAAATAACATCCCCAAACATAATAAATATTATCTTAAGAGAAATTACATAAAAGATAGTACTTAAAAAGAACGAGAGAGGTAGGATCCTTTACCTCATGTCTGACTTGTCTTGCTCGTTTATTTATATTACTGAATAATAAAATTTGATCAATTTATAATTTCTTAAGTTTCTAATTTAGTTTTTATTATTCAATTCATGTCACATATTATAATTTTATAATAATTGGTTAATAATGATTGTTCATATCAGATGTTTTTGTCGATGTTCGGTACATTAGTAAAAAATGAACTTGTTTGAAAATGATTGTCCATGTTGTTATAATTAAATCATCTATAGAACAGTATTAATGTTTTAAATATCATATATATCCAGTACATATTATATTTATACTATTCCATAACATTAAGAGATAAAAATAAATAAAATGCACCATTAATGGAGATGGTAGGCCGTACGTACGCATGAACGCTACATTCATTTCTTCGTCATATTAATAGAAATAAAAATAAATGAGTGATATATATATTATAATTATAGTATAATATATATGTTATATAGTTCAAATATGTTCAATAATTTCATTCTTCTTACATTCCATGTATTTCATGAACGATTCACATCACTTGAGGGGGCGGTAGTCCACACTTCCTCGTATGAAATTATCGCATTTGCACAACATGCAAAGAATTAAGGTATGTTTTAAATATAAAATACAGAAGCATATAGAAAACCTAAATACCTTATATATCATATATAAAATAAAATGACATTATATTGGCCACCATGAAAGGTGTTAAGAAAATATTGAACAATCATCATTTTCTGAGGCAGTAATTCGCCATCCACAGAAACAGTATGTTTTTTAACTATTAGACAAAGGTGTTTGTATGTTTAGATGGAATATTTATCATAAAAATATCCTAGTATATTTAATATACTGGTTTTGTTACAAAATAATGTAATAATAAGAGTTTAGGGTTTTGGAGAAGCAAAATAATACAAAAGAAGACAAGTGAAGACATTACCATCAAATCGGGTAACTCCTCTTGGTTTGAACCAAAAGGGTTTCTTGAAGAGAATTCCTCCAAAGAAAATGATTCTAGGATTAGGAGAGGGATGTGAAGAGATAAAATAAGTAGATTTTGGTCGAGCCAAAGTATTGAGAGGTGTGGATAAGGGGGTAGAGGTGATGGCCTTTTATAAGAGGGAGGAGGGGCACTCTTGGAAAGACTTGAAAAGTTACTTTATTATAAAATTATTTTCGGATATCATAGGTCAAACAATTATATATTTAAAGGATAAGGTGATAAGGGTTATAAAAAAACCCATCCAATAGTTATGTTGACAAGTTATGTATTATATTTTAAATTATCTTTACATTTGATTTAAATCGTTAAATAATGAGGTAATCGCTGCATCATCATGGTGTCATAAATAATTTAATTTATATAATGTATAAATATTATAAAACAAATATCATGATATAGAAAATATTTTCATCTTTCTACTGAATATTTATAGTAAAAAATATGACGTGTATTACCCCATGTAAAAATTGTTTTTTTAAAACAATACATGTTTGTGTCATTTTTATTTTAACATTAAATAAAATGTTATTAATGTCATTTTCATAACCAAGTGGATCCATGGGGTCCCCAAGTTGACCCATTGATTTTATTGGTGGGAAATTACACATCTAATAAGGGTAGTACTTGTGTCAAAGTCATTTCATATTACTAAAACATTATTTTTATCTTAAATTACACTTATTACATATAATCGCAGTTAATAAAACTTAAAAGTTACTACACACAAAAAATTATTTTAATCCCATTGAACCACATTTTATATCATAATGACTACCATTAATGTCGTATTTTGGAAATTCATTTCACAAAAGAGGTAAATTTTAATTTAAACAAAAAATTAGTTTTTAACTACCACTTAGTGGTTTCACTATTCATCAAAAATTGATGTTTTTCAGAAAAATATCAAAAATTCACCATAAGATATATTTGATATTCCCAATTAAAAAATGATGTATATTTTAAAAAATTAAATACATATAATTTTCATTAATTAATTTAATAATTAATTCCCGTTGTCAAAACAAATAGCGTGTTTTTAGGAAACAATATATATGAAAAGATTGGCACTAATTTAAGTATAATTTCAAAGTTAAATTAATTCCGATGACCACCATTAGATTAAATGGTAAAAATATATTATAATTTCACTTTAAAACCAATTCATAAGTTAATATCATCATAAAAATAAATTAGATTAAAAATATGTTTTGAATTAAAATACAACATTTTCACTATTCATTAAAAAAAATGATCTTTATCGGAAAAATACCAAAACATTACACAATGTAAATTTTGATGTCATGATTATAAATAAGAATTTTTTTTGGTCCAATAGAATGTATAAGTGTGTAAAAAACTATTTTAACGAGGGTTCACCATCAAAAGGCTATAAATCAAACTTTTAGTGAATATTAGAGTATTTATGCTTATAATTTAATTCTTTTCTTATTTAAAGCCTTTATATTTTTTTGGATAAATTAAAAAACCTTTAAAAAACATATATAATCATATTTTAGTTATTTCTATTCATTCCCTCTAATACAATGGCTAGTCCCTAACTACTATTTAAAATAATATTCTTTTATTTTTAGAGTGCAACGTAAGATTTCAAAGAAACTCGTTGTTGCATATTGGGTATGCCATTAAGCATAGAATTACCTTTAAAGTAATATTAATATTTTATTCACAGGTATTAATAAATATTAAAAATTAATATTCTTTATTTACCTGGTATGTTACATCTATACCAAAATATTAGTGTACTAATAAAAATTAATAACAATGATTAAAGTTAAATGAAGCTTAATATGAGATTAAACCATTATCTTAAGGCCTAAAATGACGTATAAATTTGAACAAAATAAATTATACAACCATATTTCGACCCTATCATCCCTTTTATCTACATTTAACAATTATTGATCCACATCAATTAAAAAAACATTGATGGGGTTCCTTTCTTTTATAATATTAGAAGAGTGACATTCCTCCTCCATTATAAAATCCATCATCTCCTCCCATTTCCTTACTCCTCTCAAGACACACACATTTAGAAACAATATTCCAAAATATCACCCCAACATCTCCACATTCCTCCCCAAATCAAACCTTTTGTTGAAAGCTTTCAATGTAATACATTGTTGAAAACCAAAAAGAGTTACCCGATTAAGATGCAACAACCTCCCTAAAACATCTTTTTTTTAAATTTTTATATCCACTCACTAAAATATTTTTATAACCATATTGTATAACAACACTAGTATCATTGGTATAATAGGATTTTTATACTATGGATTATAGCTACAGTTATACACATTCGTCTAATGGGTAACTAACATAATGTTTACGGTTTTGGTGGACAATCATGTCACTGTACAATGATTGTTCTTTTTGTTAACTGTGTTCATGGTGGAAATTTTGATAGACAAAATTTTTATATATTTTATATATAATATAAATTATATATTTATACATATTTTTTTCATCTACAAAAAATTTATTTATACAATATATTTTTTATTAACAAGAAGATTTCATTTGAGGAATTACTGACTATATCCCCCCCAAGTGATGTGAATACTTCCTGAAATATATGGAATGTATTTAGGATGGTTTTAGTCAATATATGTGATATATATGATATATTGAAGATAATTTTTTAATGAAATATATTAATATATATGCATATATTCCTTATACATTATTTTTTATCCTGACAAATAATCTGAAAAAATGTTTGTACAAATGATCAACTTACCATCAATAAAAACAATGTATTCAATTTCATAATTATATATTTGTTGGGATATTATAATAAATTTATAGTGAATATAATTTATATTTATTTTATGGTATACATTCTAGAAATCTTTATGTTAATATAATAACTAGTGATACATTACATTAAGACACTTTGGAAGAACGAACTGTATATTACCTGATGTAAAACCATAACATAAAATTGTTAGCAAGAAGAGAATATAAATTCACAATTAAAAAATATAAGTTTTTAAAGAGAATAATATTGCTCATTGATATATTTATTATAATTTTATTTTTATTATATTGGATTTTTTATGAGTACAAATAGTTTTAAGACATAAGGTGATTGGATTTTATTACATTTTTTATTTCCGTGAGATACATGATTTGTTAAACATTCTTTAATTTGGTGTGGTACATGTAATAAACCTTTTTGTATTGAATGATTCTTATACATAAATTTTTAGGTATTTTAATATCAATTTTATTATTTTCTTTCATGGGATTTATTTTTTAAATTTTACATAATTGGTAGAAATGTTTTGCCTCGATTTACATTCTTTTAGACTCATGTATTGATATGCACCTAAACAATTTTTCAAGGTGTATATAATTCCATTTTTCAAGTTATATAATGAATATAATTATTTTAATGATATTTTATGCTTCTTGTAATTTGAATTTCATACATAAATTTTATGATCCCAATTAACCATGTGGTAAGAGTTTCTTGAAATAATCCCATCACTTTTAAAGATTGTTTATAATTATGAGTATTTCATAAAATCATATGGACTATCTCTCATGCATATCAATGTGTTTGCTTATAAACGGGTTGTTAAAGATATAACCAATAATTAAAACCATTTTGACACACTTTGAATCTTATTTTAATGATTTTATGTAAAATATGACCATCTATCTCTTCGTTCTGAAATATAATATTTTAAAAAATGATGTTCTCAATTTTTTTTAATTTTTTTAAATGATCATTGATTAAAATTATAATAAAAAAATGAATATTAAAATGATATATCATTTTAAATGAGTCCTTTATAATTTTTCAAATCTATTTTCAATGAAAAATATTTTCTAATGTTTAAATGTTTTAAAATTAATTTTCAATATAGAATCAATATTTTCCACAAATAAAGGTTTTTAAAAATCTCATTAAAAAATATATCCCAAGAAATATATCATTTGTTGGTGTTACTTGTAAATTTTTGGGGAATGTATTAAATATTTTCATACATATTATGTCATTAAATGGATTATATATTTAAGGAATTATAATTTTGAAATTTTTTCCTCTTTCACATGATATTTTTTTGGAAACCTACTTCTTCTAATGGGTTATTATTTTGATGAAATGACAATGAAACTAGTTTCTTTATAAAGAGGTTATGATATGATTACATGTTCATTACACCAATTTAATTACATGTGTGAATATAATATAATATATAATTGTTTGTCACATGTAGGTATAATGTCATTATGTTATTGTTGTGACCTTTATCCTACTCTAATGCATTGCGTAATGATTTATATCTAATCAGGTAGACATGTATTAAATGAGAGATAATGTCATTTCATTACTAAATTGATGAACGTTTGAATGAAATAGGACCAGTATTACATGGATGAAATTGAATATTATCTCAGTTTCTTATTACGTTAAATTTACCGGAAATGATCTCTGTTATATATTACATTGATGGAATGGGAAATGAACACGGTTCATTATTATAGGGACCGAATGGGGAGTGAACTTCATTCTGTAATACATGGATGGAATAGGGTATGAAACTAGTTCATTGAGAAAAATTTATCACTAATATGGTGTTGGAATAGATCCCTTTAATAATATGGAAATTATATTATATAATTATGCATTTTCAACAATTCAATATTTTATTACTAGGTTATGCTTTTAAGGATTATGTTGTTTATTTCCATATAATTCATGTCTTATAAACCGGCAAACTTATTTTCATAATACATGTATATGATCATTGATATTTAATATATAATCTTCTAATATCATGATCACGATCTCATACCCATATTCAAAGGATTGTGCTTATATATGACCCTTTTTTACCATTAATGAGAATTTGATCTCCCCTTTTTTTATGTTTTATTTCACCCATGTTATAAGGACATGTTTTATGTTTGATGTGTCTAAAATGGTTGTAGTAATGAAAAACTAAGTGGGAGATGATTTAGCTCATTTATGTACCATATTTTATGATTCCATGTTCCCAAATCCAATATACTGATGCAATATTTGGGATTCAATTTTTGTAATGTTTGAAGTATTCTGAAAATGATATGTAACATTAATGTATAAAAATAATTGGATTTTATTTTTGGAATCAGAGTGATGGTTTATATAATCATTAGAAACTTGGATTATATAACCATAGTGATATTCTTAAGGACATGTATATGGATAAGTCTATGTATAATGAAAATAAGAGGAGAATTTCTTGAAATATTTGTAGGGATTTAGTGAGTGTATTTTTAGAAATACATATCTATCAGAATAATAAAATATTTGTTGGTCCAAACATTAGGTAATTTGGTAAACATAAATTATCAATTTTTCACACCTAGTTTGATAGTCTTGAGGTATATGCTTTGAAAATTGAGAAAATCATCAAAAAACATTATGATGTTTTTTAATAGAAGATGAGTTTGAATAATTCAGTATGAACCTAGTGTGTCATATATTAAGGATTGTTTTATTATTTATAAATCTTAGAAATAATTATCTTCATTAATATTTGTTTTTATGATAGGGTAAGTAACGATCACAATTTGCTACAAGTTTTTGTTAATTTAATGAACTAGGTTAACATTAAATGTGATGTACAATTTTCTGATGAGCTATCAAGTGGGATGATCACGGTTGTGAAAGTTTTTGTGATCATACCTAATCAATTTTCAAGGAACATGATCCAAAATAACTACCTTGATTAGTCTCAGACTCACCCAAGATGAAAAATATGGAGTTTGATGAGAGATTACGTAATAGGGAGATTAGAGGAAGAAATATTTTATTTCCTTTATTACATGAATGTGGATATAATCACCTGAGTGAATGAATTATAGGAACATGAATATTTTTTGACTATTTAAAATAAAGTCACAACGGAAGCGACTTCATGGGAAAAATGAAATTTTCGGTATATGAAATGGATGAGAATATTGTCCTCGCTATGCCATAATCAAAGGGTAAATGTTATTTGTTTGAATTGGAAGTCATTATGAAACTCAATTTCCCTAGGGGAATTCATCAAAGTAGAATCATCATGGTGGTGAGATTAATCTTTATTCTTTTTATGATGATGATACTATAGATTAAACATTAATGGAATGATGTATTTTGTAATAGGATGAGGTATACTTGTTAATTTAATGAGAATAATGTGGAATAATACATTTTTTTATGTATTTTGATTCATGAATTTTGTTATATGAAAGGTGAAATATATGATGATTCTCAAGTATATTATTTTCAATAAAAATTTTTAAAAAATATATTTTGAATGGATTCGATGAAATTAATTATAGATTTAAAAGAAATGTGATGTCCACAGAAAGAATATTTTTAAGGGAAAGATAAATGTTAATATGGTTCTAATGTTGTTATAATTTTCTTGGATATATATATATATATTGAATATAAGAAAATTTGAATGTGAAATGGACTTATTGAATTTTTTTTATAATATCATGGAATATATTTATAACTTCGAGGAATTATGGAATATACACAGCAATATATGAAATAATTAATAATGCTTATGTTCCAGATGTTTTTATAGTAATTCCAGTTATTACGATGTTGGAAGAGAATATATGATGAAAGAATTCACTTGTTTGGAATGTGAAAAAAAGTTATTTTTTTTTGATATATTAAGGAATCATTGTTATAATGATTTTCAGAAATTCGGTATAATGTTTTTGATTTATCTCTTTTATAAAGGGAAAAAGGATGACAATTAATGATAAATTTATTTTTTAAATTAGATGATGTATTTGTGAACTGAGTCTGTATTGAACCCCTTTTTTATAAGGCTATTTATCAATTATCCTTATATTAGGAATTTCTGTCTAATGTATTTTTTTCAAACTATATTAGAGTGTTTTTCAAAAAGGGAATCATGTATTTCAAGAGAAAATCAATCATGTTTGGTAGGGCTATAGGTCTTGAACCCGTGATTTAATGATGATAAAGGTTTCATTCCTTCCACTAGCCTTTGTGATATCCCGGTTAATGTTGAAATATTTTTGATAATTACTAATAACAAAATGGTAGAGTTACATATTATGATTATAGATTAATGTGTTAACAATATTTATTTTTAATGATAGTTAGAGAAAAATGGTTAAACATTTAATTCTTTTATTTCCCTAATTGTCTTATGAATGTGTATTACAGTGCATCTGAAATCTAGGTAATTTTCCATACATACATTACTTGATTTAAAAGATTAAATAGAAATTTATAAAAGAGAAAATAAATAACAATAATTTTTATATATAAATATATGATGTATGTGTATTTCCATAAAATCATCGTCAATAATTTTTTATATATGTGAGGAAAAGAAAAAAAATTATTATCCAAATATCGTAATCATTCTTTAGCCAATTTCATTTTAAATAATAAAATATTTATGAAATTGATGCCCAAAAAATTTCATTTGTCATTCACTTGTTTTTTATCGATGAAATCAATCATTCTATGTAAATATTTATTATTTTCTATCAAGTACTTTTTTTCACATTTAACTTGTGTTCTGCCATTTGTAAACCTAGTTTTTAGTTACATTGGATTAGTGTTATGCTTCTAATTATTCCTTTTTAAAAGTGCTTTTAGTATCCATTAATTTGATATGGATTTTTATGATAAGAAATATGATGAATTAAAAAATTGAAAATCCAAATGAATTTCCAAGGGAAATTTTTTTTACATGGATATAATATTACACCTAGATATTTTGTGATATATATTTTCGAGTTAATTATATACTTTTGATATTTTTCATTTCTGACAATAATAATAATAATAATAATTATATATATTAACAAATTATTTTTTACTTCACTTTTTTGAAAATTCATGTCAATTGTGCACAATATGAAATGTGATGGGTATCTTCCACTATAGAGAACATTGAGGAATGTATATATTTCACAAAGGAATAATTTCCCTCGAGGTCATACATTACACGTAGGACCGAGTGATACCGAATACATATATATTAATATAAAATATATATACAAATATACAACTTATCTACTATGTTATATTGTCATAATAGTATTAACTAACATATGTTAACATATTTTATTTACATAATATAAAATGAATTAATTATTTAACATTTATTTTTAAATTAATATAAGAACTAATTGAAGATAAATGGAGTATTTTTTTAGAAAAGTTATTCTTACGCTCACAAATTTGTTTTAATCCTAATAGATTAAATTATATAAAAATAGTTATAAAATTTAATGATATATATTTATTTATTGTCCAATTAAATATATTTTACATTCATTCACTATATTTTATTATCATATGAAAAGAATAAAAATCAGTTTAACAAATAAAACCAAATATTTTGATTCAGTTTGTATTTTAATAGAATATATATTTCAAATATAAATTTTGGAATAAATTATATATAATATTTTCCAACTTAAACATTTTATTTTAAATTAAATAGTTTAAATTAGGTTAGGTTATATATTTAGTATTTTTCCAATGATGTTTTATTTTTTAATTAATAGTGAATAATACTGTAATTTAGTTCAAAATTTCCTTTATAATTTATATATTTATATGGTTAAATTAAATATTAAATTGGTTTAAAAGTAAATTTATATGATATTTATTAGTAAATTCAATTTATCTCAATAGAATAAATTTATTTTTTATATTTACTATAAAATATTTGCAATATTTTGATAGTTTTTTACTTTAAAACCACCCATTTTTTAACTAATTAGATAATTAATTTTAAAAACATTTCTACAACTAATTTGTTTGGAATTTTGAAAAATGGATTCTGTCTTTATAATTAATAATATTTTAATATTAGTTTTTAACAAAAAAATAGTGAGATAATTATATTTAATTAAAACAATTATAGTTAAATTAAGATTAATAAGGTACCAAACCAAAACCTTAAGGACTAAAACGCCCATTAAACTTCTAAAAATACATTTTATGGCAAGAAATTGGCATTATACTCCCTTTTATTAACATGGTAACATTATGGATCCAATTTCAAAAAACATGTTGGTGGGGTTACCTTATTTTTAAATATCACAAGAGTGTCACTACACCTCTATTAGAAAAGGGTTCCTCTCCTCCAACCTATTCACACTAATAAAGATACATATATTTGAGAAAAATATTCCCAAATATTTACTAGAACAACCTAAATTAATCATTTAATAATCCAATGTTCGTAATTCTTTCCTAGGAAAACATTTAATAAAAATTAAAAGGAGTTTCCTGATTAATAGGTAAAACCCACCCTTAAATTTAAGTCTTTTTATTTATTTATCCACTATTGAAATTATTCTTATTTCATTCTTGTATAAAGACACCAGAATCCATAATATAAGAGTATATTAGTATAATATTTATTTTACATTCATTTAGCCACACATTTATCTTATTTTTAATAAACACAATGCTTACATGTATGGAGAACTACCGCTTCAACAAACGATGATTGTTCATTTTTTCATTAACACCTATTATAGTTGAAATTATGATAGAATTATTATTTCAAAATATTAAATATCATATTTATTATTCCCTAAAACTGATCTAATTATTTCAAAACAAATATTTTTATACATTTCATTTTGTGTTGTTATGATAATTTCCTTTGAGGAAGTATAGACTATCGCCCCCTCAAAGCGATGTGATTCATTCATACAGAACACAGAATGATCTAAGAATGGGTTTAGTCAATATTATATATATATATATATATCATAACAATTATAGATTAATAATGATATATATATATATTTATTTTAGTTCATTCTGTCAAAATGAATGTTAATCAGAAATAGTGTAATATGTACATACGACTTATTGTCTAGAAGTTTGATTTATTAGTTTTCATAATTATATAAAACATGGATCATTATAATGGAATTAGAATTAATATAAATGTTATATATGTCATGTTATTCATTCTTAAAATAATGATACAATTTTAAGGTCCAAAGACATGAAAAATTAAAACACATGCCAACAACAATGTAGATATTACGTGAAGTGAAACCTTGAATTAATTTTTTTTAAAATGGGTAATATAATGTCATAAACAAATAATATCTGGTATTTGATATAATAATATGGTTTTTTGATATACTTATAATAAAAATATATTTATTGCACTAGATTTTTTACGTGTTCGAATATATTCAAGAAATATGGTATGGGTGTTTCATATATAATTTATATTTCTTAGAGCTACCTGTTTTGTTCAACACTCATTTTTTTGGGTGGTAAATGCACTGAACATTATATTAATAAATTATTATTATAAATAATTTTATTGGTATTTAAATAACCATTTTATTATCTTTCTTTAATGTGGTTTATGTTAGAAAACATTCTAAATCTAAAAAAACATTTTGTCTCAATTTTCCATCTCCAATACTCATGTTCTGAGATACACCTAACCTCTTTTTAGGGGTGTATATACATAATTTTTAAATGATATATCATTAATTCCATTAATTTGATGTTATTTTTAGCTTTATGTTTTTATCATTTCTTACATTATGAGTGTTATCCTATGTAACCATGTGGTAAGAGTTATTTGAAACAACCTCATTTCTTTACGAGATTGTTAATGATAATTCATAATTGATGAAATATTATGATCCATCACTCATAAATATTAATAAGTCAAATTTTGGTATGTTTTTTTTCAAGATATCCTCATTCATTTGTACAATTTTTTCAATCATTAGTGCTTAAGGAAATGGTTGATGTAAAATATGAATACCTCTCTCTTCAACCAAAAATATGTCGTTTTCAATAACCACATTTTCAAAAAGGTTTTAAATTTTTTTAAAAAATAAATTTGAAGGCCATTTTGATGTAAAAATGATTCTCAAAACATTTTATGATTTTATGTAATTCCATTAAAAGTTTTCAATTTAAATTTTAATGATTTTTTTTCCAAAATGATTTATATTTTAAAATGAATTTTCAATGGAAAAATATATTTCCCTCAAGAATAATATTCTAAAAATATCATTCAAAATTATATCCCATATAATGTAACATACATTTGTTTTACTCATGATTTTATGTGTATATTATTCAATATTTCCATAAATAATCTTTCTTTGTATGTATTGTGTATTAATGGAATGATATTTAAGAAATATGTTTTTTATTGACTGTAATATTATCTTGAAATATGATTCTTTTTTTGGGCATAGATTTTGATAAACTAATTATCAAATGTATATGTTTTTTCATAGGTTATGATATGATAATATGTTTATGGAACCCATTTCATTCCATGGGTTATAATGGTATTTTTTATGATTTATCTTCTCAGGTATATATGATTTAATTATGAGATAGGTGGGAATAGTATCTACCACCAATGAATTGGGTAATGATTTATATATAATGATATGGGAATGGATAGTATTTTAAATGAACACAGTTTAAAGTTACATGTTTGGAATCTAAAATAAACTTGGTTTTGTATTGCACGGAAGGAACATGGATTCAATACTTGGAAACAAGGATATAACCATTGTTTAAAAATGTGGATATAGGTAATATACATGATTTTACTAACCATGTATCCTATTGGTGTGGATATATACCTATATCCAGGGTTGGAACCATGGCTTTAGCTCATCAGCACTGGTTTCAATTATGGCAAGATGTTTATAGCCACAGTTCCAACTGTGGAAATAACTATGCCAAATAGGTTTATTTCAACTATTAATAATTGTGAATATAACCCTAGAGCCATGGTAGAATCTGTATAAATATGCATATTTCCATGGTTCAGAACCATGGCTACATAATAGAGTATAAAAAAATATTCCAAATAACTAAAAATAAAATTATATCTACAAACGTGATTATAGAAAAAATATATACCACTCTTTTCCCCTTATCCCCCTACCATCCATGTCTCAACCAATACTCCCTCCCTTCGTGCCTCTTGCCCAACCACTACTCAGTGCCTCCCAACACAAAGGTTTCTCCATCCAGTCTACTATACCATCACAGGTAAATAAATAATATTAAATTTTCATATATATCTATATTTATGAATAAAATGTTAATATTACTTTAAATGGAATGGTATACTCGATGGAGTACCCAATACGCACCAACGAGTTTCATTGAAATCTTATGTTGCACAATAATAATATTATAATAGTTAATGCCTAGCCGTTGTAATGGAGGGAATGAACATTAATAACTACAAAATGATTACATATGTTTGTTAAATATTTTTACATTTTTCCAATAAATGTTAGAGGCTTAAAATCCAAATGAATCCAATTTTAAGTATAAATATTCTAATATTATTTATAAGTTCTATTAACTGCCTTTTGATGGAAAAACCTTTTTAAATATACTTTTGAAGATTTTATATGTAATATTTTAAAAAATAAAATCCTTCTTTAGAATTTGGACATCAAAATTTACTTTCAGTAAATTTTTTGTAATTATTCTGATAAAGATTAGTTTTAGTGAAAATGTTGTATTTAAATTCAAAACATCTTTTTAATATAATTTATTTATATGATAAAATAATATTTTTAATTGGTTTTAAAGTGAAATGAGAATATATTTTTACCATTTAATCCAATGGTGGTCATTGGAATTAATTTGACTTTGAAATTGGTCATAAACTAGTGTCAATCATTTAATAGATATTATATCTTAAAAACACGTTATTTATTTTGTCAACGGGAATTAATTATTAAATTATTTAATTAAACACTTATCATTTGAATTTTTTAAAATATATATCATTTTTTAATTCCTAATATCATATATAGATTAGGGTGAATTATTGGTGTTTTTCTGAAAAACATCAATTTTTGATGAATAGTTAAACCACAACGTGGTAGTTAAAAAACTGATTTTTTTTCATTTAAATAAAAATTTACCACTTATGTGATTTGAATTTCAAAAATCCGACAAAAATTGTTGTCATTAGGATGTAAAATTTGATTCAATGGGATTATAATAATTTTTGGTGAGTAGTAAATTTTTATTTTTACTAATCGCGATTAAAGGTAATTAGTGTAATTTAGGGTAAAGATAATGTTATAATAATATGAAATGACCTTGACACATGTACTACCCATATTTGATGAGTCATGGCCGACCAAGATGATCCATGGGTCAACTTGGGGACCCCATGGAGCCACATTGGTAGGAAAATGATATTAATAAATTTTTATTTAAAGATAAAATTAAAATGACACCAACATGTATTGTTTTCCTAAAACAATTTTTAAATTAGGTTAAAAAAGTCATATTTCTTAATATAAATATCCATCAAAAATCTATTAATATATTCTAAATAATTATATTTTTTTAATAATTTTTAGACATTGAATAAATTAATTTATTTATGACACTGTGTTGATGTAGTGATAACCTCATAAAAGAACGATTTAAATAAAATGAGAAGATACGGAAAAATATAAGTCTTAAACCTATCAAAAACATATTGGATGGGTAGATTTCGAAATCTTATCTCCTTATCCTTGAAATATATCAATCTGGGACATTTAAAATCAGAAAATCATTTTATAATGAAGTATCTTTTCTAGACATTCAAAGAGTACCCCTCCTCTTCTCTTATAAAAGGCCCCCAACTCTACTCCCTACCCACACCTCTCAAGCCTTTGTCATGTCCAACCAATTCCAATTTCATCTCTAAAAATCCCTCTCTTAATCATTAAAGCCTCACCTTAGGATGAAATATCTTCAAGAAACCCTTTTGGTTCAAACCAAAGGGAGTTACCTAATTTAAAGGTAATGTCTTCTCTTATGTTCTTTTGTATTATTTTGCTTCTCCAGCCCCCTAAACTCTTTTTAATACATTATTATGTAACAACACCAGTATCATAAATATACTAGGATGTTTTTATGTGAATTATTCGTGCTACACTTACACACACCTCAATCTAATGGTTAAAGAACATATTGATTCTGTGGATAGTGAATTACTACCTCACAAAATGATGATTTTTCAATCTTCGCTTAACACCTTTCATAGTGGCCATTATAATGTAACTGTGTTTTATATATGATATATATGGTATTTATGTTTTATATATGCTTCTTTATTTTATATTTAAGACATACCTTTATTTTTGCATGTTGTGAAAATGCGATAATTTCATACGAGGATGTTTGGACTACCACCTCATCAAGTGATATGACTCGTTCATGAAATACATGGAATGTATAAATATTGGAATTAATGAACTTATGTGACCTATAATCATATATATTAAACAGGAATTATAATATATATATCTTTCTCATCAAGTTTTAATTCAATTAATGTGCCAATGAAATGAAAGTAACATCCATGCGTACATACGGCCTATCATCTCCATGAATGGTTAATTTCATTTATTTTTATCTCCAAATATTATGTAATTAGTATAAAACGAATATACAATGAATATATATGATATTTAAATCATTAATACTATTCTGGATATGATGTACATACAACTACATTGATAATGCTTTTCAAACAAGATCATTTTTGACTCATGTACCGAACATTGACAAAACGTATGATATGAACTCACATAATTTACTAATTATTATAACATGACAATATATGATATTAATTGAATAATACAATTTAAGGTATTTCCTTATGTAATTATAAATTTACCAATGTTTATTCTTCAAAAATATAAATAAATGATGAAGACAAGTCGGACTTGAGGTAAGAGATCCAACCTCTCTCTTTCATTTTAAGTACTCTCCTTTATGTCATTTTGTTTAAGCTCATCATTCTTATGTTGGGGGGATGTTATTTTATATTACTCATTCTGTACATTTTATGTTAATATGATGAGATACCCTATTTGATCTCATCAATCCATTTTTGAATTGTTTATGTGGTGTCGTCAGGCTGTCGAAATTTAATAAGGTGTTTTTCATCTCACTTTTTATTCTTGTGAGATTCGTGCTACATTGGCCACTATTTCCTTATGTGTGGTGTATGTACTGCCCATTATATTACTATTTGGGTTTTTTACATCTTCATTGTATGTCCCTTATTTCATGGTGTTTACGTTTTGAAAGTTTCCCAAATCAGTTAGGGACCTTTCACACTCCTCTTTTTAAAAGACTTATTTTGTTATGTCTTTTAATTTACATATTTTTATGTTGGGATATGTTCTTCTATATCCTTATTAATGTAAATTTTATGTCCAAGTGATGAGATACGACTTTCTCTCTCATCAACTAATTTTATGATTTTAAAATGATGCAATTAGGCTGTCGAATTTTACCAAGGGTACTTTTTAACCCAATTTCAATTTCTTTGGGTTCAACTTGTAGTTATTGAATATGTCATCCTATGAATATGTGTGAATGACCTCATGTTGTTTTACACTTAATATCCACTTATACTGGGCGTATTTATATTTGTCTCACATAATTATGAGATTGATTTATCCTTAATTTAAGGATACCTTCTTTATAAGGGATTTCATATCAATTTACATTTCTATTGAGACTTCATTGTTGTTATGAACTAATTCACTCTTATATGGTGTATATATTGTCCTTTAGAATATTATATCATGAATAACTTTATTCTCATGATATTATAAAGTTATGATTAAATGTTATTCCTCAATTATTGTATTCAAGTCTCTATCATTTTGTTTAAAACACTTTAACTTATATATAATTTTAAATGTTTTAATGATTTATTCTTATAAATATTTCTCATTAATATCCATGTTTTCAAAATGGTTTTAGGGATTTATTTATATGGTTATTAATGGTTTAAAGTGTTAAATTCTTCAAAGTGGTATGGGACACTTTGATTCAAAAATCTCTTTATTAAATTTTTTAAATGGTTTTGAAAATGGTTTTTAGAATGGATTCATTATTTCAAAATCATTAATTGTTATATTGTTATTGCAATGTAGTAATGTTATCATTCCTTTATGATTAATTTATGTTCTATGATTATGTTATGGTTCTTATGTATTGTTTATGAAGATGGGTGGTTCCGTGATAAACTATGGGCGGGTAATCCCGATATAGCTCTCCAATGCATTCGGTAATGCGATGGAGTAAAACACTAAGGTTTCTCCGAAGAGATTTAGGGAATATACTGTGATGGGTATTCCAAACGTAACCATGAGAGTTACTCCCTATGTAAGAATGTTATTAATTCCTCAAGTTTCATATATGTCTTATTATTTCTATGAGTTATTCATAAATCTTATATTTCATGAGGTATGTTAACATGCTTATGTTTTATGAGTAATGTATGATTTCATTGATTCTTATGTATACATGTACTAATGTTTTCTTTACCTATTTCAATATCGTTTACTGAGCTTTTTATGCTCATCCCTAGTTTTTGAAATTTTTTTCATAGGTCAAGGGAAATGTATATGATATGATGATAATGTCAAGGAAGTTTCAAGAAAGAATCCATGTTTTATTTTAAATATTTTTCCATTGATGGGAAAAAATGAATACTATGTATTATTTAACCAGTTTGTTTAAATGTGTTATGTAATGCATGATTTATGATCTAATTCTCTAAAAATAAAAACCTGAAAAGATCCTCAACGTGTATTCTTGAAATAACCCAAGATTAATTAAGGTTTAAGGCCGGGTCCATATACCTACACCGTACCACAATACCCCTACCTCCTTCCCCACTCTCCCTACTTTCTCTATGATCCCTACCTCCCTGGATCAACTACTACTCCCTGCTCTTTGACCCTCCATATGTGCATGCTCCTTGCTTCCTACCCTACACTCTAACATGATCTATTCGCCCTACTATTTCCCCTTTATTAATTCCTCTCATATCCTACAATATGGTAAAACTAAAAAAGAATAGAAGAAAAATTCTACATGCCCTACTCCCAGCTAAAACACAAACTCATGTAGAACAAAAACTACATAAAAATTGATCCACTTGTATATCATGAAATAATTAAAGGCATATTCGTTAATTATGATTGAAGCTATACCATTGTTCATGAAAATACAATATAAAAAGTAAAAATTAAAATAAATATAATTGGGTATTGGAAAATTATAATAATAAAATATTGAAAATGGAGAAACTGTTAATCATAAGAGGATAACAATTAAAAATATATGAGGAAAAAAGAAAGAACGGGTGTAGAATAAACTCGATATAATTCAAAACACCAAAATTACCAAAAATAAATTTATTTATAGATATTCCATATTTAATATAACAATATTTAAAAGATATAATTGAATAATAAACATTTAATAAAAACGATGAAATAATATGAACAAGGTATAATATATAAAAATTTTATAATTATGAAGACTCATTGATAATAGAAATTTGGAGACAATAATATGCTGAAAATGGAGTAAATGTTGTGAATACCAAATAAATTTATTTTCCTCTACACTATTTCTATTGTGTGTCCATTTTTAAATGAAGTCTTAATAACTATGTTCGTTTGTTGCGATCGTAGATGATGTACACTACTTCTTGGATGTAGAACTAAAGGTTAATGATCGATCAAAGTAGAGATGTTACTTTGTTTGAGTCCATTAAATTATATTGTAAACATTTATTCTGAAAAAATAATGTGGACGACCTTTTATTGTTGGATCATGCATGATCGCTACCGGAAAACAAAAACATAGATTTAGCTATGCATTCTACTGCATTAAGTGATTATAGATGATCATTATTAGGCGTCCATGTTAGTGGAAACATTCATGATGTTCTATCCTCTATACTTAACATATTATATTTTGGTAAAATGTTAAAATAATGTGATAAAACCAAAAAAGAAGAAAGGTTGCTGATTTGATCCATTTTAGGACTGCCCAAAAAAATTTATTGTTCTATTTTAGTTTTTTTAAGTTGATTAAATCTGATTTTGTTGATGTGTTCATAGTAGAATGGTTACTAGAGTAGCTAAAAAGTATTCATAGTTGGAGTAGTTTTTCTATTAATAAGTAATCAAGAAAAATTAACTAATAAAATTTTTTAAATCATTTTTTAGGTTGCATGAATAATACCATGATATCTTGGATAACATGAAGGAATAGATATGACAACTCACTGAGTTGTCTTATCAATTTTGATTTATGTAATATTTGCGTCTAGAGTTGAATATAGAACAACCTTAAAGAGAATTGGTAAGTTTAAATATTCACTCCACTATAAAATAATTCCTTGGATTAGTGTACGTCATACATAAAAAAAATAACTATGACCAGGTATAATGATTTACCATTTTATGAATATGTTTTGATGAATATAGTGAGTTAGTGGATCATATTCTTTTTGATAATCAACTCATGAATGTTTATAACATAGGATATGATGAATTCATGTAGGATTTTAATTTATTCCCAATGAAAATTGAGTTACCTAATTTAATAAAGATGATCCTATCAATTAGGAATAGATCATAGATTATTCTACAGTGTAATGATATGAAAAGGCACATAGAGTTTATTAAGGTGATCTCAGATCTACCATAAACGATTCTCAAATTGGCTATAAGTGGAGTGTTTCTTCTGGAAACAATAAGTATCAAGTTTGGCATGAAATGTGTATAACAAATATTGATGATGTTCATTTTATTGTGGACTAAAAACTATTATACAATAGTTTTATTCACAATGACATGTCAACCAAGGTAAATGAAAAATCTGAAAATTTTTTGTGAATTTTTTTTGCATCTTGTAGCCATAGTGATATTAGAGATAAATATTTTTGAGGTACACAATAAGAGATCCTTCTTTTTCTATAACCTGAGTAAAGAGAAATCTAGTTATTGTGATACATATATTGTATATATTATATTGATCTCATATATTCTAGTAATTCAATTTTTTGTTTCTTGGATTTTATAAATATATTACATGTTACAGGGTATGTTCTACAGATTTATTTGGTTGTTTTTTGGATCAGTGGAATGAATATTCAAATTTAGGATTATACATAGCTAGCTATTCTCAGTATTCAACTACTAATAATTCATTAGTATGGTTATGTTATATTGTTAGTGATGGAAATAGTATCCCAATTGTATTTTTTAAACATCCAATGTATAATTAGATAATTTTAGTACATAGAAGGCCATAATATTTCATGTATGTTAATAGTGGTTTTTTAAGAAGTTGGTTGTGGTATAGCTTTTTTTAATGGTATATGTTTTAATGTTCAAGGATAGTTTTGTGTTTTATATTTTCTTATATTTGAAAATATGAAATATAAATTTATTGCACAAAAACACTATATCATAAACTTCACTATAATCCTGATAATTTTTAATGAATCTATAAATGAGCCTAATATCATTTATATTTTGTTTGGAAAACCTCAATTTTTTCCATTAATGGTTTCTTGGTCAGGTAAAACTGAGAAATTCAATTTGTATTTAGAATGAAACGTTTCATAAAATTATATTACATGTTTTCATAAAAATATTCATTACATAACATAAAGATCCACAACATGATTATATTGTTTTAGTAAATTTTTAAGCATCAACACATAAAAAATAGTTCAAAAGTAAAATATATTATACCAAATTATGTTCTTCATAGTTGTAACCCTTTTTACAAATATCATATATTATGCATTAATTCATAACGCAATGAATGTAAATATTAGAAATGGTGATATAAGAAAGTGAGTATGTTTTATCAGGGGAGTTATCAACATAACATGATAATAAGGTTATGATAAAATGATAATAACATTTTAATAGCATAATAATGAAATTATTAATCATTAAATTTAATTTATGTATAACTCATGGATGTTTATATAAAATATATATTTAAGAAATCATCGAATATTATCCATGATATTATAAAAATGGAATGAGTAATACATTTTTATTATACACGTAATCATATAAAATAACATTCATAGTATTAATGTTTCATTTTGACGACTAAAATAGTAAAATTAATTTACATACCAATTCACTATAGCAGTTAGGGTTCAATATGATGAATATTATAGTTGAAAATGTCCCATGTTAAAAAAGTATATATCCACATTATTTTTCTTCTAATATCATGAGATATCCATATTTACCCAATCCATTGGTAGGGAAGTTGTTTCTTGGAACACCCCTCACATAATTATAATCCTACATATATTTTCCATAAATTATAGAATATTCATCATATCATAACTCATGAAAAGAATATTTTTTCTTAGAAATTTTATCGTATAATAAAAAATTAATAGAAATCTTATTTGATAAATATCTTATAATATAAATAAACAAATATCATGATAAGGGATATTGAAATTATCATTAGATAACATACCATGAAAATCATAAGCAACATTTCCGGTTGTTTTTCATTATTTAATTGAAATAATATTTAAATATCAACATAATATTCTTGAAGAAATTCAGCTTCCCATTTTGAAATTAATTTTTTAAAACATAAAATTATCATAAATTGTATAGAATAACAATTATCCTAATCCCATATTGGAATATTTATAAAGGATTTAAAAAATAATTTATATTTCATGATAGAAGATGTTTTTTTATATTATGCATTTTAAAAAAAATCCATTCATGATTTTAGTAAATATTTTGAAGGAAATTTCTTAAGAAACTACATGAATATTTATTTTGATAAATTTTTTAATTATTAATTATTTTATAAAAACAATATAATAAGGTAATAGAGTATTATTAAGAACATTTTGGAATATTTTTTATGGGAACATGGTTGTGGATGAAAAAAGAATTTTTGGATGGAGATTGAGACAGTGTTGTTTTTCATTATAAATGATTTTCTTATATAATGTGTTTGAAGAATAAATAAAATGAATAAAAACATTTAACTTCATAATATTACTATAACAGAATGAATTTCATGTGTTTCTTTGGATATTATAAAATATTTTATCTCCTAAAACATTATCTTAAATAATCGTAGTAAACAAAGAGATTTTAAAACAAAAAAATACCTCATTAGTTACATTTTAATCATAATCCCCATGAAAATATAATCCATTTAATTATATACATAACAAAAATTTAATGATAAGAAACATAATATTCAATCTTGGGAATTATATGCACTACACACAATAATAACGTGGTGAATGTTTCATTTTTCAGTAGAAGTAAAACTATGATGAAAATATATTACAAAAAATTTCAAATTCACTAATTTAAATTAAAAACTCCTATATAATAATTATATATTTTTCAAACATATATTACTTAATTATATTAATATATATTTCTAAATACGAGTTACATGTAATATTTACATATACATTTCAGTCACATTTTCATTAACACCTCGTTCTTAAAAGAACTATTATAGATAATAAGTGATCCAATTTTCATATATGTTATATTACGGTAGTTTAGGATAATTGAAATTTAAAATTTTTTCAAAAAATACGTGTAATTTTATTCCTCAAACCTGTATCATAAAAATAAATTTAATAATGTATCTCATCTCTTTATAGAATCATTTTTCCAGACATACACATGAATGATGTAATAATTTTCCAATAGAATGGATGAAAAAAATGTACATGGGATATTTTAATTATTTATATAATTATGTCACCAAAATAATATACATGCATTAAAACTATCATTTTATCAATATATGTGAGGTGGTGAAAGAAAATATTACATTGATTTTTATGGCGGTAGTCTACCATACACACATTTTATGGTTTCGTTTCAAATTTTATTTAAGAGGAGATGAATATAGGTTAGTAAATTTATAAAATAACATATTTAAATATTAAATATACTTGTTTTATTATACCATAATATTATATGAATAACTTATTGTTTTGGAAGAAGGGAAAAAATAAAATTCTCTATTAAGAATGATACATCTTATTTAGATAACCTTATTTTGTAAGTATATAAATACTGCTTATGTGGTAACCTAATCTAAAAAAGGACTATATGATTTTGTAAGGATAGTATGGAATTTTTTTTTCAATTATTACCAAATCGAAATTGATTTTGATGTCTTAATAAATGAGGTTATTGGGATCACTATTATTTTCTGGGGAGAGGACACTCATTGAATTAATGAAATTAATTTAATATACAAACCATTCTCAAATAACTAATTTCTCTAATATTGGATAATACCATACATTAGAGTATATAAAGATGAAATAATAACAAAAAATAGATATTGTTCATGTATTTGGGTTATTTTAGCCCTTATATTTTTTTTAACCACCATTAAACATGTTTTAACCTTATTCATGATAATTAATTATTAATATTTTTACTATTAATTATAAATAAAATAAAATATTACTTATGATAAGAAATTAAATATTTTCAT
Organism: Viscum album; assembly: GCA_963277665.1. Classification (NCBI taxonomy): domain Eukaryota; kingdom Viridiplantae; phylum Streptophyta; class Magnoliopsida; order Santalales; family Viscaceae; genus Viscum; species Viscum album. The sequence goes on along the minus strand of OY728148.1, from coordinate 7,297,322 downwards.
TTAAAATTTTTAAATTATTTTATTAAATTCATTTAATTGAATTAGTAGAAATAAATTTATAATAAAAAATAAATATACGACGGAAAATTAAATTTCCAAAAAAATGCTTTTATGACTATAAAAAATTATATTGTTATTCTTAATGAAATTAATACCAATTATATAATGTTGATTAACAAAAATATAATTTATATAAATTTAATTCAAAATACATCTTAGGAAAATATATCTTCAAAATTAATTATATGAAATAATTTCATTTAATAAAAAAATCACCAGTTTTCAGAATTCATGTAACAATTAATCTTTTATATTTTTTTAAAAAAATTACTTGAAGATAATTATTGAGTTAAGATTTATAAAATTAATTTAATTTTCTCAATTAACTTTTCTATAAATAGAATATTAATTTTATTTATCAATTAAAAATATTCTAAAGAAAATATTATTTTTGAAGCATATAAAGTCTTCAATAAACATTATGTACATATGTTAAAATATATTTTATTTATTTATAATATTTACAATTAACATTGAAAATGTGATTATTATTATTCAAAATATAATGGTTAATATCTTCGTTATAATTACAACATTTAAATAATAATATTATCATTATATTATGGTTCGTTAAAAATCAGTGTTTTGTGTGATGCTAGTTGTTGAATAAATTATATATTTTTCAGGATAAAATTATTACATAAAAAATTATGATGATATATTATGCCCCTGAAAATGAATTTATAAACCAAATTCAATAACCTTTTTAGAATATACTAATGGTATCTTCGAATCCTCTTATTTGTAGGATACCACAAAGCTTCTATTAATTGGTGGGTTCTTCACAATAATTTGACAAGTTTTTTCATATGTATTTATGTTTTATACCCTCTTAGATCAATTATTTACATTGTTCTTACTTCATTGGAATGATAAAGATCCAGTTTTAGTTCATCTAATTAAAATACATGTGAATAATAAGGTATATTTTTTCCTTAGGAGTGATACGAGGAACACATCATGGACTTATGTGGGATTTGGAAGAAGCACTAAGCCTTAAATAATAATCCCAAATCTATTAGGAATCCTAAAAGGGATATTAAAATTTGGAATAAACATTCATTAGATTCTAAATATCATAAATTTATCCCATAAAAAATTTCATCAAAATAAATATCACCAATATCAAACAGCAGATCACACTAATTATTTTCTACATAACATTATTTCATCACCTATGATACCCTTTTTTACATTTAAATGGATCTATATTTCTTTTTAATTTCTTCAACATTCATATTAATGATCATATTTATTTCTACAAATTCACCGTAACAAGTTGGTGTTATAAAATTATTCCAGTATGGGGCCTCGAAAGGATCCATCTCAAGGATCGAGTGAATACTATTGTAGAAAGAAAACATGACTTGAGGTAGGTTATTATACCAACAAAAATTTGATTCCATATATTATGATTCTAATAAATATTATTGAGGTTTAAATGGTTTTATCAGTCTGTCCATCTATATGATGATGATATTTTGTGCTACAATTATATGAATTATCATTGAATTCCTAAAAAAATCATCAAAACATCATTGTTAACCTCAAATCCTAATTAGATACAATATAATATCACAATCCTTGAATCCTTTCAAATGTATTGATGTATATAATATCATATTTACATAGAACGTAATATTATATAGTAGTGATGATGTGTTCTCACATCAAAACACATTTTAATACTACCTATATAATATTTTTACCAATTCTATTTATTGTGGAGTCTAACAATGAAATACATGTTTATGTTATTACATTTTCATTATGGTCTAGGTAGTGGTTCTAAAAACAACGTAAAACGTTTTCCCGCATTCATAAATAGCATATAGACCAATTATCAAGATACAATATCAAAAATTTACCTCATACTATTTTACAACCATAAATACTAATTAAAATATCCATAAATATTCAAAACATTGTTGATTAATAGAGCAATAAGAACTATGAGCCTCATAAAATATCTTGTTTTTAATATTCAGTATGGACCGTATAAAAAACAATTCATTAAAATTAACAAAATCTAAAATTCATGTTTAAACATTTGAAAAAATTTCACCTTCTTCCAAAACTCTACATCTTCCTTCTACACCTCTGTATGGTTCACATTTATAGGTGGATATATGTCACATTTGAAAAAATTGATTTATTTCATTAATTATATTATTCTAGATCTATCCTTTAAAAATTCATAAATATTGAATATTTTTAACCTAATCATAGATAATCTATTTGTATCCTTTTGACTTAATGAATCAACTACAATGTATTCATTCCCAGGTGGAAATTTATTAAGCAGTCACAACATTTAATAATATCTTATGATACCATCTAAAACATATTGAAATGTTTTTGTGTGACCTTATAATTCAAAATTTTAGGATTAGTATATATATCACACATTTACCCATATTTATAATTCATTGATATCTTTAATAAAACAGTTATCACAATAAAATATAAATCATGAGTTGGGTAATTACTCTCACAATCCTTTCATTAGAATGACACATAATCTATAACCATATTTAACTACATGAGGATTCATCAAATTCCCTTATTCAAAGAAACAATGTCGATTAAAACCCTTCTCTAATATAGGAAATTTTAAAGACATATTTTATAACTGACCTTCTATCTATTTCTAGGAATTTTTATTTCTTATTTATTTCCATAAGTGATATATTTTATTGTTTTTTATCGTCAATATAAAAACACCATAAATCATCAATAAAATAAATAAAATATTAGAAAACCCTAAATCTCATAAAATATTGTTGTTTAGGTTCAATATTCACTTTTTTCTATATATTATGGATCCACATGAATACCCTATCCTGAAATTATATTATAAATATATTGAGGCATTTCTGGAACAGTATAAGACATGGAAATGTTTTTCTAAAAATTATTTTTCTTTGGGTTCCTTAGTAAAATTATCAATTTATTTTGATGATATTAAATACCATTTTAATACAAAAAAATTTCATCTATATATACTTTCACAAAATTATCATGGTAATATCAAAAAGTTCTACTCATTTAATATATAAATTGTCCTTGTGATTTATAAGACCGAATGAAATAAATTTATAATCCTTAAAAAATAATATATTGTCTATGTACTCTTTATTTACCCTCAATTTATTATTTCTAGAACAATTTTTAATCTTAGAAAAATATTTAGTCATGCATAGTTCATGAAATATGTCTTCTATACAAGGTAGGTGATAAATTTTCTTCATTTGGATTTTGTTCAATTCCATATAATTACTGATGTTCCTCATGGATGTAAATTTTATCTTAATATAAATATTATGTTCACACCATGGTGACACACTTTAATGAGAAAATACCTTTTCATGATTATACTAGTGATTTTTCTGTAATTCATATAACTAAACTAGGGCCATCGTATATGGATTCTATAGGATAGGCATACAAATGTGTATGTTATCTATTAAAAACTCTAATTTATGATTTGGTTGAAGTCTTAGAAAATATTCAATATAAAAATCAATGAACTCCCAAACAGTAGGTATATCTATTATGTCTACTTTTTCCCCATCCATGTGAGGTAAACACCCCTTTTTGATATGAATCCAGGCCCGTACAATATATGAAACGACCGTTGAATGTTAATATTTATCATTAATGGGGCATAAGAAAAATTTATGGTTTGGATTATCAAATGTGACTTTGCTTCCATGGAATGGAATGTGATAGTTATGTATAAAAATTAAATTCACAGCTCATATAACAGAAAACTAGATTATAGGGAGAATAAAAAGATATTTAGGAAGAACATTACAAGAAACATTAACCAGAGAATAATCATAAACATGAGATGTCATTACATTAAATATTGATTTTTTTTCATTAATAATTCATCATCTAATTGATATTAAGAAATTTTGATACCCATTGGAAATTATATAGATATATACAATAAGTAAATATAGAGTTAATAAGATATTAGTAATATTAATGAGGATAATAACTATTACTTTCAGTATGACATTATAATAATCCTCAACAAAATAATAATCACAAAAAATTTCTCAATGACATTTGTTGGGAGTTGTTTATAGCATAAACCATCATCATTAACCTTAATATTTGAAAATTGTATAACATAATTCTCATACACCTTTTATTTAAAGAACTATATTGTGGATGGTGCATTGTTTGGAGATTTATCATTATTTAATTCATTAAGTAACTTCTTAAAATAAATTTATTAATTTATTTCATAATATAAAATGTTTAGAAAATAAAAAATTTACTATTTCCCTTATGATAAATTTATATATGACTCTATACATACTTTTCTTATAATGGAAGGACCAACTAGTTTCCTTGAATATCGTATGAATATCCACTGAATATAACATTTATTTTTCTGTAAAAACATGACATTTATGTGCTACCCCAAACACCATTTCAAATATGATAATGGATATAAAAATTCAACCATAGATACTAAATTCCATAATAACAAACTCTCTTTCGATACATGGTTTTATGTCAGTCATGAATTGATAAACCATATATTCTTTTTAGATGATAAAACCAGAAGACCATATTAGAGGTCACAAAAAATTTACAGGATAATTACCAAAGGAACCATCAAACTTATTATTTAAAAATTGAACTCCTTATTCATTTTTATAAGACTGTTTATGCATATATAATTATTGACAAACGCAGTTTTCACCACATCCAAATCAATGAAGCTGGTTTCTTTTTATTTCTTCATATTCGTGAAAAGAGTTTAAAATTTATCTACATAACCTTCAAAATTAATGAATGATAAAATGATTTTATTCATTATATGAAAATTGTGGAATAAAAAATTATTTTTAAATGGATTTATCGATTTATCATGAATTATTTACTCATTTGGACTACTAAAATATTGAAAATATTTCCTTAGGAAAGACCCAGTAAAAAATTAATTTTTTTATTTCATAGAATTTAAACATAATATTTATCTTTAAAATGTCACTTGATCATAAAAATTTATTATTTATTTCATATCCCATATTTTTTGGTTTTGAAATGGAAAAAAAATTCCATTGTTTCATTGCATTCATTATTAAAGTGATTTCTTCTTGTTCAAGTTACAGACAAAAACCAAAAAACCCATTTTGAGTTTTAATCATCATTTTGGAAAACCAAATAATCTTCTAAATCATATATATTATTATTAAATGATTAAACATTCATTTAAATCTATAACATATTAGGTCTAACCAATTCCATTCATTGTAATAATATATTCATATTAACCATGATTGTTCGTAAATAGTTTAATAATTAAAAACATTATTCCATGGGAGAGTAAAACATGCTTTCATACAAGTCCCACTATCATGAATCATTTTATTGATTGAGCTAAAATTTAATAATTTTTTTAGAGTTATTACCCCTGGTATAACATTTCCAAAGAAACACCCACTTTTATAATCCAGGTGGGGATGTAATATCTTGGAAACAAATCAATTAATCCTTTACTAAAATTTTCGAATATTTTTCTAATATTTGAATTATCCCATGGGTTATCAATAATTTTTTCTCTTAATTTAGTCAAATAAAAACAATACCATTCTCTAATACAAAATATTATGGAAAAAAACTTTTAAAACGTATATATTACATCTTATTAGGTGAATATTCTTTATGTAACATAAATATCCTAAATAAAATCATATAAGTGTATTGTTATAGAATCATGGACACATAAACAATTGGTTCACATGTGGAATGCGTAATCTATCACTATATTCTTCATAAATAACACACTTCATATATATATATATCATATGTAATGTCATTCTATATGACATTGTGAAAGGAAACATAAAAAAATAAAATATCATTTTCTTAGTTTGAGTTGATTGGGGAGATATAAACATAACGTTATAATTTGAGAATAATAAATATGAAATATCATATTGTTATGATAAATTTTATATAATATATTAAAACACATGACTCATGGAAAAAATATTGATAGCTCACAAGACATGAGTCATAATTGAAGCAAGAAAACATAATTTATTCTATAATAACAGTGAATTAAGAAGTAGTTTATTAGAATATATAAATGATTTAAAAATTCCATTAATAATTAGGTATCATTCTAATACTATCAGAGTGTAATGTGTTCACTCAACAAAATCTTTTAGTAGTAAAACATCACTCATAATACTATCATAAAGGAGAAATCCCCCCAACTAAATATGGTATATTCTTTAGTATAGAAATATTTATATCATGAGATATCCATATTTATACAATTATTTAAAGTGATAATTATATCCATCCCCAACCATCTCATAATAAAAGTCATAAATATTTGTATAATAATGTAAAAAATCATTTTTCTAAACATATCATATGAGAAATATGTATCTTTCATAAACATATCCCAATTTCATATCACATAAAAAATAAACATGTTTCATTCAAATATTATAATCATAATCAAAATAAATATTGAGAAATTATAATTGTAGTATAATTTGACTATATAGATATTAAATCTTATGATTTTTTTTTCATTAACATTTATAAATTGAAATAGAATAAAAAAATCATTAATTCATTCTTGATGAAAATATCCATTCAATTTTGAAAAATATTTTAAAAAATAAAAAATAACCAAATATTAAATAAACAATTTAATTTTAAAACTTCCTTGTAATGTTGTATGTTATTCTTCAAATAATATATTTTTCATGTTATAATAAAATAATTTTCTTGAAATGTTTCTTAAAAAAATATTCATTTCACATTCTCATTAAAATGTGAGAAGGACGTCATTCATAAAATGTTATAAAGATTAATTTTAAATTTATTTTAAAAAAATACGGCATTATTGAAAATAAATTTAATAAATCAAATAGTATTTTTAAAAACATTTATAATAATATTTTTTAGGAAAAAAGAAAATTAAACAAGAAAAATTAAACAAAATATATAGAAAATGAAGTGTTTTTAAACATATTTTCTTAATATCATGATTACATTGTGAGATAATAATTAAAAAATTTAATTTATTTCTACATAAAAATTTAAAAAATAATTAAACTATTTTTTAGAATAATATCATAAAACATATTTATCATAAACATAAACATTAATAATTATACTGAACAAAGATATTGTAACAAAAAAAGAAGAACAATTTGGTGCCATTTGAATAATAATCAAAAAGAATTATCTAAATATTAATGAATTGATATATCATATATTTTTGTAGGGAATATCCATAATATTCATTCCTTTTATATCTAGACATTATAAAATAAGAAAGTGGTGAATATGGCATGTGTCCTTCAAAAATAATAGTGAGGTGAACATCCTTTTCCCAATGTGTCGTCATTATAAGCACTCATTCTAAAATAATATATGATAATTTTAGGATCAGTATAAATATTTTATGTATTAATATTAATATATATATATGTATATATATCCATATATTACTTATTTTTTATCCATTTATCACCCATTCATTTTAAATTCATTATTATAATCAATCATTCAGTTAATAAAGGCTTCATTTTTCATGTATGTTTTAGTTCAGTAGTTCTGTTCCATACATATTTTTTATTGATTCATATTCTCCATAATATTAATAATGATTTAAAAATAATATGTACTATATATATATAGTCATATATAATGTTATATATAGAAAAAAAATTTACACGATTCATTGATACAATTTCATGTACAAATGCGTGAACATTGTTTATTTATTTTTATAGATGGAATTAAAATATAGTATATAATATATCAACATATGATAATCATTATTTTACATATCTATCAAATATTTCCATTGAAAATATCTTAATTATAATATATTTTAAAATAAAATAAAAAATGTGTAATATCACATCATGGATGTAGCAATACACATGTACTGGAGAGCGACATTACAATTTTCCAACAATATAGGAGATAAGAAGATAAATATGATATGATATTTAATTAAATTTAATTATTCCATAAATATTACATATTTTTATTAAATAAATCATTATATACACCATTGGTATGATGTGATGGAAAATGAATTATATCTGTTCATGAGGTGCGTGTCCGCCATTCACACGATTGATAATTTCTTTTATATTTTGACTGGAGTAGATATTGATATGGGTTCCACATTAAATTAATAAAATATAAGTACATTTAATATATATTTTTATTATTCAAGAATATTGGAAGAAATTTTTATGAACCTGGAAGAAGAAATAATATAATACAGTTGGTTATGAATGAGAACTCTTTTTCATACAACCTCTTTAGGATAGCACCAAAATCATTCTTCAAAGGGATTCCAAACAAAAAATACTGTATTATGTGGTAAGATAATTAAATAAGGTATTTTAGAATATCATTAATGATAAAATGGTTTTGAAATTGTGATTTTGATAGTTTTATGGGTGATATTTTATAAGTGGGAGAGAGGAAACAATTTATTATTTTGAATTGAATAAAATATACACATGTTTTACAAACAACCTATGGCTCAAAAAAATTCCATTACAAATAAGTATATTATATAATGTTAATATATGTATATCGAATATATATTATATATTATTTTGTTCCTTTTAATCCTTTTCATTTTTCATTATCATATAGTAAACACATTTTATCTTATACTACAATACTTACATTTTATTATTTCTGTAATTCATTATGAAAATTAATTATGTTTAAAATATTATATAATATAAATTATTATTATTATAAAACATAAATTTATTTTTCATAATTCAATTAATTTAAGAGTTATAATTTAATTTTTTATCAAACCTGTAAATGTGATGAAAAAAGATGTTTTCCAATGAAATTTATTTCACAAGTTTTAAAAAAATCAATATAAAACAACAATATGAAATGGATTCCAATGAAAAAAATTAGACTAATAATTATATAATTTATATTATATTACATTAATATAATCCTTCAAAATTATTATTTTAACTACATTATCCGAAAAATTAGTTTTTAAGAAAAAACAAATTTTCTCACTATATGTTGAAAAATTAATGTTTTTAGAATATATTACGAAAAACACTCTATCATGATTTTGTATTATTGAATCCAAAATATAATTGATCATTTTCATATATTTTTTTTAAAGTGGAAAATATTAATTAAATTTTATTCACTAAAAACAATAAAAATAATATTTGAGTGGAATGATTATTTTTTGAAGCATATATATACATTATTAAATGTTATATATATATATATATATATTACATATTTAAAACCACTACACATAATATTAAAAATATGGTTATTCCTATTCATACCTCCACATTTATATGTTATCTTCTAATTTTTAATTTTAAATTATAAAATCAATATTATATTTTTGTTTGGTAAAATTCCTTGTGTCGTGAAACATATGCTATCAATTATATAAAATCAACATTCAAGAAAAGTATTTCATAAAATCATGCAATATTACATTATGTAATATGTTTGATGTAACATAATTATTCCAATTTCATTACCCATGGCTTCATTTAAATGTTTCATCATATGTTTGAGTGCAACTCTGAGTGGAAATTTATGAAAATAAACCATATTTATTTCATCCATGTAAAAGAATTTAATAAAACATATTTTTATGGGTATTATGATATGATAAATCTGTGAACATGATTATGATTCTAAAAAATTATTAATATACCTACTTTAATACCAGATGATGTGACCCAAACACAATCATTACTAAATAATACTTCCTTATCAAAAATTGATTATCATGCATATACAAAAATTGTTGGGTTTATATTTTTATATATTTACTTAATATTTAATAATAATAACCCATATGTTTTTTAGCTAATGAAAATTTTCCAATATAAAAATATATTCATTTTCAATAATATGTCATAGATTGTAACCTAAAAATGATTCTATAACTGATATTATACTAATCCAATCCTATTAAATTATCTTCAGCATAACATTGCGAAATTGACAAATATGAAGTGAAAGATAAAACTTTATGTTAGAAAAATCATTGAATATATCAACAAATTATCATAAAAAATCAAAATATAAAAATCATGGCTTAATGGAATCTTCATAAAAAATTAAAATAACACCAAATAATTCAGAGATTATAAATCCAGGATCTTGTCATAGTGTTATGTCATCACAAAATACATGAGTCATATGTGCATGAAATCAATGATAATATATCATGATACATTTGATTATAAAATTATAATAAAAAATATTATATATTTCCCTTTAATTAAATATAATATTAGAATATAATTTCCCTTTTGAGGGGCCACTGAATACATAACCATTATATTGTGCGAAAATTCTAATAAATGATTGGGTTAGACCCTAATCCTATTTAATACATGGTAGACATAGAATAATAATATATTTGGACAACTCCCCATTCCCTTATATATAGACTAATATTATTTTATTCCTTAATCAATATATTATATGTCTAAATAATTAATGGACAACAAGACATATAATAAAAACCATATACATGTATGCCTTAACATCAAAAAAAATATTTATCATTTACAGTTATAATAATTAACTTGTGTAAAAGAAACATGTCTGATAGTTTTTTTAAATGAAATAATTTGGTTAATTTCATTAAAATATATTACAAATCAATCACTATTAAAATATAATTTATCTTGGGATATATGAGAAACCAACAAAAACAAAATCTGCTACATGGAATTTCTATGCGGTATTAGACATGTTAAATTTGGTAACATAATAAGTATAATAAAAACATTAAATCATAACAAATATGTGTATTAACAGGGAATTTGTTGTATTTTACTAAATAAATTTATATATATATATATTAGATAATAAATTAAAAAATATAGTGTAAATAAAAAACTTAATATCATTATCATAAATCATTTGTAACATTTTTATAAAAATAAATATAATGTCACATAAAAATTTATATTCATTTTATTCCTAAAAATACATTAGAATGTAATTTTAAAAATAAATTAATATAAATTAATAATTAAAATAAACTATACTTATGATATTAAATATCTGGTGTAATATTCAATTGTCCAAATAAATTAAATCCCTTTAAGAATCATATAGCAAATTTATATTATTTTTTTAAAAAAACAATTATTATTAGAAATATATATAAAATTTTATAACTATTAAAATTTATAAGTGATGTTAAATTAGGAGTAATATTAAAATGATGGTGAAATACATTCATATTGAAAATATTTGAAAATAAAATCATTTCACACTTTATTGAAAATTCAAAAAAATATAGTTAAAAATTTAAAAAGGTTTGAGTTTGGTTTATAGAAAATGGAATATGATTAAATTAATTTATCATTGTATATCTTTAACAAAATTATATTCTTTTCATAATACTGACTATGGATATGGAAGATAAAGAGTTGGTTAAAATATATATAACCATTTGATATAATTATTTTGTGTACAACCTGTTATGAAATTCTCTATAATAATCGCTTTAAAAATAAAAATATAATGAAATTAAATAACAATGTAAATAATATGATTAAATATATAATTTATTAATGAGGAAATTCATATACCATAAAATTAATACTGGATTATTACCCAAAAGATGTATTAAGATAGAATTTCTGGATGATAAACCATTCATAAATTCATAAAATATGATTCAAAACCACGTAAATGATAAAAAATGATATCAATTGTAAATAAATATAAATTCAAAAAAATTAGGATGAAACAAATCCATTTTCCTCATCCACACCAAAATAAAATTCAATATAAAACATACTCTAATATAATAAAATTAAGATGAAAAATCTTATCAAAAATATGACATATGATACATGAATCATAAAAAGAAATCATTATGTGAAAAATATATAAATCTCCAGATTTTTTCAAAAAACCACATAGACACATTATTTTTATTAACACAAATAATCATTATATAACATATTTTGTGAAGATTTATAATAACCATATAAATGGTTATTTAGTTAAAAATATCCTAAATAATGATTCATTCTTGGTATAATGAATAATAACCTATTTTATTTTGAAATAATATTTATAATACACAAAATATCTTAATATATTTATATTTATGTAATATTCTTCCATTAACATGTAATTTTTTAGTATGAAATTTTTAATAACAATTTGTGGAAATCAAAATATGGGAATTAATTTTTTTTCCTATCAATATTTTACTTTTTGGTATCTAGTACTTGTACCTTGGCCATTATTCAATAATATTATTCATTCAATTAATATTATGTTGATTAAATATGTTAACATTTATAACAATACATGTATGGGCGTGATGAAAAATAAATTTTATCGAATGGTGAAGTTGGTAGTCTACATAATCAAATGAGTGACGTTTCAATTATCAAACATGTGGGGATTGAGGAGAAATAACAAAATATTTTATACTCACTAAAACATTCATATTTCTTAGATATGTTATGTAATCATTTAATCTATCTAAAAAAATCTTTATTGGAGAGTAATGAAAAATTATATACATTTATTCATAGTTGAAATAATCCAAAGATACTCATGATATACATTTTTACTTTCCATTTAGAGTACATTCAATATTAACTTTTTATTCAACAAACATAAAAAAATTTAATAATAATTATTTTACTTTTCTTATTAGTTTGACGTATTTATATAAAACATCATTTAGGTGAATGAAAAAATTATCATGAAAGAACATAGTTAGGTCGATTACCTCCTCTAAAACTATACAATATTTTTTCCATCCTTATTTATTCATGTTATGTACTTTGGAGAAACAAGAACATATAGGTTATTAGTTTTATTGTTGGGATGTAATATGGGAATCTATCAGTGGAGACAAGGTGAGGAATGTGTGTGTGTGGATGTGAGGAGAGGAGGTACCTTTTAAATTTTTTTGGAATGACACCAATATAAATAACATTAACATTAAAAAAAATATTAGTTCCATTGGAAGGTTGAATAATATGATCCATATATAGATTATAATATGGAAGAGGACATATATACACTTTTTCTATATAAATATTATTTTTTATATTCTATATGTTATTAATTAATTTAACACCCCCGTTTACAATTATACATTTTTCATTGTGAAAAATTATACCATGTTGAAATATTTTTATTATTGAGAACAAAAATTTTACTTATTTTATATATAAAAATTATTATACTATATATGGATTACTTCTTTATTGATTCAATTTATAAAATTGGATGATATTGATTCTTGTATCATCAATTGAACCATGTAAAGAAATTGTTTTTATTAAATATATTTCATTGCATAAGATATAATATTTTCTCCTCCTTCATAACAGTAAAAATTATAATAATACTATATTTAATTGAATATATTATATTCAAATTTTATTATAATATTTTATAATTATAGATTAATTTAATTAGTTAAGATACAAATAAATTATGTCTAAAAAAAATATGATAAAATATCTCCTTCTTCTTGAAATTACTTTAACATATTCTATATACATTTTATAAACAATTTAATAAATATTATTTCTTTTATTAAATGTCTAATATATAACTTTTTATATATTTATTACTAAAAAATAAAATATTATAATTTTTATAAAACTAATATAATTATACAATGATTTTAAATCATAAATTTTCATTTAAATAAGATTTATTAAACTAAAATTGAATGTTATTTCAAAAAAATTCCATGAGACAAACAAACTAATTTTACATATTTCTAATTCAACATTATAAAAAATTCATACAGATATAATTCCTAAAAAATAATAAATTTAATGAAAATTGTTGTTTTGATGAATTAATTTAAAAAAATCTCTTTAGAAACAATTCTATATTATTTAGTGAAAATAAATACCTTTAATAAAAAAAATTATTTAATTATTTATTCCATAATAATATCTATTACTTTATTATATTTCATATTAAAAATAATAATTATTTACTTAAATTCATATTTATGTGCATCACAAGATATTTAAAATATCAAATTCACAAAATATTAAAATTTATAATAAAATCCATGGATGATATATTTACCTCTTCACTAAATTATAACCTCTAAAATTACTTTTTATATTATCAAAACACAGGTTTCTCCAAGTATTTTTAACCTCTGGTATATATTTTATCCCAAAATTTTTTTCAATGTTTATACTAGGGAGCATAGTTTTTCATAAGTAATCGTTTATGTAACCATGTATGTATTATTATAAGTTTTATATGTTTAAATTATTTGTTAAATATGTACATTTATAGTTGACTAATGTTATCCACATTATACATATTAATTTTTATACAATGTAAGTGTAAATAAACATGAAAAAATGAAAACTTTATTTCATTTTCAATTATTAAAAAAAACTTGTCCTCTGTTGTCTTATTCCTTTAATTTACACATTTTATTCATTTTATATGAATTTTAATGACAAATATTTAATCTTAAATAACAAAAAAACCATAAAAGGATCTATAGATACTATATTGGATAGTTTTCATAATTATATGTATTCAATGATATCCTTTTTCTTCATATTTGTAGATAACTACTAATTAAAGAAATATTTTCAACATTATTAGTAATAATAAAAAATATTTATATATTATCATATAAATTTTTACTATTTAAATTTCTATGGAATAAATACAATCAATAATATTCTTAAATCATATACAAATGACATTACCAATAAAAATAATGAAAATATTCCTAACCAAATTTCAATCCAAAAATTTATGGAATGTTGTACCCATATAATTCATCAGTAACAATATCCCCAGATTCTGTCCCATATGAATAAACATATTTGAAAATATTATATAGTTCAAATACTAGTAATCATTTCATAATAAATCCATGAAATTAACCAATTAAAATCATATATGATTCCAAATATTAATATAGACATTATTCCACAATTAATATCAACCACTTGAATATAAAATCCCATACTATAAAATAATTCTAAATTCACCTTAATCCTATGATATTACAAAAAATTTAGTGATCATTTCTTAAATTTACATTAATCACCCTGTCACCACATCATATTTTTGTACTAGTGATTTGTTTATTATT
This sequence comes from Viscum album, assembly GCA_963277665.1. Lineage (NCBI taxonomy): Eukaryota > Viridiplantae > Streptophyta > Magnoliopsida > Santalales > Viscaceae > Viscum > Viscum album. The sequence goes on along the minus strand of OY728148.1, from coordinate 7,282,099 downwards.
TATCATATTATCGTAAAAATACGATAATTATTTAAAAACCACTATCATGAGATCTATAAAAATAACAACCCCAAAGGTTTAATATCCTTCTGATTTTATTCTTCTTTGAAAATAATTAAAAATATAATAACACATCTTAATTTATAATCAAATATAACCTTAAAATGGATATCTATTCCTTAAAAAATAATCATATTAAAAAAACATAAAATATATCACTCTTTAATTTTACATAGACAATAAAATCCAAAAAATTAAATTTATCGAAACCAATATTTAAATACAGTTGTGATTCTACAAAAAGATACAATGAGTTAATTTTCTAGAAATATACACTTTTACTAACAGATTAGATAGCAAAAAAGTTAACCTAACATAATCTACCAAAATACAAATGTATCTATCCAAATATATGTCACCTAATGACTAAAACACCTCTTAGATTTATGTTTTTTTTTGAATTAGAAAAAATCATTACCACGAAAAACTATTAGAATTATGATGAAATGATCATTTTCCATAACATAAAAATATTTTAGTATTCCATGGTAGGTGTTACAAAATATCCAAAAAAATATACAAAAGATATTCCACAAAAAAATATCATGTATAATATTTTTATTTATAAATTTGGGAAATAAAAACATTATAGAGGTGGGATAAAATTAATAGTAAGAGATATAATGGGAGATACCAATGAATAATAATTAGTTAGAATCATATTCACCAATTTCTATGAGAATGAAAAATAAAAAAATTAAAATTATACCCAATAAGTAATAGACCAAAAATCCTGATTCATAGAATTTCTATATTACATAATTTATCATGATCCATGTGAGAATATTATATTTATAAGAATATAGTATATAGAGTAATATGAATATAATTATACATAGAAAATTTTGTATAAAACCTCACTATATTTTAAATTATCCCATTGTGGACAAAGACCAATTGTGGATTTTTCTCACTACAAAAATTCATTGAAATTGTAGAATAAAGAATAAAATATTATATAGAGTTCACACACCCTTCATTAAATAGAATATCATGTTATGTAAAGTTTAATTAATTCATTTAATGGATAGAAAATGATGATCCCACCCATCACACATTGAAATATAATTAATTTTAAAATAAAATAATTTAAAAAATTCATTATTCCTTCCAAACTAGATTGACCATTGGGAAAAAATTATTTCCTTAAAAAATAAAAAACTAGAATTATAAAATATAATGAGAATTCATGTTGATTCTATAGTAATAAAATATCAAATTTAAACACCAGAAATAATTATGTATTTTTATATAAAGGACCAACCCTACTAACAAAAACGAGATATAAAAAATTTTAATATAGAATTACTTAAGTGGGAAATAATAACATAATGAATTTACATAAAAAGATAAATTATCTCAATGATTTATATCAAAATATATAAACTGGTTGATATTGAAATTAATATATAATAGATATATATTTTATTATTATAATGGAATATATAGGTAACAATAATAAAATAAATTTTATAAAATTATTTTATCTTTTCTATAAAAAGTAACATACACGTCACTTATAAAAAATAATTCATGATATTTATGTGTTCATTAAAAAACATTATGATATAATTTACTATAATTAAATATTGAAAATAAATTATTATTAACAACTTTAAATGTGGAGTGGAAGATATAAATATTTATAAAAATGAAAAACATTTTGATCACATTTAAAAAATAAAATAATATCATTTTCATCTAAAATATTGTGTTTATAGAATTATAGGAATTCATATAATATTGGAAATAAATAAAAACATATAAATAATTTTCATAATGAAGAATGAATATAACATCTGAAAATTTATTCATTTGTAATACATTTAAAAAGATATTCTCTTCTAAATTTGTTAATGGAATTCAAAAATGTCTTCTATAGATAATGTTAAATTGATTCATTTTTAACAGTTGAATGTAATGTAAAATTATATATAAATCAAATGTTAAAAATCATTGATATATATATATGATCATTTATGAATGAATATTAATAATATGGATATGTATTAGAATTAGTTGTTAAAATACTAAAATATAATAAAATAATAATATTAAATAACAAAATTTATATGTTTTATGATTGAAATCCAATGAAATAAAAAACATGATAAATAACATAACATTTATTTAAAATAAATATGGTTATGATATAGTATCCATGAGACCAAATATACAAACTATATTAAATAAAATAATTTCATAGCTTGAAACATGTTTTTTTGACATGCTTTATGTCAGGGCATGCAAGCCGGGTATTGTGGTTATTCACTATTGGTGTGTTGTACCACACATTCCCACTTTCTAATTAGGAGAGGCATTCATCACATATTCAGCAGCATCTACTCATTGATTGAAATAATATGATGGGGGGACAGTCCCTCCAAACATGGATTCATCCTTAGAACTCATCAACAAGTCTTAGTCGCCCTAAAACATTAAGATATTTTTCATGAAACTCATTTTTAGTGCCATATTTTATTGTAAACTGTTATATTATGTTGATTTTATTTAGAAATTTCAAGGGATTTTGATAGGGAATCATCCTTCGGTCATGGGATAAGTCTCATTGGGAATTAGTGGCATTTATAGAAAATTGAACATTGGTCACCTATATTATTACTCATAAATGGACTTCTCGAGGCAACATAAACCCATGGTATACTATTTTATCACATGGTATCTAATTCCAGATTCATGATTTAGAGTTTTTCCTCAAGAATAACATGTTTAATGTTAGGTAGGATGTAATTATAATTTCTATTAGAAATTGTGGTTCAATCATTTAACATCTTGAGAAGATAAATTTTTATGATCATAACGCTTGGGATGGTAGATCAGATAGGTGTATCCAAAGGATAGATCACCTAGATGGTTTACCAAAAGGAATGAATATAACTACAAATAAGGAAGTACATGGGATTGCAACTTCAATTAAGGGAAGGTTTCACACCATGAAAGGGTACATCCCAAGTAATCAAGCACCAAAATTTACCAGATTGATAGATCCAAATGCATAATGTTTATGGTATTTTGATAGAATATACTAGAATGAGAAGGTTTAAAATCATGAAGGATCAAAATGAAATTCTAGAGGTTTGGTCGGTGATGTATACCTTAATGTGGGGACACATAGGTTTAGAATTAGTTGGGATTGATCCTCATAAAGGCTTATTAATGACAATGATTAAACGTTTGAGATTAAAAACCACTTACATCAAGATGTATGATGGTGGGATTACATATTGATACTTCTCTTCGATAGAAGATTTATCTTGGTTGGTTGATGAGGGGTGTGGGGATTAAGAACCGATTATACTCTTGTACTTTTAGGACCAACGATGATGATGATGTGGTTTATTCAATGCGGAAATCCATATGGATGACATGATATCTCCATGAATAGTTTGAGGTGAGGAATCATGTTATAATCGAATATATATAAGATCTTCCATATTTAATGAAAATATCACAATAGGTTGTCTTATATCAGGTTATAATCATGATTTATGTGAATAAATTAATATAAATGAATGGAATCGATGGGTTACTGATATTTTTAGCCAAGAACCTCTTAGTGTCTAACTATATACATTTTCTAGGAGATAGGGATCAATGTACACATAGTTCAAACACCATGTTGAGTATATCATAATACTACATGGATGAGAGTGAACTGAAATAAATATAATTATATTGATCATGAACCACGTGGTGGGTTCACACATATCTCAATTAGATGAGAATCGAAGTCCACATAGTTTCGAGGGTGGAGTTGGGGCTTACACCAGATGTGGGGGCCCAAGAATGTGGTGTGGGGATAATGCATTAAAGCATCCCAACTGGGTCTAAAAGAGATGTTACCTTCGGGTGGGAGGTGTCCCTTCAAAGTTATAGTGGATTGATCGAAATATTGTGATGTGATTCAATGATGGTGGATGCTGATATCCATGATGTGAAGCCCTTCGAGGATGGAACCATGGTTTACAAATGTTTAGTGACGAAACTCATAGAGGAATCCTACATACCCTATTAAAACACATGGATCAAAAATAAATGTAGTTAGGATGTTCGCGGTTTACCCATAGCAAGTGTCCTGTAGAGGTGGAATATATTTCTTAGTCGCGGAGTCATTCCATGGAATATATGTGTCAGAATCACTACATACATAGAATCCCATATAAGTCATTCTTTGCGTGAGAAACAGTATGAGGCCACAGACCAGATGGTCAAAACATGGAAGATTCATTGTTAAGGGATGATGTGGGGTTTACTCCTATAATAGGGCCTCAAAAAATAATAAAGGGAGAGGGTGAGATGTTGAGAGTCCCTAACAACAAAACCCTTCTATTAATTGAATCTTGAGGAGTAAATGATGACCAAGAGTTATGAATCATTCAATAAAGGCAATTTTCATACACAAGGGTGGATACACCTTAATGTGGTATGGATGTTATTCGATGTGAGGAAGAACATATTCCTTGTAATGAATATCTCACACCAATGAAATTAGTAGTCAAGTAAAATGATTGATGTAGGGAACCTGATGTGAATTTCACATGATGAGGATCCAATTTAGCATTTTGTACAGAGGGTGATGGGGCTTGGAAGATTAAAATCATACTACATGGATGGGGATTGATCATTTTTTACCCCATGGACTTACATAAAAGATACCCACCCAAACACAGGGAAGGTGAGGCACTAGCAATGCTAAATTAGAATGTGGAGGAGGAATATTCAGTCATCATGACTATGCCAAAATGAAAGAGCCATTGTCATACCTATGATGAAAAGAAAAACTTAGGTAATCACAAAAGACAAAAGCACATAATGGACCAAGAGGTCACCATGTACAAGATTTTGGGGCAACATAAAAGAAGGTGTCACAAAATAAGGGTCCTCACTAAGAGGTACATTTCATATCGTATGTTCATTGTGGAGGTTAGGGGATTTGTGGTGAAATGAGCCTCACGATACAAGGTGGCAATTCATTGGCATGATGTCCCTATGAAGGAAAGTATTTCATTATGATATCATAATTCTCTGTAAAACCCCATGTACCAGAAGGGAATTCCTTCTTCATACAGGAAACGAGACTTCTCTAAGGGCACCCCTACCATAAGAATGGGTTAATAAAAATATGGGAATGTGGGTTTCATAATGCTTCAGTAACTATAGTGATTCATTTTTCTCTCGAGTCTACAGTGCTCATGGGCTTCACCAAATAAGAGATCGTATGTTGTTAGGTCCAGAAAATATGAATTAGAGGTGGGGTAAGCTCTCTATTTATAAAATAATGGTTTTAGCGATGCTCGCAGGCCCACTAGAAAGAAAACATGATCAACATGAAGAGACATAGCACCATATGACTCCCTACGAAGCCTGCATCCTACTGTATCGTTATTGTGGGGCTCATCAAACATGTAGAAAATAAATAAAATAAATTCTAACATTGTGTGAGGATCTTCAGACTCATAAAGAGTTTTCTCAATGCCTATAGATTGTTGGAGGGCTAGGGGTGGTGCAAAAGAGAATCACGAGGTATACAAAATTGATGGGTTTTTCATCTATTGTGCTCATATTTCATCTCAACTATCTATGGATTTGGTCAAATTATCAATTTCAATGTATTTTAGATCCAAAAAATACCCCATTATAATGAGATCTAATGGGAAAGATAGGGTATGATTCTGAGGGTAAATCTTTAAATACAGGACAATCAAGAAGATGGATCCCGATGAATGGTTTGTGATGTGTGTTGGACATGTTCGTTAAAAAAACTGGGGGCATGAGGTCCTTCATGAATGTCAGTCATCTGATGCATAAAAATAGTGTGAAATTGTCCCATTTTCCATAATAAATTTCTGTGAAATTTTTTTCAAAATATAGAATTTCCCAAAGTATTCCAGGATAAAACCATGACTCTACGATCCTGGTTCATTGTCCATTGATCTGCGAATTCAATTAATTAAACTAGTGAATTAAAAAAATTCTTAAAGAAAAATACTTAGAATTCAACATATCCCTGATCTAGGGAACTATGAATGATCATTGCTAAATAGATTGGAAAACAGGTTTATAGATATGATTATGTCCATGGATGGTCAAGAAGATGCTCGATAGGTCCTTGAAGATTCACCCCTAAAGAAAGATTTGATGAGGAAACATCATCACGGTGGAGTATTCCTGGAATAATAATATCTAGAATATTTGATGTAGATTTGGTTAGTAGTGAAAATTTCTACCCCACATTGAAGATGATTTCATTGTATTGGTTTAGTCTGACGGAGAATGTCTTCATCCTAAAAGCAAGCATGCATGATACAAATTAATAGTTCATAGGTATAACAGGGAAAATATGGAACAATTTGTTGATGTCCATGCTTGGAAGGATCACTAGCCTATCACAATGGACTATATCTAAACCCATCCCAGCAATATTGATGGGAAACCATTGTATCCAAAGTGATCATCCATAAAATACAATAAAATATTATAGGAAGGGTCTGGGAATGTTAAATGGTTATACAGATGATTGAGACCTTTACCAATGTAGTTACATCACATTGGAATGGTCCTCAAGATATTTTATGTGCATTTCATGGGCGGTGTTTTGAGCAGAGATGAGGATAGTAGCTATGTATGAAGTTACATGATCTTCCCAATTCCAAATCTACCTACCGGGTGATTTTATGTTAAATGTGATGAGTATGTGGTCATAAAGGTACAAAAAATTTCATTTATATCACGTGGATGTTGGCATCGGCCTCTAGCTACTCCATTATATTTCAGGAATTCTCATATATAGGGTAATTTACATCAAATTAATCCCCTCAGATAATTAATCATATGATCTATAGAACACGCCACATCATGAAAATAAACTACTAGATATACAGTTAGGCACTGAAAAAGATAAAAAAATAAAAAAAGATGTCTGCTTTATAAAGTGGTTTAGTAGTTACTCATCCATTCCTATTGACATGCCCACTAAGAGGGATATAGAAACCATAAAACAACGGTAGAGGAATCGAACCTGCTCATGAGGGTCTCAGTGAGGTAGGTAATGTTCTTACTAAAAGATCACTGAGGATATACATTTTCATCTATGGGGTTACATCATCACTATTGAGAATCAACGAATAATCAGGATTCCTAGGTTCTTATTTTTTTCACATCTTCAAGTGGATGCTGTTGGTCATAGATTATCCTATGGGCGCACGGTTGAGAATTTTCATCATTGAGGCAGTGCTGACAATGGGGAAGCACATCAACTTCAGAATCCCATTTTTTGGAAAATATTTTTAACATGTTTTTTCATATCATTGATGCGATGAAGCTGATACACATGTGTTTGATTCTTCTATTCTTGTATGGATGGGTGGCATCGCACATGGGGGGTATGAATACGTGAATCCTATATCCCCTCATATGAAATATTTTTTACTAAAAATTCTATCCATTTCAAAAAAATTTCCCCTTTATTAAAAATTTCATGATTGTATCGAGAAGGATTTGCAGGGAAGAACAATTCACCTTTAATAGGATCATTAAATGATTATGGAGTGGTAATTGAATATAATATATAATATATCTAGGTCATTCAAGTAGAATAACTGGTTGGACGGGTTAATGGTGATCCAATTTGTAAATTTCAACTCACATGGTTTCTTAAGGTAGTTCAAATGTCTATATAGACTTACCCAGATGGTGTACATGGGGGAACATCATAAAGAAAATCCATGTGTGATGACATAGCTATGGATCCTGTTCACTTGAGATGATGGAATGACATGGGATATAGATTCTCCATCCAATGCTTCATTTTGTATTTTCGGGGCATATGAAATGGTTTTAGAGGCTATCTACATACGATAAATGCAAGAACAATGAACCATTCAAGAAATCATGTGAGTTCCCCCTACCACAAGGTTGGGGCTCAATAGTCATGAGAGTACATTGTGGTGTTATGGCAGCTGTACATCAAGGTGGAGGGGATTTACCAGTAGATCCAATATTTCTAAGGCCTTCACGAAGAAAAATTTGATGAAGAGAAATAGTAGTAGGACTGATGGAAGGATTCAGACAGACTTGTGATGAAGGGGGAACCATAAAAAGGGTTCCGTAGAGAACCAAACCATGCTCCTGGGAAGAAGACACATTATATAGACACATCTAAAGATTCCATCTATCATAAGTATTAGTAATAATGCGATGTGAACATGAATTTTTAAAATTCTCAAGAAAGTTGGTATCATCTAAACTAGTTTAGGATGAATATACTATGAATTGTGCCATCCAAAGGGTATTTTATTATCCTTGACGGGATGGAAAAATAGTACATGTTAATGTTGGATAGTCTATAGTAATCTCAATGAGATATAAAACCAATGAAATATCAGGTGAACGTATTAATGGACATGAAATCATATCTAAAACTATCAATGGACGAGTTGGCTAGGTTATTCCCTTTCCAAATGAATCGGTCGATTCATGGGAGAATATTCCCACAATGTTAGTCCTCTTGTGGAAGGCATGGTAACACCCTTAGTGAAAACATCCTTGGGATGATCTGCTGAATCTCTTAAAGTAAGCTGTATCAAATTCCCTTTTACTATTTTCCCTATTATTTTTATCTAAATTCATCGATTGACATCTACTAATGTAAAATGATCCTTTGAAAATGAAACCATACTCATAGGCAAGAAGGCATATCACGGCTGCATGGGACCAAGCATAATTCCCCTTCATAGGGAAGTATCATCTAAAAGGCTAATAATCAATTATTTGGATTGGTTGACCACCCAATGATATATAGATACTTAAGTTATATATGGGGTTCCATGCCCTGAAATTCCAATTATAACAACTCGGGAGCATCAGAAACCGTCCCATGTCCACTATGTGTATCCTCCATCACAGAGTCATGCATAGTATTTATTCAACCAAAATAACTAATATAAACATTATCTAGATATTCCTTTTATTATAGTGTTCTCTTCTAGGGGTATTGGTCTGAGGGCTCGGTGCTTCATTCTTGAAAAAAGGGTGTGTCCACATAGATCTTGGTATCTTAGAAAACTAGTGCATGAATTTTGGTGAATGATCTATAGTGATTTTATGTATCATTGATTTTGGAAATGATAGGTGTTACCTTATCAAGGTGGGAATGAGTGATAAAGATCAATTTAATGTAATGGATCCCAATCCATCTGACAAGATTCTTGAATAAGATCCCACTACTGAATTCCTAGACAAATTTCAATAGTTTGAGCCTTCTACTCTGGAAGAGTTAGATGAGTCTGATTTTAATACGGTCAAGGAAATTCAAGGGAACTAACACCAGCTATGGAATATGGTCAAATGCTTATTTTGAAATATGCCATAACCATTGTGGATAAGCAAGATAGGATCACATATCCAATGGCTACATGATCTGGGTCTTAGAAAGACGTATTCCCAAGGTCTACACATGCTCCTTTTGTATTACCTTACAAAAAATTTATGAGGAACTAGTAACTAATTATATGTATCATGTCACCATGATAATTCAATTAGTATTCAAAATCCTCAGGTTTCTAAACAAGAGATCCAACACGTGTGAGGGATGGCAGAAGAGCCCTCTTCTTATGTTATAACCCAATCAGAACTAGAAACATGATTTAGAGTCCAACTTTTTGAATACCAAAAGTGGTTTAGATAGATAGTCAATAAATTTGATAATATTTGAACTGGTTCGTACTGAGAATAATCTAGGGAGGATGAGATTCACCATGAATAAAATGAATAAGAATGATAGCTCATGTGATGATAGGAGATATAGAAGGCTACATACCAAAGGGGAAAAGAGGTGAAACACTCTATTGAATGGGTGGATACCTAGGGGATATGTATTTCCATAATGATTAAAGGGGTCTTCAATAAATTTTATACATAATTATAAATGAACACAATTTTTCTGGATTTAATTATTTCATCTCAATGACATATGTGAAAAAAACAATGTCGAATCCCAATGTTCACGTGGATCATGGCCAGTGTGAGAAACAATGGATGGCGACCTAATCATTTATATTGAATGCGAGTGTAAAATATTTATTGAATAATTGTGTTCTATTATTATTGACTAACCACTAGAATCATTTGGGTTGAATGTGGGTGTGATTGGGGAACATGGCTCTTAGAACATCCAATTTTCTTCTCTAAATGTGAAATAGTTAATGAATGGGATACCATCAAGGGAATAAGAACTATTCGAAAAAGGGGGTCAGAATTTGGATTCATGATAGCTAGAATATGTATCAAAATGGGGGAAAATCATGATATAGGACTACGATTAACAATGATCAACAATGTAACCCCAATATATCGTATCCTAAAGTGGCTACAAATAAACAAGGGTTGATTATTGACCATGTTCTATACATGGAACATGTCTTGAATTTTCATACAATGACATCGTTAAATTTGGCCCAATATATTAGGTGATCCAAATAGGAATGGGTCTAGGCCATTAGAGGGCCCATTTGTAAAATACTATTTATGAGGATCCAAGTAATGGGGTAGAAAACTTGTTGAAATGGAGAGGAAATATGTTTGAATAGTATCTTTCACTCTTTTGGTTATTCTACCCATGATTAGAAAAAAATGGTATAAAAATATAAGTATAAATAAGTATCAACATTTTTCAAAGGGGGGCATAAAATCAATGGATGAGTGACATCTAATTATGTGAATAATGACATAGATGACTTGGCACAAAGGAGGGAACATCTCAGATGAGTATTTGGGAATGAAAAAAATAATGTAGCATAGTATCATATGGTAAAGATAACACATGGAATAATTTAATTTCATGAAATAAGCTCATTTCATATAGTATATCATCATGTGACTAGGATGCTTCAAATAGTTTGGGTAATACTACATGGACCTTGGAAATATCTATTGATATAATACATGTGTGTCATAGAGGGAATGAGCCTGACATGAATGATACAAAGGGGGATTTTATACCACAAAACTATATAGGAATAGATGAGGAAGATATATATGTCATATGGTGAATGAAAAACATGACTTGAAGGTGGGACTTGAAGAAACATCTCCACAACACAAATCCTTGTGAGTATCCTATTTTATCATTATAGAGCTTGGACTGAGTACCCCTCACGTGGCTCAACCATATAGGTATTCACCATACCAAAATTACTAAGACCATATGATCTATGATTAGTATGTGAAACAAGGAATGGAAAAGGGGGTTTACATAGAATATGGTAGAACATATCATGGATATCACCGAGGATGATTTCTCACCATGATACATTGATGTGAAAAGAGGGTAAATCAAGAATTCCATGGATTGTGTGAATGGGAAAATGGTGAATAAGGGTCTGATATTGACTATTTCTAAAATAATGCAATAATAAGTACACCAGAAAATTATTCAGGGAGAAAATAATGGATACTTTATAAATATTGTATTAGTCATAGGATCTATTATCTACATATGAATATTTATTATAAAATTATCCCAAGATGTTATTTGAGATGAAGAGACATTAGAACATCACTATTAGGGGTTCCATCTAGATTTTAAGAATGATGAAAAACCCTAATGAATATGGAATTAAAGTGTGTATAGAACATATCAAAGTGTGGGATCCCAACCCAAGTGAGAGACTAGTTTATGGTTCCACTGTATGTACTACATCTAAGCCCAATGGTTACATAATCTTACTTAACATATAGATAGACCTAATGAATAATATTTAAGGCATATCTTCGTATCCTATAAGGATGGTAATCAAGATGAATATAGTTCATTAAAATTATTTTTAGGGAGAACACCACATGTATAGACAATCCTCTCTGACTAGGAAGTGGAAGCATCCATAGTCATCATGGGAAATCCTCAACTTGTTCAAGGTGGGATCACCATTTATTGTCATGTGGATGAAATAATATCTAAGTTTATGGTCATAGAGATTTGTCTAAATAAGGTTTCTCAAGTTGATGTGTGGTGAGATAATATGAAATCATCTCAACATATTCTTCTAGGGAATGAATCATACCGCACATTGATATTTAATCACGTGTAGTTTAGAGTTTTGTGGTGACGATTAATTTAACCTAACATGAATGAATGGAAATGTTGTGCATTGGAACATGGATTGAACCTCAGAGTCACTATATATCCTATATATGGACCCGGCCTTAAACATTACTTATTATTGAATTAAATGAATAATTCACATAGAGTATCTTTTCATGTTTAGAGTTTTAGGGAATTAGACCATAACTATTACATCTCAAAAGATTACACAGTAGACACTTCTAAAAAGTATCCGTTTTTTTCAAAACATGAACTCCAAAAAAAATCATTTCTAGTTCCATGTTTAAGAAAGCATGACTTTTTTTTGATTCAATCCTTTACCATATTCCACATTCTGTCATGTGAAAAAACATTTCAAAAAAAATGGGGTGAGCATAAAACGCTCAGCAAGGGATACACAAAGAAGGATAACTGTTAGTTATTCAAAACAACAAGTAAACCATGAATACTTAATCAAAGTAATAATTTTATCTTTTATGAAGCATAAAATACTATTCATTGAATAAAAAATAATTTCATACCCTTTTGTAACATAATATTACCATAAAACACATATACAGTACAGATAACATATAAAGGTAACTTGGGAGATAAACATACTTAAATGGAATAACCATACGGTCGACCTCCACACATATCACTTAATCGAATAGCAATATGACCAGCTTCCATACCCAATGCATTGGAGGTTATAACATAACCACCCATCCTGGTATTCATGGCACCACCTGTCCTATGTTTTATCACGTAACCACACGTAAAATGTACATGTACCATTATAAAATCATATGACATAAAACACATATAATGGAAATAAAACATTTCCACATTCTGATCACAATATATCACTTAAATATATCGACATAACAAATCCATTATAAAAAAAATTTCAATACCAAAATAAATAAATGAGTAAATGGTATTTATTTAATTTTATGAAACATTACGTCTTGTTGAGGAAGCCAAAGATCAAATAATACTCGTGATGACAACTAAGGTCATTGTCACAACGAATGTTAAATGAAGCTTTTCTTTTTGTTGTTTATTTAAAAGCTTTGTAGAAAAAGATTCATTTTGTATAAAATTAAAATTCAAAGGGGTTTATATAGTATATTAATGAAAGCCTTGTATTAGAAAAAAATATTCCTCTATGAAAGGAGATTGAGACGAAGTCCCTTACAAAGATGGTATCCTTGGATTAAGGATAAATAAATAACATAATTATGTGTGACAAAAGAATAAACCAAATATAAGTGGATATTAAGTGTAAAAAAATCATAGGCCATTCACACATATTCATAGAATGACATATTCAAGGAGTACAAGTTTTTCCCAAATAATCAAAATTGGGTTAAGAAATTCCCTTGCAAAAAATTTGACATCCTAACGGCGTCACATCCAAATTCTTAAAATGAGTTGATGAGATATAAAAAGGGTATATAATCATTTGGACATAAAATTTACATTAATAAGTTCATACAAGAACATATCCCAACATTACAATATGTAAATTAGATGACCCAAAAAATATGTCTTTTAAAAAGAGGAGGGTGAATGGTTCCCTTACCGACTTGGGTATCTTTTGAAACATACACCCCATGAAAGAAAGACAATACAACAATGATGTAAATACTAATTAAAAAAATTATATTAAACAAAAATAGTATAATGGTCAGTACATATACCACTCAATGGAAAAGGTGGAAAATGTAGCATAAATCTCAAGGGAATAAAAGTGAGATGAAAAATCCCTTAAGAAAACTCAGCAGCCTAACGACGCCACATTAAACATACAAAAATGGATTGATGACATAAAATAGGGTCTCTCATCATAGTAACATAAAATTTACAGCAAGATTAATATAAAATAACATACCCCATCATAAGAAAGAGGATCTTAAAGTAAGTTACATAAAAAGTGTACTTAAAAATAAAGAGAGAGGTAGGATCCCTTACCTCAAGTCCGACTTGTCTTGTTCGTTTCTTTATATTCATAAATAATAAACTATTTCCAATTTATAATTTCTTAATGAACTCATTTATAGTTTATTATTAAATTCATATCCCATATTATACTGTTATAACGATGAGTCAATTATGTGGGTTCATATAAAAATGTTTTGTCGATATTTGGTAAATGAGTCAAAAATGAACTTGTTTGAAAGGAATCATCCCTGTAGTTATAAGTAGATCATCTCCGGAATAGTATTAATGATTTAAATATCTTATATATCCAGTAAATATTAATTTTATACTATTCCATAACATTTGGAGATAAAAATGAAATTATATCCACCGTTCATGGAGACGGTAGGTCGTACGTACGCATGAACGCTACTTTAATTTCTTTGTCATATAAATGGAATATAAATTAATTGAGAGAGATATAAATATTATAATTACAATATTATATAAATGTTATATAGGTCAAATATGTTCATTAATTTCATTCTTTTTACATTCCATGTATTGCATGAACGAGTCACAACACTTGAGGGGGCAGTAGTCCTCACTTCCTCATATGAAATTATCGCATTTGCACAACATGAAAAGAATAAAAGTATGATTAAAATATAAAATATAGAAGAATATATAAAATATAAATTAAAAATATATAATATATAAAATACAGTTACATCATAATATCCATCTTTAGAGGTGTTAAAAGAATATGGAACAATCATCGTTTCGTGAGGCAGAAACTCCCCATCCACAGAAACAGTATGTTCTTTAACCATTAGACGGATGTGTGTGTAAGTGTAGCTCTAATACATCTTATAAAAACATCATGGTATATTTAATATATTTTTTTTGTTACAAAATAAAGGAATAAAAATAGTTTAGTGGGCTAGAAAATCAAAATAAGACAAAAGAACATAAGAGAAGACATTACCTTTAAACCAGGTAACTCTTTTTGATTTGAGATCAAATGCTCCCATGAAAAGAATTCTGCCCAAAGTTAGTCCTCTAGGAGTAAGAGACAGATGTGGAGAGACAATATGGTTAGGGGTTGGCCAAGACAAAGGCTTGATATGTGTGAGTAAGTTGGTAGAGGTGGGGGCCTTTTATAAGGGGAGAGGAGGGGCACTCTTCGAAAGTCTTGAAAAGTAACACTATTATAAAATGATTTTCGGATTTTAAAGGTCCCTCAATCATATATTTCGAGTATACGGTGATAATTGTTCTAAATCAACACATACAATAGGTTTTTGACATGCGTAGGTCTTTTATTTTACATTATCTTTTCATTTTATTTAAATCATTAAATAATGAGGTAATCACTGCATCATCATGGTGTCATAAATAATTTAATTGATGTAATGTCTAACAATTATAAAAAAATATCATGATGTAGATATATTCTTACCTTTATAATGAATATTTATAGTCAAACATATGACTTCTATAACCCCATGTAAATTTATTTTAGTAAAAAAACACATGTTTGTGTCATTTTAACTTTAACATTAAATAAAACGTTATTAATGTCATTTTCCTACAAAGTGGCTCCATGGGGTCCCCAAATTGACCCATGGATTTTCATGGTCGTTCATGACTCATCCAATAATGGTAGGACATGTTACAATGTCATTTCATATTATTAAAAAATTATTTTTACCATAAATTACACTAATTCCCTCTAATTGCGATTAAAAACAAAAAAGTTACTATTTACCAAAAAATTATTTTAATCCCATTGAACCAAATATTTCTTTCTAATGAAAACAATGAAAGTCGGATTTGTGAAATTCAAAACACAGAGGTGGTAAAATTTCATTTTAACGAAAAATGAGTTTTTTTATGTACCACTTAGTGGTTTCACTATTCATAAAAAATTGTCGTTTTTCAGAAAAATACCAAAAATACACCCTAAGCTATATTTGATATTCTGAATTCAAAAATGATGTATATTTTAAAAAATTAAATACATATAAGTTACATTAATTATTTTAATAATTAATTCCCTGTTTTCATAACAAATAGCATGTTTTTATGATACAATATATATCAAAAAATTGACACTAGATTAAGTCCAATTTCAAAGTGAAATTAATTCCAATGACCACTATTGGATTATATGGTAAAAATATATATTCTAATTTCACCTTAAAACCAATTAAAAAGATAATCTAATCATATAAATATATTAGATTAAAAAGGGGTTTTTAATTAAAATACAACATTTTTCACTATTCATTAAAAAATGATCTTTATCGGAAAAATTCCAAAAATTGACACAAAGTTAATTTTTATGTCCCGGTTCTAAAGAAGAATTTTATTTTCTCAAATATAACACATGAAATTGTAAAAAAGTGGATTTAAAAGAGGTTCGCCATCAAAAGGCGGTTAATCGACCTTTTAAAGAATATTAGAATGTTTACGCATAAAATTGGATTCATTCCCATTTTTAATAATCTAACATTTATTGTAAAAATAAAAAATATTTGACAAACATATATAATCATTTTTTAGTTATTTCTATTCATTCATGTACTTACAACGGCTAGGTGTTAACAACCATTAATGAAAAAATTATTTTATTATTAGAGTGCAATGTAAGATTTCAAAGGAACATGTTTTTGCGTATTGGGTAGGCCATCGAGATTAGCATTCACTTTTAATTAATATTAACATTTTATTCACCAAATTGGATAAATATAAAATTTTCATATTCTTTGTTTACATGGGCTGTTACATCCTTCTTCCCTTTTGGTAATTGAGTCCTCACAATTTTAAAATTGGGCTTCGAAACATCATTGAAAGTCCTGCATCAGAACAAGATTCGGTAAAACAATCACATTAAATGAAATAAAGAGAAGTAAAGAGGTCACCTTAGTTAAGACATACTAGGATTCCATGTAAGAAAAAATGGATATGGATGAAAAAGCAGTGTGTCATGTTCTGAGGGAGAGTGATAGAAAACATGTTTAGGAGAATGTTAACCATAAGAAAATCACAAACTTGTGGTGGGTTAAACGGTATTTGATTCCCCAGTAGGAAAAGTTAATAGAAAACATTTTTTAAGTTACTTTTCATTAAGGAAATTATTTTTGTTCTTAAGGATACATTCTTACTTGTCATGTTCACATTCAAATTTTACTAGATTTCTTACACAAACTCATACTTTCCCCAAATGATGAGTATTTAGGTATACTTGGTCACATTAAGAGTATTATAATCAACTTCTAGAGAATAACTAATCCATAAAAGAGAACTATATATTTCCCATGTCTTTAGACCCCTACCAAAACCAAAATTTTTAGAACAATATCAGATAATCCAAAAAAGGATAACCCTTTATAAAAAGAAAATCTATTCTTAATCTCTATAATTTGTCCAACAAAACCCAAATTTCTATGAGGACCGTTCGATAAAAAAATTTCACATAAAATTATTCAAATTAATCCAAAGTAATATTGATCCCAACTATTTAATGGATTTAGTCACATAGACTTCCAAGGTACAAATTAACACTTATCTCCAAAGATCATTAGTTTCTCTAATAGTCTCAAATTGAAAAGTAGTTAACCTAATCACATATCCTCCATGATAGGTTAATAATTTCCATAGATAACCCAAAATCAGCTTACTCTTAATTCCTAAAATCATCTAACTAAAAATAATAAGTCATACTAACCAAGTACTTCACGTAGTCTAGTGGTAGGCGATAATTACCAGTCGCCCTTTGGTTATGGGTTCGATTCCCGCTACTTTGACAGACGCGACAGGTTGTCACACGGTCTGCATGTTGTCCTTTTTATAAAACTCCAAAAATAACCCTAACATGTTTTAACCTCAATATTTTCTTTATACCTCTCATTTTCATCCAAATTAATTACAATCTCAACATCTTAATTCTTGAAGTCGTATTTCACCACCATAAGATAAAATAAAATGATTCCCAAAATGAATAACAGCATACCTTGATCATGGAATCCACTTGGTTTCATTGTTATCTTGTTCACGTAGGTAGAATTCCCATGCATTACAAAAAAGATTTAGAGACCTTTCAAAATCATTTTCTTCCTCCATCAAAATACACCTTGTACAACATGGGTCATATGGGTGTTCACAGAAAAACTGTTTTGGAAAATAATCATGTATGACATATAATTCCAAAACATCTTATAAAAAATGATTTCAATAAAATAGTCGAACATAATTTGAGTTGAAACTTTCTATTATTGGTCCTTTTAAAATACCATAAGTAGGTGCTGAGAGAATATATTTTAAAATAAATTATAATTAGGTTGTGCAAGGGTCTCCTTCCTTAGCACCATTTTTAAAATAATAATATACTTCAAATTATTGTGATAAGGTAAAATATTTGAAAATAACTTGATAATATTTTACATTCATGAAAATATGAGAGTATTGTGAAAATAGTATTTTTCTAAATACAACCCATGATCCACAATGATAACGAGGTATAATGGAGGTGTTTAATATCTCAAACAACTTCTTTCAAGTGAGTTGTATGCTAGAAAATGGTTCACAATCATCAGAACATGACATTGTAATAATTATTGCAAACATGTCATCAAGAATAGATAGGAATGTAATTTGAGATCCTCCTCCTTACATTTGTAATTGACTTTACTTGACCTGAAAAAAGTTATAAAACAAGGATTTAACTGAAATAATAGATACAGGGACTAAACATGTGTCTAACAAAAACTCTTAATCCCTAAATTTTTCTAAACTGACATCTCATACTAACTATAAGGACTCGGCCTTAAACATGACCTATTATTGAATTAAATGAATAATTCAAATAGAGGATCTTTTCAGGTTCAGAGTTTTAGAGAATTGGACCATAACTATTATATCTCAATAGATTACACATTAGACCCTTCTACAAAGTTTCCCTTTATTTTTCATAACATGGACTCAAAAAAAGTCATTTCCAGTTCCATGTTTAAGAAATAATGACTTTTACTTGATCTCATCCTTGACACTATTCCACATTATGTCCAGTGAAAAACAATTCAAAAAAAAAACAAGGGGTGAGAATAAAAATCTCAGTAAGGGATACACAAAGAAGGATAACTGTTAGTTTTTCAAAACAACAAGTAAACCATTTATACTTAATCAAAGTAATACTTTTAACCATTATGAAGAAGAAAATATTCTTCATTGAATAAAAGATCATTACATACCCTTTTGTAACAAAAATATTACCATAAAACCCATATAAAGTACACATAACATGTAAAGGTAACTTAGGACATTAACATACCTAAATGGAATAACCATACGGTCGACCTCCACACATATCACTTAATGGAATAGCCATACGGCTGGCTTCCATACCCAATGCATTGGAGGTTGTAACATAACCACCCGTCCTGGTATTCACAGAACCACCCATCATATGGTTTATCATGTAACCACCCATCAAATATCCAAGTACCATTATAAAATCATAAGACATAAAACAAATATAATGGAAAGAAAAAATTTCCACATTCCGATCACAATATATCACTTAAATATATTGACTTAAAAAATCCATTATAAAAACCATTTTATATACCAAAATACATAAAAGAGTAAATGGAATTTCATTCATTTTAAAAAAATTACGGCATGTTGAGGAAGCGAAAGATCAAATAATACTTGTGGCGGTGAAAAAGGTCATTGTCACCGCATACGTTAAAAGAAACATTCATTTTTTTTTAATTTAGTTAAATACATTTTAGAAAAATATTCCTTTGTATAAAAATAAAATTAAAAGGGGTTTATACACCGTATAAAATAAATCCTTGAATCAGAACAAATTATGCCTCAATGAAAGGAGATTGAGAAGAAGTCCCTTACAAAGACGGTATCCTTGGATTAAGGATAAATCAATTACATAATTATGTGTGAAAAACGAATACACCAAATATAATTGGATATTAAGTGTAAGAAAATCATAGGTCATTCACACATATTCATATAATGACATATTCAAGGATTACAAGTTTATCCCACTGATTCAGAATTGGGTTAAGAAGTTCCCTTGCAAAAAATTTGACAGCCTAATGGCGTCACTTCAAAATTCATAAAATGAGTTGATGAGAGATAGAAAGGGTATCTCATCACATGGACATAAAATTTT
Source organism: Viscum album (assembly GCA_963277665.1). NCBI lineage: Eukaryota > Viridiplantae > Streptophyta > Magnoliopsida > Santalales > Viscaceae > Viscum > Viscum album. The sequence goes on along the minus strand of OY728148.1, from coordinate 7,261,814 downwards.
CATCAATAAGGATAAATAAGAACATATCAAAATATTACAATATGTAAATAAAAATACCCAACAAAATAAGTCTTTTAAAAAGAGGAGGGTGAAAGTTGCTCTTACCAACTTGGGTATCAATCGAAACATACACCCCATGAAAGAAGGACAATAAAAATTTCATGTAAATAATCATAAACTAAATTAAATTATACAAATATTAGAATAATTGGTATTAAATATACCACTCAAAGGAAATGGTGGAAAATGTTGCATAAATCTCATGGAAATAAAAGTGAGATGAAAAATCCCTTACGAAAACTCAACAACCTAACGGCGCCACTTGAAACATTAAAAAATGGATTGATGAAATAAAATAGGTTCTCTAATCATATTAACATAAAATTTACAGTAATAGTAATATAATATAACATCCCCCCAACATAATAAAGAATATCTTAAATTAAGTTACATAAAAAGAGTACTTAAAAATAAAGAGAGAGGTAGGATCCCTTACCTCATGTCAGACTTGTCTTGTTTGTTTCTTTATATTACTGAATAATAAAATATTTTAAATTTATAATTTTATAAGGACCTCCTTTAAATTTTTTTATTCTATTCATATCACATATTATACTTTTATAATAATTAGTTAATTATGGGAGTTCATATCAAATGTTTTTGTCGAAGTTTGGTACATGGGTCAAAAATGATCTTGTATGAAAAGAATCGTCCGTGTAGTTATAAGAACATCATCTACAAGAATATTATTAATGATTTTAATATCATATATATCCAGTACATATTAATTTTATACTAGTCCATAACAATTGGAGATAAAAAAATGAAATGCACCGTTTATGGAGACGGTAGGCCGTACGTACGCATGAACGCTACTTTCATTTCTTTGTAATATTAATAGAATTAAAAATAATTGATAGAGATATATATATTATAATTACAGTATAATATATATGTTATATAGGTCACATAAGTTCATTAATTTCATTCTTTATACATTCCATGTATTGCATGAACCAGTCACATCACTTGAGGGGGTGGTAGTCTGCACTTCCTGATATGAAATTATTGCATTTGTATAAAATGAAATGAATAACGGTATGATTTAAATATTAAATAAAGAAGAATATATAAAACATAAATACCATATATATCATTTTTAAAATATATTTACATCATAATGGCCACCTTTAAAGGTGTTAAAAGAATATTGAACAATCATCATTTTGTGAGGTAGTAATTCGCCATCCACAGAAACAGTATGTTCTTTATCCATTAGATGGATGTGTGTGTAATTTTCGCTCTAATAATTTTATAACAAAATCCTAGTATATTTATGATACTGGTTTTGTTACAAAATAAAGGAATAAAAATAGTTTAGGGGTTTGGAGAAGAAAAATAGAACAAAAGAACATAAGAGAAGACATTACCTTTAAATCGGGTAACTCTTTTTGATTTGAGCTCAATGGTTTCCTTGGAAAGGCTTCTGCCAAAAGAGATTCTTCTAGCAGTAATATAGGGATGTGGAGAGACAAAATGGTCAGGGGTTGGCCAATCCAAAGGCTTGATAGGTGTGGGTAAGGTGGTATAGGTGGGGGCCGTTTATAATGGTAGAGGAGGGGCACTCTTGGAAAGTATTGAAATGTAACATTATTATAAAATGCAATCAGATTTTATACGGCCCACAATTATATATTTTGAGGATAAGGTAATAATAGTTATAAATACACACAAAAAATAGGTTTTGGACAAGTTTTGGTCTTAGATTTTACATTATCTTTTCATTTTATTTAAATCGTTAAATAATGAGGTAATCACTACATCATCATTGTGTCATAAATAATTTAATTTATATAATGTCTAAAAATTATTAAAAAAATATCATGATGTAGGAAATATTTTTACCTTTATAATGAATATTTATTGTCAAAAATATTACTTGCATAACCCCATGTAAAAATTGTTTTAGTAAAACAACACATGTTTGTGACATTTTAATTTTAACTTTAAATAAAAAGTTATTAATGTCATTTTCCTACCAATGTGGCTCCATGGGGTCTCCAAGTTGACCCATGGATTTTATTGGTCATCCATGACTCATCCAATAATTGCAGTACATGATTCATGGTCATTTCATATTATTAAAACATTATTTTTCCCTTAAATTACGTTAATTATCTGTAATCACGGTTAAAAACATAAAAGTTACTATTCGCCAAAAAATTATTTTAATCCCATTGAACCAAATTTTACTTCCTAATGAAAACCAAGTATGTTTTATTTTTGAAATTAAAGACATAGAGGTTGTGAAATTTCATTTAAACGAAAAATCAGTTTTTTTTGTACCACTTCGTGCTTTCACTATTCCTCAAAAATTGAAATTTTTCAAGAAAATACCAAAAATTCCCCCTAAGATATATTTGATATTCTGAATTAAAAAATGATTTCTATTTTACAATATTCAAAACATATAAGATACATTAATTAATTTAATAATTAATTTTCACTGTCAGAACAGATAGCATGTTTTTATGAAACTATATATATCAAAAGATTGACACTAGTTTAAGTGCAATTTCAAATTGAAGTTAATTCAAATGACCACTATTGGAATAAATGTTAAAAATATATTATAATTTCACTTTAAAACCAATTCAAAAGATAATATAATCATATAAATAAATTATATTAAAAATAGTTTTTGAATTGAAATACAACATTTTTCACTATTCATTAAAAAATGAACTTTATCGGAAAAATACCAAAATTTTACACAAAGTAAATTTTGATTTCGCGATTCTAAAGTAGAATTTTATTTTGTCAAATATAACACATAAAATTGTAAAAAGTGTATTTAAAAGTGGTTCACCATCAAAAGACGGTAAATCGACCTTTTAAAGAATATTAGAATGATTATGCTTAAAATTAGATTCATTCGCATTTTAATTCCTCTTACATTTATTTTAAAAAGTAAAAATATTTTACAAAAATATATAATCAATTTTTAGTTAGTTATATTCATTACCGTCATTACAATGGATAGGTGTTAAATAACATTTAAAATAAAATTATTTAATTATTAGAGTGCAACGTAAGATTTCAAAGGAACATGTTGTTGCGTACTGGGTAAGACATCGAACATAGCATTCCCTTTAAATTAATATTAACATGTTATTCAAGAAAAGGGATAAATATAAAAATTTCATATTGATTATTTACCTGGGGTGTTACATCCTTCCCCCCTTTTGGGAATTGCGTCCTCACAATTTTAAAATTGGGCTCATAAACATCACTGAAAGCCCCACATCTGAACAAGAGTCGGTAAAACAATCACATTAAAAGAAAGAAAGAGAATTACAAAGGTCACATGAGTTATGCCATACTAGGATTCCATGTAGGAAAACATTGATATGGAAAAAAAATAAAAGGGTCATGTTCTGAGGGAGAGTGATAGAAAACACGTTTAGGAGAAAGTTAACCACAAGAAAATCACAAACTTGTGGTGGGTTAAACAGTATTCGAATCCCCAGTAGGAAAAGTTAATAGACATCATTTTTAAGTTACTTTTAATTGTGGAATTTATTTTTGATCTTATGAAAACATACATACTTTTCATGTTGACATTCAACTTTTACTATATTTCTTACACAAACTCATACTTTCCCCAAATGATGAGTATTCAGGAAGAATTGTTCACATTAATAGTACTATAATCAATTTCTAGAGAATCACCTAATGCACAAAAGGAAACTATATATTTCCTATGTCTTTAGCCCCTTACCAAATCCAAAAAATTTAGAACATGATCAGATAATCCAGAAATGTATAACCCTTTATAAAAAGAAAATCTATTCTTAATCTACATAATTTGTCCAACAAAACCCAAAGTTCAACGAGGACCATTTGATAAAAAACTTGTCCATAAAAATATTCAATATAATCAAAACTATGATTTAAACCCAAATATTTGAAGTATTTAGTCACATAGTCTTCCATGGTACAAATTAACACTTATCTCCAAATAACACAAGTTGCACTAAAAGTCTCATATTGAAAAGTAATTAACCTAATCACATATCCTCCATGATAGGTTAATAATTTCCTTAGATAACCCAAAATCAATTTACTCTTAATTCATAAAATGATATAACTATAAAGAATATGTCATACTAACCAGGGACTTCACATAGTCAAGTTATAGGTGATAAATACCAGTTGCACTTTTGTTGTGGGTTCAATTCCTGCAGCTTTTTCCAATGCGATGGGTTGTCACACGGTCTTCGTGTTGTCCTTTTAATAAAACTCCAAAAATAACCCTAACATTTTTTAACCTCAATAGTATCCTTATACCTCTCATTTTCATCCAAATTCATTACGATCTCATCATATTGATTCTTGAAGTCTTATTTCACCAACATAAGATAAAATAAAACGATTCCCAAAATTAATAACAGCATACCTTGATCATGGCGTCCACTTTGTGTAGTAGTTATCTTATTCACATAGGTAGAAGTCCCATGCATTAGAATAATGATTTATAGATCCTTCAAAATCATTTTCTTCCTTCATCCAAATACACCATGAACAACATGGGACATATGGGAGTTCAAAGAAAAACATTTTTGGAAAATAATCATATATGACATATATTTCCCAAACATCTGATAAAACATGATTTCTACAAAATAGTCGGAGAAAATTTGAGTTGAAACATTCTATTATTGGTCCTTTAAAAATACCATAAGTATGTGATGAGAGACTATATTTTAAAAGAAAGTATAAATAGGTTGTGCGAAGTTCTCCTTCCTCATCACCATTTTTTAAATCATTATATTCTTCGAATTCTTGTGATAAGGAAAAATATTTGAAAATACCTTGATAATATTTACCTTTCTTGAAAATATGAGAATATTGTGAAAATGGTATTTGTCTAAATACAACCCATGATCCACAATGATAACGAGGTATAGTGGAGGTGTTTTATATCTCAAAAAACTTCTTTCAAGTGAGTTGTATGCTAGAAAATGATTCATAATCATCCGAACATGACATTTCAAATATTATTGTAAGCATGTAATCAGGAATAGATAGGAATGTTGTTTGACATCCATCTCCTTCCATTCGTAACTGACTTTAATTGACCTGAAAAATGTAATAAATCAGGGATTTAACTGACATAATAGATATATGGACTAACCATGTGTCTAACAAAAACTCCTAATCCCAAAATTTGTCTAAACTGACCTCTGATACCAACTATAAGGACCTGAACATAAACATTACTTATTATTAAATTAAATTAATAATTCACATAGAGGATCTTTCTAGGTTTAGAGTGTTATATAATTAGACCATAACTATTACATCTCAAAAAATTACACAGTAGACACTTCAATAAAGTGTCCCATTATTTTTCAAAACATGAACTCAAAAAAGAGTCATTTCTAGTTCCATGTTTAAGAAAGCATGACTTTTCCTTGATCCTGTCCTTAACCCTATTCCACATTATGTCCTATAAAAAACATTTAAAAAAACTTGTGGTGAGCATAAAAATCTCAGTAAGGGATACACAAAGAAGGATAACTGTTAGTTTTTCAAAACAACAAGTAAACCATTAATACTTAATCAATGTAATACGTTTCACCTTTATGAAGCAGAAAATACTCTTCATTGAATAAAATATCTTTACTTACCCTTTTGTAACCGAAATATTACCATCAAACCCATATAAAGTACACATAACATATAAAGGTAACTTGGGACATAAAAATACTAAAATGGAATAACTATACAGTCGACTTTGACACATATCACTTAATGGAAAAGCCATACGGCCGGCTTACATACCCAATGCATTGGAGGATATAATGTAACAACTCATCCTAGTATTCATGGCACCACCCTTCATATGGTTTATCACGTAACCACCGGTCAAATGTCCAAGTACCATTATAAAATCATAAGACATAAAACAAATATAATGAAAAAAAAACATTTCAACATTTCGATCAAAATATATCACTTAAATATATTGTCATAAAGAATCCATTATAAAAACCATTTTCAATACCAAAATACATAAAAGAGTAAATGGTATTTATTTCATTTTAAAAAACCTTACAGCATGTTGAGGAAGACGAAGATCAAATAATATCGTGGCGGCAAAAATGGCCGTTGTCACCGCATACGTTAAAAAAACATTCCTTTTTGTTGTTTAGCTAAATGCTTTGTAGAAAAACATTACTTTTTTATATAATTAAAAGTCAAAGGGGTTTATACACCGTAAAAAAGAAAGCCTTGTATTAGAACAAATTATGGCTCAATGAATGGAGATTGAGATAAATTCCCTTAGAAATACGGTATCCTTGGATTAAGGATAAATCAATTACATAATTATTTGTGAAAAACGAATACACCAAATATAAGTGGATATTAAGTTTAAAAAATCTGATTTCATTAACACATATTCATAGAACAACATATTCAAGGAGAAAAGGTTTATCCCAAAAAATCAAATTTGGGTTTAGAAATTCCCTTGCAAAACATTTGACAGCCTAACGACATCACTTCAAAATTCCGAAAATGAGTTGATGAGAGATAAAAAGGGTATCTCATCACTTGGACATAAAATTTACATCAATAAGGATATATAATAACCTATCCCAACATTACTGTATGTAAATTAAAAGACCCAACAAACGAATTATTTTAAAAAGAGGAGGGTGAAAGGTTCCCTTACCGACTTGGGTATCTTACGAAACATACACCCAATGAAAGAAGGACAATACAACATTTATGTAAATACACATAAAGGAAAGTATATTACACAAAGATTAGAATAATTAGAAGTACATCTACCACTCAAAGGAAATGGTGGAAAATGTAGCATAAAACTCACGGGAATAAAAGTGAGATGAAAAATCTCTTACGAAAACTCGACAGCCTAACAGTGCCACTTAAAACATCCCAAAATGGATTGATGATATAAAATAGGGTCTCTCATCATATTAAAATAAAATTTACAGAAAGAGGAATATATTATAACACCCTCTAACATAATAAATAGGATCTTAATGTATGTTACATACAAAGAGTACTTAAAAATAAAGAGAGAGGTAGGATCCCTTACCTCAAGTCAGACTTGTCTTGTTCATTTCATTATATTCATAAATAATAAACTATTTTCAATTTATAATTTCTTAATGATCTCCTTTATAGTTTATTATTCAATTCATATCACATATTATACTATTATAATAATTATTTAATTATGTGATTTCATATCAAATGTTTTTGTTGATGTGTGGTACATGAGTCAAAAATGAACTTGTTTGAAATTAATCGTCCATGTAGTTATAAGTACATCATCCATATAATAGTATTAATGATTTTAATATCATATATATCCAGTACATATTAATTTTATACTAGTACATAACAATTGGCGATAAAAAGAAATGAAATGCAACGTTCATGGAGACGGTAGGCAGTACATACGCATGAACGCTACTTTCATTTCTTTGTCATATTAATGGAATTAAAAATAATTGATAGAGATATATATATATATATTAATGAATGTATAATATATATTTTATATAGGTCACATAAGTTCATTAATTTTATTCTTTATACATTCCATGTATTGCATGAACGAGTCACATCATTTGAGGGGTCGGTAGTATGCACTTCCTGATATAAAATTATCAAATTTTCACAACAAGCAAAGAATAAAGGTATGATTTAAATATAAAATAAAAAAGCATATATAAAAAATAAATACAATATATATCATATATAAAATATAATGACATCATAATGGCCACCTTTAAAGGTGTTAAATGAATATTGAACTATCATCGTTTCGTGAGGCAGTAATTCGCCATCCAGAGAAACAGTATATTCCTTATCCATTAGACAAATGTGTGTGTAAGTTAAGCTCTAATACATCTTATAAAAACATCCTTTATATTGAAGATACTTGTGTTGTTACAAAATAAAGGAATAAAAATAGTTTAGGTGGGTGTAGAAGCAAAATAAAATAAAAGAACATAAGAGAAGACATTACATTTAAATCAGGTAACTCTTTTTGATTTGAGCTCAATGGCATCCTTGGAAAGGATTCTGCCTAATGTGAGGCTTCTAGTATTAAGAGAGGTATATGGAGAGAAAATATGGGGAGGGTTGGCCGAGTCAAAGGCCTGAGAGGTGTGTGTAAGGTGGTAGAGGTGGGGGCCTTTTATAAGGGGAGAGGAGGGGCACTCTTGGAATGTCTTGAAAAGTAACATTATTATAAAATGATTTTCGGATTTTAAAGGTCCCACAATTATATATTTCGAGGATAAGGTGATAAAAGTTCAAAATAAACACATCTAATAGGTTTTTGACAAGTTTATTTCTTATATTTTACATTATATTTTAATTTTATTTAAATCATTATATAATGAGGTAATCACTGCATCATCATGGTGTCATAAAAACTTTAATTTATTTAATGTCTAAAAATTATAAAACAATTTTCATGATGTAGGAAATCTTTTTATATTTCTAATGAATATTTATTGTCAATAATATGACTTTTATAACCCCATTTAAAATTTGTTGTAGTAAAAAAACACATGTTTGTGACATTTTAATTTTAACTTTAAATAAAAAGTTATTAATGTCATTTTCCTACCAAAGTGGCTCCATGGGGTCCCCATGTTGACCCATTGATTGTATTTTTCATCCATGACTCATCCAATAATGTTAGGACACGTTTAAAGGTATTTCAAATTATTAAAACATTATTTTTACCTTAAATTATACTAATTACCTCTAATCGCGATTAAAAACTAAAAAGTTACTATTCAACAAAAAAAATTATTTTAATCTCATTGAACCACATTTTACTTCCTAATGAAAACCATGAATGTCAGATTTTTTAAATTAAAAACACAAAGGTGGTAAAATGTCATTTATACGAAAAGTCATTTTTTTATGTTCCACTTAGTGGTTTCACTATTCATCAAAAAATGAACTTTTTTAGGAAAATACCAAAAATACACCCTAAGATATTTTTGATATTCCAAATTCAAAAATTATCTCTATTTTACAATATTCAAACCATATTAGTTACATTAATTTATTTAATAATTAATTTCCACTATGAGAACATATAGCGTGTTTTTATGAAACAATATATATCAAAAGATTGACACTAGTTTAAGTCCAATTTCAAAGTGAAATTAATTCCAATGAACATTATTGGATTAAATGTTAAAAATATATTATAATTTCACTTTAAAACCAATTCAAAAGATAATATAATCATATAAATAAATTATATTAAAAATAGGTTTTGAATTGAAATACAACAGTTTTCACTATTCATTAAAAAATGAACTTTAGCGGAAAAATATCAAAATTTTACACAAAGTAAATTTTGATGTCCCGATTCTAAAGAAAACATTTTATTTTCTCAAATATAACCAATAAAAATTTCAAAATGTGGATTTAAAAGAGGTTCGCCATCAAAAGGCGGTTAATTGACCTTTTAAGGAATATTAGAATGTTTGCGCTTAAAATTGGATTCATTATCATTTTTAATCCTCAAACTTTTATTATAAAAAGTAAAAATATTTGACAAATATTTATAATAATTTTGTATTTAGTTCTGTTCATTCCCTTCATTACCACGTCTAGGTGATAACTACTATTTAAAATAAAATTAATTTATTATTAGACTGCAACGTATGATTCCAAAGAAACTCATTGTTGCGTATTGGGTAAGACATAGAGGATAGTGTTACCTTTAAATTAATATTAACATTGTATTCAAAAATAGGGATAAATATAAAAATTTCATATTCGTTATTTACCAGGGGTGTTACATCCTATGAGGGAAGGATTCAGGCAACACATAGTTCACAAATCCCTCTCCATTTATCATCATTTAGGGAAAATGAATGTTATCTGACATGAATTGAAAAAACATTATATGTGGGACCAAGTATTGAACCTAGGAATCACAATTTATCCTCTGAGGGTAGGAATCATGACATATATATTTCCATGATCTGGTGTTGTTTAACATCATGCGATGAGGATTAATGTTATCCGACGTGAATGTATGGAGATGTTTTCTCTAGAAACAATGATTGATCATAAAAATTACTTGTTATATTGAGAGGGTATCAATCAAGATAGACACAGTTCTTAGTTTATCTTTTTTGTATAGGTAAAACCAATGCACGGAGAGTGATTCCCTCTCTCTTTTTTGTTGAGTCAAAAGTTATCTTTTGACTTCTATATTTTGTTTTGGAAATCTCAAATGACTTTTTAATTGTATCGTACTGACCCTGTCAATCATATTGTACTAACTATGTCAATCGTATCGTACTGACTCTGTCAATCGTATCATCCTGACTCTGTCAATCGTATCGTACTGACTCTGTCAATCGTATCGTAATGACCCAGTCAATCTTATCGTACTGACTATGTCAATTGTAATCGTACTGACTCTGCTATTCATATTTTCATCATTTGTTTTGGTACTTAGTAAAAACTCTTATTTCATACTAATCATACTAATGTTTATCATCTTCATATATATTGTTTTAACCAATACGATGTCATTGAGTTAGTTACAACCTAATCAAAACGATGTCCTGCTTTCTATTTCAATATGACCGTTATGATGCCATGTGTCCAAGTCCCTCTGAGTTTTTCGGAGAAATATGACCGTTGGAGGAGATGTGACCGTTGGAACCTGAGGCCTATAAATAGAAGGTCATTTGAAGATGAGAGGACAACTAGAGAACTAATGAGACTTTGTGGAACAATTGTGATACTTTGCTTCAATAAAGATTCTAGAGAGAGATGTTGTGACATCTCTCATCTGCTTTGTGCATCCAATCATCGTATCGAGGACTAATGAGGATAGCCAGACAGACATGCCGATCATCGTATCGAGGGCTGCCAGGGATAGGCAGACAGACAGTCTGATCATCGTATCGAGGGCTCACTAAGGTGTTGGTGAGACAGAACTTTTATCCTAGGTGAAAGGATAACCCTTCTCTTTGGGTTAAAAGAATTGTAATTCTATTACTTTTCCGCTACTAATTGTATTAGAAAAAAAATTGTTTTTGTTTCCTTTTCTATCTCTTATAAATTTGTAATTGTTTCAATTACATCCATTCTATTACATATTATATTGATTGATTATATACGCTTTAAGGTAGAATCATTCATCTTTATATTACCCAGATTATTGTGTCCATCTGGAATACAATTGTTTTACATTTCATTAGTATTACATTAAATCATACCTTTTATATTCAATACAATTGTAGGTGTTTGTATTTGTATTAGTTTAAGACCTTTTAAACTAATCTCTTAAGTGATAAAATTCAGTGGTTTTTAAACCTACAATACACCCCCCCCCCCTCTTGTATTGTTCCATCTAATAGACATACATATCTATATATTTGATCCAAAAATTGGTATTAGATGATGTTTTTCCACATATTTGTATTAAAAGCTTTATTTTGTTCATATTACTATTTTTAACTACTTACTAAACAAATGTGCGGAGTGGAAAAGATATTGTTTTTAGATGGAAGGAATGAATATTGGGTCAATAGACAATCTGAATCCTTCTAGACCACCTATCTTTGATGGAAATGATTATGAGTATTGGAGAGATGGTATGAACACTTATGTGATCAACACTGGCTTAGACAATTTTATTATGATTACTAGAGGATACAAAATTCCTGACAAAGAAGTCAGTACATTCACTAACCAAGAGAAGCAAGAATATCAACTGAATTACAAGGTACACAATACTTTATTATACTCCATGAACAGGAATATATACAGTCTATATCTTCATGTGAAGCAGCCAACTGTATTTGGAAGAAATTAGAAGTCACTCATTTTGGTACATCCAAGGTTATAGAAACAAGGATAGAAATGCTTCAAGCAGAGCATCATGGATTTGTTTTTTTCCTTTTGGAGATCTAGTAAGTAAAGTGCAACAAATATTTATGTCAATTTTCAACAGCTTACAATCTATGGGAGAAAAATGTCTTGATGATGAATCTCTAGTAGATAAGATTATAGATATAATGACAAATGAATGGGAGTCAAAAAGGATTTCTATTGATGAAAATCGAAATGTTTCCTAGATTTCTCTAGATGAACTATTTGGAACTCTTCTACAGCATGAGACAAGAATGAGGAGAGATGCTGATTTCAACAAGAAGAAGAATGGGAATGGAAGTGTAGCCTTTTCATCTAAAGCTAGAACACCTGAAAGACTTACAAGATCCAAATACAAGAAAGTTATATCTGATTCAAGAGATTGTGATCTTACAGATAATGAGTTAGTCAATCTTTCTCTAAGGATGAACAAGATTGTGGGAAATAAATACTTCCAATATAGATTGAAAAAGAAAGATATGAAGGATAAGAAATATTCATATATTACTTGTTATTATTGTAAGAATGCAAGACATATAAGGTTTGATTGTCCTTTACTGAAAAGGAATGACAGAAAGGAGAAACACTCTCAAAGAAACAAGAAAAGGTTTTATAAGACAAAGAATGTATTGAAGGAAAATGATACCTGGAGTGCAAGTGATAGTGATTCTTCAGATGATTCTTCAGAATATGAGTCCTCAGGACAGAGGAATATCGGGCTCTTAGCCAGATTACCAATTGAAGATCATTGTCTCATGGATAAGGTACATAATGTTGAAGCTATAAAAAATATCTCTTTGAATGAAAATTTTACTGATAATAGATATTATGAATCTTCAAATGATTAATCTTCATCATCAGAAGATGATATGTTACCTTCTTTTGAAAAAGTCTCTAGATTTGCTAAATTACTTGAAAATGAAAATTCTAGACTCAAGAAAAGGCTTGAGAGAGAAAAATCTAGAATTTCAATCTTAATTAACGAAGTATCAGATCTTTCTAATGATCTTGATGTGAAAACATCTGATTTTGAAAGTATTTTAAAAACCCTTGAGAATGTTAAATCTAATAAGGATAAACATTCTAAGGATCCTGAAACTGTAATTTCAATGAAAAATATTTTAGAGCCTAACTCTAATTCAAATTCAAATGTTTTGGAAAGTAAGAATTTGGTTTTAAAACTAAAGTTAGAGATTTTATCCTTGAAAAAACATATGTCGAACTTTACTCATAGAATGGAAAACTTTGACAGGATGTATTCTCAAATTAGACCTTTGAGAAATCATTATGTTCTTGGTTATACTTACTCCAAACATATTTTTAGTAATATCTATTTGGTTCCTTAAAAACAAATTTCTGTTCTAAGTGTCAATGTGGTGTACACTGGAGAAGAGATTATTTTCTTAATAGAACTCAATCATTAGGATTTCATAAAGCTCATTTTTCAAAAAAAAATTGGATTCATTAAATTATTTTATCTATCCCTTCTGGATCCAAACAAGTTTGGATTCCGAAAAAATAATTGTTTCTTTTTCAAGAAAATGAAATGTGTGCAAATAAGAATATTTGGTACATGGATAGTGGTAGTTCTCGACACAGGGCTGGAAATAAAGATCTCTTTGAAAATATTATCAAAAAAAGGTGGAAAAGGTACATTCAGAGATAATGCTCAAGGAAATATTGTTGGTATAGGTAGTATTGTTTTTCTTGGAAATGTTCTTATCTCAAATGTTTTGTTTGTTAAGGGTCATAGGCACAATCTCATCAGCATAGGTCAATTATGATATGAAGGTTACCTTGTAAATTTTAGAAATGATAAGTGTCGAGTACACAATTCCAAGGATGATTTCATTCTATCTACCCATAGGCAATATAATGTTTACACTATTAACATAGAAGACCTTAGGAGCCAAAACTTACCCTGCTTAAGTGAAATAGAAGACCAATCATGGCTATGGCATAGCAGACTAGGACACTGTAATCTAAGAAATCGTAGTAAAATCTCAATGAAAATAAATGTGAAGGGGCTACCGGACCATAGATATGATTCTTCAAATGTCTGTGATCCGTTTCAATTTGGTAAGAAACATAAAACTAGCTCTAAATCAATTAATTAAGTTTCATCATCTAATGCATTACAGGTAGTGCATATGGATCTTTTTGGTCCTTCACAATCTGGAACCATTGGAGAAAAATACTATGTATTTGTTTTAGTTGATGACTTTACTATATTTACATGGGTCTACATTCTCAAAATAAAATCTGAAGCCTTTTCCTAATTCAATACATTTAGATCCCATGTTAAAAATGAGAAAAACCTACAATTGATTACTATTCATAGTGATCATAGTGGTGAAATTCAAAATTCCGATTTTGAAACTTTTTTTAGTAAGAAAGGTATTACTCACAATTTCTCACCTCCAAGAACCCCTCAGTAAAATGGTGTTGTTGAAAGAAGAAATCGTATTTTTCAGGAAATGACTCGAACCATGTTGAGTGAATACTCAATTTCTAAGCACTTTTGGGCTGAAACTGTTAGTACTGCCTGTTATACTATAAATCGTGTTTTAACTAGACCATTTCTTAATAAAACGCCTTATGAGTTATGGACTGGATGAAAACCTAAATTTTCATACTGAAAAGTTATTGGATGAAAAGTATTCATTCTGAATACAAAATATAATCTACCCAAATTTGCACCAAAATCTGATGAAGGAATATTTCTAGGCTATTCTACAACCTCTAAGGCTTATAAGGTTTTCAATAAAAACACATGTACTGTTGAGGAAAGAGTACATGTAAAATTCGATGAATATGATCCCTTTGTTTTAAACAAACCCAATCCTACATCTTCAGATGTGTTTTCTGAAAATGTTTATCAATCATTATTAGAACATCACTCTGATGAGGAAAATGTTCAAGAAAGTATTCCTAATACTTTTACCACAGATGATTTTCAACCATACGTTGATGAACATGCTTTACAAAACCCAAATCAATTGTTTCATAGGAATCATCCCAGTGATAATATCATTGGTGATGTAAATCAACCTGTAAGGAATAGAAATTTCTTAAGAAATGAAATAAAACATCTTATTTTTCTTTCTCAATTTGAACCAAAAAGCCCAATTGAGGACTTAGGTGATTATGATTGGACCAAAGCAATGCAAGATGAACTAAATGAATTTGAGAGGAATCAAGTCTGGACTATAGTTGATAGACCTAAAGAAAAAACTATGATTGGTGTAAAAAGGGTTTTCAGAAACAAGTGTGATGAAAATGGAATCATTGTAATAAATAATGCAAGACTTGTTGCTAAAGGCTATAATCAACAAGAGGGAATACACTATGAAGAAACATATGCTTTTGTAGCTATACAGGAATCAATTCGTATTCTATTAGCCTTTACATCATATTTCAATTTCAAACTCTTTCAAATGGATGTCAAATGTGCTTTTCTAAATGGTTTTTTTCAAGAAGAAGTTTTTGTCGAACAACCCACGAGTTTTCAAGACCTAAAACATCCTGATCATGTTTTCAAACTTACCAAGCATCAATATGGTCTTAAACAAGCCCCTAGAGCATGGTATGATAGACTTACTAGATTTATTTTACAAAACAATTATACAAAAGGTACATCAGATCCAACCCTTTTTATAAAAATGGAAAACAAAATTTTTTTGATTGTAAGAATTTATGTTGATGACAACATATTTGGATCAACTCAGAAATTCTTAACTTATTCTTTTGCAAATTTAATGAAATCTGTGTTTGAAATGAGTATGACAGGTGAGTTAACATTCTTTTTAGGTTTTCAAATTTCTCAAAAACCAGAAGGAACATATATATCCTAACATATGTATATAAATTAATTACTCAAAAAGTATGGATATGACAAAACAAAAAGTATTAGCACTCCAATTGGTACCTCAAATACACTTTTTCTTGATGAAACCGGGAAACCAATAGATCAAACAAGCTTTAGAGGTATGACAGGATGTTTGATATACTTGACAGCTAGTCGACCCGAATTAATGTTTTCTGTATGCTTATGTGCAAGATACCAATCTAATCCAAAAGAGTCTCATTTAAAATTCATAAAGAGAATCTTTCGTTATTTAAAAGGAAATATAGATTTAGGTCTTTTTTAAGCTTCTCGGAATGATTTTGCTTTAAAAAGTTTTTCAGATGATGACTTTGGTGGTTGTATAATGGATAAAAAAATTACATCTGGAACATGTCATTTATTATGAGAATCTCTGGTTTCTTTGTCCTGTAAGAAACAACACTCAGTAGCACTATCCACTGCTGAAGCTGAATATGTAGCAGCTGGAAGTTGCTGTGCTCAAGTATTGTGGATGCATCACACACACAGACTATGGATTGAGTTTCTCCAAAACTCAAATTCATTGTGATAATACTAGTGCCATAGCTCTTAGTAAGAACCCAGCACACCACTCTCGTGAAAAACACATAGATATTAGGCATCACTTTCTTAGGGATCACACCCAAAAAAGAGATATTATTCAACAATTTATCGAAACACAAGAACAACTTGCTGACATTTTTACAAAGCCATTACCATATGATGGATTTGATTTTATAAAACAGAATCTAGGAATGAGTACATTAAAATAATCAATCATATCTACTTCATGTTTTATAATTCTCCTAACATTAAATAACTCCCTTTGAAAGGGGGAGGACATTTTTTCTATATTTCTTTTTATCTTATGATCTTTATTTGTTTTCATCTCCTGGTATGTATTCTTAATTTTCTGTTTAACTTATTGACAATTTTATCATATCATTTACTTTTCTGTTTATCGTATTGAAAGTTTTATCGTATCATTTACTTTTCTATTTATCGTATTGACAGTCTTATTATATTTACTTTTTCATCGTATCGAACGAAGATGGTAATGATTTTTTTTGAATCATATCGACCGATTATGTTAATTATTTTCTTTTCAATTGTATCAACTGATGATGGTAATTATTTTATTTTCCATCGTATCGGCCGATGATGGTAATAATTTTCTTTTCCATCGTATCGACCTAATATGGTAATGATTTTCTTTTCCATCGTATCGACTGATGATGGAAATGATTTTCTTTTCCATCTTATTTCCCGATGATGGCAATGAATTTCTTTTCCATCGGCTTGTCAGTTCATGGTAAAAAGACTATTTTCCATCGGCTTGTCAATTCATGGTAACATGATTGTTATCCATCAGCTTGTCAGTTCATGGTTACAAGATTGTTTTCCATCGGCTTGTCAGTTCATGGTAACAAGATTGTTTTCCATTGGCTTGTCAGCTCATGTTAACAAGATTGTTTTCCATCGACTTGTCAGTTTATGGTAATGACATTGTTTTCCATCAGTATGACGATTGATAGTTTTACTTTATTTTATTTCTTATGGTTCTGTATTCTTTAATCCTAAAACCAATAACTACCTTACGTTCTCCGGTAGGTATTTTCCATTATTTTATTTTTTCTATTTTTCATTTTTAATCCTAAACATTGATTTGTTATCCTCTAATCTTGACCGTAGAAGATCAACGGTCACCCCTTTTTTGCCTATAAATAGCCCCCCTCCCCAAACCCACATTGGTTTTTCAGGTTTTCTGGCGAATCTCTGCTCTACCAGTTTTAAATCATCGTACGATCTTTCATCTGCATCACCATTATGTCTCAATCCTCTGCTAACACTCCTGCCGAAACGTCATAAAAGAATTTTACAGAGAAAGAAATTAACAGATAAAGGTTAGTTTCTTGGGAATTTTTTTATTCGTATGATTCCACAATCAGAAGAATCATTTTGTTTCAAGGATGGGAATATTTGTGTGTTGAATGACCTATTTCTCAAGATCTGGTTCTCTTTTATTATGTTTGTCAGTTTTATAAAACTGTATCTTTCGACAAAGACATGACTATCATTGTTTCTGTGTACGATAGAAAGTTTTCTATGTCTGTAAAACAAGCGGCTCATTTTCTGAATGTCCCAATAGAAGGGGATTATTTTTTTCCATCTCATAAAATACCTGAAGAAGATGGTACATTTAATAGAGAAAGTGCTGAAAAGTCTTTGTTTGTTATTAATGAAGAGAAAATGAAAGTGACTCATCTTTCTCTGGACAATTGGAATGTGACATTATGGATGCAAGGTTTTCTTATCCCAAGGAAAGGGGATAGAGAATCTCTGATTTTTTTTGATATATTTATGATTTACTATCTTATAAACATGAGAAAATTAAATCTCATGGGATATGTTTTTGAAACCATTAAGAATGTCAAGACAGGAGGGATTAAGTCCCAAATGATTATGTATCCAGCCTTCCTTACAAAGTTCATTCTCGAAAGTATGATGTTTTGTAACATTCCATTGGATGGAAACCTGAAAGATTTTAAGCCCTCTTCGATTAGCCAAAGTACTTTGAAGAAGTTTAATATTTGTTTTGATCAGAATTCAAAAGCTTTTGTCAGAGATGTAGAAGCTAAATTAGCTCAGAATAAATCGGCACCTATGCCAGCCAAAGAAATTCAATCTACTGGTATTACTCAAAAGTCTGATCCGCAAACCAGTTCAAAGCCTAAGAAGAAGCCAAAGTATATTAAGGAGGTTGTATCCAAATGGAGAACGGATAAGGAACAAAGAAAGAAAGGTGATCCAAGGTTTAGACTTGATCCATCCAAAGCCTTTGCTGAGGGATTTAGGGTTGAGAAAACCCTTTAGGCTGAAAAGAAGAAGAAGGATCTTTTGAAAAGAAAAACACAGTAATTTGATGTCTCTAAAGTCTTGAAAGCAGTTGAGGACGCTAGTGCTCAGCTTCCCACATAAGTACATCAATAGCCTATCGTATAGAGCCTTCATGATAATGAAAAAGTAAAACAAATGATGGAAGAGATAGATGAAGTGGAAGAAGAGGAAGGATATTTTCTTTTAGTATTTCTTCAAAGTTCGAAGAAGAGTAGGGAGGAATCAGTTCAAAATATGACTGAAGGTGTTCAACAAACTCCTCATGCCGATCAAGCACGAACACCGGATAGATTTTCACCTCAAGAAAATCAAGGTGCTCAATCCTCTCATACTGATAAAGTTGTTGTCATTAGTGATAAAGTGGAAGAAGAAAGAAAGAATAATGAAAAAGCAAAAGGAAAATAGCCAGTTGTATATTCAAGCCGATCAAATTAATTGGCTTCGTATGATGAAGATACTGATTCAGAACATACAATCTCTCTCAAGAAGTGTTATTACATTATCCATGTTTTGAGAAGGGTTGAGAAGAAAATTATATATTTCCCTTGGCTGGAAGGGAAGATTGATTTTATTACTGACAATCAAAAGAAGAAGTTTGGCTCTGTAAATGAATTAAGAATGAAGGTTTTGTCAGTTGAAGCTGATTTGAAAGTTATTTCATAAAGTTCGGTTTCTCATAAGAAGTCCTGCAATAAGATGAAAAAGTGGTCGTACAAAACATAGAGTTCAATCAATTATCATGAGATAGAAATTGAAGATATATGAAGGTTGTCAAATGAGCTCGCAATTTCTTTCAATAAGCATGACAGAGAAAAGGTTGAAAGGTTGAATCTTTTGTCTTCTCAACAAGCCGATGTTCCTTCAGTAAATTTCTTGCAAGAGAGAATGAATGACTTTCAATCTGAATTCTCGAAGGTTTCATCTTTCAAGGATTAAATGGTATTGTTGATGAAACAAAATTCTGTGTTATTTAAAGATAACAAGAATCTGCAAAACAGAATTGATACCCTTGAAGAAGTAGTCAGAGTCTAAGAGGTGACTATCAAGAATCAAGATCAATTTTTTTCGGACGAACAAGAGATTCTCAAAACTTAGGGTGAATCAATTTCTGAAGACAAGAAAGAAATCAAAAAGATTAAAGCTGTTCTTCATGAGCTCATAAAGAAGGAGAAGGAAAGACAAAACAAATGTCTATTGTATTTTCTTTCCTTTGGAAGTTGTCATTGTTTTGTAATAACTTTTATGAATCATTTATATTGTCTCACAATTCTACTTTCTAACCCTTTCAGGCAACTCAATGTGACCCCATTATTTTTGAAAACCACAAAGTGGGAGAAGGTTTCACAAAGGGGGAGAATGTTTTATAAAGGGGGAGATTGGTTTAATCAAATTTTTCGAAACCAAGGGAAAACTATGAATAAAATCTTTAGGAAATTATACAACTAAGTGGGAGTTAGTTGTATCCAAATTCATATTCAGAAGAGTTTCCAATAACTCAGGACGAGATAAGTATTTCTTGTTATATTTTCTTTTTGTGTTGTTCTTTCCAAAAAGGGGGAGATTGTTGATTCAAAAGATCTCTTTTGACTTCTATATTTTGTTTTGGAAATCACAAATGTCTTTTTAATCATATAATACTAACCCTGTCAATCATATCGTACTAAATCTGTCAATCATATCGTATTGACTCTGTTAATCGTATCATCTTGACTCTGTCAATCGTATCGTACTGACTCTATCAATCGTATCGTACTGACCATGTCAATCGTAACGTACTAACTCTGTCAATTGTAATCATACTGACTCTGCTATTCATAATTTCATCATTTGTTTTTGTACTTATTAAAATCTATTGTTTCATAATAATCGTACTATTTTTTATCATCATCATATATCCTATTTTAACCAATTCAATGTCGTTGAGTTAGTTACAACCTAATCAAAACGATGTCATGCTTTCTATTTCAATTTGACCGTTATGATTCCAGGTGTCCAAGTACCTCCATGCTTTTCAGAGAAATATGACCGTAGGAGGATATGTGACCGTTGGAACCCAAGGCCTATAAATAGGAGGTCATTTGAAGCTGATAGTACAACCAGAGAACAAATGGGACATTGTTGATCAACTGTGATACTTTGATTCAATTAATATTCTAGAGAGAGATGCTGTGACTTCTATCATCTGCTTTGTGCATCCAATCATCATATCGAGGGATATCAATTAATTGAATGACAGAGGTACCGATTACCTACAAAATTGAGGGCTACCAGGGATAGGCAGACGGACGGACCAATCATCGTATTGAGGGTTGTCGGGGATAGGCAGACAGACGTGTCGATCATTGTATCGACGGTTGCCACGGATAAGCGAACAGACAGTCCGATCATCGTATCGAGGGCTCACAATGGTGTTGGTGAGACAGACCTTTTATCCTAGGTGAAAGGATAAACCTTCTCTTTGGGTTAAAAAAATTGTAATTCTTTTACTTTTCTGCTGCTAATTGTATTAGAAAGGAAATTGTTTTTTTCCCTTTTCTATCTCTTAAACATTTGTAATTATTTTAATTACATCCATTCTATTACATATTGTATTGATTGATTATATATGCTTTAAGGTAGAATCATTCATCTTTATATTACTCTGATTATTGTGTTCATCTTGAATACAATTGTTTTACATTTCATTAGTATCACATTACATCATACCTTTTTTATTCAATACAATTGTACGTGTTTGTATTTGTATTAGTATAAGAACTTTTAAACTAATCTCATAAGTGCTAAAATTCAAAGGTTTTTAAACCTACAATTCACCCCCCTCTTGTATTGTTCCATCTAATATACATACATATCTATATATTCGATCCGACAATTTTTTTATTTTTTTTAATTTTTAAGGGGATGAAACATGATGGAAACTCCTCAATTACATATTTATTCCAAAATGATATGAATTAATCAATTTATATTTTAACATTTGTCATGGAAAATAAAATATTATAGGGGTGATGATCTCTCAGATGAAAACATGATGATATTGTGCCATTTTTATCATGTACCTAGGAAGATAAGGGCACAATTTAAGGTCACATGAGAGGAACAATACATGAATTTTAACACCTTTCAGTAAGGAAGAATGTTTCTATGTATTTAATTATTTTATTACTAGGAAATATATATGTCTAGAGTATAGTGTCATGATACATGTAATGTAGGGGTTGTAAATAGTTCGAGGTCATAATGCATGGACCTACTATAGATTGTTTAATGTTTGGATTCATATCCCATAGGTTTTTTTTCTATGGTCTTATAGTTTTGAACTAATATCTATTAGATTATGTTTATATATTTTAGACAAACATGAACATAGTTTAAGGTCATACTTTTTAGACTACATGGATTGTGTAGCTCCTCTATGTTGGTAAAAACCCTACAAATACTAAAAATCCCATGCGATCGATGATAACTGTGGGAACAAGGGGAGATGTTATGTTTTCCCTATAACATGAAGATTAATACAAACAAGTTAAATAAATATTGTGTTTATAATATCACAATGATAACAAAAGTTCCACTAAACATGCACACCAATTCATGGAGGATAAATACCTACAGTTTTTTAGTTCCATTGGAC
This sequence comes from Viscum album, assembly GCA_963277665.1. Lineage (NCBI taxonomy): Eukaryota > Viridiplantae > Streptophyta > Magnoliopsida > Santalales > Viscaceae > Viscum > Viscum album. Next base: position 7,239,453 of record OY728148.1, on the reverse strand, counting down.
AATGGAAATGTGGGAATAAAATAATTAAAACCCATTGTGATATAAATTATGGAATTGGATAATGATTGAAATGACCAAAATTGATCATGTTCGAAACATAGGGTTGACTATATCACCCATAAAGGATGGGGCCTACAAATGCAGAATCACCTAGTGTATATGTTCGAATATTAGGATTCACTATTTGTCTCTAGAAATCCATTAGGTTTTTGGCCCAGGATGGGAGGTGATATAATGTTTCTTGATACCATAATTCTTAATGGTTTTTTTTGGAAATAAAATATCATTGGAACTCAAAACTATAAATAATAACAATATGGAGATGAGTTAGTGATGTGTTTGTGTGGAACTCGATAACTTAGTTCTTTCATCCATGTTCACGAGAGAATGTTAGGGGTAGGACCCAACTATATTCAGATAAGAGCCCAGTAGACTTAAAATTTTTTTAGTTTAATATTTCATGGACCAATGGATCATAGTTTAATGTAATAAAGTATGGACCACAAGGATGATATATTAAAAATGTAATTTTATAGTACGATGTAATATAGCTACCTGACATGAATGAGGTCCAAAGATCCTCGTACCACATCACAAATTCGAAAGGAAAAAACATTTCAAAGATTAATGTCATATGGCTTGGACTTGGTTTCTCAGTTTCATTTCATGTTCCTATAATGTAAAATCATAGTTTATGGTCTTATAGTCTTGACTACAAAGTGTTTTATTTTCATACATGTAGGTAAAAAACCCTACCATGAACACTTAATACCAAAGGAGTGATGTATAGTGAGGGAAATAAAAATGATATAGTATTTCCAAATAACATGGAATCACATTTTAGGGGATCAGCGATGTCAGTTTAAGGATCCTCTAATGATGTTGACTGACTTTCTCAACATGTAGTGGTATATATAGTAGTACCAGAAACGGTGTTGGAGTTCTTCCAGAACATAAAGAGGTGGAAATTGTGAATATGAGATCCTTATATATAGGAAACAATGAGGATGTCATAAAAAAGTTGGAAAATGGACCACCTTGTTCAATGCAATGTATAAATATTGTGTTACCGGAGTTAAGAACATTCAAATGAGGGTTGACCGTAGACTATGTTCGAAACGTGGGGTCTATCTCCAAATGTCATTTTCAATACTTGTGGTGTTGTCCTATAATTTCTGTGAGCCTTTTGGATAGATACCATGATGATAGGGGGTCCCTTTAGACATGAAAGATGATGGAGACCCAACTAAAAGGATTCAAGAAGTATGGAGATAGAATGAGGAAATGACAATGAAAATTCTAACTAGATATTTCCTAAAAAAACAACACATATGAGCACATAAATGAAGAATATTAGATACTGTGATTCAAACCCCTTCATGATGAATAAATCATAGTGAATTCCTTGGGGTATAGAAGGAAATGGGAAAAATTCCAAATAAAGAGGATGTATAAGAGGGGTAAAATGGATAGTGGAATAGGGGAAGGATATAAAGCCAAAATATTTGGGATCCCTATCTACCCTAAAAACATGGGAATCATGTTGCACATAGTTATAGAATTTTGTGTTGTTTAACAACATGTAGTGAGGATGATATGTGTCAGAGAGTTGATTCACTTGGGATAGGGTTGTTAAAGCAACGAACCTTCAATGGAAGTTGAATGAGGCAGCTACAATAACCTGATAAATATGAGGACCAATGAGTCCCCATTCCATGTCATCTGTTCCCAATGAAGGAATGCTCATATTTTAATGTCATAATGCATTTAATTGGGCTTCCATTTTATGGTCATTGAATTTGGACAAACGGATACTTCTCTAATGGATATACATATCATGACGAGGTGCTGCATCCAATATAAAAGACGACCAAGGAGCCTGATCTCTATACTACATATTCTTAATTGTACATCCATATAGATTAGAGTACTAATTCATGGACATGAACTCATAGTTTATGGTTGTAGAGTTATGAACATAGTATAAGAAAAATGAAAAAAAATGTTGATTTATCCACGGAAGGATCCAAAGATTTTTTTTTTGGTAATTGGTACCTATCCCAAGACTATAGGAATAAAGCAGCATGTAATTATTTAGTATCCTGAAGATTGATGGGATGAGGTGATGATTCAAATTATGACATAGATTGTTGTTGTGTAGATAGGACATTGGAGGGGGGTATCCCAAGGGAAATGTGTATGGAATGGAAAAATTACAAGACGTGAATGAGGACTATGAGAGTATATACCACAACACACACTCCCATGGGAGAACTCAGGATTATGGGTTAAAATTATGAAACTATGGTTGGTCACAAATACTAAATTTATATGATATAGTAAATGTACCATATGAATGGTAATCAAGACATATGTTGTTCATAAAATATGGCATATTGAGTGTCTAATTTCATGGGTGATTCTCTCTCTGGTGAGAATGCAACAATGTCATGCTGTTTTTTGTTTTGCATCCCTACCAATGACGTCGCTTTTTATGGTTGTATTATAGGATTAGTAAATTTAGATTAACATAATAAGGTAAATAAGGGCATGTAACATAGTTTATCATCATTTGACAAGGATGATGCAGAATGGTTTAACATTGTGTTGTGGGGAAATAAGTGGAATGTTTGAGGTAGTGTCTCTAAGACCATTGTCTCTTAGTTTATGGTAATAGAGTATGGCCCATAATTTTATTCATTATAGAATTTTAAAACTATATATATTGACTGGGATTTTTTATATCTTGAATCTGGGATGAAGCAATAGTTTAATGTCATGCATGTTGGATGTCTGCTTCACATAAATAGTATTACTTGTGGAAAATTTAATTGATTGTAGGAGTGATATGCTTCGTATCCATCGTGACCTATGAGTATTCACAACTGGGATAAAACATATGAGTTATTTATGTCACATGCCTTTGGGGATTAATATTTTTTTGATTAATACTAGGTATCATCGGTTCTTAGTGGTTGAATACAATATGACCTTTAATGAAGGAAAAAATACAGTTATTCTTGATGAATGCTATAGTTGACTTGTTCTTGTGCCACTCAAGATTATACAAGACCTAGATAATGTTTTCATTAAGGTATTAATATTCAACTTGAAGGATATCAACTATCTTTTCTGACATATTATGGTCATAGAAAAAAGTGAATAGAGATGAAAATTAAATCTCAATGGGAAGAACATCGTTTGTTTCATACAGTAGTGAATATTGGGTCACATGGGTGGAATTCCAAGTGGTCTTCAGATATAGAAAAATACTGATGGGGATATTTTAAAGACTAAAATTATTTTTATGGCCCACCATATTTTTTAGAATTTTTGAGAGGGCCTTGTTGAATACCATGATCTGTCCACTTTCTTATGCAAGATCGCAATAGTTATGTCTCAACCAGATGTTGTAAATAGTGAAAAATTTATTCTACTCAACTGTATGGAGATTTTTCTAGTTGTCACTTAGAATATCATGATAGACAATAAACTTATGGATGATGTTGCAGCTCTAAAACTCAATTGTAAAATGTGACTTTAATTCCTTGATCTAAATCAATTCATCCCTCGAGGAAAATAATTCTGTTGTTGTCAGAATGTACTGGAATATAAGAGCTATTATTAGTAGATACAGTACCATTCCATTGATTACCCAGACCGCAAAGGGCAATGATTACCTGATAGAATAGAGGATCTCTAGTGATATATGCAACAACTTCGTATTTATATTACACATCTAAATCCTATTTCTGATCTTGATATTATCATATACAATGGTTGGACAAAAGTAACCTAACGTCTCATTATGGTGGGAGAGTTCCAAACCATCTCTTTGAGCACCACATGACCCTTCATGAACTTCATAAATATTCTATGTAATTTATTCTCCTTAAATGATACAAAGGATAATTACATTAAAACAACTCTTATTTAAGATTAACTCAATCCTGATACTTATTTGGTGGGAAAACTGCATTGCACGCCGACAAATTCAGTCATGTTTCGTTCTGTTTGATGGGAGATGTCGATGTTGAATGAATGAATGAATGGATTCTTCCAATCATAGGTATACCCGACTATAGTAAGAATATATATATATATACTAATGAGGAAGAATTATCTATATGTTAGAGTATCTGATGATTTTCCTCATCATCCTGATTGATGGGAGGGATGACCCGTTGATACACCATATGGATGATCAAGTCATCCTAGTCTGGTACTATGAGAGATGAGTATTTTATAAAAAATGCATCAGTGTAACTATTCTTTGACTAGGGAAGATGAGTGACCTCTAGATGATAAAGGAACTAGGAAATTAGCTAATGATTGTTCTCTAATAGGGGCATGTGTTCTGGTTTCCCAATGAAGCAGTCACTATTGATATTATTGATTACATATTCAAATTCTCTCATGAAATTTTTATGGGAAATTCCAATCATGAATTCCATGTAGAGAACATTTATGAGGGACAAATTACAGGCTACTATGTTTTTCTATCCTTCAAAAAAGAAGAATAAATAGGAAAAGGCATATTTTGTTTGCCGGATGAATATAATTACAAGGCCTACTATATTGAGTTCGGGATCATTAAACCTTATAAAAATTAAGATCATTGATGAACCATATTAATCTATAATTCAACATGGTAAAATCTGATAAAATGATATGATGGGTCAATCTAGAAAACCACGTTCTAGGAAATAAAATTTCTGGGCTAGATGGGCAGCCCAAAAATATTCCAGCACCTGACTCTTCTCAACTTTCTGAAGAGAAAACCAGATGTTGAACTGGTGAAGGATCACCTCCCACCATGGAAGTTGTATTTTCCACATGGAGAGTAAGAATATACAATAGAATATCATAAGACGACACCATATGTATCTCTTAATGAAGTATATAGTTCAACAAATTCAACATTACAAAAAAGTGTGATGAATAACTTATCCATATAAGAATATGGGGCCTTTATGTTGATGATCGTGCAACAGATGTAGTACAATGTATTCTTTGTTACATTATTTTTCCTCATAGAGATTATAGATCTAATGGATCATTATAGGGATGTAACATAAAGGATCAACATCTTCCTAGAGATTAGTGGCATCAGAATCTTAGGTTGTAACAGATACTAGTCGTTCCCCTCAAACACGATCATTCCCTATACATCCCATTGTTAGATGGAACCTTTCATTATGATCATAGAAAATATATGACACTTATTTTCTAGATTGAAAATGAAACTATTCATGTATGAATGTGGACTTGAGACCCTTATAGGTCTCAAATGTTTCTCAGTGGATGAATATAACTGATATACATATCATTCTTTTGGTCAATGTTGATGCCTCTATATCTGCTAAGGAAACCGACAAACATCCCAATGGTAACACTGAGAGAAATATTTTGTGGATCATATTTATATAGAGTTAGTAGAGGAAGTTTGAAACTTTATCAAAATATCAACCATGGTTCTAATGTTGGTGGGATTTGACAACCATGTCATCTATGTAAAATTTCACTAGTATACCATGGATTTGAATGAATATGTTATGCATGGAAGAAATATTTTGTGAATCATTTATTCATTATTCCTAATGTCATTACATGATAATAGTAAGTACCTACGACAATCTAAATGTTGTCGACTCTTCATATTCTACATTCTTTTGGATTTGATTATACCAAACTACCTATCCATGAAAGAGATATCTTATAATTCTTGAGTGGAATCGATCAATATCTCTATCTGAAGATGAACCCCCTGAAGTCGATACATACTCTAATATGTATTTCCTTCTTCCTAAAACAATTGATTTTAGATAACCAAATATTGTACTAGACTTTCTGGAAATGTTGGATTTGGTGATCATATAAACTTTTACCTTGAAGATAGAACCATGAGTGGGGTTCAATTTCATTGGATGATTTTTAAACATGTGATGTCTTTCTAGGAATCCAAGGGAATGGGAAGAGACATGAGGATCTAGTCTTGGAATCTCATTATAGCTTTAGGAAAATTCATTACAATGTTACATCAATAAATCCTAATAACTTATACTCTTCCTCTATTGGAATAGTTGGATTAATCGGTGTAGTCCACATATATTTCTTAATATGATGGTTCGCCGTAACTGACACATTGATGGTGCAGAATATGCCTTCTTAAAACACTATAGGATCAACCTGAAAATGATCATCTTCATTCGTGACTGACGAATTTGTGGGAGGAGTACTTTCATCCAAGAAAGATGATAATGTTGGAACACTAGTGCATGTTGGGAAGATGTGGAATCATCACTGAAAGACTTTTAAACTACTAATTCCATGGAATCAAAAGCTATAAACCTGATTCTATCCCACCATTGACTGAGACATCCTACTTTGATGAAGTCAATGTAGTACTGATGGGTCTATTGGTGTTATTTAAATTCAGTTTATTGGAGCAAGTAAGTCTAGTGAACAACTATGTCTATAGGGAGAACTTCATGATACCTAACAATGGTATGTGGTTTTTGTATCACATGATCATGTATTGTGTAAGAGTTTGAGAAAATATTCCAACGTTCCCTATACATGGTAATATGTTTCTCCTCTTTTCATAAACAACAATGAAGTTTCCCATGTGTATCATTATTGTGACCAACTACATAATATACATGATAAAAAAAATTGTTTATTTTTCCCATGGGTCAGGAAAAGTGATAGTGTGATCAACCATACTTTTTGAGGATTAATTTTCATTGTATGGAAATAATCCTCATCTATATAGCATGATACAGTATAATTAAAGGGAGAATCATCACTTTAGATAATTCCAACTCGGAAATCATGGGAGTATGAAAGAAATTGGTGATATGACAATGGAACCATTGCGTGTAGATGATGCCAAGAGATACCCATTAGTGTGCTGTAGATTTATCATGTGAGACAACTGTGAATTCATTTTTTTAAATCATGAAACAAAACTAGGACATCAGGCATATTCTTTAACAAAATATCTACTTGTTCATATCATAAACATGAATTTTTCATTTATAGCGACTCATATCTAGATAATTCACTTCTAGTTTGTAAATCATACATATTGGGATGAGATTTATCTCATAACCTATATTGATGAGTTAGTGATAGGAATATACACCATTGATTATAAAATGATATATAGCTAGTGGTTGTTTCCCTACACGAGTAAACAATCTTCTTATGCAGATAATGAGATGATGGGCTCGCATTTTGAATGATTAGAATACTCCACAGGGAAGGCTTCTAAAGCCACAACCACTATCAAAATCAAAAGGGGGATCTATGATCCTTCTGTGATGTATTTGAGCACATCTATTTGAAGGTGGAGGGGTAATAGAATATAGTGTTTTTAGGAATTATTTTAAGGTTCTTAAGAACATCATAGTTCCATTTTAGGAATATATTTCTTTTACTATGTGGATTCACTAAAGAATGTGGTATGGTGGGAATTTTTGGTCAAATGGGTTGATTCTATATAGTGTGAGGAATATCTTACATTATAATAGGAGAACAGTTAAAAATTATTACCAGTTTACTATCAGATTACTGGGGCCAAATTAGAGATGGGCACAATTGTTCATGGCATGGCCAGGGTGGATTTTCATGGTAATGTATCATGATTAATGATAGTAGTGAATCATACAAGATAAGAATATGGGACTGTATCTACTATGACCTATATTGAAACTTATTTCTAGCCTTGGAAGCATGAATGACATGGTTAGAATCACCGACATATTCATTCTGATGAATCATGTCTCCACAACCCCATCGAAAATAGCATTTACCTCTGATATCAACTGGGTCTTCATGTTACTTATCATATTTCGGGGCCATATAATGATCAACCAACTCAATTGTACTCATTTTGGAATACTTATAATCTTTATATGAGGGATATTCCAATGCTAGATGGATGTTGGGGGTAATTCTTATATCTATAGGCATGAATTACCTAAGGGTGAGATAATGATTCAGCGATGATGGGGGGACTCATTTTTCCATTTCACCATTAGAGACTTGTCTTTTGAGAAGTATAAGACTCATATGTTGATACATAAGAGTAATATATAATATGTGATACAATATCTGGAGGATTGGGATGATTTAAAAATATACAGATGACACCACGAGCATGGGTGACAACACAATTATATTACCAATCATCAAACTTTTGCAACCCACAACTGGATACCTCCTTCCATTAACATTATCTTTCAATGTCACGTACTACTGATATGCATTCCACGTGTTGGGGTGGGGACCAATATGATAACATTGTTATCAAAATTGTACTATATATAGTCCCTGATCACGTAATATTTCTTGAGGGTATTTACAAAGATTCAATAATAAGGGAAGTATTCCTGGTGGTCAATGAGCTCCACCTCCTAGGGTTTCCTACATTTTGAAAGATTTAGAATTCCTTGATCCATGTAACTGAAAATGTTTCTTGGAACAAGGGCCTCATTGAATAGGTAAGTCATGTTTCTCTTATTTGGAAACGGAAATATTCGAGCCTGACCATGAAGAGGGCATTTATCTTGAAATGCGATTGTGTTTGATTTTAACACTTAGGGAGAAATGATTCATGGCGGTGGTGACATTCAATATTGTGGGGGGAATACATTTCCTGAGGTTAGGCCTATGATTTTTTCCAATGATGAGACTATAGAGTAATCTATTCTAGTAATAATTATTCTATCAGGGGGTCTAATATAATAATGACGATGACATTATCTACATTGGGGGGCTCTTCTTTCTGGTTCTAGAGGAGGGGAACTGCCGCACCTACCAATCCTACTACAAGTCATCTTCAAGGAGATTAGCCTTTCTCAAGAATTCCCATAATCTAGTTGGGAAATTATTCGTGATGAGGGAGGAAACCAATTCATTCATAACATTACCCATGTACATTTTCAACTACTATTATTGAGTCAACGGAATATCGAGTAAATACATCATACCCTTCCCATTGACAAAAAAGTCTATGATTAACTCATCTTGGAGTTTTTTCACATTATGAGGTCAGAAATAATTATTTTTCTCATGTAAGAGATGAAATGGTTGATTAACTACCTATGAAGTTGTTACCAATCAGTAATATAACCAAAGGATATCCGTTTCTACCACAAAAACACATTCCATTCCAATATCATAACTAAACACTATAGTTTGTCAGCCTCATGATACACTAAAGTCCTTTGTCATGTGCCTAAAAATTGGAATGAAGTGGGCCAGATGATACAGAAGATAATGAATCCCATTAAGGTAGGAAATGGTATGATTCTCCATGTTTTAGGTTGCATTCATGTCATCAAACCGAACCAGATACATCTTTCCAATAGTTTTTATTTTGACCATTAAGTGGATAAGGGCCTCAAGGCAGGCAACGGGAGAGGCCATCAGATCATCATGTTGGGGATTCATATATGGATGAGGATTACTAACCACAAACATATTTACTATCTCATAAACATGATATGAAGTCGTTATTTCTCATGGGTAGGCTAAAAAAATATAGGATTTACTGTTAGAAAAACAAATGGAGCTGCTGGATAAACAACCTGAGTCAGGTCTCGAGGATAGTTATCTTATAGCTCGAGGTGAATAGGTGATAAATTCTATAAGAGTTCTCAATTTCCTTTGGCCTCTACTCTCTTAGGTTGCACAATATTTTCTAGATCAATGAATGGGAACTGGACAATGATGAATTGTGGATTCCAATACCACTATAGCGGATGAGTGAAAATATTTAATTGTTAATCATTATAATAAAGAAATATCTCTTGAAGGTTCTCAATGAGTATCCCATTAGTGATTTTGTTAAAATCTAACATATTCTATAGTAATGTGGCCATAGTGGGATTAAAAATAGTCTTATGCACAAAAAATAATAGGTCATAAGGTTTAGAGGGCTTTGTATATCCTTCACCCTTTTGGGGTTATCAACTAATGGGAACTGAATCATAAGGATCTATAAGGACAATAATGGGTTTTCCGGTGAGTTATGTGGCCCATATGTGAATCCATGTTGTAAAATGATACCTCAAGAGTTGAGTCTTCTTTATAAATATATTCCTTTTATTCCTTCAGATTTTGTATAATATGGTTATAAAAAATTTTCATTACTAAACATGGTGGCATATTCTATATATCTCTAGGGATGTTGGGTAGGTATATGATTTGACTGAAATGAAGAGAAACATAGGTCCCCCACCCAAATATTTGCCTATGTGGGATCTCCTCTTCAATAATTTTTGATAGAATTCTAATTCTTTGAAAAAAATGAGGCAGAAGGGTACAATTATTGCTGGGTAATGTTGAATATTGATCTATTTGAAGTGATATTAACTCAAAATGGGACACTACTAGACGATGAAGTCACAACGCCATTCACTCATTATATAAGACAAGTGATAGCTATAGAGGTAGAAATGAATCACCCAAATATTACAATTGAAACACATGACCTTGTATTGGGTGTGGAACTAAAGAATATCACTTTTTTGGGAATAGGTGGGCCTGAACATCTCAGAAAACTAATTGATGACTAGAGAGTCCCAAATTATTCTCTACTCAGAAGCATGGTCTGACTCTTAGTTAGCCAATTTTTTGATTAGTGGTAAATGATTAACTTGAACATGACTGATATAGATTATTTTGGAGATTTATTTCTGAGTGGAGAAAATTACACACAATCTGATTGGAAGACACTTATTGGGTCGTCTCTAGGATGTGAAAATTATCTCATCACCATGTCCCTATAAGAAAAGGTATTTACCACTGCCCCATGTGTGAGTGTAGTGGCTATCGTTGATGATTCTTACGGGTGATTGTATTTCCCCATGCCCCCGAATAACACATTGTTATCTCGTACGGATGTAGAGATAAAAAATGATGATGAAAAAGATGGCTACATGGTGATACTCTAGAAGGGATTCAAATCACTATCCCAATGCCAACATATGTGATGAAGTTCAGGGATATGGTTCTTTGCACCATCAGTGAGAAAGAAATACACATTTTAGGTTCCTTCCATAGATTTTTTAATTTGATGATCAGGATGAAGTCTACGTCATTGAATCATATTCAACATTGGAATTCAAAAAGTTGACCATATTCACAACTATTTAGCATTTCTCGGAGTTCTTCTAGAACCGGTGATGGTTCTCCCTTCTACCCCTAGATTGATCATTATGGATGGGTAAATATTTTTCATGGTTAAGAAATCAATGAATATTGATGATGGAGTTTTAAGTATCTTTTCTCGAGCTGGAAGGAATACGGGGAAGTCTAACCGATTGGTTGCCTTTTAAGTAAGGAGGATATCCACTAGGACTACTATTAAAGTGTGGAAGACCTCCAATATGGTTCTTGACATTGTAGGTAGGTCCTATTCTTGGTTTACTATAGATGTGTGGTGGACAACAATTTTGGGTATGATAGTGGTGAGAAACATCTATCTGGTGAACCCAGGCATTAAGAGAACCTTGTCATATGTCAAACGAGACATGGGATTGTCATCCATATTGGTGATTTTGAGTATTGGGAGTTCCATCATACTGGTTGTTGTATGTGAGGGGAGGACCTTCATGGTGATGAGTTCTAAATAAGGGAGGACCTTTGCATGATTTAGTGATAACATGAAGAGGAACTCTATGTTGGATCCTTGTGGAAGAAGGACGATGCATATGTTGTTCCTCGAAAATGTAGGGAGGACATCCACTTTCATGGGTCCATGAGCGGGGAGGACTTCCATTGGAATGAGTGATGTTGTGAGGATGACCATTGTGATTAAGGTCCCTGGGATAGAAATGACCTCTATTTTGGAAATGGTAGGCACAAGGAGGACCTTCACACTAAATGTTGATAATGTGGGGAGGACATTGGCATATATCACTAAGGACATGGGGAGGAACACCATGTTTTTTGTGAGAGTGAGGATGACAACTATTATGGTTGGCAATGTTATGTGGAGGGACTCTATAATGAATATCATCATCAAGGGTTGGGCCATGATGACTATTGATTGGCTAGAGAATGGATGATTAATTTGATTCCGACCAAGGGGAAACATAGATATCGATTCTGGTCAAGAATAGGTGGATCCTACCGCATAGTACCAAGTACGTAGTAGAATGTGGCAGAGGTGGAATCAGATACTGAACTTGTGGAAGAGGATTCCAGTAGAGGGCATATTATGGAGCATGAAATCAGTGTTAGCGTCAGGTAGTCAATACTGATTCATGTAGATGAGGGTTGTGGACCACCAGTAATTGGCCTGAGGGACATGTAGTTTGGGGCATAGACATGGTCTAGTTGAGGCCCTCTTTTGAATATCCATATTGCTAGTCATAGTTGTGATGAATTATGTATCCCTTATATAATCATCATATTGATTTATTTCATTGTAACATTCAAGTGTGAGGCTCCCATAGTTTTTGGTTATAGGAGTGGGGAGTAGTTCCTCCCTTTAAGGCCCTTGGGGGCAATGGAGATAAAGACACACAAAAGCCTCTAGGTCATCACTATTCATGTACCTACAAGAAATGACCTTGTTATACTTGTATCATCATACATTAATTTCCATACCATCATATGAACAATCTCTGATAGTGAGGGGGTGTGCTTTTGATCGACCTGGTTGTGGATGATGTCCTAGTGGAGGTGGAATTTTATAGGATTATAATCTTTTTTATTCCTTCCTCTCATGTGTATATGATCAAAGGATGATTTATTACATGTGGATTCTTTCCATCCTAGAAGGAAGATTCATCCATTAAGAATTATTATAGAAAATTAATTCCCAATTCCTCAAAATCATCCACTCAGCAATTGATGGATAGAGAGATTGACTCTAATTATTCCTTTTGATTGGAATTCCCAATGATTAACTGCCACATTTATTGTATGTTAGAGACAATACCCACTATTTTATTATTGGGACCTAGAAAAATATATAAATATATATTGACAATCTCATACTCTGATATATTGATTGATAAGAATTCCCACATGGAGGAGAATAAATTCATGTCGGGTTAAATATTTCAGTTGGTGGACCGACGCTAGTAGCATCAGAGTACTGTCCCTGATTGATGTCATACATGACCATTCTATTTTGGATGCATTCCATGGGGGAATTAATCCAACATGATGTGGTCATTCAAAACTAATTTTTTGTACCAAGCATTCCTACTTTCCAAAGGTGATTGGAATTCATCCCTTCGAGTGTGATGTCATTACCTTGGTCGAGACACAATGATGGAACGTCCATATATCCATCCATGGAGTCCTCCAAGAAACTCATTGCCTAGTCTTGGTCCCCCTCATTTATTAATATGTTGTTATTGTAACTAATTCATGGTTCCATCTCTTGGTGGATGCTAGTTAATTTTGCTACATATTTATGGACATAACAAGGGGACCAGATCAAGAAGGAACCTTAGGCCATGGGAGTTTTCAGGATGAAAATTATTGGCATTCCTAGAATGTTGGAACATTGGTCACCTGTATTCTTCATCATAATAGTGATTATTTATGGAATTGATTCCTAAGGAAATCCACATCACTTACATTGTATTTTATGCTAGTGGCATGTCATCTGAGGTTTTCCTCCGGCATCCCATGTTTAACAAGGATAGACCACGAGTCTGAAATCTATTGATGATGGACGATCATGAGTTTAAGGTCATATTTTTAAAGAATGGGTTGATCATTAAAATTGTAATGATAGATCAGAAATGTTAATCCCTATAAGGGATCACATTGAAGGCTTACTAGATGGATGGGTCAGAACTCCCAATAAGGATGGACCAGGATGTTGTGTCACATAAAGGCTTGGTTTTACACTGTGAAGGTGTATGTCAATATGCGTGAGGTACACAAGTTTACTTGATCGATGGATCAGAACCCCAAATGGTGATGGACCCATGATGGTGTGTCCCAAAAATGAAAGGATTCACCCCATGAAGGAGAATATGGACACTACTAAGGGTTGATCAAGGACATATACCTGAACAAGTGGGAGAATATGTTTTACCATTATCTTGGATTTGACATCATGGAGGCTTCTTATACAACCTATTCATAGGACAAAGGTAATAACAGATGTATTTTGATAGGGATGATGTGGGTATTATGTACTGAGTCTTACATTCACAAGAGAATTGATCTTGGTTAGATGATCAGTGGTGATGAGATTATGCACTGAGTCTTCCCTTGTGATATGAGGACCATCAATGTTGTGGATGGTGATTACACCATGGGATGGGCTTGATGGATGACCTGATTTCACAAAGAAAATCATTATGTGATGTAACATGTGATCGATGGTTACACATCTAACCAACCCATATTAATGGAGTGATCCAACTTGGATGGGATAGCCTTGGTATGAATCAATATGGATGATATTGAATTATGAGAAATGGATGGAATGTATGGGTTGTTGTGTGTGTTGGGTGTAAAAATCAAGGATGATTCCAACATACTCATTTTATTAGAAAGAGATCAAAGTACACATAAGTCCATTAAACCATGTAGTCTAATATCATATAGTAATAATTAGAGGGAACTAACATTAATTTAAAAATGTTGGCCTCAAACCGTGGGGATAATTTCCTCAATTGTTTTGGAATGAAATTAAACATAGTTTTGATGAAGCTACCAGGGAATAAACAATAAGAGGCGGTCCATGTATGTGGATTGGGGATTACACATTTATGTTTCGTATGTGGGCCTTAATGACTGATGAACATAAAATGGGTAATGAACCTACAGAGATATACTTGATCAAAGGAACGTTTATGATGGGAATGTGTAATGGGAAATGTTTTTATCTGTGAGGTGAACAACCTATGTGCAGGGATCCAAGGATTACTCATTACTGGGATTAAACCATAAGGAGGATTTTTTTTCATATCATGATTATGAGTTTGGGATTAAAACCCACATAGTTTAGTGGTTTAGGGATTGTGCCTATCTAGTGGCTAAAGGAGGTGGAAGCTGAGGCTCATTATCTGAAGGAATCCTAGAATATGTTTATCATTGGAAATTATTAACTCTAAAAATACATGATTCATGCTCATTTTGATAATCAAGATGAGGAATTAAACAATATTGTCACATCCGGAAAGATGCATTAGCATGGGGTTGTGTATGGATTCTGTGTTCTAGTGAGCAATGGTTAAAACCTCAAAGGGAGGAGGGGAGGTTGGGATTCCCTATTGTAAATCCCCTATTTACTATTTATATAGAGATGAGGAATGGTGGGTCACGAGTGATGAATACTACAAGGATGTTTAGGAGATGACACTGATTTGTTTTCTGTTCCCCTTGGCTGTTTACAATCATATAGTTTGGATGGTGAGGGATCCCTCATTCACCCATGGACATACATAACTAATTACCACCCACACACTAGGAAGGTATGGCACTAAAAAACCCAATAGGATAAGGTTCGAGAAATTGAAAATCATGGTTTATATGTTATCATGATTATTCTAGAAAAAAAACAACCACTAGGATACATATGGAAAAAACGAACGTTTGGGTAGCACAATATGGGACACCACACAGAGTGCCAAGAAGTCCATACGTACAATACCTGAGGGCCACATTGAACAGGGTCTCATTAAACTGTGGGACTCATTGATAGGTGCATTATGACGTTTTAGTTCTTCGCAGAGGTAAGGGGCACTAAAATTAAGGTGTGTCATGGAGAAAGGTGACACTTTCTTTTCATGAATTAAAGATGTGGGAATGGAGTGCTTCATGAACGCTTAATTCTAAATGAATCCATAAGTAATTCGGAAGGCCATCCTCCTCCATAAAGGGAGTATGGATTCCCATAGGGAACTCCAACAATAAGAATGTGTAAATAGAAAAGCAGTAAAGTTGGTTTCATGGTGATCTTGTTATTTGGGTGACTAATTATTCACTCAGGTTAATAGTGCTCGGTAGCTTTGAAAAAATAGGATATCTGAAGGTGAAAGATAAAATAGAAATGAATTTATGTTCTTCTGAGATATCTATTTATATAGAAAGGGGTTTCACGATGCTCGTGGGAATTATTTGAAGAAAACATGATCTCTTGGAAGAGGTGAAGCATCATCATACTGGTGGAGCCATCCTCCTCATACAATTGCGTGGTCATGAGGCTCATTAAACTCACAAAAGAATTAATTAAGTGCATTTGTGATGGCCATGGGGCTTGACATACATATAGTGTATTCCTTCAATGCCTTGATATTTCATGATGGCTAGTAGATATGTGTATTGGCTTTACTAGGTAGTCCCCATTGATAATATTTTGGGATATTGATATTGGATTTCATCTCACCTATTTGTGGCCATCATTAACTTTTCCTAGATAACATATTTTGACCTGATTTTTTATTAAATTATGAATTATTATTTGAGTGACCTTTATTATTTTATATGATTTTAATCAAAAAATACAGAATATTATAACATGATATTTAATTTTTATAAAAAATAATGGATATTATTATATAAGACATATAAAATATGTATATACATCATAGAAAATTCATGTGGAAAATAATAAATAAACGTTTATATAAAAAATTGGATGAAAATGATTTAAATATTGTTTTATTCGATGTAAGAAACAATAAATTAATTGATGATGTAAAAAAATATAAATCCAAAAAAAATCTATACACCTAAAATAAATTAATTAGAGGTCCTAAAAAACATATTATTCTATAATGTAATCAATTTCCTTGTAATATATATTGGTAAAATGAAATTTATTTAAAAATCCCATTACAATTGAAACTCACATGTTCAGAAATATTATAAATTTTTATATAACAAATTTATATTTATTATATATCTAATATCATAACCACATTTATAATAATATTACAAGGTTCCACAGACATATATTTTCTCTCTAAAAAATTATTAATAATTATTTATTAAATAAATTTTTCTCTGTTAACAATTGTTTTCTTTATGAAAATTTTTGGTTTGAATGTTTTGGTCCTTTCATATTTTTCATGATTAGAGGATCATTTTAAAATTGTAAACTTGAAGGTTAGTAATTTTTTAACTTTTAGAATAATATATTTAATGAGGAGATGAACAATTAAATAAACTTATTCGTGGAGGTGGTAGTGTATAGAATAAAATTATTGAAATTTTCATTATTAAATGTATTTGAGAGAAGAAAATTAGATAATATATTAACATTAAAGAATCATAATTATTTCATATATATAATAATTATTCATTATCCTAGT
Organism: Viscum album; assembly: GCA_963277665.1. Lineage (NCBI taxonomy): Eukaryota > Viridiplantae > Streptophyta > Magnoliopsida > Santalales > Viscaceae > Viscum > Viscum album. The sequence goes on along the minus strand of OY728148.1, from coordinate 7,222,150 downwards.
CTATATAAACATCTTTGTGTGGTCGTAGATAAATGAAATGAATCACTTCATGGATGATTTAGTGTACACATATGCTTTATGATTTTTTCATTATTCCTTAGATGGGAAAAATTGGTTCCGTAAACATAACAATATTTTTGTACTAAATATAGTGAAAATATTATTTTGAGGTTGTTATAGATTATTTTTTAGAGGAGGAAGGTGAGATAACCTTGAATGAAATCAATTACAATGTCAAAATATTCGATATTTATCATTAATTTAATCTCTCATTTTACCCAATTCATCTTTAATATTACTTAAGAACAATATAGATTATTTTTAGGAGATATTGGATGTGATTTTTGAAAATCATTGTATAGTTTTGGTACACAATGTGTGCATATAAGTGAGAATAGGAGGATCTGTTTTATAATTGATGGGTGTAGAAAACTTGTATGTAACATTGGAATTAAAATAATTTAATTTAATTTTAATGGGATAATGGTAAATATTATTAAAAATATTAGAAATAAGATCAATTAGATTCAAAATAACCTCAATCATTAAAATTATGTATTTTTTACATATTTTAAGCCTTATCCTTTGCATAACCTATAAACCAATTAATATGTAACATGGTTAAAAACATGTTCAACGATTATATATATTAATTATATAAATTTAAATTTAACATATATAAACAATTGAACTAGATTATTATATATATGTAATATATTTATTAAAAATAAATTTATTGAGATTGAATAATTTAATTATAATATCCATACAGAAAATGTGGAAGAACATTTTTTAGAAAAATATCATTGATCATAAAAATTATTTTATACCCCTTAAATTCCTAATAAAAATCCACATAGGAATTATATATAATTTTATTGAATAATTTATTTGAATATATCATTTAAAAAAATAATAAATTTACATGAAAATAATTTTTTTTAGATTAAAATAAATTCGGGATTTAATAAGTGGTTTCTAACGAATATATGATTATACCATAAAAGTACATTATCGTCATTTATAACTCATTAATAATAAATAATGAATGATTTATATTATTTTATAATTTTTAAAACTTTTACAAGTTTTATGCTCAAAATAAGCGATGTAAAATTATACAAAATATATATGATAAAACAATATTTGTTAAAAAAATATGTTATGTTTATCATAAAATTGTTAGATTAAGGTAAATTATACTAACATCAAAAACATATTGGATGTAATTAATTGTTTTTATTTATTACTTCATCAATTTAATATGTAATTTTTTATAAAATTTCATGATAGTATTAAATTTAATTTAATGCATATTAAATAAATAGTTCATTATAGTATCCCAATAATCATTTGTACTTATTAAGTGAATTAAATTTATTAAATTTTATATTGTAACATATATATAAGTTAATTTTTAAATATCTCATTATTTTTTTCATTTTTTGTTGAAATAAATCATTGAACACTTATGACTGGTTTTGTGTTCATCATAAACTTCTGAATCGATATAATTTACTTAAATGGAAAATTAAAACTAAAATAATACATTGTTGCATGTATATCATTTTTATAATTTATGTTTCATATATTATATAAATAAAAAAAATTATTTTCTTATCTTAATTATCATAATTTATACTATTTATTTTATATTTCATAATAAATGAGGCTTTTCATATTCATATTATTAATTTTATTAATTAATATAAGTAATAAAAAAATTTACTCAACTTTAATAAAAAATATTTATAATTAAATGATTGTATATACATATATATTATAGAAAGGATAATTTTAGTAAGAGTTAATTTAAAATATGTTTGTGGTTTTTTTCTAGTTATTATCATAAGTAATTTGTAGCGATTGAATCAAGTGATGTTGTAAAAGTTTTTTTGTATTTTAAGAGGATGAAATGTTTTTGGTTATTTAATGTTACTTTCATGATTGAGGAATACTTTTTATTAAAAAAATCCTCAATGTTAAATTATTTTTATATAGGATTATCAGTATATGTATCTGAGATATTTATTTATATATTTTTATAAAAAATTAAGCAATTTATATGTTCAAATGATTATTGGCTACATTTGATTATCTATATATATATATAATCCATTTATACATTTTCATTAAATAGTTATCTTAGAAATTGTAACAATTTTTTATATTAAATTTTTTGTGCATATATTTGTATTTGATGATTATATATAAAAATTTATAATATATAAAATTTAATATGTTATCATTTATTAATATATAATATTTTATTTAATGTAAGGTTTGAAATATTACCTTCATTTTCCTTTAATAATTTTATTATTGATGAAAAAAAATGTTATTTCAAGATGCTCTATATTTTTCATCGATTCGAAAATTATAATTAATAATATTTATTTGAATAATTAATGGGTAACCAATTTTGTAGATATTATTATTTAGTTTTTGAATGTTTATTATAAGGGTATTAATATTTCATTGAAATTTATACATTTTTAAATAATTTTTATAATTTTGATGATTTTATAAAATTAAATGGGATAATAAATTTTTTTTATAATCATTATCAAAATAGTGTGCTGAGAAATAAATATTCTATTATAAATCTATAATATGTGTTTTTATTTCTATATTATATTAATTATCATTTATAGGGTTAATGATTGATAATTTTTATAAATTTTAGAGATTTTGTGGATAATATAATGGATAATTTAAAATTATTGCTATATTAATTTTTATTTTTTAGATATACTAGGTATTTATATAGTCATATCTTAATAGTGAATTTTTATAATTCTAATATTTTGTCTTAAATTTTGTTTGTGAATTATATTCAATGTTTATAGTGTTTATTGACAAAACATTCTAGTGTCGATGGGTTTTATAGATGTATAGGGATTTTAATTATAGTACATCATCTGTAATGACTGAATAGATTATTGGAAATTTTAGGAACATGTTTAATTAAAAATATGATATGGAATTTATAGGAAAATATATTTTAAAGTATTTTTCCAATGCTTCATTGATTTTGGTATGTCTATAATGAGTCGATAGGGATACTTTTATTGACATGTTATTTAGGTAAAAATATTGTTTCTAGCTTCAATTGTATGATATAATTTAGAAAATGTAGTCCAATGGAATAATCATCAAGTATTTAAATAAATACAAAATAGGTATTTATAGTATATTCCTGAATATTTTTTACATATATATAATTGTAGGATTAATCATTCAATACATGTATTTATAGGATATTATTTTGTATTTTGTTGTGTATTCCTTTGATGGGATACATTTGACTATTTTGGTAATGTATTGGGAAATCACTAAACTGTATCCAATAGTTTTGTTATTTATGTTCCTTATTTCATTTCATAATTCATGAATGTAGAATTTTTTATATTGAATTATGAATTATGAACATTAATTAGCTATGGCGAGTTTTAATTTTGAACTATGGTTTTTTCCGTTAAACGGATAGTTTTTTTAATTTGTATGAATTTACTATTATTTTTTTTGTAATATTTGTACACATTTTTAAATTTATAATTTCTAATGTAAATTAAAGTATGAATATAAAAATTTATTTTAAATTCATCCAATAATTAAATTTTCTACTAATTATGTAGTTATATGAGATAAAAACATACCATGGGAGATATAAGAATGTAATTTGTTACTTTTAAATTTAAAAATGGATAAAATAAACACATAATATATATCATATAATACTTTTATGAAGTTTATTTTTTTTAAACTATACATTTTAGAAACAAATATACATTATATTACTATTTTTTAGATGAATTGACTTTCAGGCCATGAAAGAGAACTTTTTTTCGAATTGAAATTTCCATATCATCTAACAATGATTCCTATACTAGATTAATCATTGTACACATTTTATGTTAGTGGGAAATAAAGGGTTCATAAAAATTAATTTCTATTCAATAAATTAATGAATAAGGAATTTTATAATTAAAATAATTATATTTTTGGATAAATGAAAATGTTGTTTTTAGAATAATGTTCTCATTATATTTCAAATAGATAATAAATTTTATTTTAAAAAATAGATTTTTATAGGTGAAAAATATATTGGGTTTTTTAAATTGTACTTTAATTTTTATAGAATTTGGAATGTTTTATTTTCTAATGAAATATTACTGTTTATTTATTTTATGGACAATATATTTTGGAAAATATTTAAAAATAGAACACTCATTTATGAATAATATTTATCTTATTAAAATGGTGTGGAATAATTATTTCTAGATTACACGATATAGTGTTGTGAATATGTTTCAATTGATATATAGTGTAATTAAATTTGAATTAATATTTTATTTAATTCAATATTACATTATCATGATGACGTATCACATTTTATTGTTTCAGTTTTAGTTCGATAGACTTCAGGTAATATTTTAAATTTTTATTAGCATCCATATATAATAATGAAATAATTAGATGAAACTAAATGTTTTAATGGGGGAAATTGGTGTTTGTTCAATGTATTAGGAAATACTTCACTTTTTTGTTTCATAAGATTTAGAGATCTTAGAAGCATGATTAATGTATTTTCCCCATTTAATTTATATTTTTATTTTCATCATTGAGTCGTGTGATTTTTATTCTTGTAGTCCTTTGACAACTATTCATTTGGTAGTAATATAATATTAATGTTTTAATTTGATCATAATTTTTCATTCAATCAGTTTTTATGTAATTTATATTAATAGTTTTTTTAAATAGAATTTTTTTGTTCATGTAGTCAATTTTTTATTTCATTTTGTCAATTGAATTTTGATTATGTGATCGTTTGATTTTTTTCCTTTCATATGGTCAATTTATTTTGATCATGTGGTTTTTTTTTCATGCAATCATTTATTTTTTCATGAGGGACGTTAGTGTATCATAATTATATAAAAACTAGATATTTAAAATGTAATAATATGTTTGATAGAGATTTGAAAACGAAAAACCTAGTAAAAATGATCTATGAATTATTATTATTTAAATTTTATTATTATAACTAGGATATTATAATAGATAACATGAATATGATCATTTGGTTAATTAAATATATAAAAACTCTCCCCCAAATATAAATTTATTTATTAATTTGTAGGAAACATGAAATCAAAATTGTTAAAGAATACATTTTCTATAAAAATAAATATTTCCAAAATAGAATCTTTTAAAAAAACATATTTAAATTAAATTTAGAAAATTTTTAGAATTTTAGATAAAAAAATTAAATTCATTTTTGAAATTATTATATAAAATTATATTCAGGTAAATTTTTAGTATTTATTTAAAAAGTATGATTTTTCAATGAATACTAGAAAATAATGATTTGTATTAAAAATTGAATTTATATAAATGTATTTAAATATAAAGACACTATATTACAGTTAATTCAATTTTTTGAATCTCAAAAATTTGATTTAATATTTTTGATAAATTTTATTAAATTTAAAAAATTTACATTTTTTCATTTTTAATAGTAATCATTGTAAGTAATTATCACAATAATAAATATAAATTGGGAATTTAATTTAAAATGCTATAAGATAATAACTAAAAAATTACTCTAAGAATTGATTTAATTTTATAGTGTGTATCAATTAATTCCATAGTTATCCATGCATTGAATATATGACCTTATGTTTTCAATTGGATTTGATTTTATCCATTGTAATATTTAATTATAAGATAATATAAAAGTTTTATCATTATTGATTTTAATATTTATAATATATGCTCACCAATCTATGGTTTATCATGTAACCTCCAATATTTTTTATCATGTAACCACCTATTAAATGGCCAAGGACCATTATAGTGTCATAACACATAAAATATTTATATTATCATCATTTCACTCATATATTTTTTATCACTAGGAATAATTACATTATATTTATATAATGAATTAATTTATAAAACAAATTTCAATATGAAAATACCTAAAAAGGGAATGTGCTATTTTTTTTCTTTTAAGAAAATTCTTTCATGTAGATGAATCTAAATACAAAATATTGGTCATGGTAAAGAAAATATTACATTTAAGTGTAATTTTAAAAAACATTCCTTATGTCTTTTTGTGAAAAAATTATTGTAAAATATTTTCTGTAAAAACACTTTAAATAAAATTAATTGTCGGATGGTTTATTTATAAAATGTATAAAAGGAAGTGTTTTATAATACCAAAATATTCTTTATCATAAAAAATTTAAGATGAAATCTCTTACATTATATTCGCTTCATTAGATATGTTCATTATTCATACTAAATAACAAACATATATTAATTAATATTTATCTTGAGAAACCTTATTGTGTTTATTATTACCTATTATTTCACTTATTTATAATGTTATAACAATTACTTAATTATTTTTTTTCTTTTTAGTAATTTAGTCAATATTCAGTACATCAGTCGAAAATGAACATGGTTATGTCACTAGTCAATGTGGATATAATTACACCATATCTATAATAATATTCAATAAATTATTACAATATTTTCTAATTAATTATTCATTTAAATAAAACACTGAAGTGTTGTCATGAAAAATTAACAACATAATATTTCAGGAGATGGTAAGCCATGCGTATGCTTGAGGAGTGTTTCATTTTTTAATTGATCATTATGAAAATACTATAATTATTATTTCATTATTACAGAATGATCATAAGATCATTAAGATATTTATTATCATTAAAATATAGTTATATATATTATACAAGTCTTGGGTGATTAAAAACGAATCACATCACTTCTTGGAGCTGATACTTTACACGTACGCATGAAAAATGATATTGTTTTCAAATTCAAGGAAGGTAACAAAATAATTTATATATTATTATTGTAGAAATAAAAAAATGTCATGACCATCATATACAAACATAAAATCCATTATTTAAACCACTCATGATAGATGGGTATGGATAATGAATTAGATCTATTCATGGAGGTGATTTTTCACACATAGGCACGAATGATATTATATTTCCCATTTAAATGATGTGTTGATGGATTTAGGTGATGATATTAACATAATAAGATCTAATTATAATTATAATACTGTAGTTATTATTTCAACTTGTAAGAATAATATTTTCTATATTTGGAATAGGAAATATAATAGAAATACTTTTAGAAAATGATACTTCTTCTTCGGTTGATAACATTGAAGAAAACAGAAACACCTCTAAGTAGAGTGTTTTGCCTAAAATAAAAACATCTGATTATTGAAAGGTATTTTATAATGTAAATAGGGTAGTTATTTTCCCATATAAATGGTTAATGATCTAGGAGTAATAAATATGTTGTGTTACCTTTTTATAGGACACGGCAGGGGCACCCTTGGAAACTCATATAATATACAATCAATATAAATTATATTTTATATCCAAATTACACAAACATGAGTAATGGAAATGATAATATAAAAATATTATTAAATCCACACATCCAACAATTTATAGACTTGTATTGATTTCATTTTAGTATTTTTTTCATTTACCCTTAAGTATTCTCTTATAAATATTTTCATGGTAACACCATTTTAAATATTAAAAGTCTATAAAGATTACATATATGGGGTAAAAATACCTTAAATAAAATATATATTAACATTTGAACTTTATCAAAGAAAATTTTAGTGTTAAAATATATTTACAATTTTTAGGTAATTTAATAAAATATTTTTTGTATTAAATTTGAAATGTGTCAATTTTGACACTATTCATTTCATTTAATTTAAATTATATCTAAACAGATTTATCACTTCAAAAAACCATAAAATAGAATTATAATATTTCATATTCAACAATAAAAATCATGGTGTAACCTAATTAATTATAAGTATATTTATTTTAATATTCTTCACATCATTTAATTGGTATTTCCCTAAATAAAATAATTATTGTGTTATTATTGTGTACGAATTTAATATAATTATTTATTCTCATAAAATTATAAATAAATTTCGAAGATTTATATAATTTCATTATATTTTATGAGACTATTTATGATCAATGATTTATCTTTCTTTTCCCATTATAATAATTATTAATCTTATAATAAATAAGAGGGTGACATGTTCCCCCTTTCTATTGTTTTAATAATATGTATATCACATCCACTGAAAAAATTCAATTAAATGAGTCAATTCTGATACTTATGTGTTAAGGGTAAACTTAGTTCCCTATTAATATTTTACATGGTTTAGGGCAAAGTTATTTTCCTTATCATATAATTTATTACCATAATATATTTGATTTACCATTAACCATGTTATATAAAATTACAAAAGTTAGTATTCGTAATATCCAAAAAGTAAAAATATGTTATCAAAATAATTTGAAAACACTAATTATAAATATTTAATACACATTTAAAATTTAAAAAACATAATTTATAGTGTTTAAATTATAATTTATCCCTATTTTAAAAAAGAAAAAATGTGTTTTCAAATGTAAAAACCATCAAATAAAATGACATATATTTATATATAATTTAAATGTAAAATTACGTAAAATGGAAATTTTTTGATTAACATAAAAAATTCTAATTATTAGAAAAAATCAACTGTAAAATATAGTCGTATGATATAAGTAAATTAGATTAATATATAATTTCGAATTAAAATGTCTTATTTTTTTACTATTCATTTTAATATGAATTATATTATAAAAATTCAAAAAAATTATCCGAACTAAATTTTTCTATACCTTTTCCAAATAATACATTTATATTGTAATATAATTTTTTAATGGGTCAAAATGTTGATTTATAATTTTTTCTCCATCAAAAGGATGTAAAACTATATTTTAAAAATAGTATAGCTTTTATACATAAAATGATATTTTGTGTTATTTTAAGAACATAAGATTTATAAGAAGGAATTAATAACATGTAATAAAAATCTATAAACATAATAATGATTTATCTATATTGACATGTGTGATAAAAATAAGAGAAACCTTGTGATTTGTGTCGACTACGCAATCAGACATAACATCCCCTTTAATGTAGAATTAATATCTAATTCATAAATATTAATATATTTGAAAAATACTTATTCTATAATTACCTAAGATGTCACAATATGTGATAAAATAAATATTTTATTTTTATTTAATTTTTATTTAGGAATTTATTGATGAATTATTGGGATATTTAATTTTGGAATGACTTACAATGACCACTTAGTGATACTATTGAATTTTTGAGATAAAAGATTTATTTAATTATATAAAGGAGGATTCATATTTGATATTATCATATATTATAAAAATTATTATTATTTAGGTTAATTTTAAATTATATAAGGATGTTTTTTTGGTACATTATTGGTTTATGTCATGAATTAGACGTTAATTTTACTTTTGAGGCATGAAAAATTCCTCATTAATAAAAATAATTTTGAAAAAAAGTTGTTGTGTTGTAAATTAATTAAAGTAAGATTTATTACATTAATATTTATTATATATGAAAATTGGTTCATTATCTCTGAGAAAAATATATTTTAACAAAAGATTTGTGATATTACAATCATTTCATATGAATCGATGTATTTTTTAAATCTATTGTATTTATATATTTTTTGGTTATTAAATTCAACAATATGAATTAACTTATTATGATAAATAATCACTAAAAAAATCATCAATAATATGATATTATGTTTTCCATCCATTTCTAAATTTTCACATCCCACTAATGTTCCCATGTTTATAAAATTAGTTACAAATTATTCCATATGAGTTGTTTATTTACATTTTCAAATATTAGTTATGAATTTTTATTAACACTTTTTATGGTATGGGACTAATTTTTTTGGATTTTTAAATTTTTTATGGATTTTGGGGGGGGGGGTTAACACCATGAGATTTAAAAAAAATTTATATGGTCGACAACATATCTAATAATAAAAATTGATTTTAGATGATCCATGAAATATAATTACTAAAAATAAATATTATATCATATGAATTAAATTTTGGTTTATGAATAATATTAAAGTCATTAAGAACTGTATTTAATTTTTTTCCTATATAAACGTATTGGATTTTATTTAATAAATTGAGAATCATTTTTTATTAAATTCATTTTTTTATATTAAAATACTTTTCAAACTAAAATATTTATCATTTAATTTTGTGATAAAATATTATAATTATACTATAGAACTATTTTAAGGTATTTTTTAATATAATTAATATAATTTATTTAAATTAAAATAACTAAATTAACATATGGTTAAATTTTCTGAATTTTATGCAATAATTGATTTTTCAACGAATAGAGAAAAAAATAATTTTATTCAAAAATGAATTTTATTTTCAAATATTTACTGGGTAAAATTCTGTATTAGTTTACATTAAAAATTATAATTTTGTTGTATAGAATAAATAGTGTCCATTTTTTTATTTTTTTTGGATAACTGTATCATTAAATTTACTATAAAAATATTATCATACATAAAAATGATGTTTTAAAAAAAATCGGGTTTTGTAGGGATAATATTAAAAAATTATTCATCACCTATGAATTGAAAAATGAAAAATAGATTATATATTTTAAATCAAGTAGTTAAAATTTCTTAGCTAATATACATTTTTTTGTTACGAGTTGATACCATTGTATGTAATTTTTATCATGGTAAAGGTAAATTGGAAAATTTATGATAAACTTTTCATGATAAGGATGAAAATACAGTCAAAACATGTTCCTTTATATTATTTGAGAAGACTATATAATATAATATTTTACAATATTAGAATGTATTATATTTATTATGAATTTAGATGTGATTTATACCTTTACAATATCTTAGAAATAGATAATTAACAAAACATCACTTTCTAGCATTTAATATCATAAATATTTTGTTGATCGGATTAAATAAAACATATATATGATTATAAATATTCAATTGATATATAATCATTGTTTTACACTGATAATTTGTTAATATTTTTTTATTATGAAACAGATACCTAAAATTATTATTCAATACTGATATAGGATTGATTCAAGTAACATGAATTATAAAATGAATTATTCAAAAATCAAATCAAGTAATATAAATTGAATTAGTATTTGTGTTCCGAAAATATATAATATAAATATAAATATTTGCGATTTATGAATTTATTATTTTAAAATTTATCTATTTTAAGGTATTTTCCAAGTCAAAATAAAAGAATAGCTCTAAAAATGTCATGGGTGATACTTTATATTGAATGTTATTTTATGAGCTGATTTTCAGTTCTTAATAATTTTATAGTTTTCTGAATAAAAAAGAAATGGTTGAAAAAATAAACCATGATCCACTTATGAGACACTATTCCACATAATGTCATTATCATAACCACTAAAATGTAAAAATAATTATTATCTCCATAATTTGCAAAATGTATAAAAAGGGCATAGATAATATTAGAGGTAAAACCATAATCTAGATGTTTACTATTTATCTTCTATGAGATTATATCATCCCGCCTAAATGGAATGAATGACTTCTTGTTTATTTATTTATTAGATAAAATCCATTTTAGGGTTATAGGATAACCCTCACATGACCCGTAGGCCCCAGGCATGAGGCAAATACATGACCCAATACATGACCTTAAATTAGATTACATTAATTTAAAACATTAATAAATTACATGAATTCCCATAAAATCATTATAAAAGTAACCCCACTCATATTCTCTAAAAACTTCAAGTACATTTGATTTTATATTAAAATTAGATATCCATTCCAATAATAGGTCCTCTAAATTTAGGGTTCTTGGTTAATGAATAATATCATCCTTATTGGGCTAATGGTGTAAATGGGATTTTCTTAAGAATATGTACAATAGATAATCTAATGATAGAGTATTATTTATTATTATAATAAATAAAAATAAAATTTTATCAAATCATTTGATAATATATAGTTCGCCCGTATCGTTAAATTTAAATTTTTAATTGAATAATCACTATCTAAATCCTTCTTTCATTAAAATGAAAATGAACCCATATTTTGTGTGAATGATAGAAACCCTCATCATGAATAGATATAATTTAATTTATATATCAAATTATCATTAATATATGTAATAATGGAATTAATTTGATTTTACGATAATATATCATCGACATTATTACATGTATATTCATTAAAATATTATTACACCACTTGTGCATACATGTGGAATACCATCTCCATTACGCACTCTAGTTATTTTTTAATCACCATATAATTTGAATGATATATATAATTTTATATAATTATAAGAACATATATATGCTACAAAAGAATAATTTTTAAATATCATAAAATGCTTAACATTTTTCAATATATTTCATTAGAATTAGAAACGTTTATCATGCATACTTATGAACTACAATTCCCTCGATTGTTATGATTCCTATTGATCATAACCATATTTCTTGTTTGGTTTTAATTTATAATTTATTTAATTAAATGATAATTTTATTTTCATTATTAATCTGCATTTTATTAAATAATGAACTCATTTACAATAGTCAATCTACCAAATCCATTTTTTACCCCTAACCCAAATATCATCAACCAATTATGTCTTCTTCTATTTATGCCACATCATAACTCCCTTCATCAAAAAAATCTTCAAAGAAGCAGAGTAATTTGGAAAAAAAGAGCAGTCAAAAGAATATGAGCTCGTGTCAAAGCATAGGTTGTCATTGTTTCTGGAAGATTTTATGTCATCTACTTTAAAAGCTTGGGCACCACCCCGCTAAACGGCACAGCCTGAACTGGTTTATTAGGAAGAATCGTTATCAGATGAAGAATTTATCTTTGGTTTTGTAAACATGATTCATTTAACGGATCTCTATGCCAATGAAAATTTCGATCCTGATGAGCCTAAGTTCCCTGTATCTAATAGAGGAATTAGAGGAAGAGAAAGAGGTCTAGGATACAGAGGAAGACTTAAATATTCCAAAAGAATCTACTTCAATCCTACCCTTCCTAGAACTGTATATGCGGTAGAATCTCGTGGAAAAGCTCTTTAGTCGGCTCAACAAGAACTAGAATGTTCTTCCAAACATGGCAGATTTGGTCCCGAAATAATTAATTTGGATAACCGGTTAGAGGATAATCCTTACTCATCTAAGAAAATAGATAGACTTAGTCCATCTAATCTACCGAATCCTGGAGTGTTTCCAATTCCTACCCTGATATGGGATGCATCTACTGCCAAAGCATCATCTTCCAAGGCATGTGAAAAGACATATTTTCATGATGCGAAACACAAAATATTGGACCAAAATTGACATGTATTGAAACATTTGTCCTATGTACCGGCCATATTATCAATTCTGGATGCCTAGAATCTACCAAAAGATCTTCGATGGGCAATTGTTGAGGCTTTATCAAGTCCTCATGAATTTGGAACTAAAATTAATGTGGCAGAGGTCTACCATATAGAGAATGATCCTGTAGAATTTCATGCAGTGATATAACTTACAGATGTGGATGAAGATGAGGTTTTACATAGACATATCATAACTTTGAATCTAACTGGTAATGTAAATGACATAAATATTCGACGAGCATTAATTGATAATGCATCAGGAGTCAACCTCATTCATATTCGTACACTTCATCAATTGGGCCTCAGTGAATCTAATTTCTCTCTTTCTAATTTGATGATTCATGGATATAATAAGAATGAACAAGAACCGCTGGGCGAGATAACACGTAGAATTTAGTTTTGAGTCCTTATGTCTAATTCAGATTTCATGGTTGTTCGTCAAGACACCCCCTTCAAGAATTTTCTTGGAAGACCTTGGCTAAATCAACATGAGGTCGTACCTTCTTCATACAAAAAATGTATCAAATATTGATTCAATGGACGAATTGGGATATTTTATGGTGACATTTCCCCATTCAAAACGTGTGAATATCAATACATTGAGGCATAATTTTATCACATGGATGGAAAGGAAAAATTCACGTCAAAGGAGGTCACCCAAATTAATGCTTCAAATGGTTTGTAAAAGATTCCAGTAAACCAATTCATAAATGTGAGTATAGATTATGTGTAGCTTATCAGTCAAATTGAAAGGATATAACTAAATCCAAATAATCTTATAAGAACTTCCATAATGTCAAATATGGAAATAAAGTTAGATAGTACGGGAGAAATTGTTGATTTACCAAGCAGTGATGAAAGCTAAAATGGAGATGTTTTCATTTCATCCGATGAAATCCACCTATTTTATACTTCATTTACTAGGCCAAAATATGTCAAAGAAATACCAAAGGAAAACAATGATATCGATTTTTGATACATCAAATCCTATTTATCACCCCATGATAACTTTTAATCTTTAATATGGTCAGAAATGTCATCCTCTTTTTTAAGATGGTAAAATTTTATCTTATCCCCTAACCATGGAAATTGTTATTCATTATCTACTGTGCAATTAAAAATAGAAGAAGTAACACATATTGAAGTATAAGAAAAAGATCTCAGAGATTCTCCTCCAGTGTTTGAATATGGCTCTCTACCACTGTGGATAAACATAGGGAAATAAATCTAGGTACAAAAGAAGATCCACACCCCACTTTAATTAGTGAAACCATGACTCGTGAAGAGAAATAAATGTATACTTAATTTCAGAAGAAAAATAGTGATGTATTTTCATGAAAATATATAGAAATTCCATGTCTTGATCCCAATGTTACCATTCATCATTTGTGTTTTCTAGAAGAACATCAAGGATTCAATCAAGCAGCAAGAAGAACACAGTCAACTTATCCCTCCAAAATTGAAGCTAAAGTTGATAAGATTATTAAGGCTAACATCATCATAGAAGTTAAAGATCCCAAATGGTTGGATAATATTGTCCCTGTGAAAAAGAAAAATTGACAAATTAGTGTTTCCATTGACTTCAGATATCTTAACCGACATTGTCCGAAGGATGATTTTTCAGTTCATATCACAGAACAATTAATTAATGAAACAATTGGATATAAAGCTCTTTCCATCCAGGATTGTTACTCTGGGTATAATAAAATACAAATGGCCCTATAATATGAGAAGTCTATATCCTTTAGTGCTCCTCAAGGTGTGTTTTTCTATTGGTTAATGCACTTTTCCTTATGAACTCAAGTTCCACGTATCAACGTGGCATGCACCATATATTCAAACCCTTTTTCGGGAAATTTTTTTAATGTTATGTGGATGATTTGGTGGTTAAATCCTCAGAAAGTTTTGATCAGTTTGATGATCTTAAAATCATATTCAACAAACTTTGACAACATAATTTAAAGATGAACACCCTGAAATGTGCTTTTGGGGTAACATGTGGAAAATTTGTCACCTTTGTTGTATGTCATCATGGTATCGAAGTTGATCCTAAGAAGAAAAAATCAATCCTTGACATGTCACATCCTATAAATTTTATGTAAATAAGAATGCATCAAGGATACTTGGCCTGTATTCAGCGTTTCATTGCCAAATTTGAAGGCAAGTGTTTACCCATCACCGTATTAATGAAGAAGGGAGTCACCAACCAGTGGACTAGATAACGTCAACAAGCATTCGATAACATCATGAAATATCTCTTGAGTCCACCATTATTAATTCCACCTATTGAAGAAATACCACCTATTCTCTATGTGTCAACTTTTGAGCGATCATTGGGTGATTTTGTTGCCCCAAAGATTGATGCTGGGAGTGAAAACTGCCTTTACTATCTCATTCAGACTATGATTGAATAAGAAACTCATTATTCATGTATTGAAAAGTGATTCATAGAATTAACATTTGAAGATCGTAAATTTAGACATTACCTGAAACATCATGAGGTAAAATTGGTATCTCACAATAATCCGCTCAAATTTATCCTTAGTCGTCCAATGCTTACAGGTTGTCTGGAAATGTAGGAAGTTATTTTTCAGTAGTTTGATATCCAGTATATGTCTCAAGAGGCAATAAAGGGTCATGCTCTGGCCTATTTCCTTGTTGAACATCCATATGTAGATGATACATCTTTTAAAATTGATCTTTCTGATGATGAAGTCTTCTCTATTCATGATAATCCTCAAACATGGGAAATGTACATTGATGGTGCATCATGAAGTCCAACAGGGAAGAAAATGGAAGATTATAAATTCAACAATGTTGGGTTAGGAATCATGCTTATTTCCATGGAAAAGGTAATGCTTCCATATTCCTTCTTATTGTTGGAAGGAGGTACAAACAATGAAGTAGAATATAAAGCTCTTATCACAAGCATGGAATTGGCACATCAGGCATAATTGAATCACATGAAGGTAAATGGTGATTCAGATTTTGTAATCAAACATATCAGTGGAGATTATTCCATTAAAAATGAATATTTAATCCCTTTGACTAATTATGTCTGGGAGTTAATTGTGTAATTTCCCTTGGAACAAAAATTTTCATATGTCATGCAATCAAAAAATGCTCAAGCTGATGCACTAGCCAATGTAGCCATAATCTTAGAAGATCCAAATCGGGATGAAACAATCATCAGTATTTCCCGCCATCGTATAGTTTCACCTTTTGTCCAAATTAGAATAGAGGAAATCAATGAAATAAGTCACATTTCTGAACCATATGGTCATACTATATGATAGATGACACCTATCATGGAATACATTCAAAATGGAACACTCCCACCTGATAGAGTAGGGAAAGAACATGGACGACGACGTATGGTCAATTTTATTCTTTATGATATATTATATAACCAAAATATTGTTTAAAGTGTGGTTTTGATATAATTCTCTTCAGATGTATTGATGGTGAAGAGACAATGGATGTCATTAATGAAGTAAATACAATAGTTTTTGGTGCCCAACAGTCTATACATAGACATTCTGGTCAAATTCGAAGGCTTGGATACTTTTTGCATTCAATGATTATATACTTTGTTGATTTCCCTAAGGAGTGTCATTATTTAAATGTATGTGACAACTTCATTCATTAACCACTAGAGTTGCTTTATACGACTAAATACTCTTAGTCATTTGATACATGGGGAATGGATGTAGTAGGTCCTTATCCTCTGTCTACAACTAAGCTATTTAAGTATATTCTTACTACTACTGACATCTTTTCCAAATGGGAAAGTTAAATACCTCTCAATGAAGTAGGTGATAAAAGATTTGTTAGCTTTGTCAAGGCAAACATCATTAACAGATGTGGTGTTCCTCATACCATTTTGACAGATAATGGCACCAACTATTGTTCATCAGAGGTAAATAAATTTTATCCAGAATTCAATATAAAATCCAACCATTCATATCGGTATCATCCATCGGCTAATGGTCAAGTAGAGGCTTTAAAAAAGACTCTTTCAATCATAATTCAATATACGGTGGATAATGTTAAGAATTCATGGCCTGATAAACATTTTCATTCTCTATGGGCTTGTCGGACTACCACCCGCACTGCTACATGATTATCTCCATCTTCATTGGAATATGGAACAGAAGTTGTCTTTCCCATTGAAGTCCAACTACCTTTTCATAGAGTCATAATTTATGATTCGTTATATATATATGAACATTCTAAAAATCAATTGGATGAAGTGGAACAAATATATAAAAAAAGATTGTGCACACTACACCATTAAGAAGTCGATCTGTATCTAATAGTACGATCATTCAATAAAAAAGTTTTTCTTCCTTGATTCATTCATGGAGAATTTCTATTGGTTCTTAGAACCCCAATGATACCAGGATAGAAGCCTATAAATATTGAGAAAATGTTGGAAGGGGCATACTCAAAACATAAGGTCTACTCTAATAAAGCTTATTATTTAATCTCAATGGATGGAAAACTCATTACAACTCTAACCATTTCAATATTATTGACGAATTATTTTGTGTAACAAAAATACACCCATTTTCCTTATTGCAAGACATTAAACTGCATAACACTAGTACATGCATATGACCTTAAACTATTTACACTGTTTCCATGTTTCAAGTCATTAAACTGCATATCACCGGTCCATGCATATGACCTTAAAATATTTTCACTTTTTTTGTTGTTGTATGTCATTAAACTGAATAGTCCCCTCTATCATCCACCATGACATTAAACTATGTCCCCATATATTCCAACATGATGTTAAATATGCATCGTCCGATCTATATGAAGTTCAAATGTCAATAACCCCATGTCTATGACAGATGGCCTTAAACTGTGATTGTCGCATGTGCAATTGTCTTTTAAACTCGGTTTCCATGCATTCCCCAGGAAACTAACCATGCATAAGCCCCACACAATCTTTCGTGGTCTCATCTTTCACAACACGATCATCAGGTCGGTTGCTACCTATTTTCTCTCACACTGAGCATGACTCACGTGAGCTTAGAGAATGCATTGACCATGACATATTCTCTGGGCCACTAACCAAACTTAAGTCTCATCCTCATCTTCGGATCGTTGTCCTTATGAAAACCTAGATCTCTGAATCCCTCTCAATTGAACTATGAGGGCTTTGATCCTTACCTCCTAGGTCAGGTACATAAGCAACCCCATGAGGATCAAGCCCGAAACCACTTTCTTTACATCGATTCACCTCCATTCCATACAATGTTGATCTGTGAAGCCCCCATCAACCATCATATTCATATCGGTTCACTTCTATCCTACATGATGTTAAAATGTTTACGTCCCATCGTCCTATCTATATGATATTAAACTATATAGTCCCACATTTTCCTTGTTGTAAGACATTAAACTACATAGCACTGGTCCATGCATATGACCTTAATCTATTTACACTTTTGTGCTTTATGAAAATAAACTGCAACAATCCATGATACCCTCACTCGAGAGGAATCATAATTGACATGATCTCCAACCATATCATATTTTGAGAACTACATATGGCTTTATTATCATCCTTATGATAATTGTAGTGACACCCAAGTCTATAATCAGGGGTCCAACCATAATTGAAATAAAGTCTTTTTTACCCCTCATATGTTCGAACCAAATTTGTACAAAGGGTATTTCAAGAACTACGTGCAGCTTGATTCACATCCTAATAGGATATGTAGGAACACTTGAGCATTCTTCGAGTACAACCCCAAGCATTTGGGCCTAACCCCAAAATCCTATTTTGGTCCCTTGGCTGAAAAGTCACCCTGGGATCACATGGTGAGATATGGAACACTCTGGTATTTATTCACATCAGGTTTATAACAAATTCACAATGTGTCCCCCTCACTATGGTCTGAGATCTACGAACCTATACTAAAATCTTCCTTGCTCTCATCCTACATGACATTAAACAATATTTCAAGAACTATGTGTGGATTGATTCTCATCTTAATGAGATACATAGTAACATCCTGAATCTCAATTCCAGACCCAGCCGCAACATTATTCAATTAATATTTATGGTCTCCATAACCCGTTTCTTGACTTCTAGTCTCAAAATGTATGATAAATAAGTGATCTATTTCTTGACTATGCAACACGTCCCCTTAGGTGGCCTTACATAAGTTGAATACATAATGCACCTGTCAGCCAAAAGATGATACTATTTGACTATGCATCTTATGCCCCAGTGTTCCCTACATAATTCAACATCCATAATGGGTTTTCCATGTAATTGTAACATCATTCATAGGAGAATCCACTTTTGTCTCTATTGATCCTAATGGCGATATGTAGGGATCTCCAAAAAATAGCCATCCTTAACATATTTGATATATACTCACTTTCATGAATTGAAACTATACAAGTCAATGGTTTACATTTGTCTCCCTCTCCATATGTTCATGGAAATATGAAATAACCTTGGACCACTTGACAATATGTCGTATAATGTTTCTATCTCCAGTTTTAGTCATATGAATTAAAACAAAAGATACCATTTTTTTCTTATGTTTGGGTCAATCTTTAATAGAAGTCACATTCCTCCAATTCATTGACAATTCTAATTGTAAATATCCTCTCCATTTTCAAGTACCATACCCCATAAAGTAGACTCTTGGCTTTAGAATCTTTGAATATCCATTAAACATTCATCGGCTTTTAGTAGAAGAAAGTCAAATTTTTTAGAGTTCTTTTGCCCGACTATACAGCATGTTCCCATAGGTGGCCATGCATAAATTGTCTACATAACAGACATGTCATCCAAATGATACTACTATTTGACTATATAGCATATGCCCTAGTTGGCCCTACATAATTAAACCCCTATAACAGGTTCATCATGTATTGGTAACGTCATTCTTAGAAAAGACTTCCTTGAATGCCTTTTAGCTCTTTTCCCATGTCATTCCTCTAATTATATATTTCTCATGTCATAGTTTACAATTTTCCTCCTCCATACATGAATATGGTAATATTTCTCTAAAAACATTTTCCGTTATTTAGTTAATATCATCCATTCGGTCAAAATAAAGCATCACGCGCATCATCAGCAGCCACTTGAAGTTCATTTTATCGATAATATTCATTCCATTCATCTCGACAATGTTATTATTAGGCTTCTGTGATGAATTTTATAACATCCACTTGGACTTCTTCCAACGAATGATGAAGGTCAAGCTCCCCAGTAATAGCATCAGCACACCAAACTTGCGCACCATAGGCCCTTGATTTTTTCCATCTTTACCTAAGAGTTGGATCCTCTTTCTTTATCAGATCCAACTCAGAGGGGGTACATTTTTTTGACGCTTCATTCCGTTATAGAGTCCAATGAATGGAAAAGGGGAATACCATAACCACAAATAGGGTCACCCTTAGAAGAACATCAATAAAATTGACAAAGGCATGGACTAGGAGCCAATTTGTATTAAGGCGTGCAAGTCACTTGAATGCCACCATTGGGTCATGCAGCTCACTTGAGTGCCCTATTTGTTTTTTCTCCCAAGTTGCAAGGTGTCCTATAAATATCCCCAGTGGGACCCATTTCGACGATGAGTTTTCTAAAAGTCAAATCCAAGCTCAGGTCGACTTAGTCTTCAACTCAAGTCTTCTGAAAGCTTCTAAGGTAACTTTTTACATATAATGAAAGAATTGAAGGGGTAGAATAAGTCATAAGTGTTTAGAATTCAACAACACATCAACACCTATGTGTCTATACATATTTAAAAATGGGAACACTTGCATTCCGACCTACCATATCGATGAAACTTGTGTGCCGCCCTTTTGGAAACATCTTAGGATAATAATAAAGGATTGAGTCAAGTCTATCCAAATATTACCCTAAATGATTTTTCATCATCCAGGTGATCCCATTCCACGCAAGTACACTTGTGTGGAGAATAAATGCGTGCCAAATGACTTACCCGACCTACACTTGTGCGTCAAATTCATTTGTGTTCCTCTCTCATGTTCACCTCTCCTCTTTGTGATATTATCCCTCAAAGAACATTTTAATGCCATTTATGGCATGGATCCTTTGTTTTATTCCTTATATGAAATGAATTATGTGAGAACCTCTACAAAAACCTCATGACTTACGAACATTATGTCACTACGGTTATAGGTTTCCTCCATATAACATCTTCCTTTAAGATGAGATGGTCTTTTAATTAGGACATCCTCCTCAGGAGTAAGACCCGTGTTCTATTAGTTCGGGCCTCCTTCTCAAGAATATTCCCCAATCATAATTCCATTAATTAAGGAATTCTCTTCAGGAGAAAGCTCTGGGTCCCCTAAACCCAGGCCTCTATCTCAGAAGTAATCCATAGTCATAATTTCCATTAACATTGGGAATCCTTCTCAAGAGTAAGCCACAATCTTAATTTCTTTTGATTTGGGCCTCCTTCTCTGTATTAAGCCCCAATTCCCCTTAACCTGGGCCTTTTTCTCATGAGTAATCCCCAATCATAATTTACTTTAACATTGGTCATCCTCCTCATGAGTAAGTCCCAATATAAATTTCTTTTGATCTAGGCTCCGTTCTCAGGATTAAGACCCAATCATAATTTTCTTTAAAATTACTCATCCTCCTCAGAAGTAAGCTCTAATATTAATTTCTTTTGATTTGGGCCTCCTTCATAGGAATAATCCCCATGTTATATGTTTCTTTTAATTTGGGAATCCTCTTTTAGAGTAATCCCTAGGTTACAACTCTACATCTCCATAAAGTACAAATACCTTTATGGACCCTACTCTTGGGCTTCTTTCGGGAAGTAATTCATGGTCTTTGTAATCTTGGGAAGTAATACATATGTAATCCCCACATCATTTCTTGTGACAGCATCATTCGTGGAATAATCGTCAAGTTTACTGATACCTCTGGTTTCTCACACCAAGATTGAATCACGTGAGATTCGAGTGTAAAAGTAATCACACCATCTCTTTTTTTCGTTAACCATTCATAAGCCCCAAATTTATTAACCCTAAATAAGTGGACATTAATCTCTGCCTTAAAAGTAAAGTACGTATAAAGCCTTTATAAGGATCAATCCCATCTTTTATTAATTATTTTCCATCATATATGATGTTAAAATATATCCTTTCTATCGATCAACATGGGTTATGATTGATTTTTAACAAGGATACGTAGGTACCCATCTACGGGTATGATCCCAACTCTGAAATAATCCATGTCTTTCTTAATGACAATAAATTCATGTGACCCACTGAGTGTCTTTAATACCAGTATGATCGTCATAATGACCAAAGAGAATTCTATATAATTTATTAAAGGATTCCATTAAATAAGATTATAAAATACATAGTGGTGATTGTCCATCGATGAAGAACCTTAAATACATATATATGTTTCTTTAAATTCTATACATATCAATGTTATATTGCCAAATATAATGGAAACCCCACTTTTATTCTTGGTCAATTAATAAGGATTTTTGAAAATAACATAAATCTATAAGAGAGTCCTGAAATATGCAATAATTCCCCTCCGAATGGTGTGATGAGCCTAACCACCCATGCATTCGACCAATGAAAATTTTTAAGCCTCATCGGTCCATAACTAATTAGCACATACCTTTGGAAATTAGGTCCAAATGGATGTAGAATCATTGGGTTTTTCTAGATCTACAAATTAGCCCGTTAGAACCTGATTAGATTGTTTGAACCTTAAGAAAACAAGGTCATCCCCATTTCCAGATGAAAAAATGAAAAATTCTTTTAATTAACTTAATGTAATGGAAAAAATGACAAAAACAAATATATTTTGGGTAATTAATTTTTTTACATATGGTTATAAATATTATAATTTACTATAAATATTATTTTGAAATCTAAAAATATTTCTTACATTATCGTATTTTTTATATAATTTTTAGACATCAAATAAATAAAATTATTAATTACAAAATAATGATGTTGTGAATAACTCATTAATAAATTATTTACATAAATAATATTATAATGATTAAAGTAATATCCAAAACATGTCCAATTCTTATTGGATGATTTTATTTCTAAAATGAGTCATCTTATTATTTACATTAATTAGTTTTGGACCATTATAATTAGAAAAGCATTATATAATAAAATAATATTTTCACACATTCCTAAAGAGCCCGTCCCCACCCCTTATAAAAATCCATCCCCACAAACTCATTCCTAACACTTCTCAAGCCCCTTAGCTCATCCAAACCCTGACAAAGAAATCTCTCAGAATCCCTATCTTCCACATATAATCCTCAAATATAGTAATAAGGTACATAATGAAGTCCTTTTTGTTCAACCCAAATGAATTTTACTGATTTAATGGATGAACATGGAACAATCATGTCATGTCAGACATGAGGTAAGGGGTTTCTTTTGTCACTTTAAATTCTTTGAGATAACCAATTTTGGGAACTTATTTATTTAATGTGGAGTGTTGTTTAATTCCATATGATATATATTATCGTGATTCAATTTATATTCAAGGAATTTTGTGGTTCAATTTGTTTTTATTAACTTTTGGTGATATGACTCGATTGATTACAAGTGGTAAGGGAATTTTTATCTCACTTTTATTTCTGTGAGAGTTACATTGTTCGCAAATTATTTATTGAATATGGTTTATTGTGTACAGACATTTGATATATATTATCAAGATTATTTTTATATTAATGGTATTTTGTGTTTCATTTTTGTTAATATCTTTGGGTTATATGACTCGATTGATTAATATATGGAAAATGGTTTTCATCTCACTTTTTATTCTCATGTGATTCATGCTATATTTCCCACCATTTCTTTTTTTTGTTTGGTATGTACTTACAATTATTGAATTATTTGTGAAATATACTTCAATTTATGGGTATTTACATATTCATTTTATGATCCTTCTTTCATGGGGGGAATGTTTCGTAAGTTACCAAATTGTTAAGGGAACCGTTCACCCTCCTATTTTTAAAAGGCTTTTTTGTTACTCCTTTTAATTTACATATTCTTATGTGGGATATGTTATTATATACCCTCATTGATGTATATTTTATTTCCAAGTGAATACATTCCGTTTTTTCTCTAATTAACAGATTTTATGAATTTAAAAGTGACGTCATTAGGCTGTTGAATTTCTATAAAAGATCTTTTTAACCCAATTTCAATTTTTTGGGTTAAACTTATACATCATGATTACATCATGCTATGAATATGTTTTAATGAAATATGATTGTTTTTCACTTAATATCTACTTATATTGGGTGTATTATCTTTTATCACACATAATTAGGTCATTGATTTTCTCAATTCTACGGATAAGATCATTGTAAGGGACTTTTTCACATTTTAAATACTATTAAAACTTATTTACTTCTATACACCAAATCGCATTTATATGGTTTATATAATTCTCTATGACCTATTATATAATGAAACTATATATTCTTGTGATATTATAAGTTATGATTATTGTTATCCCTCAATTATTTGTATTCAAGCATCTCTTGTCATGTTAGAAACTCTTTAACAAAAATAATGTGTTAAATGTCTTAATTATTTATTCTTTTAACTATTTCTCATTTATTTTGATGTTTTAAAAATGTTTATAAGGATTTATTTATTTAGAAATTAATGTTTTAAAAAGTAAATTCTATTAAAATATTAATATTTATGTGGGACACTTCGATTAAAAAATGGATTTATTAAATGTTTTAAATGGTTTCCAAAATGGTTTGATAAAGCATTGATTATATCAATATATCGAAATGATATATTGTGATTTCAATGTGGAAATGATATCTTTATATTATTCCTTTTTTATTTTTTATGTATATGTTATAGTTGTTGGGATTTGTTTTCATATATAGGTGGTTTTGTGATAAAGCTAGGATGGGTGAGCCCGAGATAGCTCTCCAATGCATTGGGTAACGTGACAGAGGTAAGAGTTAATTTTTTTCCTATGATATTTAAGAAATATACTATGATGATTATTCGAAATGTGGATCCCTATGTAGCTGTGAGAGAAACAATGTATGTATGTTATGAATGAAATATGATACCTTTAAGAATTATGATTTCTATGTATTATTCATAAATCTTATGATTTAATAAGGTATGTTATGATTTAAAATTATGGATACATTGATATCTATTTTTTGATGGTATAATGTTTCTTTAATTATTCTATAACCCTTCCTGATCTTTCTATTCTCATCCCATGTTTTTGGAATGTTTTCAACAAGACATAACGATAAATAGGGTTAATAATGAGATCAAGGAAAAGTCATGATATCTATAATATTGAACTATAAATGATTCATTTTTAGAGTTTTTATTTTATTAAAAATGGATAATGAGTAGTATTTTCGACATGTAATATTCATCTTTTTATGTAATAGTTATGGAATTATTCACTAAAACTATAAACATGAAAGATTGTGAATGTGAATTCTTGACGTAATTCAAGATTATGTAATGTATAAGGCCTGGAACTTACAATTGGTATCAGATGTCGGTTTAGAAAACATTTGTGGTTTGGGTGTAATTTCAGAATAAGTGACATTACCATAATGGTTAGCATATTATAAAGTGAAATAATTATATTATAGATGATAAATGGTTATTACATTTTTGTTTGAAAAATGAAATGTATTAGATATCATTTGAGGATAAAATATGTTTTTGTTATTTTGGAGGAATTTTTTGTATTTTGGAATATTATGAAATTTTATAGTTTTTTAAGAAGAAAAACACCACGACCATGTGACAACCCATCCAGTTGGGTAATTCTGCGGGAATCAAACCCACAACCAAAGTGTGACTGGGATTTATCGCCTACAACTTGTCTAAATGAAGTCCCTGGATAGTATGACTAATTCTTTTTAGTTAAATAATTTTATGGATCAAGAATATAATTTTTTGGGATATTATGTTTTATTTAGTGGACATCCGCCATATAAAAAAATAATTTTGTTATTAAGTAATAATGGTTATTTTGGAAGACATTATCTCTTTTGGGAACACTATATGCTTAAAAAAATAAAATAGTTTGGAATTTATTTTGTCGTGTAATGGTTGAAATGTTATTTTTGAAGAATCTATGTTTTTTTGAACATAAATTGATTTGGGGTTTTATGAAAATGATTAATCTATCATTGAGAATATGTGTTTAGGTTAATTACACATAAGTATGAGACTTTAAAAGTAGTCGATGTTTTTTGAGATAAATGTTAAGACTTAATGTGGAAGGCTATGTGATTAAATCCTTACGTGTTTTCGGTTTCAATCTTAGTTTGGAATACTTTGAATTATTTTGAGGACAATTGTATAAATAATGGTCTTTCATGAACTTTGGTTTCTTTTTGTTGAATAATGGAGATTAAGAGTAGTTTTTATTTTTATAAAGGATTATCATTTTAGGGATTACCTGATATAGTGGTAATAAATTTTGGTTTCAGTTGATGTCTAAAGATTAGGGAAATATATAGTTAATCTATTTTAGATTATTTAATACTCTAGAAGCTTATTTTAGCACTTCATGTGTGACCAATTCATCTTTAATACTTACTGTTTAGGGAAAAGAAGAGTTTGTGGTACAATTTTATTAAAGGATGACACTCTACAATATAAGTAAGTATATTTCCTTAAGATCTTAGTCTAGTTACTAATATAATTATTTATCTTTATGAAAATAATCTTGAATAAAAAATTTTGTAATATCCCTTTTATCATAACATTTTTATAAAACCACAATTTCATTGTATTTGGTGGTTAACATTCCATGATCATGTTCCCTATCACTCTCTATTAATCTATGAGAGTTATTTTCTATTCCATATCCATGTTTTCAATGAATACTAGGATCTATTTTCATGAGTGACCTTTGTAATTCTCCTCCTTTATTTTAATGTGATTTTTTATTGACTCTTTTTTGGATAGGAGATTTTGAATGAAGTTTCCCAGCCCAATTTTAATATTGTGAGGTCGAATTTCCCAAAAGGGTAAATGATGTAACATCCCAGGTAAATAACGAATATTAAATGTTTTTATAAATTAATAATTTTTTAATTAAATATTAGTTTTTATTTTAAAGGGGTTTCTATGTTCGATGGCATACCCAAACACGCAACAACGACTTTCTTTGAAATCTTACATTGCACACTAATAATACAATAATATTATTTCAAATGGTAATTAATGAATAGAAATTTTAACAGAGGGAATAAATCTAAATAAATATAATAATATTATGCGTGTTTTTTAAATGTTTTTAGATTTATCTTATAAAAATTTGGAGGCTTAAAATAAGAAAGAAGCCAGTTTTAAGCATAAATACAATAACATTCTTTAAAATGTTTATTTAACGCCTTTTAATGGAGATCCCAATTTACAAATAGTTTTGGTCACTTATATATGTTATATTTGAGAATATATAATTATTCTTTAGAATCAGGACACTTATAAACACTTTGGGTAAAATTTTGGTATTATTCTAATAAAATTCATTTTTGATAAATATTGAAAAATAATATATTTTAATTAAAAATGACTTTTAATATAATTTATTTATATAGATATATTATCATTTTAATTAGTTTTATATTGTAATTATATTAAATATTTACCTTTTAAACTAATGATGTTCATTGGAATTAATTATACTTTGATATTGGGCATAAACAAGTGTCAATATTTTGATAGATAATATTTATTCAAAAATGCTTTTTGTTTCGATAATAGGAATTAATTTTAAATTAATTAATCCAACTTATATTTTTTTAAATTGGTTAAATAAACATAATTTTTTATTTCAGAATATCAAATATAGCTTAGGAAATTTTTTTCGTATTTTTTTGGAAAACATCATTTTTTGATGAATAATAAAACCACAAAATAGTTGTTAAAAACTAACCTTTTCAGTTAAATGAAATTTTACATTACCTCTGAATTGAAATTTAAAAATTTTACTTATAAGGTTGTTATTAGTAATTAAAATTTTGTTTAATATGATTAAAAATAATTTTTTTTGAATATTAACTTTTGACTTTATTTCGTGTGGTTAAAGGTTAATAGGTTAATTCAAGGTAAAAATATTATCATAATAATAAAAAATTGACCTACCACATGTCGTCAACATAATGTATGAATCATTGATGAATATTTGAGTCCATGGGTCTATTTTGGGACCCCATGGAGCCACCTAAAAGTTGTAATGAAAATTTATTTTAATTAACATTAAATAATGTCAAAAATCACATAAACAAATATCTTTTAGTAAAATTATTTTTAAATACGGTTATATATGTTATCTTTTCGACTCTAAATAATCTTTGGAAAGATAAGATTATTTAATAAATCATGGTATTATGTTTATAATTTTTCAGCATCAAATATATAAAAGTATTTATGATAGAATAATGAAGCATTGCTTACCACATTAGTAAATGATTGAAATAAATAATATTATAATGATTAAAATAAAATTCAAAACCTATCAAAAATCATATTGGATGATTTTATTTGGACCATGAGTCATATTATCATAAAATATAATTAGTTTTGGACCTTTAGAAACTAAAAATCATAATATAATAAAATAATATTTTCACACATTCCTAAAGAGACTCTCCACCAAATAAAAAGCCCTCACATCTCACCCATTCCTCAAACATCTCAAGCCCCTTGCCTCATCCAACCCCTACACAAATAATATCTCATGATCTATCTCTACCTCCTATAATCCATAAATTAGGATGAATTAACTTCAATAATTCCATTTTGTTCATTCCTAATGATGTTAACCTACTTAAATGAATAATAAGGAACAAACAATTCAAGGTAGACACGATGTTAGGGGTTTCTTACCTCACTTTTAGTTCTGTGAGATTTCCATAGTTCAGAACTAATTTATTGGATGTGTTGTATTGTGTACTTACATTTGATATATATTATCATTATTTTATTAAAATTAATGGTATTATGTGGTTCATTTTATGGTTATTTAATTTTGGTCATGCGACTTGATTGATTACAACATGGTGAGTTGTTTCTTATGTCACATTTATTTCTGTGAGATTTCCATTATTTACCACATATTTATTTCAAGTGGTGTATTTTGTACTTCATTTTGACATATGATATCATGAATATTTTTATATTAAGTGTATTTTGTGATTAATTTTTTTTTATTAACTTTTGGTCATAAGACTCGAATAATTACAACATGGTAAATGGTTTTCATCTCCATTTTTATTCCCATGATATTCATTTTATATTTGAGACTATTTCCTTTTTTTGTGTTATATTTACTGCCCATTATTGAATTAATTGTTTAATATACTTCAATTTATAGGTGTTTACATTTTTATTGTATGATCCTTCTTTCAAGGGGTGTATTTTTTTGTATGTTACCAAATCGTTAAGGGATCTTTTCACCCTCCACATTTTAACAGACTTATTTTTATTATGTCTTTTTGGATACATATTTTTAGGTTGGAATACATTATTATAAATCCTTTTTTAGGTAAAATTTATGTCCAAGTGATGAGATACCCTTTTTTATACCATAAACTCATTTTCTTAATTTTAATGTGACGTTGATAGTCTATCAAATTTCTATAAGAGATATTCTTAACCCAATTACAATTCTTTTAGTGAAACTTCTACTTCTTGATTATATCGTTTTATAAATATGTAATAATGTACTCTGATTGTTTTACAATTAATATCCAATTATATTGGGTGTATTCTATTTTATCACAAATAATTATGTCATTGAATTGTCATTAATCTAAGGATAAGATCTTTTGAAGGAACATTATCTCTATTTACATTCCATAGAAACTTATTTATTATTATACACCAATTCTATTTTATATGGTGTATATATAGCCCTTTCAGGTATTATATCATGAATCTTTCTATCCTCATGATATTATATGTTTTGATTAATTTTTTTCCTCAATTATTTGTATTCAAAATTCTCTCATTTGGTTAGGAACTCTTTAATTAAAATATCATTTTAAATGATTTAAAAAATTATTCTTCAAAATATTTCTCATTAATTTCAATGTTTTAAAAATGGGCTGCAATGATTTATTTATATAGATAATAGTGTTTTAAAATGTTAATTTTTTTAAAATCTTCAAAGTGGAAGGGGACACTTTGATTCAAAAATAACTTTATTAAATGTATTAAATGGTTTTGAAAATGGTTTGATAAAGCATTTATTTTGTCAATATCTTGACATGATATATTGTGATTGCAGTGTATATGAGTTATCATTCCTTTATACATTTTTTATGTGTTATGAATATGTTATGGTTATTTGGTATTGTTTTTGTATACGTGTAGTTTCCTGATAAACATAGTGTGGGTGAGCCCGAGATTGCTCTCCAATGCATTGTGTAACATGATAGATGTATACATTAATGTTTATCATAAGAGTTTATTGTAATATACTCTGATGCGTATTCCAGATGGGACTCCATATTTATTTGTGATATCCACAATGAATGTTTGTTATGAATGTCATAAGAGTCCTTTATGATTTATGATTTCAGTTTGTTATTTACAAATCTTATGATTTTGTAAGGTATGTTATGATTGAAAAGTATTGTTTCATTTATTTGATTTTATTGATGGTATATTGTTTTAATTCCTTATTTTATAACCCTTACGGAATATTTTTTTCCCATCCCATGTTTTTAAAATGTTTTCTACAGGACATAAATATGAATAGGGTTACAGATGAATATTCATATTATCAATAACATGGAACTATACATCATTATTTTTAAGTGTTCTTATTTTATGAAAAGATGGATATTGATTAGTAGTGTCTACTTGTAATATTGAATTTGTTATGTAATTTCTATGGAATAATTCTCTAAAACTATAAACCTGAAAATATCTTCAATGTGAATTTTTGACATAATTCAAGATTATGTAATTTATATGGTTGGGTCCTTATAATAAGTCTTTAGAGGTATTATTAAAACAGAAGGAGATGATCCCTTTTATAAGAGGTGGGAGGGGCACCCTTGGAATCACCAATTAATTTAAATTAATTTAAATTAATTTAAACTCAAAATTACACCAAATATGATAATTTCAAAGATAAAACAGGATGGTTAAAAAAATATCATCCAATAAAAAATAGAAATGTTTTTATTTATTTTTAATCCTTTTTATTTTGATTTATCTTTAATTAATCTATTTGATTGTAACCATTGTAATTAAATTATAAATATTAAATGGTTATAAATATTAACATATGTTCTGTCAATTATCAATAATTAGAAACATCATTAAATTTCATAATTTTTTATTTTATAATTTTTTTAATGATAATTATGAATATTAAATAATTTAATAAAATAATTTTTTTTATAAAATATCAATACTATCAATTTTTACACTATTCATTTGTTAGGTTTTAAACATGATCCAAAGAGAAGATAATTTCAGAGAGAAAAATTTATTATACTCGTAACATGTTATAGTCACCTATAAAATTTATGTAGAATCTTAATTAAATAAAATTAAATTTCGTTTAATATTTGTAAAAACATTTATTGGATATTTATGTTAATAAAATAATGTTTCTGTCACTATTGTGTAATTTTTTATTTTAATTATTTATCATATAGGGATTATAAATAAATTTATAAGATGTTGGAAATTTTTTAAGAAATCCATATAATACCTATGGTTTATTTTTTCACCTATTTATCCCTATATTTACATTAATATAATTATATAAAATTAGAATGTGTCATTTTTTTGCATTTATTGATTATAATAATATTAATATAATATTCACGTAAATGTTGCAATTAAGTGATTCTATTTTTAACCATATATTATAATAGTCTAATTTAGTATTCCAATAGGATATTGATATATTTTATATTAATTTTATAATATTAATTTTATCATTAATTACTTTATTTCCACTTAACCACGGTAATAAAAAATTACTAATTTAACTACTCATAATGTCCAAAAAATTAAAATTAGAATATTAACATAATTTTGACCCATATATTACAAGAATAGAATACATTTTTCAAAAGTTACAACATAGGTTACGAAGCATTTAATTTAAAATTAATCAACCCTGTCAAATGAGAAAATGAGTTTTTCCCATGTAAAACTGATAAAATATTTACATTTGTTTATATCAAATTTAATTGGAAAATAATTATAACTACCATTATTATTTTAAATGATAAATATATAATGTAATTATTTATTAAAATAACTAAAATTATTCATTTATCTCTATAAATTATTTCGATTAAAATGGTTTTCTTCAACTCAAATTTATAAATTTTCACTCATCATTAAAATATAAATGTAATCATATAAAACAAGTACAATTTACCCAAACAAATTTTTTATGTCCCTTTTCTAAATAGGTTTTTTATTATTTGTAATTTAATTTATAAAAGTGTCAAATATTGGAATCAAAATTTGTGTGCATCTAAAGGTGAAAAAACTGCATTATTTTTGTATTAATAATTATTTTATAAAAAACGAATTTATTCTTCTCTTCTATATATGAAAAAAATAATATTAATCATAAAATCTTATGGAATATATAAAATTCAATATTTTGTAAATACTATTCAAAACCTTTAATTTAATGGCTATGTTATATATCATGTTAAATAATATGGTGTTTCATAAAAATAAAAAAATAAATAAAAAACATACTCTGAAATGAAAATATTATACAATTTTATCATATTACATTCCCCCTCATTCAATAAATTTTGTCCTCACAATTTTAACTCTGGATCAAAAATAGTGGTTTGACATTTAAAAACAACTTTTTTGAAATACCACAAAAAAATTTGATTAATGAGACCTTTATTTAAAAATAAAGCAAGGGAAGTATGAAGGTTACCATAAATAACACATACTAGGATTCTATGTAAAAAAACATGGACAATAATGAAAACTATAACCATAATGTTTTTATATATTTTCATATAAAACATTATTGAAATAATCTTAATAATCACAAAGCTATACATCTGTGATGGCCTATGGGGCCATTTGATTCATTAGAAAAATGACTAGGATAGATTTTTTTTCAAGATACTTCCCCTAGAGTTGAATAATTATTTTAAACTTCAGAAAATCACCAAATTGATTTATGTCCATGTCATAAACTTAACTGCATTCTATGGTTGTGCTTCGATCTATTTCAACTTCATCCCTTTCACCTGGAGAGGAATGTTCAAAATGTATTTTTCATGCCTGAAACAATTTTGATAAATCATATGGCCCACAAGTATTTCCATAATCCTATAAATATTTACTCCAACCAAAATGGTTAGCATAAAGTTTCCAATAAATAATACCTTAACAACATATAATAATACCATGTCTGCAACTTACTCCATTCCATCCTTTTAGATTACCTTATAAACTTGTTTCTAAACTCACAGTTCAAAATTTACAAGCAAGGTCACATTATATAATGCATGTTAATTTTTTATTTTGTCACATAACAAGCATGTGAATAATATCATCATGAATTCTATTAAATGCGTGGTAATACTATAAATTACCATAAATCCTTGAATTAAATATAATATTAGATATACATCTTAAATACAAAGAAATTTTGTACTCCAATAATGGTGGAATAAAAAAATTATTAATCAGTACAAAGGTAGTCAATAATATACTATATACTTTATCCAAATCAATAATCTATTTCCTCCTAAATCATTATATTAGTATTAGAAAAATATTAAAGATTTTGTTTCCCTGAACCATATATTTTATAAAAAAATTATGATGCTACTATGTCACATTACATGGTACCATGCAATTTCAAATCCTCAAAGAAATAGTACGATGATAAAGTCCTTATATAATCATAATTTTTTATAACCATTTTGTTTATAATTCATATAAAACAATTCCTCAATTAAAATATTAATCATTTCACTTCTTCTACAGAAGTATCATAGCTTGATCATTATCAAATTAGCATCATCTCGTGTATATTCTTTTGATGGTATGGACATTGATTCACCTAGTGTCCCATGTCCTTGAAGATAAAACATTGTACATTGGAAACCTTATTCTTACCCTTAAGTGAACATAATTTACATATTTTTTCTCCAAACATATAAAAATCTATAATTACCTTCAATCATTTTCCATGGTGAATATTACTATAATTTTCACGTGTGGGAAAATCCTTGTTTACCATCTTAACATTACCTATCTTTTTCTCTTATATCCTCTTCTTCTCTTTATTTACTTAAAACCTGAAAGACACAATGAATTAATTACTTATCTTATTAAAACATTTTACTATTTATTCATATGATTAGAATACATGGGAAACTATTTTCCATCAAAATAGCTTCTTAATCACATGAATTATATGATTCTTTTTACTATATTGATCATCTGTATTGGTGAGGTTC
The DNA here is from genome assembly GCA_963277665.1 of Viscum album. Lineage (NCBI taxonomy): Eukaryota > Viridiplantae > Streptophyta > Magnoliopsida > Santalales > Viscaceae > Viscum > Viscum album. Next base: position 7,187,277 of record OY728148.1, on the reverse strand, counting down.
AAAATCCTTCTACAATTAACCATTTCTAAATGAAGACATAGACTAGGTTAAGTCATATCATAATGTCTACTCCAAAAATTAGAAAAAAATATAACATAAAATTTATGATTTACACATATCCAGTCACACAATCCTAAAAATGGTTTCTTTGGGGACATATGTAATCATAAATTCTTCATAATATCTTTTATAGAAAATTTGAATTATCTTAATAATATCCCTCAAGAATGTTAATCCAGGTGTGTAGTGGGCCCTGTATTATTGTACATAGTTAACCTGAGTCAAGCTCAGAACAACATATTATAGTTTTCACCCCTAATAACTAATATTTATAAAAAACTTCCACTTGTAGTATCGAAAAATTGATTTATTTTCTAGAAATACCCACACAATATATATTACCAAAATTATCCGATCAAATTTTATAATTCTCCTCAATGTATATCATAGGGTACTGTTCCATAATAATATTTTTTCTTATAAATCTAGTTTTCATGGGGTTTTACTAAACTATATCTAATACCAACTATAATAAACCTATTCTATTTTCCTAGAGTCAGTTCATTAGTTTAATAAATTATCTTGACCATGTGAAAATAAATCACTGAATGACCAATCAATTTAGTATCCATGGAAATATTAGATAGAAATATATATTTTACATTACATATTATAATTCGACGAAAAAAATTATACCCATTGAAAAATCCCATATCCCTTAGAATATGACTACATTAAAATAAAAATATACTTCTTGATATCCTAAGGAAAAATGAATCATATTAAAGTGGTTATAACAGATGCTCAGTAAGGATAAACAATATAGTATTACCTAACATAAATAAACATAAAAATTTATAGTAAGTAATAAACAGAAACACAAGACTTGTAAACCTAATATTCCAAAAAATATAGCCATAATAAATAAAATAATTCAATTTAAACATTCACATGGATATTCTACTAGTCGAATAATCAAAACAAATTTCAACAACTAATCACATAATGAAGAAACTAATAAATCCAGACATCATAACTATACCGTCAAGGTCATGTGATAGGACCATTACCATACGATCAAGGCCTTGTTCCAAGACACTAGTTTTTCACATGATACCTAATGATTCATGGAAGGGCTATAATGGGAAATTCCCAACATTTATTAAGTCCAATGCCTTTCTCTTATGAAAATGGTAATACATAACATAAACACTTGTATTAAAACTAGCATACAAAATGTTAATACTTTATCTATAAACTATGAAGAGTATAAATAAAGTACATATATACAAAATATATCATAAACCCTTAAATATAATATGGAAGATTGTATTATAATAATTCAACCTCAAATATTCATAAAATCTATCAATATATGTTGAAATAAATTAAAATAATTAAGTAATCTTTAAAACTCATTGAGGGAAATATAACTTTTTTCATTAAAAACAATTAGAAGACAAAAAGTTATAAAATATAATAAAAATAACCATAAAATATTGTATTTAAATATTAAAAAAATTCAATCATCTTAAAATCTATATATAGAGTAATATGCAATATATGTTGAAAAACATTCTTTCAATCATTTGTTGAAAAGTTTATAATGTACCTTCTTCTGAATACAAAGAAAATATTCCCGTCAAATTGTTTTGTAAAATGTCAAACATGGGTAAAAATAAAATAATTAAATTTTCAATAATATTTTGAATTTCATTTTAGTAAACATGGACATGGATGATGAGAATGTCTTAGTATATACATACGTATAAGAACACTCTCATAATAACATGATTGTGAAAGTAACCCTTACATTTTACTTTTCATCAATTAAGTGTGTGTTATCCACTTGTATAATGGTTAGAGTATTTTATTAAGTTATTCAAGAACAATATACATATTTATGAAATCACATATGACCCACTACTAATTTTTTCAACAATAGATCTGTATTATTAATGTTTGGAGTGTTTGGTTCTTCATTTTCCCATTCTTTTTTTCTTGTATGTCGTGTTTGTTATATATATATGATATATTTTTGTCATCTACAAGAATTTTATTATGTTCATAATTATTATTTTTAATCATCATATGAATTTTATAATCATTTTTTAATGGTTAAAGTGGAGAGTGACTCTCACTACATTGCGGAAACAGAAAGACTTACATATGCATGAGTGATGATATCCTTCACATGATGGTTAAATTTTAAGAAATTGGATGGTATAGTAATTATAAAAAATAATTATCATGTAATATTCATTATTTAAATAAAATATTCCTATCATTAAACCCATCCAAATAATGTATTTTTGAACAACATATTTCACCATGGTCTATACACAGTAAGCCGTATATACACATGAATGGTGATGATGTTACTCATAGGATGTAAAAAAAGAGGAATAAGGATGTACAATAATTATAACAACATCCCCTTATATCTAGTATACTCAAGTTATTATTTTGTTATGGAATCAATATGAAATGAGGAAGTAGAATATAAAATGAATATTTGAAAGAGGAGATAAAACAATTACCTCTTTTCGGGTGTCTCCTTTAGAATATTTTAAAAATACTCCATATAATGGATTTATGCTCATTTAATAGCCTCTATTATGTATTAAGGGAAGTTCAGAGTGTAAATTTGAATATTTTGGACCAACCAAAATGACCTAGATGTGTGATTAAAAGGTAATAAGAGGTTCTCTTTTAAAAGATAAGGGAGGGGAACCAGTGGAAACAAAAAAATATTAAATTAATATAGAATAATTTTCAAATTAAAAGGGTTCCAAAGTAAATAAATTAGAATATATGATTTGGATGGGTAGAAATAATCTCATCCAATAAAATTTATACAAGTTTTTATTTTATTTTAAAGCTTATCATTTTGAGTTAGCCTTATTTAATCTATTTAATTTTAATTATGGTAACAACATTATAAATATTAAATGGTTATAATATTTACTTATAGTGTGTTAATTGTCCTAAATGGAACACATTATGATATTTTTTGTCACATAATTTTTACATTTGATTTTTATGATATCTACAATTTTTGAATAATTTTGTAATATTTTGTTTTTATAAAATATCAATAGTGTCAATTTTGACAAATTTCATATCATTGATTTTAAATAAAATACACACAAGAGATATCATCAAAACTAAACATTTAATATACCCATAATAGTTCATAGTCACCTAAAAATTATTGGATCACAATAATTTATTTAAATTATATTTCTATTAATATTTTTAATATTATTTATTTAATATTTCTATTAATATAATAATTTTTATACCACTATTGTGTCATCCTTAATGGAAATTATTTAATATATAATTATTATAAATAAATTTTTATGACATATTAAATTCTATAATATTTCCATTGACTCCATTTAGTGTATGTCATCTCTTGGTTATCCCTATATTAAATTTAATAAACATATATAAAAAAAGAGTTGACATTTGGTAACATTTAGTTAATTTAATAATATAAATGTCATATTCATGGCAATGATGTCATTATGTGATTCCATTAAAAACCATAGTTGATAAGGATCTAATTTAGTAATCAAATAAGATATTTATTGGTGTTATGTTAATTTTATAATATTATATTTTCAATTAACTACCTGATTTACCTTTAACCATGATAATAAAATTATTTCATAAGTTACTATTCATATTTTACAAAAAATTAAAATTATCCTATTTACACAATTTAGACCGAATTATTCATAATATTTAAACCATTTTTTATATTTAAAAAAATAGATGTTTTATCATTAAATTTAAATTTAATTATCATTGTGAAAATGAGAAAACGGGTTTTTTAGAAGTGAAAAACATTAATATATTAACATATATTTTTTTCAATTTTTAATGTTAAAATAAATATAATATGATATATTATATTAAATAAAATATGTATACATTAATAATACATTAAAAAAATCATATGTTAAAATTAACACTATAAATAATTTTGTTTAAAAATTTTATTTCAATTAAAATGTAGTATTTTTCAGTATTCTTCAAAATATGAATGTCACCAAAAAAAGAAAAAAATTCAAAAAATATTTCTTTGTCCTTATTTTAAAGTGGATGTTTATTTTGTAAAATAATATATATATATGTGTGTGTGTGTCAAATATTATATTTAAAATGGATGTTCTATTAAATGTGAAGATAACTGAATTTTTTTAAAACAACTCTTCTTTTTCCCAAATCAAATTTAATATTTTCTTATATTTTTTCTAATAAACACATAATATGACTATTAATAAAATATATAATATATAAAAATATGAGGTTATTAATAATTATAAATTCTAATTTAAAGGATATGTTACAAATCTTATTATATAATAATATTTTATTAATATATTGTTGTTTTGTAAAATTGGTCATTGAGTGTAATGAAAGACAATTAATTATTCTATATAGAGTATTCTTGAAAGGGTGACTCCTAAATATAAAAAAAATGAAAAAAAATGATTGTTATTCAAAATGATAATATTTTACTGTCTTGGGATTTTATAGTGCATTCAAGTGCTATGATTTATTGACTTATAATAGAGATATAAAAATAATTTTGGTTTCCAGGTATATAAATTGTTTTTGATGGTATAATGATAATGATAATGTGTATTTTTTTACAATTGGAAACATGGTATATATAATCATACTTGGGAATGGGCTAGCTAGGTTTGAATCCTGAATAACACTAGGGATGAATTTCTTACACGAAGGATGAGTTCAAGACATTTGGGCATGTTGAAAGAGAGTGAAAAAATAGGGATATAGAATCATAGAAAATAAAATTATATGTAGTATTCATATTTAAGATATGGTATAATTACTTGTGTTTTTGTGATAGTTACCCTAGTGAGGATGAAAATACATTAGTACATGTTTATTTGATGAGTCTGTTTAATTTAATCATTCATTGAGTTTTTCTATATTTCATTTACATTTTGTATTAGGGGTTTCAGGGATGATCATAATGATGATACAAGTCATAAAATCCTTATGTATATAGAAAATTATTTCTATTACATCATGGATTTCATGGTGAGATGGTCGTAAATTTCAATCATGGTGTAGTCATTGAGAAGTTGTTTGATGTTTTTGTAGTATGTGGGTGCTTTATATGGTTTATATTGTAATACATAGTTTTCTTATATCATATTATATATCACACAATATGTATTAGTATTTCATTACACCTTTATATATAGGATTTTAGATTTGGTTAGATGTTATAAGATATAATCTATTACTCCTTAAAATATATTGAATAAAATTCATCACATGTCTATGATTAATATAACACCATTTCTAGTTACTATGAAATTGTCTATTTGAACATTGTTTTTGGAATTCATATATATCTTCCTTATGTTTTTTGTCCCATGTGGTATACAATAATAGTTAAGGGGTCATGAAATAGGGGCATAATAGTTGATGGTTAGAGGATATGACGTAGTTCAATTGTATGAATTTTTTAGGATGCATGGGGTGGTATGAATACCATGTAAACTGAGAATGGAATGTTCTATAAATAAAGAATACAATCTAACTCTTCATGTTTTTTGTACACCAGGGTTTATCTGAAATGAACATCATGATTACTAAACAGATTATGTGATGTGATGTATATTTCAGGGTAGTGAAATCTCTAAGGATCATGGCTCATGATTTTCTACACCTCTTTTTAAAATAGTGAAACAATGGTAAATAGGTATAATTTATTTAATAATTAAATTAATTTTCAATACAACATATTTTTTAATATTTATATGAGTTATTGAATTTTTTATTTGAATATATTAAATAAGGTCAACTTCCTCATCACATTAATATAGAATAAAACCATATGATGTTTCAATAAATTAATGGTGAGTGTAGGTAGACAATGATAAAAATTAGAGAGAAATCTATAAGTAATAAGACTATGGACTATAGATGATGATAGATCTATTTAATATAGGGAGATATAATTTTGGGTGGGGAGGTGGAGAAACAATACATTTATTTCCATGTTCATAAGGAGAAAAATGTTTATTTATATGTGATGATACTCCAATTTTTGGCATAGAATTGGTGGATTCAGCTCATCTTGGATCTCAAAATGTTAGTGATCGATTTCGATAATTTTATGGATCCATTATATATTGAATATATTAATTCATGTGTTTTTTCATGTAAATAATAAAGTTATATCTAGAAATATTTTCACTTCCATGAGCTAAGACGACACATGATTCCAAGACCCAAAAATCTATGAATATATATTATAAAAGTATTATATATTAAAAGTCCAAATACTCATATTTTTCTTGAAAATAAATAATTATTATTGAATAGGGGATTTTATATATATATATACATATATATTTAACAATGTCTTTGGAATGAAGGATTTACTATAGTTGCATCATAATCCATGTCGGCGTCGGTAATTTGAAAAAAATGTTGTCAGATGAAAAAATAATAAATAATTTTTTTGTGCAAATATTTCATTTCATTGAAACAATGACCTAAATAAATAATCTTTAAATTCTTCAATAAGGTTAAATTTTAGGATTATTTAGATATCCCTATATAATTATAGTGGATCCTTTAGTGGGAAATTGGCAAACGACATCTGAACAGAGGATAAGATATGTTCTGCACAAATTATCTATGTCAAGAACGTTCATATATCATGAAATTAAACTCAACATATAATTTTTATTCATCATTGATCAATACAAAATTTATGTAATACAAATAAATTTTATAGAATAATTCAATTTGATTATACCTTGTCAAACATGAATCAATTCAATAAAAAAGAATTTATATGTTCAACGATAGTTGATATATTTTATTATTGATGTATTTATTCATTATTTATTATTCATCATTACTATATCTATTATATAATGAAATATTCTAAAAAAATTATCCATGTTGATATTCATTCCACATCATTATTGAATATAGTTCTCACATCCATTTATTCTCACACTATTGCTGAATAGTTCTCCTGACTGTAATTTTAATATTATCTGGTATTTGATCATTAAACAAAAATACCTCAATGAAATAGATAGATAAATTGGGTGTGGATATTGATCAATGAGGTAGTCAAGTTGTGATGACAATAGTCAACTATTAAATGTTGTTCAGATCAGATGGGTTTTGATCATTTTTCTTGGTTGATAGAAGATAGATAGTTTGGGGGGAAATGGATCAGTTCCCAGGGGAATGAATCCTAGTTTATAGAAGATGATGATAGGGTGGTTCAAATGGTTCAAGTTTATAGTTTCCTAGAATGATAAATAATGATACAAGAAGATAAAAAATATTTATGATGGTAGCAATTAATTTCTATAAGTATCCATGAATACATCATGTATTATAGAGCTACACACTTTCTGGGACACTATGGTTGCTGTTCTGGGGTCATTATGGATGTTGAATATCACACACCATGTGAATAATGTCACACACTATGTGACCAAATAGTGAATTATCAACATGTAATCTGGGTATCAATGTTCATAGACATAGTTTGGTATATGGGCCTAGGGAATGAATACTGCCATGGCTCGGTACATAAAAATATACAAGTACATTAGATGACTATATACCGGGCCAAGAACATGGTAAAAGACATATTTATACATGTTTAGGGATCTATAAATGGAGAATAAATCATTTTATTCATATACTCAAGGGAAATATTTTGGTACCCTTTGTACATTTTATGGACATTTGCTAAGATACTATTATGCCCTTCATATGTTCGACATGAAAATAATTTGATAGATTCTTCTTTATTTCACCCAAGGTGGGGTTCTTTGTATTATCATTTATAGTATAAAAGTGTGGTTAACCACATATTGTAGGTTGATCCATGTAGGGTTTAAGGTATCGTAGTGTGAAGATTAAATGGGTGGTTCCCCATATCTTCTATGATGGTCCATCAGTGTTCCTGATGCCCCATAGTGGTTCTTGGAGTGATCCTCAACCATTGGATGTAGAAATTTGTATATTTTGGTTTTATATAAGTGCAATCATACTCAGAAGGTGAGCCTATTAGTTTTTTTATACCCAAAAATATTCATTGGTATAATCTTCACCAGATTTCATGTGATAAAACAACTCACTGTGTATAATGACTGTAGAGATCTAGTGATTACTAATTTAGAGAGCCATAATGAAGAGAGCCTTCTCATATAATCTAATCAATGATAATAATTTGTAGTAGAAAAATACCAATCCATAGATTAGTTTTACCTATAATCCTTGAGTAAATTCTTTGGCTGATAGAATGGTTTAGACATTTTAGTGGTGTAGTGTTCTTGAAGACTATATTTGAGTTTTATATTCTTGTGGTTATTATGTATACATGTACCCAGATGTTTCATGTTTACTAATTATAGTGTGACCTGTCTAGTACTGTAAAACTGGCCTCTAAATGTTAATATCCCACACATGTCAGGCCTTATGTAGATGAAGAACCATTTGATGTACTCTAAGAGCAGAGAATAATAATTAGGAAAAACTGAGGTGTGTGCTAATATTTTCAATTGATAAAAACTCCCTCTTTATTGGTTGTTTGGACTTTTTTTAGTTCTATTTAGTATACATGTACTTGGACCTATCTCTATATAGTTCATGTCATCATATTTTGATTCTGGGATATAGATAGAGTCATGCATTGTTATAAAATATGCATTATTCACAGAAATTAACATATTTGGATCTGTGACTTTGTGTGTATAGGTACATTATAATAACACCTCCCATGTGTGTGGTATTTAAAAATTAACAATATTAGTTATACCCTACACAATTGTAGGTAGGATTCAGGTAGTCACAAATCAGTACTAGGCAGGTCAGGTTTGGAATGTGTGGTATTTGAGGAGCCTGTTATACCTTAGGACCATTGTATATGACACTTCATTTGGAAATATGGAAAATTTTTTTTGTGTGTTGAGTTGGGATCTTAGGCTAGGTTGTCTAAAACTAGTATGATTATAGAAATATCCTTTACCTATGAATCTAATAATTTTTTTTACTTTGAACATGTATGAACTATTTATTGTGAAATCATTGATAAATAGATCATATATTAATGGGATGTGGTTTACATGTCCATAATAACACATCTCCCAGGATATACTCTTTGATTGTGATATACATTTTTTACCAATGTATTTGCAATGATATCCATCCAGGTTTACACAGTAGAATCATGGATATGACACTTTGGGTTTTGAGGATTCTACTAAATGGTACTATCATGGAGTGGTTTTTCCTTCTGAGTGTAAATAATGAATTTATTCAATCCATTGATCTTTTAAAGGCCCACCAAAAATAGTTTAGATGTATACTACATGGAATACCATATGTGTATTGTGAGCATATGACATAGGGGTATTCCATGATATAGTGAGATCAGTTCCCAAAACTAGTAGGAATACATTCAAGGTCATGCCACATGTTTTTTAATAGCATACCATAGGGACAACCCAATCATCAGAGGAAAAGATATAATTATTCTTATGAGGTTTGTGGAAATATCTTATAGAGTTGTAAAACCGATAGATATAATATTTGGGATATAGTAGATGTAATGTCAATGAATATGAATATTATTAGGAAGGGTGTTATATATAGATGTTTTTGTGGTATAGTATCTGTGATAATATTAAAAGATGCAATCCCATATGTTATATTTCCATAGGCTCCCCTAGGTTGTTCACACCTGGAACTTGGGGATTGTCAAGATAGGGAATGATACAAGAAATGGTGTCTTAAGACATATAGGAATCAATATTTGAATGAGATACTCTTGATATCATTAAAAACTAATATGAAGTAGTTGATAACATGAATTTGAAATAGTCATTTCTATCCACTGTCATTTTTTGACAAATAATAATTTAGGTTGATCCAGTAGCTCAACCTATTATCTTAGAGAATCAAAAACCAAGGGATTCATTGATTACACAATAATTCCTATAGTGTGATATTGTGATTTGTGGAGATAGAATCTTATAGGATATATTTTCATAACATGAGGCCATACATAATAATATTCAGTTTATATTGGTTATGTATATTTCATGATAAGACCTGAAACATAATGTGGTGGATATGATGCATCTAGGGTTGTGGTATGAGGATTTCCTTCACGGGTTATAAGGAAACCCATGAAGAAGAGGATTTCCTCATTTTTTCAATGGCATAGATGATATCTCTCTAGTTATGTAATATTATCCATAGTGTACTGGATTTTTATATCATTGAAATCACAATAGATGTGGGGAAAGAATCAATATGTCTTTCTAGAGGTTGGGCCAAGACCACCCCACTAGACAGAAAAGATTGAATTATACATAGAATACAACCAATGTATGGGCACATTATCTGTTATTGGATATTGAATGTATCCTTTTTTTTATTTTAGGGATGGATGTTTAGATGGAGGATTTTTAGAGGAATGCCATTATTTGACTTAATGCTTCCCTCTAGGCATCCCTAACGTAGTTCGCTAAGATGGTGGATGAATGCATGATGTTTTGTTGGATTTTTGATTGAAAAATTAGGTGACTATGAGAAATAGGTACCCAGTATCGAGGATTGTATATTTCATCAATAGGTTGATAGTTTATGCATTGTTCACTATAATATACCATAGATTAGATTGTCATTATTCTCATGAATGGGATTATTACACACCAAACAAGATATTCTGATGCCAGTATGGTCATATTGAGTACAAATAGATTCCTTCCAGTATGATGAATTCCCCTATAATATTCATGGAGATCATGAATTGGATCATTTGACATTTCATAGACCGATTTGTAGTGTTCTTAATTAGAAATTTCCTAGTGTTATCAGTGTCTATCTAAGGGAAAAAGAGACACATGAAGATGGTTCTAGACATAATCTGTGAACACTAGATTTATAGGAGACTGAAAATTGATAGTTCTAGATTTAAGAGGACCTTATTTTTTTAAATGGAATCTTAACTGAAGGTGTATCAGTGGACTTCGAGAAGGCCAATACAGTGTCTGATTAGTACATAACCGAGAGGCTGATAGAGGTGTAGGGCTTTCATTGGTTGGGATATTACATTAAGAGATATGTGTTTGATTTAACTAGTATATTAGAACCTTCTTCATCCTTAGTGATCAAATGGAATCCTTTTACGTTGATTTAAAATTTCTAGTTGGCCTTTTAGGATTTGAGGTAGTGTTTTAAATTCAAACGCATAATATATTACTAGAAGAGGGTGTCGACTATGTAGTGTTCTGCAATTCATTGTAGATAGGGATAAAATGTTTAAAATTTAAGAAGAAACAATTGATATTTAATGGGTCTAGGTAGTTGAGATCTCACATTTAGAACTAAACAATCCATGAAATAGTGTTGGAAGTAGTAAACTTATTCATGATAATATAGAGACTCTACCAAATAGGTGATTGGGTTTTCATATACTCTAAAAATAAGAGTATTGTGTATATTTTATCATAGAAAAGTCATAACAGGATTTAGAGTTGATAGAAGATTTTAGTCAAGGATTATGAATTCATGATAATCTGTAGTCCATGGAAGGTGAATATGTTAAATTATTACCTTTGTAGGAGAATGTGATTGTAGTTTTGACTGAGGCTTCAGAGAAGATATTCTCGTTTAAATTTTCCTTAGTTGAAAACGATGGTTCTCTTTAACTATAGTAAATATTTGAAATCCAACCACATCTATAGTGTGATTTGGAGGTTCATCATGGAGATACTAATTATAAGTATTTTCATACTCATACATTCAATGCTTTTTCTCCTCAGAGACATTATAAATGTGGGGAGTGTTTTCCTTTCAATGAGTGTATAATGGTACAAGGGACGTGCTGAGAGTAGGTGCTGAAAAATTTTCATACATCCTCATTAATTTAATAACATATTGTGGAAAAGATCTATACAAACTTCCATCATCTATTTTAGTGGATTGTTATGATGATGGGTGAAAAAGAGTTTGTCTCTCGATATCCCACTTGTTTGTAGGATACAGTCAAGCACCTGGTTCTAGTGGGTTTTACTCAACACCATTATGTTCAAAAGTTTATGTGGGTGGAATATCTATAAACATTGTGATGCGATTTCCATGAATTTATTGAATTAATTATTCTATCTTGTTGATAATATAATGACATACCATGTTAGACAACATTATATAGATATGATCAATGATTTTGATAGATATATTCAGATGAAATTTGTGTATGAGACAGTTTTGATGAAATGATTTCCTTTGATGATGAATTCTCAATGTGATGTTAACATAATGTAATAACATTGATTGAATAAAAATAGAACTATGGGATATTGAAAATATTTTTCATGGTGTTCTACCCATGGCCATATAGAGAATACCAATCATTTGTAGGATCTAATTCTACGAGTGTGCATGATATAAATTATCCATAGATGGGAGGATAACCTACCATTTATGGAGTTCTTGTACAACCAAAACTACAATTACACCATCAGTATGAAACTATTCATGTTCTTATAATACTAACCATATATATCAACAATATTTTGGAATAATCAAGGACAATCAACATTTTTAGGTCTACATTAGGTGAAATATATGACATAGAAGGTTCTCATCATCATATTGAATATGTGGTCTGCATGGAGGTAGCAGAAGACTTATGTATATCAATGATATAGTCCTTTAGAGTACTCGGGGTGATGATAGGTTTTCTAAAATGACTTAAATCGATGTATATTATATATATATTTGTCTAGGGTGGAATGTTATGACCGTGTGTAATCATAATAGTAAAAATAAATCATTTATTCATGTTGATGACGTACATATTGCCTATACTACCATAGATAGAGTGAGTACAATACTATTTTAACATTTCACTACTGAGGATAAATTTTAATGTCTTGTAACATGTTTTTGACATAGGAAATAAAGATATGGGGATGGGGATAACATGGGAGAACACCTAGTTTTAACAAATGATCTTAAGGAAGGGATTTTTCATTATAAATATATTCCTTGGTCCATGAACACTAAAATCATCAAAATATTTATTATAACACCTAGGTGTGGGAGGACCAAATATGAGCTCAGTACCAACATATATTTTACTATTATTTTTATATTTATAGGAACAAAAGATCTTTTTTAGATAAAATGTAATGTCTATGTTTTTAATATGTACATATTTGAAATATATCATGTCAAATATTCAGAGCAAGAAACTGAGGAGTTTCAACATATTGTTAGTTGGTGACCCCAATTTTGATATTATTAAAACATTATATATATAAAAATCACAATGATACAATATTCCTGAGAAATTGGAATAATTATATCATGTACTTTGGGATTTTAAATCTGATGGTGCAATTGAGTAAATTACTTGGGATTCATCCTTGGAGAAACATACTATTTTTTAGAATTATGTGATTATGAGTGATTTATCAAAGGCAAAATTAAAAAATGAATAAAATTAATTAATTAATTAATTTTTTCAATTTGAGGTCCTAAACACCTCCCCTGTAAATACATTTGTTATGCGAAATTTTGAGGATTGTTTTCATAACCCTAGAGACCTAGAAAGGATTTATTGAAGATACATTGGTAGATGAAATCATATTAGAGGATATGATCGGTACAAAAATAATGTTCATTTATATCTCCAATGATATCAACAATGAACCATTATTTATTCATTATTAATCCAAACTTTTTTTTGGACTTTTGATTTGATGTTGATTCGTCCCCTTTGTTATCCCATGATGAATCTGTATCAATTAATCAATCATGAATATATTTTATTATAGAAACATTATTTAACAATTTCGTGTTTCTCATTCATATAAATTCATATATTCTATGAAAATGAATCAAGGATTAAATGAATAGTGTATGTGGTTTGTTCCGTATGTTTATTGATTTTGGGTTTCGCGACTGTTTAGTTTCATGTCTGTCACAATAAATTATTTTGTCACATATATTGATGAATTATAGGTATTTTATTGTTTAAAGACTATTAATTGGAGTAATAGATTGATAAAATGTCTTCATTTCATGATCAAGGAGTGGTAATGGTGCAACAATGATACATGATGATTAAAGGTGGATAAATTTGAATAAAAAATTCCCATTTCCATGGTTAACATGTGATTAATTATTCAATGATAATGTGGTCAATTATTGAGCAGATCAATTTCACGGCCCATCCCTCGGGGCCCATGCTGTGAGTACCCGAATCCTGCCTTTCATATGCCTCGGGCTGGCGTCTAGAAACAATGGCATAAATTCATATACTAGGAAGGCATTGCCTTTAAAACATGAAAACACACACAACAGAGTATGAGCTGGAAACAAAACACTATGTAAAAACTATATAACATGTGAGTGATAAAATGTATGGGCATGGAAATACAAGCCCAACTATAAAGTACAATTACAACTAAAAAGGAAAAAACACCTGAAAGGTGAAGAGAAACTCCTTGAACATCCACCACAGATCCAACCTGAAGTGTAGGTACGATTAGCCTCCTCAGCACTCTGCGCCTATCGGTCTCCTCGAGGTACTGACTCGTCATGAGGTCCACCTCCAAGTACGGTCTAGTCCGCGTGCACTCAGCCTCAGTCAGCATTTTCTATCGTTGGAAGCCAACACAATGAGGTGCGGGCATATCCCATACAGGGGTGAGTATAACGATACTCCATAGGGACCCCGAGACTCTCACGGTCTTGCAATATCCAATAAGTATAAAACACAAAGTATGAAATCAATAGATAAAACCACATAGGTATATGACCATACATATCCTTAATTTGTCAAGTAATCCATATCAAATCATGAGGAAAACACAACTACTGACTCATCTCACGCATGTATAAAACTTTTGTAGAGAGATAGATATGATCGGATGTATCCATTGAATCATCTATTATACCAAACCCACACACGATTAATGAAAAATTATTCTGTCGAACCCACACAGGATCCAGGAACATAATATAGAAATCTCAAACCTAGACAGTATCCAGGAATAGTAGTCAGAGCCGTCGAACTCGTACGGTGTCCATGAATAGTTTTCAGTGTTGTCGAACCCACGCAGGATCCAGAAATGATTGTCAGAGCTGTTGAATCCACAAAGGATACAAGAACATTCTTCAGAGTGCATCCATCCATAGGGTTCCACCCAAGCATGCTTGATTCTAGGAGGGTGTGATCGTCATGCCAAGTGTCTCAAAATTCTACCATGTCATAAGGGAAAATCCAAGTAATATGTGTCCAAGACCCAAGGACAAGATGACCAATCCATTTTCCCAAAAATTACACGGCATGTTGGAATAAGGTACACAACGTGTAATAAGAACTTAGGTACTTCCCATGTGAAACACACCATGTCGAATGGCTAGAAATTTAGAAAAGTACGTACATGATGTGTGGTGTGGTTACACGCCGTTTCCAAGAAACTAGGGTCAACTCCATGTACACTAGCCATGTGCCCGTACATGGCCTCAACCCGTGGTCTCCAACTCGTGTAACTAGAACATGAGGTTTCATGTGTCACTGGCCTTGCATGTCCATGTGGTGTAGTACATGCCCGTGTACTCCACCCATTGTTCGTGTATCCCAGAGATACACATCGAGTCTCACGAAGCCTCTTATACCATTCTTCATAGAGAATACACACAATGTGAGCTGGGTCATAGGCATTTTGTTAATTGTCTAACGTCTGAATCTGAAGCTGCAGAACGACAGTACTACATGGTGTGTTTTTAAGAAATACATGTTGTGTATTTGGGAATTTTCTAGAAATGACACCTCTATCCAGTGCACATCCTGTAAAGTCCGTTCTTTGTTCTGGTGGTTCGTTCGTCAGGAAACATCAAACATCAGGTCACCCCGATTTCCTGTAGTCATATTCGGGGTTTTTGGGCCTCCGATCGGCTCTGAAAACACGATTTGATTCAACCGCTCGAAGAACAGTCGAGGAATGATCCTTCCCGTTCTGGTCCAATCCATCACCTGATATTGACGACGCACCTATGCTAGGTCTTTGCGACATTGGGTGGTTGATTTGGGATCGCTGCTTCACACAATGAACTCGCAATGATCCATTATTCATCCCCCATTAATAATGCGAAGAAGACACCAAACATTCACAACATCTGCAGAGGGATTAAGCTGTGTTAGTATGAACTTGTCCTTCTACATTATTTTGGTATAAAGGGGGTCAATAGAAACAATCATGGAAGGAAGAATCAAAAATTCTCAAATTAAAACACATCCCTACCTTGTTCATTATTCATCAACGAAGCCACGGGGTAGGCAGACGTCGATTTTTTGTAGACGAACACGTAATATGTTGATGGAGGTTCCATGTATGGTAGTTTAAGATGATCCTCGTCGGAAATCTTTGTTAGAAGAGCACATTCTTCATTCTTCATTGCCGAAGAGATTTTCACCCCAATCTCTCTCCTCTCAAAAGTTCCACCAATTTGAAAACAAAAATCCATGAAAAAATAATATATTATGTTATCCAATTAAATTGTTGGCATAATATTTAAATAGTTTAATTATTTAAATAAATTTATTGGATCAATTAATGGGAAGGGTGATGGAACCATTATTTGGGGATCTCAAGATGTTTATCCCCACTTAATTGGGAGATCAAGAGGTTACAAGTACGAGTGGTCACAAAAAAATTAATCCTCGGATGGGAGGTTGAGTTTGGGTGGGCCCCTCCACCATAACCTCTCATGGGAGGTATTGTTGTGGTGGTCCCCACCTCCAACCTCCACATGGAGGTTTTAACCATCTAATAAAAATAATGTATACACAACCTTATTTTTATTTAATTCATTAAAAATTAAAAAATTATCTTTCACTTATAACCAACTGTTGTTGAGGTGAATGTCTTCGTAAGAAAATACCAGCACTGTGAGTTCAACGGTGCCCTCAATTTTCATTTACAAGAACCAGTTTAAATGTTATAAAAACCCACTCATACATTTTCTGAACGTACCTGAACAAAACTTAAAAAATTGATTTTGGGGAAATCAAGCCTTGGAATCATGCATCGTTATTTTTCGCGGACTCATAAAATTCCCATGTATTTAAGACAACATTTTAAAAATGAAATTCGGACTATTTAAATTCTCCCCACCACATGGATCTACATCCCCATAAGCCAAAACTCAATCTAAGGGAACAAATGGGGGTAATGAGCACGTATCTGAGGCTCCTACTCCCATGTGGTCTCTTGGAGGGTCCCGTGATGCCAACAAACATACACCAGAGGTATATAACAACCAGGATGGACCTACTAAGGTCGATCCTCAATCTCCACTAAAACCTTCGTAAATGTCTGCCCATTTTCGACATCCAACTCCACATGGTCGATGATGTGATAATGGTGATGCATGTATCTCCTCAGCTGGGAAACATGAAAAACATCATGCACACAGTGCAACTAAGGTCGAAGAGCTAGGTGGTAAGAAACCCCGCCTACTCTAATGAGGACCTGGAAAGGTCCTATGAGTCTTGGAGATAACTTACGACCTCATAAAATTCTCTGTAAACCTCATCGAGGTGAGACCGGTAGAAATAATTGGTCTCCATCCATGAACTCTAATGATCTATGTCTCATGTCAGTATATTCCTTATATCTACTATGTGTATTTTTCATCCACTTTTGAATGATCTACACCTTATCTGTGGTATCCTTTACAATCTCTAGTCCCCCAGTGCTAACTCCCCTAGGTCTGTCCTCCACAAGGGTGACCTACAAGGTCTCCTAAATAACGCCTCGAAAGGTGTCATCCCAATGATGAATTGATTTATATTGTTGTAGGAAAACTCCAAAAAAGGTAATTGATCCTCCCAAATACAATCGAGGTCGAGGAAACAAGCACACTATATGTCCTTGTGGGTCTGAATGGTCCGCTTAGTTTTTCCATCTGTTTGAGGATGGAAGGAAATTATCAGAAGAAGATGTGTCCCGAAAGCCTCCTGCAACCCCTTCTATATTTGGGAAGTAAATTGTGCATCACGATCGAATACAATAGAAAAAGGCACACCATGTAGCCTCAAAATATTATGTACATTGTGGTGTCCCAATATATCTTTTGAATTCTGCTCTCTGATCGATAGGAAGTGGGCTGACTTGGTGAGTTGGTCGATGATCCCCCAAATTATGTCCTGGCCCCTGGATGTACGTGGAATTCCCATCACAATGTCCATGGATATCTCATCCCACTTCTACTATGAAACCTCTAATGGATGAAGAAATACTGCTGGTACCTGATGCTCTACGTTCAGTTCCTGGCAAGTGAGGAACCGTGAGACAAACTCTGCTACTTCCTTCTTCATACCTGGCCACCAGTGCTATCGTTGAAGGTCCAAGTACATCTTAACCACTATTGGATGTATCTCTAGAGGGGATGTGTGTAACTCCCTCAACACTTATTCCTGAAGTGACACTGGGACCATAGTACATCCTCTGAATAGGATGGTGTGCTCCACACCTTCAGAAAATCCATCAGGTGCCTGCCCTGCAGATATCTGAGCACATCGTGTCTGGTAGTATGTATCTCCACGTTGTTCCTCCATTACTTGTTGAAGATGTGGAGGTGTGACTATAAAGGACTAATGGAAACCTTCTCCATCTTGGTCCACAATGGATATCTGTATAGTAGCCAGCTGCTTTGTTTCCTCACCTAGAAACTATATACCATATCTCTTACTGAGTAAATCTGGTACAAAGTTCCCTTTTCTAGAAGTATAAAGTATCTCAAAGTCATAGTCTTGGAGGAACTCGGGATATCACTACTGTCTCTGGTTTAGGTCCTTCTAGGGGAATATATACCGTAGACTATGGTGGTTAGAGTAGACTCTGAAACACTCGCCCATCAGATAGTTCTGCCACATCTTCAAGGAGAAGACCACTATTGCTAACTCCTAGTCATGGGTAGTTCAGTTCTGCTCATGCTGTATTAGCTGACGAGAACCATAAGAGATCATTGCTCGATCCTTCTTCAGGACACACCCAAGTCTGGTCCCTGATGTGTCGCAGTAGACTACATAGTGTAGGACCTCTTCTAGAAGCCTCAAGATGGGGGCAGTAGTCCAACTCTACCTCAGCCCCTAAAAGATCTGCTAGAATCTCTCCGACCACCCGAAGACTAGCCCCATCTTCGTCAATGCTGACAGTGGGGCTGATACTCTAGAAAATTCTAGTACGATCCTCTGATAATATCCAGCCAATCCTTGGAAATTCTGAACCTCCGTCAAACTCTTGGGTGTCTCCCAAGCCGGTACTGCATCAATCCTCATTGGATATACTGCAAATCCCGCCTTTGAGATGAAATTTCCCAAAAAGAGAACCTCTTGGATCCAAAACTGGAACTTAAAGAGCTTACCATAAAGCGGATTCTCTCAGAGCGTGTCTAGTATTACCTGCAAATGGTAGGCATGCTCCTCCTCGGTAGTCGAGTAGATAAGAATGTTGTCGATGAAGACTAAGATAAAGTTATTGAGTTATGGTGGGAAGATCCTTTTCATTAGTCCCATGCACACTGATGGAGAGTTGGTTACACCAAAAGGCATTACAAAGAACTCATACTTTTCGTACCAAAATCTGCAGGCCGTCTTCTGTATATCCTCGTCTTGAACTTTGAGCTAGTGATAGCCAGATTTGATGTTTATCTTCAAGAACCATCAAGCTCCCTTAATCTAATCAAAGAGGTCTTCAATCCCCGGGAGTGAGTACATGTTATTCAAAATCACCTGGTTTAGGTGACGATAGTCGACACAAAGCCTCAGGCTCACATTCACCTTTTCGGCTAATATAATAAGGTCTGCCTAGGGAGAAACACTGGGTGAGATGAATCCCTTCCCCTGCAAGTCTTCTAGCTGCACCTACAACTCAAGATTCTTTTTCAGGAGACATACTATAAGCTAGTTTTGATATCAGTGTCGTCCCGAGGTATCGATCAATATAGAATTCCACCTCTCTGCGAGGAGGTAGACCTATGACATCACCAGAGAAAACATCTGCATACGTTTCCACCACTAGGGGATTATTTAGACATCTCACATCATCTCCTCTGAGAGTAATGCAGGCCAACTGATGAGTGATCAACTACACCGTCCTCCGAGTATGTCTGTCTTGTGCTTCAAAGGCTATTTTCGTATAGGTGAAGGTAAACCTAATCCCTTCCGTGTGGGAACATCGCACTTTGTGCCTAATACAATTGATTTGAGCATGGAATGTAGATAACCAGTCAATATCCAAGGTTACATTATAAGGACTCGATGCTGGTATGAGGAGATCCCAGCCAAAGCTCTAGCCTCCTTGAGTAATCTCACACTGTCAGCACTAGGGTGTGATCATTGTGTCTGCTCCCGTAGGAGTCTCTAGCCATAAGGATCGAGCCAACAACTCTGTCGGAATATCTGAGCTCCGAACGAGGGCAATGGAAATGAATGAGTGACTGGAACCTATCTCTATAATAACTACATCTAAGGTGGAGTAGATATATACCATATTTCAAATCATCTCCAGAGTTCGATGATCTTAAGAATCAGGTTCCTGGAGCTGAGCTCTCCCCTATCCACATGCCCCCTACGGTTGGGGTGTACCTCCTAATGGTGGTGTGTTAACACCTCATAACGTTGTCCACCACTAGCTGCACGACCAGATCCTCTCTGACGTCTGCATGTGCCCTGCGGACCTCCTCGATCAAACCTCTACGTCTGCCTGGGAGGTCCCTCAACTATCTGTTGATCATCCGAACAGCGGGTCAGATAGTCATGATCCATGTGACCCTACCTTCCACATGTGAAACAGTGCATGTTTCTCGAATGTTTGGATCTATCTTGTGTGCCTCACACAAATGAACCCGAGTGTTGAGGCCATCCACCATATTTTCTGGTGCAATTGGACCTCTACGACATCTTCCTACTCCCATCTGTAGAGGACTTCTCTATGTGACAGCCAGTGGCATTTCTCGCTACTAGTGTCTACTCAGCAAGGATAATCTCCACTATGAGGGCTCACTCCAACACTCCCGCCTGTGTTGGGATGCTGAGGGTTATCATCGAATCCCTGATATCTCTCTTGATTCCCTGATCCAAGGTCTAGGCCCGAAAAAATGGGTCTCGCACCATAGCTGTGGAATAGCGTGAGTGGTCGGCGAACCACGCTGAGTACTATGCCACCGTCATCCAACACTACTGTAGATGAAGTAGCTCTTTTATCTACACTGCTCATAGGGTGGCTGGGACAAGAACCTTCCGAACCAGGATCTCAATGTATTCGAGAGTATTTTCTCCTCATCATTCACCTGGAGCATCATGATCCACCATCTCCATGCTATTTTCTGAAGGAGACTCACATCAAAGATCATGTTAAGTTCTGTTGGTGTCACTGCCAACATGAAGACACTCACCACAACCACCATCCATTCTTCAGTTTCTTACGGGTTTGTCTCTCCCCTGAACCTGGGCAGTCTCTTTTGCTGGAACTCATGCAACACGCTCAGGAAGTGTGCACTCTCTACTACTGAGGCTGGTGGCATTAGTGGCTCAAAGGGTAGTGGTACCGTTGGAGCCTACGCTATAATAGGACCCTGCACTGAGGCCTTATCTCTCGGTGGGATTCCATATCGTACAACTCTTAGAACTCTGGATGGCTATCTATGTGGTGACATCTTATAAATAAATAGGCACACCAGGATCAATAAGTTTTACCTGTTAAGCATACTCAAAGATATCACAAAGTAAACTCTTTAAACACACACACAATCAATTTTTTGATGCACTAAGTTAGAAATCAGAAGCCAGAGTCCTAGTGTATAGATACGTCGGCTGCCGAAACAACACTACACTCCCTAAACTAAAAACCACACTCAATACCCTTAACACTATTACTTCACAAAAATGATTAGAGTCCAATGTTCTGTGGTAGAACCGATTCCTCTAATACCAATTTTTCATGACTCATCCCCCTGGGCATGTTCCGTGACAACACCAATCCCACATTCCATATGTCAGGGGCTGGCGACTAGAACCAAAGGTGTAAATCTATATACTGGGAAGGCATTGCCTTTAAAACCTTCAAACGCACACAACATAGTATGACCTGAAAAAATTAACACCAGTTGTATAACAAGTGAGTGCTGAAAAGTAATGGGCCATAAATATTAGCCCAACTGTAAAGTACAAGTACAACTAAAAAGGAAAAAAATTGAAAGGTGAAGAGAGGCTCTTGGATCGTCCAGCACAGATCCTACCTAAAGGGTAGGTACAGTTAGGTTCCACAACACTTTGTGCCTAATGGTCTCTTCTAGGTATCGACTCTTCATGAGGTCCACCTCCGTGTACTGTCCAGTCCTCATACAGTCAGCCTCGGTCAGCATTTTCCATCATCTTCATCCAACACAACGAGTTGCGGGAATAGCCCATGCAGAGGTTAGTATAACGACACTCAGTAGGAATCCCAAGACCCTCAAGGTCTTAGAATACCCAACAAGGAAAAAACAAAAATTATGAAATCACCAAATAACCCCAAATAGTTATATTCCCATACATATACCAAGGTTATCCTATAATCCATCTCAAAAAATGAAAAAAAACACAATGTTATTTACTCATCTCAAACAAGTATACAAATTTAGTAGAGAGATAGAGATGATCAGATGTAGCCACACAATCATTTATTCTATCGAACCCACAGATGATCCAGAAACAAAAATAAGAACTCTCGATCCCACATAGTATCCAGGAATAGTTATTCTATCAAAACCACACAGGATCTAAGAAAAATTTCAAAACTATCGAACCTACACAGGATCCAGGAACAGTGGTCAGAGTTATCGAACCCGTATGGGATCCATGAACAGTCGCCAGTGCCGTCAAACCCACAAAGGATCTTGGAACGGTAGTTGGAGTTATCGAACCCACAAAGGATCAAAAAATTGTTGTCAGAGCGTATCCAGCCACAGGGATCCACAAAACCATGCTTTATTCCATGAGGGTCCCCTCATGAAGCCAAGTGTCTCAAGAGCCTGAGACGTCATAGGGGAACATCCAAGAAATACATTTCCAAGACAAAGAGATGAGATGAACAAGACATTTTCTAAAAATGTACACAGCATGTTAGAATATGATACACGCTTTGTTGTCATCCCTCATGCACTGCCCATGTGCAACATCTTGTCTTAAAAAGATGGTCATGTAGAAATGTAAGTACACGACGTGTGGTGTGGTTACATGTTGTGTCCATGAAACTGGGTTCGACTCCATGTATACTGGCCATGTGCCCATAAACTACCTCAACCCGTGGTCTCCAACTCGTGTAAATGATACACAAGGTAGCTCATGTCACTGGCCTTGCCTGACTGTGTGGTGGAGTATATGCCTGTGTACTCCACCCTATTTCAGTGTATCCTCGAGATACATGTTGAGTATCGTGAATCCACTTTTGCTATTCTACGTAGAGAATACATGTCGTGTGGCTAGGGTCACACGCTGTGTGTTACTTGTCTATCTTCCAAAACACAAGCCTTAGAATGACAGTATTACACAGAGTTTTCATCAAAAGTACACGCCGTGTATTCTGGATTTTTCCAAAAACAGAACTTCCAGCCAGCGCACCTCCTATGAAGTCCGTTCTTAATTCAAACGGTCTGTTTTTCATGAAAAATCAAACACTAGGTCACCATGTTGTCCTATAGTCATCTCCTATGTTTTTGGGCCTCCAATCGACTCCTAAAACATGATTTGATTCACCCACTCGAAGAACGGTCGAGGAACGATCATTCCTATTTTGGTTTTTTCTGTCGCCAGCTATTGTTGTCGCAACTCAACTAGGTCGTTGTGATTTTGGATCGTTGATTTTGGATCGTTACATCACACAACTAACTCGCAATGAACATTTTTTCCTCACCAATGAAGATTGCGAAGATTACACTAATGATTGACATGAACGACAGAGGGAACAGGTCGTGTTCATTTCGCCATGTCCTTACATGTTAGTTTGGTAGCAAGCATGTCAATAGAAGAAATCTGATAAGGAATAGTAAATAATTCTCAAATTAAAACATAACACTAACCTGTTCATTTTTTGTTGACGAAGTCGCGAGGTAGGCAAGTGTAAATTCGTTGTAGATAAACATGTCCTAAATCGATAGAGGTTCTGAGGGTGGGGGTCAAAGGCTCTCCTCGCCATTGTTCTTCTATATAAGAACATGTTCTTCATTCTTCGTTGGCGAGACTATTTCCCCCATGCTCATTCCTCTATAAAGTTCCACCATGTTGAAATGAAATTTCAAGCCAAAAATAATAGATTACGATATCCTATTAAATTGTTGGCATAATATTAAAATAGTTCAATTAATTAAATGAATGTGTTGGATCAATTAATGTTAAGGGTGGTTGCACCATTTAGTGGGGATCTCAAGAGGTTTCTACCCACTTAATGGGGAGTTCAAGAGTTTATAACCTCATGTGGTCCCCACCAAATTAATCCTCACATGGGAGGTTGAGTTCGGGTGGGCTCCACTACCATAACCTCTCATGAGAGGTTAAGGTGTGGCAGTCCCCATCTCCAACCTGCACATGGATGTTCATACCAAGTAATAAAAATAATTATACACAAAATTATTCTTATTTAATTCATTTAAAACCTAAAAAATATGCTTTATTTCTGACCAACTACCGTTGAGGTGAATGTCTTCTTAAGAGAATACTAGCGCTGTGAGTTCAATCGTGCCCTCGGTTTTCAATTCCATGTACCAATTAAAAAGTTAAAAAAACCCTCCCGTACATTTATTGAACATACTCGAAAAAACATCTGAAATTGATTCTAGTTAAACCGGGCATCGAAATCATGCGTCATCAGTTTTCATGGTGAACTGTTGGGTTTTCTGATGGATTCAGATGATTCGTGAAGGAAGCCATATAATTTTCAAAATCTGTTGCTGCACAATTTGTGAATTGATTATTTATGACATATGGGAATGAATTAATATTGAACTAGGATTTCAAAATATTTCTATATCACACACTATGTGACACATGTCACAGACCATGTAACACAATTTCAGAATCATTTTGTGTACTCCATGAGAACATGTGCACATACATGACATGCTACAGCAGTACATGTAGAGTATAAGCGAATGACCCAATATTTGGATATGTCCATCTACACATTCACATACATGATGATATGGAAAAACATAAAAACATAAATTAACATGGGAATTATCATATATATATATATATATTGGAGTGGATTTCTTGTCATAAGAAGAATTCTTGTAGATCATAAATCCATAAAAAAATCCATATATCCCTTAGTACACATCATATACATTTCCATAAATAGAAGGATGCACATAGTCACCTAAGAATATTTCTTTGTCAAGATAAAATCAATCTTTCATCATAGGTGGGGTTCATGATGAAATTTTTACCAGCATACATGGGCGGAGAAACCCATCTAGTAGGTATATCCATGTATGGTTTGTGATATCATCGTGACCAACTTATGTGGGTGGCGACACAATATAGCATCATGACCCAATGTAGTTTTGGATTCCTTTTTCAATTTCTCAAGTGATCCGATACCATTATTTATTAAACTATATGTATTTTTTGAGGTATCATCATTACCAGCATACAGTAGGGGAGATCCATATCTATGTGGTAAATCACGATACGGTTTGAGGTTTCATCATGAACTTCTTTCATGGGAGGTGACCCCAAGCTATGTATCAAGATCATGGATATCTAGAAAGAACTTATTTGGTCATACACATCAATAACTGAATTCATGTATGAGATATGTTATGGAATTAAATTTATTTTTGATATAGTATTCACGTAGATGAGTGTTAACCATATAACATGAGAGAAATCCAATGGATGATAGTATGGTTGAGATAATTTAGATTTATAGTGTTATTACCGAGTATAGATTGGTATATTATTATTATTATTAGGTATTGGCTTTTTATATCGTCACTTTATGTTTAGTGAATATGGTTTTTTTAACTATGTGCCCTTATTGTCACCTATATATCGGAAATACCCATACATGTTGACTCTCATGCAGACGATAGATCTTTTGAATGAGTTCTAATGGGACTATGACCTAGAGGGTCATACTAAGCTAGAAAAAGAAATGTGGTTAATGTTCATTTCATTTTACAATAATTACCTTCTAAATAATTGGTAGAAATTGCTTTGGGTTTTATTTTTTGGGTTGTTATAGTAGCATTCTCATTAAAATACTAATTATCTTACTTTGATTTTAGGATTCCGACTTACCCAAGAATTATTATTGACTATATTTTATATTCATCATTGTATGAATTATTATTTTTTATCTCCATATATGTACAATAGATTAATTTCTCCCATATGTGTGATATGAATTTTTGTTACTGGTCTTTATGCACTAGCCTATTTAATGAGGGAATTGGGAAGTTAATTCTCAGGCCACAACTGTTTCACTCATGACATTGATTCAATTGATATATTTTTTTTATTCACATGATTATATACATAAAATTATATACAAGTTTTTTAGTGTTTTTTAGATTATTATACACTATAGGAGAATTATATAATATTCCAGGTAAAAAATTTTTTTGAGGAGGCTGGAAGGGTATATTTTAATGTGGCTTTACATCAACATATCTTATTATAGGTAACTATATTTATGTTTAAAACATATAATGAAAATCATAAAAGAGTTAGAGGATATTGATTGTTCTTATCTTGGATTATGTCATCCCATGATGTGAGTAGGAATGAAGCATGCAGGAAAATTAGAATTTCTAAGAGTTCTCAATTTGTTAGTCTATAGATATTATAATAGGTAGGGTATACAATTTCTGATTATTTAACCTGCTTCACAAGAGATAATAGTTCTAGTTCCCTTTTATTTGGATGATATGTGGTTTTATTTTCTTTATAGTATCTATGGATATCAATATTTTTATTTTAAAGCATTCTTAAGTTGTTTGTGTGAGGATGGTGGCCTAATTCATGACTAAAATTCATACTAATAATGAAGGAATTACTAGTAGCAGTTTTTTCAAACTAATGTTTACCATATACGGTAAGTGGAATTTATAGGAAATAGCTCTAAAATACCTCTTCCATAGGGACATATAATAGGTTGTGATCTTGGAGGTTATCCCTTTCCGGACTGTTGAGGTCACGGAACAAGGTTTGGATTTATACATACATTAAGAATTCCTTCCCTAAATGATATAAATATAATATTATGTATTATTGACATATTTAATTTTTCGTTGTTCAGTTCTATGATTTAGGAGCTATGTAATTCTTTATTTAACATACCCTATTCCATGAGTAGATATTTGAGGTAAAAATAATTCCAATTACCTTGGAATTTACTTGTCTGGTTTGAAGTTGAGATCACATACATGTTGTGTGAAAAAATCATGAATCAGTGATGGAAAAATATAATGAGTGGGATATTTCTTGTATTCATAAATACAACCATATGAAAACATTATAAAAATGGAATGGATATATTAGGTATATGATATTATGGATCAGTATATTATTCATCTCATTTTATATAACAAATATTGAAACCATAAAATGTTTTTTATTGAGAGAGACACTAGATTGTCTCACAGTGTTGTTAGTAACTTATCGTGTTTGATTACTAAGTTGGATTTTAGTTTATCAGATGTTTAGTCTGGGTTGTTTCGAAAAGATTATAAATTGTTTACATATTTTCTTCATGAATAATTTATTGTGTTACCAATCGATGAAGAGATCATGTTTAGGATAATGTTTTTACACTATGGATCACCAATATCGATGTATTTATATAATATAAGAACATATATGTTGATATAATGTTATATTAATATAGATTATATTTTACATTATGGTATTATTTATCCTAATCTGTTAGAATTAGGAGCTCCAATTCTATTTGCGAAGGAAGAAGGTACATGTATGTGGTTATGCAATGATTATTGTCACTCGAAACGATTGATTGTAAAGAAAAATTATCATGTTCTATGTATTGAGGATTAGTTAGATAAAAAAAATTATTTCTAGTTTTAATGATATATCTTCGTATAATGTATTAGTATATTATGGTGAAAATTTTTTATATTCTAGAGATAAATTTTTATTATTTTTATTCACATAAAGTGTTCATTGTGATACTATTTGACGTTACAAATGCTGTAACAATGATCATATTTCTAATAACAAAAATTTTTCTTTAGATTATATACAACCTTATGGTTTCCAATATCATTGAATTTATTTTTATTTTCATATATATCATGGATCGTGAATAAATATTATAGTTGTACATGGTGTTTTGGGTATCACCAACTATTTGGGAAGAAAAAAAGTGCTGAGTTATGGGACTGTGATATCAGTTTCATGGTAAATTTCATAACTTAATGAGGTGTATCTATTGATATATTGAATATTGTGTTGGTATTTAAATATTTCTACGATATGTTTGTACCATGGTTCTCACCTAGGTATTTTTCATGTTGTGATGATTT
Organism: Viscum album; assembly: GCA_963277665.1. Classification (NCBI taxonomy): domain Eukaryota; kingdom Viridiplantae; phylum Streptophyta; class Magnoliopsida; order Santalales; family Viscaceae; genus Viscum; species Viscum album. The sequence continues at coordinate 7,158,636 of OY728148.1, read as the reverse complement.
TATATTTTCAACAAAGAGACTAGTTTTCATTTCTTTTATTGATGTATTTATAAATTTTTATTGTCTCATAATTTTTATCCTATTAAAATTTAGAGGATGACCATTGTGTTCAGGGTGGTGTTCTTTATCATCATGATGATCGCCAATGGATGTGGGTGTATATTTCCAAGGAATTTCATAGTAGTTTCTATAATCTCTTGATTGATAGGATTCTATATCAATAATAATGGATGATTTCACTAATCCAAATCTCTTCATATCAATTAAGCTGTTGAGATCAATGAATGTGTTATCAATGCATTATTTGGATGAGATAGTGTGGCCTCATGGGGTTTGGATGTTGATATTTAGTAATCATGATCCCTATTTTACTTCAATGTTGGGTAAAGGTCCCTAATTATTTTATCTATGATACACTTTATCACTTATTTTTAAATAGAGACTATTTTCCCAATAGATATGACTATTGGGACATTATAGGATATATTGCATGAGTGTATTATTATTTTTAGAGGTTTTTAGGTGGTTACCACACTTAATTAAATTTTTATTCAATCATAGTTACCATAATAATATTAGTATATCCCATTATGAATACATGTATCATGAATAATTATATTGTTCATTGTGCTAGATAATGATTGGAGAATTGTCCAATCATGGTCATTAATTATTGTAGTGTCATAATATAGTTACATGTGATCTATGAGAGAATTAATACATTATTGGGTAATAAAAATTTCTATGATGGTCATTTGAGAAGGCTTGTGGAGTTTAATTTTAGTGGAATCATGTTCTTGATTGGGTCTTCTCATCATAGATAGTTAATGTTAGGTCATGTATGAAATATTTATACCATGTATGTTTGGACATTATATGCATCATCCTATATTTTAGTTGTGTCATATTATCACACCACACATATGATCCAAATTTATATGTTATAACCTTAAACAATTATTGAATAATTTTTTTAAAAAAAATCGCATGTCATATATTACAATAGACAATATATTGAAGATGTTTATACCATTGGGGAATGATCATCATGGTTTAGAAAAGTGAGGATATGATTTTATATGAGAGTATTATTCATTTAGTTCAGGTCAGGTTGATGCATATTGTTTAGTAGAAGATGATTTGGGATCAAGATAAATTAATGATTTCCAAGTATCATATGTTCATCGATTCATGAAACTTATTTTGAAGATAATTGTTTTTCTTACTACTGATATTCTTTTTTACATTATTCTATAATATAATATCAATTATATTTATTTATTGATTGTTTTAATTTATTGTATGAATGTTCTTCTGATAATTGTTTTTAATTGTGTATTACGATCCTCATTATGTTTTTCATGGGTAGGTTTTTGGGACCTACCATTTTAACAATTAGTAGTGTTTTACAATGAAATGTAAAGTTTAATAATTTTTTTAGAGGTATTTGGTTAATAGAAATATATTTATGTATCATTTAATTTTGTATTTACAAAGAATGAGAAGAGATTTTGGTGATTATAGTTGATGAACCAATGAACTTTGAAGTAAAAAATGTCCAAATAGCCATTGGAGTTTTTAGTGTTGTTATTTGATTTTTTTTCTTTCAGCAAGTGGATTTTTCTCATATATTAAATATATTTATATAAATATAGTTAATTAATTTTTGATTATTTTGTCAGTAGATTATTTTTTGGAGGATCATTGATACTTTTGTTATAAGAATTTTAAATTTTCTCTTTTAGTCTATTGGGTTTTGTCTATGTGGGTTTTATTATACAATTTATTTTTCATTTGGTCAAATGATTTTATTCATGAATTTTCTGTTACATCTAAAAAAAATTATTTTTTATGTAATCAGATTATTTTTATTCAAATTATTAATTAATGGATTTTTGAAAATTCAAAAAAATCCTATTAATTCTCAATTTTTCCAATGATGTCATAATATGACCATTTTCATAAATAATGATTTGATGACTAAAATATGATCTCTTAATGAAACTTTAGAATTTAAAATTTTATTAATGCATTGTTTAATGTAAATATCCCTTATATATTTAATTATTTGTGAATTTATTTGTTAATCACAATAATTTCAAATTAAAGGAGGGGTTTATTTGTAATCTAAAAAAATCGGATTGATATGTATCATTAGTAATAATATTATGATGGTTCTTTATTCATTATAATGCAATCACTATTAAAATTAGTGGTTTCCATAGTTTTTCACAATGACTTAGGGAACAATTATCCTATTGGTCTAATATTTTAATATACCAATTCTAACCTATGTGTGAAACCTCTTTTTTTGTTGTAGAATATTCAAGGAAAATTATTTAATCATGTTTGGGGATTAGTTTACATCTATATTATTTATGTTTGTGTGATCATATCATGTAATGATACCATTGTGTTCCTATATTTTAATAACCATATTAACATAACAATTTGTAATGGTAATCATATAATGAATGGTTTATTTAATAAATAGTAATTTTAAATTAATAAACAAAACTGATAAAATTGCATGTTATAAAATATTGACAATATATTCTATATTTTTATTTTCAAAATTAATATAAGGTAATGTCATTCCATATATAACTAAAATTATCTTTTGAATTTTGAAATAATGCGATAAATATATTTGAAAAAATGTTGATGATTTTCCAATAAGGGAATATGCTGAAATCATACAATGTAGTTTGATTTGATGAACATCACATAAGACATAATATTGTAAAGAGTGAAATAATAATGACTGAAAACATCAATAATCATTATGATAATTTATATTGATGTTTTTAATAATTATGAAATTTTTAATTGGGAATGATGGTGTTTGGGAATTCATGTAGTCTTATAAGTTATTTATACCACCTCTTTATATTTAATTTCATAGTGATTTATGTTTGAGAAATATTTTATTTTTTAGGATATTATTATAATTTAAATTATGAAAAACAAAAATCTGTTGGGGGTTTTCATTGATATAGAAATTAGTCTTGTAAGATTATTTAATGTCAGATTAGGCTTGAATAAAAATTGAATTAATTTAGGGGTTATATGAAGCCTTTTTAATTTGTACAGTATTAAATTACCTATTTATAATACATGAGTGCCTTATTATTTTATTCAAGATTATACAATTAAAATGAATGTGAGATCTAGAAATTTAGTGTCTTTTTTGTTAATAATATTTTTTTGGGAACCCTTAACAATAAATGATTATGATTCATATGTTATATTGATATTAATTAGTGATTGGTAGGCTCGAATCCAATGCTACAGAGATTGAATTATTTTTTATATTATGTACTTGAATCCCGGTGATGTTGTGATTGAGGATGCTGGTGATAGAATGAAAAATTAATATTATAAGAAATTGTTTGTGTTTGACACCAGAGTGGTCAAGATGAATTTTGTTTTTCGATCAGACATAAATTTTTTAAAAATTATATTTATTCATACATGAGGTATGGATATATGAGTTAAATTTTTTATGATAAATAATTACTCTAAAACATTTTTTGATGATATTATTTATAAGTATTCATGTTCATATGGTAGCCTATTGTGATTCTTAGAGAACCTATACGATTTATAATATTTTATGAATGAATGAATTAAGTGAGTTGGTTCATGGAATTCATAAATGGTGATGAAATTATAATTAATGTATCTAGAGGGATAATAGTGCTACAAATAATCATCCAAAAGTTTAATGGTTTAATTAAGGTAATTATAAATGGATTAATAATTCTAATTTATTGATAATTAATTAGTTAATATAATGATCGATTATGGTATGTTTATTTGATATATAGTTATTAGTAGTAGTAGTTGGGGTGGAATACATGATTAAATACATATATGAGTCAAATTTAAGGCAGTTTCCCTTACTATGGATTTGTTTGATAATAATTATATATTATGATTTCAAACAAAACACTTCCCATGCCAGCATGGAAAATGACACGAAAATGTTTTACGAGTGTGGTTTCTCTAATATCTATGTTATTGGGGGAATAAATGAATTACTTTAACCTCTCACACATTCTACATTAAAATATAGATATGTATGTATTTTTTCAGTCATAATTTTGTATAGTGAAAGATTTTTTTCTACCTGGTTATTTAATAAATAAGATTTACTATACAATTATGTGTAGACTATAAGAGCATGAGGTATTAAGCATTCTTGAATCTAGATGTGGTGGATCCAGCTTCCCATTACCATGAATTAATGGGATATGATATCATTAAATATAATAAAAATACATAGGTTTTAGTATCTTATATCCATGTAAAATTTTTATGAATTGGATAATGAAGAGGATCATGTGTATTTGTCTTTTGATGGTAACTTGAGATGTTGAGTCATGTGTTTAATATGGGTATTTATCTCTAATTAGTGACTCAAATTATTGATTACATACTTATATGAGGGTTAAACATAAGATGTGTGGCATGTGTTCATGAGAGATCCCAAACATTGAAGAATGTAATGTTGGTTACCTTTTATTTTATATATATATATATATATATTATTTTTATATGGACAATGGTTTATATCTACACATTATTAGGTTAATGGAAAATATTAGGGATGGTAAACCAAAATTGCATACATAAGTGACTATTTATTTTAATTTATTATTCACTATTATTTTATGATTTTATTTTATATTTTTCATGATATATTTCTAGGAGGATCCTATAACGTATACATATTATTATCAATTTATGTATATATATACTGTTAATTAGGGTAATAATGAATAGTTAATGAAAATGACGGTCATTTATCACATGAATGCATTGATTTGTATATTTCTGGAGTCACTAGAGTTTATGGTTTATTCTTGTGTTTTTTAGAATATATTTTTTTATTTCAGTCATATAATTGCATAAATGTCATTACATGTATTTGGATTTGTTATTTTGTTTATTGATTCCATATTATTTGGTTTTTAATAACCATATTTCTTACTCCGTATTATATTATATCGGTAATTACTTCATTGTGTGAGATTTATATAACAATAGTGCTAGTCAATTACCCATTTTGTTTTCAGTAGGATTCCAGTTTTATTATCTCTATTTCATCATCTTCGACAATGTAGGGGAATATTTTTAGTTATTAGGTCAACAAAAGTAGTGTGATGTGAATTTATATTTCCTATATTCCTTGAGCATTATGAATATGGATGTGCACTATTATTATATTGTGTTATTAGTAAATATCTGCAAATATAGTTGAGCCTGCATTTCATCATTATTCGTCCAAAATTATTGTTTTCACCTCTATTTGTAATCAATTTTTGTGATGAAATTATGGATTGTGGAAAAATTCAAAAAACATTCCTTTTATGGTTTTTTTGATATTTTTTATATAACTAGTTTAAAAACTATAAAAAGTATATGAGTGATGAAAAATTAAAATTCTATACATTTATGTTAATTTATAAATTTTGTTATATTTATTTGAGTGATAATAATGGTATGTTCCTAGGGAATGGATGTTATATATAACATAATATTTTTTTTGGATGGTCGAAGTGTGATTATAAATTCCTTTATGGTGAAAATAATAGAATCATTTTGATATGGTAAAATCTATAGTATTCCATTTATGAATGTATGAACATGAATATTTTACAAATTTAGGGGAATAAAAAAACATGATAATTTAAAAAAAAATTCCTAAATGATAATATAAATGTTATATTTTTGAAATGATATCAACAATATTATTTTTATAATTACAAATCTATCAATAATATAATATCATACCCTTTTATATTGGATTCCGGGAGGGATCCCTTTTAATGGGGATTTTTTTGTGGTTTAATCCCATATTAACAAGTATTTTTCTCCATGAGATATAATTAGTTATAAACAAAGGTGGATATTAAAAATTGACATTATTATTCATGAATTTTGATTCATTCATAATTTAGTGTATTTTCAGATCCAAATGAAGAGTTTCATTTTGGAATGGAATATTTCACATTAATTATAATAACATTAATTTTGTAAACTAAAATAGCGATAAACCAGGAATATTAAAGATATAAGTTTTTTGTTTTTAGGGTTATACATTACAATTACACTTTCATAATTTTTATGAAATATATTGGATTTATTAAAATAATCTGATAAATTTATTAAATTTATATTTTATATTACATAATTTATGTATAAGAATCAAAATATATTATAAATATTGTTGATAAGTGGAAAATTGTTGGATTATTCACATTATTTCCTTTTTTCTAAGTAAATTTTTTTATTTAATTATTTATGTATTTACCTTATCAATATGATTTAAATAAATATGATATTAAATAATTATATTGTGCCCATAAATTTAATGTTTTTTATCTGAAATAGGGTTTTCATATATTTTTTCATTGCTTACAATATGATTCTAGATAAAATAGTTATGGTACATAATATTTTTAACAAGATTTGGAATAAATAAATAGGGAAAATGAATATTAAATTAATTGAAATTCTAACTATTATACATGTTTAACATATGAAATATATTATTTTTAAAATAAAATTTTTTATGTGACTTTTTACATGATAAAAAAATGAAAATTCTTCATAAATATGGGAGCCACATTAGTTGTGAGGAAGATTTAATTGTTATTCCAAAAATTAATTACTAGGTAAATGTGAATTAGTATTTGTAAATATTATTGAATACCATATAAAACAATCTTATAAGATGCATATTTTAAAATATTTATATCTCATTTAATTTTTTATAAATTATTACGATGGTGAAATTATATATTTTGTGAAATTAATTATATTATAAAATGATTTAATTATTTTTTGGAAAATTTAGTGACAAAAAATGCATTAATATTTTTAATTGTTTCAAGGGAAAATTGCAATCATTAATAATGATAGACATTCTTAATATATTGCCTTTATTTGGTTCGATTATTCATCTTTTGGTGTCTTCAAAACATCAATGAAAATCTTATGACAAATTTTTTATGAATATTCTTATAGATCAAAAAAAATATTTCACAACGGTCTATTATTTCTTCAATGATATTCCAATATTAATTCAATATAAAAACATTTAATCCATAGTTAAGTATAATGTATTTTCCTCAAATAGTTATTCTTGTGTTAATCTCTAGTTCATTTCTTATTTTTACTACATTATCAAATATTTCAAAATGGTATCTATTTCAATACATTTGAACATTATAGTGTTGTTTACGCCAATTGATGTTATAATCCTACATGTTGGCCTCCTCATCAGTGTATCATTTTTTTACTCTAATAAATCATGTTATCATTTTTTATCCTATCACAAATCATGTGTAGAGATATTTGGTTTTCCTTATTAATTAATGGTTACACCACATGATATAACATTTTACAATATCCTAATTCATAATCTCACAAATCACATTTTAATCATTTGACTATGTTTGATCTTGTTCTCTTATGATTTATTATACTAATGATTATTTATAATTAATTATGTGAATATTACCTATTAATAATATTTTAATGATATTTTCCTAAGTCTGAGAACTCAAAAGTCTACCACTTCTTCCAGGTTTTGGAAAGGACAATGACACTGTAACCCTAACACCATAACCCTAACATTGTGACTCTGACATTGTGATTCAGACATTGTGACTTATACCCCATGAATGAGACACCGTTACCAGTTTCAGATTTTGTAAAGTCTGTGACATCGGTTCCTTTCAACTATCTCCATGCCACCATTATATGATTTGACAGTGGATTAATTTCTGCAACCAGAGACATCGTGATATTGACCCAACATATATGCTAATGATTCCAGATCTCAACACAATATTTGTGTTGAGATTCTCTCACCACACAAAGGAAAAAAGGGAAGATATAGATTCCAAGTTACATTGTATTAATACCAATTATGACACCATTACTTAATCAATTTCTTATCTTTTACAATTTAATTTTAATGTAATTTCAAATGGTCATATTTGTGTCATTTAATGACACTATCATAATTAAATGTTTCTTTGTAGAAATGTCACATAAAATAATGGGGAATGAGGCATATAAATAGTTCTTTTTGTTATCTCAATAACATGTACCCTAAAATAAAAATAATTGCATGAGACTGAGATCAATAAAACCAATGAGTTTCAAAAATTATATTGCATGCAAAGATAGAAGAAGATCAGTACACTAAAGAACCTAAATAACAATTTTCAATCATGAATGATTTTTTACAGTACATCAGAGCCTAAAAAATTCTCACATTATACTCTCTATGAAGAACAAGATCTTCTAAGGATAGATCATCTAACCTGAATGTAGAGAATGATACTTAAGATTCTATTTTTTCACAAGAGTAATCAAAATTGACACCCCAAAATCACACACATCCAAAGAGGCATAGAACAACACTAATAGCATTTCTAACTCTTTTTCATCCTCATTTATCTATTTTGTAAAACATTTATTACTTTTCATGCAGTGTCTATCTCTATATTAATAAAATCAATGACTCATACAATAAATAATAAGATACAAGATATCCCCACTCGAATATATTTTAACACCTTGGTTACTCATGTTAAACTATTTAAGAGGTCTGGTGTGACCTGATTGTTTGTTTTTAGAAAAAGAATAATGGAAGAGGTCTTATAACTAGGATAGTATTGTCTAATGTTGTTATCCCCAATCATGTGTGTGGATCAAGTTAAATTATATAAACTGCTTGGTGGCAGGTGATCACTAAGTGGAGTGGAGTTGGTCTTATATTTAAACTGAACAACTTTTTTTATATATTGGGTGTTTTTATTTAGTCATTATCTATTTTAATTTGTATCTCATTAAACTAAATTTTACTTTAATAGTTTTTCTTGGATAACAGTTAGTGTTATTTTTAATGATCAGAGTAGTTTGAAAATTAAAATCAATATATCATATTTATTTTACTAAGAATTTATCAATCTTATGATAAGATATTAAAATAGAAAAACTACTATAATTTTATTATCAAGATTAGCTTCCATGATTTAATATTAATTGGAGGGAATAGGTTTTTGTAAATATTTTACCAGAATTTTTTATGGGAAATAACTTAACCCTTTCATGAGTGTCCTACTCCAACCAAAACAACATGTTTTCAATGTGATAGTTGCCCAAGTATTTCAGGTTATAATAAATCATATTTAACCTTCATTTATGATATATTTTTCTAGTATAGTTCTTTTTTTAAGGTAATATATTATACTAGAAATGTTTATTTGGGATCTCTGTTATGTGATCTAGTTCCTAAACAATTTATTTTAGATTACAAAAATTTAAAAATATGTGGTTAATATACTATTTAGTATATTTTGGTTATTGAATGAATGCTTTTAAGTATTTTTCATTCAAATTTGAACTGTTTAACTTATTATAGTTATTTATCATATTCTTTTTGTAATTATGGTAGTATTGAAAATGATAATTTAAATAATATTGTTTTTTAATTATCAACATTTGATTCGTGGGGTAACATTGATGTTCATGTAAGGATCAAGATAGATATCAGGGTCATGATATGTTCTAATTCTAGGTTGGGATATTACATAATAAAACACTTTATCTTAATATAAAATTGATAGTATGAGTCATAAGTATATTTATCCATGTAAATATATCGATATTTCTTCTATATATTTCATTGATCAATTGTTATGTCATCGTATGTCATCTAACAACCTATGTGTACCCATAATGTGATTTTTTTTGAAATATGATTTTAAATAATCATCATTATATTGGTATTATATGATGATTATATTATTGATATACAATATGAATAATTTTTTTAATAATATTGATTATTCATTTACTATCTCTATATTTAGAATATGATACTAAATATGTCAAATTTTATTGAACCAAATATTAATTTTCCTGAATATAATTTTTTTTAATATTAGTTGTTTATATTTAATAATATTTTTGAATAATTTATTTAATAAATTAATTTAAATGATAATATGTATGTTATTTAGGATTCTGAAGATTATTTTTTCCCAAATTTCAATTTTTGAATACTTTTTTAATGTTTAAATCTATATATTTTCCTTATTACAATTGGATGTGTTTAGTCGAGAATCATTAGTCAATAAAGGCTTCAAATAATTAATTATTGTGTGTATGTGGTTTGTTTTTAGTACGACTATAATTAAGGGAGGGTTGAAATTATTAGTTTTGTTTGTTTATTGTATATAGGAAAATTAATAAACAATTTTTTACTCATTATTCAATTTTTTTGTATGAGAAAATTCTAAATTACAATTGTATTCGAATTATTCAAACAAGGATTCACTGTAACATGAAATAAATTATATTTTGTGATATTTTAGGATTGATCAGTATGTTGTGAATGTAAACAAATATATCATGAATTATTTATATTGGTTTCAAATAGCATTTTTTGTATTATACAATATTAAAATAATAATTACTATTTTTAAAATAACCAACAAAGCATTTAGAAGAAAAGGGATATTATATGAGACATATAAGGAGAATATATAAGTAATAATCCTCACCATATGTATAGTGATATTAATACACATGCAATTTGGTATTTTAGGTTTTTGGATTTTTGATAGAAATTGATCTCATTGGATGTCGATAGTAATATTATACATTATTTGTAACATAGAAGATGTTGGCATACATTGGTCCACAATTTAGAATACATTATAAAACTAATCATTTAATGTGTATATAATATTTTATTCATGTTTCATTTGTTGTAAATTTAATATGGGAATTATTCATTTATTCATAATGGGTTACGGTTATATGAATTTTTATTCATTTATATTTTCTAATGTCACTCCTATAGGAAACCTATACCCAAAATTTATATTTATGACCCACAAATGATCATTGTAAAAAATAATGTATCAGGTGAATGATTCTATGGTAATTTCTGATCTAGTTCATGTACATTTATCACAATTTTTATTATTCGTCATATAGAATCAATATAGTGAAGCCCATAAAAAACTAGGATATAAATTATTTGGAGACAATAGTTATAAACACATTCTATACATAACCATTTTTATGTCATGTTTACAATGTCAGTGATACAAAATAAAAAATATCCTCCAAATCAATGGAAACTCTCTTCCATTATGATTGGGTGATTAATTTTTAAAAATCAAACTATTCAAGAGACACTACAAAGAATAAATTAATGTTTTGGATATCATCGATTATTACACATTATTTTGAAATATATTATGTTTAAATTATCAATAAAATAATTTTTCTATTTTTTTATAATTATCTATAAATTAAAATTATTTTAAACTTCATAATTATTTTCTAAATGATTACCACAAAAAAATATATAATGTGTATAAATTTGTTAAAAATTGAACAAAATATTAGATATTCACATATAAATTTTTTTCCAATAATTGAACATAAAATAATATTATTATGATCATGAAAACGTAAATTGTATAAAATAAATATATTGATGCATAACATATTACATACTAACATAAAATAATATAGATAATTATAACATAAATGATACTAAAATAATATAATGAAAATTTGAAACAATAGTATCAACATCCATAATATATTTTAGATCATATAACTTATATATATAAATGAATAATTAAATTTAAATTATGATCTATTTATAACATTAACACATAGAATATAATCATCAAGTAAAAAAGCATATTATGTAATTAAAAATAAATATTATATGGCCATAAAACATAATTTCATAATAACTGTTTAAAATAATCACATGTATAATCAATATACATAAAAAAAATTAAAGTATACAAAACAATAATAATAATATATATATTGACTAAAAATACAAAAATATTAAACATTATTTTGATAAACTGTCAACATAAAAATATAAATCATATTTTATGTTTAATATATGATATTATTATCTTTATTAAAATTATTATATTCATGATATCATTCCCATATATAAAAATAATTATTATGTATGGTGTAATATATTTAAATAACTAATATAATAAATAATAAAAATATATAAACCAATATAAAATGGAAAATATGAAATTCACACTGATCATGGCTATGTTGAACCCACATATTTTCTTCTATAAAAACTCATCTTTTTAAATGATCATAAAAGAATAAAATATAGCTTATATCCTTATGAAATAAAAATTTACAATATATATCTATTATATAACCCAAAATATGAAAAAAAATTAGAATAAAAACATGTAACATTACACAAATGAAATATAATAGAGTGTGTGTACACAAATGTTAAAGACATTGATAGGTACATAAATGTATCTATACTAAGTAAAATGAAAACCAATTAAAATAATGTTATGAAGAACATAAATACTATTAAAATATAAAATATTGAATAGTATTCAATAATATGATCGTATACAACAATTAAAAACCATGAAATGAATTTAATATGGAATATTATTTATTAAATAATAAATAACTAATTTTCCAAGGAATATATCTACATTAGAAACAATAGAATTATCATATAATGTTTAAAAGATTAATAAATTATTTAACTAAACATATAATTAGTTGATTTTAAAATTATATAAATATTAATATTAATGAGAAACATAATTTTTTAACAATAGTATATATTATTTAAAATATATTATTTATTCAGAAATTAAAAAAAACATGAAAATAAAATATTTTATACATAAACAAAAAAAAGAATAAATCCTAGAAATGATATTATCACATAATTATAGAAATATAACCCCACCACTTATAATATAAATGAAAAATTAATATAGATTATATATTTTATTATTCAATGTTTTTATAGTTTACCCTTTAGAATATTTAATGATATTGATGTCATTAAATATTTCAAATATTCATACTTGTTTACCATATATTAAGAACATATAAAAAATTTATAAAATAATTGAATGGTATTGATATTAAATTTATCATTATATACTTGATTTAATAACATATCTCACATACATAAAACACTTTATATATTAAATAAAATATCAAACAATTTTCCAAAAAGGGAACTTAACCCGATACTCACCAAAATATTATATTGTATATAATGTTGTTGCAAGTAAATCATATTTGTGAAATAAATTCAACGATTATTTTAATTTTACTTTCAATATTGTGAACAAGGAGATAATAAAATATGTATTATTCATTTGGATCAATATTATTAAACTACACTAAATCCTCCTTGTAGATAATAGGAAACATAATATATAAAATCATGTCTATAACATGAAGATTCACATATGTTAATTTTACCATATAAAAAGTGACACGCTAAATTTTTTTTAAAGGTGATAGATAAATTTTTTATTAATATAAAAAAGTAAAATTCTACATGAATTTAAAGGAACATAAAATATTAATTTAATATAACTCATTATTTAAGTCATTATTATCAATTTAATCACGTAATTTCTTGAATTTTTATTATAAGTTAATATAATTAAAAAAAATTAAATTTTATTTCAATTACATATTTCAGTTTTTTAATTATCATGAAATATATATGGGGACCAACAACTAATTTTTATAATGATTATATTTTCTTGAATTTACTTTTCCCTATCATGATGATGAATTCCTGGGGAATCCTATAGAGGTTTTTCAGGGTAGTATAAAAATGATAATGAATTGAGTATGTTGATAATTAATCCTTCACATACATTAATATATAGAATCTATGAGTTATCAATTTAACAAATTATCATGAGTACCTTTATTAAATAATGTAAAATAATAACATTCATTTTTTATTTTATTGATTTTTTTTAATTTAATATATAAATAAATTAGGATAAATAAAAATCAAAACAAGTTTATAGAACTATCTCAACATAAATATAAATTAAAACATTGATTATAAAAATCTTATTACATGTATTCATGTTTCCAAATTTATAATTATTTAATAATATTAGATTAAGTTGAAATTTGTAATTTTAAAAAATAGACATTGCACAAAATTCAAACAGTGTTCTGTCCCATCTAATATGACTGAAACCACCATTTTCACTATCACGTTAGAGTAGCGTGAACATCAATCCATTAGACTGAATGAAGTAATATTGAAAAATAGTTTTTTCATTGTTTTTGAATGAAATATTTATATTTTAATCACACCAATGGATGTCTATGCATATAGATATCATTTACAGTCATGACTAGAACTAATCATACATCTCAATTAATTCCTTCCAACATTAATTATTTGTTAGAAGAACCATCCATCAACTGAATTAGATCATCAAGGTGATATAATAGAATCATTGATAACCCCATTATCTATTTCCATTACTATTTCATAGATACTAGTAGGATCCATTATAATCATCTAACATATGATGAAAAAACAATTAAAAATTAAGGATCAACTATCGATGAAGAATACCATTGATAAGAAATCCGCTGACATACATGTCAAAATCGGGGAGCGATGACTCAAATTGATATGTAGTTCTTGAAATAAAACCATGGTTATAAACCTAGGGTAATATAAATTACATCCACATTGACCAATAAATATCATGACATGTGAGGGAGTTTCATTACGGGATTAGAATCCATGAATAGTAAATTGTTCATAGCTTATTTGCAAGTCACTCATCCTAGAAACTAATTATAAATATTTTTGAGACTAAAATATAAATATAAATAGTAATACATAAAATATTTTGGAAATATAATTCCATCATGATACAGAATGATACCCTATAAAGGTAGAGTCAGAAACTTTTATACGATATCAAAGACTGTCATGTATAGTGAATGAGATAATGACTTCAAAAAAATCTCGAGAGGAACCAATTATTCATGTCCACTAGTAGTATCATATATCCATCATATATGTAAGGGTAGAATAATTAATATTATATGTATTTTTTAGAACTCCATACTGTGATCTCATTATATGATCTACTAATCAAGTTCATGCTTATGATTGGAGAAACCCTAATAAAATATTTTTTCCTTGATAGATTAATGTGTCATTAATAAAAACACATGTATTACATTAAAAGTATAATTAATAAATTAAATTTATATATTTAATTATAAATAAACATTGGGAAATAAAAATAAATATTGAATAATATTTCCTTAATTTCCATATTATTGAAATTATTTGTCCTCAGAAGACTATCCCTCACTAACTAAAGGGCCCATAAGGGAACTTCTAATCCTAATGGGATGTATACTAGTTTCATGGAGTAATTTAATACATGATTGGGAATATTTACCCCTCTAAATAGGATAAATAAGTATTTTAAGTTTACCAAAAATTAAACATGGAATACCAATATGTTCATTTTTAATATTTAAAAAAATTACAACCAATTAAATATACAAAAAAACGACTATAACCTAAATCATAATTAAAATAATTTATACTATAAAGATTCATCATCCTTATAAAAATTAACATCTCATTACTAATTAAAATAAGGATTCATGTCATGTTAAAAAATAAATAAATGATATAATATTTAGATTTTAACTATCTTGTATGAGACGATATATTGAAAACATTACAAACAATTCTAAAGGTAAAATCATTCAATAAAACAGAATTCATGTAGTTGATGGTCACTCACCACCACCATATATAGTATCCCATGGGAAATATGTCCAAAATATAACTTCTAGAATGAAATAGTAAAATTACTTTAAAAAAATAATGGCATTCGCTTAAATACCCATGCAAGGACTAATATAGATAATCATAGTTGTGTCCCCCCACTGAGCCTTTATAAATCCAACCAAAAGAAAATATAAAATTTCAATTTGTATAAATATTTATAAAAAATTTCTTACATGAGACTGGTCAATGAGAAAAAATATTTCATTCCATTAATATCAATTACTTATAAATCATCTTCTTATACAAATATAAACGAAAACATTAAGTTAAAACATAGTTCATTGAACCAATAATTTGAAAATGCCTTTTAATATTTACAAAATAAAAAATTTCAATAAAAACATTCCCAAATAATTAAATAATATAACTGGGAAAAAATATTTTTATGAAAACAATTTATTAAAATGAAATGCCATAAAATAAATATCAATTATTTTAGAAAAAAACATAATAAAAAATAAATAATAATATAATTTGGTTCTATAATAAAAAAATAAGTGTATTCAAACATTACAGATAAATAAAAAATAAATAATAATTTATAATAAAAATTAATCATAGACTAAACACTAAGCTCAATGTTTAATGATATATGTCTTGGTTTCCCCTATTAAACCCCCTTGGGACCCCAATAATAATCTGTAACGTACCTCTTACCTAACCTCATGGTTACTATGTAAAAAACCAACCCCTAGGAATGTGTTTCAATTAAAATGCACAATCTATCCTAAAAACTCTAATCTAGAGTAATAATCATCTAAACCATTTGAATGCTCAACTTATGTCCTCATGGAGTCAATCCATCTACGGTGAGATATAAATCATCTTGGGATAATCACATACTTCAATAAAGAATAAGAAATAAATTTTATCTCACATCCACTTCCTAATATGTTTCAATCTCAAATATTTACCATTAATAAATATCAATCTTTTCATAATAAACATTTTCTTAAGAAAACTATCACAAAAAAACCCCACCATTGTATGGGATTTATTTTAAGGCCTCATTAAATGTCACATTATTATTTTTTAATGTTCCAACCTGTATTCAAAAATCTATATTAGGATACAAAGACATGCTATCATGATTTAATTAACCATTTTAAGAAACATATTTTTAATTACTAATTAAATATAGGTTTGGAAATTAACTCCTATTTTAGTAATTATTTCATATAAATTATATTTTTATAATAAAAACCATTCCAATTTAAGGGTTAGTTAAAACCCATACCTCCTTAAAATTTTACATAAAACATATGAAAAATTAAACAAAAGTCAATATATCTTTTTAGAATAAAAAATTTTCAAAAAAAGGCCTTATGGAATTACCATATTCAATATGAATTATAAGAATATAAATTACAATATTTAGAGTATAAATCCTTATTAAAGAACTTATTTTATTTGATAAATTTCAAAAAATTCATTACACAATACATCAGGGGTAACCAGTATTGGTTTAAATTACATAATTTAATTTTAATGAAATCATTAAATTCATGATATTCCAACAAATGTGTTTAAAAATAAATAATTTCTTTAGATTCAATGGAAACATATCAAAAAACATGGTGAAATCCATAATAGATAATTAATATGTCTTTCAAAAACCCAATATATCAAAATACCAATGATTAAAATCACTATAAACCATAAAATAATATTTTGTGGATATTATGGTCATAGAATATGTAAAAAAGAAATATTTTATAAAATATGTAGATGTGGATAATTTTTTAGTAATCTATTAATATAAAAGATTAATGAAGGAGTAATATCAATGGAGTGGTAATAGAGGATTAAGGGAAATATGGTATAGAATTCACCTGGACCTTGCTTGAATGAGAAAGGAAAAGTGACTATTTATACTTCTATTATGTATGAGAAATGTGGTATTATAAATATTTTTAAATATACATTGATGATCACATTGTTTGTATATATTGATTTCAAACCATTCAATAACTATATAGAAAAAATTAACATTTGATCCATACCATGCATCATTGTGGATTCATAGTCTCTCCTAACCATATCAAAACCTTGTGGGGAAGTCTAGAAATTAATAAATTTCACACATTGACCTATACAACTCCATATGTCTAGAAGAACCATGCACATATGATGATAAATTTCATTAAAAATACTACAATAGTTTTTAAATAGCCACCAAAAAGTTTCAACTAACTATTTTATATCTTTTCACAAAAAACAAAATTAATTTATTTATTAAAATCCATTAAATGAAAAATAATGTAAAAAATGTTCATAAATTTAATAAAATTAAAACCAATAGGTCCATTAGGGTGTTAAATTTATCCATTTAGTTCACCTTCTACTAGAAAAAATTCCATAATTATGATGGATGCAAGGAAAACAAAATTATCTCATCCATATGGCTAATAGGTTGGAGAAATGGGTAAACTGGAACTTTGTATAATAGTAAGGGATATCCCACATTAAACTAAACATCATTACTTAATGATATCTACACAATTTCTTATTTAACAAATATGAGAGAAATTTATTAGAAAAACACAATTCTTAAAAAACATGAAGGTCAATTATAGGATCCCCACAAATTTTATTTCATATATAATGGTGGATCCAGGTTATATAGATACTTCAAAAGAAAAATTAATAATAATAATAAATTCAATATAAATTTATTTATACTATATCATTATGATCATACATACTAAACAATCAAGGGAAAAATTAAATATATTATATATATAACACCATTTAAAATGGTTTCTATTAAAAAAATAAAATTTATTCCCCATAAAATATTATAGAACAACTATGATATAAACAACCTAGAAACAAATTCATGAATAGTGAAAAATATGTATCTATCAAATTGTTAATGAACTATAAATGATTTAAAATAGAATCCCACCAAATACCATTAATTGTGTTTATATAAAAATATAAATGGATTAAAAAAATCATAAAAAGGAAACATAAATTTTGGTCCTCTATGTTCCTACCAAAGGATACATTTTGAACTTTCCATAACAAAAATCAAAAATTTTTTTACACAATAAAATTAGATATGATTCTTGATAAATAATGATACATAAAATCAATAATAACAACCACCTCTGAAATTTATTAAAACAAAGGTACATAAATTTTACAATTCAATAAATATATTGCAAATCCCCCATCACCTATAGATTCCTTAAAAAATAATTCAACAAACAAAAGAAAAAAGAGATCCAAGATACAACAAAAACATTTTGTTCCAGAAAAAGGTCCCTTTTCAGAATTATAAACCTCAACAACCATTTATTTGTTGAGACCAACTTCTATCTAGACTAGTCCCAAAATAGTGTGATTTAAGATAATAATTATTTATATAATGGAAACAATTTATGAGTAAAATTGTTTAGGCTCGACCACACAATTCTCTCTCGGGGTGGAGCCACCATGATGAATAATTATAACCAAACATCAAGGATAATATCAAAATGGTTATATCCAAGAACATATGTTAATGATTATTTATGAATATTATGAGAGTGAATATTTAAATTACAGGAAATATGAACCCAAATTATTCATGTACTTCAATAAAAAACATCAATATTTATGGAAAATTAGATGTACATGGTAATAATCAATGATGTAAAACACTCTCAAAATACAGTGAAAACGACATCGATGAAACAACCAATTTCATTTTTTTACCAAATAAAATTACCCCTTAAATGGATTACAATTTAAAAAAACTATTTACATGATAAGAGATTCACAAAAAAACATTTTTTATAGAAATTAATATTTCAATAATAAAAAAAAGATACTTGTACACATAAAATCTGAAGAACTAAACAACATCATTTTTAGAAATCCATCATTTCATTTAAATAATTTCCCAAAAACTACCATAGATTGAGAACCACAAAACCCAAAAAAAATATTAATTAAACAATAAAAACCTGATTTTATGTCAATTATTTTAGGGATTGTTTCTTTTTTACATAACATTATTTTTCAATTTTCACAATAGTACGATATAACTCCATATATCCTGAAAAATAAATTTCAAACACATCAATACCTCATAAATACTCTCATTAATTTTTATCCAACCAATGAGAATTTCAAAAAAAAAATTGTCATAGAATAATGAGGGGTGGAATGATAAAATCTAATAGGTATGAAGATTTGTGCATGATTAGGAAAAAAATAAAATGGACCACGATACAGCCTTCCACCATGTTCTATGATATATATAGAATCATTTTCACATGATCTTAATAGTTTACCAGACTATGTAAACTAATTGTGTGAACCTATATCCATATCTACACCAGCCCAAAAATTCATGAAATCCAAAAAATAAATCATTAAAAACCTATGAGATAAATATAAAATAAATATTATATAAAATAACTGAAATTTTGTATCAAATAACTACCAAAGAATAAAAAATTTAGCTTCATCCCATCCAATTTTTATCGTCGTCATGAAAGGTTGTGATCATGAACCTAGACTACATTTACCTATACTATCCAATCAATCATTTTAATATTTTTACAATGGCCGTACATAAATATAAAAATAATTTTTTAATAGTATATATCATTTAACCATGAATATAATATCTATTAATAT
This sequence comes from Viscum album, assembly GCA_963277665.1. NCBI lineage: Eukaryota > Viridiplantae > Streptophyta > Magnoliopsida > Santalales > Viscaceae > Viscum > Viscum album. Next base: position 7,138,286 of record OY728148.1, on the reverse strand, counting down.
TTTGAAGATTCCATACTAGTATGGAAAGACATATCCCACAACCATGATCACCATTAGACTTGTAAGGAGTTCTTAATCGACATATAATGGAAACGAGAGCCTCAAAATTAAGGAATATTCTTTTTGGTAAGGTTGAATAATTTATAGTGAAGAAAAATTAACTACTATATTATAAAAAATATGATATTATAAGAGTATACATTAGATTAACATGAATAAAATATGTATAATCATATAATTATGGAAATAATTGAGTCATAAATCAAAGACATGATTCATTTCATTTATAAAAACAAGGAAGCATAATTTTCATAATAATACATACATCATTACCGTGAAAAATTATAACATATTCTTGAAAATAGTAAATATATATGTGAACTAAAAGAAATTAAATAAATTAGGATGCTAATTATTAAACACAAAAACTAAAATTAAACCAATATAAATCATGACCCTAAAAACTGACTCCATTTGGTTAATGGACATGAAAACAAGAAATTCATACACAAGAGTTGTATCATATGTGTGAGCTAAAAATTACTTGTATGATATCTTCATGGATCCTATGAAATTCCATATAAATTTCATTATAAAATAGAAAGTTTGAACTAAATTTTGAAAATAGTGTTTACTTGCAACTTAATAATGGAATACATCAGCATTTATATCATTTGACAATACCTATATAAAAAACTAATTCTATTTGAAATAGAAAATAAATTATGTAAAAAAGTGGATGTTTTACCCATTAAAATAAAAACCACCATTTAATAATTATATCACCATAAATATACATAAACCTTTATATAAATATTAAAAATATATGTATATAAAAAAAAATGGAAAACATTTACTAAAAAATTCACTTCAAAAAAAATGTATATTTCAACAAAAAAATGAATACAATTATAATTAAGGTAGAAAAAAATATGATCCCATAATTTAATCAAATTGGGGGACACAGAGTGAAAAATTAAATCCTTATAAATTAATTATAAATTATGAATAATGAACATTAAAAAATCAATGTGATAAAACATGAATGATACTAGTCTATGGTTCCTTAGTTCACTATCCAAATTGTCCCCGTGAGAGAAGAGAACAAAAATCATAGCACCTTTTTAAGGTTCTATGATCAAATTATACCTCTAATTATGACTAAATTTTCATGTTTATTAGTCATTACACACACAATAAATTATGATGACTATCATCATTAATATAAACATAAAAAAATTTGGTTCACATTCATTCAATTAATTAGTAATAATAAATTTTTTTATTAGAGAGAGTCTCATAAATAATAAATTATTATGATATAAATTTCAAATCACCTCTTACATCATCACCAAAAATATTTACTATTCATCAACAAATATAATATTGAAAAATTTCATAACAAAATTCACTTAAAGTAAAACTTTCAAAACAAAGTGCACCAAACTAGTGGATTGATTATAGGATAAAATATAACATAACATGATTTATTTTTTCCAATGTCCCAAACAAGACATTAAAATCAGACATTGGATTATAATCTATATATTAATGCTTTAAAGTTACATTTCAAGTTAACCTATCTTAATATTATTCTTGTAAATCATTATTGTTAATAACCCTTTATAACTAATTTAAATAAAAAATATAACTAAAATGAAAATCCTAATACATTGAATTTTAAATACAAACTAGAACTCTCATAAAATATAAATTTTTTTTAATCTAACATATATATAAAACATCATATTAATATTACAAATTCATTTTAATGAAACACTTTTGGAATTACTTTATTTGTATAGTGTTTTTCAAATTAATCATTGTTTTAAAATATAAAATTATTGAAAACTATTTATTTTATGTGATGAATTTCATAAAAATAATTTCAAAACTATTCATGGGTAATAGTTATATATATAATTTTACTAGAATAAAATTTAATAAATATTAATACAGTCCTGTTATTCTAACAAAAGGATTTAGGACGAAAAAATTCCCTAGAATCAATAAGAGTATGTTTCCCACAATGGTAAATTCCATAACACCAGTCAATATAATTTCTGTGAAATATAGAGGTAAAAATAAGTTTGATTCGGTTTACCAATAATATAATATTTAACACATGTAAATTATGTTTCTTGGGAAAAGTTCAAACAAGGGAAAAGAAGTTGAATAAGGATGTGGAAAAAAACTATTTGAGTTTAACTTGATGAACCCTGATAAATAAAATAGAACAAAAAAATAGAAAATGTATCGGATGATAAGAATGATGGGAGGAAATGTTCCTTTATGTGACTTAGATGATATTTTGAAAGGGATGCCAAAAGACTAAAATATTGGATGGTAGATGTTAGAATTTCAAAAAAAATAAGACATTAAAACCAATCCTTTTTATTACATGATTTCTCAAACTGTCCACCAACAATGGTGAAGCCACTAAATTAGGAACCATACTGACATATATTATTGAAATCATGATTTCTTCAAAATTTCTTCCAAATGTGTAGGTAAATCACATATACTATCCAATTTATATGTTCACCTGTGTACTTAGTATAATTCTGAGATTAGCATAGGAAACATGAATAATGGTTTTATCTGGACTAAAAAATTTGTCAAATGGTGACCACACAGTTTCTACTATCAATTTACAATCCATGAATTACTATAAAAAATTGAATAATTAAATTTAAATACAAGAAACACATTAATGTTAAATAATAATAAAAAAATATTTAATATTGAAAACAATAGTGACACCAAGTTGTTGTGTACCACTCATTAGTGGAATTTTTTTATTGAAACTATAGTACCTATTTTATAAATCAAAATACAAAGAACTTTTAATCTTCTTCAGTGTGATAAATATGGAATTACATGAAAAAATCATATTTCCAAATTAAAAAAAATCATTTCTCCAATATTAATAGTGATATATTATTCCTTAGGGATTTGATTTAATTTCATTAAATTTTTAGGGTATATGAATTTATTTGCATCAATGATTAAATTGTTTTATCATTTATAATTTATTTTTTATATGGAATGCTAAAATTATTTGTATGGGTTTTTTATTAAATTTTAAAAAATATGATAATGAATTTTACATTATATAATATGGTTCTTCCTATAAAATTTTATATTAAATTTTTTATATCTCATTAACATGACCTTGAATATTTCATTAGAACCAATATTTAAAAATAATAATTAATTAATATTATATATTAATTATACAAAACCATGTATCTTATGGCAGGTAAAAGAATTTAAACAATAATATATATAACTGTTATTAATTCAGTTAGTAATATTACCAATATATAAAAACATACAAAACAGTTACTAAACACCATGCATTGGTATTTTAAAATCAATTAAGAATAAAATAATATATGACCCAAAAACCTATAATCCAATAATATATATGTTACACCCTCCCAATTTAAAACATATATTTTATGTTCTAATCTATTACCCACAATCCATGTTTCATTAATTAATGTCATGAATTATTTATTTTTGAAATAAAAAATGTGATATATTAAATGAGTAATGATGATATTCTCTATTTTATTTTATAAAACCCATGAAATCTATCCGTGTGATTGTTTTTTAAATAATACATCATTCATAATAAGATCATCTATAAAAATTCATGATGAATTCCTTTCATACATATGTAAATTTAGGTATTTTATTCTTCTAAATAGATATGATACTGATATATTTATTTGATAGAAGTTTATAATTACAAAGGAAGATATGATTATCTTATATATAATTTCATCATCCTAACAATTAGATATTTAAAAGATCCATGTATGGTTGAAGAAGCTACGCGAATCTCAAATTATGTTGTGTCTTTCCATGAGTATGATTATTTTGACATAAATATAAATATTTATTATAAATTATAAAACATGATGCTTATCAAGATTAGTATGTTTTTTATTTAATGATTAATCAAAATTCCATCTATAAATATTAATAATTATATGAAAACATGTTTTTCTGTAACAAAATTATAAGTTATTTATCTGATAATGATATTATATTTCATTACCCATAGTTCATTAAATTGTAATTCTCTTTAATTTATTATCATTTTGAAAATATAATCAATAATAAAAATATATTATATGTTGAAACTAAAATAATAAAATTGGCATATTAGTGGTGAATTTTATACCCCTAAATAAAAATATAATAAATTCATAACTCCTTTAATATATGGAAAAATCATTTAAATAGTAATTACTTTTAAAATTATAGTATTTTTTCAAATATTTATAATGAATTAATAAATATAATTTATTTTGTAAATATTTCTATCATCATTTTGGCCAACTAAATGTGCAATCTTTAGTTGTAAGGGTTTGTGACTTTAAAAAAAGTTTCATATGTTTTTTATGTAGTTGGATGATTTCAAGTGTGATAGATTTGGTGCAAAAGTGACAGATCTGCATTTTAACTATAAAAAGGGTTTAAAGATACAAAATAATGATCTTGATAATATTTTAGTGGTCAGTGGAATGTTTTGGTAAGTGTTTTGTGGATTCATTTTTGATAGGGGATGTTTTTAAATGAATTTACACTATTCAAATTTTCTTATAAATATGTTTATTCCATCTTGATTCACATTTTTTGTGGAAGTGGGTTTGTAACATAAGATTTGTATTTCTGACATTAGTTATGTAGACCGATGCACATTTCTCCATATGAGTGGGGATTACACCATATGTTGGGAATGAAAATGTTTTTAAATAGGTTCTATTTATGCACATTACTCCATATGAGTGGGGATTCCACATTATGCTCATTCGTCTCATAAGTATTTTTTATGGAATTATTGTTTAATTTTGGAGAAAATTGAGTTTTTTTATTATTCTTATGTGTTGTGTATGATTATCATTGGATTCACCTTGTCAATTTGTGGTCTATAATGGTTTATTGATCTTAGTGTTGTGAACATCAGGTTTTTAAACCATCATTGGGGTATAGAATCAATTGTTTCTCAATTTTTTTATTAGGTGGGATGATTTTTTCACTAGTTTATCTACATGGTATATTTTCCATGGGACTAATAAATAGAAAACTATATGTTAATTGAAATTTATGGTCAATGTTGAATGATACACACATTTTTAGAGTTTTTTTATTCCAATATGGTAGAATATACAATATTGATTCGAAACTAACGAACATGGATAGTATGATACATTGTTTTTTTATTAATGTATTATTTGGATCTTCTTCTTTTTTTGCATTTTTTTGGAATCAATATAATTAAATAAAACGTTTCTAACCACATAAGTTTGGACAATCAAATTTTTTCTGAGAGATTTATTTATCTTTTCATAACGACCCAAAAATAATCAAATGTAAATAACTAAAATATTCTTTTTAATTATCTAAATAGTTTGATGAAGTTTTAGGATGTGTAGTTTGGTCATGTGGGGATGATGGATTTGAGTCCATGCTTTATGGCAGTGATGTGATCGTTTATTTGTCAATGATCTGAGAAAACGATTTGATATGCTTGTGATTCCCTTATATGGGGTGATTATGTGATTTGTTATTCGAGTTTCTGAAGTGAGGTGGATTGAATATGAAATGTGGAATGTTATATGGCTATGAAATGGTGGATAGTGGAGATTTTTGTCTCGGTATGGTTGATGTGATTTTTTTTGGGTTGTGTTGTTTGTCCATTGTATTATATTTTTGAGCGGTGTTTGAATTAAAAGTAATTGGAATGTGAACAATTAATAATTAATTATGTTGATGAATTAAGTTTTCATATATAATGAATAAAATATTCTGATTTAATGTAACTTTCCAAACTTTAACAAAAAATTTGGATGTGTTTTATGGATTGTATTTGTTATGCATTTTGTTCATTTTAATGTGGAATTAAAACTAGAGAATTTTTAGTAGATTATTCTTTTGTCAAGAAACCATTAATATTGAATGTTATTATGTCCATATAAAAACATTTATATTTCTTTTCTATATTCACCCCACCATTAATGATACCTATGTGTGACTTTTGGGTATTAACATGTGGGTGTTTTATCAATATCTTAGTGATTAAGAGGAATTCCTAGGTACCCACTTTTTTCAACTCATTCAACTATGAAATAAATATCGAAAAGGATATAAACGGTGTACTTGTTCTAGTTCATTGTGTGAGGTATCATGTTTATTTGAAAGATATTTGATGTCACTGTGTTGTTTGGCGATGGTTCAGGTGTCTTTATGGGAGATGTGATACAACCACATTGTGTGGAGTTTTTTGTTGGGGGTTTGTAAAGGTAGGTGTGTAATGAGGATGATTTCCATCATGTTCTTGATGATCTAAAAAATGGTTATTGTTATTATTATACAAACCTAGTTTCATAAAAAAAGTGATGTTTCTATATTGTGGGGTGGTATCTCATGTCTCTTTGGGAAGAATTTGATGTGAATTTGATTTGGGGTGGTGGTATATGTTATTTTTATGATTTAAAATAATCAAAACATATGAAATTGTGGAATGAGTGTTGAAAAGAATTGGTAAATCTATGTGGGGTAACCATTATTGATATTATTGTGATTATAATATTATAAATAGTTTTTTTATTTAGTAAACATTTCTAAGTGGGGTTTGGGATTGATAGTTGATCTATTTTTGCACTTTGGGTTTTACTTTTTTCTAATGGTTCATGTATTATTATTATTTTATAAGTGCATGAGAGATTTTGGATACCTTACTGAGTACACTTTTATCATCACCCTATTAATATAAGATGATTTTCTACATTCTATGAGGATTACATAGACGTATTGGATATTAAATGATTAGAACGTTGGAATGGTTTTGTTTCTCTTCATTTTTTATTCATTTTGTTTTTTATTTGTTTATTATTTTATCTATATCATTTTTGTTTAGATATTTAATTTGGCATGGTTAATTTATTAAACATTATCATGTAAAATATTTTCATAATTATGGTTCATTATATCTACTGATTTTGTTTTTATATATACATTGATGTATTTTATTAATGAGATTTTTATACCCTCATTACTACTCACAAACTCGAGGCCTATTAGAGGTGGGACTCGGGAGTCGTTATATCTATCCCTATATTGAGGTTTCCTTTTGGAGAGGTGTTCAGGATATAGTTCTACCAAATATAATTGTTGAGGTATTGGATGGAATTTATCATTTGGGATGGTTAGTATTGAATGGGTTGGTATGTTAATAGTTTTAGTTGACATATTTGTGTAACATAGTGAAGTATGAGAAGATTAAACATTTAATTTTAGAGTCCCCTATGACCCTGTTAATAGACTCGAATATTCACGAACGACCAAGATTTGTGGAAATGTTTTCTAGACAGATAAGAGATATATGTACATTCATCATGAGATATATATTCTTATATGAATAGGATAGTTTTAGGAATGTAAAAAGGAAATAAAATGAATATAATATATCAATACAAAATTCCTGATACATGTTATAAGAAAGGATGAATATACCATTTATATATAGATCTGAATCATTTTTGATGTATGACATAACCAATAGATGGATATTAGAATGGCCAAGTGGATCATAAAATGTTTTATCTAGCTATAGTGGATGATCTATATCTGATAAAGGTATATGATTTTCAAAAACTAGATTGTAGGAAGTGTAAGGGTATTGTTTATCTAGGGAGACTAATATATGGCTTGTGTAAAATGGTTTTACATTAGTTGGATTTATGAATTTATGGAGTAATGGGTCCCTATATAAATTCCCTATATGCAAAGATAGCAGTGTATATGGTCGATATTTAATATAAGTGAGTAGAATCAAGAACATGATATATGGTTTTTTAGATAGATTTTTTGGTATATTTTTTTTTATACACCATGAATATAAATAAACTAAAAGAAAATATCCCCCTACAAGAGGGGATTATGTTAGTAAAGGATCTGGAGAACAAGTATAAATGAATTATATATTTCTCCAAGATATTTTTCAAGAGTAATAGTTTTATGATAGATATATTGAAGAGGTTATCCATCAAACTATCAAGTATGAAGTTACTCCATTTGGTTTGTCAACATAACTATATGTTCATATGAAGGTAGTGGTATTCATTTAATTTAATCAAATGTCTTTATCCTCAAAGAGGGGATCTTGAATGGTTATTCATAGAGTAGTGTTGTCAATGGTACGTCTCATATGCAAGGACCATTGAACATTACACAAAAATGGAGTTCACCTAATAATTTCCCATTCAAAATTCATCGTACCAATTTAATTCATGTTATTATAGGGGGATTTGGGAAAATATTCTATGGTGTTCCGAACCATTACTAAAAAGAGTTTTCAATGGTTCATCAATGGTAATATGGTGTGGGTGGTCATGTTCAACACTAACCTCAAGATTATTTTTTAGTATGGACATTTCTATTGCATGAGAAGTTTGATTATTACCCAATAAGTAGAGATAGATTTTGTAGAGGCCTAACTCAGGATGTTCCACATGTTATGATATTTCCACACAAACAGAGTCACGGAGGTAGCTATTTTCATTGATGTATAGTAGATATGCATGTTCAATATCATGCAGTAGAGTAATTATTTCAAGTGGGTTCGTAGATCATTCAAGGTATTCTAATATATTTTTAAACTCTTTCTTATTTATTTTATAATTATCTTTATTCACAACATTTTTTTTGACATCTCTAGTCCTTTCTATAGGGCCATACATAGAGATGATTCTAATGCTCCTCTTTATGTCTACTAAAATCAAAGACCATGACTATTTGTTTGTGGTGTGCGAGGGGTTTAGAATGACAATGGGGGAACATCATTCCCATTTTTATCTATTATAAATATTGATGAATAAATATGTTTTAATTCATGTAATTGAATATATGTATTGTATATGTTTTGTTATTGAATAATTCTAATAAAGATTTATTTTCATTCACATGGATGGACATAATGTTGTTATTTTTAAGTGATTTTGGTTTCTAGGTTAACATTAAAACTTTATGTCCCTTTTTTATTGATGTATTAGTTATTTGTGGAATCCGTGGATGCTGGGATGATTGGGGATACCAAGTCCATTTGGTTATTTTTGGATGATTTTTCCCATGAGGTTGTGTAAAATCCTCTTCAGAATGATGTTGAGTTTTTGATAGAATAATATCATGATACTTCTCTAATTATGATGTATCATCCATAAATGGATCATATTGAGTTATGGGGAATAATGATTTATACTGATGATCGAATTAATAAAGGATTCATTTGGAATATTGTGTCATCATGGGGTTCTACAATGTTGTTCAACAAAAATTTGTTGGTAGTTCCATGGTGGTAATAGACTACTAGAGGTTAATCAGGTTATATTCTAGAACAATTACACTATTTTAAGGATTTATGATATTTTTCAATGAACTGATAGTTTTTAGTTCGTTTTAAAATATCAATCTATGGTATGTGAATCACATGTTGATGGTCAAGGATGATGACATCCCAAAGACTAAAATTTTTTGTATGTATTGGAACTTCAAGTTTGTGATAATTTTTTTCAGTGTCACTAGTAGACCATCTATGCTCATGGTGAAATTGAACATTATTTATTTAATACTGGAAAATTTTAATGTCATGTTCATGAATGATATAATGATATAATCAAAATATGATAAGGGTCATTCCAATTGCCTCAATGTCATCCTTCATGTTATTCTATGTCACTAGATCTGTGGATTGTTTTCCATTTGTATTTTCTATACCAGATATGTTTATTTACATAGGCATATGGGGTGTCACTAGTGTGTAGAAATGGAACCATTAAAGTTAGATTTAGTTGATTCTTTAGAATCACCGAATCAATTGGCATATGTTTATTATTTTTCTGGTCATGCATGCTATTATGGTCGGTTTGTATGGAATTTCCATCGAGATTCAGTCTTAATAACATATTTGACAATGAGGGACCACAAATTTACATACAGTGGCTGGTGCAATGATGTTTTTTATTTTATCAATGAGAAGTTAGTATGTGATATTGTAATTCAGTTTCCAAATTGAGGGGTGATGTGTGAGGTAGTATGTAATGATTCATAGTTAGGTGTTAAATGAATTTTGATTCCATATAGAGTGGTTATATAATATTTTCAAAGGTCATTGTTTCATCATGAGAATAATAATTCCACCAATGATCTAGATCTAATAGTTGTTCTGTTTGTGTGAAATTTTTCGAACCATTTCCTCAGTGTGGAGATCATTATTGACTTCAAAGATCCCAAGAGGTTTATGTATTATTTTCTCATTAAAATATAAATCACGTTGAATTTAAATGAATGTAGGTTCTTAATAATTATCATTTAAGAATAAGATTCACATTATAAATGGTAAAACAATTCTGAATCATTTAAAAGGGAGTTATGGAAGGATTTTTTAATGGAATACAATAAACCATGAAGCATGATGAATGAGAAAGAATCCCTACACTTGGTTTAATGTGTGGTAGATTGTATGGGATATTTTTTCCAATGATATTATAGTATATCTATTTCATAACATAATGGATAATAAGTGGTTTTACATAGTGAATGTAGTGATGTGGATACTTTTTTAATGGGAATGATCTAGATGTATAGTTATAGAATAACCCAAACCGAGTGTTGTTTTTGGGAATAATATTTTTAAGAACTATTATTTGATGGATTCCTTCCTAAAATACAGATCCCACCACTGGTGGTGTACTATGGAGTATCAGTGATGTACTATGTTTTTATGAAACGACATTGGTGGAACAAGATGAATAAGGCAGTTGATGATTTTGTGGTGAGGTTTTTTTCCTATTGATAAATGTTGAGAATCATGTTCCTGGAAATTTTTCCCTATACTTACATATTAATAATTTTAAATTTTATTAAATATCAAATTCATTGAATAATTGGGTAATAAAATTCGTAGAGTGGATGTCATTATATCATGGTAAACATTATTTGTTAATGAGTTCACCAATATTGTTTATGATCAAGGATTCAGGTGTTTTGGGTGTTTGGAAAAGAGGTAAGCAGATGAGGTTGTGCAGTCTCTTGGTGTTACAAGATTGATTATCCTATATCATGATGTATGTTCTACCCCAGTATTCAAGAGGATATTTTAACTTGCTTTTGGAACACAGTACACCGTACCCAGCCTTCCATGCATAGAAAAATAAAAAACTTGAGTAGACTATCCATGTATTGTATGATATGTTCCGGGTGTTAATTTTATTCTTCAATAGATATTTGGTATTATAATTACCATTCGATTAGTTTTTACACATTCCACTCTCCATTTTACTGTACAAATGATTGGGGGAATAATTTCTATGTCCAAATGTGGTGTATAAAATAAAATTAAAGGTTCATTTTGTTCACTAGAGGACGATAGTAGCATAGGTATGGAATACTTGTTATTAAAATAATAAGAGTATGAACTTGGAGTTTGATGATGGAGATAATGGGTTCTTTAATTTAGTTCATCAATGTGTAAAAAAGTGGTTTTGAAGGAGAATAATGTTTTCCCACAGGGTTGATTGGCCCTTTGTTGTGTTAAGGTGAGGTCTCGAAGTGGCACACTTATTCATATTCTCACCAAGACTGGATTTTAATGATGATGTTGTATATGTGTGTCAGCTTTTTTACTATCATTATGATGACTACAATTTTACTATTCTGGAAGATATGGATATCAAGGATGAAATGGCATTCATTGATAATCCTTTTGAGATCATAGATTTTTGAGAGAAGGTGTTACAAAGATAAAAAATTTCCTATGTAATTTAATTATGGATACATTGGGGTATAGAGGAGAGTTCATGGGAACATGAGATGTAAATGTGTTCCATGTACCTAGAGTGGTTTTTATTTTTCAATACTTTTGGGTGTTTTCCTAATTGGTGTTATATTTAGATCATGAGGTTTTATAATAGTATTTTCTCCTCTATTTTGATATTCTCTACATGTATTTTGTGTAAAAAAATCATACATATGATAAGGAAAGTATCTAATTCTTTATTGACATACATTATAAAATGAGCTTATCAAACCCATGTGGGTGAGTCAGTGCTTCCCATAGATGATAGTTTCAGGAAATGGAGGATTTAATTCAATTTTTTAGTGTTTTTGTTTTTGTGTTGTATTAGTTGTGGATGTTATTTTTTTGGTAATATTAATGTTATTTTGTTGAATGGATGAATTTTTCATAGTGTGAAAACTAGCGGTGATGTGGCATAATGTTGAATTGGATATGTGAGGAGATTGGGTTTTGTATTAGTTGATGAGATATATTGCTGGTAGCCTTCAAGGTATTATGAGAACCATGAGAGTAATCTCAATGTTTGGTTATTAATAATGCATTATTTCCTGGGGTTTTGATATGATTCTCAAGGATGTAAATCATTTGTGAGATATCTGATGCAATGGACCATGTCTTCCAGACCAATTAATTTTATAGTATGATGTGGTCTGAGGTTTTTAGAGGATTCATTACAAGGTTCATTGGAGTAATAGATACAATAGAATAGGAATAGGCTTTTTCAGTCCGTAAGATAGGTATTATTTGTGTCTGATAGTTGATTATGTCATATACACCTATTTGATTTTTGGATTGTGTTTGGTGCGGGGATTGAAATTAATTGTGTCTCGGAGATAATACATTATTTTATGTTGTATGTTATTTGAAGCCTCAAGAACACGTTTTTTTGTAGAAAAAGGTTATAATACCTATGAGTTGACTTCAAATCATTATTTAGTGATATCATGGTGTTTACCCCATTAGAGTTTTTTTTGAAACATATAATTTGGACAATTATACATACCAAATATGTTCGATTATATTGACACTACTATAAATCATTGGTCAACTATTCCTTACATTTTGTAGTCCGCGTAGTTTACATAATAGGATCATTCATCCCTCCATTGTAATAAATCATTGTGTTCTAGTAGTCTCATGTTGGTGATATTCGGTTATTGCTTCTTTATCTCATTGTTTACCTATTCTAATATCAAATATTAACTATGGAATAGAATTTTAGTTTTGGAGTAAGTTGTAATGAATTTTTTTGATCCATTGGTGGGTGATGGTTGATATGTAGTTTCTTCTTTCTATATCATCATTTGGGGGAATTTCTACTAAAATATACATTTCATAGCTAGTCAGTAAAAAATATATGAGGTCGTGTGCCCCTTTTTAATATATTTTTATGTCTTCTGGTGGGAGATACTCATTAATAAATATGGTGTATTTTTATTTTTTAATGTTCACAATAACAAATAGTTTTATAGATGAAAAATGAGAGTGGAGAATAATTCTCATTTTATCATAGCTTTAAAATTATTATAACCTGCTAGATTTTATAATTTTGATTTACCACAAAAAATATGGTTGTTTGTAGCCTTTATTTTCATATGATTTTTTATGGTCCTTTCTTATTGGATTGTTTGGAATCACCGTAAATGATATAAATTGGATAACCACATATTTTCTTATAATAAATTTTTTTCCGTATCATTATAGATTGTTTGATAAACCCCAGTAATATAGAATTGGATTTTATATAAAAATATGTGTTTACGTTATGTGTTATGAAATGTGGATATGGAATTAGGAGGTGGTGGGGTTTTGAATATGTGATATATTATGGAGAAACAATTTTTTTTGGACATGCTATGTGGAGATGACGTGCTAGGTTTGGGAGGCAATGTTTTAGGTTGGTGATGCGATTGGATTTCGAGGGATTTCTGTTGTGCAGTGAGGGTATGGAAGGTGGTATGTGGTATTGAAATAATATTGTTGTTATATGGGACTGGTTTTCTTATTATCATCGATGTGCTTTTTTTTTTGATATGTTGTGTTTTCACTGTGTTAGTTTCCATTGTTGTCTTGGAATGAACATGAATTAGTACGTGAAAATTTTAATATGGGTTATTGGTTAAAAGTTTTTGAAGAAAAAAATTGTATGTAAATATGGGTTTTAAGGAAATTTTCATTCCATGTAATGGAAATTGGGAAGTGTATTATTTCATTTTTTATATGCTTTTTCCTTAATTATAGATGGAATCACAAGGTGGGATGATGTGGGTTAATTTTTGGTTTTTTCTTACCCATATTATGGGATTTTTTGTGGCTATATAAATACATCATTTTGATTTCTAGGCACATCCCATTTTCATTATGAACTATGTGATTACAATATTTTTTTCTAATTGGTGTGATTTTTCTAATATTATATTCATAATGAAGTATGGTTTCATACCGAATATATTACACTCTCTCAACTAGGAGATTAGATATATACAAGATGTCATAGATGTTGGTCTATTTGTTCATATTGTCTATAAAACCCCCAAAATGATAAAGGGATAAATGACTAAATGATATGACTCATGTCAACAAATTGTACCTTCCTTTTTAGAAGCCTATATTATTAAAACTCCACAGTTAAGCATTCTTGGATAAGAGTAGTGATCATGATTTGTGACATTCTGGGATGTTTTTACTGGGTGTGTGTGAGTCGTTCGGTCTCATGGGTAGGCCCTAGGATGGTCCCCGTGTGTCTTCAGGAAATGTGGTGGTACTTGGTTGGCCAAGACCAGACATCCATGTAAAGAAGGGGTGTTTTTGCTGTCACATGGGGACCGGTTGTCACATTTGGTACTAGAGGGGGTACCCAACCTTAAGTGAAGTGCACCACCTTGGTTGAGATATAGGGCCAACAATGAGGATGTCGTTCTCTAAAAGAGAGGTGAATGTAACACCTTGAATGATAAAGGGATAAATAAATAAATTATTTGACCCATCAACATAGTGCGCCTTCTTTTTTGGGATCCTATCTGATTAGAACTCCATAGTTAAGCATGTTTCACCTAGAATAGTGATCAGGATGGGTGACATTTTGGGATCTTTACCAGGATGTGTGTGATTGTGGAAAAATCACACTGAGAAGGACTTGTGTTGGCCTATGGGGACAAAATTAGTTAGAAGGCCTGTTCGAGCATGTGGATGGACCCTAGGTTAGGGATCACGTATCTGCAGGGTAACTGGTGACGGGGCCAAATTGATACATTTGGTAACATAGGTGGTACCCAACCTTATGTGCAGCACACTACCTAGGTTGAGATGTAGGGCCCATAATGAGGACCATGTAATCTAAAGGGGTGTTTTTAATAGTGCAAAATGATAAAGGGTTAAATGGTGAAATCGTATGACTCATGTCAACATGGATCAACTTCATTTTCAAGAGCTGGCATGACTATAACATTATAGTAAAGTGTGATAGGCCTAGAGAAGTGATCAAGATGGGTGACCATATGGAAAGTATCTCAGGATGTGTTTGAGTGAGGAAAAAGCACAATGGGAAAACATGTGTTGGCTTGTGGGTACATTCATTAGCCAAATGACTTGTTCAGGTATGTCGGTGGACCTTTGGGTGGGGACCACATGTCTGGGGTGAATCTTGTTGTACCTAGCAGGCAAGGACCCGACGGCCATGTTAAGGCATGGTGTCTATGCCATCATTGGGACCCTGTTGTCACATTGTCATAACATCCCAGTCTGATTAACTTGGGAAACTGTAGTTGGATTGGTATCCACATTGCTTCAAGTGTGCCTCTTTATACCCTAGAGGATTCCTAATTTTAGAATGTTTCAAATGATGTTTTTTTGGGATTTTATACCCTAATGATAAGAGTATATCAATAGTATAGTAGAAAATTAATAAATGGGATACCATTGAAAATATATTAATAATGAAAATACAAAACAGAATATGTTAAAAATAATAATCAAACAATATGGCCATCCTCTAAAGTTATATAGCTATGCATGCATGTATAGACGATGATACAGGGTATAAAAAATTATATCAAATATGCAGTACATTAAAATAAATTGAATAAAATATTGAAGGCTAATTCCACATATATCCTACCTGCCAGCTCCGTCATGTGATCCAAAGATACAATGTGAAATGTAAAATTTTAGAAATAATCCAAGGACATGCAAACATAAAGGTTTTCTTTAGAACCCTTGTGCAATGGATACCAAATAAGTGTGTAAAATATACCCACCATGCCACCACAAATAGTTTGAATTTAAAAATCAAGTTCATGAATATTGAATAATGATTTTTCATGTATGTCAAAAGTGAAAGAAAAAATGTCAAATAAATAAATGACCAGGTCAGTATTAGGTACCATAAAACAAGTGGTATAACTATACCTTGTTTAGTATCATCCGAGAAAAACTCGAGCATAGGAAATATATTCAAATGTGGAATAAAGTAACTATGGTTCGTCATAGTTTATTCCTCTAGAAGGAACAAAAACTATGATTATGATTCTTCCTAGAAAATGCATCAATAAATTTAATTAACTAATATCATATGTTTGTTTGAATGATAAATCTATATTATTCATTAATATGGATTCAGGGTCCCATCCTTGGTTAACAAATTAATGAAAACAAATTTTCTCACCAGGAGCTTGATAATATTCCAAATCCAGAGAAGCCTTTCAATGGTAATCCATTAATGGAATCCAATATGTCACACTCATTATTATTTAAAAGATGTCCCCTATAATTCCATCCATTATATCAAACCAATGCATTTTAGTATCACTCTTGGTATGGTGTAACCATATTTCCACTGATCCATTCCAATGGTGGTCACATGGAAATCGATATCGCTCATATAGAGGTAAGAAACAATCATGGTGTGATTTTTTAAGACATGTCTTGTATCTCCCCAAGCGTACGAAGCCTCATCAAACCACGATCCCATTCACGATGTTCTGGAAAATGTAATTCTAGTATCAATCAGGTATTAAACAATATATCAACTCATATTAAATTTAGTCAATAAAGAGTTCATGTATATAACCGTCCATTATCATAATGAAGATGAAATGAAGGAGGGATATGTATATTAGAAGGACACATCAAAATTCATAAAACCCAATGAAGAGGTTCAATTCCATTGATCATTTTAATTAAACAATAATAAGGCCAATGTACTAATCACTCAACCAATCCAATCAATAATACATTAAACTTATAGTTTTTTTAGTAAATGATTGTTCACCCAATGGGGAGGTTTTATTAGAAATCACGATATTTACATTAGCCAATTAATTCGATTCAAAATCAACCATTTTATTGGATGAAAAAATTAAATATACATCATATAAAAATTAAAACATAAACTAGCCATTTATTCTATTTCATTTTAAATAATTCACCCCAAGGATTTAACAAAATATTAATATGAATTAAAAGGTTATATCAACTAAAGGGGTCATTCAAGTAGGAGGAATATCATTCAACCGCAAAAATATGAATCTATAATACATGACATGTTGGTCTAGGAATTTGGATTATATTAATTGGATATATAGAGGTGACACTAGAGAATTCAGATCAATGGAACAAAAATGTTATCATATAATCAATAAATTTTTTTTGGATTAGTTACATACCACCTACCATATTCCAATGACAACCCACACATCCAAAATCAAGTCTTTACATTCTATGTTTTGAATATAATAAATGAAACAAACATTTTCACTAAAAATATATTGAATTAGTATAAACAAAAATGACAGATGTTGGTATAAGGGAAGCTATGAAAGGATATAGATGAATGAAGATCATAACAGCACGCATCCAATGAGGCTTACAATTTTTGATTATGACAACAAAATTGGGATAAATATTCATGAAATTGAGAGGATATGAGATTATCCATGATATAGTGGAGTTACTTAATGGGGATGGAAATGAAAATAGAAGAATGATATTTAAATAAAATAGTGGAGAAGGGTAATTTTACATACTTATATGATATCCACAGTTTGGTTTCACATAGATAAACCATCTTATAATAGTTATTGGGCCACTGCATTAGGAGGGGGATCACATGGTTCATTCACATTGATAGGGAGATTGTTCCTAGAATCTCTGTTTCCCATATATCCATGAACTATAAGAGATCGTATGACCATGAATTTTGGTGAGAACTATTTGAAAAATTCATTTGAATATCACAACTCCACTGAGCAGGATACACTTTTCCTTTTGGAGGGCCTCATATTTTCTAAAAAACAATGAACCCTTACAAACCCTTATAAAGAAGACATATGGGGGACTAAACTCCTAAAACTCAATAGATCCCCTACTACACCACTCATGCCAACAAAAATATCTAAAAACAACATTTTCAGTGCTTAAACTATCTAAATTTCTTTAAAAATCATTATTAAATTGATTTCCCCTTAAACAGAAACTAAAATTTATACACTCTTAGAACATCTTCCAATCTGAAAACACAAGATAATTCAATCTTTATGCATTATATCCTCTCATCCCTGAGATTCCATGGGGAAATATTAGAAGCATAAAATGACTTACCATGATCATAAATAAATTCCTCAACGATCCTGTTGCATTTTGGAATTTCCAACACACCTTCTATGACGACTTAAACATATGGAAAATAAGACCTACAATCTCGATCCAATTCTCTATCTCTGAACTGAATTATTTAAGAAGATCTTACACATCCCCATCTATTCTAAGACACCATCATTTTTTAATATCCATATGTGTCTGGCATATGTCATTCTTCTATTGGTTATAGAATTTCAAGGGATTTCCCTAATAAGTTGTCCATAACATTGAAATTTTCTATTTATTAATTCATGTGGTTTTTTGATGACAACCACGCTTCCAATCTTGATTGAATGGTTAATCAAAAATTGTCCTATCTTATACTAGTTGAGAAATCCGTTACATGAAAAGCCTCAACTTGCATTTCCATCACACCTATCTTTACGTGATGGCATGTAGATGACATTTCCATAAATAATGAATTGAATTAAACATGAGGATAACTAGTTCAACCACTATTGTCTGGTGGTTCTCAAATTCTCACCCCAGAAGGCTAAAATCACACAACCCAAAAAAATAATATTTTTCCGTGGAACCTCATTACTAAATCAATAATGTCCAAAAAAGTATTCTCCTGAATTCTTTTGAAATATTCATCCCAAACATCTACTCTGTTTTCCTTCCATAACATGAACATGGGTATACAATTATCCGAAACACTTTGCTCAAATCCTTTAAAATAGAAATTAAGAGACAAATAATACTTTGGGTAACCACCTAATTATGTAGTAGTCATGAAAGAGATCAGGAAATATCTCCCATACATAGTTTTATACTAGAGATTCGTTGATACAAGTAAAAAACATCCACATAACATTCAATCTATCTAATCCAATCCAGCATCCTTTGGGCAATTAGGTAAAAAGAAAAAATATGTACCTATGTGTACATCAATGGTGTTTATACCCAGGAACACAAGTATCAATCAGGACTGACCATTCCTCTATAACAAATACATTTTTGGAGCATAACATTGATGTAATCCACTGAGCAATGTCATAGACTTTTCGAAATTAGTGTGGTGTCAACCCGATTCTCTCTCAGTGTAATGAGATGATATAAAGGTATGTGATATCCTCATATCTAATGAATGAATACAGTAAATGGATTTTCAATGACCTCCAAAAAGTATCCTAGAGAATCCTTCTTCATTTTAGGAATGTTAATGGTACAGTTTAAGGAAAACTAAAATCCAATTACAGGAAGGAAGAAAAAAAAACCACTACATGGGGGATCTCATTTAGAGGATGTTATGTTATATATATCATCACATCACCAGTGTGGCCATAATTCCATTAACACCCAAGGAATCATATTCTTTCTTAAGAACAAAAAAACCCCTCCTTGAGTATTAATGATCATGGAGGTTGTCTATAAATAAAAAGATTCTTTAATTTGATTCCCTATAACCATTGACACGACTCGATACTCACCAGTTCCTGGGGAATGAAAATGTAATTACATGAAATTTGAAATGGTTCCTTGAGATAGTGTTCCTTTGACTTAGAAATAAATACATTACCAATATTTGAATGACCCCCCCAAAACATAGGAGCGTACTTTCCATATAATTAATGAATATAGACCCATACCACCGCAAACCGACCATCATCAATTGACAGTATTTCGTGAACAAGTCTAGAATTATTCTATGAAGTGTTAAATAGAAAAGATAAAATATCAAGAAACATAACAACATGTTTAATTTGTTTTTTACTAGGTGTATGTGTGATAATTCTTTTGAGTAATAGTAGTATATGTAATTGAATTAGGCATAAAATCCAAACAAATGGCAAGTGTACTAAAATTACAAATCCTAAATAATATACATTTCTGAGCATTTCCAAAAGTTTAATAATTAATCATACTGGGTACTAAACTCTAGAGCTTGTTGACAACTAAAGCATAACAACTAAATGCTTAATGATTTTAATCGAACTCAAATGTTTTATTGAATCATTTTTAGCAACCTGATGGGTACTAAATTTATTAATGATTTTTATTTTTAGGTTTCATGTAAAAATGATGCATCATTGACACTACCCATAGGATCAATGACCCTATGCATCGATATATAAGTAGATAATATAATTTTTAATGATATGTTCATATCATTCTTTATGACTATTAACCGAACTTGCGATAAACTGAGCCTCCAGTCCTTAGAGAAGAGGAGGTGGGAGATCAAACAACCCACTATCCAGCCATCCATTCCCTATAAATGTCTATACCACTAAAAACAATTACTATTTTTTGGTCATGCCCATATATAGGGTCAAAACACAGAGAACCCACACATCAATACAATGGTTTCCATTTAAATTCTATGAGTCCTATGAAGAAAAAAACAATACATGAACAACACCCCACGCTGATGAATACTCACCTGAATCTAGGAAGAGCTTCAAATATACGAGGGAACAACCTATAATGGGATATGACCTCATAAAAACATAAATAATTGACCCAAAATAAGGTAACAACAACAAAATATTATAATTTTCAAAAGGAAATTATTTGGGCTCAGACTAAGAAATGGCATGCCTATGTAAATTTCTTGTGTTCTGTTTCCTATCAGAACTAAAGGGATTCATAAAAAAAATCCTTATATGTGGGATCATAATAATAACATGTCATAGGGTTTCATTAGAGGTAATTATTAACAAAAGATTTATTATTCATACACTTAAAGGATTATATTAAAGAAAAAACTATTACTATTAATAGGGAAACAAATTCTAGCAGTTTATTAAGTTAAGGCCACAAAAAAAATAAACAAAGAAGTTATATTAATGATAAATTTAAACATTAATTATTTAATTTAAATCCTAACCTATTTAAGAAACTTATCTCATGAACAAAATTTGAGTAATTAGTCATTTATTTATAAACAATCATAATTGGATTAGTTAATGAAAATTTCAATTGTAATCTCTAGGTGGAAAACACCATTTAGGTTGTAATTAGAATTTTAATTATCCAAGAAGACAAATAAATAAAACTCAAGAAGAATAAAATGAATTTTATTAGTTATTGAGAGAGTGTTCATGTAATATTCATCCATGCATATGTACATCTATATAGGTGTTTGTGGACACTTTAAATGACTATATTTGGAGAGTATAAGTATACCCCCAATGATTTTAGATTTAAAGAATATTAAAAATGGTGACTAACTACTGTACCATCAATCCATTTTATGTTCAACTAAAATGAAACCAAACATTTTAAAATGTTTTGATTCTAAATACTATTTTTTGACTTTTATCATATGTAATTCTTCCAAAACTAACCAACATGGGTTCTATTGTTCATTTATGAAATTTTCCATCTTGGTCATTCCATAAAATTAATAACGGTAAACCTTTTAAGATGACTACCAATTTATTTAACTATTATAATTTTTTTATATTATTCAACAGTCTATAAGTATATAGGGATCATAATCGTGGTTCAGTTATATGGTTCACCACATCTAGGTTTATAAGGTTCTCATACTTATTGCCAATGCAGGAAGTCTCCCATTTAACTGCACCAATTTTTTAGGATAAAAGATAAATTTATTATCATTAACTTTTATCTCAAATCATCATGTATAATAAATTCATATACATTGTTTTGACTATATGGGATAACATTTTTAAATTTAAAAATCTCCCATACATATGATAAATTATTATTTGGACCCATGGAGTGGAAAACAATATGTTACGTCCCATTTAAATATTGGTTCATTAATCAGATGTGTCATGATATATTTTTCAAATATAATGTAACAATTAATCTTTAGGAAAACATCACATAAAATGATTCTTATATTTTGTTTTACCCACATTTATATTCTAAATTTATCATTAGGTTTTCAAAAGAATTTAATAAATGTATACTTGATGAATTTGTGTATAGGCCTGGGATACAATTGATATACTTATTAATCACAAAAACATGGAATATAAGGGACGGTTTCCCAAAAAATTAAAAAACAATAAGTAACAATAAAACATAATAACTAATTCATAAATCATGTAATAAAATATGATTTTAATCAAATAAATATTAATGTATAATAAAATATTGATATTAAATGAAATACATAAGACGTTATAAAATTTAATTGAAAACAACACCCAAAGAACAATATCAATTTCAAATAGCGTAACAATTCAAAATACAAGGATTATAATACGCATGTAATATGATTTTATATGTTCCTATAATGATACATGAGATATTAAATCCTTTCGGCACCGGTCCAATTAAAAATACAAGAATTATATATATCCTTAAGGAAAATAATGCACACCATTCACACAAGTTGAAATCATAATCAAATATAAAAAATAATGAAAATTACCAACCCATCCCTTTCCCCTATAATGTTTTCCTATAATTTGGTTAATCACTCACATGAAATGATATTTACCATGAACCAACAAAGTCTTAGTCTATAAACTACTAGTCCAACACTATAAGATAAACAATATAGATCTTCCACCTATATACCTTTATAATTTCCGATTTCATTTGACTATGAAATAAGTAGATTAACTAATTTCAACATTGGATCATAAATTCCTACCCATGTGCTAGAGGCTTCCATATATCAGCAAGGGTTAAATTATTGTTTGGTGTGGACATTTTACACTCATGGTGATAGTTGTAAAGTAGTATAACATATAAAAATCAATAGGAAATAGAGGAAGTACTACATATTATGGAAAAGAAATACTATGGTTGAAAATTATAATAACTAAAAACATTTATCAAAATGTAAAGATCAAGAAAAATGATTTCGTTTGATAATGATGCTAAAATGTAAAATTTTGAATCTACAGAAGACATAAATGTTCCATAAAATGAATAGATTACTAAAGGATAAATTAACAATCCTCTTTAGTTCAATCTCAGTGATATTATCCTAGTAACCCATGTAC
This sequence comes from Viscum album, assembly GCA_963277665.1. NCBI lineage: Eukaryota > Viridiplantae > Streptophyta > Magnoliopsida > Santalales > Viscaceae > Viscum > Viscum album. The sequence goes on along the minus strand of OY728148.1, from coordinate 7,114,847 downwards.
AACACACATCATAAAAAAAATCCAATGAGTGACTACTCGAATGCCCTAGTGATATGGAATCCTGATCGGGGTGTGAAAAATACTCAGTAGGCCACCATCAACAATTTATAAAGCATAATACTGTTCATTCATATATAATAAGTATTTTCTATATATGTTAAAAGTGATGATGTGATAAAAAATAAATAAATAACAAAGTGAGGTTCATGTTCATAAAAACACCTTTAAGACTATACCTTCTTTGGCAACAACAAAAAAAATTTGAACAAAAGGATACCATTAAAAATTGGACAAAATGTAATAAAGTATCATCATGATTTATGTAACTAGAAGGGAAAAAACCCAGAAATATGATTTTTCATAGTAGAAACTTCTATTAATTTAATTTATTAACATATTGAATTTAATTGTAACAGGAAAATCTAGTATTCACTACATTTAAATCCTGGTTCTATATAAGGTGAACCTTATAAATAGACCCATGTATCAAATTTGGAGAGTGAAAATTTTCAATATCAAAATGAGTATGTCTGTGGAAATCTATAAATGGATTTTAAAACATCACTCCAGGAATAATGTAAAACATTCACCTTCTAGTCTCATCCATGCAATCTCGCAATGGATTATGATTATTTTTCGTGGTAGGGTGTAATAATCATTCTATTGAGCCCATCCACATGTGGTCCACTGGTAACCATTATTTATTAAATGGTGGTAAGAAATACACATGGTGAGCCCATATACAATAAGGAATTTTCCACCCCTAGCATGTAATAGCTTTTTTACCCATGATACGATGCTAAAAATTATATAAAATTGAATCTGAGTATCACTTGATGTAGAAAAAATAAATACATTATTTATAATTTTAAATACAAAATATTCCAAGAATATAATGATCCATTATAAAAAAAATATTATAGGTTTGATATCTATATTTATGAAAAACCAACAGAACATGTTAATAATAATAATAGATAATGACAATATAACTGATCATTTTTGTTATCTACTAATAATGCCCATGTACTATGTATTCCACCAATCCAAACAATGATCCATTGAACATATAATTTATTCCATAGAATAAAGTACACCAAAATGAGGTGATTTATTATGAAATCATGATATTTTCATGAAAAAATATAATTTTATTCAAATTAAATCATTTTATTAAAAAAATGAATTCAATATACCCAAGATGTAAATTCAAGCATAAGAAGGAAATTTATTTCATTTCACATTAAATCATGAACCCAAATGGTGGTCCAACTGTAAAGAATATATTATTTTTGAATATTAAAACCAAGGGAACTCTCCCAAATGTGGGGTTTGGGATGGGGCCATAGCCTCGAAAAACATATAGTGGAAACATCTAACACATATCAAGGATGTCAAAGAATTTTTCAAATAAATTTAAAATAAATAGGTGTTTCTATAAATATCAGGAATGAAACCCAAAAAAATTATTCTAAAATCAATGTAATATTATGGGATAATCTATATACCCTTTACCATAAACTATTGATGACCCAAACGTCCAATATTGGGGCTTCATTAGCTTAGGTTTAAGTGAAATCAATGATACATAATTTTAGTTGGAAAATATAGTGATTTTTTTACCAAAGATAACATAATTGAGGAGAATAAATACAAACAAAGAAGATAGAGGAATGAATATCTTATATGTATGAATCCAATGATACCAATAAGAGTTAATTATAATAATGTATGATGGTGCTATAACTATTCCTACGATTAGAGAGTATAAATTTCACTTTTCTAGGTCTAGTTCTTATTGACTGGGATAACACATTTATTGCATATGGGTTGAGTAAAAATTCATAGACCATGAGATTCATCTCTATCCAAGACATGATGAATGACCCACGATTATCCATCATAGTCTGTATAGTTTAAAAGAACCATGTGACACCCTCATCCCTACTATACTAGAGACATGGTTCATGATGTAGGGATACACGACATCAGACAAATTTTCCATTCTTAACAGTCCCTTAAATCTTGATTTTAATGGTCCTCATGACACATATACTCATCAAAGCACCCACAAAACCTCACATTCCTTTAACGATGTTTAAAATGTCAATAATTATTGTTCATATTCATGTAATTTTATTTTTAATCCTAGTATAAATGATGTAATTAATAAACAAAGATAAATTTTTACCCCATTTGAATTTAATCTCGTCAATGAATCAAAGGATGTTGTATAGTGCTGGCCTAACTATCATTGGGTGAGATGTGATGTGATGTTGTTATGGTTAGGTTTCTCATGATTCATTCAGAGATATGTCACATGGCAATACAATGGGGTGTATTATGCTGGGGGTCATGATTGGGAGGATGAGGGAATGAGGCTGATATCCTTAATGATTACATCCCCATTGTACTCTGGTTATTGATGTGATTTGATGGACTAGGTGTATTAGAGAGATATGACATGTGATTGTGTTCTGGGGTTGTTTATCAACTTTATTTGGTAAATATGTGATGTTTTCTATCCATTATTTTGTGTTTTGTATTACATATAAGGATGAAAGCTCAATGATGCATAAATTTGGAGTGTGAGCCTAGAAAATTAGTGGTAATGTAGTGTTTGGTGCCCTTTATTGGTATGATTCATATTTTTTTATTATACATGGCTTTATATATTTGGGGAGTGTAACATAGTGTTGACTGGTTTAGATAGATAACATTTAATAGTAGATGTTGATACTAAATAATTCTCATTTTTTCAATAGTATTATTCTTTCACCTGTGAATGAGTGAATTTGGATACCCTATTGAGTTTACTTTTATGCTGACCCTACGTATATAAATTAAATATCACACTTCCTAGAAGATTATGTGTACCATTATGGAAATTACTATCTCAAAATTTTGGATTTTTTTCATTACATTATATTTTCTTTTTTAATTGAATCATTTATAATTTTTTCTTCATTTATTAAATTTATACATGAATTTTGTGGTTACTTTTTATTTTATTAATACTATATAATGGTTGTTTTTTTTTATTTTATTCATTATATCTCTTGATATTTATTTATGTATAGTGTGGTTCCTCACATTTATGATATTCTTACACCCTATGCATTGGTCTCTATCTTAGGGCCTATAGGTGGTGGGACTCTACAGTCATTACTTCTCTCTTTTCATTTTGATATTTTTGGTTGTTGGGACTCATGCCATTATTTATTCCTAATCAATGAATTAATTTTCCCCTTCATCTTAAATTGAAGGATTTTAATGAGTCCACTAATATATTTACATATTTCTATAACCCGTGATCGTATTATTAGATTAGAAATTGTTTTCAAATTCACAAATGAACAAGAATATTGAAATATTTTTAAAATATTTTCTATTACTAATATTTCGTTACATGTAATAAGAAATAAAATTTTTATCTTCCAAAATAACTTTTTCATGTAAAACAATTTTTTATTTTTCTACTCACCTATGATCCATTTCATGATTAAATTTATTTTTATACGAAAATAAATTAATTTCAATCATATCACTAACATTAAATATTAGTCTATAAAATTTTCATAATAAATATATTATTCAAATATTTATATATAATTATGTTTTACACTTTTTACATTATAATTATTAGTATAGTTGAAAATAAATGACGACTTTATTGATTTTTTAAAAAAAATACGACAATTAAACCTAGATAGGTATATGATACATATAAATGAACTCTTATTCATTTTTGTGTTATTAATTTTGGGATTTCTTCTAATATTATAATTCCATAGTGTCTAATGTGCATACCATAATCAACAGATATTTGGAATCTATATTAAACTTTCACAACAACAATCCCATGTTTCTTCAAAACATCATACTCATATATCATCCTTTTAGATGATTGAAGCCGCCAAAAAAATTTCATTTTACAATTCATATAATATCTGGAATATTGTTGATTAAACCAACACATATTTTCCAAAAGCCAAAATCCGCCAAAAATACTTGAAGTACCCATTAAATGAATATTTAACTCTTTAGAATTTATATAGTCTGATGTTGTGAGAATTTATTAGAACAACCATATAATCATTCTCATTAGAACATTGTTTACCAAAAACCATTTTTCCACATAAAATATACTTTTTAATCACATATTTATTTCAAACAGCACTATAATAAGAAATAGTTTATACTTTTATAGACAAAATATTTTTAGAATCTTTTTTAATTCCCTAATTTTTTGGTTTTGGCTACATACATAAAATGACAAGGATTGTTCTTATTAGAAACTATTTATAAATTTCTTTAAAAATTTGATGGAAAATTTAGAGCCTTTTTATTGGTACGCATTATAGACCATTCAAAATGATCATATACGCAATTATTATACCGTATATGTAACTCCCCAACCCCAGTAACCAAGAGTCGATGAATTAAATTAATACATTGGCAGGATTACAAGGAATAGGGTCTCAAAGGACTGATCAGTTTAGCATTATGGGAAAATATATTACTTACAAGTATTTTACCTTACACATTCAATCCTAAAACACCACATAAAAAATATATTAAGATTTACATTTTTCCCCCAGTATAAACTTATATTTCCAACCTAATACACTTCATGGAATCCTTGGAAAACAAAACATAAGAATGGGTTGAGCACAGATGCCCAGTAATGGTAAATAATTTAGCGGAACCTATAAAAATTGAAGGAAAATGTGTAATAAAAACAAAATCATTTTAAACAAAATCTTGAACATAATATGGAGAAAATATATCAAACATTACCATATAAACATGAACATAGATTTTATACTAGTTGTATAATAACATGTAATAATTAATTTCATAATGAGGTAAAACCTAACACCTGAAATCATTTTAAAATAGTCAAGGCCTTATGAAAACACTAAAAATAATATTTTTGTCAAGGCCTTGTGCCGAGAAACTAGTTTGTATCATTACACCTTCTGATGCATTGAGGTGATATAGCAGACCCCACCCATCACTTACTATGTCCACTGGATTCCTCATATGAAAATGTTAAAACATAATATAAACATTCATAATAAAACTAGCATACTAAATGTCAACATTTAAACCATAAACCATGAAGGGTTTAAAAATAGCACATCCATAGTCAAACATATCATAACTCATTCTATACACAATGGAATATTTTATTATAATAAATAATCCTTAATCAAGAATAATATTCAATAAAGGACGGTGATATAGTTAAAAATGATTAGTAAAACTCATTGAGTGAAATACCCCTTATTCATGAAATCATATAAAAGTAACACAATTTAAAAAGGATGAAATTAAAAAGATATTTTTTAATCAATGTGTCTCATACCACATTGAAAAATTTTAATGGAATTAACATTTTAAAACATTATTGTTCACATAAATAAATCCTTAAAATGATTTTGAAAATGGTTACATTTGTGGGAAATATTTATATGAATAAATATTTAAAACATTTAAAATGACGTTTTAGTTAAAGAGTACCTTAAAAGAATGGCTTTCTATTCAAGGGAATGCCTTTATATTGATGTGGGTAATTTCGGATGACATTTAGGAATAGGTTGGCTGAGCCAAATGTCTTTGGAGATGTGATTTTGGGAGAAGGGTAAGTACTCTTTTATAAGAGAGGTGACTACCTCTTTAGAAAATGTTATAAATATTATTTTATTATAAAATTATTTTTGGTTTCTAATTGATAAAAATTAATTTATTTAGATGGTATGTTGAGGCTGGGTCTATGTCCAATCATCCAATATATTTTTATTCATATTTAGGTCACCATATTATCTATATCATTTCGATTTAACTCTTAGTTAAATAGTTTAACATTAACCATGTCCTCTTGTATTATTCTAATAAATGGATAATAAACATGCCATAAAAATCCACGAGAACCACAAGTGGTTAATTAATGACATAATATATCATTATATATGTCCTCTGACCAAACCATATATTTTCTAGAATCTTATATTATCAAATAATATAGTATTTGTTTTAAAAACTCATTTATGTCAATTTTGACAATATTTAGTATTTAGTTTTTGTGAAAGACATAACATCCTGATTACTTCAAAAAAAATCATTGAATCAGCCCCAACAAGTCATATTTCTCTATAAAATTAGTGCATGGCATCAAAATCCTAAATTTACATTTATTTTATATTTATAATATAAAAAATTTTAATCTTTCAATGGTATAGTAATTACTACATCATCATTGTTTCATAAATAAATTTTATTATTTAATATATAAAAGTTATAAATAAAATCCCACTATGTATAAAATCATTTTATCATTCTACATAATATTTATAGTTCAGTTTATCTTTATATAACCCTATACTATAAATGGTTTAGTTATTACGATTTGAAATTAACACTTTTATTTCCTTTTTATTTAAAATAAAAATAAATTTCCTAATCTAATACATGTGGACCAAAATGATCATATTTTATTACTATGGTTGGTTTTGGTTGAAAAAAACGTATCCAATAGAATTAGGGCATGTGTTGGGGTAATTATAATATCATTATTACCTTTAATTACACTATTTATCTTTAACCTTTGTAAACAAAAGTCAAAAGTTACTATTCTTCATAAATTATTTTTATTTTATTGAGCCAAAATTGACATACTGATTCAACTATATCACTCGGATTTTTAAAATTCAATTCACATAAGTTGTAAAATATTTTTTAGGAAAATTTACAAATGTTTCTTGAAGGTGGATAAAACAAGTTAAAATTTTCAATAAAATTATATACAACTGTTTTTTATAAAATGAATCCAATTAATTAAATTGAACATATATAAGTATTATATATCAATTTTTACTTAAAATAATATTAAATAAAATTAATAATTATTTAAATAAATAGCTGGTTTTAAACAATAACAGAGTGTTTTTCACGATTCATCAAAAATTGAATGCTTTCAGAAAAATACAAAATATTCATCCCAAGATAATTTTGATATTTCTAATTAAATAATAAATACTATTTTACGATATTAGAAACATATATGTTTCATTAATTAATTTAATATTAATTCTAGTTTTCAAAACCAAAAAACATGTTTTTAAAAAAGTAAAAACTATCAAAAGTTTGACATGTGTTTATGTCAAATTTAAATGTAAAATTACTTATGATGACCAAAATTGTATTAAATGGTAAATATATAATATAATTATTTTTCCAATCCATTTAAATTCATAATTTAACTCTATTTATTAATTCTATTAAAAATTAGGTTTTCATATAAAATTTAGTATTTTTCACTATTAATCAAAATATGAATGTTTTTAGAAAAGTACAGAAATTTTATCCAAACTAGATTTTTATATTAATATTCTAAAGTAGAATTTAATTAAATTGAATTTAAAATATAAGTGTGTTAAATAATGGTTTTAAAAAAAATCTCCAATAAAAGGCAGTAAAATTTCTTATTTTGAACAATTCAAATTTTATCTTAAAAAATGAATTTGTCATTATATTATGTCTATCAAACAGATAATATGGATTTTAAAAAAATATAGAGAATCTAAAATTCAAAATTCAGTAAACACACTTCATAATCGCATTTTTAACAGATTGTTTGGTAGGTCAGTGTGTGCTCGAACTCGGTGTTGTGTGTAGTGAAAGTTATTGAATTACAGTGAAGAGATAACGTACTATGATATCACGGGATGTTACACTATAATTTTTTCTCTATATATTTAGAATTGTTTGGACATTTTCCAACTCATCATCCATTTCCATAAACATAAATTTAATATCTTCAATTTAATTCATTTATTTATCAATATAAATCATCAAACAATCAATATCTACAATTAAATTTATATTCTATAATAGAGGTAAATCACAAATGATTTTTGTATGAAAGTCCTTCTTCAACCTCATGATTTAAATTTCATGTCATAATATTTTTCTAATTTATTCTTTCAATTCTATCTTTAGATGAAATTCAGAATTAGTATCATATTTTTTAGAACTATTAATTTAAACTCTTCTCGATTAACAATTTTAATATAATAACATTCCCCATCAATCTCTTTGAATTATTCGTCTTCAATATATCTATTTTAATATACATAACCATTTTTTAAAAAATTTACATTGGGGTTTGGAAAAAATTTATCCTTTATCAATAAAAAGTCTATAGACATATCTATGTTTTTCATTATATATAATATTTTCCTTATTTCATCGTAATCACTATTTTTTAATTTTTTGTTTGAAAAAAGTTATAAACAATATTCCCAATCACTCAAAATTAAAAACATTTAACATGATTTTTCAATTTATACTATTTTGTACATATAATCAATTATTTAGAAAATAGGAACTAAAATTCATCTAGATTATAAGGTACCTTATTTTTAGAATCAGACTCTACAACTTTTTCATTGAAAATAACTTTCCTTTACTTTCCATTAATGGAATCATTGAAGGAAATTTATTGATAAACAAATATTTTGGCTTTCATAACATTATCCATTATCATTACATATGTAATGAGGGTTCAATAAGGATATTCTAAATATTGACATTCAAAATCTATATCTTTGTAGGATGATACATTGGCTCAAAATTATAATGAATAATTGTGAAGATCATTTCAACAACATTTAATTTCCCATGCTTCTCATTTATACATCATATGGTGTTAAAAATATCATTAAATATTTTAAATAAGTATCCCATAGATCATGCACACCCATTTTTTGTTCATTTTACATCATCATCCAGATTTGAAAATTTTCATTCATCACATTTGTATTTCCATCATAAATTTTACTCAGTTTGTTCAAGATACCATTAGTAGTAGAAACACCATCCACTCTTAGAATCTAACTTTCTATAATTAATGAGAGTAGCTCCATCAAAGATCATCCATCATTCTTAATATTCTTATAATATATTTATGATAGATATTTCTGTTCCTCAATAGGTGGATATATATTTGTGGACACTTCTATAACCTCAAACTAAAGAGAGACGAGTTAAGAAAAATTTCTATATTTAAATCTATGATAGTGTATTCCTTCAATGAACACAATCTTCATAGTGTTCAAAAAATTCATCTTTTAAATAAGAATATCTCTTAAAAGCTCTCTATAAATAGTAAACATAAAGAACCTTCCCTCTTATATAACTTGACATTTTCTAGCCAGGATCAATGTATCACATAGAGTAGGATGGGGTGAATCGGTGTATACATTTCATTTTCTTTTTCCAATCATCTAAAATAGCCTTTAAATATGTTTAATATTAATCACATTTCATAACAAACTAATCACATATCTACATGAACAAAATTATTTACAACGTTCCCTACTCAATAAGTCTAAATACATCCTTGGAATAGTCTAGAAACAATCTAATACAACTCAATCCACTAGAACACAATCCTTCTATGTTGATACAACAATTATATACCCTTACACATGTTTGTAACTACGATCAATAAAATATTGTATGTTCCTCTTTTAGCATGTATGATGTAATATGATGAAACAATCATTCTTCACTTTATACCTTGTAGCAAGTAGAAAAAACCTTCATGGAAATTGATAAACTAACATAGTTTGATGTCTTAGTCTCGAACCCCATTTGTATTATTAATGCTACAAAACTAATAATAAATAATACCTACAAACTATTCTGAATCACTTGAATCATTCTTCACAAAACCGACATCTAATTTCTCAATCCAATATGATACCTCTAACATTCATCATTACTTATTCTTCATTTATACAAATTCACATCTCAGATATCTTAGTCTAGAATGATAATTTATCCACAAAATGATTAAATTATCTCTCTATTACAATGCACATGAAGTGTTCCTACCATATAATGTAACATGTACTTCCATAATCTTTAAATATTTTCCATGATATGAATGGGTGGGACCATAGATTCATTTTCCATCCCAAAGATATTTCATTAACATCAAGTTTAATTTCCATTTATAATTCATAATAGACATCCTTGTTTCTTATCAACTTTTTTAGATTATTCTCAAACCTTCTCAAATATTCTCAAATTGTTAGCTCACTTCAAACATTCAAACAATTATTCATTATGATAATAATTGCATTTCTAATTTTTCTTCATTACAATGGTATCATATGGTAACTCTTATTTTTTCGAACCTCTCAATAAATCATCCTAAATTTAGTCTTCAATTTTTTGTTCCACTTGTAAACAATAAATTTTGAATCCTTTCCATCATAAACATCATCACAACATCTAAAGGTATCAACACTTATTGGAAGCTCTTAAATAATATATTGAAACCACATTTAAAAAACACCTTTATGAATATATTCAAATAGTTATACTTTTACTTTTTTCCTTATACCTATGAACATATATCTAATGATGTTATCAGTTTCAGAAAATTCCAGATGGATTGGTCACTATCTCTCTCTGATATATTGGTATCAATTCAAGTATTATAAGTAATGACCCTCTAATGAATCAAAAAACACTTTTGTTATTTACCTCTAAAATCAATTGAAAAACAATTAATTTACTCTTAAACCACTAAAAAATTCCAATATGACATTTCTCACTACCCAAACATAATAACATTCTACCTACTAAAAATTGTTTACTATATTTTTTATCTATATCCAGTTGTTTAGTAACAATAAATATAATTTTTTTATTAATTAATCCCATATACCAACAAGAAAAATAATTCTTCCTCTAATGTATATGTGAATATCTTTGTCTAAGGGACCAGTATAAGCAATATATACTTCAACAACATCTAAAATCCCTATATTCAATCAATTATGAGTTGGATATACTCAAAACATTTAATTAAGTCTTCAAGACATCAACTTCATATATTTTCATCTTCTACAAACAAATTCTTGTGATCAAAAATTTCTCATGAAATATAGAAAACAATTCTTGGAATAGAAAAATATGACTAAAATTGGAATGTTTTATATCATCTTATCCTTTTTTAATATTCCCCTTCAATATTTCATCATTGATGACTAAACATTTTTACATGTTACTTATGATATATGAGAACACAAATATCATAAAATAAAACTTTGGATTTGATTAGAGATATTTAGGATCTAATATGATTTCTCCAACCAATAGAACAATTCTATCTGGAGATAAGGATATACTAGAAATCAACTTTTTTTAGGAAGCTTCTTTATATAAAAACAAAAAATAGAAACATTCATATAAAATATGATTTCATTTCAGGAGTACTTTTAAATCACTATTAATTTTTTTAACAATAAAATAAAACAAGTAATGCGATTTCAATTTATTTTCAATATAATTAATAACATACAACAAAAAATGTATCTAAAAACACAACCAACTAACTTTGTCTAAACAATTAAAACATCCCATAAAAAATAATGGTATGGGGAGTATCATTAATGAAATAAAAAATTGTATAATATCATCCATTAAATAGCCCCTTCAGGATATCAGGTACTATTAAATTTTTTTGTTTCTACACCCCACCAACATTAGCAACTATCATCTTATCATACAAATCATATAATCACATAATAACATCAAGGACCGGAATGTGTCATAAAATAACGTATATAGCTCTTTTCAAATCTAAAATCATAGATATCAAGACATAAGATGTTTTATGATTCAACATTGTTCACATGTATAATATATTATTTATATGGTTCCATTATGACATCCCACCTTCTTCATTATATAAAATTTTCGCTACATTATATAAATCCAATGATCTTTATGGTTTTTTGTCTTCGAAACTGGGAACAAAATACATAACGACATAAAAATTATTCTTATACACTTGAAAGGCTTTTCCATTGTTCATACTAACTTCATTACAACATCTCATAACCTGGGAGGATACATTAAAGGAAAGTGTGAGCAGATGGTCCAGTAAGGGAAACAAGAGAAACATTTTACATGTGAACTTGAGATACATCAATAATGTCATAACAAATAACATTAAGGAATGAGAAAGATATCATGACAAATATCATTAGAAAAATAACGTGTTTCATAACATGAATATTTGGATACCAAATTTAACTTATATAATCATTTATGTATCACCAAGGTCCATCCCCAAGGTGTCATTAAAAATATTACCAATGTTATTCACCAATGTATCGTAAAAATAGTCATCTCTAGGGATTCTATCTTTATCCAATGAATTAGAGTGATATCCTTGGGAACCCTTAATTTGACTTTATTATCATTTGAGCCAAATATATCATCATAAAAATTTTATAAATAATCCATATAGAATAAAAGAAATGGGTTTCATTTCATAATCACAACGTTTTAAAAACAACTTTAAAGACATGATATATATGTCACTTTAAACCCACAGAAAATGAATGTGGGTTTCATGTATGTAAATCCCAGAATTACTATAGAAACTTTTTATATATATGTCAATAACCATGTCTAAGAATGATATTTGATTACTTACTTAATAAAAAATAATTTGAGAATATGAGAAAGACATTTTGAGACAATAATTCTGCTGCATAATGGAATTGTTATAGGGCATTAGAGTACATTGAAAATAGAGAAGATGTGTTTAAAACACTGATAAATGATCAATATAAAAGTAGGGATATAGAATATAAATGAATTAATAACATTCTAATTAAATTTTAAAGATATACAATATGAAATAATGAACATGAAAGGAAGAGAAAAATAAGACTTCTCTTATGAAAATTTTGCAGCCTAACAGTGTTACTTAAAACATCAAAAAATGAATTGATGATATAAAATATGGTCTCTCATCATTTGAACATATAATTTATAGTATGATAGATATATAATATCATACCCCAATATATGAAAAGGAACTTTAAAAAAATGACATGAACATAGAACATGAAAAATGAGAAGGGTGGAAGAATGCCTTACAATAATTCGGCAGCCTAACGATGCCACTAAAACATAAATAAAACGAAATGATGAGAGTGAGTGGGGATCTCTCGTTGTTTGATCATGAAAATTTCAGTAATAGTAATATAAAAGAACATCCCCCAAAATAATAACATGGGACTTAAATGAAATGACATATAAAAGATTACCTGAAAAGAAAGAGAGAGGTAATATCCCTTACCATAAAACGTATGTCCTAAAACAAAACGTTTGGGACCTTGGAGGCTGTAGGGAACCTTGGGATGACTCCTTTGGATTTATGTAGACCAGAACTTTGTTGAGGATTATTTTGGAATGGAATGGATGGGAGCATGGCTTGGAAGTTATAAGGGAAGTGAGGGGACAAGGCGTTAATGGCCAAGGGACACCTCATTGGTGTTATTGGAAAAACATGGGATTTCCCATGGTATTTTCTGATGGTATTGGCCAAATGGGACACCTCCTACCTTGTCTTACTATTCCTATGTCAGCCAGAATTAATAAATAATTATTACATCCTTAATAATGTCATTAAACACCCAAAAATCTAAACCGAATGTTCACTATTCACCAACATTTCAACTTTTTCAGAAAAATCACAAAAAATTCAACATAACATAATATTGATGTTATGAATTAAAAAATGAACACCATTTTATATAAAAAATTCTAAATATTTTAATTTTTTTTAAATAAAAAACACTATTCACCTGAAAAAACTAGTACATAACTTATAATTTCTGAAGCAGTTATTTACCTATTTTATTGAATCACATTACTTAATCAAGGTGCCAAAATTATATAAATACTTTCTTTAAGTGAGATTACTATACCATTTGACACATTACTAATTATAAGCATAAAATCACTAATCAAAATTTACTATTCGCCAAAAATTATGTTGATCTTATTAGACTCTAAATTTCTTACTGAACACATTTGTAGAAGACAATTTTTTTAAAATCCTTAAACATCATTAATTATTTAAGGTTTACATATATATATATTAAAATATCACTTTTTTCAAAATTAATCACTAATATATATCCTATATTTAGTCGGACACATGAGATTCACAAACATCACCATAAAAATATATCACAATTTTTATTTAAATAATAGATTTTCACAAGGCAGTTATGGGATCGTTACATAGCCCCTTATAACACAAGCATATGACCTAAGTGTAAGGTGTTCTAGTGTGATAGAATTATTGGGTGGATTGGCCAACATTCCCCGAATAGTGATTTAAATCATCTTGAACTTCTCAAGAAAGAGATTCCATTACATCTTCACACGATGATGTTCGGCTTGGGTTTGGTCTAGAGAAAATCACAATGTTGCTACCGCCTTCCCAAGTTCCGTCAGATGGGATTCGATCAGCCTAAGACTGCTGGATGGGGCCATCAAATCTTCATTCTATATTAATTAATCAATATCACATGTATTTATTGAAAATAATTGTAACATTTAGTTTTCAACAGTCATATTGACCAATGGGCATATAACAGTTGAAACCCAGTAGTCTCATTTTAATTATAATCATTTTATTAATTAAAAAAAATAACCCACAAAAAATTAGGGAACAAAATTTACCGAAAAAATATTTCGGTTAATTACAATCTTCCACCCTTAAGAAATTTTATCCTCACAATTTTAAAATTGGTCTTGGAAATTTCATTGAATGTCCCACATCAGAAAAAGAGTCAGTAAAACTATTACTTTAAAAGAAAGAAAGGGAAGTAAAAAGGTTACCTGAGTTAACCCATACAAAGATTCCATGTATGAAAACATGGATATAGAAGATAAAAAAAGGGTCAAGTTATGATGGAGAGTGATAGAAAACATGATTAGGAGAAAATTAACCTCAAGAATATCACTAACATAATATGATTTAAACTGTCTTTGATTACCCAGAAGGAAACATACACCAACAATGTTTTTGATTTATATTCCTTTTCATAATTTTAATGAACTCTTTTATGACATAGAATAAAAACATTATAAAATATATTTACTTTCAAGTAGAGTTTAATCCCTTAATATGTTTTTACCAAGACTAATATTTTCTCCAAACAATGAGCATTAAAAAGGACTTGGTCTCATCAAAAGCACAAGAATCATCTTCTAGAGAATGAAATAATCCACAAAATAATAACTATAGTTTTTCCTTGTCTTTAATCATCAACTAAAACTAAAATGGATAGTATGAGATCATATAATCTCCAAAATGGTTAATCCATTAGAAAATGAAATTTGACTATTAATCTCCAAAATTCCACAAAATTACCCAAAGTTCTAGAAGGACCATTCAAAACACAATCTTCCTTAAAATTCTTAATAATAACCCAATCTAAGATTGGAACCCAAAATTCAGAAGGATTTAATATCATAGTCTTCCAAGATAGACATTATCATTCATCTCCAAACAACATCAATCACTCTTAACATCTTATAAAAAAAGTAACTAACTTAATCACATTTTCCCAAAGATAGTCCAACCATTTCCATAAGTAACCTAAATAACCATATGTTCACCTTAAATTCATCAATTTTTTAAAATATATGTCAACCTATAATTATAAAAAAAACCACAGTAATATTTTTAACCTAATCATATAGGGTTCTCAAATTAGTGAACATCATCCATAATAATATTCATCTTTTAATACCCTAATCATTTTTTTTCAATAAGAACACCTTCAGAACATCAACATGTGATACATACCAATAGATTTTTTCCGCAAGGATATAAAACCAACTTCTGTAGTGACTCGATGTTCATAGAAAACATTAAAGATATACTCATAGAACACGAACAAAAATACAACATGACATAGACAAATATTGTGAAGAAGTTACATGTACTTTAGTCATCATGATCCATCTCAGCCCAGGACTTGCATTGTTCCCTTGTACATGAAGATTGTTGATGCTCATCATGCTTCTCATCCCATCCAAGAGAGAATTTCCTTGGATAATATCCAACTTCTCCACATTTATGAAATTGAATAGTATATTGTACATTAAATTGATCCTTATAACCATTCATCACATTATCCATTTTTTAAAGCAATTGTCTACTTTATGCCCTATCATCCCACAAATAAAAAATCTACAGGTTCCTTTGTGACATTCTCCATAGTGTCTATTTTTACACTTTTTTCACAAAGGAAATTGGTTCATCATTCCCATATCACTTTTATCAGAAGAACATCGTTGAGACTTCATATTCTTCTTCCTGGATGAATTGGGGCATTCAACTAGGTACCAATTATTATTTGTGAGTTTTGATAGCTGGTTTGGCATAATCACAATATGTTCAACTTGATCTCTCATCATCTATGCCATATTAATAGGGAAATCATCAAATTTACTTTCACATCTGTTGTTGGGTCATATTCTTGTATTTCATGCCATTAACTAAGAATATAATGTATATTTAGGGGGCTTAAATACTTATCCAATAATCAAGAAAATGAATCATTAAGCATAGAATGATAAACTTATAGAAGGAAATTATATCCTAACTTGTGATCCCATAGGTTCAAATCCATGTTATCCATGATCATATATTCTTATGTGAATCTTTATTTTATTTAATCGTTGTTCCTTTAATAATGGTTTATACAAAGATTACAAATTTACCAAAACATATCTCTTGGGAGTGTCAAACCAAGAGTGCATCAAGGCCCGTTTTCATGAACCAGGTTACCTCGGGTCACACCTGAAACACTTTGTCAGAGTTTTTACTCCAAGGTACATCTCTTCCAGATCCACCTCTACTTGTTCGTATCCAGATAGGGATTTATTTATTTGGAAACTACTTCCTCAATACTTCACCAAAATACCATAATGTTTTCTTATATTTAATATTTTCATTAAGAAACATTGTAATGTTTTCAAAACCTAATTTTCAAAAAAAAACTAAACCATCATTTGATACAATAAATGACATCATGCATTTTTAATTACATAAACGTTTCTCTACTTTAAAAAAAACTAAAGATCATTATGGTTTAGTGTCTTGAAAACTAGGATCTTAATACATGATTACACAAAACATTATTCATAAATACTTGAAATAATTTTTCATTATTAACCCTATGTTCATTATAAAATCTCATAACTGGGGAGTATACATCAATGGAAAGGGTGAGAAGAAGCCCTAGTAAGGGAAAGAAGAGAATAATTTTACATGTGAACTTTTGATACACCAATACAGTCATGATAAATAAATTTAAGGCATAAGAAAAGATTATGGGGAATATCATAATAAAAAAACATGTTTATTTACATGAAAATGTTGCTACCAAATTTAACATAGAAAATGATTTCCATATCACCATGGTCTATCCCCAAGGTGTCATTAAAAAATTACCATGGTTATTCACCATAGTATCGTTAAAATGGCCATCTCTAGAGATTAAGTCTTTACCCAATGCATTGGAGTTATATAAAGGTGCACCCATAATTTTTCTATATTATCATGTGATCCACATATAAAATCATTAAAATTTCATAAATAACTCATATAGAATAAAATAAATGGGTTTCATGTCATAATCATTCCGTTTAAAAAACAGGTTGAAAGACATGATTTTTATGTCACTTTAAACCCACGGAAAAGGAAAGCAGGTTTCTTATATGTAAATCAAAGAATTAAAATAGAAAATTTTGAAATATATGTGAATACCCCTTTAGGAGAAATATTGTTTAATATTCACTTTATAAAATAAAAGAATTAGATAAAAAGAGAATGACATTTTGAGACGAAAATTCTACAGCATAACAGCTATGTTACATTATTTTAGAAAACATTGAAAAGATAGGGGACATGGGTAACCCACTCATAAATGATCCATAAAACAGTATGGGGAGAATATAAAAGATTAAATAACATAGTAATAATATTTTAATGATATACCATATGAAATGAAGAATTTGAATGGAAGACAAAAATAAGATTTCTCTTATGAAAATTCGGCAGCCTAACGACGTTACTTAAAATGTCAAAAAATGAATTGATGAGATAAAATAGGGTCTCTCATAATATTAAAATAAAAATAAAAGTATGATAGATATATAAGATCCTACCCCAACATAAGAAAAAGAACTTCATAGAAATGACGTGAAAATAGAACTTGAAAAATTATAATGGTGGAAGAATCTCTTAAAAAAATTCCACAGCCTAACAACACCACTTAAACATTCATTAAATGAAATGATGAGTGTAATAGGGGATATCTAATCATATTATAATAATGTTTGAATTAATTGGAATATAAATGAAAATAACCCAACATAATAACATGGGGATTAAATGAAATGACATACAAAAGAGTACTTGAAAAGAAAGAGAGAGGTAGGATCCCTAACCTTAAAACGTAAGTCCTAAAACACAATGGTTGGGACCATGGAGGGTTGAGGGCACCATGGGATGACTCATTACGAGTTAAGGATACCATAACTTCGTTGAGGAGGATTTTGGAATATAATGGAGGAGAGCATGGCTTGGTATTTATAGGGGAAGTGAAGGGACAAGGCATTAATGGCCAAGGGACACCTCATTAGTGGTATTTGAAAAACCATGGGCTTTACCATGGTATTTGCCCTTGGTATTGGCCACATGGGACACCTCATACCTTATCCTACTATTATTAAGTCTAATAGAATTATTACATAATTATTACATCCTTAATGATGTCATTAAACACCCAAAACTCTAAACTGAAAATTCACTATTCACCGAAAATTCATCTTTTTTAGAAAAATCCCAAAATATAACCTTAACATAATATCGAGGTTTTGAATTAAAAAATGAACTCCATTTTATAAAAATAATACTATAAAGAATAATTATTAAATTTTTAATAACAAACATTATTCACCCAAAAAAACTAATTCTTAACTAATAATTTTTTAAACTATTATTTACCTATTTTGATGAATCACATTCCTTAATCAAGATTTTTTAATTATATTAATAATTTATTTATGTGAGATTACTAATACATTTAGTCACATTACTAATCCTAAGAGTAAAATCACTATTCATAATTTACTATTCATCAAAAATTATGTTAATCTTATTATACTATAAATTTCCTACTGAACACATTTTCAGAAGACCATTTATTGAAAACCATTACACATGATTAATTATTTATGTTTTACATAAATATTTTAAAATATAATTTTTTACAAAATTCATCACTAGATTACATCATATATTTATCCAGACACTTGAGATTCACTAACTTCACCATAAGATGAAATTTCAATTTTTGTTCAAATCATAGAATTACACAAGGAAGTTACGATCTCATTAAATAGCCCCATATAAAACCAGCATATGACCTAAGAGTAATGTGTGGTAGGGTGAAAAAATCTTGGGGAAGCTCAGCCAACATATCCCGAGTAGTGATTTCAATTAGCTTGATCTTCTCCCAAATTCGATTCCGTTCCAGCTTCACAAAATGATGATCGGCTTGGGTTTGGTCCAGAGCAAAGCCCAAAGGTGATACCTCTTTATCGAGTTCCATCAGATGGACTTCGATCGGCACGAGACTATAGGATGGGGCCATAAAATATTCTTTCTATATTAAATATTCAAGATCACTTGTTTTTACAGAAAATAAGTGTAACATTTATTTTCCAACAGTCATATTGACCAACGGTCATATAACAGTTGAAACCCAATGGTCACATTTTAATTATACTCAATTTATTAAATAAAAAAATTAACCTACAAAAAAATAAGGAACAAAATTTACTCAAAAAAATTTGGGTATGTACGTTCACCATGTCTAATAATGTAATATTGTCATCTTATAGAATAAAATAGAACTCAAACCTCATTGAGGGACATGAAATTGAATTTATGTCACATGTCCCATATTAATTAAAATATGATAGATAAAACTGTCATTTATTAGAGATTAAATATGATATCAATTTTTTATTAGGCATCATAAGGATACCCAATTTGAAATAGCGTGGTTATCTTATATATTTTTTATCTAATTTTATATACAAATATTCAAATTAAATCATTTAAAGGATAGTTTGATCATCAACATGAATATCATTCCTTACACACAAGGGATACCAATGTACTTTATTCTATAGATCTTCTCTCTTAGAAACATCTAAAAACATTAAAAATCATTCTATAGATGACCAATTAAACATTTAAATTCAAAAAATGCTTATAAATACTTAGGAATATAACCTCTACATTCAATTCTAAATTCGTTGTTTATTAAGATGAGATATATAAATTAATCATTTTCCATGACATTGGGGAAATCACTATTATATTAAAATTTTTGGATATTATTTTAATGATTATATTTTCAAACCCCACTATACACTATGAACTAAAGGTTGTAAAATTTATAATTAATTAATATACATAATGAATCTATTAACTTAATATTATATTCATTCATAAATCCCAATTGACCATAACATGTTTGAGACTCTAGTATGAAATATATATATATTTCAAATTATACCCTATTTAGGTATATCCTAAATTTGTTTTCCTTTTCCAATAATAAAATCCGAAATTAAGAAAATTTATATCCAACATATTTTTCAAGGGAAAAATGTAATTTATCAGAATGATTTTCAAAAGATTAAATATTACCTTACTTATTGAACTAGTAGTTTTATTAAAAATAAAAAAAAAATTAATATGTTATTTCTTAATAAATATATTACAAATTGTAAATGATTTATATAAAATATAGAATACTGAAATTAAAATAACCACTAGTGTAAAACTACCAATGATTGTCCAAAAATATAATTTCATTGAAAAATTAGACATTTCAAATAACCTGAGCAAATTTTCAGGGTCAAAGAAGTCTACCAGAATTGAATCTAAAAATCACAATATATTTCATTTAATGAACTAAATTAATATTTAAAAAAATAACAAAATTAGTGAATAAATGAAATGGTGGTTAGTGGTAATATTATGAACTACAGTGAGTGATTAGATGTCTTTTTACCACTATAGTAATATGTATTGTGGTTTAAAATGGGGTAGTAGCCACTTATAGAACATTAATCATTAAGAGTCAAGTACTACTATTCATTTGTTTCATTCTACCATCTAATTAACTATATTGGTAATCCCATTATGTGATTTTATCTTCTCAACCTACACATTGTCATTTTTTGGAAATGAATTGCTTAAATTTTGAAAATCTATTATATCCCAATAAAATAATAATATATGATCCTCTTGGATTCACATGGTCCTCACTATGGATCTTCATATTCATGATAATTTCTATATAGAATATTAAATAAATTATTTTAACCATTACAAAATTATGATTATATTTTTCTCCCTTATATCTTCTTCAAAAAAGTTATTATAAAAAATTTCCAAAATAAGATGCATTATTTCCTATGGAGATTGTTTTATTAATTTGATAAAAATATTCAAAATCAATAAAATTTGTCTTTATTCTTATTGAATATTGTCCCATATAATATTAATACCACTTTTATACACTATCTATAAAACACTTGACTACGTGTTATTATCATGGTTATAAATAAAAGGAATTCATGCTCAAAAAAGAAATATTAATTTTTTTATTTTTTGAAAAATATATATAGACTTCCTTGAAGGAGCATGAAAAAATCACAACAAATTATCCCCCCCAAACGTAAAAATTAATGAAAATTACATCTATACATGGTCTCAAATGGTTCCAATTTTGTTAAATCTTGTTATTTATTATTATATAAAAATTCATCCAAGGCCATATTACCTTCCCACCCATATACAATTACTAAGATACTAGACAATAAAATATCCTCTAATATAGGGTTTGTATGGTAATTTTTTTTCAGTTCATGTATAATATTTATTACCATATTCTATCAAATTTTTAAATATTTATTGAATACCATACCATAATGATGACATAAATATTCAATTAAAATTAAATTAAAAACAAAAAGAAAAATAATTTTATTTAAATATCAATTATATGTACAAATTAATAAAAATATTCAATTTAGTTTCCCTCCATAATTAGAATATAGTATTAAACAATCATTATTGCATACGTGATATCCCATACCATTTAAATACCATCAGTTAAAATTATAAATACTATTATAAAATCCATGAGAACCTCATCCCATTCATATTTTATACAGTGGAATGATTATAATAAATATAAAACCCCAATCTTCCACATTACATATCTATTTGAATAACAAAATAACATTCATTGAACACAACATCGAGTTCTAGCACACCAAAACCAATCAAAAAAGTGATTATAATTAGTATTAATCACTTTTTAAAATATTATAAATTTTATTTTTCAAAATGTACTATATTTTTGGATTTGGAATACCAAAATTTTCATAGGGTGATTTTTTGGTATTTTTATGAAAACTATCAATTTTTTATGAATAGTTAAAAACAATACGTTATTGTTAAAAATTGAATACTAATTTAAATAATTATTAAATTTATTTTTATTTATTTTTTTTCAAAATAGATACATAATACATATATTAGTTCAAAACAATTCATTGGAGTCCTTTTATAATAAAATTAGATAAATAAAAGTTTATTGACTTTTCTAATGTTTTTTATCACATTCTAGGCATGTTAGAAAATTTGCATAAAAAGTAATTATACCTCTTATGTGAATTGAATTTAAAAAATCAGATATACATGTTTGAAATCAGTAAGTAAAATTCGGTTTAATAATATGAATTTTTTTTGGAGAATAATATCTTTTGACTTCTATTTACCATAGATAAAAATAAATATGATAATTAAAGGTAAAAAATAATTTAATAATTACCCTTACACATGTCCTAATTCTATTGGAGAAGTTTATATCGACCCAATTCAACCATAATAATATATTATGATCCTTTTGGTCTAATTTTATTGGATTAAAACATTTATTTTTAATTTATTTAAAGAAGAGTTCAACGTGTTTAATTCAATGTTTAATAACTATACCATTTTTAATATAGGGTTATATATAAGATAAATTCGACTATAAATACTCACTAATAAAGCAGAATTATTTCCTACATAATGGTAATTTATTTATAGTTTTTAGACATAATAAATTCTATTTATTTATGGAGCAATGATATTGCATTAATTACCTTATTAATGAAAGATTAAAATAATTGATATTATAAATATCCAAATAAATTTAAATTGAGAGTTTTTATGAATTCCTCAAATTTAATCAGATAATATGACATTTCAGGGTCTATTAAATGATTTTTTTATAAGTAATAATTTTTTAGGACTTGACCAAAAATCAAATACTAAATAGTCTCAAAATTTATAAAAATGAGTTTTTAAAACAAATACTATATTGTTATATGATATAATAGTCATAAAAAATATTATTCATCCAAATATATATATTATATTTGATATGTCATTAATAAACCATATGGGTTTTAATAGACATTTTACAGTCATTTATTAACCACTTATTATAATAATACAAGAATAGGTGGTAAAAGTAAAAATATTTAACTAAGAAAAAATTTTAGAAGATAAGGTTAATGTGGTAATATAAAACATTCTAAAACATATTTGTAGAGAGGTTTTCAACCCATACCCAACATATCCTAGAAATAAATAATTTTTAGCCATTATTAACAAAATATGGTTTTATAATAAAATAATATTTCATGATTTTCCTAAAGGGACTCTCACCTCTCTTATAAAAGGATACTTCCCCTTATCACAAAATAACACCACCAAACCATTTTAAGTTGCCCATACCTTGATCTAATATCTTCTTAACTACCCTCCATTTTGACCTATATTCCTTAATTTTATCTGAATGTCGTCCTAAAGATCCCTTTTCATCAACTAAAAAGTAAACACCCGAAGAAGAGGTAATAATTTCACCACCTCTTTCAATGTTCTTTTCTTCATCCACATCCTATTTATTTGATGTTTCCATACCAAAAATAATAACTCCATTACATTATAAATACTGCGATGTTAATATAAATATGGTACAACCATATTCATTATTCTATATATCCTATGAATGACGAGTCACCAAATGTGTGTACGTACAGCTTACCATCTCCACATCATGGTGTAATATGTTATTCAAACACTTAATTATTTGGATGAGTATAATAATGAGTTTAATTGATGTAAAAAATATAACATATTAATGATTCTATATATATATATGATATAACATCCTATTACATACGATTTCACCATTAGTAGAATGATATTTTCACTTGTGTGTACTTATGAATTACAGTATCCATGAACGCAATGAAATTCATTCCCCAACATAACAATTCAAGAATGATTTTCATTTAATGATTAAATATACTGTTAAGAAAAAAATATCATTCTAGATATGAATCAAGAACATCCTATCCATTATAAACAAGGATTATGTAACCAATCATATAAAGTAAAATGAATTAGTTAACACCTGAAACAATGATAGTACTAAAATATTATTAACAAATAAATACAAGAAGTTATTATATGATATCATATTTATATATTTGGTTCTTAGATAATTTAATGACAATTATTTAACTATTACACAAGAGGTAAACATACCCTCGATCAAGGAAATGTAAAATGTAAGGGTTAATTCTACAATCACTTCATTATCTGAGGTTTTTTATATTAGAGTATCTATTGGGACCTCTTTATCATCCACATCTGTGTTTCATAAAAATGTATTTCAAAACATTTTTACTATTTACTAGACATTGGATTAATGAAATTTATACATTTTTTAACTTTATATGATATGTTTGCAAACAAATAATTCTAAAGTTTTCCAAACAAGGTCCTAAACGACCTTTGTGACAAAATTAAAAAAATGATGTGTTTTTTAAATTATACATTAGTGGTGGCAATTTTATGCCATTTTGACTCCTTCAAATCATCTCTTACAAGTTTCTAAAAATATTTTCAAAATAAATTTTTTCTTTTAAAATTACAGGACTTTTAAATGATTTTACAATAGAAAGAGATATTTCTCTCAAATAGTTTTCATTTCATATATGTCAATATACATTGATCTATTTTACAATTGATTGAATGTTAATTTATTATGTTAAAATATTTCATATTTTATTGATGGTTTTTGTGATATTTTAAATATTGATGTGTTACTTTCATACCATTGATTGTTTATGGTAAAATTATTTACATTCTGTATGCCAGTTTTAATATGAATGTCTATGTTATTTTTCAATATTTTCATATGAGGAATGCATTGGACGTAGTGACTGGTGGAACCCGCTATAGCTACTCGATGCATCGGTAGGTCTAATGAGACAATCAAGTGTCATGGAACAAGGAATTGAAAAAATATTATTTTTAGTCATGGCACAAGGCCTTGAATATGTGGTTAGGATGTCTAGCATTTTGCATTCCATCATTATGAAATTTTTTATTGATATTACCTATATTTATTTGACTAGTTGAATATCCATGTGAATATAAAATTGGAATTATTTGATTTATCTTTGATATATTAAGATGGTGCCTTTTTTTAAAAGGCTTTTGTTTTAGTCATATTAATTTCCTTAAATGTATATTCTAATTTATGAAATTTTCCTCAATATTGTTATCATTACTGAAGATCTGATCTCACCAACTTCTATGTTTAATATTTTTTAAAATATTTAGAAGTATATTAGGAATGACGTGAAGGGATAGTTTAAGTGATATAAATGTGATCAATGGAGACAATTTTGTTTTTTTTCATTTAATTATGTAATGTAAAACTTATGTATGTGTTTAATACTTCAAATCCCACTAAATTTATCAGCCCTTCAATATTTAATCCCTTGTGATTATACCAATGTTATATAATAATTCACCGACTCTGGGTAACGATGGTTGGAGTGTTATAACATGTTTTAGTAAAGTTTAGTACAAACCTTGGAAACTAGATTTAGAATATTATTTATTAAAAACGTTATCCTAAGATAGACATTGAGGATTAGTATATAAGAACATCCTATAATTTTTTAAAATAGAGATTAAGTGGGTTTTCCAAGAAAAACATCCTTGTTTGGATATGAGTAGGTAGAGTCAGCTCTGGCACAAATGTACCATTGAATGAATACCCCAAAAATGAGTTTCGGGATTGAACCTTGGTGGCCTAGTACATGACAATAGGCCTTGTTGCACTCTAGGTTATGGAACTCTCATGGTATATGCTTAGGATAATTTACATTTTCATTACAAACCATTATGAAAGATTTTTTAGTATTTACCACCTTAGAAAAAACATTTTTAGGATTATGAATTATATAAATAAACTATTCAATTTATGTTACATGTTTTACAAGTTTGGAATTATGTATTATGATTCATAAATAAATCTATTGTGTGCCATTGTTTAGAAATGGCATAGAGTAGAAGGAATGGAAACTGTATCAGTGCATGTAATCCATTTAGTGATTTCAATCATACTCATGTAAATTATGGTGGATCTGGAGATAAAACTACAACTGATCACTTATCAACATACTAGGAAAACACTCTTAGGATAAGAATAATATCCTTATCCATATGGAGGACCCTGATCCATAACACAAAGAATAAATTATAGACCACTTTATGAGGCAACAACCACCAACATTAAATTGGACGAAAAATTCATTTGTAGCTGACCAATATATACTTTCCATTGAGAAAATATTTAATGTTTTGTGGAGTAGATAAAGGGAAAAAGTTTTCATTGCAGTTTATTGCCTCACGTGAGATGCATATCAATGGTGGTCATTAATTCAAAACACAATGGAAGATGATGAATTATCAAATACAGAATGGAGGGACATTAATGATCGTTTCTTTGGAAAGTACTTTCCTCCTGAAAATCAAGCAGATATGGAAAGTAAAATTTTTAGTATTAGGCAAATAAAGGATTAGAATGTAGCAATGTATGAGGATAAATTTACAAGGTTAGCAAGGCATGATTCTGTTTATATACGTAACCCAATGAGTAATATTGATCGATTCTTTGATGGGTTAAAACCATTTTTATTTTGAGAATTAGTCTCACAATATTTCTCATCATATAAATATATTTTCTCATGTGGTATCATGACAACAAAAGACTTTTTTATGTCTCACGACATTAAAGAAAATAAAGAGATGAAAAGATGTTCTGAACACTCTGGAAATGAAAATAAGTGGAGGTAGGGGAAAGATGAATTTTTATACTGTAGTAAATGTGGTAAGAACCACCCTATTACTTTATTAATAAGAATATGATTCTGTTACAAGTGTGGTGAAAAGGCCACCAGGCTCTTGATTTCAAGGGAACGAAAGAGGATGTCAATATTGAATGCTAAAATTACAGGGAAATGGGGAATTATAAAAATGAATCTCCTAAGCACCAAGGAAACGTACCTCAGAAGAGATGAGGGGATTAAGGTCAAGCTTTTTAGATCAATACTACATAGGTTGATGCTCCGAATGGCATGGTGGCAGGTAATTTAATTGTTTCCTTATGTTTATCCAATGCTTTATTTGATTCTAGATCATTACGTTGTTTCTTATCTTCTATGTTTGCTATGAAAATTTTATATTTCCTATTTGATTTAACAAGGGAGTTGTCAGTCAAAACTCTTAAGGGAAGTATCAGGGAAAGAATGTTTTGTGAATCAATTCCCATTAGGGCATATAAATGTTATTTATCTTCTGATCTCATAATCCTACCTCATGATTTAATTTTATATAATCCTCTATAATGATTAGCTTTTGTACCATGATGCAAAAATTTATTGTAAGAAGAAAGAGGTTACAATTTTCAATGATGATTAGGAATACATTATCATTATAATAGAATCTTCACCATATGATTCATATCTAGATATACCCCAGTAGCTCTACTATACTAAATTATTGGTGAGGATGATAGTGAAATAACAATGGGTTAGGAAATGAATATTTGAATAGATTACATAACTATTGTACACGAATATGTTCATTTTCTTCGAGAGGATTTACCTGGACATTCTCCAGAACGAGAAATTGATTTTTCCCTAGATTTTATTCCTAGTTAAAGTCCCATGTGGAAGACCCCTATTAGAATGTCCAATGTTGAATTAGTGTAACTAATGAATCAATGATATGAATTGAGTAATAAGGAATTTATTCACCATAGTGTTTCTCCATGCGGAGCCCCTCTTATTTTTGTTAAGAAGAAATATGGATCTATGACGTTTGCATTGACGATAGGCAGATAAATGTTAAAATAATAATAAACAAGGATCACATACATCACATTGATGATTTATTCGACCAACATCATGGAGCTCCATATTTTTTCATGATTGAACTTTAATATATATGACATTAGTTGTGTCTGAAGAAGGAAGACATTATGAAAACAATATTTCGAACCAAGTACGGGCATTACGAGTTTACAGTAATGCCTTTTGGACTGATTAATGCACCCTCTATTTTCATGGATCTAATAAATATAGTTTTTAATGAATATATTTATGGATCTAGTGGTATTTATTAATGATATATTTTAATTCTAGAAAATAAATGATGATCATGAAAAACACTTGGGCACTATTATGAGAACCCTTAGAAGAGATGAATTATATGGTAAGGATAGAAAGTGTGATTTATGGTATCGATAAATTCATTTTTTTATACATGTTGTATCTATGGGTAGAATATCTTTAGATCCATCAAAAAACAAGGTAATCATATAATGGCCAGAACTGATGAGTATAACTGAGGTATGCAATTTTATTGGTAAACTGGTTATTATCAGCCTTTCATCCAGAATTTTGCCTGATTGGAAAACCCAAAAAACAATATCACACGTAAAATGAATAAATTAATTTGGAAAAAATAGTGTAACATATGTTTTGAAGAACTGATATGAGGATTAATCAATTCTTATATCATTATTCTACCATCAGGGAATGATGGGTTTTCTATTTATAGTGATGTGTCAATTAAAGGACATGGTTTTTTCCTTATACATAATGATAGATTTACTTCCAATGCATCACAAGAACTAATAATTCATGAAAAAAACTATGCCACTAATGATCTTGAACTCGCAGCTATAATATTTTCTTTGACGATATGAAGACACTACCACTATGGTAAAAAATGTAAGATATATATTGAACAAAAGAGTTTGATGTATATTTTCTTGCAAAAGGAACACAACGTGTGGCAATGACGATGGCTTGATCTACTCAAGGATTTTGAAAACACTATACACTACCACCGGGGGATGGAAGATAAGGTGGCATACGCTTTGAGCAGAAAGGATCATTGATTTTTGTACAATATGAAAGTTGAAAGGGATATTATGTTCATGGATCCTGTATAATATGGATATAAGAAAAATCATTAAAGGTGAAACATCAATACATTTTCAAATTGTAGATAAATCATTTTTAATAGAAAAGATTAAATTTTCACAGAATGATGATGATGAGTTTCATATCAAAATTAAATTTGTGAATGATGGGAGATTGATCAAATTCATATATGAAGATAGGATTTTCAAATTTGGGAAGAGGCTTTTTGGTCATGACATAATTGAACTAAAAAAATAATTCTTGGATGACTCTCATAAGTCAAATTTCCTTAAACACCTTGGTATCACTATGATGTATAGATATTTGAAGGAATATTTTTGATGGGACAACATAAAGATGGAGATTGTTGATTATGTGTTGAGATGTATTAGTTCTCAACATGTTAAGGTTTGAGGACAACGTACTATTGGAACCATGAATCATATTCCCATTCCTAAGTTGAAATGAGATTATATTATGATGGACATAGTCATGGGACTACCAAATACTCCATGAAGGAATGATGAAAAATGGGTCATTGTTGACTATCATACTAAGTTATCACATTTTCTTGATATAGGAGAATATTTACCTCTCATATTTATATGAAAAATATATATTAATAAAGTCGTAAGACTTTATGGAGTACCTCTGTCAATTGTTTCCAATCATGATCCACTTTTTACATCAACATTTTGGAAATTTCTTTAGAAGTCCCTATATACTGAACTTCATTTGGGAACTACCTACTACCCTCAAACTGATGGACAATCAGAACAGACTATTCAAACCATATAGGATATGTGGAGATCATACTCACATGACCTTCATGGTATGTGGGATCAATATTTACCTCTGGTAGAATTTTCATATAAATATAGCTTCCTATAGAGTATTTAAATGGCACCAAATGATGTGTTATTTAAAAAGAGATGTCGCACAAAATCTTATTGGGATGATGTTGGTGAAAGAAAACTCATAGGCCCAGAACATATTGTGAAATCAATGGAAAAGGTGAAGGTTATCAAAACGCACATCAAAATATCTCAATGTAGGTGAAAGAGCTATGTTGATAACCGAAAAAAGGATTTCGAATTTCAAGAAGGATATCATGTTTTATAGAAGGTATCTCCACATAAGGGAGTTATAAAATTCTACAATAAAGGAATATTAAGTATTTGGTACATCAGACCACTTGATGTTCTATGACCAATTGAATTTTTAGCTTATCATTTGGAAATGCTGCCATGTTTTCCCAAATTTCATGATGTGTTCCACATATCACTAGTAAGAAAATACATGCCTGACCCAACACATGTACTCATCTAGGATGAAATTGACATGGAACCTGATTTTTCTCATTGTGAAGTTCATTTCAAAATTCATCATACCAGAGAACTAGTGATGATAAACCAGACGACTCGTCTGGTCAATCTTCTTTTCAGAAACCATAATATGGAAGAGGCAATGTGGGAACCTGAGGAACATACGATGAAGAACCACCTGAATCATTCTTTCTATTGTTATATTAAAAAATTTTGGATGAAAATTATTTGGGGGGAAAATGTAAAACCCTATGCTTCCATGAAAATTTCCTCATTGAATAATACAATAACATGTACTATATGCAACTTTGAGTTCTATCACACCACAAACAATCAAACGTGATGTTATGAATAGTAATTCACACCTTTTAAAATTTTGAAATTTTTTTTCCAAATGGACTTCATTTTTGGATTCGGAATATCAATATTAGCTTAAGATGAATTTTTTGTATTTTTCTGAAAACATTAAATTTTTTATGAATAGTGAAAAACGTTCTGTTATTGCTTAAAAGATAAGTTTCATTTAAATAAATATTTTATATATATAAATTTTTTATAAGTCAAAATAGACCCATAATACCTATATTAGTTAAATTTATTTCATTGGAGACATGTTGAATAAATTTTAGATGTATGAAATTTTATTGAATTTTCTAAAGTCTTTTACCCACTTTCTATGAACGTTAGTAAATTTACATAAAATGTCATTTTACTGCTTCTGTGAATTGAATTTTAAAAATTTGAGTGACACCGTTATTTTAGAAAGTAAAATGTGGTTCAATAAGTTGAAAATAATTTATGGTGAATAGTACATTTTTGACTTTTATTTACCATGCATAACTGTAAATATGGTAATTGAAGGTAAAAACTGATATTATAATTATGCTAACACATGTCCTAATTCAATTGGATAAGTGTATTTCGACCAAAATGAATCTTAGGAATAATATATGATCCTTTTGGTCCACTTGGATATGATTATGACATTAATTATTATTTTATTTAAAGAATAGTTAAAAGAGTTTTATTCAATGTTTTATAACTAAAACATTATTAATATAAATAAATAAAAAAAGATAAATTCTACTAAAAATATTCATTAAAAAATTAAAAACAATTTCTACTACATGGTATTTTATTTATAATTTATATACATTAAATAATTTAATTTATTTATGACACAATGATGATGTAGTAATTACATTTCTAATGAATTATTGATATAATTGATATTATAAATATCAAAATAAATATAAATTGAGTATTTTGATGCATTCCACAATTTTTTTAGGTTAATATGAAATGATCGGGTTGATTAAATGAATTCTGTTACGAATTAGAAAAGTTGTTAGCACTAAAAAAAATCAAATACTAAATAGTGTCAAAATTTACATAATTGATTTTTTTAAAACAAATACTATATTATTAATTGATATAATAGTCCCAAAAATCAATATTTCTTCCAAAGGTATTATTTAAATATAGATATGTCATTAATGAACACATTGTGGTTTTCTTGGAATTTTATATTATGTTTATTAACCATTTATTATAATAATACAAGAATACATTGTAAAAGTTAAACTATTTAAATAAGAGTTAAATATAAAGGATAAGGTTAATATGAATACTTAAACCTGTCTAAAACCAAATGGTTTAAATGAATTCGATCCATCCCATCCTTATCCTTGAATTAAATTATTTTAGAGCCATTGTAAACTAAATGTTATTGTATAAAAAATAATATTTCAATTTTTTCCTAAAGTGACCCACATCTCTCTTATAAATGGCTGCTTCTCCTTCTCTCTAAATCACACCTCCAATTCCATTGGGATCAACCAAAACCTACTAAAATATCCTTCCAACTACCCTAATTTTTACCTACTGTCCTTACTTTGATCTGTATGCCATCTTAAATCTCCATTTCGATCAACTCAAAAGAAAACACCCGAAGAAGAGGAAATAATTTCACCACATCTTTCAATGTTCTTTTGTTCTTCCCCTTATTCGTTGTTTTTTTATTCCATAACAAAATAATAACTCCAATAACTTATAAATACTATGATATTATTATTAATATGGTAAAATCATATTCATTATTCTATTTATCCTATGATTGACAAGTCAGCATACATGCCTATGTACGACTTACCATTCCACGTCATGGTGTAGTTGGTTATTCAAATACTTAATTATATGGATGAGTATAATAAAGTGTATGGTGGATTTAAATAATAAATATAACATATTAATAACTATATATATTTTATAAAATCATATTACATACTATTTTACCCGCATTAGAATTATATTGTCACCCGTGCGTACGTACTGATTACCATCTCTATAAACGCGATGTAATTCATTCCCCATCCTAACCATTAATAAATAATTTTCAATTTATGATTAAATATATTTTTTTAGAACATAATATCACTCTGGATATGAATCAAATAAATCCCATCCCTAAAAAACATGGCTTACGTAACATATCATATAAATGAAAATGAATCAGTTAACACTTGAAACAATGATACTACTAAAATATTATTAACAAAGTAATATTATATCATCATATATGAAATCATTTTTATGTATTTTGTTCATTTATAATTTGATATCAATGATTTAACTATTTTATAGAATGTTAAAAAAACAACTTATCATGGAAAAGTACAAGGTAAGGTTTTATTATATTAGCTCTTCATTATCTGAGGTTGTTTATATGTGGGTATATAATGAGACGACTTTATCATCAACATACATGTTTCATAAAAATGTTTTTCAAATCAATTTTAAAATTTACTATTGTATTGGTTAAATCCATTTATAGCCTTTTTTGAAATTTTATGAGATTTTTATACTGTAATCTTTCAATTTTTTTCTAATCAAGGTGCATTACGACCATAATGAGGAAATTAAGGAAATGATGTGTTTTTTAACTTATATGGAGGGTGATACTATTTTATGCTGATGTAACAACATTGAATCTTCCCTTACATGTATATAAAATTATTTTCAAAATAAATGTTTTCTTTTAAAATTATATGAATTTTAAATGATTTAAAAATAGAAAAATTTATTTTTCTCAAATATTTTTTATTTCATTTACGTCAACATATTTTGATTGATTTTATACTGGTTTAGATATTGATTTATTGTGATACAATCTTCCATATTGAATTGATGATTTTAGTGATATGTTTGACTATGAATGTGTTATTTTTATACCATTCATAATTTATGGATAAAGTATCAACATTTTATATTCTAGTTTTAATAAAATGTTTATGTTATGTTTTAACATTTTCATATAAGAAATGAATTGGACATAGTAAGTGATAGGTGGAACCCACTATATCTATTGGATGAATCTTTAGGTATCATGAGGAAAACTAGTGTCTTGGCAGAAGGCCTTAAAAAATCTACTATGTAATCTTGGCACGATGCTTTGACTATGTGGTTATGATGTCCTACATTTTGCATTCCATCATTATAAAATTTGTAATTGATATAAATTTTTATTATTAGACTAGTATAATATCAATGTCAATAAGTAAGTAAGAAGTATTTGATTTAAAATTTCCATATTATGCTAAATTATTTGTTAAAAAGGATTTTTTTAGTCTCAAACATTAACTTTAATGTTAATGCTTCTTTATGATAGTTTTCGATATACTGTTATCCTTACTGATCTTCTGAGGTCACCCCTTTCTATGTTTTATTTTTTCCATTATGTAATGAAGTATGTTATGACTGACCTGTAGGTATTGTATATGTGAGATGAATGTGTTCAAAGGATACAATGTTGTTATTGTTTTCCATCTTATAATTAAATGTAATATGTATCTATGTATCTAGTAATTCCAAGGCTACTAAACTGATTGGTCATTCAGGATTCTATCCTTTGTGATCATGCCAATGTTATGTTATAATACACCGACTCTAGGTAACTGGGGTCAGGGCGTTACAATAAACCAGTGAGTTATAGCTGCTCAAAAAGTTCATACAAAAGGAATGAGACCGTAAATATATAAAATATTTTGTTTCTCATGTATTACAAGGTAAAATATAAATATACCTCTATTTTTAATTTTATTCTACTCATCATTACAATATAAATAGTTCATATTTATTGTTAATAATTTTATATAATCACATATCTTATTTATATATAGATTGAATCGATCATTTGAAAATAATAGTGTTTCATTCCCTATAGACATCATCTGATATGGACGCCAACCAAATAACACATTAAAAATAAAACAACTACCATTATTAAAAATATTCATTAATTCGTTAGTTTTAAAAATAATTTTCTTGCCAAAGGATCTAATAACATAAGAAATGTATTTGTTATCAAATCTTATTATATCTCCAATGATTTTGTTGGCATATCAAATATAACCATTAAATATTTTACCATATAATATAGAAATATAATCCTATGGTTTATTGAAAATTCCATTACATTTGAATAATATAGACCCAAAATCATTATGAAAATAAAATAATAGACACATAAATATCATATAGATGTGTATCATGTCATAGTGATTTATTAACCAATAGTGTTATAATTAATGTAAAAATATAACATATCATCAATGGAATTACATAAAGATTACATCGTATCAATTACTACAAAATCATTCTCATAATCATTCTAGATATTTTTATTTTTGGGTTGTTATAAGATAATGAGTGTAATGCCCTGCCACATTATAAACATTAACTAATAATCATCTCAATACATATACTAAAACGTTAAATATATCATATAACATAATAAATTATTGGGATATCTAATCACAAAATTTTAGTCCTCCAATTACTGTACTAAAAACCATATATATTATTGTTATCATAGTTAAATATATGTGAGAAATGAAATCCATTTTAGTATATATGGAAAATTTAGAAAAATATTAGAACAAAAAATAATAGTATCAATTTATTTTAATGAGAATTTTTAATTTTAATACTTTCATTTTTAACCCGATCCATTACTGTATAACATATCTCAATAGTTATAAAAATTCTAATTGTTAGATAAACATGATTTTAAAAAATCATTACCCCAAGCATGGTGGAACACAACGACAATTCTGTGTGTATAAAATTGACAAGTTTTTTACCTATAAAATTCTCAAGAGTGAAATATTTTAACTCATATTTTTTTATTATATAAAATATAATTGAAACAAAGAAACCAAACCATATCAATATATATATAATAACATATATATAACGTCCCTGAAAATATATTGATTATTTATTATATATCCCATTATCATCACAAGAATGATATATAACATATATTACATTTTTAATTATATTTGAAAAATAAATCAACATATCATACTAGGTGTTGATTATAACAAAATTAATATTTACTATTAGAAAAATACCATTCTATATATAACTAGTAATATAAGAAATATATCCCCATATATAGATTCTATTTCTTGATCATCCAATGATTTAATCTTTTCTATATTATATAAAACATAAACTATTATCACCTTTCATAATGAATAAGGAA
Source organism: Viscum album (assembly GCA_963277665.1). NCBI lineage: Eukaryota > Viridiplantae > Streptophyta > Magnoliopsida > Santalales > Viscaceae > Viscum > Viscum album. Next base: position 7,078,640 of record OY728148.1, on the reverse strand, counting down.
AAATCAAGCCATAGAGATGTGATTTTCTTATAGAAACACTTTAATTATAGATTCTCAATAATAGTTCAGAATTCCATAAAATCCACATAATTTATATGATAATAAGGTAACTATTTTATTTTACTCATTAAAATATATAAATAATTAACATGATTTAACTATTTTTAGGTAAAACATATGAATCATCATGAAATAGATTCCAAAATTATTGAATGCTTGATGGAAATATAGGGTCCTTTATACTTATTATCAATAAAATTATAACCCACAATATATGATAAATAAAGGATCATGTGTTATGTATTAGAGGATCTATATGAGGATTTTTCAAGTTGTATTTTTTGTAAAATTTATAATGGACTCCCATGAGTCATAAAAAATAACAATCTTCTAGGGAAAATCTATGAAGACGTCTAATTATCATATCCAAGAAACACCAATAATTTTCAATGAAAGGGAATGAATTTTGTTATAATGTATCAACTATATCTTTATTCACTCATTAGGAGTGAACACCCTAGGAATATTATCCCTATTTATACCCAATTATATAAATGGTATTTGGGTGTTTTAATTCCCTTTATGGAATATATTAGCTATAAAATACATGTTAATCTCTACAAAGACATAAAAGAGTATATTAAACCCACATTATATAAGGACCATTTATTCTAAAATTTCCCATTAATGTAGAATATAATATAGATGGATTACCTCCAATGTTACATGTTATTTATTTAATTGAGTAATGTATTGAAAATTTATTACATAAGTCCTAAAAAAATAAATATTATTTCATCCTAAAAATATCATGAATAAATGTGGTCCATGAAACCCTATTATGAAACAACAATAAATATTACATGATTATAAATCCATACCACATTTACAAAACCGGTAAAATATATTTTTTGAATCTCTTCTATAATAAACTCTTAATCACCTCCCTCCACGACATATTCTCTAATAAAATTTGTTCCAGAGTAACATCATTACGGAGGAAAAATTCCCCACTCAACAAATAATCAAAATATTATCAAATATTAATAGTAATATTAAACTATTCACTCTAGTAAACCAATTCTTAAAATTTTCAGAAAACTAAGAAAGAAATATTCAAAACTATTTCCAAACTCGGCCCACAAAAAACATATAAAATAACTTTCTCATAAATAAATAAATTCTAATCACAAATCGCCAAAATTAAATATGGTTTTTTACATTTAAAAACATATAATGACCTATTTAACATATAATTAGATTAAAAAAATACAAATATAGATATATAAGGTAAAAATATTCCATTGGTTTTAAATAAATTATAATAACCCAATCACAATTCAATGAGATTCCAGGACCTGGTATCATCATTTATTTATTATAATCCAAAATAGGTATTTATTACCCATCATCAATGAAAACGATTTTAGTGGTTCATGGACTCATGGGACTTAACTATAATTAGATTATTTGGAAAAATTTCGATATGAAGATAATATAAATTCATTCCTAATTGTGTTTATCCTGTTTCACATTACATAACACGGTATCCCTCTAGTTTAGTGGATCTTCCTCTAACATAAAATATACCCAACTCTCCTTACATAATATGGACTCTGTCTATAAAAGTTTCCATATATATTTCCTTAGGATAAACTACTATGTTCCTTATTTTCATACATTCTATTTAATTAAATCTTGATTATACATCTAGAAAACTTTGATGAAATGCTATTGAATATATTATGTAAAATACTATCATTTAACTATGTGTTTTTTCTTTTAAATAATTATACCATTGAATAGATATCTTGTTAAGTTAACATTAACTAAAATGACCTGCAATATATTTTATTAGGATAAAATAATATTTATTATATATAATCACAATAATATCATTATTTTTTTGTGGGTATAAATATTTCTAACATGATTGTGAATATGTTGAATAAATAAAATAATGTAACTCATAAAATAAATGAATTTATGAAATTAATTAAATATATCCAAATAAATAATAAAATGATTTATGTTATAAATCATATTTTTCTATAAAATATTTTTCTATGAATTATTGATATCAATGTAAAGGAATGAAAAAAAATATAATGGTAAAATTATAATGAAATGTAATATAATTATTGATGATGTATTAGTATGAATTTAGTTCATTATTGATATAATATATATATATGAAAAATTTATAGTAAAAAACAAAATCATTTTAAAAAGATCATTATATTATATATTTCATCTTAAGGGATAAATTATTAAATTTAGAATTTTAATTATAAATAATGAAATATAATTTTTCGAAATAGTAATAAAATATAAAATTAGGATTATTTATTGATAGTTATTAAAATGATTGATTTTTAGTTGAACATTAGAAAATAAATATTCTAAAAACATCATGAATTTTAGGGAAAACATAATGGTATAAAGGTCACATCATTTATTGAATCATTTTTCATTACCATAAATGCAATAAATATTTAAAATTTCAAATATTAAAAAATTGTTTTACCTATAAAAAGAATTATTAATTTTTGGATTTAAATCTATCCTTTTTAAAAAAAATATTTATTCATTATAAAGTTATTTTTTGGGAATTAATTCATATTACTTTAAAAACATTAATTTAATAATATTTTATTTCATATTTAGAATCATCATATATATATTTTATAAAAATGATATATATCAATTGGATTCAAAAATCTATGTTATAGAGGATGAAAACTGAGTTACTTATGGTAAATCTATATTATATTAAAATTTTAAATTATGTGGACATTATATATAATACCTCAATAATTATCTATTGTATGTGTTAATGAGCAGTGGATCATCTATTACACATCATACCTTAATCATTTTCCACATTGGACACATTTTAAAATATAATTTTCATTATTTTTATATGTTTTTTAGAATATTTGTTAATGCTCTACCTTTTGGTACTGTAAAAAGCCCCCTTCATTAACTGAAATATCCCAAAATAAAAATCATTTTACCATAAAATAGTATTCTTAAATATGATTCTAATTCCCATTACCAATTTAGGTAGATTATTTATATAAAAAATTTCAATCTCTTATGCATCATAGATTTATCCCAATGTGTGATGTTAAATTTTGGAAACACTCTTATTTAATTTATATTCCATTAATTCGTCTTATACATCCTGAAACTATAATCAATGAATATAATAAAATTAAATTGAATCAGCTATGTAATAATTCTATATTATGATTACACACATACTAATATATTTCTTAATAAAATCAAATATATAAATAAATAAATATAATTTTACATGTTGAAAAACATCCCAATGAGCAATCTAAGAAAATTTGTTTATCGAGGTTTGATGTTTTTGTAGAAATTAAATTTTTAGCATTAAAATGATTTTAATGGGTGCAAAGGTACTTTCAACATAGAATAAAATCCGATGAATTTTTAGACAACTCTACTGTACCAAAAAAATATGGTGTTTACGCTAGGACAAGAGTTGTGTGGACTTATGAATGGTTCAATTTTTATGGAATAATGAATATTAAAAAAATTATTATTAAAATATTATTTTATTCTATCATTTTCATTCAGTTATTTGTTTCATAAATTATTTATAATTAATATTTGTTCTCTACTATTGTGTTTTGGAAAGGACAATTTATTCATGGAGGGGAATTTATTCAGGTCAGGCATCATGGCTAGGTGAAAACCCCTTTTCATTCTTCATTTATTTTCATCATGTAATTTATTTTCATTTCTGATTTCCCATCCATGTATTTTTTCATATTTATCTAGGTATTCCCCATTCATGTTACTAATAAAAAACTTCAGATAGATATTGGGAGTGTTAGAGAGGGAGAAGAATATATGCTTTTCCACAAAGCTCAAGATGACATATATCATTGTATGATATCCATTCACCATAGAATCATTGAATGATTTAAAGAATTTCACCCAATGATAGGCTTTATTTATATTTTTCAAAAAATACCTATATATTTTGAATTTTAATGTACTAAACACCTATTAATACTTATAAGGATCCTCTGTTAGTTTATCTAAAATTTTCAAAGTGGAAACGATGGTTTAAAGTGATTTGTGGGGGTCCCTATTTAGAAATCAGGATCACATGACATTTATTTCAAGAACACAATGCTTGTGTTCATACCATTTAATAATGTTTATTTTTTGTAACTATTCAACATGAATATATTAAATAGATAGTGTACTAGGAATCAACTACATATCCATGTACCATACTAGATATCCCAACTAGGGACACATAGTTGTGTTGAGTGCATGACCAAGCCTAATTCAGTCTACATATCATGTAATGGTAGATAACAAGGTGAAATAATCTTCTAATTTATTTGTGGTACCCATGAAATTAACAGTTTTATGATAATTCATTGTAAATGATTTTCAAACTGCAGACATTGTTTTTTTTACATTCCATGTATGGTTAGAGTGCATACATATGTGGGGATTTTGGGGTAAAAGATTTATACTTCTCCCATGATATGATTTTGTTTGTTTTTCATATCCATATTTCATATGACTATAATTCGATTTATTTTAATAAAATTTTTAGTTTATTTTTTTAATGCTCATAGTAGTAAAATAATTATCATGATTGGACTACTAATTAAAGAAATTTTAATATTTTTTCATAAGGAGAGGATTTATTCTTCTAGTAGTTGAAAACAATTTATCCCTAGGATTTGGGCAACGATCAGAGATGGACCCTGCGACATATACCATAACAATTTCTTTATTTGGTTCCCTTTTAGGACATCACCTTTGTTAGATGTTCCATTTTACGTGATGGGGCAATGAGGTCAGTTTTTTTATGAGGTTTCAATGTTAGAATACAATACTTACATACTGTTATGTGGATCTCATATAGGATGCCACTAATTATTATCATTAGAGGATCTGATGGAGTAGGATACATATCTTGTTTATTAACATGATTCGCTCTTTGGTGGAGACAATGTGTTACCAACATTAATCTAGTACATCGGGTTTTGGTAGAGATGGTGGAATGTGTCACCTATGTAACCTATCCAAAATTGATAGCATGTGATGTTGTGGTAATAGGGGTGGGTTTAAGATTTAGAAAACACTCACTCTATAATTATTCTATTAGTAATTTATTTTTTATAAAGAAGTGATATCTATAGGTTCTTCTTAGTTGGTTTCCTTTATTCACAACATAATATTTTTATATTGTGATTTCTGTATATATTTCATCATATTTCGATTCTAATCCCTTCTATTTAACAATGGGATTCCCAGAAATTTTTTCATGGGTCTAGCTTTACATAATAAAATTTTGATATTTTTCCAGGGCACCCATAACTACGATACTCGTGGTTGATTATGTTCATCCCACTGATTATGATGATTAATCGCTGCATAATTGACAACTGAATAATGAGGCTAGACTTGGAAGTCCACAATGTTGATGTGACAAAATCTTATTTATGATAACTATAAATACACATGACATTATAAATGAAATTTCACTTCTTTTAATTATAAATTGAAAAATAAATCACAAAGAACACATAGGGATCCAAAAAAACATTATTCTAATAATTTAAGAATGATACATTAGTTAGATAATAAAAAAATATTAGTGGAAGAAATTACAAACGTACAATAATTAAAAAATAATTTAAAAATAATAGGAAAATCTGGATCTTCTCGATCCACTAGAATGACTACACTCATTGAAAATAATGAAAAATTAAAAAATTAAAATAATATTATATTCAATATGAATGTGAAAAAAAACAACATTTAATGAAACTATATTAAAATAATGAATGAATCAAATAATTGGTATTTATAGTAATTGATGGACATATAAAGTTAGAATAGAAACCTGACCCTTGGAATAAAACTCTAGCAATTTTGAATAGAAAAATTATTATTAGAATAGTAAAATCTCTTAAGAAAGTTAAATTTAATTTAAGAATATAATAAATGAAAATATAATATATTTATATCATGGTATCGATAAATAAATTTTTTAAAAATTTAAATTTAAGTGTTGGTAGTTTTGTATATCATATTATTTAAATTAAAATTTTATTGCTATCTAAAATAATATTAATTTTCACGAAATACATTAGCAAATTAAAATTTTAATTTCTTATAATTAAATTATAATTTATTGAGGAAATAATAAAATTTCCAATGGGATTTTAATTATATTTTAATATTAAAATCGGCAACTTTCAATTAAATTATGGTTTTAGTGGAAAATTATATTTTACATCAATAGAAAATTATTCTAAAAACTGGATAATAATTTTTATCTGCAAATGTTTATAAATATTTAGTGTTAATTTTTTGGAATTTTCTAAAATAGTTGAATTTTTGTTGTATAGTGTACTACAATAATTAAGGCTATTCAATATTATAAGATAATAAATAAATTTTTGAGTCGTTTATTATGTATGGATTTTGAATGCAACCATCGGATCAAGATATCCAACCCTATTTAATATATATTAGGCATAAGAAGCCACACAATTGATTGTTCTAATTGAAATTAATAAAATAATGAATAATATAATCAAAAACATTCATCTCTACATTTAAATAGCCAGCCTCACCTCCCCTTCACGTCAGACCTCCTAAACCTATAATATTTTCTTAAGATCATACTAATGACCTTCCCATGCGTCTTCCCCAAGTCCATAAGCTTCTCTTATCAACAAAATACCAAACTGATGTTTTTTAAGGAGGATCTCATGGAAATTATATTAATGAGGTATGATCCCTCAACTTTCCATTTTAAATTATTTCATTCCTCAACATCCTCATTTCCCTCAAAATCCAAAGTGACATGATTACTCAGGTATCATACATATACAATATTGATATTATCTTAATGGAATATCCACCATAAGCTTTATTATCTTTTATTCATTAACTAAAAAAGATTACATCAATCTAAATATATTGATTTGCCATTACCATACATGAAATATTTTAATTTTCCATCATAACCTTCTAGGACGCTCAAAAAACCATTATATTGGTTAACATATAATTTAAAATATGCATTATAACTTCATTTATGTCCTAGATAATACATATATATAATTATAAATGTTAAAAAAAATATTTTGTGATGATTGTATAACCACTAAAATAAATTATATGTTTATCATAAATATTTAATCAAATCAATAATCCACATATAAAAAAATTATACATATGACCATTTAAATTTATTTATCTCTATTAATACTGTTCTATTCCACTTCTGGATTTTTATCAAGTTGAAAAGAACTCCATTTTTTAAATTCAATGGACCCATTGATAAAACCATAAAAAACACTCCAGTAACAACATAATTTAGCATTATAACTCAGAAAATTGATATTGAATTATTTTAATAAAACTATATTATTTTAAAAAATTAGATTTCTAGAATTAATTTATTAATGACTCAAATTTTATATTACCATATATGATCTGAATGTTTATAAAACATTCATACATAATGAAAAGGATCTATCTAATGTTTAATTATTCCATTGGGTAGCAATTTCTATCTCTTATCCCAAATGTAATTGTTAAATCATCTATAATAATAAAGAATTATGTTTAAATGACCACCATATTTTTCTCTATCTCATTTTATATTAAATTTATTCTAGAATGCATGTTTTAAAATGCTCACATCTCAATTAATCTATATAACCAATATAGATTTACAAAAACATCATTATTTCATAACTATATATAAGTATACTCAATATTCTCTTTTAATAATAATATATTGTTTATAAAATAATCATTTTATCATGATATAAAATCATTATTCAATTTCTGTTCTATATAAACTCATATTCCCTTATCCAATTTAAATACAATTTATTCTACTCAAAACCATTCATAAGCGAGAGATACATATTGTTACATAAACACTCACTTTATTGAATCCAATTCAATTGGGCATATTTATTAATGATTTATTATTATGAATGACTATTAATTATTAAAACATATTCTTTTATGGATTTTAATTTGATAAAACCATTATTTAATCATTATTTCATGATTATTATACCCATTTTTTGTTTTATTTTTTTATGAAGCACATATCCCATATCCTATTATGATGGGTGTACCCAGATAGTTCCCCAATGAATTTGTTAATATTTGTATCATGATATATTATTCATTGGATTATGTACTAAACCAAACCCATTTCCAAATTTTTCTACCATGTGATATTATCTTGGTAGCTATCCTTAACTCATGTTTATGTCATGATATATGTTTCTTCAAAATTTAAAATATTTCCATGATCATATGATTTTTTTTTCGAATATGTCATGATTCCATATGTTTAATCATGGTTCATTCATTTTATAATATCATGTTACAACTTTTAACATATTTTCTAATCTATATTCCATTGTTTCTTAACTTAGTGGGATTTTTAGATCACCCATTTTACTATGTATTCCCTGTGGTATCCTATGCATAACTGAGAACTCAATAGAATTTTGTTGATCATTAAAGATATTAATAAATTGACGTTTTACTCTAGTTTTATTTTTTTAATTATTTTCAATGTCTACTAATCATACTCGACATTTCAATCCATATATTTTATTTCATGGATAGTTAATCATAATATAATTTTACAATATGATTAAAATGATAAGCTCTATATATTTTTTATTAGAGAATGGTATAGTTCTTACATATATTAGGAATAGAAAACATATGTAATAACTATCGGGAAAAATCAATAATCATGAATAATCTTTGTTGAATCAATGGGAATAAATTATTTGGATATAATTTTCATTTATTCATTTATACTTCTATGGATCAATTTTTTAAATTATATTCTTATTATAATAGTATTCAAGGGAGGTGATTTTTTTATTTTTATTACACTGTTGGAAGATGGAGAACCTGTGTGAAAAATAATTGTGATAGGAAATATGAAGACTTCCCTAATGAAATGTATAATATGATGGTGAAATAATATCAACACATGTTTAAAGTACATTTAAAGTATCTCATGTTATGAATGATAACATTAATCATCTGTAACCCCATCCTTATATAAAGAAAGATAAATTTTCATTTGAATGATTTATTCAAAAAATGCCTCCTATCAATAGGGTGACTTTTAAAACCCCCATCGATAAATAATGGATTAAATATATTTAGAAAATATTTTATATCCTCAAATGAATAGAATAATATAAATTCATGTTGATGTTCTATCATTTTGATATAGTAGATTCTCGAAGAAGGAAATTTATAACAAAAACAATGTATAGGGTGGAAATGGATTCCATGGAATGGGATGAATTCAAGAAAATATTTCTCAATATTTATTCTACCTAATATCTATGACTTATAATAGAGGTGGATTTTATTATATTATTGAAAGAGAAATATAAGGCTATGAGATCATAAAATATAAAGTGAAATAGATTTCATGTTATTATTCTGGACATGTCATCAGCACTAAATGTATTTTGGTCCAATTCTTTAGTAGGTAGACACAAAGTCTATTTAAATATCATGAAATTTGGGAAATTGATTATAATGATGTTATTGTTCATTATGCCTATAAATTTGATAAGGAAACCAATGAATCTTAGTGGTATCATTGGTATAGAGAAAAGATATGTAATATTTATTTCACATCAAGAGGAACAATATAAAATTATTATAGAGGAAATTAAACCTTACTGAAAACTTTTGAAACATGTAAGAAGTTTAGTTTTTTAATCTAAATATGGGGAATAAATGGTGTTTTATTTCTGAAAAATCATTGCACCATGACATTCAATATTGAATTGCAAAGAAGATGTACAATTATGAATCAGTGGGAACTAACGTTTCTATGAAAACTATACCAACTAGTTATTTAATTAAATTATATTGAAATGGTAATTGTGCAAGGAGAAACTCTAATACTAGAGTTTTTAGAGGCAATAAACAAAAAAACCTTCAATTTAGCAAGGAGGGAATTATGACATCACTATTCTTGTGATGGATCCTTAAAATGATGTTGTTATATGATTGTTAGTCAATCATTCCAAAATTCGAATTGTATTTTTTGAATTGGGTTCCATTAATTCTTTCATATAATGAATGTATATTATAACAATTAATGCACAACATAAAAATATGATGGTTTATATATATGTGAGAATATTAAATAAGGAAATGATATCATCTAATGAACATAACACTTCTAAGGTAAATGTTTTTGGACTAATCATTGCATCAAATATCCTCATAAATTATTCAGTAGAGTGTGATAATAAATTTGGAAAAAATTTCTATTATTATTTAAATACAACATCAATAGTCGAGAAAGGGACATCACACCTCACATACATAGTCATCATCCAATTTTATAATAGTTTAAGGAGGAGGATGATCCTCTTTTAGAATCATTATCTATGTTGTGGTTATTATTTCCTTATGAGATATCATATCATAGAAAATTGACAGAATGAATGGAAATGGTCATGCTCATTGTCATTCTCATTTTTAGGTACTACACTTCTGTGTTCCATTTTGAATATCCATATATTTATCTTAAATGAGAGATTTATTGCTCAATTGATCATATTTGTGTATCTCATTTCATATCATGTAATTTTTACTAGATAAACACCATTTAGATAGAGGTAAATGATAATAAGTTATATGAAAATATGGAAAGTGGTTTTATACACAGGATTTTTTCGCAATTGTGTGTGTTAGTCAACTTTATCAAGAATATGTACGAATAAATTATCGTAAAAATTGATAATTATGAGATAAATAACATAATAATCAACATTTTTTCCATTCCATATATATATAATTGTTTCAATAAACTATATGTGTCCATTTATTTCTCTATTATTTATCTACAATCAAGATAAATCCAATTAATGAGGAGGATAGAATATACTCTCATGAATTCCTTTTGAATGCTATATAGAAACTATGAGTTCATAGCGATTCTCATTGTACTCACCAACCCTCATACAATTTCCATTGATATAGTGTAATTAGTCATTATATAGTAAATTAAAAAAATTTGGTTGTATCTATAGGTGATATTATTACATACACAAAGAGAAAGGTGTTATATGATGATAATTTGAAAACATTTCAAATGACATTAATGATAGAATAACTGTATGTAGATTATAGTTTATTTTATTTAGGATTTGGGTAAGTATCATTATTGGTGCATACATTCCCAATAAAATGAATAACTATGGACCTTCCTAAAAATTATATATTATAAGTGGTTCAGTCTATAATCTATAACGGTTATATGTAGTTTCCATGGTTTAGCTAGGTATTACTGATGTAGTTATAGTAATATGTAATGAATTTAAAACCCACTAAACAATATGACTCGTTTGGGACTCCTGTTTTTATAAGCTACTTAACACAAATACTTGTTCAACGAGTTGAGAAAGATGAATATCGCTATATTAGTACCTACAATAATAACAATTAAAGAGTTATTGGTTTTCTAAAAAATTGCTTCAAAATAGCTAATATGATTTTTTTTACTATTTAATAATGATATATTTATATTATACACCTTATGAAAGATGAACATTAATGAGAAAAAATATGCCATGGATGATATATAGTTGGTGGATGTGGTCTTCATGTTGAAAACGTGCCATAATAATCTTTTTTGGGATAAGTGTGAAGTGTATAATGATTATAGGTTCTTCAAATTTATATTCATAGTGAGGAATATAAATATTCACCATCAATGATTCTTACAGATCATCATGGATTAAGACTGATCAATATATCATCATCGTAGAAAATAAAATTAATTAAAAGATTCTCTATGTAGAAATAATATTATATAACTATCAATTTTTTCAATTTAGAAGAATAAAATATTCATATAATTGAAATGTATGGGCATCGGAATCATAAAGGAATGTACATAATTATTCAATTCAAAAATAATTTCTAAAGGATTATTTTTAAAGCAGAATAATAAGGCAAAAAAATACGTGGAAATTCATACTGCTTTTGAAGCTTTTTGAAATTGGAAATCCCCTATAGTAAAAATTGGCACTGAAGGAGTCATAAAATTTGGATTATGAAAATGTGTAATCTTAGATGTTAAAATATATAATGATATTTCAAAGGCTTCACATATCTCAGTATTATTTATTTATAAAGGAGCACAACGATGTTTTGAGATCTCCAAGATAAATATTTCTAGGATAATATGAAAAAGGATATCACCTATTATAAATAAATATATATGTAATGTAGGAATGTGGAGGATGAAATGAAAAACATAGAATATAATTATAAAACCATTACCCATCTCTACATGATAAATTGGAATGCATCACCATAGACTCTATCACATGACCCAATCACTGAGGACCTTATTATAAATACATCGCATGTTATTACAATTTGAGTGGTCATTTCACATGACTGACATGAAAAAATATACATCAGAGATGTGGTGAGGATTCATTGAGTACCATTACCAATTATAATATACAATTGTCAGTTATTTACCTCCACATTCTTGAGAAGTAACTTTTATGCAATAAATAATGATTTTAACTTCAGTATGAATTTTTACCCCCAAAATGATGGCCAATCTATGTGGAAAATTCAGATAAAAGAATTCATTTGATAGAACCAAAAATGCTCAGTCATAGGCAAGCCTATAACCATTTATTAATAAAAGAAAAAGAATAAGAATTCAACGGTTACAACAAGTCAGAAAAGAAACTACATATCATGAAAATCATACTCATCACCACCCCCTTAGAGATTATGTCCTCCTTAGTGTCTTTTTCTGACTCTGATGATTCATAATGCTTAAGAACCTTGGCATATTTCCTTCTAAGATTCAGCTTGTCCAAAGCTAGAAACTCCTTCGAGGACTGCAAAGCCCAACTTTCCTTTCCAAAAGAAGATCTGGTAGACACTGGCCTCAGAAGATAAGAATAATCCTTCCGTGGTTTTCGTCGTGGAGGGTCTATATTAACCGCAACAGCCTCATGCATCTTCATCCTTTAGCCTTGAACAACAGCAGTATAGGATGGCTGGACTGCACCACTATCCTTTTCTTTGTCACTATCTGATATGTCACCCCACTTCCACAATATTTTAACCTCCTGACAACCTCCTTCCGAACTAGAATCCTGCTGGACCAGACCATTAGTATCCATTTGTGGTTGGTCCACCAGATTCTACACGACTTCCTCGGTTGCAGCAGCCATCGAAGAATTGGAAAGCTGTAAGAGGCCATCATTCCTTGCATCCTTCTCCTCTTCAAGAAGAGACTCTTTGCCTTCCAGCTCTTGGAATCTATTTTTAGTAGTGACCATGGTCACCAATCCTGCAGCACCAACAACATTCCCACCTTGAGTAGGAACAAGCGGGTCCAGAGAAATTCCAACTGTAGCTAACCCCATGCAAGAACATCCCAACGCATCAGCATTCAAAAGACCGAGATCACTCTTTAAGTGATCAAATACCTGCTTAACTATCAGGTTCCATGACCTATTTTCCACCTTCTGCAAAGAAATATCATGTACGGTGTTTTCAGAACCAGTATGCACAGCAACCTCAGCCACAGCAGGCACAGGAACTTCCACATGATCTGTGTTAACAGGGCTGGTATACTCAGCAACCTCAGCCGCAACAAAACCAGAAGCCCCAACCCAGATTCTCAACAGCCCCTCAGAAGCATGGACCTCATCAGCATTATCCCGCAAAATCCCCTTCAGCAAGACTATTGGAGAAGGATCTCCAAACATTGCAGCACCATCCAAAGACTCTCGGACCACCCCTTTCGCTGGTGCCACGGACTCCATCACCACTGCACCATCATTTCCTCCCACCCAGACATCTTGCTCAGTAGCATCTCCACGTCCAACACATCCAGCATCCTTCCGGGCGGCCAGAATCTCCCCCACTTCACCCCTTCCCACTTTTGAACCATCATTATAAGGACCCAATCCCAAATCATTATCCACAACAGCAGCAACACGACCTCCATTGCGCCTCGCCCCCATCAATTGTGAGGAGCCACTCACCCTCCCACCATGACAGTTCACATACAAATGACCACATCGTCTGCAAGACACACAATAATCCATCCAAGATTCAAAAACCACCTCTTGCCTCCACTGAAACTCTTGGTCATCTGTAATCCAAACACATCGGATTGGCGGATTTTCAGCATCCACTTCAACACATATTCTCGGACAGATAGGATGACAAACCAAATCAGTCTTCCAATCAGAACAAAGATACCTCCTGATAATATTCCAAATCGCACACAAGATAGAAGGATTCAGAAATGAGAGAGGAAGCACTGGAAGACTTACCCATGTCGCGAAAGTCGAAGGATCACAATGCATGTGAAAATCGAAACTCCAGCGAAACGGGTATAAAGACGCCCCATTGCATCTACGAGTGGCCATGGACCAGGCATAAATCAAATCCTCCTCTGATCCAAATCGAATAATGAAGTGTCGTCGGTGAAGAATACCAACAACCACCCTCTCCTGAAGATTCAAGGATTCATAAATGAAATGATCAAAGGATTGAACCGAGGGCCACTAAAGACATAATCGGGACACCATTGTGAGCTTGCATAGATCAGCAGCACTGTTAATCTCCTCCGGATGTAGAGAGATTGAGGAGCCTCCTGTAAGTGGTTGGGGACCTTTGGCGAAATAGGAATCCTCGGAAAGGGCATAAACAGACAAAGACGCATCCCCTACGGATGAAATTGCAAGTCTCCCCCCTCTGATCGGGAGGGGGGAGTCGGATCTGGTAGTATTAGAGCTAGGTCATCGGTGGAAGAGAGGAACCATCCACATCTCGATCCTCTGGGATCATTATCTCATCAAAACGTGTTGGTTGGTTTAGGGGGTATTGAGGCGGCCTTACCCCACCCCATGTCGCACGTCCCCAACTAGGCCCAAGGTGGCCAACCTTGGGCTTGGGCCAGTTCCACACGGGATGAAGGGGACGAGAGGATCGCTGGCATATAATGCACATTGCCTTTGCGAGGAATCAAACTCGGAACCTCGATGACAGGACGCCACCACCTTGAACCAACTCACACAGCCCCCATGGGCAAACGTGTTAGTCGGTTTAGGGGGTATTAAGGCAGCCTTACCCCACCCCCTGTCGCACGTCCCCAGCTAGGCCCAAGGTGTCCAACATTATTTGAGAGAATGATCTATTGACATCAAAGGATATGAGTCCAAAATCTACATATACTTTATTTTCCTATCAAAAATATATTCCAATCATGTATCCAGAAGGTTTCATATTAATCCCATTATGAAAAGTGATATAGAACATGTGAATTATGGTTAACTTTTGTGAATGTAAGTAGTTAGGACATGAAAGGGTCATGTATATAGTATAAAGGTGAGAAAAAAACATCAAGATATCCACACATCCCAAAGATTAAGAATATATATTCTAAAAATTTTGGATTACACATAGAGTTTGAGTTTGATAAAAATATTTTCCTCTAAATATCTCTATAGTGGATTCATGATATTTGTGATAAAATGAAAGCCATGTACCATGTACATAGACACAATTGATATTATTGATCATGTCATAGATTTTTCCCATTGACTAGAACTTCAACAAACCATGTATCAAATATATGATGAATATAACATATAATTCATGGGGATGTATATATTACATCCTTTACATATACTTAATTTAGTGGTGGTACAATTGGAAATTGAGCTCTCATATGACAGGTTCTTGTGATGAACATGGAACATAAGGATAATGTTGTATGCATGAATATATCTGAACATGTAATAATAATATAGAGGGACCCTAAATATGACTACGTGACATGGGATTTGGAGGAATCAATGAATGAGAAGTAACCTCACATGTTTTCACCTTAGTATATAAAATTAAATTTTGAAGGTGAAATTTCATAAGGGGGAATTAAATAATGATAGGGAGTTTTAACAATGAAATATCACTTATTATAATCCGTTAATATAGTATAAATCACATACATCACATAAATAACCTAATAAAAACTATTCTAATAAATTATTTTTAAAAAATTGCTGTGAAATAAACCCATATGATTTCAAAATATTACTTCAGATGAATAAATCAAAAATATGATAATATCAATCGAAAAAACTGGGTATACTCGATCTTATACCTAGATATACCATATATAAAAAGTTAAATAAATGTAACATAAACTTCAAAAAATAATAATAAATAATAATATGATCATAAATAAATTTGTGAAAAAGTTTAAGTGACTTAATAAGTAATCAAATAATATGTATTTATAGAAAATAAGGTCCATATACCATTGGAATAGTAATCTGGCCATTATGAATTTTAATCAGGTATTTAAAATAGTTTCCTCAACTATGACTATTTAAATAAAATTTCTGTATATTATAAATGAAAATATTATATATTTATATAATTGAAGAAGTAAATATTTTTTTAAATGATAACATTGGTGTAGTTGTTTATGTAAAATCTATTTGGTTATTTACCATATTATTTTTTTAAGGAAAATATATTTTCATATTTTATATATATAAATATTTTTTATTTTTAATTATAATAATACTTTATGAGTCATTTTTTATTTCCTCTATAAGTTAAATAATTATATAAATATAAAAATAATTATTTTTTGATGATATGAGGATATTATTTATAAGAATTAAATTTTTAATATTTACAAAACCATTCTTCTAAAACAGATTATATTTTTTTAAATAAAAACTCTAAAAAATTGTTACGGTAAAATTTATGGATTTTTCAGAAATTGTTGATTTTCTAGTGAATTGTGAAATATCGAAATTTATAACTATTAACATTATAAAATTATAAATGAATTTATGAATCATGGATGATGTATGGATGGTGAAAACACACATTGGTTTGAATTATCTTACACTATTTACTATATTTATTAATAGGAATCAAAAAAATATATTCATTATCCAAAATTAATAACAAATGAATATAATAATGAATAACACAACTACCCTCTATAAGTACCACCAATCACCAACCCTTCCCCTCACACTTCCAAATCAATGTATATTTTATAAATTCAATCCAATTATCTTCTTTATACTCTTCATTATGTTTAGTATATTCTGGTCACTATTGAATACCATTCCCATGTTTCGAAAGGTGGTTCTTAAGGAGGCATTATTTACGAGATAAAATATAAGACTTTTTATTTTAAATAATTTAGTTTTTAACTCCTATTTTACACCAGTATATAATGTGTCATGATAAATATATGTTCATATATATATTATAAATTAATTTTATTAATGGAGTATCCATCATGAAACATAATTTCTTCAATTTTAATCATAAAAAAAACATCTTTCATTGTATATCAAGTCACTATCTTCATTGATGACAATTATTATTTTTACATTACACCCATCAAAGATGGTCATTAAAAAATTAAATATGTTAAACAAGAATTTATAAAATCTATTAGAACATTAATCAGGTTCTAGAAATAATTCACAATCATAATAATAAATAACAATGAGAAACCAGTTTGTGATGATCAATAAACACCAAAATAATCTTATCACTTATCATTAACATATTATCAAATGATTAATCCAAATGTTAGAAAAACATATATAAAATACCATATAATATAATGAATCTATATTAATGACATTTTATTCAACATCTATAGTTTTACCACCTTTTAAAAAACACATTATTATACACAATGGAACCGACCTTGAATCATTTAAAACAATGCTCCAAAAACAAAAAATAAAAACATTTTAACTCATAAAATGATCTGAATGAAACATAAAAAAATAAAATAATAATAATTTTTTATTAATATGTCAATTATATTTTAAATGAATCTAGTTCAATTATCATTGACATTATGTGTAACTGAAAACAAATTTGTAAATTTTGTAATTGATATCTTCAGACCTCTATTTTTTCATTTATTTTTCATTTTATCTCTTTTCCCTATCTAATTATTCATTAATCTGTGATGATCATGCATTCATTATAAATGTACATAATATTTGTATTTGTCTCAATTTATCTTTCATGGATGGGTAAATGCCTATTTTAAAATCGTGATACCAAATTCCCTAGATAATCTAACTCAATTAATTGGAATGTAACCATTTCATGTCTATTTATATCTAAACTCTATAAAATATTTTATGCCACCAATGATTACCTAAAACAAACATATTTATACTAAGAAATAATCTTAGATAATTTTTTTAATGAACATAATTATTATTTTATCCCATTTTATGACCCTTTATTTTATTCCATAAAACCATACTTATGCCTGAAATTTAAAATGTTTCTACCAATATAATTATTATATATTATTCATTGGTAAATAATTAGAAATGATATATATTCTAAATTAAAATGAATAACTTAAATAACATCTATCAATGATACCAATTCCATAAGTCACGTAGTTCTGCTTTGGGACATGATTATGACTCCAATAAGATTCCATGGGTAATCCTACATGTATTCATTATGTTTGATTATTTATGTGTAAAAATTATGCATGAATATGTTATTATGGAAATTTCCATAGTGGTCTACAAGGAAAGGGGTAATTTTTTTCTCATTAGATGATATGTATATGGTTAGAGAGTAATCATAATCCATTATGGGATATTGTCAACCATGTGATATAGAATTGGTATTTTTCCTTGACTCATGTTTATGTATTGTTATATGATGCTACCACATACAAATAATTACTTGATTATGTGGTTTATTTTCAATATGTTATGATTCCAAATTTCTATTCACGGTTCCTTCCTTTTATGTTATAATGATATTCCATATGACTTAGGTGTTATGCTTTATTACCTTATTAACTCCCTTACATGGCATTTTAACATATTCCTTATGTATATATACTCCTAAGGTTATCCTATATATAATCAAATATCAATGAAGGTTAGTAGTTCATTATTCATATTAATAAAATGATTTTTTATTCATTCGTTGAGTATTCTAATTACATATATTCTCCTCTAATGGAAATATATATTTTTATCATTGCAATGAATTTCAAGGATAATTAGATTTACAATAATATGATTATATGTGTAAAGGATATGGACACAAAAAATATTCTGTATTGGTTTATGGGATGATACTCAATCAACAATCAGGGAAAATGAGGAGTGGTAACGATATTTACCTCTTCGCACTCCATTAGTATCACAAAATAGATTTTACCTTAGGAATTATCTTTGTCAAAATGTTGTGATAAGATGTAGATATAAACCATGGGATTGGACATGTACTAGATTTACATGGATACAATATCATGAAATTATGATCTATACATTATTTATAAGAGTGGAAATAGTTATATGAAATCCTTCATTGTAGCGATTGGATGTCAGTACGGGTGAACCCAGGGGAAGGAAATTTATCCCCCTATAGTGACACATCTAGATTGGATAACATTACAATGTTGGTTGATTAAATTATTCTTGACTTCAATTATGTTACCAAATATTTGTATAATTATACATTGCTTGAGTGGTATGACATCCTGCTAATTTACATTTCACAGGATGTCCAAACTTTTAGGATTATAAACCCAAAGACTGACTTTTTTTGTTTACGCTAATTTTCACCTTAAACATTTATTTTAATAAATATATTTCTTCATATATATATATATATATATGTTAATATAAATATATATTTGTATATATATTTAAAAATGATGGATATTTTCATAGTTTACTATGATCTAATGCCTAGGGGTTGACTATGGTTTCTTATTTATTTGTGTTTGATTTATCTTTCAACATGTGTATCAGTTTGGAAAAATATATTTAATTAGATTGCACTAATGAAAACATATTTGTATATTCAACATTGGGGATGAATACTGTGATTATTTCTCACACCAAAATATGATCTTCTATGTGTGTGAAAACATTACTTCTTATTTCCAAGATGACTACAAGTTAACTGGTCGTTAGGGATATGGTCGAGAGTGGCATGAACGAGTGGAGTCCCTCATGTAGAATATTTTGACCATGTTGGAGTATCTTATCAGTTTCTTGGACACTAGTTATGGGGAATGGTTCAGAATTTTTAGGATATCCCTATTTGTTTTTTTAAATATTCTTTATGTAATATTTCTTGTATAGAAGTAATATAGTGTGACTAGTGTTTTATTTGTCACATGGATGTTTGAGATTTTACATAGTTTGATTAAGTATTGATGAATTTTATATTAATGTATATTTATAACATCAATATTATGATTATTTATAGTATGTATGATATATTCTTCTTTCCACTATGTTATTCAGATATTAGGGTAACATCTCCCCAATGAACCACCATTAGTTCCTTGTTTCTAGTCAGCTACATCTGGAATATGTGGTGGAACACTTTAGGCCTCATAGTTAACATTCTTAAATCACAAATGTAGTTAAATCTATGATAGGATATTATAAAATGGGATAAGAGGTGTTTCATTCCTTTTTTTCTTTTTATGATTGGGTACACATGAGTATTATTAATGTGTCATAACCTGTGACAGATACCAGACTGTAACATTTAGAACACATATTTCTGTAAGAATTCATGGTTTATAGGGATGATGTATTTCTGCTATAATCTATGATGTTATAGTTGAATATTATTTTTTCATTAATATACATACATACTTTGTAATTTTGAAAATTTTTTATGGATTTTAGGCTTCTGTTTTACTATAAATAGGATATCTATTGATTTTGAATAACAGTCTGAAAAGGAATGAGATGTCCCATTCCTCATATCTAGAATATATGATTAAATTTTTTAGGCATTTTAGTGTTTTATTATACTGATGATAGAGGAAAAGTTGTTAAACTATAAATAGAAACAAAATTGTTGTTTTTTAATATTGGTTCTTAGTGGTTATCTAATCAAATTGGTCTCAATTATATTTATATATCTAACATTGTTGGGGAAGTTGAAGCTGATATATGTCGAGATGTGTTATGGTGGGGAAACTACTTAGTCCTAATAAATATGAGTTGGAGAGACCCTAGCAGGTTGGTATGTAACTGGATTCTTAAATATTATTACATTTAATTAGTTCTACTATCATTATTTCAGTTATATAAACATTTAGTAATGATCTATACAGTGTTTTCAAGAATATTTTGGAATTTAATTTAACATCATTAATATTTATTTTTGATTATCTTGGTGGGTCAAATGGTATTATTTTTAGGAATAACTAAACATCCCTAATGAACAATTCCATGAGGGGAGCATTGTCATATGCAGATTTCCAGTCAGTGTCACTTCATAATAACTTATACACCAGTATCAGGACCTCCATGTAAGAGTTTCTTAAGAATACGATCAATGAATATTAGGGGTATGGTATAATCATGTTAGTAGTTTGAACCTCATAGGTAGTTCTTCTTATTTTTCTATTATTGATAGATTATATTGTATGGGGTAGGTGGTTTGACACTGTGAACTAGACATTATATGTTTTTGTTAGGGAAAGGCTAGAGTCGTAGTGACACCAAATGTGATTTAGAATCGTTTTTTTCAATTTTATTTACTTTAAATGAAAACATTCATGAGAGATTATAGCATGGGTTTGTGGATGTCATTTTATGAAATATCATTGGTTGTATGCTCGTTCTCTGATTGGTTAATGGTTACATCTTGGTTCTTTATGATATTGGTATGGTGATGCCTTTTGTTTTTTATATCGAACATAGGGAGATATTTTTTTAGATTGGATTTGGTTGGAAGGACTATATAAGATCCTTTCTTTATTGACTATTATTTATTCAATCACTAATTTTGCCACATAATGGTTAGATTCTCATGATCAAAACTACACTTTTTGACAGCTAATTTGGAATAAATCATCTCAAGTTTATGGAGCATGTTTTTTATGAGGTTTACCATGGGGGATTTGGAGATTTTTAGAATAAAATTCAATGTATAGTGTTGATATAATCTTTTATATGGATGGATTATTGGATTTGGAGTCAGGCCATAATGATACATTCTAGTTTCATATTGTTCTATTTATATTTTAAATCCTTCATTGGATGTTTGTAAGTCATGTAAGAGTTGTTTCAAGACATTTAATGGGAATTTCTTCTTAGCAGTTGTCTTTAATTGAAGAAATTATATTAGTGGTAGATCATACATCATGGAATAATAGAGAGCAGTGATACTAAAAATTCATGATTAAACATGGACACTTGTTTTTTTGAGACATTGTGTCAGGAGTTTGTTTGAGGTATATATATTTGTTTTGTTATCGGTGTGGCTTAGAAGGATATGTAGATTTTTATTTATTTAATCATTGTTTTCTCCAATATTGAAATTATCATTCACTACCTTGAAAACATCTTGTGTACGATGAAAGAGTTTCATATATATATAGATCTTATTTTCTTTTTATTTCATTTCATACATTTGAGGGTGGATCCTTTTGATATTGTTACTGAAGAGCATTATTAGGATAGCCTTTTGTTGGGGATGATACCATTGATGATTGAGGGTGGTGACTGTCACGTGTTCTTCAAATTTAGTATTTTATGTAGGTCATTTAACATTGATACATGTAATGAGATGATGATATGGGTATTCCTTTGGTGAGGATTACTATATTTGTCATATTTATACATATTCTTTAATGGAAGACTATATGACACTGTTGGACTAGTCATTTGTATTTAAATATTTCATTGATTTTAAATAAAATTATTATGATAAGTATACTACTTGTTTTTTCCAAGGCTTTATGGGCATGATAATATTTTTAGTCAATATATTTTAATAATAGTGTTTTTCTGTTGTATAATTTTGAATCGAAGTTAGAATTTTTTCATTCATAGTAGTTTACAGGGTAAAAATGTAATATTACCACTGAACATTATCTTGGAATATTTTTTATAACTGGCCTAGTTTTTATGAAATTTTGTGTTAAACCTAGACATGTTATTATTGGGATTCAATACCATTAAAATTTTAATGGAATAGTTAATTTTTAATATTTTTAATCAAATATTAATTTATTTATATCAAGTTTTTGAAAATATCATTTGAACAGAGCATTAGATTGAGATTCCACCTACTCAATTGAGTGTTGTATAGAGGGTATTTTCTAGGAAGTGGAATAACTCATGCAAGAAGTGGGCTCTGTAATGAGCTACATTTCCTTCTACTTTTCTTTTCTTATTTTTCTTTTCATTATTTTATTCTTTCATTACCAGGATTTTAACATGTCACAAGTTTGTTCCCCACTCCCCCAAACATGAATGAGAGGAAAAAATTGAAATTTTGGTAGGATATATAGGGAGGTAGAAGAAGCAAGGTACCACTATAGAGATATGTTGGAGCTAAACCATCTTGTAATGGCATTGGATTGAGGAAACAGATGAAGCATCAGAAGATTATTCCCAACAACATTATTATTTTACGTTGTTTTCAACAAATATTATTATATTTACTATTTTGAGGTTTTAAACCCCTATTATGAAAAACTGTTATTTTTTGTGGACCAAATTATAGATTATTTGGTTATAATGATGGGTTTAGGTGTTGTGATAGGGTTTCTATTCAGAAAACCCAATCACACAGCTTGTAGATTATGCAATTTGGTGTTTAATTTACATATTAGGTAATGATGATATTTATAAATGTTCACACCCTATATAGTGTATACACACTATATAATAGGGATTATCAATTTAGATGAGACCATGAATGATATGATGTGTAGGGTCACATGGCCATATAGAGTACCAGCAAAGTCATACTTTCGATGTTAAGACATGTAAAGGTACGACACTACGAAAAGGACATGGTAATTCCTTGTGTGGTATATGGGTTTTTATACCATGAGGGTTACACACTTCACATTATCTACCTGATTTTTAAAAACCATGTCTGGCTACCGTGAACACCCTGATGGGGATTTCGGGGTACATGTAGTGTAAGGTGTATACATGCCCAATAACAACCCCTTAATTGTAATTTTGTTTTTATATATGAATATGTACTAGAGTAAAAATATGACACTTGGTTAGTTCATTTTTAGAATATGCCCATGTAGATGATGATAGTAAAACTGTTAAGGTGATTTGATGACTTAATCGAGTAGTTACATGCTTCATCATAGAAAAACTGGTTATTCATATGATAATAGAATTTATTTATATATAGAGTGTGATATGAATAAATGATATATGCCATGAGATAACTCCAATTAAAAGGATTTTGAATCATTCTCCTATAGGAAGTCATTGTTTAGTGTTTTTCCCTTCTGGACTAAGAGGCCCTGAGGTTTGTTGTTTTCTATGATCCACTGTTGGATGAAACTATATAATATTATTATGGTTCCAATGTATAATTTATTTACCTATATGTAATTCTGATGATACCATTTAGTATTATTCAAAATATTTTGATTTTATAGAGGGTACAATACAGTACTTCATTACATATATACTATTCTAAGGATTGTTTGTTTGTATCCAATATTTATAATCGTTAGAGGTTTCAATGTAGGATTTTTACATTAACCTTCAGAAATTTGGTTCCTAAGTATGTGGCCTCTCTATTTTTTATGCGTTTTCCATTGGGTGCCCATATGTTTTAATAATTAGGTGAAACTATATCATGTTGGGGGAGAGATGGTAACCAGCGACACCATAAAAGGAATACCAAACATGTAATTCTAGGAGGATGCAGTGGTAATGGTGGCTTTAAGAATTTGACCATATTAAAACTTTATTTAATCTTTCACATGTTTACTATTGATGTACCGATTATAGCTATATTATTTTACTAGTTTGGGGATATTGTTCTTGATTTTATGTCATTTATGTATTAGGGTCCCCAAATGTATTTCCTAGGATACAAATTGTAATCCCATTATTTTTTATTTTTTATTTCTCAAATTATTCCTTGGTGTCTATATTATTAACCTATGTTTCTGATAATTATCCATGGTATCCCATAATTATGATACACAGTAAAGTCATCCTTACTGATTATAATCATAAAATATTATTAACTCTTAATTGATAGTGATGAAAACTCACTCAATGATCGATTACTATATAGTAATGGTATACATGGAGCTACACATTATTTATCTAAGATATAATAATGGTTTATTATGATTTATTGGACGAAGGGGATTATTAATCACTCCCCAAATAGAGACCTTGTGGGGAGTTAATGTTGTCTTCTCAGTGAACCTAGGGCTCAGACATGTATCCCCCTGTGGTGATATTTCATGCCCATAGACAATTCCATCCCATTAAAATAGTGGTATTGTCGATTCAAATTATAGATCTAATGATTGAATTAATTATTAAAATACTTAATTGTTTGATGTCCACATCCATCCCCTTCCAAAGGATATCCAGACGATTAGGATTACAAACCCATAGATCAACAACATCTTTTTTATTCTATTTTAACCTTATGTATATTAATATTTGTGTGTGTGTGTGTGCATACATATGGGAATGCATATATGCATGTAAATATTAATATACATTATGGATAATTTTCTAATCGACTGGGATCATTTTCGCATGGGTCATCTAAGCTTTCATTTCTACTTGGGATTGATTATCATCTCAATTGTGCATTGTCTATGCTAATCATATTGGATGATCATGCATTTATTAAGAAATATTTATATCTTCATAGTTGGTGTATTATGTAGATATTATTTTTAACCCCTGTACATGAACCCGGGTATGTTTGAAGACCTTAGGTATGGATTTCATGTTGAGAACATATGTTATGGTTGATATGGAAGAGTACTAGAGTTTTATGATTTAGTGGATCCAATCCTGTTGATTCTTGTTAATGATATGGAGTAAGAGGATAGTGTCTTGTCTCCAAGTAATGTGGTCTGGATCTGAGTTGGTAGGGGAGACTGATACAATTATATCAATTTTTATTAGCTAATTATTTCTGAAGATTTCATTGGTGTGTTCATCCGTATATTGAGGATGCATTTCATGTTGCCAGGAATTCCCACATTCCAAAGGCAGGTAGCATATGTCACTTATTCATGTAAATTTTCTCCTTGATCAAAACAGTACGTTGGGATATCAGCTCCTCCTTCCATGGAATCCTCCTAAAAACTCATGGACTATTCTATGTCTCCCTCATTGACATAAGTCGTTTTTATTGAATCTCTTCACAATACCATGTCTTTGTAGACACCTGTTAATTACGCTACATCTATTAAGACATTCCAAGGGGTCCAGTCAGGGCAGCAACCTTTGGACCTGGGAGTAGTCAAGTTGGACACCACTGGATGGTTAGATGTTGGAACACTGATGTGTCTATTTTCTTCTTTTTATGAAAGTTCTTGTCGAGGTCATAGAATAATATGGAATCCCACGTCATGTGTGAGGAATTTTATGTCATAGGGATGACTCAGAGGATTTCTTCCGCTTATCATGTTTAACACAGGGTATACTTCTACAATATCATCTAGCAGAGACAGGTCAAATTGATTAGAAAAACCATAAAAGTGGATCAAATGGGTGTAACACCAAGAGAAAACACTGATGTTGGGGCTAAAGCATCGTTAGTTACACGATTTCTTCTAAGTGTAGTGAGAATGTGGGTGACATGATATCACCAGGATGTGGCAGCCTGGGTATGAATCCAGATATATGATGGAGAGTTGAATGAAGTGGATATGGATGGATATGTACTTTCGTGAAGGTGATTGTAATGATTGACATGAGCCTTAAAGAGACCTCATATGTATTACTTTGGCAAGGAATCAAAGCACACATAGTTCGATGGGATGATGGGACATGTGATGTGCTTGATCCTCAAGGAGGCTTCATACAAACACTTAATACGAGACATGGATCAATGTCCATGTAGTTCAGTGTGGTGGTATAATATCATGGTGTATTCATAGAAAGATAACCTGACAACATACTGGTTCTTATGCATGGTTATCATCCCAGTTTGGTCTGATTCTACAGGGGTAGACCAAAGACGTGTTTCCCATTAAAAAGGATTGAAATTTCTAATCATCTATTGTGGACTAAAATAGATTACCATCAATTGGAGATCATAATGGATTACCAATGGATAACGATCAGAACACCTAACATTGGATGGAGATCATATCAGATTACTGCTATATGGGGATCACAATGGCTTATCCATGGATGGAGACTACAACGGCTTACCACATGATGTGGATTAAAATCGATTGTCATTGGTTTGGGATCACAACTTTTTAATGATGGATAGGGATTGAAATGTGTTATTGTTATATGGGGTTTAACCTCATTGAAAATTCCTACATACCCTTCCATAGATACAAGGATCAAATGACACGTAGTTCGACAACTTTGAGTTTACCATCATGCTAGAAAAAATGTGGTTGTATAGTTTAAAATTATTTAGGACTAGGGTGGACTGATGTGGGGTGGTCGATACTGATGGGTGTTGTTCTTGTGCCTTAGAGAGGCTTCTTATGTAACTTTCATAATAGACAAGGATCAATGTACACATAGTTCAGAATGAGTGATGTTGTTTAACATCATGTGTGGTGAAGGAGAACTGACATGAAGGGTCGGGATTGGGAGGTTTTGGCCTTGAACCTCATGTAGGATTCCTATATACCGTGTCTATGTGACAATGATCAAAGTCCACATAGATTGGGAAGTCTTGAGGATTTAATACTATGGACTCCCGTGATGGATTCCATATTCAATGCTTACTCTAAACCTATGTGATTCATGTTTAGTGTGAGAATCAAGAGGCATAAAAGACCTGACGATCATGTCACGAAAGGTGCGTTCATTGAAAGTGGACTGGGGCATACACTCAGAAGCTACCCTGGGTGGAAATAGGGGCTTATAAAAAGTTAGAGGCCCATGGAGATGGATATTTGGACTTACTCTATGATGGAGGACCGATGGTGAAAGATGATATAGTGAGAGGGTTATGGTAATAGAGTCTCATGTGCCCATATATCCTCTAGTATTTGGAATGGATGAAGAGAAGAGATAAAGGGGAAATACCTCCCACAACAAATGCTAGGGGATTACACCATTATTATTTCCCTTCCCTGTGGATAGTCGCTTCTCCAACCAATAGGATCACATTCCATGTGGGGAATATATCACTCCCTTAGAAACATGGGGGAGTAGAGAATGTCTATGGTGGGGTTCCTCACGTGTATTTCCTGAGTTAGGCCTACATTTTAACATCATGTTATAAGGATGATAGTCTTGAAAATTTATTGTCTTACAGCTCAAACGATGCGGGTTCACACCACACCCCTAGGACATATATAATTGATACCCACCCACCATTGGGGAAGGGATGGAATCATCATTTCTATGAAAAGTAAATGTTGTGGAGGCATCCATTGAAGGGACCACATTAGTGTGTTTATGCGATGAAGTAATATCCATTTGGGAGCCTATACGAAGAAGCATGAGGCTTAAAAACAGAATGTAAAGAACCTCCCAAAGGGACCATGAAATCACTTTGCATAAATGTGGAGGGTCGTACAAGAGATGGGCTTGCGAAGAAAATTGGTTCATAGGAAGGGAATTCGGCATGCTCTAGTGCCTGATGTAGTAGAGGTTCTTCATTAAAGGGTGTGACTAACAAAGTGGGGTGTTCTATCATAGGAATATGGTATATATGAATATGAATGGTGCTTTGCGATGTAGAATGGATTTCACAGAGTAAGACTTAGAGGACAAAGGGTACTGTGAAAAGAATAGCATTGTGATGCAATGTGCTTCTCGTAAAACAGTGACCTTTCCTAAGCATATGGTTCACATGTGGCATGTAGGCTTCCCGATGGGAATCCCTACATGAATATGCCATGTATTTGAGATAAGGGAATGGTTCTTTATTATTCTCATATACCTAGAACAACTCATTTTTCTCATGGTTTCACAGAGCAGATGGTGCGTTATGATTTGAGAGTAGATAAGGAGAATGGTTGGAGTATCCATCCATTTTACATGATGGTAGCCCCGTATATATTGGCAAGGGGTGGAAAAAATCCGTGAAAAATCGATGAAAATACATGTGAACTCCATGATCAGTTGTAGAATGTGTCAAGTTTATCCTAACCGCAGAGTCGACCATCATCCCCTCCTCATCATAGATCTCTCCTTGGTTTTATGTGTGGTGCATGCTAAGGCTTCTCTCAAGTTTGATAGTACCGTGGAGGTAGATTCATATTCCTCTGTTGTGTAAAGCACCTAGTCAAATTATGTCAAAACTGCGGAGCCTCCCACCTCTTTACTCCATGATGACTATAGAGGGGGATTCAGATTCACATTGGCAGCGGTGCCAGGGTGCTCCATGAATAGGCTCTGGGAGGCATCCTCTACGGGATGGGTTTCTTCATTGCCTCATTTTTTCACTGCATATATTTAGGTGCAAATAAATGCCCCCCCACAGACATGGATCAGTGGAGAAAACAAATGTCAATGTCTAGGTTCAAATAGCCAAAAGATATAGTTTAATTAGAGATCATGAATTTTTAAAAGTGTTGTGATGCACGTCTTGGGATCCCCACAATGCTGATCACAGCTTGGTGTGCCACAATGTCAATGGGTCGTCGCCTATAAATAGAGGAGGCTAAAATAAATTTTGCCCTTTCTCATGTTTGTGTTCTTGGAGATTTTACTCCCAATTTGCGAAACTCTATGTCCCCTGGGATTGCTCTTTACAAATCTGGCCTTTCTGCTGCAAGGTGCAGAGTGAGTCCTTGGATCAACGAGTGTTCACTCCATGGCATATATCTGCATGGCTTGTGGAAGGGCTCTGTGACATATCTCTACAATCTAGCTTTTTAATAGGGCGTTACGATATAGGATAAAATTCATAAACCTGAAGACTAAATGGCTCAAAAGGGATCTTTCAGGGGGTCCACAAGGATGATGCCTGAAGAGAAGAAATAAATAATAAATTGTTTATTTGGGAAATTGTACGGATCCTTTCAGTCCCTGACTCACTAGTAGAGTTTTTTTAGATGTTAAGAAGAATTAACCTATATGAAAAATGCATCATCTTTATGGATTCGGTCTAAGAGATGGGGTTTTAATTCTGGATGTAATTAGTGATGAGCCTTCCTACTTGTTTAAGAGAAAGTTGTGCCATCACTAGTGGTTTGGTGTGGCCAACATCCATACATAAGAGAATTTTACATATGTCAATGCAAATTTCCTATATAACCACCTAAATAACATTTATGGGACATAATTGTAGTTGGAGACACCCCCCCACTATACCACACCATATTAAAGGAGGTCATGGGGAACATAGAGGAAGGGTGGACTAATGAGTAGGATTTTGACCAGGGTGGAAATTTCACATATTACTGGGCATGTGACTACTAGGTATGTGCCTGATATGAAGAGTTTAGTGTGGGGAAAAGCCATGTTGCCCTGTATGAGGTTTTTTGGGCTTCCCAATTTTACATCTACTAGACAAATCAACTAATGATGGAGTTGTTGAGTAGGTGGTCATCGATGACCAATATTTTTCATTATCTCCATGGAGAGGTTGGTATCAGCCTTTGGGAATTTCTCCAAATATTGGGGGTCATGTTACCAAGGCAAATCTACGACGAGTTCATTCCGACATCAAATACATGTGACGACCCAGTGTAGATACCACCACTAGAAAATTAATTAATGGACCTGATGATCAGGGAGGATAAGAATTCGGTAAGGGATGCCAAGGTTAAGTAGTCGTTCAAGATGTTTTAGAACACCCCTAAAGATAGATAGTTTTTCATGGTGCCCTAGACCAGCATGAAAGGAGCTCATTGCGGAAAAGTGCATATATATTGGTGGGTTTTGGAGGAATTATACTCAACGACATGGTAATTCAGTGTCAGTACAGAGAAGCAACCAGTGGTTAGGTTGGTATCGTTCATTTCAGTACATATCTATGAATTCATTATTTTAGCGAGGGAGAAAAACGTGGGCATGCATTCACAGACATTCATTATCGAATCCACTTTTGATATGGGAGAGCAGTTCAACCTTGGAATCCAAATGCTATCCAAGCTGTATAAGTTGTTGCGGCACATCAGTGAAGGGAAGAAGCCATATGGGATAGGTGGGGAGTTCCATATTATATATAGGTCAATAACAGTGTATATTTTGGGTGTGTATAAATATCTGAAACATATTTATCCTCCAGGTTTAGACATCCGACCAACCATTCTGAACACGGGAGGTAGTTTCCCAACTTAGCTTAGCCTGTAGTTGGTGCTGAACTTGGTCTAGAAGGTGGACAGGTTCAACTTCCAGATGTTCCCATTATCAATTAGCATCTTCACTAGTGATGGACAAGGAAAGAAGGATCATCGGTCCGACCTAAAGTCTTTTTGGGGTGGAGTTGTAGTGTCCAGGGTTGACAGTGAACATCTTTCCGAGCCTTAAACCCTGCACTACTTCGCAAGGAAGTTACAATGCATGTAGATGTTGATCCCATGAGTTTACATGGGAGTTTTCCACATGAACCATCCATATGTTATGAGTAATATGTGGCTCATGTTCACACAAGTGGATGGGAAGATGTATAATGATCTGCCACCACCTATAGTCATCTAAGTTTTGGAGAAGGATTACATTAAGAGAAGTGAGGCTGCCCACTCGGGGGAGATTCCAAAGCAGCATGTTGTTCATACCGGTGATGGTGTCCCACATTAAACTCAAGGTCATGGATGAAAGGATTCATGTACATCTCATGCTGGAGGGGATAAAGTGATGGCGAGACACACACCAATCAAGAGGAAAAAGTCAGTGGCAGACCTAGTAGTCTATGAGGATCAAAGATGTCTAGATATGAGTCCACCCATAAGGTTTTGTAGGATGAACCCCTGGATACAGGGAAGCGACTACTCTATATAGACGTTCCATAGAAAGTTTTCTTATGAGAGACTTTAGACTTCTGAGATATCAAAAAACAATTTCTCAATACATCCGAGATGTGCAAACCATTGGACCATCTCAAGAGTTATTTTATAGGGATAAGTCTGTTTAGGGATACCTTTGTGGTATCCCTAGTAGAGGGGGGAAGTACCTTGCTGAGATAGAGGATTTTTCAAAATCTTTAGGGCTCTGCACCAAATGATGAATTGTGTGAAGGTGTTTCTATATAAAACGACCCCTCCATTGTATTCATCTTACAAATTATGAAAATAATTCCCTTCTACCAGAAGAATAAGAAGTGTCATCCTAGGAGATGGCCGATGGAGGGAGCCCTATGTTGGAGGGTGATAATGGAATCTCAGACTCAGTGTTATAAGAGTTTGTAGAGGCCCTTGAGGTTAACCATAAACAACTTTCCCATAGTCATCATTCAGGTCATTTTGTACTTCTCAACGAAATTATGACCAATGGAGGAGGGCCTCATCACAATACTCGCTCCCACCCAATAGTAGATGAATATGTAGGAACTTCAGAATCTGTGCTTGTGGCTATGGACACTAGTAAAAAATTGGATTTATCATCACTCAAAACGGTCTTTATCAGCACTAAAAAAGCATTTTCAATCTTATAACTGATAAAGGGGGGTCCCCTTTATCAGCTATTTTTCAGAATGGATAAATGTGCATGTTATTAGCTATTTTTTAGCACTGATGAAGGCATATTTTATCAGTGCTAAAAAAGCACTGATAAATAGCCTTTCTACTGCAAAAAAAAAATTTGTAGCAGCACACCCAACAACACCTGCAAAAAAATTCAGCATCTCAGAAGTATAATCATACAAAATTAACACATAAATCCTAATTTAATTACACCAAGTATACACATAGACCATTAACACATATTTCATAAGTTAATTAAAAACATAGAAAATTCTATTTAAAATTAAAGGGTTTGGGGTTGTTCATGGGTTTGGGGTGGCTGTCCAAGGGGGTAGGGGTGTCTGGGGGATGGCGGTGTCCGAGGGGAAATGGGTTTCCAGTGGGTGGGGGTGGTCCAAGAAAATGGGGGCTATCCAAGGAGGGTGGTGGTGTCCAGGAGGGGTGGGGGTTTCGAGGTTGTGAGGTGGTGTCTAGGAGTGGGGTGTCTAGGTGAGGGGGGGGGGGGGGGGTTATGGGGGTGTCCAGGGGTGTGGGCTAGTGTCCAGGGTGTCGGGGGGGCTTTCCATGGGGTCGGGGTGTATAGGGGTGGCGGCCATCCAGGGGGTTGGTGGGGCTGTCCCCGGGGGGTGGGGAGGTGTCCAGGGGGTGTGGGTGTCCAGGGGGTGGGGGTGGTCCAGGGGGTTGGTGAGGTTGTCCAAGGGGGTGGGGTGGTGTCCAAGGAGGGGGCGTCCATGTGGGGGGTGTCCAGGTGGGGGTGTCTATGGGGTGTCCATGTGGGGGGTGTCTATGGGGTCAGGGGAGATTTCTATGGGTGGGGGTGTCCAGGGGGGTGGACTAGGGGGTGGTGGGGCTGTCCAAGGGGGGTGAGATGGTGTCTGGGAGTGTGGGGTGGTCATCTGTGGGTGGGGGTGTCGAGGGGGGTTGGGGGTATCCAGGTGGAGGGATGGTGGAAAAGAGGGTTGGGGGTGCCTTCCAGGCGGGGTGGTGGTTGTCTAGGGGTGGGGGTGTTCGGGTGGGGGATTTCTGAGGTGGGGGATGACTCATACATGTCACAATGGTCCTCGGATCATTCTATTAAAGGATCAATACAATCTGAATGCGTTTGGTCATATTTCTATAGGTCATTTGTTGTTTTCACATAAAAATTTTGTCCATATTAAACAAAAGTGAGACCTTTTGAGTGATACCGGTCACACCGTGCCTCAGATTGATGTGGGAAAGACTCATACACATCAAAAAGGACCCATGGATCTTTATATTAAAAGATCACTTCAATACAAATTCATTTGGCCAGATTTTTGTAGGTCAGTAATTGTTTTCTTTGAAAATTGTGTCCACATTAAAAAAAAGAGAGACCCATTGAGTTATACAGGACACACCATGCCTCAGATTGAGGAAGGGATGAATTTTACGCATTAAAAATGACCCGTGTAATTTTCTCCTAAAGGATCAATACAATCCGAATGATTTTGGTCAAATTTCTATAGGTCAGTTGTAGTTTTCACATAAAATTGTGTCTATTTTAAACAAAAGAGAGAATCATTGAGTAGGACTGGCCACATTGTGCATCGGAATGAGGTGGGGTTTACTTGTACATGTCCCCAATGAACCTTGGATTATTCTCCTAATGTATCAATACAATACTAAAGTGTTGGTTATATTTCCGTAACTCAGTTGTTGTTTTCACTTAAAATCAATCCATTTTAAACAATTGAGAGACCCTTTGAGTGGTACCGGACACACAGTGCCTTGGATTGAGGCTGGAATGACTCTTACCCCTCACAAAATACCTGTGGATTTTTACCCAAAATGATCAATACAATCTGAATGCGCTTGGTTGGATTTCCATAGGTCAGTTGTTGTTTTCACTTATAATTGTGTCCATTTTAAACAAAAGAGAGACACTTTGAGTGACACCGGACACACTGTGCCTCTAATTGAGGTGGGGATGACTCATACATGTCAAAGAGGACCCATGGATCGTTATTATAAAGGTTCAAAACAATCCAAATCTGTTTGGTTGGATTTTCGTACGTCAGTTGTTGTTTCCACTTAAAATTGTGTCCATTTGAAATATAAGAGATACCATTTGAGTGATATCGGCGATGCTGTACCTCAGATTAAGGTTTGGATGACTCATACACGTCATAAAGGACCCGTGGATCATTATCCTAACGGATCAATACAATCTTCATGTGTTTGTTAGGATTTTCGTAAGTCATTTGTTGTTTACACTTAAAATTGTGTCCATTTTAAACAAAAGAGAGACACTTTGAGTGGTACCGGCCACACCGTGCCTCGGATTGAGGCAGGTTTGACTCATACACATCCCCAATGAACCCTTTATTTTTTATCCTAATGGATCAATACAATATGAATGTGTTTGGTTGGATTTAAATAGGTCAGTTTTTGTTTTCACTTAAAAATCTATCCATTTTAAACAGAATAGATACTCTTTGAGTGTTATTGGCCACACAATGCTTCATATAGAGGAGGGAATGACTCATACTTGTCCGAATGGACCCATGGATTGCTCTACTATAATATCAATACAATCCAAATGCATTTCGTTGGATTTCTGCAGGTCAATTGTTGTTTTCCCTTAAAATTGTGTCCATTTTAAACATAAGACAGACCCATTGAGTGATACCAGCTACACCATGCCTTATATTGTAAATAGAATGACTAGTAAACGTGAAAAAGGTAATGTGGATTGTTCTCCTAAAGGATCAAGACAATCCAAATAAATTTGGTCATATTTCTATAGGTCAGTTGTTGTTTTCACTTAAAATTGTTTCCATTTTAAAAAAAAAGTGATACCCTTTGGGTGATACTGGCCACACCATGCCTCAAATTGAGGTGGGGACAACTTGTACACATCTCAAAGGACCCTTGGATCGTTCTCCTAAAGGATCTAGTGAACTTGAAAGCATTTGGTAGTATTTCCATATGTCAGTTGTTGTTTTCACTTAAAAATATGTCCATTTTAAAACAAAGAGAGACCCTTTGAGTGTTGTCAGCCACACCGTGCCTCGGATTGAGGTGGAGATGACTCGTACACATCACAAAGTACCCATCACTTCTAGAAATGCTGTTTTTCCCATTGGGTGTTTACCAACATGTTTCTAAAACCGTTTGGCTTGAAGGATTAAGAATGCCTTTACCAACGGTTCATTGAAACCTTTGCGAAAAGCCACCCCTTTGCCAACGGTTTCTTCAAACCGTTGGTAAAGTGGTGTGTTAATCACCCTTTTGCCAACGGTTCTGTTGAACCATTGGGAAAGGGTCACCCCTTTGCCAACGGTTTCCTCAAACCATTGGTAAAGTGGTCCTTAGCATCTCATTCCCAATGGTTCATAAAAACCATTGGGAATTATTTCCCCCAAATCCAGCCACGGGGCTCCTCTCCCCGATTCGCACAGAAACCTAATTCCATCCGCTCCACCGCTCTCCTCTCGCGAAATCCCCTATCCGAAGCGGTGAAAACCATCTGAAATTAGGTATATTTTCATTTATACACATATACTTCCTTATTTTTTATTGTTATTGCTTTAGTATTTTAGTTTTAAGTTATCAATCCACCTCCAGCTCTCTGCTACTCTCCAAATCCCCCATCCGAATAGGTGAAAACCCATTTGAATCATCTCAAATCAAGTAATTTTTTATTTATAAACATATGGTAGCTTGTTTTTATTATTATTGTTCTAATAATTTAGTATTAACTTTGGATTTTGATGTGACTTCAACATGTAAAATAGGGAAATGAATAAATATTTTGTTAATTAATTAGTTTCCCCTGGAATATAAGTTGTGTTATAATGTCCATGATAAATAAAAGGGTAATGTAATAAAAGACCTTGAATAAATAAATTGTGGAAGTTGGGGTATGTTGCCTCTATGAGAGGTTTTTTGTTGTGTTTCGTTGTATGTTGAAGGCTGTTTTATGGGGATTGAGGTGACCAGTTGGGATTTGTGATATGTGGGGTTGTAATGTGATGGTTAGTGGGCATGGATGTGTCATGTGAAGTTGTATGATAGTGATGATGTGTGGTGGTGTTGTGTCGTGTGGAGGTTTTGTGTGATGATGTTGTGGTGTATAATCTGGTGAGGTGGTTTTGGTTGTACGGTGGTTTGTGATGTGCAATATTTTTATTGTGATATGTGGTTGTTTTGGTGAGATGGTCGGTCGATGTAACATGGTGTCAATGGTTATTGTGAGATGGTGAGTTGTTGTGTGGTGGTTTTATTAGTTTCCTGGTTATCTATGGAATAAATTGTGCTGTTAAAACAAAAAAAAATATATTAAATAAATGAGGTGGAATAGAAATGGATGTGTGGAAAATGGATTTAATTAATTTAAAATTAAATGAATGGACAATGTATGTTTGAATGAAGTGGCTTATAAATGAATGTGAGAAATGCTATGCGTCTTGTGTGGTGGTGGTGTGGTTTATGTGTTTTATGGTAGTAGTGAAGTGTTTGATTATGTAGTTAATGTGAACCCATATGTTAAGTATTTTTTTCTATCTATATATCATGTATTTTTATGTTATTTCTACACATTCCAGGGGGGTGGTATGTCTAGGTGGTGGTGGTGGGGTCGTAGGGGAGGGGGGTGTGGGCTGTTTGGGAGGGTGGGCGGGGCTATCCAGGGTGGGTACGGGGTGTCCAGGGGGGTACGGGGGTGCACGTACACATCACGAATAACAATTAGAATGTTGCACGGTGGTTTCTGGACAATCTGTTGTCGTCCGCTATGAATTTGACCGTTGGACGCCCGTTTTGGCCGTTTATGACACCCGAACTGCGTTGTCGGTCACCACGGGCACACGTCATGTCCGATTGACGTACTGTCTTCTCGACCACTTCAGAAATCACAGTCCCGTATTTTTCGACTGATTTCAGGCCATTCCGACTTCGTTCGGCACATTTGGACCCCCCTCACGCGCGTTTACAAAGCGAGCGCATCACTTAAAACACAAATATTGAGTCGTACCGCGCACACCGCACGTCCGATTGACGTGCTGTCTGCGTGTAAACATCACGAATAATAATAAGAATGTTTCATGGTGGTTTCAGGTCAATCCGAGGTTGTCCTCTATTAATTTGACCGTTGGACGCCCGTTTTGGCCGTTTATGACACCAGAACTGCGTTGTCGGTCACCGCAGGCACACGGCACATCAGATTGACGTGCCGTCTTTTCGACCACTTCAGAAATCACAGTCCCGTATTTGTCGTCTGATTTCAGGCCATTATGACTTCGTTCGGCCCGTTTGGACCCCCCTCACGTGCATTTACGAAGCGCGCGCATCACTTAAAACACGAATATTGAGCCGTACCGCTCAAACCGCACGTCCGATTGGCATGCTGTCTGCGCGTACACGTCACGAATAATAATTGTAATGTTGCACGGTGGTTTCAGCTCAATCTGAGGTCATCCTCTATGAATTTGACCGTTCGACGCCCGTTTTGGCCGTTTATGACACCAGAACTGCGTTGTCGGTCACCCCGGGCACACGTCACTTCCGATTGACGTGTCGTCTGCTCGACCACTTCAGAAATCAGTGTCCCAATTTTGTCGTCTGATTTCTGGCCATTCTGACTTCGTTCGGCCCGTTTGGACCCCCCTCACGCGCGTTTACGAAGCGCACACATCACTTAAAACACTAATATTGAGCCGTACCGCACAAACCGCACGTCCGATTGGCGTGCTGTCTGCGCGTACACATCACGAATAATAATTAGAATGTTTCTCGGTGGTTTCAGGTCAATCCGAGGTCGTACGCTATGAATTTTACTGTTTGACGCCCGTTTTGGCCGTTTATGACACCAGAACTGCGTTGTCGGTCACCACGGGCACACGGCACATCCGATTGATGTGCCGTCTGCTCGACCACTTCATAAATCACTCACCCGTATTTGTCGTTTGATTTCAGGCCATTCCGAAATCGTTCGGCCTGTTTGGACCCCCCTCACGCGTGTTTACGAAGCGCGCGCATCACTTAAAACACGAATATTGAGCTAGACCGCGCAAACCGCACGTCCGATTGACATGCCGTCTACGCGTACACGTCACGAATAATAATTATAATGCTGCACGGTGGATTGAGGTCAATCCGAGGTTGTCCGCTATGAATTTGACCGTTGGACGCCCGTTTTGGCCGTTTATGACACCAGAACTGCGTTGTCAGTCACCGCGGGCACACGGCACGTCCGATTGATGTGCCGTCTACTCGACCACTTCATAAATCACTCTCCCATATTTGTCGTCTGATTTCAGGCCATTCCAACTTCATTCGGCCCGTTTGGACCCCCCTCACGCGCGTTTACAAAGCGCGCGCATCACTTAAAACACGAATATTGAGCCGTTCTGCACAAACCGCACATCCTATTGACGTTCCGTCTACGCGTACATGTCACGAATAATAATTAGAATGTTGCACTGTGGTTTCAGGTGAATCTGAGGTCGTCCGATATGAATTTGACGGTTGGACGCCCGTTTTGGCCGTTTATGACACCAGAACTGCTTTGTCGGTCACCGCAGGCACACAGCACGTCCGATTGATGTGTCGTCTGCTCTACCACTTCATAAATCTCTCTCCCGTATTTTTCGTCTGATTTCAGGCCATTCCGACTTCGTTCGGCCCGTTTGGACCCCCCTCACCCGC
Organism: Viscum album; assembly: GCA_963277665.1. Classification (NCBI taxonomy): domain Eukaryota; kingdom Viridiplantae; phylum Streptophyta; class Magnoliopsida; order Santalales; family Viscaceae; genus Viscum; species Viscum album. The sequence continues at coordinate 7,039,249 of OY728148.1, read as the reverse complement.
GTTTACGAAGCACACAAATCACTTAAAACACGAATATTGAGTCGTACCGCGCAAACAGCATGTCCTATTGACGTGAAGTATGCGCGTACATGTCAAGAATAATAATTAGAATGTTTATCGGTGGTTTCAGGTCAATCCGAGGTCGTCCGCTATGAATTTGACCGTTGGACGCCCGTTTTGGCCGTTTATAACACCAGAACAGCGTTGTCGGTCACCATGGGCACATGGCACGTCCGATTGACGTGACGTCTTCTCGACCACTTCATAAATCATTCACCCGTATTTGTCGTCTGATTTCAGGCCATTCCGAAATCGTTCGGCCCGTTTGGACCACCCTCACGCGCGTTTACGAAGCGCGCACATCACTTAAAACACGAATATTGAGTCGTATCATGCAAACCGCACGTCCGATTGATGTTCTGTCTATGCGTACACATCACGAATAATAATTATAATGTTTCACTGTGGTTTCAGCTCAATCTGAGGTCGTCCTCTATGAATTTGACCGTTTGATGCCCGTTTTGGCCGTTTATGACACCAGAACTGCGTTGTCAGTCACCGCGGGCACAGGGCACGTCCAATTGATGTGCCGTCAGCTCGACCACTTCAAAAATCACTCACCCGTATTTTTCGTCTGATTTCTGTCCATTCCGACTTCGTTCGGCCCGTTTGGACCCCCCTCACGCGCGTTTACGAAGCACGCACATCACTTAAAATACGAATATTGAGCTGTACCGCGCAAACCGCACGTCTGATTGACGTGCCGTCTACGTGTACATGTCAAGAATAATAATTAGAATGTTGCACGGTGGTTTCAGCTCAATATTAGGTCGTCCCCTATGAATTTGACCGTTGGACGCCCGTTTTGGCCGTTTTTGACACCAGAACTGCGTTGTCGGTCACCGCGGGAACACGGCACGTCTGATTGACGTGCCTTCTGCTCGAACACTTCATAAACCACTCTCCCATATTTGTTGTCTGATTTCAGGCCATTCCGACTTCGTTCGGCCCGTTTGGACCCCCCTCACGCGCGTTTACGAAGCGCACACATCACTTAAAACACGAATATTGAGTCGTACCGCGCAAACCGCACGTCCGATTGACGTACCGTCTGTGCGTACACATCACGAATAATAATTAGAATGTTTCACGGTGGTTTCATCTCAATCCGGAGATGTGGTGTGGCCGGAACCACTAAATGTTTATGTCTTTTGTTTCAAAAGGACGTCGTTTTAAGTGAAAAGCATCAACTGGCATACGGAAAACTGACCAAACGCATTCCGAATCTGTTGATAATTTATCCCAACAATCCATGGGTCATATGTGACGTGTACGAGCCAACCAGGGATGAATCTGAGTCACGGTCTGGCTAGGATAAGTCTACGTGACTCTCTTTTGTTTAAAATGGACACCATTTTAAGTACATACGAAAAAACGAACAAACGGATTCGGTTTCTGTTGAAACTTTAGGAGAACGATCCATGGGTCATATGTGATGTGTAAGAATCAACCCTGCCTCAATCCGACATGCGGTACGGCTGACACCACTCAAAGTGTGCGTCTTTTGTTTCAAAAGGATGTCATTTTAAGTGAAAGGCATCAACTGACATACGAAAGAACGACCAAAATCATTCGGATTCTATCGATACTTTAGCCCAACGATCCATGAGTCATATGTGACGTGTATAAGTCAACACCGTCTTAATCCGAGACGCAGTGTGGCTGACACTGCTCTAACTCTGTCTCTTTTGTTTAAAATGGACATGACTATAAATGAAAAGAACAACTGGCATACGCAAAACTGACCAAACACATTCGTAATCTTTTGATAATTTATCACAAAGATCCATGGGGCATATGTGACATGTAGGAGCCAACCCGGGATGAATCTGAGTTGCGGTGTGTTCAGGATTAGTCTAAGTGTCACTTTTATGTTTAAAATGGACATCATTTTAAGTACATACGGGAAACCGACCAAACGCATTCGGTTTCCATTTAAACTTTAGGAGAACGATCCATGGGTCATATGTGACATGTACGAGTCAACCCCGCCTCAATTGGAGATGAGGTGTGGTCGGTACCACTCATAGTGTCCGTCTTTTGTTTCAAAAGTACGTCATTTTAAGTGAGAAACATCAACTGGCATATGTGTTGGTTGGTTGGTTTTCATTATTTGTATGTGTTGGTTTGTTCTCTATATATATGCATTATATGTGTTATAGGTACAATAATTGGATTAAAAAATGAATTGAAAACGAGGGCATAATTGGATTGAAAATTGAATTGAAACCGAGGGTGAATGCCCAAAAACCAGACCTGCTGTGCAAATTGCAGGCTGCTGTGCAATTTGCACAGCAAAGCCTATGCCAACGGTTTGAAAACCGTTGCCATAGGCTCTAAGTAGCTGTTTTTACCAATGGTTCAAGGAACCGTTGGTAAAAACACCCTATCCCAACGTTTTGAAACCGTTGGGATATCCTGTTGAATGGTTGTTTTTACCAATGGTTCATAGAACCGTTGGTAAAAACGTTTCCCAACGGTTTGTAAACCGTTGGGGAAAAAAATCTCTGTTGATTTCCCAACGGGCCAAACCGTTGGGAAAGGCCTTTCCCAATGGTTTGGCAGAACCGTTGGGATAGGTTGATTTTTTTCTAACCTATCCCAATGGTTCTCTGTAAACCATTGGGAAAATCCTTTCCCAACGGCTTACTTCCGCACGGTTTGGAGAACCGTTGGTATAACAGATACCAACGGTTCTGCATCCTTTCCCAACGGTTCTAAACCGTTGGGAAATTCGGGATTTCCAGTAGTTCATGTATCATTTTCATAATGGATCAAGACAATCTGAATGCATTTGATTGTATTTTCGTAGTTCAGTTATTGTTTTCACTTAAAATTGTGTCCATTTTAAACAAATGAGAGACCCATTAGGTGATATCGGCCACACTGTGCCTCAGATTGAGGCAGGGTTGACTCATACATGTCACAAAGGAACCGTGGATCATTCTCATAAAGGATCAATACTATCCTACTGTGTTTGGTCAGATTTTTGTAGGTCAGTTGTTGTTTTCACTTAAAACTATATCCATTTTAAACAAAAGAGAGACCCTTTGAGTGGTATCAGCAACAACATGGCTTGGATTGATGTGGGGATGAATCTTACACTTCACAAAGGTCTCGTGGATCATTCTAATAAAGGAATAATGAAATCCAAATGTGTTTTAAAGGATTTTGGTTGGTCAATTGTTGTTTTCACTAAAAAATATGTACATTTTAACAAAAGAGATGCCCTTTGAGTGGTCCCAGCCACACCATGCCTTGGATTGAGGTGGGGATGACTCATACACATCACAAGGGACCCATGAATGCATTTTTTTGGATTTTTGTTTGTCAGTTGTTGTTTTCACTTAAAAATTTGTTCATTTTAAACAAAGATTGATCCTTTGAGTGGTGTCGGCCATTCCTTGCCTTGGATTGAGGCAGGAATGACTCGTACATATCCCCAAAACACCAGTGGATCGTTATACTAAAGGATTAAGACAATACGAATGCATTTTGTTGGATTTCCGTAAGTTAGTTGTTGTTTTCACATAAAATTGTGTCCAATTTAAACAAAACAGATATAACTTTTGAGTGATACCGGCCACACTGTACCTCAGATTGAGGTACGGTTGACTCATACACATCAAAAAGGATTATTGAATCATTCTCATAAAGGATAAATACAATCCAAATGCTTTTTGTTAGATTTCCATAGGTCAGTTGTTGTATTCACTTAAAAATATATCCATTTAAAAAAAAGAGAGACCCATAGAGTGGTCCCGACCACACGGTGCCTTGGATTGAGATTAGGATGACTCGTAAATGTCATAAAGGACTTGTGGATTGTTCTCTTAAAGGATCAATGAAATATGAATGCGTTTGGTCAGATTTATGTATGTCAGTTGTTGTTTTCACTAAAAAAATTTATCCATTTTAAACAAAAGAGAGATCCTTTGAGTGATACCAGCCACACCATGCCTCAGATTGAGACAGAGATTACTCATACACGTCTCCAACGCACTAGTGGATCATTATCTTAATGTATCAAAACAATCCCAATGAATTTGGTTGGATTTCTGTAGGCCAGTTGTTGTTTTCACTTAAAATTGTGTCCATTTTAAACAAAAGAGAAACCCTTTGAGTGGTACCGGCCACATTGTGCCTTGTATTGATGCAGGGATTACTTGTACATGTCAAAAAGGAACCCTGGATTGTTCTATTAAAGGATCAATTCAATCTGAATGTTTTTGTTCATATTTCCATAGGCCAGTTGTTGTTTTCAGTTAAAAAATTCTTCCATTTAAAAAAAAGAGGGATCCTCTGAGTGGTACCAGCCACATCATGCCTCAGATTGAGGTGGGGATGACTCTTACACATCACAAAGGAGCATTGGATAATTCTACAAATGGATCAATACAATCTGAATGCGTTTGGTCAAATTTCTATAGGTCCGTTGTTGTTTTCACTTAAAAATCTGTCCATTATAATCAAAAGAGAGACCCTTTGAGTGGTGTCGGCCACACCGTGCCTCGGAATAAGGTGAGGATGAATCATAAACTTCCCAAATGCAACATTGGATCATTCTCGTAATGTATCAACACAATATAAATGTGTTTGGTCGGATTTTCATAGGTTCATTATTGTTATCAATTATGATTATCTCTATTTTAATCAAAAGATAGACACTTTGAGTGATACTGTCCACACCATGCCATGGATTGAGGCGAGGATGAATTTTACACATTACAATGGACCCTTGGTTTGTTCTATTAATGGATCAACACAATCTGAATGTGTTTGGTTGGTTTTCTATAGGTCAGTTGTTGTTTTCACCTAAAAATCTGTCCATTTTAAACAAATTAGAGAACCTTGAGTGGTAATGGCCACACCGTGCATCGTATTGACATAGGGATGACTCATACACATCCCAAAAGAATTTTGGATCATTATCCTAATGTATCAATACAAACCCAATGCATTTTGTAAGATTTCTGTAGGTCAGTTGTTGTTTTCACATAATCAATTGTCAATTTTAAACAAAAGAGAGACCCTTTTATTGGTGTTGGCCATACCTTACGCCAGATTGAGGCGAGGATGACTTTTACGCATCCCCAATGCACCTGTGGATTCTTATATTAAAGTATATACACAATAAAAATGTGTTTGGTTAGATTCCCATCAGTCAGTTTTTGTTTTCACTTAAAATTGTGTCCATTTTAAACAAAAGATAGACCCTTTGCGTGGTAGTGGCCACATCGTGCCTTGTATTGAGGCAAGGTTGACTCATAAAAGTCCCCAAAGCACCCATGGATTGTTCTCTGAAATGATCAACACAGTCCGAATGTGTTCGGTTGGATTTCCATACATCAGTTGTGGTTTTCACATAATACTCTCTCTATTTTAAACCAAAGAGAGACCCTTTGGGTGGTACCGGCCACACTGTGCCTCAGATTAAGGTGGGGATTACTTTTAATTGTCACAAAGGAGCCATGGATCGTTCTCCTAAAGTATCATTGCAATCAGAATGTGTTTGGTCTGATTTCCATAGGTCAGTTGTTGTTTTCACTTAAAAATCTGTCCATTTTAAACAAAAGAGAGACCCTTTGAGTGGTGTTAGCCACACCGTGCCTCGGATTAAGGATGCTTTGACTCGTACACGTCCCCAATGAACCTGTGGATCTTTTTCTTAAAGTATCATCAAAATACGAATTTGTTTGGTTGGATTTTCGTTGGTTAGTTGTTGTTTTCACTTAAAATTGTGTCGATTTTAACCAACAAAGAGACCCTTTTAGTGGTATCGACCACACCATGACTAATATTGAGGAGGGTTTGACTCATACACATCCCCAATGCACCAATGGATCATTATATTAAAGGATCAATACAATCCAATGCATACAGTTGGATTTCCGTACGTCAGTTGTTGTTTTCAATTAAAAATCTATCCATTGTAAACAAAAGAGAGACCCTTTGAGTGGTACTGGACACATCGTGCCTCAGATTGAGGTTGGGATGACTACAACATGTCACAAATGTGCTTTGGATCATTCTCCTAAAGGATCAATTCAATCCAAATACCTTTGGTCTGATTTTTGTAGGTCATTTGTTGTTTTCACTTAAAAATTTTCCATTTTAAACAAAAGAGAAACACTTTGAGTGGTGTCAGCCCCACCGTGCCTCAGATTGAGGTGGAGATGACTCGTACACGTCCCCAGCATACTCGTGGATCATTATTTTAATGTATCAACAAAATAAGAATGTGTTTGGTCAGATTTCCGTTGGTCAGTTGTTGTTTTCACTTAAAATTGTGTCCATTTTAAACAAAAGAGAGACCCTATGAGTGATACCGGCAAATCTGTGCCTCAAATTGTGGCGAATATTACTTGTACATTTTACAAAGAACCCTAGGATCATTCTATTAAAGGATCAAAAAAATCCGAATGAGTCTGGTTGGATTTTCCTAGATCAGTTTGCTGTTTTCACTTAAAAAGTGTCTATTTTAAACAAAATATAGACCCTTTGAGTGGTAATAGCCACACCGTCACTTGGATTGAGGTGAGGTTGACATGTAAACGTCACCAACGCACCCATGGATTGTTCTCTTAATGTATCAACATAATATGAATTTCTTCAGTCATATTTCTGTATGTCAGTTGTTGTTTCCACTTAAAAATATGTCCATTTTAAACAATAGAGAGACCCTTTGAGTGGTTCATCATTCTTCAGTTTGGTTAGTGCATAACAAATGTTAAAATAGGAAATTGACTCATTGGAGAATGGATGTTTTATTTAATAACAATTACAATATTTGTACGATCATTTACATACAACAATGCATCATTTATTAATCCAGTTAAACCCTCTCAAAAATGACTGGCGATTATACACATCCCTATGTCAGATCTTCGTGGTTTTTGTGTACAATATACCATCAAGTATGCGGCCCACTAATTTCTGAACACATCTATATCATCTTGGGATTATGAGGCTTTTAAGCATTCATATTAGTACTGAAAAATATAAAAATAATGAATTACTAAATAAATTAAATGAACAAGTAGTAGTTTTTTGAAATACCTTTTTATGGATGCTAGTTTGTTGATGAAAAATGATCTTTATCATAAATATACAAACATAATAACTGCAATAATTATCGTTTTTTGTTTAGGACACTACAAAAAAACTTTATCATTAGGAGAATAAGCGACTTGTGTTGAGATTTGTTTGGATAATGAAATTTTATTATATATACCCTAATATTTGTCCAGGCGTAGTACATTCTCACTTCCTTATACATAGCCCCTTTCCTCATTCATTTATTAGTCGATAATGATCTAACACCCTATCATAATAGAATACTTAGTAAAAGATAATATAAATTATATTACTTGATGTTTAGACCTAAAACATAGTATATAGTGTCTTACAGATTCAAAAAATCCATCATGTGTAGTCAGTTTGATGGATATCCTTTCATTGAATCAAGAAAATATATATTTGGAGTATCCATGTTCACCGCAATTAGCATCAAATGTTGCCTAAAAATAAAATAAATAAATAAGTTATAAAGGAAATGATAATACAATTTATATGCTTTAATCATGGATTTTTACCCTCGCATGGTTGGTATTTAGAAGAGTCTGTCATCTGTAATCATTCTTTCAAATGTTCTATGCAAGCCATTCACTATTTCATTATTTTTTGATGTCTCTAATTTGGTTAAATGCGATGATGTGGTATGAGGACTAACGGGTCCAAATATTAATTCACTGGAAAATTCCTTTAACCGTTTTTCATAAATACGTCTTTCAACAATATAAAATGCATTTAGTCGTAATTTTTACATTATATCAGCTTTTAGATAATTAATTCACAAAAGAATACCTTATATATATATTTATAACTATGACACCTAGCCTACCATTTTCATGGTTCTCATTTACATTTTTAGAAGCATCTAAATCATAACTATCCTCTCCATATATATTCTTTTCAAAAATCACTATATGACTACTACCACCTCTTAGCTTTGTATCCACATGAGTTTTCAATGTTAGTTAATGTGGATAGAGATAGGTGGTGTTATTGTGATTTCAAGAGCTCCTTGGGATTGGTTGGTCAATCCTTTAGATGGTTTGAGCCGAACTTTTTCACCCCATTCCATTTCTCCATCTATAATAACATTCATTGGTTCAGACCCTTTAATCATTAATTGTTAAATGTTTTCTAGAAAAAAATGAAATATGTACCTCTTTGGCCACATGTACTCTTACAAGTTGGGACGGCCTTGTGATGAATGTCCCAATTTCCTTTTGACCGTTTGAATATCATAGTCATTGAGTGGAATAGGAAGATCTACATTTGGCTCAGGAGCTACAGTAATCATCACTTTCAGATGATCTTTTGGAAGTGGTTTATTATGCAGCGTGTCATCTGGGATGTTGAACAATGCAGCCCTCGCTATAAGGTGATAGGTGTGTGTTTATAGATATAAATCACAATCATTATCACCCTGTAGAATATTAGTACAAGAAAAGTATCAGTGTTTGGGTGATTCAAATTTCAGGGGAGCAAGTAATAGAATACTGATTACCATAGCAAAGACAGCTGTATGAGGAGAATGGATTGCATCAAAGCTGCTGGGGGTGGGGCGAGATCTTCACACGCTGGTTGTTCTTGAGTTGTGTCTTCTCCTTGCTTCCCACCCATTAATGTTGACAGAAATTCTCCCTTCCATTTCAACCATTCATCAAGGGTTGCTAGTTTTTCACACATTTGTTTCAATGTTTCATCTCTCATCTTTTTTTTCTTCTCAAAATATACTCGGGGTGTCACCCCAGACCCTGCAACTCTGACATGACTATATTTTTCTGCATGCTTCCAAGGTGTCGAAAATAGGTTTGCATCCGATATAGAAGTAGCTGATTCCAGTGATTGTCGGATAAAGAAAAATAACTAATTATTTTTATGTAATAGTAATTTAAAACAAATCTTATTATCATCGTGTCATACTTACACAAATTTCCCACAGTTTTTGTGTGTCCTCATCCACTTGCTTCCCTACATTATTCACATTTGACTCCATCAAAAGCACAGAACGTGGGATGGAAGTGCCTTTGGTTTTAGACTCATCAATCTACATATATAAAAAGAAATATAATTATGATGTTTTTTATTGGATCCTAAAAATATTACTGTAAAGTTTAAATTCCTTCCATTTTCTTTTCTAGTAAAGCGTACCCTATCCTTGATTTATGATAGGGGTATGATGGTTTTGATGCATGTTCTTTATTTTACATATAGATTTGTTGTTTCATAAATGTAATATTGACAATCAAATTGATAAATACCCATATCCTCAGACAACATATTATCATCCACAATGTATCTGAAACTTTTCATCCCCATTACGGCCAATAAATGTATCCCATGATTCTTTAGATATCTAGTGAGCATAGAAAATCGGTGGGTGTGAGTTTATTTTACCTTTGGAGTCTTTTAGGTGACAACTTGTTAAAATTTTTTGAAAACCTCGATGAATCCTTCCTGAAATCCTTAGTACGCAATCCTTGTGTGAATCGTATACTATAAATGTACTCTGCAAGAGATTGAGAAGAGTAAGACATTGTTTCATTATTTTAATTTCTAGTAAATTAAAGATATTAATTAATAATGTTACCGTAATTTCATCCTAGATCACAGCCTTCTCCCCAGCCACAACATACTTCCATGAATTTATGCCAATTGGCAGGTGTTGCTGAGTGAAAAATATTATGTATCTACTAAACATAGCCTTGTTGGGATACACATGTTGGCCTCATGAATCCCATCCAACATCAAATTTGATTCCTTTGATTTTCACCTTATGAACATTGGCTAACACCGTCAAATTATGACACACCTCTATTTTATGCGACATCGGTCCTTCATTCCTGACCATTTCATCAATATCAACATCATCTATGTGTTCACATGAAATAGTAGCAATGACATGTTCTGATGGTTATTGGACCTCAACACTATGAGCAGCAGGAGCCGCAGCAATAGGAGCAGCAGTAGCCACCATTGGAGTAGCAGCAGGAGCAGCAGCAGCAGCCGCGGTAGGAGCAGCAGCAGGAGTACCAGCAACCGCAGTAGCAACAACTTGAGAGACATGTTTAGCCTCAAGGTTAGGAGCACCAGAATGTGAAAAGGTCATTATATTCTAATGTGGTTGAAAAATTAACTTAGATTACATAAATTGAGTAATGATAAGATAATAACATGAGATAACAAGATCTATATTACAAATAAAATATAACCTGTTTATTGAACACACTTCCTTTTTTTCAAAGGCTAAAGGGATTTGAAACCTCCATCGATTATCCAAATCCTTCCATTGTTGTCACATATAATATTAAAAACATCATCTACATTAGAACCGCTATAAAATGATTGTGATGTACCACTAAAAGGATCATGCTCAACTGAATTTTCATCAGAACCTTCAGTAGTTTTAGATGATAATCGAACAATCGACCACTTTCGGGTTGCGGGATCTAAAACAAAAAAACATGTTCCTCTTGTTATTCTATTATAAACTATTCTTTTTTGTACCCTTATTTACTATAATAATCATTCACAACTCCCCATTCATCTATTTTAACACAATTGTTGTTATCAACTCATTTTCAATGAAAAATAGATCATTGGAATGTCGTATATTCCAAATCCCATATTAGTTTGATAATTCCAAAGTATGACATATTTGGATAAATTGTATTTTTGTCCTTACTACTAAGAACATGAATCGTTTTAGCCACTACTATAACTCCACTATTTTCCATGGTACTATCATCATCATGTTCATGTGAATAGAATGTATATACCTTAATTACATAACCACTGTAAGATAATACATATAAACTTGGTCCAGAGGCTAGCCATAAAATTCATTCTAAAATTGTATTCAGATATTCATTTAAATGCTTAAAAACATGGTCCGGAAACAATCCAATAAACTGATGATTTTGTGTATTTGATAAACATTTTTCAGCCCTTGATAGATTCAACTACCTAATAATTTCTTTCTGAGTTTCAATATATAGAGAAACCCCCCAACTGTTATGCAAAACATAAAGGTGGGCCTGCTACTATTCTGTAATACTGAATGACACAACATATCTTCAAGAAATTACCACACCATCAATGCATCCATTGTGACAAGATTTCAGGAGACCAATGATTTCCACATCATATAGGTATTCGGTACAAAATACAATGGATTCCTCAACAATATATCGCCCCACTATACAACCCTCTGGACGACTTTGATTTTTGACATACCCATTCAAAATTTTAATATACTATTCAATAGGATACTTCCAACTATATTGCATTGGACAACAAAAGTGAATCTCTCATACCAAGTGAATCATAAAATGAACCGTCATATCAAAGAATTTTGTTGGGAATAACATTCTTAATTCACATTATATGATGAAAATTTATTTTTCCTTAGCTTGAAATTTTGCTGGGTCTAATACTTTCTTACATATAGAATTGAAAAATAAACAACTTTTGGTTAAATTATAACGAACATTCTTGTAAAAAATACAACGTAATGAAATAATAATTAGATCTTGCAACAAAACATAGCAGTAATGTGATTTCAAACATTTTAACTTTAAATAATTCATTGAAAGAATGTTCATGATATTTTATGATTACCACTCTGGAAACATTACATCATCGAAGAAGTTTCAAAACTAATATCTCTCCTCTATAGAAAATGTATAAGCAACTAGAGGAAGAAACATTCAATTTTCACCCTTCATGGGAGAAAACTCTTCTTATATTGCCATGTTAACCATGTCCAACCGTGCCATAATTCCATCCTTTGTTTAGCTAGGGGAATTTATAAACATTCCGATAACACTGTCACATATATATTTTCTCCACATGTGTCACATCAAGAAAATTCCTGACGTACAAAAAATTCTAGTATGGTAATTAAAAAAAGATCTCTTTTTTCAAAAAAAATTCGTAAGGTTTTTCGAAAATGGTTTACCAAAAACAGTGTCTATATATTTTACTTTCTGAAACAGTTGATCATCTATTAGTGGAGATGGTGCTACATGTTGTTCTGAACTTCCATTGAATGATGTCGTCCAAGACAAGTACTTATGCTGACGAGGTAGAAATCTACGATGTTCTAAAAACCTAGTTTTCGATGAATGTTTCAACCAAATTGATTCTATATCATCTTCGCACATGGGAAACCCTTGAGTTCCTTTAATTCTATAGCCTGACAAATTTTCATAAGTAGGTAAATCATTTATTGTCCCATTCAACATTGCTCTCAACATTAAGTATTCACATTTATAATCACTATACAACATAACACATGAATTTCACTATAACTTCAAATCATCGATCAAAGGATACATATTAACATCAAAATGGTTACCTGGTTGTTTTGGTCCTGATATAAGCATAAATAACATGATGAATTTCCACATCATGCATAACCACTGTGGCAAGTTATAATTTACCAACATAACAAGCCATGTACTATGAGTTCATGTTTGAAAACCAAAAGCATTCACTCCATATATAGATAATGAAAGACGAAGGTTTCTCAGATCTTTTCCAAATTCAGGATACTCATGATAAATTTACATCCATTGAGGAGAGTCAGCTGAATGATGTAATCTCCCATATTTATTTATTTTGTCTGCATGCCATGACAATTGACTTGATGTTTCTTCACTTCTATATAGACGCCTAAACCTTGGGATGATTGGAAAGTATCATACAACTATTGTAGGATTGGATTCATCTTCCTTGTATCAAGAAGCACCAAACTTTTAGAATTTTGTAAGTGATTTGTTCTCTTTGTGAAACAATATATATTCATTTGGGCAGGCATGTATTCTTTCAGAAATCATATCCATCGAGTTTATAATTAGTTTAGCTTCATATGTCAGGATTGGGAGATAATTATCTTCTGGGAGCATGTCATTCATGATGGAAAGTAGTTCCGTAAAACTGAAAACACTCCATCCATTTCCTAATATCAATTTATATATCTTCAGTATAGCTGACGATGTCGTACACTTAGTGCAACTAGAAAACAATGGCATCTTTGCAAAACTCATTAACTTCTCAGACAATTTTGGGAAATAATGGAGTTCATTTTCAATTGTCTTTTTCATTTCCTCAATATGATCTTCATCATCATTGACATCTGTAATCACAACCTCTATATGGTCTTCTTAATTATCCATATTTGTATTCATAAATGATGATCCATAAAACGCAGTTTTATCCTAGCCAGTAGCTACAATCACCTTTTCTCCATGTTTCTTCCTAAATTTATAACTTTGATCTTTTCTGTGACATATCAAATGTTCTTTCAACTCCTCTGGAGTAACTAGTGTATAATAACAACAACGTAAACATGGAAAAAGTATTTGAGAAGGATCCTTTGCGTGATCTTTGCAAACTTGATGAACTCTTTCACTCTGTTCTTGTACTCTAGTGTCAAACTATTATCATCCATCCAATCTTCATTCATATTCATCCTATTTGAATCTCAAATATTAGTATTTATGGATCATGTATACATAACCAATCTTCCAAATACAATAGAAGAAAGCCACTTCCTTATAAGAATAGGGATTAATAGAGCCTAACCATTTCCAATAATGATTTGGAAATCAACATAACCAATATTGAACCCCCATAAAAATCAATATAGTTTCCAAATACAAAGGGGTTAAGGGGATAATCACATGTGTCATAGATTGTAAAACTCACACGGTATCATCCCCTATGGCTCATCCTACTCTATAGGGAAAACCCTTCTATAGTTAAATAGTCTATCCTCTTATACCTCACCAACCTAAATTCATATTGATGAGAAACAGTAGCCAAAATTATAAGTAAATAAAGTATTCTCATAATCTCTACAATATGGAATTCTTTAGATATAATTTCATTTGATACATTATAGTTTCCTCTAATCACCCCAGTCAAAATAAAAGAATAATCAATAATGATACATCTACCACTCCTAGGTCTATTCCCTACATTCAATATCATCATACATAAATACCCATATATCCACACATACACATTACACAAAAAAAAACCACATCCACATTATACCCAAAGAACCCATATGGATTTCAATCAGGTTACTCAACTCAAGTGGTGTTGTGTAAGAAATAATAATAAAATATAATAATTATATAGCCACACATAAATCTCAATATGGTCTTAATAATACAATAAACTCATGGTATCATTTCATCTATCAAAATACTTTGAAAGAGCCTATATGCGACAATATTCCAAAGTGGTGATGGTTCCTAAGGATGAAGTGGCGAAAACGCACCTATCGGGGTTCGAGGTCAAGTCACTGAGGTTGAAGGTGGACTAATACTCCAACATGGGTTCATTAAATATTTCAAAAACCATGTCCTGGTACCCTAGGATGTGAACCCACTGCTGGTGGAAGTGAAACTATTCCTGATGATCATTCCTAGAAGAAATGAAAACAAAGAGGTGGGAGTGGTTCGAAAAAACTAAAGCAAGATAAAAAACATGGTATTTGAGAATATGCCAGTGGATTTCATGTTGGATAGACACTTATACAGTATCCTCCACAATAGGTGATATCCCCTGTAGTTGTTGCACCATGTGAAACTGTCACCTGAGAAGCTAAGATCAATGAGGCCCTTCCCAGCCATGAACTGAACAAACTCCATGATGGCCTTACTATGAAATGGGTGTTTTCCTTTCCATTCCCTTGGGTTGGAAATGGAATTAATGCACCCAAAACAAACAATATATGGTGGCTAAGATCGATGTTATTTTGTTCACTGCATAGAGATTCCCTTTTAAGAGATTCATAACTTCCAAAAACAGAAGCCATAAGGAAAGAGTTGTCACCTTAAGACACCTTGGTAGTGATGAATTAGATGCAATATTAAACAGTCTCAAAAACCTATTTATTGTTCCAAAATACCCTTTTTTGTATGTTGTAAGGGTCAGAGTGTAGAAATCCATCCAACATAATATTCCAGGAGAATTATATGATTATTATAGAGATATTTGTGTTATTTGACAATAACAACAATGACATTATAATGTTTGATTTATATGGTGAGGATGTCCGATTTAACATGGGCACTAAGACCATGACCATTATATATGTAGATAAGAATAATGGGTATGATAGGGCTCTGGCATTGTATCTAGAGCTAGTTGCATTATGGAAGTGGGAGGATGATCTCTCATTGAGGTCCCTTGATTTTGAACATGTTCATAATCTCTTCTGGTTGGTAAGCTTTATATGAGTGCGAGATGGGGATCCAATGGGGCTAGGGAAGGATGGGTAATGAAACATGGGTGCTAGTGAGGGATTTCTCTCTAGACCCATAAGTATTTTGAGATAGATAAAATGCTCAAAACCAAGTGAGACAGAACAAACACTGCTAGGAAGGGGCCTGGGCACATTAGAGAAGTAGTCAGTAACCTCAGTGAGGGAGAAGGAAAAATATGGAGGAAGGAGTGGAAAAGATAGAATGCATGGTGGTATAGGAATCATGCCATACAAGTGCACTGATAGACAATGTCACTTAGATAACATGAAGGAATGAAGTGGCAACACCTTGAAGAAAATAGGGTCCAAGGTTTGGATGACCTAGAAATACATCAGTATGGGGTGATGTTGTCCTTTAAGAAAAATGTTATCCTTCATTCCATACATTCTGGTGACATGGTGTTAGATCTAACCGAATAGATGATACCTAGGAGGAATCTAGTGAAATTGAAATCCAAGTGGGAAGGACCTTAAATTTTTCATAAACATTGCTATGATAGTGTAAACTCATTGATCGCCATTGATGGTGAGCATATCAATATTTCCACCAATAGTAGGTTTCTAAAGAGATATTTCACATGAATAAACCATCCCATTAGTCTGAGATATATATATTTTTACTAAAAAACCAACATCCAAGTTATATGTTGTTAAATTATATGGTAACGTTTGCAGTGCATGATGTGAAACTATAGGCTTACCCTATGTGATAAACAGAAGATGACTCATATGATAAATATAGGACGATTTATGTTAGAACTAAGTGTGTATTTATTCCAAACAACTATAGGATATTTAATTTTGTTTTGACCCTATATCATTGTCCCATGTAATAAATCTGTCCCCTATGTTACAAGCATGTGATGCCTCCTGTGAAAAATAAGAAACACCCTATGCATTAATAATATTATACATCATGAGAAAATTATATGATGATTCGATAAAAACCATATTAGTCTCCTCATTTGGTGCAAACCCCAATTGTATTGTTCCCACTATTGGGTTAAAAATATAATATATATATATATATATACCAATTCTAATCACCCTCTTAGGGGGCGTAAATTCTATTAATATTCCCATAGATTATTCATAGGTTGTGATTCCCACAGGTCCTGATATGTAGAAAATAGAATGGGAATATCAGTAGACTAGTTTCATGTTTGAAATCCTCAAAACATGATGTCAAATTGTAGCCTTATCTATTGTCATGTACATAATATGCCTCACATGGTAAATATGATATGACATTTAGTCCCAGCTATAGGAATTTAAACTATGAAGATTGACATCCTAGTTTCTTGATGTGATTTTCTGTGAAATCTTGGTCATATCATTCCGATGTTAGACTAATAAAACATCATAATAATCATAAGACATTCAAATTCTTGTCCAAATTCTTTTACACATGATGTTAACATACATGGTTCATGTCCTCATTGCATGATGTAAAACTATGTAATGCCTTTATCCCCCACTCGAGAGAGAACCCCCTCTTGTTTTCGGTCTCCAACAACACTTATTTTGATAACTACATTTGAATTTATTCCAAATCATAAGAGATGTGCATGGATTTATTAAATTAATATCTCATTCCCAACAAGTCCATTGATCATTTTTAGGGTTGTTCACCATTATGATCATTTATAACGCCTTTTAAATGGTGCCCATATTCAGTGCATTCAAACACATGATGGGATAACTATATATTATTCAAATAAACACTGAAAATATCCTCATCACCTCCTTAAATCATTGATTTTATATAAATTTGGATCATCATCATCCTATTGCATCTGAATGGGATCCCTATGTTAATGGTGTATGGACTAAATATGCTCACATCTTACTTAAGTGAAATCCTTGATGGATTCCAAACAATATATGGTGGTTCCCCTATTTCAAACATAGTGATGGAACATGGAAAAAATTTGATCTCCTACTACCTAAGAACACATATTGGATGGGACATATTTGGCATAATGGTTTTGAAACCAGTGTTTTGATCATGTTCAATGGTCTTCCTCAATCCATCTACCTCTACTTTTCAATCTAGACCATCAAGTACATGATTTACTTCTCTACATTTTTTACCCACACAAGTGAAAATATTACTCCATTGGTATTACACTTTCATGAACCATACACATCGATAATATATGTCTAATACATTGTATTAAATTACCATAGTTTCTAAATGAGTATGTGTAATATGGGTCAAAAAAAACATTGCACACATGGTCCGGAAACACAAAGATGGAGGGCAGCAGAGGTCTGGAAACAAGAATATTGAGGGTGGCGGAGGTCCGACAACATGAAGATCTGGGGTGGTGGAGGTCTGGCAACATGAAGCTCGGGGGGCAGTGGAGGGAAGTCGTAGGGTTTCAATACCTCGAGAGCTTTATGTTGTAATAAAATGAGGACATTGTGTGAACAGTTTTATAAAATATGGGACTAAGGTTTGAATATCACTAAAAAAGATCTGATAAATGTCCTCTTTGTCAGTGCTATATAATTGATCATAAATCCTTCAGGTATGAGGGAAAACATTTTAGCACTGATAAAGATTCCATGTATCAGCGCTAAAATTTTAGCGCTGATACAAGGTTTCTTTATCAGTGGTTTTTTCTTAGCTGTCATATAAGATGGCATTTCCCTTTTCCATTTTTGTAGTAGTGGGAAATTATCGTGCCTAGCGTGGGTAAGACACAAGGGGTGGTCCTCCCAAAACCATCGTACTCCCCATCAAAATAGGGGAGCAATGCCTCAAAGTCCCAACAACAAAAACTCTATGGAGAGAACAAATTTTTTTTTTCTCAATATGTATTCTTCATATAACTGGTAAATGTAATACATTAATCAAGTTAACTGATGTTCATGCACTTTTGGTATACACAGTTCATCAAATTTACTAGGCCACCACGGCGAGGATTGTTGGGGATCATGGTATGCCTTTATAAGGGGAACATCGATGGTTGTAGAAGAGGATGGTCGAAATGACCAAACTGTGATGCTACTTGTAACAGTTAGGACGGTCAGCCGGACCGATCCTGAAATTATTAAGGTGGTGTTTGATAATGTGGATCAACAAGATGACATGGGTATGGACATACCTGACCAGACACCAGATAAAGATCCTATGAATTGTTTTTTCGAGGCATTCCCTACATATGAACCCATTTAGTAACTCCCCATGATTCCACGATATTATTCTCTTTGAATCATACAATAACTTGCGATGTACACAACATCGAGTTATAGCACACCAGGACAAACCAATCTTCTCATTATGAATAGTAATACAGAATTTTTGAAATTTTATTTTAAAAAATAGACATCCTTTTTTGATTCAGAATATCAAAACTATCTTAGTGTGAATTTTTGTTATTTTTCTGAAAAATATCAGGTTTTGATGAATAGTGAAAACACATCGTTATTGTTTAAAAGTGATATTTTATTTAAATAATTAGTTATTTAATTTAAATTTATATTAGGTAAAAATAGATACGTCATACTTATATCCATTCAATGTAATTAATTATGGTCATTTAATATTAATATTATATATAAAAAATTGTATTAAACATTTTGTTGTCTTTTACCCATCTTCTAGACACATTTTCAAATATGCATAAAATGTAATTTTAACAATTCTATGAACTAAATATCAAATATTTGAGAGACATGGTTGAAATCTGTATGAAAATTTGGTTTAATAAGATAGAAATAATTTTTGGTGAATAGTAACTTTTGACTTTTTTTCCACGGTTAAAATTAAGTTGGGTAATTAAATGTAAAAAATCATATTTTTATTACCCTAACACATGTATTGATTCTATTTTATTGTTGTATTTCGACCAAAAACAACATTAGGAATAAAATATGATCCTTTTGGTTCACTAGGATTAGATTAGGACATTTCTTATTATTTTATTTAAAGAAGAGTTAAAAGTGATAAATTCAATATTTCATAACTAAAACATTTTTAATATGGGGTTATATATGAGATACATTTGACTATAAATATTAATAATAAATATAATTATATTTCAAAAATAATTTTATTTTATTTATATTGTTTAGACAATAAATAGTTAAGTTTATTTATGACACAATGATGATGCAGTAATTACCTTATTAATGAATGAATATAATAATTGTTATTATAACTATCAAAATAAATATAAATTGATACTTCTGATGAAGTAAACTAATTTTATTGTTTATAATGACATGTTAATTTTGATTAAATAATTTTTTTGATGTATTAATTCTTTTCGTCTTTCACAAAAACAAAATTCCATGTAGTGTCAAAATTGACATAAATGAGTTTTTTAAAACAACAACTATTAATTGATATAATATTCTAAAAAATATAAGGTTCGGCCAAAGAACATAGATAATTTTAGGCATAATAATAATGAACCACTTGTAGTTCTATTGTTTTTTTATAGTATGTTTATAAACTATTTATTATATTAATACATGAATGCATAGAAATAGTTAAACTATTTAACTATGAGTAAAATCTAAAATATATGGTTAATATAGTGACCAAAATCTCTCTAAAAGATATTGGTTGATATTTTTTTAAACCACACATACCTTATCCTCTAAATTAATCATTTTGGAGAAATTATAAACTAAATATGATTATATAATAAAATAATATTTCATGGTTTTCCTAAAGTGACCATCACCACTCTTATATAAGGGTACATCCCCTTATCTTAATGTCACACCTCAAATGCAATTTGGATTAAATAAACCCTGCTCAAATAACCTCTCAACTACCCTCACTTATTCGAAGTGGCGTTACTTTTATTATAAATACATCTTAAAGAGCCCTTTTTATCAACTCAAAAGGAAACAACCAAAGAAGAGGTAATAATTTCACCACCTCTTTAAAAGTTCTTTTCATCTTCCACATCCTCTTTCATTGTTTTTTACATAAACAAATAATATATCTAGTAATATATAAATAATGTGATTTTATTGTAAATATGGTACAACCATATTCATTATACTATCCATCCTTTGAATGAAAAGTCAATCTACGTGCATACGTATAGCTTACTATCTTCACGTCTTGGTGTAGTTTGTTATTAAAACACTTCCTTATTTGGATTGGTATAATAATGAGTATACAATATTTAAATAATAAATATAACATGTTAATGACTCTATATATATGATATAACAACTAATTACAAACAATTTCACCACCAATAAAATAATATTGTTGCTCGTGTAAACGTACAGATTACCGTCTCCATGAACACAATGAAATTAATTCCCCATCATAACCATTCAAGAATAATTTAAATTTTACAATTAAAAATAATTTATAAGAATATAATATCATTCTTTATATTAATCAAATACATCATATCCATAAGAAACATGGCTTATGTAACCAAGCATATAAATGAAATCAAATCAGTTAACACCTGAAACAATGATACTACTAAAATATTATTAACAAAGAAATATTAGATGATCATATATGATATCATGTTTATATATGTGGGTCATGTATAATTTAATAACAATTATTTAACAATTATAGTGGATTTTAATGTATCATCGACCAAATAAAAGTACAAGGTAAGGGTTAATTCTACAATCTCTACATTATTCGAGATTGTTTATACATGAGTATCTATTAGGACCTCTTTATCATCCACTTATGTGCTTCTTAAAAATATATTTTAAAATAGTTTTAATATTTCCTAGAACATCGGTTAATGATATTTATACACTTGTTTTAATTTTTATAAAATTTTTATAAAGGAAACTTTTTGTCATTTTCTAGATACGGCCCTTTATGACCTTTTCGACACGATTAAATAAATGATGGTTTTTTAACTATTACTGTCAGGGAGGCTATTTTCCGACTTTATTACACTTTAATTGAATCCCATACAAAATTATAACAATATTTTAAAAATAAATGTTTTCTTTTATAATTACCTGACTTTTAAATGATTTCAAAATAGAAAGATTTATTTCTCTCAAACAGTTTTGATTTCATCTATGTCAACATCCGTGGATGGATTTTACACATATTTGATGTTGATTTGTTATGAAAAAATATTACATATTGTATTGAAGGTTTTGTGATATGATTGACTATGGATGTGTTATTTTTATACCGTTCATGGTTTATGGTTAAAGTATTAACATTTTGTATGCTAGTTTTAATACCAATATTAATGTTATGTTTCAACTTTTAATATTAGGAATACATTAGAAATAGTAAGTGAAAGGTGGAGCCCGCTATTACTCATTTATGCATCGGTAGGTCTTATTAGACAAACTAGTGTTTTGGAAAAATTCCATGGAAAAATCTTATTTGTAGTTTTGGCACATGGTCATGACTATGTGAATATGTTGTCCGACATTATGCATTCCATCATTATGAAATTGGCTATTGATGATTCATGTGATTATTCGACTAGTAGAATATGAATGTGAATAAGTAAATGAATTTATTTGACTAATGATTTCCATATTATGCTGAATATTATGTTTGAAATTCTTGTGTTTTAGTATTATACATTTCTTTAAATGTTAATTCTTATTTATGAATGTTTCTACTATATTGTTATCCTTAATGGGCATCTGATGTCATACCTTTCTGTGTTTTATATTTTCCATGATGTGAAGAAGTATATTATGATTAACTAGTTGGAATAGGCTAAGGTATATAAGATTGTTCAAAATGGGCCACAATGTTTATATTTATTTCACAATGTAACGTAAAACTTATGTTTGTATCTACTACATCCAAAGATACTAAACTGATTGATCTTTCGAAATTTGATCTCTTGTGTCCATGCCAATGTTATTTAATAATGCACCGACTCTGGGTAATTGGGATTGGGGCATTACAGTTGGTATCAGAGAAATTTTAGTACAATGTAGGGAAGCTGGATTTAAAAAATCACTTATTTGAGAACATTACCCTATCATATACTTTGGGGATTAGTATAGAAGAACTTCATAGAAATTTTCTAATGTATTGGTTTTGTGAGTTTTCCATGAGTTAAATCCCTATATCAATACGATCAGGTAGTGGCTTCTCTGATATAGATGTACCTAGGAGGGAAAACTCTGACAACGAGTTTATGGATTTACCTGGGGTATCCTGGTACATGACAATGTGCCTTGGTGAACTCTTGGATATGACATTATAGAGGGATATTCTTAGGATAATACACATTTCCATCAAAAACCATAATGAAGGATTTAAAATTATATATATTCTTATAGAAAACATTTTTATGATTATGGATTATATTAATAAATTGTAGAATTTATGTTAAGTGTTTTACAAGTTTGTAATAATGTATTGCGATTGAAAAACTATCTTACTATGTGCCATTTTTTAGAAATGGATCCTAGTAAAAGGAATGGAAACTCTATCAATGCCCATAATCCACATAGGTATTTCCCTCTAACTGGAGATAATTATAGTGGATTGGGTGATGAAACTAGTGTGGATCTACTTATCACCATAATGTGATGACTCACTCGGGTTATGAATAATAACCTTACTCGTATGAAGCACCCTAATCCACAATGTGGAGGATCAATTTTTGAGTGCTTCATGAGGTAACAACCAACAATGATCAATAAGACTACCAAGACAATTGTAGCTGAGCAGTAGAAAAGATTCACAGAAAACATATTTAATGCCTTGGGGAGTAGCAAAAGGGAAAAACTTGTCATGACAGTTTATCGCCTCATATGAGATGCAGATCAATGGTGGTCATTAATTCAAAACACAATGGAGGATTAAAAATTGTGAAATATGTAATGAAGGGATTTTAAATGGATTCTATTATAAAAATACATTCCTCATGACCATCAAGAGGATATGGACTGACAATTTCTAAGTGTGAGTAAAAAGAGGATGATAAGGTCACAAAGTATGAGGATATCATAACAAGGTTATCAAGGAATTAATCAAATTATATACATTTATAAAATTGTAAAATCGATCGATTCATTGATTTGAAAAAACCATTTCAACATAAAAAATTAGTCTCACAATCATTATCATCGTAAGAATATATTATATCATGTGTTATCAGGATGGAAATAGAATTCAATAAGTCATACGACTTTAAAGCAATGAAAGATACGAAGTGATATGTTGAACACTCTATAAATGAAAATAATGGGAATAAATGAAAATTTAAATATCCATCCTTCGGAAAATGTGGGAAGAAACACCCAAGTACTTGCCTGAAGGGAATGAGAGTTAGTTACATGTGTAGTGAAAAAGGCCACCAAGATCGTGATTGCAAGGGAATGAAATAGGCTATCAATGATGAATGCTACAATTGTAGAGAAATGAGGAATTATGGAAATGAATGTCCTAAGATCTAAACATAAATACCTTAGAAATGTCCAAGGGAGAAAGGCCAGGATTATGTAATCACTATTGCTGAGGTTGAAGCTGTGAAAGATGTGGTGGTAGGTAATTTAACGGTTTCCTAAAATTTTATCCAATGCTTTATTTGATTCTGGATCATCGCATTTCTTCATATATTCCCTATTTGAAAATAAAATTATATATTTTTAATTTTATTTAAAAATGGAGTGGTTAATGCATATTCATAAGGGAACTATCAATTCTACAATGTTTTATTAATTAGATCCCATTAGGGAATATAAATTTCAATTATCTTTTGATCTCATCATCATACCCATGACTGAGTTTTATATAATATTTGGTATTGATTGGATTTTGGATCATGATGCAAAACTTTATTGTAAGAAGAAGGATGTTACAATTTTTTATGGTGATAAAGAGTACCATATCTTTAGAAAAAAGATGTCACCGCCTGATTTTTATCTAGAGCCACCCCCAGTAGCTCTACTAAATTCAATTATTGGGGAGAAAGAGAGTGAAATAACTATGGGTTAGGAAAATAATGTCTAAATAGAGGATTTATAAGGCCTCGTCCCTTGAACATTTCTTAATATTGAGTTATTACAAGATTTCACATTGAAGATCATTTCAGGTTTAGTGTTTTAAAGAATTAGATCATAAATCAGGCATTACATTCCACATTTAAACAAGGTGGTTACATTAAATACAATATTCACTTTTACCATCAAAGGAAACATATTTAAAAAAACATGGATTCTTTCATGACACATTCTTGACACTATCATCACATCATTTACCTTTCCCTTGACCTGTGAAAAACATTTCAAAAACTTTGGATGTGCATAAAAATCTCAGTAAGGGATATAAAAGAACAAAATGAAAACATTAGTCCATGTATACATATGAATTATTGAATTCGTACTTTACTCATAAAACTTAAGAAAATGAACATACCTCATCAAATCATGAATAAATAATAGAAATCATAAGATATAATAGTAACTTGAAGCATTCATAACATTCTTACGTATGGAGTAACCCTCATGGTTACGTTTGAATACCCATCACAGTATATTCCATAAATATCATCGAAGAAACCTCAGTGTTTAACTCCTTTGTGTTACCCAATGAATCGGAGAGCTATATCGTGCTCACCCGCCCATAGTTTATCACAGAACCACCTGTCATCATAAGCAGTTCCCAAGAAGCATAACATAATCATACAACATAATACATACATAAAGGAAAAATAACATTTCCACATTTCAATAAAAATATATTAATAAAACACATTGATATAATCATAAAATTATCAAAACCATTTTCAATACCAAAATAAAAGCAAATTGAAACATTGTATTTTTTTTCATTTTAAAAAAAGTTATGGCTTGCAGAGGAAACTGAAACTCAAATAGTGGTCATGGCGGCGGAGAAGTCGTCTTCGCCGCATACGTATGACAAAAAAATTCCATTTTGTTGCTTGGTAAAATAATTCGTATAAAAACATAACTTTTTAATAAAAGTAAAAGTCAAAGGATTTTATACAGCGTATAAAAAAAGTTTTCTATAAGACAAAATATGCCTCAATGAATGAAGATTGAGACGAAGTCCCATACCTCGTATCCGACTTGACTCGATCGTTCTTTAATCTCCTGAATAATAAACTTTAGTTAATTTATACGTGTTTAGGATTATTTTTCTTTGTTAATTATTCCTTTTATATCACTTATTACCATTTATGTACACTATGTAATTATTTATGTTAATAACGGCCGTTTTGTCGATAATTGGTACTTGAGTAAAAAATAAATTCTTTATAATTACAAGTTTTTCATGTGATAAAATATCCATTATATACATAATTATATTCAGGATTTAGATATCATATATATCATATATATCCAGTATATACATGCATTTATAATGAAACATAACATTTAGAGGTAAGAAATGAAATGCACCGTTCATGGAGATGGTAAGTCGTGCGTACTCATGAACGCTACTTTCGTTTATATTTCATATTTAATGGAATGAATTCCTAATGATATAAAAGTATATTATAATTCCAGTATAAAATCATATATAATATTATTAACTCCATCATTTATACATCCAACATATGGCATTATCGAATCAAATAACATTGAGGGGGTGGTATTCCGCACTTCCTAAAATGAAGATATCGCGTTTACCCATAATGGAAACCATAATGAAATGAAATAAATGAAAAATAAATAAGAATAATGAAAACATAAAAATAATATATATCATAATTAAATAGAGGGACATATTTATGGTCACAATTAAAGGTGTTAAAATAAGAATGAACAATCAACATTTTGTGAAGCAGAAATTCCCCATCCACAGAAATAGTATGTTCATTAACCATTAGACGGAGGTGTGTCTCAGTGTTTCTCTAATCCATCTAATAACAACATCCTAGTATATTTTTAATACTTTTTTTGTTACAAAAAAATGAATAAAAATAGTTTATGGGGTTGGAGAAGAAAAATAAAACAAAAGAACACAAGTGAATACATTTCCTTTAAATCAGGTAACTCATCTTGGTTTGTACCAAAAGGGTTTCATGAAGAAATTTATACCTAAGGTAAGGCTTCTAGGATGAATATAGGGATTTGAAAAGATAAAAGGAGTAGAGATTTGCCGATCAAATGTCTTGAGAGGTGTGGCTAAGGAGGTAGAGGTGGGGGCATTTTATTAAAGGGAGGAGGGCACTCTTGGAATGTTAAGAAATGTTACTTTATATTAAAATGAGTTATGGATTTTAAAGGTCCCACATTAATATATTTTCAGTATAAGGTGATAAGGGTTCTAAATATACTCATCCAATAGGTTTTTTACAAGTTTATGTCTTATATTTTACATTATCATTTCATTTTATTAAAATTGTTCACTAATGAGGTAATCACTACATCATCATGGTGTCAGAAAATTTTTAATTTATTTAATGTATAAATATTATAAAAAATACTATGATGTAATAAAGATTTTTAGATTTCCAATTACTATTTATAGTGCAAGAGATCATTTATGTAGACAAAATTGAAATTGTTTTACTTAGTTGTTACATACTTTTGTGATATTCTCCTTCCATTAAAAATAAAATGATAAAGTGTCACTATCACCGAAAAATGATTCTAAGGGGTCCCTCAGTCCGGCACAAGGCATCCCATGGCCATCCATGACACATCCAGTTGAATTAGGACACATATTGGGGTTATTTTTTATTATTACGATATTATTTTATTATTCATAACTACCCGATTACTAATTAGTCACGATAACTAAAGATAATTACTGTCATTACTATTTATATTGACAAAAAACAAAATAATGTTAATTAAATAATTTGGAACTTCTATTTCCAAATATGGAATCCATTTTACCAAATTACAAATATATAAATTTCAATAATTAATTTAACAATAATTCCCGTTGTCAAAACAAATAGAGTGTTTTTTGAAACAATATCTATGAAATGGTTGGCACTTGTTTATGCCCAATTCCAAAGATAAATCAATTATAGTGAACGCCATTGGATTAAATGGTAAAAATATATTATAATTAAACATTAAAAATAATTAAAAGTACAATCTATCTTTATAATTAAATTAGAAGAAAAATTAGTTTTGAAGTAAAATGCAGTATCTTTAACTATTCATAATAAAATAAACATTGTCAGAAAAATACAAAAAATTTATCCAAAGTAAATATGAATGTCCCAATAATAATGAATAAGTTTATTCTGAAAAATAGTGCTTATAAAATTGTTAAAATATAGAACGAAAAATTTTTCACCATCAAAAGGTGGTAAAACTTCATTTAAAAAATATTAGAGAATTCTCTACTTAAGATTGGATTTATTCTCATTTTAAGCTTCTTAAACACTATATAATTCATAAATAGACATAGATATGAAAATCAATAATTATTTACTTACATGGGATGTTACATCGTTCCCTCTTTTAGAAAATTGTGTCCCTGAAATTTATATACTTATCGAATAAGTGGGGGTATTTATCCCTCATTGCATTTTCAGATTCCCATGTTGCCTCTTCAATCATATGGTTTTTTCACAAAAACATTACATGATGAATCACCTTATTCCAAAACACATGCTCCCTATAGTCAAGAATCTGGGCTGGTTATTCTTCATAAGATAGATTCTCTTCATGTTGAACTACCTATGGACTCATAACATGAGATTGATCTAGCATGTACTTCCTTAACATTGAAACATGAAAAACATTGTATACCTAAGATGAACATGGAGGTAATGCCACTCGGTATGAAACTGATCCAACTATCTCAATAATTTCATATGGTCTAATGATCCTTGGACTTAGCATTCCATTCATACCAAATCTCGCCACACTTTTCCATGGTGAATCATTGAGAAAGACATGATCACCTACCTCAAAAGAGAGATCTTTCCTCTTGTTGTCCGCATAACATTTCTTCATACTTTGAGCTATTCTCATGTGTCTCTGCATCAGCTAAACATTTTCTGCCAATTCATCTACCAATTCTGGTCCCATCAACTTCCTTTCACCCACTTCATTCCAAAAATCTAGAGTTCGACACCGCTTCACATACAATGCCTCAAATGGTTCCATCTGTATACTAGAATGAAAACTGTTGTTATATGAAAACTCATCCAATAAAAGTTGTTGGTCCCAAATTACCTGATAATCCATCGAACATGCATGTAGAATATCTTCCAAATGCGGAAATATTCGTTCTTACTGACCATATGATTGACGATGAAAAGATGTACTAAATTTTAATTCAATACCCAATGACTTCTGAAGGCCTTTCCAAAAGATACAAGTAATCCTGGGATCTCGATCAGATAAAATGGAGTGGGGAACTCCATGTAACCTGACTATCTCCTTAAGATACAAATGATAAAGTTGATCTAGATAAAAAGTATCTCATTTTGCAAGGAAATGAGAAGATTTTGTCAAGCGATCAACAGTAACCACGAATGCATTATTACCTCGAGGTGTCTTCAGCAATCCCACAATGAAGTCCATGGATATATTTTCCCATTTCCACTCTGGTACTTGTAATAGTTGAAGAATCCATTTCGGTAACTACCACTCTGCCTTAACCTGTTGACAAGTCAAACACTTCACAGTTAAATCAGCAATATCTCTTTTCATTCCATCCCAAAAATAGTACTCCATAAGATCTCTATACATCATAGTACTACCTGGATGATGTGAAAACGAAGAACTATGAGCTTCACATAACATCTCTCTTTTTAACTGTGAATCACACGGTACACACAACCTCTTCCAAAATCTCAAAACACAATCATTATCAATGTTGAATTCTGAAAACATACCCTCCTGAACTAGCTCTACCTTTTTCGGCAACTCACTATCTGGCTTCTATGCTTTCTTAATTTTGTCGGGTAGAGAAGATTTCACTGTTACCTAAAACCAAACAGAAGAGCATCCAACACCAAAAACCTCTATGCCAAAGTTCATCAAATCCTTAACCAAAGGATCACGTACCAAACATATCATGGTTAATGAAGCATCACTTTTTCGACTCAAAGTATCAGCCACTTTATTTTCTTTTCCCGGATGGTAATGAATTTTAAAATCATAATCCTTGATAAATTCCAGTCATCTCCTCTGTCTCATGTTCAATTTTTTTTGAGTGAAGATATACTTTAAAGATTTGTGATTGGTATATATTTCACACTTTACTCCATACAAATGATGCCTCCTCATTTTTAATGCAAAAAAAAACAGTAGCTAATTCAAAATCTTGTGTAGGGTAATTTATCTCAGGAGTTTTCAAATTTCATAAAGCATAATCAATTAACTGATTATTCTGCATTAGGACACAACCAAGTCATTTCAATGAGGAATCACAGTAGATAAAAAACTCACCATTCCTAGAATGTAGTGCCAAAACTAGAGCATTCACCAATCTTCTATTCAATTTCGGAAAACAATCATCACATTCTTTTGTCCAGATAATCTTACCACCATTCCGAGATAGATTAGTCATTGGAAAAGATAACCGAGAAAAATTTCTTTCCAACCATCACTAACAGCCAGCCAAACCATGAAAACATCGAATCGAGGTTACATTTTTTGGTCTTGGACATTCTTCAACAACCATTGTTTTTTCAGGATAAAAAATTGTCCCATCTTTAGAAACAATTTGACAAAGGAATGAAATTTGTTGCAACCAAAACTCACACTTGCTGAATTTACCATACGATTTCTTTTCTTTTAAGGTTTGAAAAATAACCCTTAAATTTCATTCATGCTCGTCATTACTTTTAGAAAACACCAAAATATCATCAATTAAAACAACCAAAAACTTATCCAAGAACTCATGGAAAATTCTATTCATAGGGTCCCTGAATATAGAAAGTGCATTGGTTAGACCAAAAATCATTAAAAAAATTCCTAATGGCCTTATCTTGTACGAAACGTGGTCTTTAGAATATCTCCTTTTTTACCTTCAACTGATGGTACCATGATCTCAGGTCAATATTTGACAAATAATGTGCTCCCTGGAGTTGATCAAACTAATCATCGATATGAGGCAAAGGATATTTGTTCTTAATTGTGATGTTATTCAAGGCTCTATAATCAATTCTAAGTCTCATAGAAGCATCTTTCTATTTAAAAAATACGACAGGAGCACCCCATGGTGATGTGCTAGGTCGAATAAAACATTTCTCTTTTAAATCTTACAATTTCTCCATAAACTCTAAAAGTTCAATTTGATCCATTAGATAAGGGGGTGTTGAAATTGTCTTAGCATCAGGAACATAGTCAATAATAAATTCAGCTCCCCGATCTGGTATTATTCTTGGCAACTCATCAGGAAAAACATCAGGATACTCATTTACCACTGGCACATCATTAATCTAAAGGGTTCCTTTGTTTTCAAAAATATGTGCAAGGTAACATTTATTTCCATATTTTACATGTTTCTCAGCCACTTGATATGTTATCAATAGTAAGGGTAAATTCATGTACACAAACAGAAAGTATTTCTGAAAAGAAACTTCATTATCTCTACAAGCAATCTTAGCATGGTAAGCAGAGAGCCAATCCATACCCATGATAGCATCAAACTCTACTCGAGGTAAAACAATAAGGTTTGCAAGTAGGTTCTTTCCACAGATAAGTATAGGAAGACTCTTATAAATTCTTTTTGCCACAACATTTCCCCCAAGTGTTTTTACCACATGTTCAGGAGTCATTTCTTGCGATGGAATTCCCAATTTACTAGAAAAGTTTTCAGATTTGAATGAATGTGTAGACCCCGAATCAAACAACACATTAGCATAATATGAGTAAAAAATCAATGTACCTGATACCACTTCATTTTCATTCCCAACATCTACTGAAGTAGTTGCAAAGTATTTCACCACTCCTTTTCTCATGTAGTCTGACTGCTTTCCATTATTTGAGCTCTTTGTCAAACACTCGTTTGCATAATGACCCATCTCATTGCACCTGAAAAATTTCACTAACTGTAAATCAAATTTGGTCTTACAATCACCCTTATATTTTTCAGTGCAATCGCGAGCCACATGTCCCATCTTACCATATCGGTAGCAGTTTTCAGAATTCAGAAGACATTCCCCAGCTTGCCTTTTACCACATTTATCACAAACTGGATACTTAGTTTTCTTACCATCAGACCTTTTTTAAAAAAATTTCCCTTTCTCCTACCACCTAGGTCTCTTCTTATATTGGTTGTTATAGAACACTTGATCATCGGTAAACTCCATTTCCACATTCTCAGCAGATCGAAAAAGCTTTTCATTACTCTGGAACCCGCGAGAAGCTAAATCCCTTCGATATTTTCACTTTAATCCTAAGTAAAAACGATTGATTTTACTATATAGGTCTCGGATAAAATTTGGAGAATACCTTTCAAATTGAGTGAACCTTTCTTTATAAGCAGCCATTGAGTCGTCCACTTGCCTCAATTCCAAGAATTGTATTTCCATTCTAAGTTGAACATCCTTAGTAAAATACTTCTCAAGAAACATACCTTTGAATTCATCACAATAGAGTGAATTAATCTCATTATTATCCGTAATATTTTTAACCATCGACCACCACTGATCTGCTTCACCCTCCAAACGGTAAACTGTAAGACTAACCTTTTGATGGTCTGAACACCCCATGATATTGAAACTCTTCTCCAGTGATTTATTCCACCCTTCAGCTAGCACAGGGTCAGATGATCCTCTGAATGATGGGGGATGCTTCCTCATGAAATGTTCCACCACTGAAATGTTTCTCTGCATTTGATCAAGCTTATCTCGTGCATAGAAACCACCACCATTTATCGCTTGAGTCAACTATGCCATTACTACAAAAAATTGTTCAGTTCCAATTACGACCATCTCAACATGCTGATTAGGAAGGTCATTTCCTTCTGTATTCCTTCCTAGAACTGCTTTCCTATATCCTCTGTGGAAAACCATTCTGAACAAACATGTCTTAGATGAAGAAACATGGTAATCTTTAAATTCTATATCATTTCAATTTGACCATAAAAAATATTTTTGGATAATCATTTAATAGATTTCTAACTCCTAAAGTTATCAAAAATTACCTTTGATACCAACTATAAAGCCCCAGCATTAAACATTACTTAATCTTGAGTTATTACAAGATTACACAATAATGATCATTTCAGGTTTAGAGTTTTAGAGAATTAGATCATAAATAATGAATTATATTCCACATTTAAACAAGGTGGTTACATTAAAGACAATATAAACTTTTCCCATCAATGGAAAAACATATTTAAAACAAAACATGGATTCTTTCATGACACTTTCTTGACACTGCTGTCACATTATGTACCTATTCATTGTCCTATGAAAAACATTTCAAAAACATGGGATGAGCATAAAAAGCTAATTAAGGGATATAAAAGTACGAAATGAATGTATATAATATTTAATGAAATAATACTTTACTCATAAATCATAATCACTTTAACATAACTCATTAAATCATGAATAAATCATAGAAATCATTAGACATAAAGGTAACTTGAGGCCTTCATAAAATTCTTACGTAGGGAGTAACCCTCACGATTACATTTGGAATACACATCACAATATATTCCCTAAATATCCTCGGAGAAACCTTATCTCTTAACTCCTTCACATTATGTAACACCTCGATCTTCCACAATATGCTTCTCATTCAATAATGCAATATCTTGCATTGTACGCAACTTCGAGTTCTAAAACACCACAACTAATCAAAGTAGCCTTTATGAATAGTAATAACCACTTTTTAAAATTATTGAAATTTTATATTTCAAAATGGACTTCATTTTTGAGTTTTGGAATATCGAAATTAGCCTATGTTGAATTTTTGGTATTTTTCTGAGAACTTCTAATTTTTTATGAATAGTGAAAAATACTTAAAAACATCCTTTTTAATCAAAATAATTTATAGTGATAAATTATAATATTTAGTGGTTTTAAAGTATAATTAGAATATATTTTTACCATTTTATCCAATGGTGGTCATTAGAATTAATTTAACATCGAAATTGGACATAAACAATTGCCAATCTTTTGATATAAATTGTTTCTTAAAAACACGCTATTTGTTGTGACAGCGGGAATTAATTATAAAATTAATTAATGAAACATATATGTTTGGAATTTTGTAAAATAGACATCATTTTTTAATTCATAATATCAATTATATCTTAGGGTGAAAATTTGGCATTGTTCTGAAAAGCTTCAATTTTTGATGAATAGTGAAACCACTAAGTGGTAGTTAAATAACTGATTTTTCGTTTAAATGAAATATTACCACTTCTGTGATTTGATTTTCAAAAATTCGACATACGTGGTTGTCATTAAGAAGTAAAATGTGGTTCAATGAGATTAAAATAATTTTTGGTGAATAGTAACTTTTAAGTTCTTAATCGCGATTAGAGGTAATTATTGTAGTTTAAGGTAAAAATAATGTTTTAATAATATGAGATGAGCTTGACACATGTCCTACCCTCATTGGATGTGTCATGGCCGACCAAGACAATCCATGGGTCAGCTTGGGGACCCCATGGAGCCACTTTAGTTGGAAAATGACATAAATACCTTTTATTTAATGTTAAAGTAAAAAAATGACACAAACACGAAATGTTTTACTAAAAAAATTTTACATGGGGTTATACAAGTCATATTTTTGACTACAAATAGTCATTGGAAAGATAAAAATATTTCTTACATCATAGTATTTTTTTATAATTTTTAGACATTAAATAAATTAAATTATTTATGACATCATGATGATGCAGCGATGACCTCATTATTTAACGATTTAAATAAAATGAGAAGATAATTTAAAATCCAAGGCTTACACTTCTCCAAAGCCTATTGGATGAGGCGATTTCGAACCCTTATCACCTTAGCCTATAATTATACATGTTTGGGACCTTTATAATCAGAAAAGCATTGTATAATAGAATAACATTTCATTACATTCCAAAAGTACCCCTCCTCTCCACTTTTAAAAGTCCCCCACCACTCCCACCTTATTCACACTTTCATGCCATTTGGCTCGG
Organism: Viscum album; assembly: GCA_963277665.1. NCBI lineage: Eukaryota > Viridiplantae > Streptophyta > Magnoliopsida > Santalales > Viscaceae > Viscum > Viscum album. The sequence goes on along the minus strand of OY728148.1, from coordinate 7,004,822 downwards.
CCAAACTCTGCCCAAATACTCTCCCAAAATCCCTCACTTACTCCTAGAAGCCTCACTTTGGGAATAATTCTTCCCATGGAAGCCTTTGTCTCAAATCAAAAAGAGTTACCCGATTTTTTAGGTAATGTCTTCTCTAATGTTGTTTTGTTTTATTTAGCTTCTCCAACCCCTTAAACTCTTTTTATTACATTATTTTGTAACAAAACCAGAATCTAAAATATACTAGGATGTTGTTATGATAAGGATTTGGTTTACACTTACACACAACTACATCTAATGGTTAGAGAACATACTATTTCTGTCGATGGCAAATTTCTGCCTCACGAAACGATGATTGTTCAACACTCATATAACACCCTTAAAGGTGGCCATTAAGATGTCACTATATTTATATATGATATATAATATGATTATGTTTTACTTATGCTTCTGTATTTCTCATTTATTGCATACTTTATGATTTCCATTATGGGTAAACGAGATAATTTCATTTTAGGAAGTGCGGACTACCGCCCCCTCAAAGTGATTTGAATCGTTAATGCCATATGTGGGATGTATAAAGGATGGAGTAAATGGTATTATAAACTATATTATACTGGAATTATATTATAAATTTATATCATTATGATTTCATTCCATTAAATATGAAATAGAAATGAAAGTAGCGTTCATGCGTACGTACGACTTACCGTCTCCATGAACGGTGCATTTAATTTCCTACCTCTAAATGTTATGTAATATTATAATTCAATGTATATACTGGATATATATGATATATATGACATCTAAATCATGAATATAATTATGGAGATAATTTATATTCTACCACATAAACAACTTGTAATTATAAGAATTTTATTGTTGACTCATGTACCAAAGATCGACAAAACGACCGTTATTAACTTAAATAATTACATAATGTTAATATCATTATAATAAGTGATATAAAAAGGATAATGAAATTGAAAATTGTTCTTAATAAGTTATATATTAACTCTAGTTTATTATTCAGGAGGTTAAAGAACGGTTGATTCAAGTCAGACACGAGGTAAGGGAACTTCTTAACCCAATTTCTATTCTTTGGGTTAATCTCCTACTTTCAAATTATGTGATGATATTATTATGTCCTATTTTGTATTTTTATGTTATTTATGTGTACCTATAGTGAATACACATAACAAATCTATTTTATTTTAAAAATGATGTTTTTATGGACTTCGTCTCAATCTCCTTTCATTGAGGCATATTTGGTTTTATAGACAATTTTCGTTTATACGGTGTATAAACCCCTTTGACTTTTAATTTTATTCAAAAGGAATCTTTTTATACGAAGCATTTTGCTAAACAGCAAAAGGGAATGTTTTTCTTTCCATACTTATGTGGCGACAACGACTTCTCCGCTGCCGTGACCATTATTTGAGTTTCGGCTTCCTCTACAAGCCATCATTTTTTTAATGAAAAATAAATACAAAGTTTTAACTTTCTTTTATTTTGGTATTGAAAATGTTTTTGAAAGTGTTTTTATTATATCAATAGGTTGTATTGATATCTTGTGATTGAAATTTGGAAATGTTATGTTTCCTTTATGCATGTTTTATGTGATACGATTATGTTATGGTTTATGATATGTTTTAACCTATTCATATAAGGAATGTATTGGACTTAATAAGTGACGGGTGGAGCCCACTATAGCTCCTCGATGCATCGGTAGGTCTCATGAGACAACTAGACGCGGAATTGGACGAGGCCCTTTCCCAATTTGATTTATGGTTTTGTCCGAGGCCTTAATCATTTTAGACGTCTTGGCCGAGGCCTTGACAAAATGTTTCAGAATGTCTGGCATTATACATTTCCTCATTATGAAAGTGGTTATTGATATTTCATGTGATTATTCGACCAGTATAATATCCATGTGAAGAAGTGAATGGAATTATCTCATTTTACTTTTGACATATTATGTTGATGTTCAAGTTTAAAAGGCTTTTGTTTTAGGTATATATTGCCTTAAATGTTTATGTTTATTTATGAAAGATTCCGCAATATTATTGTCCTTACTGAGCATCTGATCTCACCCCTTTCAATGTTTTAATATATTCCAGGATGTGAAGAAGTATTTTATCAATGACCTGCAGGGATAGTCAGAAGAGGATATGAGTGTGGACTATGAAGACATTGTTATTAGTTTTTCACTTTATGATGTAATATAAGACTTATGAATGTATCTAGTGTTTCTGAGGCTACTAAACTAATCGGGCTTTAAAGACATGATCTTTTGTGATCATGCCAATGTTACGAAGTAATGCACCGACTCTGGGTATCTGGGGTCGGGGCATTACAGTTGTTATCAGAGGTAGTTTAGTACTAACCTTGGAAGCTATATTTAGTTAAACTCTGATTAGAGCACATAGCCCAAAGATAGACTTTGAGGATTAGTATAGAAGAACGTCCTAGAATTTTGATATTGTAGAGATGTTGTAAGTTTTCCGAGCAATACATCCCTGTCTGGATACGAGCAGGTAGAGGCGGCTCTAGCACAGATGTACCTAGGGGTAAAACTCAAAAACACCGCTTTGAGCTACACTCGAACGGGAACTGGTGCACGACAACGGGCCTTGCTGCACTCTTGGTTACGACACTCCTTGGGGACATGCTTAGGATAATTCTAGTTTTCTTTACAAAACACTATGAACAGTTATGAGTATATACTTCCTCAAAGAAAACATTTTTATGATTATGGATTATATCCATAAATAGTTCTATTTATGTTAAGAATTTTATAAGTATGGAATTATGTATTTTGATTCATAAACTAATATATTTTATGCCATTGTATAGAAATGGCGCCTAGTGGAAGGAATGGAAACCGTATCAATGCACGCACTCCGTGTAGGGATTGCCCTCCTGCTCAAGACAATTATTGTGGAGCTGGAGATACAACTGGTGCTGATCAACTTATTACCATTCTGGGACAACTCACTCAGGTTATGAATAATAACCTTACTCGTATGGAGCACCCTGATCCGCAACGTGGAGGATCAATGTTATACCGCTTCATGACGCAACAAATGCCAACATTTAATTGGGGTACAAATCCATTAGTAGCTGAGCAATGGATAAACTCCTTAGAGAAAATATTCCACACCTTGGGGAGTAGTGAACGGGAGAAGGTTGTCATGGCAGTCTATCGCCTCACTGGAGATGTCGATCAGTGGTGGTCGCTGATTAAAAACACAAAGGAAGATGATGAAATATCGAATATGGAATGGAGGGAGTTCAAAGATCTTTTCTTAGAAAAATACTTTCCTCATGACCATAGAGCAGATATGGAAAGGCAATTTCTGAGTTTGAAACAAAAGGAGGATGAAAATGTTGCAAAGTATGAGGCCAACTTTACAAGGTTAGCAAGGTATGCTGCAGATTATATACGTAACCCAAGAGGTAAGATTGATCGTTTCATTGATGGGTTAAAACCATTTCTCCATCGAGCTTTAGTATCATAATCGTTCTCAACATACGAAGATATTGTCTCATGTGCTATCAAGACAGAAAAGGAATTCTCTAAGTCTTATGACAACAAAGTAAAGCAAGAGAAGAAAGGAACGGTGGAACAAGAGACGTATAAAGGGAAAAAGGGAAAGAAGTATTTTCCATTATGTGATAATTGTGGGAAGAATCACCCTGGTACTTGCCTAAAAGGAATGGGAGTTTGTTATAAATGTGGAGAAAAAGGTCACTAGGCGCGTGATTGCAAGGGAAAGAAATAGGCTATCAATGTTGAATGATACAATTGTAGGTAAATGGGGCATTATGCAAATGAATGTCATAAGCGTCAGGGAAACTTACCTCAGAAAAGGCCAAGGGATCAAGGAAAATCTTATGTTGTTACTACAGTTGAAGCGGAATAATTAATGTATTTGTGCTTTTGGACTCATGGATTATATTCTGGTTATTAGAATAATGTGATATATATATAAGGATTGTACTGCAGTACTTGTTGTTTCAGTAAGTTTTTAATATGATGAAGGTAATCATATTTTTAGTATGTGACAATAAGAGAAACATTACTTTGTTTGGGGAATCTGAAAAATTGATTTTGGAATTAAGATACCTTTTAGAAAAAGTCTGGACAGAGGTATTTTGGATAACTATAAAGGTTGGAGTGGATTAAGTTGATCTTTGGATAGAATTGTTTAAGATTAAAAAATTTATGAAGATTATTTTTGGAATATTATAATACTATAGTTTTAGGAAAAGGAAAACCTGCAGGGTGGGGCATAACCTGTCGCATCAGACAAAGCTGTAGGAATCGAACCCACAACCATAGTGCGACAGTCCTTTATTTCCTACCACTAGCCTACATGAAGTCCCTGGTTTTTACAAAATAATTTTACTAATCTAAATGGTATGTGTTAACATTTAGAACCTTATACAATTAGGATAAGTATAATATTTTTGAGATCTTTTATCTTTTTGAGTGAAAGTTGAGTTGAAGGTTGAAACTCTAATTGTCAAGCATAAATATATATATACCTATATCTTATTCAATGAATAAATTAATTCTTAAACTTTAGTAAAGGGATATTAATACAAAAAAAATGTGTTATCGTAATACGTTATGTCTTGTTGAACTGATGATATTTTAAATCAACATAGATTGAAGGCTTTGAGGCCCTCAATTTGATAGTTGATTGTGATTGATGTCCTCAATCACTCCCTACAAATATTTACGTTTTCCTCCAATTATATGTCTCTAATTTCCACCAATGTTCTCCTAATCGAGATCATAATTGGGTGGTGACTTTTTCATTTCCCTTTCCCTCTTATTAAGGCTAAATTTTATTAAAATTATTTCCAATGTGGGTTTTCCACAAAGGTATTTTCTATTTTCAACGTTTTATTTTCCAAGAAAAATTTTAAATTGCGACGACGCAATTAATTGAAGGAGGGGAGAATGTAACACCCCAAGCTTCCACAATACGATTCTCATTCAATAATGCAATAGCTTGCATTGTATGCAACTTCGAGTTCTAAAACACCGCAACTAATCAAAGTAGCCGTGATGAATAGTAATAACCACTTTTTAAAATTATAGAAATTTTATATTTCAAAATTGACTTCATTTTTGGATTTGGAATATCGAAATTAGCCTATGTTGAATTTTTGGTATTTTTCTGAGAACTTCTAATTTTTTATGAATAGTGAAAAATACTTAAAAACAACTTTTTTAATCAAAATAATTTATAGTGATAAATTATACTATTTAGTGGTTTTAAAGTATAATTAGAATATATTTTTACCATTTTATCCAATGGTGGTCATTAGAATTAATTTAACATTGAAATTGGACATAAACAATTGCCAATCTTTTGATATAAATTGTGTCTTAAAAACACGTTATTTGTTGTGACCGCGGGAATTAATTATAAAATTAATTAATGAAAAATATATGTTTGGAATTTTGTAAAATAGACATCATTTTTGAATTCATAATATCAATTATAGCTTAGGGTGAAATTTTGGCATTGTTCTGAAAAACTTCAATTTTTTATGAATAGTGAAACCACTAAGTGGTAGTTAAATAACTGATTTTTCTTTTAAATGAAATATTACCACTTCTGTGATTTTATTTTCAAAAATTATACATACATGATTGTAATTAATAAGTAAAATGTGGTTCAATGAGATTAAAATAATTTTTGGTGAATAGTAACTTTTAAGTTCTTAATCGCGATTAGAGGTAATTAGTGTAGTTTAAGGTAAAAATAATGTTTTAATAATATGAGATGAGCATGAAACATGTCCTACCCTCATTGGATGTTCCATGGCCGACCAAGTCAATCCATGGTTCAACTTGGGGACCCCATGGAGCCACTTTAGTTGGAAAATGCCACAAATACCTTTTATTTAATGTTAAAGTAAAAAAATGACACAAACACGAAATGTTTTACTAAAACAATTTTTACATGGAGTTATACAATTCATATTTTTGACTATAAATAGTCGTTGGAAAGATAAAACGATTTCCTACATCATAGTATTTTTTTATAATTTTTAGAGATTAAATAAATTAAATTATTTAAGACATCATGATGATGTAGCGATGACCTCATTATTTAACGATTTAAATAAAATGAGAAGATAATGTAAAATTCAAGTATTACACTTCTCCAAAGCCTATTGGATGAGGAGATTTCGAACCCTTATCACCTTATCCTCGAATTATACATGTGTGGGACCTTTATAATCCGAAAAGCATTGTATAATAGAATAAAATATCATTACATTCCAAAAGTGCCCCTCCTCTCCACTTATAAAAGGCCCCCACCACTCCCACCTTATTCACACATTCAAGCCATTTGTCTCGGCCAAACTCTTCCCAAATACTCTCCCAACATCCCCCACTTACTCCTAGAAGCCTCACATTGGGCATAATTCTTCCCAAGGAAGCCATTGTCTCAAATCAAAAAGATTTACCCGATTTTTTAGGTAATGTCTTCTCTAATGTTGTTTTGTTTTATTTAGCTTCTCCATGCCCTTAAACTCTTTTTATTATTTTATTTTGTAACAAAACCAGTATCTAAAATATACTAGGATGTTTTTATGATAATTATTTGGTTTACACTTACACACACCGACATCTAATGGTTAAAGAACATACGGTTTCTGTCGATGGCGAATTTCTGCCTCACGAAACGATGATTGTTCAACACTCATATAACACCTTCAAAGGTGGCCATTAAGATGTCACTATATTTATATATGATAGATAATATGTTTATGTTTTACTTATGCTTCTGAATTTCTCATTTATGGCATACTTTATGATTTCCATTATGGGTAAACGAGATAATTTCATTTTAGGAAGTGCGGACTACCGACCCCTCAAAGTGATTTTAATCGTTAATGCAACATGTGGGATGTATAAAGGATGGAGTAAATGGTATTATACACTATATTATACTGGAATTATATTATAAATTTATATCATTATGATTTCATTCCATTAAATATGAAATAGAAATGAAAGTAGTGTTCATGCGTACGTACGACTTACCGTCTCCATGAACGGTGAATTTCATTTCTTACCTCTAAATGTTACTTAATATTATAAATTAATGTATATAATGGATATATATGATATATATGACATCAAAATCATGAATATAATTCTGGAGATAATGGATATTCTACCACATAAACAACTTGTAATTATAAGAAGTATATTGTTGACTCAAGTACCAAAGATCGACCAAACGACCGTTATTAACTTAAATAATTACATAATGTTCATATCATTGTAATAAGTGATATAAAAAGGATAATGAAATTGAAAATTGTTCTTAATAAGGTATATATTAACTCTTGTTTATTATTCAGGAGGTTAAAGAACGGTTGAGTCAAGTCAGACACGATGTAAGGGAACTTCTTAACCCAATTTCTATTCTTTGGGTTAGTCTCCTACATTCACATTATGTCATGATATTATTATGTCCTATTTTGTATTTTTATGTTATTTATGTGTACCTATAGTGAATATATATAATAGATCTATTTTATTTTAAAAATGATCTTTTTATGGACTTCGTCTCAATCTCCTTTCATTGAGTCATATTTGGTTTTATACACAATTTTCTTTTATACGGTGTATAAACCCCTTTGACTTTTACGTTTATTCAAAAGATATATTTTTATACAAAGAGTTTTGCTAAATGACAAAAGGGAATGATGTTATTTCCATACTTATGTGGCGACAATGACTTCTCCGCCGCCGTGACCATTATTTGAGTTTCAGCTTCCTCTACAAGCCATCATTTTTTTTAATGAAAAATAAATACAAAGTTTTAACTTTATTTTATTTTGGTATTGAAAATGGTTTTGAAAGTGTTTTTATTATATCAATCAATTGTATTGATATCTTTTGATTGAAATGTGGAAATGTTATGTTTCCTTTATGAATGTTTTATGTGATACGATTATGTTATGGTTTATGATATGATTAATCCTATTCATATGAGGAATGTATTGGACTTAATAAGTGACGGGTGGAGCCCGCTATAGCTCCTCGATGCATCGGTAGGTCTAATGAGACAACTAGATGCAGAATTGGCTGAGGCCCTTTCCCAATTTGGTTTATGGTTTTGGCCGAGGCCTTAATTATTTTAGACATCTTGGGCGAGGCCTTGAAAAAATGTTTTAGAATGTCTGGCATTATACATTTCCTCATTATGAAAGTGGTTATTGATATTGCATGTGATTAATCGACCAGTAGAATATCCATGTGAATATGTGAATGGCATTATCTCATTCTACTTTTGCCATATAATGTTGATGTTCATATTTAAAAGGCTTTTGTTTTAGTTATACATTGCCTTAAATGTTTATGTTTATTTATGAAAACTTCCGCAATATTGTTATCCTTACTGAGCATCTGAGTTCACCCCTTTCAATGTTTTAATATTTTCCAGGATGTGAAGAAGTATTTATTGAATGACCTGCAGGGATAGTCAGAAGAGGATATGAGTGTGGACTATGAAGACTTTGTTATTAGTTTTTCACTTTATGATGTAATGTAAGACTTATGAATGTATTAGTTGTTTTCAAGGCTACTAAACTAATCGGTTTATCGAGACTTGATCTTTTGTGATCATGCCAATGTTACGAAGTAATGCACCGACTCTGGGTAGCTGGGGTCGGGGAATTACACATTACCCAATGCATTGGAGAGCTTTATCGGGCTAACCCTCCCTTAGTTTATCATGGAACCACACATCTTCATAAACAACATCCAAGAACCATAACGTAATTTTATCATCTAAATCATGCATAATGGAAACATAACATTTCCACATTTCAATCAAAAGATATCCATACAACACATTTTTATAATCAAATAATTATCAAAACCATTTTCAATACCAAAATAAAAGAAAATTAAATCATGGTATTCATTTATCACTTAAAAAAATGTTATGGATTGTAGAGGAAGTCGAAACTCAAATAATGGTCACGGCGGCGGCGACGTCATTGGCGCCGCATATGCATGACAAAAAAAATCCCTTTTGTTATTTAGTAAAATGCTTCGAATAAAAAAGATTCATTTTGAAAAAAAGTAAATGTCAAAGGGGTTTATACACCATATAAAATAATGTTGTGTACAAAACAAAATGTGCCTCAATGAAAGGATATTGACACGAAGTCCCATAACTCGTGTCCGACTTGACTCGATCGTTCATTAATCTCCTGAAAAATAAAAATGTGTTAATTTATACTACCATAAGAACCTTTTTCAAGTTCATTAATTATTTTATATCAATTATTACCATGTTATTAACACTATGAAATTATTTATGTTAATAATGACCGTTTTGTCGATAATTGGTACATGAGTCAAAAAAAACCCATTATAATTACAAGTTGTTCATGTGGTAAAATATCCATTATATCTTGAATTATATTCATGATGTAGATATAATATATATCTAGTATATAAATTCATTTATAATATTACATAACATTTAGAGATAAGAAATGAAATGCACAGTTCATGGAGATGGTAAGTCGTACGTACACATGAATACTACTTTCATTTCTATTTAATATTTAATGGAAGGAATTCATAATGATATAAAGGTATATTATAATTACAGTATAATTTCATATATAATATCATCAACTCCATCCTTTATACATCCCACAAATGGCATTAACGAATCAAATCAATTTGAGGGGGCAGTAGTCCACACTTCCTAAAATGAAGATATCACATTTACCCATAATGGAACCCCTAAAAGAATGCCATAAATGAAAAATAAAGAATCATAAGGAAAACATAAACATAATATATATCATATATAAATATATTGTCATCTTAATGGCCTCTATTAGGGTTGTTAAAAGAATTTTGAACAATCATCATTTCGTGAGGTAGAAATTCACCATCCACAAAAACAGTATGTTTTTTAACCATTAGACGGAGGTGTGTGTAAGTGTAGCTCTAATTATTCTCAAAAAAACATCCTAGTATATTTAAGATACTGGTTTTTTTACAAAATAATGTAATAAATAGAGTTTAGGATGGTTGGAGAAGAAAAATAAAACAAAAGGTCACAAGTGGAGACATTACATTTGAATCAGGTAACTCTTTTTGGTTTGAACCAAAAGGGTTTTATGAAGATATTTCTGCCTAAGGTAAGGATTCTAGGATGGAGAGAGGGATGTGGAGAGATAAAATGACCAGACATATGTTGATCCAATGACTTGAGAGGTGTGGGTAAGGAGGTAGAGTTGGGAGCCTTTTATAAGAGGGGGGGGGGGCACTCTTGGAAAGTCAAAAAAATGTTACTTTATATTAAAATGAGTTTCAGATTTTAAAGGTCCAACATTAATATATTTCAAGGATAAGGTGAAAAGGGTTCAAATTATACACATCCAATAAGTTTTTTACAAGTGTATTTTTTAGAGTTTACATTATCTTTTCGTTTTATTTAAATGGTTCAATAATGTGGTAATCGCTGCATCATCATGGTGTCGTGAAAAATTTAATTTATGTAACGTATAAAAATAATAAAAAAATACTAGGATTCTGGAAAAAATTTAATTATTCCAATAAATATTTATAGTACAAGAGATAATTTATGTATACAAAAGTAAAATTGTTTTACTTAGGTGTTACATAATTTTGTGTTATTCTCCTTTCTTAAAAATAAAATGATAATGTGTCACTATCACCCAAAAGTGATTCAATGGTGTCCCTATGTCTGGAACAAAGCACCCCATGGTCCTCCATGACACAACAAGTAGAATTAGGACACATTTTTGGGTGATTTGTTATTATTATGATATTATTTTATTCTCCTTAACTACCTGATTACTAATTAATCACGATAATTAAAGATAATTATCGTCGTTACAATTCATAATGTCCAAAAAAAGAGTCTTAATTACATAATTTGGACCTTATGATAATGAATATGGATTCCATTTTACCAAATTCTAGACACAAGAAGTGAAATAATTAATTTAAAAATAATTTCCATTGTCAAAACAAATAGTGGGTTTTTTTGAAACAATATCTATGAAATGATTTACACTTGTCTATGCCCAATTCCAAAGTGAAATTGATTCTAATGACCTCCATTGGATTAAATGGTAAAAATATATTCTAATTAAACTTTAAAACCAATTAGAAGGAAAATACATCTATATAATTAAATTAGATTAAAATGTAGTGTTGAAGTAAATTGCGGTATTTTTCACTATTCATTAAAAAATGAACATTGTCAGAAAAATACCAAAAATTTATCCTATGTAAATTTCAATATCTCAATTATAATTAATAAGATTATTTTGACAAATAGATTTTGTAAAATTGTCAAAATATATATTTAAAAATTTTACGCCATCACAAGGCAGTAAATCAATCTTTTAAAAAAATATTAGAGAATTCTACTCTTAATATTAGATTTATTCTCATTTTACACCTCTTAAAACAATATATAATTCATAAATTGACATAGATATGAAAATACATAATTATTTACTTACTTGGGATGTTACAAGATGTACCTATTGTTCAATAATATATTTATATGTTTCTAGAGGATTTTCCTAGAAATACTTCATAATGATAAATTGAGTTTTCTACTGGTATAATTCTTGGTTGAAGACCCATATCAAGGACACCAAATAGAATGACCACTTTGGAATTATTTTATATATATAAAAACTAGATTAATTGAGAAATATGTGATTTATTCTCCCCAATGTTTCCCCATGTGGATCACATGTTATATTTTGTCAAGAATAAAGATGGATCTATGAGGTTGTGCATTGAATACAAGGAGATCCGTACTATAGCAAAAAAATAAGTATAACCTACCTTGAATTGATGATTTATTCTATCAAAAACATAGATCTCAATATATTTGAAATATTTTCCTTCGATCTATATTTCATCAGTTTTGTGTGCTGAAGGAAGATATTCTAATGAAAACATTTTGTTCCAGTTATGGGCATTATGATTTTTCAGTAATGCCTTTTGGACAGACTAATGCACTGTTTTTCATCATGGATCTAATGAACAATGATTTAAAAGAATATCTTGACGACTTTTTAGGGGCATTTGTTGATGATATCATGGTATAATCCAAAATATAAAAATATTATGAAAATACCTTGCACACTATTATAAAGAAACTTAGAAGAAATGAATTATATGGGGTGTTTATCAAGTGTAAATTCTGTCTCGAGGATATTTCATTTTGTGTCCATATTGTCTCTAAGGATGGAATATCTATTGATCCCTCAATGAACAAGGAAATACAAGAAAGGATAGAACTATCAAGTATAACTGAGGTATGTAGTTTTATTGGTTTAGAAAGTTATTATCATCATTTCATCCAGAATTTTACACGTTGGTCTAACCCATTAACCAAGATCACACGTAAAGGGGTTAAATTTGTTTGGGAGTAATAGTGTGATTAATATTTTGAAGAACTGAATAGAATATTAATCAATTTTATTATATGGACTCGACGATCAGGGAATGATTGGTTGGTTATTTATAGTGATGCTTTAATGAGGGGACTTTGGTGTGTACTTATATATAATGATAGAGTTATTGCCTATGCATCACATTAGCTAAAAATTAATGAGAAAAATTATCCCACTCATGATCTTGAGTTATCTTCTGTAATCAATGCTCTGAAAATATAGAGACACTATCCTTATGGTTGAAAATGTTATATTTATACTGATCATAAGAGTTGATGTATATTTTATCAAAAAAAGAACTCAACATGAGGAAAAGGTTATGGCTTGAACTACAAGAGGATTATGATTTCACTATACACAACCACCTAGGGAAGGAAAATAAGGTGACATATGCATTTAGAAAAATGGATCGTGGAGATTTGAACAAGATGAGAGTTGAAAGGGATACTATGTTCACATATCATGTAAATATTGATATGGAAATGATCATGGATAATGAAACATCAATACGTTTTCAAATGGTTTCCAAACCATATTTACTAGAAATGAAAATATGTTGTCAAACTGATGTTGAAGAGTTTCAAAATAAAATTATAGCTTTGAATGATAGGATATTGATCAACATCATATATGAAGATGAATTTTTAAATTTGGGAAGAAACATTGTGTTCGTAAAATACCTGATCTAAAAAGGGAATAGTTGGGTGATGCTCATAGCTCTAATTTCCCCATATACCCTTATAGCCATAATATGTATAGTTATTTGAAGGAAAATTTTTTATAAGAAAATATGAAGAGAGTGATTCTGGATTATGTGTCATGATGTATGGTTTTTTAATATGTTATATTCGTAAGAGAACATCCTTAAGGATTCAATCAAACTCTTCCCATACCTGAGTAGAAATGGGATGATTTTACAATTGAAATTGTGAGGGGGATACCAACGACTCCTATATGTAATGATACAATATGGGTCATCGTTGATCATCTTACCATGTCCGCACATTTTCATTCTATAAGAGAATATTTACCACTTAAACATTTACAAATAGTATATATTAATGATATTCAAAGCATCATAGAGTACCCTCTATTGATTTTTTCTGATCATGATCACTGTTTTACATCATGATTCTTGAAATGGATTTAGAAGGCCTTGGATACTGAACTTAGTTTGAGCACTTCTTACAACCCTCAAACTGATGGACAATCCAAAAGAATAATTCAAACCATATAATACATGTTGAGGTCTTTTTCGCTTGACATTCAAGGTATGTGGGATCAATATTTACTTCTAGTATAATTTTTCTATAACAATAGATTCCATTCATGTATTCTGATGGAAAAAAATGAACCATTAAATGGAAAGAGATGTCCCAAACCTACTTGTTGGGATAGTATTTTTGAAAGAAAACACATTGTCCTAGAACATGTTGAGGAATAAATAGAAAATGTGATGGTTATCCAAACACCATCAATGTTTCACAATGTAGGAAAATGAGTGATGCTGATAACCGAAGGAACGATTTATAATTTCAAGTTGGAGATCATGTTTTCTTGAAGGTATATTCATGGAAGGGTGTTATACGATTCTATAAGAATTGTTAATTATGTCATAGGCACATCATACATTTCGAAATTCTATAGTGAATTGGAGTTGTAGCTTATCTTTTAGAAATGCCACCAAGTCTCTCCAATGTTCATGTTGTGTTCCATGTATCATTGTTGAGAAAATAAATTCCCGATCTAATGTATGTACTCACAAATGAATAATATATACTGGAACCGAATCTGTCTTATTGTGGAGATCCTATTATGATTCTAGATATTTGTAAACAAGTGTTGAGAAACTAGAAGACTCTTATAGTGAATGTTCTATAGAGAAACCATATTATGGAGGAGGAAATATGGGAAACAAAGGAACATATTATGAATAACCACAAAAATCTCTTTTCACGGTAGTGTTCTAGTAATTATGAGGACAAAATTATTTGGAGGTGGTAAGAATGTAACACCCTAGTATGCTTCATTGAGAATAATACAATAGCTTGCGTTGTATGCAACTTCAACTTATAGCACACCGCGTCCAAAAAAAGTAGCCGTTATGAATAGAAATAACCACATTTTGATATTTTATAGATTATATTTTTAAAATGGACTTCATTTTTGGATTCGGATTATCAAAATTATTTTAGCGTGAATTTTTTGTATTATTATGAAAACATTCAATTGTTGATGAAAAGTGAAAGACACTACATTATTATTTAAAATCAACATTTTATATAAATATTTAGTTATTTTATTTAAATTTATATTTTGTAAAAATAGATACATAATACCTGTATATTTTCATTATTATTCATTACAGTCAATTAATAATAATATTATATATATAAATATAAATTTTGAACTTTTTCCCATATTTTACCCACCTTTTAGGCACATTTTCTAATTTTCATAAAATATAATTTTACCACTTCAATGAATTGAATTTCAAAAATTTGGGACACATGGTTTCCATCAGTATGTAAAACATAGTTCAATATGATGAATAATTTTTTTTTGAATTGTAACTTTGTACTTTTATTTACCATTATTAAAAGTTAATGGTGTAATTAATGGTAAATATGATATTATTATTTCCCTAAAACATATCCTAATTCTATTGGATAAGTGTATCTCAACCAAAAACTACCTTAGAAATAATATATGATCCTTTGGGCTCACATGTATTAGATGAGTACATTTATTGTTATTTTATTTAAATAATAGTTAAAAGTTTTATATTCAATGTTTCATAAATAAAACATTTGTAATATATGGATAGAGGTATGATAAATTTGAATATAAAAATTGATTAGAAATATAAAATTATTTCTAAATAGTAGTATATAATTTATAGTTTTTACACATTAAATAAGTAAATTTATTTATGACATTGTGATGATGCAATATTTACCTTATTAATGAATGATAAATATAAATTATATTGTAAATATCTGAATAATTGTAAATTGAGACATATGATTAATTACACTAAATTTATAGTATAATATGACATGTTAGAGTTGATTATATTTTTTTAAGTGATAGTGTTATTATGACTTTCAGAAAAACAAAATACTTGATGGTGTCTAAATTGACATAAATGAGTTTTTAAAACAAATATTATTAATTAATATAATGTTCATAAAAATATAAGGATTTCCTAAAGGACATATATAAGGATAGATATGTTAATAATGAACCAATTTGGGTTCTTTTGGCATGTTATAGTATGATTATTTACCATTTATTATAATGATTTAAGAATACATGGTAAAAGTTAAACTATTTAACTAAGAGTTAAATCTAAAAGACATGGTTAATATGGTGACATAATCCTATATAAAACCAATTGGGTGGGAGTTTTTCGACCCGTTATTATTTTATCATCGAAATAAATCATTTGGATCCATTATAAACTGAATATTATATTTTTATAAAATAATATTTGATGGTTTTCCTAATGTGACCCTCACCTCCCTTATAAAAGGGTATTTACCCATTTCATAAGTTCACACCTACAAAGCCGTTTGGATCATTCAAAACCTATTCAAATATCCTCTCAACTACCCACAGTTTTACATAAAGGCCTTAATTTCTTCAGAAATCTATCCTATGGAGCCCTTTTGATCAATTCAAAAGGATACACCCGAAGAAGAGATAATAATTTCACCACCTCTTTCAAATTTCATTTATTATTCCACTTCCTCTTTCATTGTTGTTTCAAAACCAAAATAATAACTATAGATTATTATACATACTGTAATGTTATTATAAATATGGTACAACAATATTCATTATTCTATCCATAAAATGAATGACATGTCACTATACGTGCATATGTGCGGCTTACCGTCTCCACGTCGTGGTGTATTTTGTTATTCAATTACATCATTTTTTGGATGGGTATAATAATGAGTATAACTGATATAAATAATAAAGAAAAAATTTTAATGATTCTTTATATATTATGTACCATCCAATTACATATTATTTCACCATCAATAGAATTGTATTGTCACTTTTGCGTACGTATGGATTACCATCTCAAAGAACACAATGGAATTCATTCCCCATCATAACCATTCAAGAATAATTTCCATTTTATATTGAAAAATAATATTTAATAATATAATATCATAATGTATATGAATGAAATACATCATATCCATAACAAACATGGAATATATAACCAAGCATATAAAGGAAAACAAATTAGTCTACACCCGAAACAATGATACTACTCAAATATAATTAACAAAGAAATATTAGAAGATCATATATGATATCATATTTATGTATGTGGTTCGTGTATAGTTTATTAACAAATATTTAACTCGTATACAAGAGGTTTATGCTCCCTCGACCATGGAAAAGTACAGGGTAAGGCTTATTTCTACAATCTCTTCATTATCTAAGGTCGTTTATACGTGATTATCTAATAGGACCCCTTTATAAAAGACATTATTGTTCATTAAAAATGTATTTAAATTTTTTTTTACTATTTCTTAGAATGAGGTTTAAATTCATTTATAATCTTTTTTAAATTTTTATTAATTTTTTATAATGTAATCTTCCTTTTGTTTTCAAAACAAGGCCCTATATGACCTTTTTGACAGAATTAAAGAAATAAAGTTTTTTTTACTTTTACGGCAGGTGCGGCTATTTTCCGCCATTATAACACCTTCAAAGCATCCATTACAAGATTATAAGAATATTTTCATAATTAATTTTTTAATTATAATCTTAGATTACATTTTAGATGATATTAAAATAGAAAGAGATATTTATCTCAAATAGTTTTGATTTCATTTATGTTAATATCATTTGATGTATTTTACACTTGTTTGAAGTTTATTTATTATGATACAATATTTCAAATTGTATTGAAGGTTTTGTGATATGTTTGACTATGGATGTTTTATTTTTATACCAGTTGAGGTTATAGTCACAGTATTACCATTACATATGATAGTTTTAATACAAATTTTTATGTTATATTTCAATCTTTTCATATGAGGAATGCATTGGACTTAGTAAATGAAGGTGGATCCCATTATAGCTCCTCAATTCATCAGTTGGTCTCATTATACAAACTACTGTCTTGGCATAAGTCCTTGAAAAAATATTATTTGTAGTCTTGGAATGTGGCCTTGACTATGTGGTTATGATGTTCGACATTATGAATTCCATCATTATGAAATTGGCTATTGATGTTTCATGTGATTATTAGACCAGTATAATATCTATGAGTATATGTAAATGGAATTTTTTGATTTAATTATTCCATATTATACTAATGTTTATTATTAAAAGTCATGTGTTTTAGTCTTATACATTGCCTTAAAATTTTTATTCTAATTTATGAACGATTCCTCTATATATTTATCCTTAATAGGAATCTAATATCATAGAATTATATGTTTTATTTATCTTTGGATGATAAGAATTATAATATGATTGACCTACTGAAATTGGCTAAGGGATATCAGAGTGTTCAAAAGGGGACACAATTTTGTTTTTTATATTATTATTTAATGTAAAACTTATGTATGTATCTAGTATTTTCAAGGATACATAGTTGGTCAGTATTTTTTTATGTGATACCTTCTGATCCTGCCAAAGTTATGTAATAATGCACCGACTCTATGTAATTGGGATCAGGGCATTACACACTATCACCGTAGACCGGGATGACACAACTTCTCAAGAAGAATATAGAAAAATCATATATCGTTGGTTATGAGAGATGATCACATTCTTCATTGGGTAGACATCCAAAGAACATTTGGTAGACCAGATTCTATGGTTACATTCCCAGCACTGTAAACTATGTGATAGAAGAAATGATTACTTGCATCCTCATATTCTCATCTGTGAATTATTGACAAAGAAGATTTGTGAGCATGATCATAGCCTTAGTGTGGTCTAGAAATAAGGAAATTCATTGACCATCAGGAGGATCCATGAGGAAAAATGTGAGATTCAGAGGTTGGGGGAATGAGCAGACATCTACTCCTATTTTTTCAATGCACAATCAGAGCTCTTTTCGTGCCTAAAGGCCTAGCTGGTGACATGTATGGAATGGATGAAGTGAGCTTTTGAGGAAATGGATATCATCCAAAACAATGAGCAGCAGTCCTAGATTGTGGATGATAAACTATGCCCCATCTCTACTTAGGAGGAAAAGGAGAAAAACAGGTGACAACAGATCACATATGCCATAATCTAGAGGGTGGTAGAGCTGAAATGATCGATTGAAGAGGTCAACCCCTCCATGAGAGGGGCCGATCCATGGATTTTTGTAATTCATGTAAACCATTAAATTTAATTTCATTCATTAATAATTTATGATGTTTATAAGACTGAGATCCGTTATTTGTTTTGGTTTACTACATTTTCATCACATCTCTGAAATATCCAATGATCAATCCCTATGCTCACATGGGACATTACAGATGTGAGAAACAAGGGATGACCACTTCGTTCTTCCATTCCAATATGAGAGTATGGAACAAGCTTTGGGAATCCTAGTTTTTATAAACATATCCCAATTTTCAGGAATAATGTGGGAGGCCTAAGTGGAGGATAACATTATATGGACTATCAAATTGCCATTTTTTCAATGGGATACGGTGCACGAGAAGGGTAATACTAGGGGTGTTAAAAAAAATCTGATGATAGGGGAGTGGAAGGTGTGAATTATGATACCCAAAATTCATAACACATTAGTGATTTCCTGACAATGAATGTTAACTATTAACCTAGTACCAAATACATTATCCCTATCACATTATCCTTAATTGTGGAGAACAAATGAGGTCCAACCACTGAACATTTTTGAAACATGGGTCCGGACTCAAAATTTTATCAAGTAGTATTCTATAACATTGGCCTAGAACCGTAGTCACGCCCTAGGTCGAGCATCCATAGTGTTAGGTGGTTTATTAAGATTTGAAATATGACAAGGGTCTGAATAAAGGTTATGAAAAGTTTGAAGGGTGGAGTGTTGGGTAATTAGAATAGTCCAACAGTGTTGAAATTGTGCCACCATGGTGAAACCACATTAGTTTGGTGCATTATTCTGAATAGGGATCATTCCTACTTCAGAAAAGGACATCTCTAGTAAGGACCTAGAATGATATATAGTTTTACACCATATGTGTACAAATGATAGAAAACATATTTTAAATTTCATATGGTGAGGATGATTCAAATAGTTTAAAGGACTTGGGGTTAGGCCCATGACAGTTTTCCTGGATGTCACTACGTATCCCATGAGGATGTGAATCATCCCAAATGTAGTTCTCAAGCACAACGTAGTCACATGTCAATGTGGTTGGGGGATTCCCCTTTTGGAAAGGAACCTGACACATCCCATAATTAACATGGGGCATCCTGAACATGTTCAAGGCAGAAGCACAGTTTTCAAGCATGTGTTGAGGACATGTGGACTTGTGTAGTTTAAAATCATATGGTTGGATAAGGAATATAGCGAAGATCCCAAATGATAGTACATTATGTGGTACCTATAAACTTAATTTGTATGTTGACATAGGGAGTCCACACTACACCATGTATCCCTAGATGATGTTTTTTAGGTCAATGGGTCCAAAATGAATGTCAGTCATGGCCCGAGACAAAGTGGTCAGGCATTCCAATGTATCCCATTAGGATAGGAATAAAGACATTTTTAGTACTAGGATCATAGTTTAACATCATATTGGATGATAATCATATGTGGCATAACTACTCATGTACACAACCCACCAAAACTCGTATGCCTACGTGAGTCATGATTGAAGTCAAAAACAAGGAGTAGCGATGGGATTTCCCAGGTGCATGGAGGCACACATTAGGAGCGATAGGCCACTAGGTGGGTGACATCCCAAAATCATTTACTCTATTTAATTATGTACATATATGAGCGACAGGGTAAAACTATGTGTGTTGGAATTCCAAATTATTATATGGGAGTGGAAAGATGTGAATCTTGATGCTCGAGATCCGGATCAATGATTGAGGCACATTAAAAGAGTATAACTATTGGCAATATTCTAAGCATAGTATCCATTTTGTGTTATCCTAGAATAGGGATAGACAAATGATAGTTTACCACATACTACTTTCGCAACAGGGGACATTTCATAAATATTGTATGAGGTCTTTAAGTGCGTTGGCCCATGATGGTTGGTTAGACAATGTGGTACAAGACCAGGCCTTATAGGGGGTCCCTTAATACATGGAAGAGGATGGTGATCCAAATAAATGTCTCAAGAAGCCTTTACATGAAATAGGAGAATATCCATGTAAAAAATCCACACATAGGGATCTTTGTCACGAAAAATTTGAGTACGCCAATAAGACGTGTCAGTAGATGGAGTCGAATCCCTTTCCATGGAAAAGGGTTGTAGGATCGCATGATCCTAGCCTAAGGTCATAGAGTGGACTATTAAGTAGAGACCTTATTTAATAGAATGATCATATGGTGGTGAAGTAGTCACACCCTATGAAAATTCAACATAGAGAGAGCATAGTTTAGGGTCAAAGAACATGGACCTGGCTGGGAAGAGACAAGGAAAAAACATGGTGTGTTTTTTAGAAAACTTGATGTGAATGATAACCCAAGAGGTTCTCACCAAACCACATTCATGCAATGTAGTTTAGGTCAAGGGGATGAAAAAAGGTGTGGGATTTATGATTCCTAAGGCTCGACCTACAGATTTAATGTTCGTGTCTTCCTACATATACCATAAAGATGGGAATAAAGCCACACATTGTTATAGAAAATGTTGGGGAGTTTGGTGTCTCATGATAAGGATAGTCAGATCATATTTTAAAGGTCTCAGATATCAGACCATAGATAGAATGAAGGGAGGGAGGCATGAGGTTCTGTAATTGAATAACCCGACATGATTAAGGATGGTAGGAGTACATGTAACACCATGTGCTACGTGGGATGGTTTTGTGTTGATAATTCTCAAATAAAAGTTAGGATGGGTCTAAATTAAAGTGTGGGTATTTACATTGTACCAAATAATGATGGAGATCATGCCATTTATAGTTCAAGATTTTTAATGGCAGTGTTCCAAAGCGAGGGACAATATTGTCATTTGGGTCTAGACCATGCACCAAAAAAGCGGAATTTGATTGATCTAGTTTTGTTATTTAGGATGGATTTGTTTTTTATGTGATAAACCTAAGGAAGAGAATCCTGGAATTACTGCAGGAATAAATCCATATGAAGGAATTTACAAATGGTATCATGGATTACCACTACCAATCATGATATCCCCTCAAGTGAGGACCTCACAATGCAATGCTATTTTTTGTTGTGCGTTCAGGATGATAATGTCATAGTTTAGGGTCGTATGATAGGAACACCTTTTCATTTTAATGAAATCTAGTAATGATATTATAGTTTAATGTAATGTGAGACTAGGAATCATAGTTTAACGACATATTTGATGGACACATACAAAAGAAAAGTGGTTTTAAGGGGTATTGTGCATGGTGTGATAAAGCATACATGAAGTGAATGAGGAAGAGGCCCACACCACACCATGCACAATTCTGGGGATGAAATATCAGGAAAAGGGTCCCAAAAAGATCCATGAATGTGGGAATGGACCCATGGATTAAACCTATATGTGTTCTTATGTATCCCATGAGTAAGATAATCAAGCCATATGTAATTATAGGAGTGCATTTTGACGTCATGCAAGACAACAGGAAGGAGAGAATAGCTCCTGGAAGAAAAGTATGTGGTGAAGCTTTTGAAAACGAGATTTCAATGTGGAAATAATCTAATACCTCCACCACATAAAATCGTATGAATCTTAGGGTCTAATAGGAATAACAAAAGAGATAATTAGTGAAACCTGATGTGGAACAAAAGATAAGATGCCTGGTCATTTTTATATATCCCATGAGGATGGGAATAAAGTTGTACATTGTTCTCAAAGAGAAACATAGTTTAGGGTCATGTGGTATTGATGTAGAGAGATCTTAGTTTATGGTTTTAGAGCATGGACCATAGATGTGAGACTCTTTCAAATGGGCACAAACCATGACCTGATCCCTAATCCCACGTGAGCTGCACTCAATGTGGGAAAAAAGGACATAGAAGGTCTTTAAAAAACATGGAATATAGTAAAAGTTTCAATGGTATGGAACTTCCAATGGATCCTCCCTATGGCTATATCCTTTTAACGTGAAAATGCGCACTATGGGTTTGCACCAACACTGCCAAAATTCCACTTGGGCATGATGTAGTGGAAAATGATGTGAATCATGCAACCAATATTTAGTACATCTTGGGGTGGAACAACGATGGATAATTACTATTGACCATGTTTGAAACACAGTATCCATATGATGTGACCAGAAAAGTGAAAAAAATTTGTGTTGACAAAATAGGAGAGCCCTTGGGCCGACCATCTGTACCATTCAGAGGTCCATTTAGATGTGAAAGATGATGAAATCCAAAAATGAAGGAGAACATAAATCATGAAAATGGTAAATTACATGTATTTAGAATCTGACACAATAGGCCTTGAACCAGAGTGGTCCTGAGAACATTTTTGGACTACCAAAGAGTTTTGAGGGGCCCTGTTCAATGGAATCCAACTCGAAACATTGAGTGGAGAGTACGTCTCACATGATGGAGTGGTATGTGGCATGGATGTTAAAGACCCGATGTTAATGAAGACATAATCACATACCACACCACATACCCCCTCCTGGAGGACTCAGGCCATGGGGCCAGAAATATGAGGAGGTTTATGAAACAAGGCTGGACCCGAAGACTAAATGATTGGGAGGTCCAATGATTCCCAAAAAGATGGGAATCATTCCATATGTAGTCTGATATGATGTTGTAATGTTTTACATCATGCGGAAAAGAAACAGATAGGGGAAATGTTTCTCAATGAAGAATTTTTTGGACAAATATGGGTTGTGAATATGATGAAGGATTTCTATTGACCGTGTTTGAAACACAAAATCGACGATATGTGAGCTATAATGGGAACAAAAATTGAACATCAGCTGTGAATATATTCGCAAAGTGAGACTAGTACCAATTTTTTATTCATAATCCTCATATAAGATGGCCTTGAATTATAGGAGAGAGCATAGGCCAGGCATTCATGTCATTCGAGGGTCCTTTTGGATGTGAAATATTTTGAAGATCCACATAAAGGTGATTTTTGATGCATGAATATTCCTGTGCAGTTTAATGTCAAGCATGATAACAAATGAGGTGGAGATCTCAAGGGAGAGGGATACATTGTGAGGTAAAGATGAACTCACCATGAATGAATGAAAAATATCACACCACACCATGTGTTTTGACCCATGAAAATATATAAATGTTTGGTGCTGGGACTACAGATTTAATGTTTAGGAATTAAATCGTATCCCATGAGGATGTGAATCAATCGATACATAGTTTTGAAAGGCCCTTGCCGTTTTAGCATTACGCAGTGAAGACTTCGGAGGATATGAGAATGAGGACGAGACCATTGTGTGACTATCATAATCTCGACATTTGTGGGGGCTGAATTATTCTAAACTACACCATGATGGATCTTCCTAGAGAACTACACCCATGTGGGATAGTCAAAGATAAGATCCTAGGAAATGGACTCTAGGAAGAGTCATCCAAGCATTCCTATATGTCCCATGAGGGTGTGAATCAATCCATATGTATTTCATGAAGTAGACACACAGTTCAATGTGCTTAGGATAGGACGTGGGTACATATATATCATATTTTGAGTCTATATAGTTTGGTATATAATGATATATCTACTGGTCATAGTTTAATATCATGCAGGATGAGTGCTGAGTAGTTTTACGTCCTTCAGATTGGAAGAATCAAACATTTTAACATCATGTGGTGAAGAAAGAATAGTTTAAGGTCATGCGGGGCTAGATAAAATATAATTTTTATGTTGGAAGACATTCAATTTAATGTCATGTTGGAAAAAAAGTTATATGTCATGCCAGAAATAAAAGTATATATTCATGTATGGCCATATCCTACTTGAGAAAATTAATGTTTCATGAATTTGGAATTCGTGGTAGGAGTTATATGCCATCCATCCATGGTAACTAGGGGGTACGCACCATTGGGGTAAACATTGTGAATGATATAATGTCCTTTCTATTTGGGCTCCAACATGGACGGTTTCCTTCCAGGTTTCATTGGTGTTATCAAGGCCAACACTAGGTCACCATTCATGAATGAAAAGAGGTTAAATGTTTTTTGAATTATATGGTTTTATTCATCTTATGCCTTTCTAGATTGTGCAGGGCTCAAAGATTGTTCTCTTCAAGGGTTGTCGATTCATCCAGACAGATTTCATCTAATTTATCTGGTGCATTCTAATAGTAGAAAACTATGCATAATGATGAAAATAGAATCTTGAGGGGTAGGACATCCTCTGTTCCACCACTAGGGAGTACAGGGTAACCTGGGTGGAATTACGAGTTGTCCTCCAATAAACCCATAGGCCATTGGGGATATTTTCTGGCCTTCTTTTCTTGTTATGACCAACGATATTAAACAAATTTTAAGAGATGATTTTGATTGATTCCTCGATCTTACCATTTTCTAGAGTGTGATAATGGTAGGTATGGTTATAATTAATGTTTTACTTGGAAAACAATTTCATTAACTCACCTACCTTGATGTTTGTGTCGTTATCGGTGAGGACGGCGTGGGGGAATCCAAATTGGTAGATGATGTTAGCGATCACAAATTGAATTTTATAATGGTCCTTGTCATCCTAGAGCGGAATTGTCTCTATCCACATTGAAATGAAATCCATATCGGCCAGGATGAGCCTACAGTGGTAAGCTGTCGCCGGTGGATATGGTACCACAACATCGAGTCCCTATACCGCAAAGGGCCAAGAGTACATGGTAGTGTGGAAAGGCTCTGGCGACCGATGCATAGTGTTAGTAAGAATATTGAAAAAATGACGCCTATTGGAAATCCCAATACAAAGAAATGATCATAGAGGTAAAAAAATACCCCAACATCACAATTTTCTGAGGTTGTTTCCTCCGGATCTGATGAGCCCTGCAAGAACAATCATGAAACTCCTGCATGAATAGAGAAATCTCCCATATTTGAATGTAATGGAGTAGAACCCATCAAATTTTCACTTCTAGAGGATCTTCTCATGACTAGGACCTCTCTGGAGGTTAAACTGTAATGTGTGATGCCAGATTCGCTAGCGCTTAGATCGATCCTTTGGGAGATTACCGTGTGGGAGGGACTTGATAAATTGGGTACTCTAGTTGGGAGTCACTTTCAGAACATCATTAGGGTGAATGGGGGTCCTAATATTAGGTCACTAGCTGTAATTTGGCTTACCTACAATATATCATCATCATACATAGTGATGGGGGAGATAACTCTTCATTGTGCCATGGGAATAATCATATAATCATTGTCAAACTCTGTAATAGATTCAGCTCAGCTGGACAAGGTTACGACGCAACGATTATGGGATTGAGGGACATGGGCAACTTTCGGTTGAGACTGGAATTGGGCCATTAGCTAGAAGGTACATTCCAACAGTGGTAAGATCGCTGGATTCCTAACGACTTAAGCACCATTAAACAATTTGATGACTAGTTCAGAGTCCCCTTCCACATGCACGTGGGGAATGTCAATCTTGAGGGCCATCTCGAGGCCAGTAATGAGGGCTTAATACTTGACCTCATTATTTGTACAGACATCTAAAAACATGACTGAATATAATAGAGTAGCATGAGCTATAGTGAAGAATATTATACAAATTCCCACTCTATTGAGTTTGGGGTCATCGAGTCTTTTAAGGGCAGGGCTTCAGGATGTCGCCTCAAGGTGAAATTGATAACACATAAAGACTTTGTGTACTGATAGGATTGCCTCAATGTAAAAATCATGAACCGTGGACAGGTCCACAAGATCTGTATGGGCAACCCAAAATCCTTCCAATAAATTTCCCTTAATAGCCTTTTGGGGGACAATCCTGATATCAAACTACTAGTGGATCATTTCCCATCGAGATAGATAGTATGTCAACATGGGGGATTCAGGATGTACATCAGTACATCAACTTAGGACACTAGCTGTATCTCATAGTTCTATAAGTAATGTCATAATTCATACACTGGGAATACCATTTCAAGGCATCTTTTTTTGATAGGAGAGTATCCAGTCTCCCTATCGAGGAGAATATGGCTAAGATAGTATAGAATGTTCCCCAATACCTTGATGCACTTCTTGGCGAGAAGGGCGTTGAGAGATCATTCTAGGGTGGCCACATAAAGTATTAGTGGATTTCCAGAAATAGGTGTCATTAGGACTGGAGGCTACAATAGGAACTTCTTGACTTTCTCAAAAACAGTATGACATACCTCATCCCACTGATAGAAAATTCTATTCATCGTGACTTGAGAAGAAGGATTACAAATTCTAGACAAATTCCCAATGAATCTTAATAAATAGGTCAAGTGTCATTGAAATCCTTGCATATCCAAAATGTTGCTCAGAGGATACATCTAAATGATGGCCTGAATCATAACCGAATCGATATCAATGTCTCTATATCTGCAAACGAATCTGAGAAACATTCTAAAGCTGACCTGAAGGCACACATTAATGGGTTCATCTTCTACATGGCTTGAACTGAAGAAATCAAACACATTCTCATGTTCTTTGAGACGGTCTTGACACTATTGATATTTGACCACCAGGTCATCCATGTATAATTCCACCAATGTCCAAAGTATTAACAAAAATATGATATGCATTTCACAATAATAGTTGGAACATGCATTATTTTGACCAAAGGTCATTATTAGGTAGAAAAAAGTACCTTTTTGATGCCTTGAAGTTCGTAAACTCTTCAGGATCAAGGGCTATTAGAATTTGGTTATACCAGAAATACCCATCCATGAAAGAGAGATCTTAAAATCTCGCGGCATAATCCATAGACAGTTCCATCAGTTGGATGGTAAAATCATCCATTGGAATGTGATAGTTAAGATACCAAATGTTGATGTAGACCCTGATCTATTTGTTTTTCTTTCTGACAGTCACAATGCTAGAAAACCACTCAGTTTACTAGACCTCCTTGAAAAAATTGGCTCTAATGATATTATCAACATCGGCCTCAACCACTAAACCATGGGTAGGGTACATCTTTTTGGGATGTTATTTGAACCTGCGGTGATTTGCTGGAAGACTGAGGCAGTGGATAGAATCTTGAAGATCTAATCCTTATAACTCATCATAAATTATGGATAATTCTTAATAGTGTTTCTCCAGGAAGACCACAGATCACTATTTCTCCTCGAAAGTCCTAGAGTCAATGATTAATGTGGGTTTCAGATCCGTCTCTCTAATGAGGTTCACTGGTACCAATTCATCAACCGTGGTTGAGACACATTCTATGAAGGAAGGATGAGCATCCTCCAAATCATGTCCATCAATTTTCGAGGAGGGACCCTTAGTGGGAGACAATTCCTTTATATTGATTGTTTTTATGGGATGCTTGTTCTAGAATGAGAAGTAATAGAAACTGCATCACGGGACTCCTGTGATGTTAAAACTATAGTGACGAAGGATGTCAACCTGATCCTATGTGGTCTTCGACCCAAGGGGACACACATGATGATACCAAATCAATCGTGGTTTGTAGGATTGATCTGGTTCAACCTAGATTGATGAAATAAGGATGTATGAAATATTTTCATTTCCATGGGGAAACATTATAATACATTATGGGAGTAGGGGGATCTGGGATCACTAAAGCCTGATTTGTGTAGGAGTATGAGGTGATCGTATGAATTCCCATAGAATTGATAATATGCCTCTCCCTCATTCCAGAAACAAAAAATCATTTTCCCATATCCATGGTCATAGCATTCAATCGGCGGATGGAAAAAATGTAGGAATTGTCTAGGTATGTCCATGGGTTGGTTGCATTCGTTGCATGCTAAACCTCATTAGCCTGGATCTTCGTAAAATTTCTATTGTAATTGGCAGCATCCCAATAGAGGCCTTCACAAGAACAAAAGAGATTCATGTAACATTGGAGCATGCACACTCGACCATTAATGGAGTACAAAATGACCTGATGATACGATGAAAAAACCAACACATGCAGGTGAAGCCATGGCCTACCATTCAAAGTGTTCTAAGAAGTGTCCTTTGAGCCAACCATGAACTCATTGCTGGCTAATATACCGACAAACTGGGTCTTTTGGTGGATCTTTATCACTAATGTTTGTGTTGTCCTATCATAAACTTGAATTTTTAGGCCGGGGGTCTCAGATCATCCATGGAAAACCATATTTTTTGAAGTGTTTGTGTCGAGATCAGGTTAGTTACAAATCCCATGTTGACAAGACAGTGACGAACCTACACATTATTGATGTGGCTGGTAATGTATAGTGGGTGGATATGCCTATATACAAGATAGCCTTCATGTAACACCATGAGATTTTATGAAAAATATTCTTTTTAATTTCATTAATGTCTTGTGTTGTACAATACACCAAAAGAAGCTTGCACAACACGCATCATTGACTTGCCTTGCATTACATGCAATCACGACCTTCCTCGATAGCGCGTGTAGTACGCAATACCAAGTTTCACTAAACAACGATATGCTATTAAAATATTTTTAAAACTAGCTGTTATGAATAGTAATAACCACTTTTGGAAATTTTGTAAATTTTATTTTTCAAAATGGACTTAATTTTTGGATTCGGAATATCGAAATTAGCTTAGGGTGAAATATTGGTAATTTTCGGATAACTTTTATTTTCTGATGAATAGTGAAAATTACTAAATTTTAATTAAAAACAAAATTTTTAATCGAAATAATTAATAGTGATAAATTATTAATTTGAGTGGTTTTAAAGTATATTTAGAATATATTTTTACAATTTAATACAATTTTGGTCATCAGATGTAATTTCACATTTTAACCAGACATAAACAACTGTCTATCTTTTGATAGTTATTATCTCTTAAGAACACTCTATTTGTTTTGACGACGAGAATACATTTTTAAATTAAGTAATGAAACTGATATATTTTGAATTTGGTAAAATAGACAGAATTTTTGAGTTCATAATATCAAATATATCTTAGGCCTAATTTTTGGTATTTTTCTGGAAACTTTCATTTTTTTGATGAATAGCGAAACCACTAAGTGGTAGTTAAAAAAATGAATTTTTCATAAAACATAATTTTACCACTTCTGTGAGTGGAATTTCAAAAATCTGAGAGACACGGTTAATGTCAGTAAACAAAATGTGGTTCAATGAGATGAAAATAATTTTTGGTGAATAGTAACTTTTTACTTTTGTTTACCACGGTTAAAATTAAATAGGGCAATTAACGGTAAAAATTATATTATTATTACCCTAAAACATGTCCTAATTCTATTGGATAAATATAATTCGACCAAAAACAACCTTAGGAATAAAATATGACCATTTAGGCCCACATGGATTAGATTAGAACATTTATTATTAATTTATTTAAAGATGGGTTAAAATAGTTAAAATCAATGTTTAATAAGTAAATCATTTTTAATATAAGGTTATACATAAAATAAATTCGACTATAAATATTAATTAGAAAGTTAAAATGATTACCTACATAATGGTATTTTATTTGTAATTGTTAGACATTAAATAAAATAATTTATTTGTGACACAAAGATGATGTCGTAATTATCTTATTAATGAAATATTGACATAATTGATGTTCTAAATAAAAAAATAAATATAATTTGAGACTTTTTATGAATTCCACTAATCTTATAGGCTAATGAGACATGTGATTATTTATTTAATTAACCTTTTTTGAACTAATAATTCAGTTATGATTTTTACAAAAATCAATAACTAAATAGTGTTAAAATTGACATAAAATAGTTTTTTAAAACAAATATTATATTATTAATTGTTATTTTATTCCTAAAAATCTATGGTTCGGCTAAATGACTTATATGAGGTTATATATATTAATAATAGACATCTTGGGGTTCGTTTGGCTTCTTATTGTATGTATATTATCTTTATAGTGTAAGAACACAAAAAGGCACGGTAAAAGTCAAATTATCTAACTTAATGTTAAATATAAATGATATTGTTAAAATAGGAACCTAAACTTGTCTAAATTCTATTGGATGAGATAATTTCGATCCATACCCACCTTACCTTCGAAATAAATCAATTTTGATCTATTTAACACCGAATTTGGCTTTATAATAAAATAATATTTTTAGTTATTCCAAAGGTGCCCCTCTCCTACCTTATAAAAGGGCACCTCCTCCCTCTCTTCCTCACACCAATTTGAGCCTTCATGTTCCGCCAAACCCTGCCAAACATTCTTCTACACTTCCCTAGAAACATCCTAGAGGTCCTGGTCTTCTTCAAAGACCAATGTTAGTGCCCTAAAAGGAGGTCTCAAAGAGGCGCCTCAAAGAAGAGGTAATGTCCATTACCGATATTTTAAACTTTATATCTTCATCCACTTCTTCTTCTTAGGTTGTTTCATTATGATGTAATAACATCAGTATCACTCATATACTTATATGTAATTATAAGTATGAAATAGCCCTATTTCACCATCTATCCATCCTACGAAAAACAAAATCACCGCGCATGCGTACGTACGGAATACTGTATCCACGCCATGGTGTACTCTATTTTCTACAACCACCATACTTGGATTGGTATAATGGTGTAAATAGTAACTATATATGACTATTTTAAAGTGATATTGATTCTGAAATTGTATACATACACTCCAATACAATTCCATGATAATGATAATGATATCATCGCTCGTGCGTACGTACGAACTACCGTCTCCAAGACATGATGAGATTCATTCTCCACGTTAACCATTCATGAATGATTATAAAGTATATATAATAAGTAATCATGAAATATATGACATAATAATGATAATAGATTTATATGTATATATATGTATGTCATCTACTTAATTCTATTCAACTCAATAAAGAAACGAAAACAGCGTTCATGTGTACGTACGACCTACCATCTCCATTAATGGTGTATTTTTTTTCCATTTACTGATCTATAATATATATGTATATTCTGAATATATATTATATAAATTATGTTTTATATTCTGGAATTAAGTAATCATATGAATAATTACAAGTCAAAACACGAACAACAAATGAAATGATTTTACCCAAAATTATCTTTAACATGGAATTTACAAAAGAACGGGTAAAATAAAGTCATAAGTGAACCATATATGATATCATAAAAATGATTATGATTCTGGAATAAGTATATGACATTATTTATATCATTATATAGGAATTTCGGACACGTACGAAGAAAATTGTTCCTAAGTTAAGGAAAATATCACAATCTCATTTTTATCCGAGATTGTTTATACTTTGGTATTTACTGGGGTGTATTTTATCATCCACATCCATGTTTCCTCAATATGTAATAATATTTCCATCCACCAACAATTAGTTAAATACAATTTTACCCTTAGGTGAGTTTTTAGTAAAAGATATGAAAGGAATCTTTTGTCGTTTTTCGTATGAGGTACTTTTTGACTCTTCCGACCAAAGTACGAGAAGAATGTTTTTTAACTTATATGGCATGAATGGATTTTTAAAACAATACTTCCAATAATATTCCTTTACAAGTTCTCAAGTTTAATTTAATCAACTTCTTCTGTTTTAGAATTGTATGACATGTTAAGAAAGGAAAAGTGTTTTTTGAAGTAGAATGGATATTTTCCTCAAGAATGGAGTTCAAGTGTTTTATTAAAATTATTTTACATCTAAGATAATAAAGGGTTCTGTTTTTATCTCTATTATTAAATGGATTTGATTATGTTGTGATGTGATTGTTTTTATAAATTCCTTTATCTTGTGTGAATTTTTTTATGATGTCATGATGTTTAAGATTCCCATTTTTATTACATGGGTTATGCTATGATGTATAGTTTATGATTTTGTGGCACAAATAAGAATGGTATCATTATGAGATGGGTGGGTCCTATATATCCCTCCAATGCATTGTGTAATGATTTTTTATCTCATGAGATAGACATGGCTGGAATGGAAGGTTAAACTGGTTCAGTGAAACAGTACTGAAACGTGGAGTGAAATCGGTTCAGAAATGGACTTTGTCCACTAAGATAGTCTTGGAAGTGACTCTTGACTAATAATAAATGATTCTATATGATAATGTGTGTATGCCACAAAGTATCATGTTTTATGTTATGATTATTGGGATTACATTTCACTACTATGATTTATCCCATATTAATATGATCTCTTTTGCAGGTTAAGATTTCCAAAATGTTATGTTCTTATGAATATGATGTGATTGATATTTCTTTTGTTTACCCTTACTGAGCATTTGAGCTCACCCTTTTATGTTTTATTTTCCCCAGAAAAAAAAGAAATGTTTTAGGTAAAAAAAGGAAGATCTTTATGGGAGATGTTAATGATCTTTCACCACAATTAGAAGATTATCTTCCAAGTTTCCAAAGACACTAAACTATTACGGTCCTTATGTGTGTGTTTTTGTTATGTACTAAGTATTCCTCAAAAGTAATGTAATGTCCATGTACGTTAAGCTTCAGGTCTCTACAGTTGGTATCAGAGGAAAGGATTAGTCAACCTTTGGAAACTAGGATGCAAGAACTTTAGTGAGATCCCTAGAGATATTTCTAAGGTATGTCTAGGGTTGTCCCTATGGTTAACTATAAGTATAGGTTGTAGTCCTAGAATTGCGCTAACGATCTTAGAATTCAACCTAAGATGTTAGATATTGAGGGTACTCCCCTTTTACTACGTTGTTTTCTCTAGTATGACTTTGCCTCTCACAGAATTCTTATTGTGTTTTAGTTAATGGAGGGAACCAGAGGGAATTCGGTTAACATTGAATCCAATGGACAAATTAGTGACAATGAGCAACAAAATTGTGTAATGACTAGAGAGAAAGATGTTGTGATTATGCCGAATCAGTCATCGCGATATATGATTAACAAGGTCAAATTTAGTGGTACGCCTAATTCATCAAATAAGAGGAAGATAGACTATTATTCATGTTCGCTTGTTGAGGAGCATAAAGAAACGAAGATTGAGATTTCTAAAGAAGGGAAGAATAACCTTGAGGTATACCTAAAATGGAGGGATCGTTGTTATCTATGTGGAGAGAAGGGTCATAGAGTTACAGACTGTTATGGAGTTCAATGTATTATTTGCGTAGAACATGGGCATTACCCAACTCAATGCCCTGACCTAAAAAGATACTTCTAAATCAAGGAAGGACATATTCCAGGATAATAATTGAAGAGGTTGGATTGAAGTGTTTATGTATTGGAATTCATGAAAAATGTTGTTGAGGTACTTTTATTGTGTATTGGAATATTTTTGTATTAGTCTATTGTGGTTTTAAATAATTTTAAGGTACTGGTAACCATGAAAAGTGATTCAAATATTTTGGAAAGCTGATGATATGCGCATAATGAAGGGATAAGTAGAAAATGAAATGTTTGACAGTATTCATGAGCTCATGATTGATATAAGGACTAAGTGATATCATGGTTTGAGTATATAGAATATTGAGGATTTTGGTACGTGGAAAGTGATAACTTTTAAATGCATTATTTTTTTCACTATGGTTCAATTAATGGGTATTCATTCTTCAAGATATTAAATGATTAAGGTATTCACATGTTTGTAATTTGAACAAGAAGATATATCTTATGATATATTGGGGATAAATGATGGCATTCACGTTATTGTTATGTGACATTTCAAGTAATCAATTTCTTTATACTATGAGATTGGACTGAAGTATTTTAGATAAGCCTAAAGATTAGAATGGATTATGTTGGACATAATTTAGTATTGTTTAAGGATTGATCTTTTTTCCATACTATTGATGGGATGTTATAGTAATATAGCTTTAGAAAAAGGACAACCTGTAGGACGGGCGACAGCCCATCGCGTCAGACAAGGCTATGGGAATTGAACCCACAACCGAAGTGTGACTGGCCTTTATCGCCTACCACTGGCCAACAGGAAGTCCCTAGTTATTAAGAACTAGTTTTATTTTATTACGCGGTATGATATATGAAGTATAAGTACATTAATGGAATCATATACGATTAACCTCACCATAAATGGAC
This sequence comes from Viscum album, assembly GCA_963277665.1. NCBI lineage: Eukaryota > Viridiplantae > Streptophyta > Magnoliopsida > Santalales > Viscaceae > Viscum > Viscum album. The sequence goes on along the minus strand of OY728148.1, from coordinate 6,970,060 downwards.
CTATGTATATTTGATAACATTTGCTATCCTTTTGTTTGAAAAGATGGAATTACCCATAATTATATCACATGATCTATTAACACTTTATGAATAACAAATTCAACTTCATTTCTTTAAGAGATGAAGGGTAAATTGTTCAAATGACAAACAATAGTGAGATTTTACCAAAATAAAGTAAGTAATTATTCTAATTCAAATTCATCAACTTTAGGGAAATGATCTTTAAAACAAAAAATGTTGTCCTAGTGCTCTTATATATGATGAATCAGATGGTACCCTAAATCATCACAAATTTATGGGTTTGTGATTTCTGGATTTTCCATAGCCATGTTCTCTACCACTCTCCATCAGAACATGATGATTAGATTTCTATTCCATAACCATATTTTCACCTATGTGGAAACACTGTGATTAGTTTATTTGGGTAACCGTTGCATTTCATAATTTAGTTTTTAAAGATTTTTTTTGGTATTCCTTTTTACGATGTGGGTTTCTATTAAAGAAACTTTCGAGTAGTAAACAATTTATAACCCCGACGAATTTCAAGGGCGAAATTCATTTTAAGGGGGGTAGAATGTAACACCCTGAGATTTTATGAAAAATATTCATTTTAATTTCATTAATGTATTGTGTTGTACGATACACCAAAAGAATCTTGCACAACACGCATCCTTGACTTGCCTTGCATTACACGCAATCATGACCTTCCTCGATAGCGCGTGTAGTATGCAATACCGAGTTTCACAAAACAACGATATGCTATTATAATATTTTTAAAACTAGCTATTATGAATAGTAATAACCACTTTTTGAAATTTTGTAAATTTTAGTTTTCAAAATGGACTTAATTTTTGGATTCAGAATAACGAAATTAGCTTAGGGTGAAATTTTGGTACTTTTCGGATAACTTTCATTTTCTGATGAATAGTGACAATTAATATATTTTAATTAAATACAACCTTTATAATCGAAATAATTAATTGTGATAAATTATTTATTTGAGTGGTTTTAAATTATATTTAGAATATATTTTTACAATTTAATACAATGTTTGTCATTGGATGTAATTTCACATTTAAACCAGACATAAACAAGTGTTAGTATTTTGATAGTTATTATCTCATAAGAACAAGCTATTTGTTTTGATGATGAGAATTAATTTTTAAATTAATTAATTCAACTGATATGTTTTCAATTTGGTAAAATAGACAGAATTTTTGAGTTCATAATATCAAATATAGCTTAGGCCTAATTTTTTGTATTTTTCTGGAAACTTTCATTTTTTGATGAATAGTGAAACCACTAAGTGGTAGTTAAAGAAATTAATTTTTCATAAAAATTAATTTTACTGCATATGTGATTGGAATTTAAAAAATCTGAGAGTCACAGTTGATGTCAGTATGTAAAATGTGGTTTAATGAGATGATTTTTTTTGGTGAATAGTAACTTTTTAATTTTTTTCCCACGGTTAAAAGTAAATAGGGTAATTAAGGGTAAAAATTATATTATTATTACCCTAAAACATGTCCTAATTCTATTGGATAAGTTTAATTCGACCAAAAATAACGTTAGAAATAAAATATGACCATTTAGGCCCATTTAGATTAGATTATGTCATTTATTATTAATTTATTTAATGAAGGGATAAAATAGTTAAAATAAATGTTTAATAAGTAAATCATTTTTAATATAAGGTTATACATAAGATAAATTCAACTATAAATATTTATTAGAAATCTAAAAATATTTCCTACATAATCGTATTATATTTGTAATTTTTAGACATTATATAATATAATTTATTTTTGACACAAAGATGATGCAGTAATTATCTTATTAATGAAATATTGACATAATTGATGTTATAAATACCAAAATAAATGTAATTTGAGACTTTTTATGAATTACACTAATTTTCTAGGTTAATATGACATGTTAGTATTGATCAAATTAACTTTTTTCGAACTAATCATTCTGTTATGAGTTTCCAAAAAAATCAATTACTAAATAGTGTCAAAATTGACAACAAATAGTTTTTAAAACAAATATTATATTATTAATTGTTATTTTATTCCTAAAAATCTACGGTTCAATCAAATGACATATATAAGGTTATATATATTAATAATAAACAACTTGGGGTTCGTTTGCTTCATATAGTATTTTTATTAACCTTATAGTGTAAGAACACAAAAAGACATGGTAAAAGTAAAATTATCTAACCTAATGTTAAATCTAAATGATAAGGTTACAATAGGAACCTAAACTTTTCTAAATTCAATTGGATGAGGGAATTGTGACCCATCACCACCTTATCTTTGAAATAAATCAATTTGGATCTATTTAAAGCCTAATTTTTCTTTACAATAAAATAATATTTTTAGTTATTCCAAAGGTGCCCCTCTCCTCCCTTATAAAAGGGCACATCCTACCTCTCTTCCTCACACCAATTTGAGCCGTCAAGCTCGGCCAAACCCAGAAAAATTTTCTTCTCCACTTCCCTAGAAACATCATAGAGGTCCTGGTCTTCTTCAAAGTCCAATAATAGTGCCCTAAAAAGAGGTCTCAAAGAGGCGCTTCAAAGAAAAGGAAATGTCTGTTACCGATTCATTCAACATTCTTTCATATTCCACTTCTTATTCTTATGTTTTTTCATTATGAAGTAATAAAATCAGTATCAATCATATACTTATATGTTATTATAAGTATGAAAAAACCCTATTTCACCACCTATCCATCCTAGGGAAAACGAAATCACGGCATGTGCGTACGTACGGAATACCGTCTCCACGGTGTGGTGTAATCTATTTTCCACCACCACCTTACTTGGATGTGTATAATAGTGTACATAATAAATATATATAATTATTGTAAAGTGATATTGATTCTGAAATAGTATACATACACTCCAATACATTTCCACGATCATGAGAACTATATCATCGCTCATGCGTACGTATGGACTACCATCTCCACGATGTGATGAGATTCATTCTCCACGTTAACCATTCGTGAATGATAATAAAGAATATATGATAAGTAATAATGAAATATATGACATAATAATGATACTGGATTTATATGTATGTATATTTATTTCATCTACTTAATACAATTCAACTAAATAAAGAAATGAAAACACCGTTCATGCGTACGTACGACCAACTATCTCCATGAACGGTGTATTTCTTTCCATTTAATGATCTATTATATATATGTATATTCTGAATATATATTATATAAATCATGTTTTATATTCTGGAATTAAGTAATCATGATCTAAGAAATCATATGAATAATTACAAGTCAAAACACAGATGACAAATGAAACGAGTTTACCCAAAACGCTCTTTAACATGGAATTTACAAAAGAACAGGTAAAATAAAGTTATAAGTGAACTATATATGATATCATAACAATGAGTATGATTCTGTAATAAGTCAATGACATTATTTAAATCATTATATAGGAGGTTCGGACACTTACGATGAAAAACGGACCTAAGGTAAGGAAAATATGACAATCTCATTTTTATCCGAGATTGTTTATACTTTGGTGTTTACTAGGGTGTATTTTATCATCCACATCCATGTTTCCTCAATATGTAATATAATTTCCATCCACCTATAATTTTTTAAATAAAATTTTACCCTTAGGTGAGTTTTTATTAATAGATACGAAAGGAATCTTTTGTCGTTTTTCGTACGAGCTACTTTTTGACTTTTCCGGAAAAAAGTATAAGAATAATGTTTTTTAAATTATACGGAATGAATAGATTTTTAGAACAATATTTCCAAGAATCTTCCTTTACATGTTCTCAAGTTTATTTTTAATCATCTTATTTTGGTTTAGAATTGTATGACATGTTCAGAAAGGAAAAGTGTTTTTTGAAGTAGAAAGGATATTTTCCTCAAAAATGGAGTTCAAGTGTTTTATCAAATTTATTTTCCAACTTAGATAATAAAGGGTTATGTTTTTATCTCTATTATTACATTTATTTGATTATGTTGTGATTTAATTATTTTTATGAATTCCTTTATCTTATATGAATTGTTTTATGATGTCACGATGTTTAAGATTCCCATTTTTATTACATGGGTTATGCTATGATGTATGGTTTATGATTTTGTGGAACACTTAAGAATGGTATCATTATGATATGGGTGGGACCTATATTTCCCTCTAATTCATTGGGTAAATGTTTTATATCTCATGAGATAGACATGGCTGGAACGGCAGGTTAAACCGGTTCAGTGAAATAGGACTGAAACGAGGAGTCAACTCAGTTTAGAAATGGACTTTGTCCACTAAGATAGACTTGGAAATGAGCCTTGACTAATAAGAAATGATTCTCTATGATTATGTGTGTATGCCACAAAGTTTAATATTTTACGTTATGATTATTGGGATTACATTTCACTACTATGATTTATCCCAGGTTAATATGATCTTTTTTGCAGGTTAAGATTTCCAAAATGTTATGTTTTTAGGAATATTATGTGATTGATATTTCTTTTGTTTACCCTTACTGAGCATTTGAGCTCACCCTATTATTTTTTCTTTTCCCCAGGAAATAAAAAAATGTTTTAGGTAAAAAAATGGAAGATCTTTATGGGAGATGAGGAAGATATTTCACCACGATTAGAAGATTATATTCCATGTTTCCATAGACACTAAACTATTACGGTCCTTGTGTGTGTGTTTTTGTTATGTACTAAGTATTCCACAAAAGTAATGTAGTGTCCATGTACGTTATGCTTCGAGTCTCTACACTTTATCTTCTCTATAGAAAAATTTAATGTAATTTTATTCAGCATGCTCGACTGACTCACCATGGATGGATTATGTGGCTCCTACTTCTCTCTCAATCTAGAGGTGGATTCTTAATACATTGGTGAGGGATTCACACATATCTGCAGATAGGAGTAGAGCCTCAAGGATATAGTGCCTAGAAAAAATGATGGAAGGGTTCATAAGGATATCATTCATTTCAACGATGCATGATGTCTTACTTACAAGAGTTCACTCTCTAGCAGGGGGTATGATGGGCCCTTCCTACGGAACCCGCAACTGACTGCTACAAGGAATTTCATGATGCATGTTAGTCGAAGCTCATGGGGAAATACTAGATCTCGGATAAAATAATGAGGTCAGTATTTAAGAAAATGTTGCTGATCAGTACACAGTAATAGTGGATCTACCTGGTCAAGTAGCACAAATGGAGGCGAAGGATGACCTAATGATTCTAGATGAGAATGATATATATACATGTGTATTCATTGGGATTGTCGTCTTGTTTTAGTTTCATGAAAATTATAGCTTGGATTATTCACCAAGTCACTCAGACGACACATATATCCACGACTCCGTTAGCACTGGTGATGACTGTGGACGTTGGGAAGGTCCCTCAAGCATTCCTCGTCACCAGGAATTATGTAGGGGTTTACATCTCAATGGTGTTAACTGAAGTGTACCATTGTTTTCCATTTGAATAATGTTCCACCAATGGATGGATTATTGGGGGAACCACCATTTCAAGGATCATGATTTCACCAAGAGAATAGGATGAATACAACATCAGTGGAGACATTTTTTCCCTTGTTTCGACGATGCTTGATCTTCTGAAAAGATGGAGGGTGAGACGTCGACATAGATGTAGTGGATATAGGTTACACGACATCTTTTTAAGCCTAATATGGATTTATATGTGCATGGATAATACCATGGTAACTTGAAAATACCTTATGAGTCTTCTAGTCATCATAATTTTGATTCCAATTGTTTGGAACCTAATACCACTCACATTTATTGACACTTCCATTTTCTGGCTTCATGAATACACATCCAAATTGTGCTAGTGCTGGGCCTATACAAATTATTTTGTTATCAACCTGGTCATAAATTTTGTAATTAGACAAATAAAAATATTTTATGTTGTTCCCCTGGATCTGGTGATTGGTGTAGTAATTGGAGGGATCAGTTAGATCTTCCTCTTCAGGCCTCCATCATTTTTGAAACTGTAAATTTCTTTAATCCAAGGAACATTAGAAATAACTAAAGACCCGAGCCTCATTGAATGTGTACTTATGATTTCAACAGTTCGGTATGGGGGATCCCAGAGCCTGGACGTGACAAGGGGTTGGAAGATCCTATCGAGAAGGTGGAACCTGGTTAACATGCCTAGGTGGTTGTGGCATGTTACATGGGTGTGCCTACACATTCTAAGGTCGGTGCTGATGTTCCGGAGGCTACGCCTGAGGTGGTAGATGTATATGAGTGTGTGGAGGTGGCTCCACTAGTAAAAAGTATAGGTTTTGGGGGGCTGTTATATGATCCCCCAAGATAGGCTCATCCTTAGTGGAACTTCTCGCAAGAATTGCAGGAGGCAGCAAACATGCCTGCATGTCCTGCTACAAGGCATACTCTATAATCTAGGCCATATTAGTGAAATCCCAGAATCCCATTAGTTAATTATAAGTTATGAGAGATGTTAACCATTCAGTTTTGATATTCTCCCACACATTTTGAGCTTTTTATCCAGAGTGAGAGTCATATCCAAATAATATTTAGGGCCTTTCCACCAGGGGGCGAAGTCCACAGTGTGCTCATTAGGACTCTGTTTTCACATGAAGAGGTCTGCAATATTCATCTTTTGGGTGGTAGAGCTAAACTGGTAATGAAAAATTCTATGGAGATCCTCCCATTTGGTGACTGACCCAATGGGTAGCTGGTTGTACCAGACAAATGAAAGACATTCAAATGTTTGTATGATAAAATGGTGTTTGGCATCCAATTTTTGCATCGGAGTTCCCAATATGGGTCCAAAGATAGTGATGAAGGGGGCTAGATGCTTCATCTGATCACCCATCTCATTAATGGGTGAAATTATGGGGTTTCCAGAACTAAGGGGTGATGGCATATCAACGAACCATGTTGGATATGGCTTGACATCATGGAGGATTTCCACTTGTTGAGATTCAAATGCCTCGATGTGATCAATAAGAACCATTGTTGGGTCATCATAGTAGGTATTCTTGTCTTAAGGATGTCCCAAGACCACTAATGTGTTGGCAGGTTCTTTAACATTATTAGTAAGTCCAACAGCTTCTGGAGAATGTTGTGGGATGACCTACGAAGGAGATGGGGGAACCTGAGCTGGGTGCTATGAATAATCACACCACTCATGTTTATTTGTGGATGCATACCCTTCCCTCATTCCATAATCTTCAGATTTTACCCTATCCATGTGGGCAGGATGTTCAGGGTCACCATGAGGGAATTCTCTATGGGAATGTTGTACCTTACCCTACTGCCCCGGTCGAGGATCATCATAGTCTGCTCTCTACTCCACAACATGTTTGAAAAGTCTTTCATCAATCATTTTCTTATACTCCATGAGTTGTAGGTGCAACCCGACCTTTTCTGGATCATCTTCCATCTTCTACACCAAGCTAGACTGGTTAAAGGGTTTGATGGCCCCAAGGTGCATTATGCCCTCATTGGGATTTTGGATAATGAATAATGTCTCAGTGGGAATGGGAAGACCCATTAGATTTTTTTATTGGTGAAACACCCTTCTTATTGGATCCAATATGTGTGTCTCTCACCCATGGGTTATTTTCTCATCAAAGATCTCTATCTCGTTCCCCCTCACTAATTGATCGACCATATAATGGTGATTCTACCTAGAGGTATGTCCTCGATATTGTCGGGAAAGTTAGGCTGACACTGGACTAAACTAAAATGGAGGGAAGTATACATCCTACAACCATAAACTAGAATGTTGGTTGGTGTAACCTCTTTGATAATTCTAATTAGAACATTAAATAACCGAACAAATCATTGCTGGAGGGTCTGGTGGCGACCGAACGAATTAGGGTGTTGGGCCATATGGAGCGCCTCCATGTTGACCATATGACATTGCTGGTCAATATCATCAATTTCTGTCTAATTTTAGGGATAATACACTTGATGATAATGGATACAGATGTGTGTCACCAAGAGGGTTTGGCGAAATCAAGTGACTTCCTCCTAGGTAAGAGACTCGGGTGCACTAATGTAGGCCGTTGCAATTGGCCAGAAAGTCACCAGGAAATGATATTCTATAAGGATGTCCTAAAAGCTCTTTAGAACTAACTGAAGATTTAACCCTTGGTTTTCCTACTCATCATCCATGGGCGGTTGTGTGACCTGAAATGGAAATGAAGTAGACCACTGATACGACATACTAACGGGAGGAGAACATGACGAAAGAGAAGACAAGCCACTACATCTCAGTATATCATGTGACGAATGCATCTACTGAGCCACAAAATCCCAGTAATATGGACTGGTGACCAATGAATCTGGAACATGGGATATGGTTATTGGTGGTAGGCCATGCTATTTTTCATCCTTTATTGGACCCCAGAATAACTCTCCATGAAGTTTTGTTGAGGTGGAGAATGAACCTACTAACGATAAAGAGGATTTCAAGGCCATGCCCTGGAATGGCGGTAGATATTTATCCTCCAAGATGAATCTCTGGATATAGGGGAATATAGTGGAACTCACATTCCAAAAGGATGGGGCTGATTCACCTCATTCAAATCCTGACCCTCTACATAGATGATCATGGCGAAGGTTCCACTACCAAATCCCCTTCCACCTCAGAATCTAAGAATAAAATGGGCTTGATTACAATCTGAATCTTCTGGGGATTATTTTTATGGTTCCAGCATCCTTACCTCCTACTTACAATGGATCTTCGGTACATGATAGATTTTATCCTCAAGGAGGGCCTTTGGCTGAACTATTGTGTGGGTGCAGACTACTTCATCCTTGATGAGCTGGGGTGAAATGATAACATGGACAAATTTCAAAGGGAACATGGGGAGGACCACTGTTTCCACTATCTAATGCACTGAGGATGTCTTCTTGGAAAGTGTTGTAGAGGGTAGGTCCAGAGATAAAGCTTGTAGAATCATGTATAGATCCACCATGATTAATTCATTTGGCAGTGTTTGTATAAAGAGGGTCCACATACCAGTCGAGCAGAACATGGTTTGGACCACTGTGTTAGGATTCCAAGAAGTGAGTAAAACATCTTCTTATCTGATTTCAAGGATGAGAAGGACCTTCTTTAGCTGCTATAAGAACATGGGGAAGTCCCCCCAAGCTGAAAGTTTACCAGAAGGGTTGCATCTTTACACAGGTGACCTATAACAGGAGGAACATATCTATTCCTATGGTCATTGTTGTTGATGGGGATTTCGTACTGGGTTTTAATGCAGTTTGGAGGACCTTCTTTTGGATTGAGGGTGTAATGGGGAGGACAACCATGCAAAGCTAGTGAGCGGGGAGGACCTATACTTTCATTGGAGGTGGCATAGGGAGGACCTCCGTACTGGATACCAATGTCATGGGTCAGCCCACAATGGGCTCCACCTATGTTGGTGACATAGAATGTCGAACAAAATTTCATGTGGGGTGGTTGGGGCCATGATCTGGGTATGACATGTGTGTGCCCCTTCTCGGTTTAACAAGGTATTGGTAGTAGGTTCCATTGGTGGCACGAGCTATGGTATATATTGATTATAGTAACACCCCTTGGTGGGTGTCCTCATCATCTCGCACCTGACGCTGGAATCGGATTAACCAGACAAGGGTCGACGGTGCAGGTGCATAGCTCACCTACTCCTCAGCATGTGGGGCCAGTGGTGGTGCTGATGCGACCTGGTGGGAGCCATCATTGGGAGCCCATGGAAAGGTAGTCTAGCTGGTCTGGCTTGGACATCCTCCAACTCAGTAGCATATGTGATAGGCACATCGAATAATTCTAGGGAGAGGCTCACAAAATTATTATAAGCTACAGTGGAGAGTAGTGGCTCCCTATACAGACCATGTGACAGTAGTGATGAGGAGGCCCTCAATCCTATAGGTCTTGTAAGGACATATCCCTGGTTGGGATAATCACCGCATCTTCGTATCGTCGAATGAGATCATTGATTACCCTTTTCTGAATGAAATTAGATGCGGATGTAGGGTATGTGCGCCCATCAGCCATGGATGTGGATATTTTCGTGGGAGAGATGGGATCATGAGGGATTTATGAATTGAAATTTCCACTTCCCTTGTGTTGGTGGGTTGGTGGTGATTGGAATCATGTCCTGACAGCATGTGTTCAGTAAAAAAAAGACAATTACCAATTTTTTCTTAAAAGAAGAAAAGCAACATTCAGTTCCCCAACCCCATTACATATTCAGTGGTTGTTAAGAAGGATGCACACTGACAACGTCACAGACTGGGTTTTACATTGTTTAACTTTCCCAATTTCTAGTGAGATTCATGCCAGGACCACAATTTTCTTGGTTGGAACTGGCACGAAATATCTGGATCCGATAACATTCTTAACCACTTATTTATCAAGCGCTACTAATATCCAAAATAAGGATAATAATATCACATTGGGCTCAAAAGTTTTATATGTGATGCTTTTGCTGAGCCACAAATCCGTATGTCGATGACGTGCTACGATTTCCCTACATCCCTGAATTCAACTATCAGGCGACATCCATTTTTTATTCTGGGATTTATTATCCATGATCAAAACAGGATGGTGGGATGTTAGCTCTACCTTCTTTGGATTCCTCATCAAAACTCATTTCCTAGTCTGGGTCTCCCTTATAGACTTAATATGTTTTTCTTCAACCCCTTCATATTACCCTGTCTTTAGGGACAATAGTTAATTACTCTTCTTTTGTAAAAATATTCCAAGGGATCCAGTTAGGTCAGCAAACTTCGATCGGTGGAGTAGTCCTGTTGGACATCGGTGGAATGTATGGAAGTGGGAACACTGATTGGTCTAGGTTCTTCATCTTATGATAAGGCTTATCAAGGGGAAATAAGCCTTAGGAATAACACGTCGAGTGTAGGGTGTTATATTCCATAGGCAAGTCTCTGATGATTTAGTAAGATTTCAATGATCAACACATGTTATGAAGATATTTTATCATCTAGCAGAGATGTATCAGACTGATCGGAGCACTAATGAAAGGTAATAAGATGAGTGTAACCCCAGGAGGGAACAATGATGCTATGGCTAACGTATAGTTAGTTACTGGATCACTACTAGGTGTAACGAGAATGTGGGAGACATGATCTCACTGGGATGTGGAAAATATGGTAATAATCTTGATAAATAATGTAGTTTTGAAAGAATTGGGTAGAGAATGATATGGAACTATCGTGATGATGATTTTAATGTTGTAATTGATCTATGAATAGACCTCCTACATAACCCCATGATAGGGAATCTATGTCCACGTAGTTCGGTGGGGTGATGGGACACCTGTGGAGGTGGACCCTGAGAATGGACACATTGATGGGTCCCTGAGGGAGTAGAACCTCTATGTTTGGGATTGACCTTCCTGAGTCCTGGGAGAGATCAAGATGGAACATGAGTGATGAGATTAAATCTTAGGGAGTATTTTTACATAACCTACCTAGGAGAAAGAGATAAAATTACATGTTGCTCCGGATATGGGTATCGAATTGGGGTGTATGCCTATGATAACAACCTGACGATATACAAGGGATTATGAATTGATAACATCTCAGTTTTTTCTGAGGACGTGGGGGCAGACCAGAAATATGGGTGCCTATAAAGAGGACTACATTGGAATATGGTTGATTGCATACTACAACAACTTACAATAGATTTGTTGTCCCAACAGATTATTTTCGAATAGCGATCATAATAGCTTACCACTGGATAGGGATCACAACAACTTACTACTGGATGGGGATCAAAATGGATTACCACTAGCTGTGGATCACAACAGCTTACCATTGGGTGGGGATCACAATGGCTTACTGCTGGCTGAGGTTGAACCTCATTGAGGCCTCCTATGTACACTTTCGAGGAGACAAGGCTCAAATCCCACAAAATTAGAGAACATAAATTGTACCATCTTGCAAGTTGAAAGGGGGAGTACAATTTAACAACATGCAATATGAGGGTGGAATGATGTGGAGTGGTTGGGACTGATTGGTGTTAGTCTTGAACTTTATGAAGGCTTCCTACGTATCTTGCCTAGGAGACAAATATCAAAGTCTGCATTGTTTGGAATGAGGTATATATTTTAACATCATATGAGATGAAGTTGATATTATGTAAAGGGTTTGAGATAGGTTGGTTTTGGGGTTAACCTCAAGGAGGATTCCTATGTACCTTATCTAGAAGAGAATGTGAAAATTCCACGTAGTTCGGGATGGTTTCGGGCTTACATGATAAGGCACCCCAGGTAGGATTCCATTATCAATGCTTATTCTAAGCCCACATTATTCTTACTTGGTTTGAGAAGCAAGAGGTAGAACATAGATGATGATAATCACTTGAAATGTGATTCTTAAGAATGTGTAGTGGGGATTACACTTGGATACTACCCAGGGGGGAAACAATGGCTTATGCATGGTTAAAGGCTGAGGGAGATGAAGATTGGGATGTGATCCAGGATGGTGGTCTGATAGAGACAAATCCCATAGGGATAGGTATTGGGTAACAATGCTCCATGTCCCCATATATCCTCTACTCTTTGTAATGGAAGAATATAACAGGATTATGGGTGCTACATCTCGAAAGAATGCATAAAGACCTACACCAAGATGGTTTCCCTTCCACGCGGACTGATGCTACTCCATCCAAGAAGATCTCATTCCATGTGATGAAGATCACACTTCTATGTAGACGAGAAGGCATACAGAATGTCTGATATGGGGTTCTCTATGTGTATTTCTTGGAGTGAGGTCTTAGTTTAATGTCATGTGATGAAGAAGATGGTGCTTGGAATTTTAATTTCCTCCATTTCAGACAAGGAGGGTTCACTCCACACACCTAAGACATATAAATTGATACTCACCCACCCATGGTGAAGGGAAGGGATCAAAAATTCCATGGTGAAGTAGTGTTGTGGAGGGATCCACTGATGGGACCATGTTAGAATGGTTATGTGAATAAGAATTTGTTGTTAGTGTGCCTATGAGAAAAAGTATGAGAATAAGTAACACCAGTTAAAGATCTACCCAAGGAACCTTGAAATTAGTTTGTTCAAACATGAATTGTCATACGGTATAAGGGTTTCCGAAGAAAATAGCTTCACATGAAGGGACTTTATGATGATTTTGTTCTTTTGTGGTGGAGGGGATTCACAATGGGGTATAGTTTTCGATGTTAGGTTCCCTAGCGTAGGCATAGGGTATAAGTTCATATAAAGGGTGATTCGTGAAGTGGAATATATTTCATAGAGTAAGGCATCACATAGCAAGGTTACCTTGCAATGCATAGAACTGAAAATAAATGTGCTTCACGAAGCACAATGACCCCACCTTAGCATATGGCTCACATGTGCATGGATTGTACTTTGTGGAGCATGAGTACTCTCTGAAGAACCAAAACCCCTTGTTGATTTGCTTCCTTCTTGATGGATTGTGGGCTATATAAAGGGAATCCATACATAAAGAGGGGTTCTATTTTAGCTAAGGGATGGTAAATTCACAATTCTTAAGTACCTGGAAGAGCTAATTGTTTTTTGGTTTTACATAGTAGAAGATGCTTCACGATTTGATATCAGGGAAGGTGAATGGTAAAGTTATTTGAATTTTGGGCTTGAGGGAGCCAAGTATTTATAGGAAAGGGGTGGCACGATGTGGGGAATGAATATTTCAATGCCACTTCATGCTCTGTGATCATCCACATATTGCATGAAGTTTGTCATAACCGTGCAGTCGACCATCATACCCTCTTTGGCATGGAGCACTCCTAGGTGCTCAGCGTGGAAATCACAGAGGGTTCTGGTCAAGTTTGATAGGCTCACAGAGGTTGATTTGGAACCCTCCATCTTTTAAAGCTCTAGGTCAATTTCATCGTAACTGTAGATCCTCCCACCTCATTACTCTATGGTGACCACTGAAGGGGATTCGGCTTCACGTTGGCCATGGTGCTATGGTTTTCAAAGAATCGGCTTCACGAGGAAGCCCCTTTGGGATGTGTTTCTTCTTTGAATGCATTTCCTCTAAAAAAATGTTATCACAAATAGAATTCATAAATATATGGTTAGAAAATTAGGTTACCATTTTTCTATGTATGAAATGATTGTTCATGATTCAACACAATTTCATTTATCATTATTACAGGATCTATTTTAGATTATTTACTACATCAAAACTCTTTTTTAATTACTACAATAGATGATATATGGTTATTTAAGATGCGTTAGATTGATATAAGTGTATATTCTACCAAATTTATCACATTTAGACTAGTACTACTAATCGATGGCTTAATTCATATGGTGAGGAAGGCTTAATGCTTTTCTATGATATTTATTGTATCAACAGTTTAGTGGAAACTATGTTGTGACATTTTAAGAAAACTTTTTATATTTTAATCTAAATGATTAATTTAATGTTATAAATAATATTTTTTTCATTTATATGTTATTAATAAGTAATATATGTTTTTTATAATGGTTATAATGAATAGTAAAAATAAATGATCATTATAATATAATCTAATGATACTGCTAAACATTTCTAAGAAACATCACCGAGGATCATGTTCTCATGAATCACACTAATGTTTTCAATCAAATTAAGACAATGATATATAAATAATTCAAAAAATAATTGTATAAATTTATTTTCTAATATGGGAATTAATTTCGTTTTTTCAGCTAATACGATATGATATCTCTATTACGAAACATGTGTGAAATAATTGAAGTTTCTGACATTTAAAATGGATAATAAAAATTAACAAGAAAACATTTTATTAATTAATGAATATACTAATGCAATAAAAGAATTATTATATAATAATTTGCTTCTTGAATAATTTATTAGATGGGTAATTTACATTATAATTTATGTGAATTATTTCCATATATGTTTTGATTAAATGTTCGATTTTTCTTTTAATTCACATTTGGAATTTGACTTGAATATTAATGACATAAAATTTTTGTAATTTGAGTGAAATATGCCTCTAAAACTAACTTTTTTTTATTCCTACATGTATTTTTCATCAGTTATGAATGTCTTACGTCCATTTCATTTCCAATTAATTCATTATATACTCCATTATAATCATTTTGGTAAAACTAACCATACTTCCTTTCTTTGGTTTGGAACATATTTACCAAATATAAAAATTAAATATTAGGTTTATATATATTCAATTTTATATTTTTTTTAATTTTAATTTTTTTTATTAACATAAAATTCTATAATAATATAATTATCATTTAATATATTCTTCATTTTTTCCTCAATCATTTTATTTCAATACAAAATTTCAAAATAAATTTTTTAAATGATTCTTGTACAAATGTTTTTTCATTACACTGCTATAATTTTTTTCTAACACACATTATCTTCATGATATCATGTTTTTCACAATAAATTTATTTTTAATATTTATGATTTATCTTAGATGTGATGAAAAGAATAAATTAATATCTTAAACTTGGACTATGTTAATATTAATGAACAAATATAATTGTTTTTAAATATTTTTACATAAATTAATGCTTCCTATGATACAATAAGAATATTTTTAAAATGATATCATCCACAATTTTTAATCTAGATGTATTATTATTAGGTTATGTAATTTTTTCCATAAACCCATTTATTTTTAAATCGAAAATAAGGATAGTGTCTATTGTAAATGATTTTATATTATTTTTTGAATGTATATTTATCGAAATAATTATGATATGGTCAGCTCTAATATTTATCCCCCAAATAAATTTTTTTAATTATTTATATCTCATTAAATTACATGATTCAATGCATGAAAATTGATCCAAATCCCTTATGGGACTCCATCTATATTTTTTCATGGATATAATGTGAAATCAATCTTACATGGAAATGTTTCTACTATGATATCATATTCTACATTGTGTTCCATAAAAATGAAATTATTTTCTTATTATAATTTATTTGTCATAGTTTTATGACTTATTCATCTATCAATGGTATATTTTCATTTCCCATTAATATGCACTTATGATTTTAAAATATTTTTCCTATTATATTATATAATTATAAAACAATTATACAAAGACTCATGTTTTATTGTATATTATTTATCCGGTTTTAGTATTTAATGATATTCCACACACTATTATTAACTTCATAGACCTTTTTTTCTTATTATGAACACTTTTGGTGTTTCATTTTTGACACTTAGATTTTTCATTATTGAAAATCAGATATCAACCATTATTTTGATTACATTCCAAGAGTTTTGAATGGGATTATTATGTTACATGTGTCAAATAAGGTGTGATGTTTTGAGACTATTCTCTAGAGATGTGGTAAATTCTTTAATTTTTTTTATTAATCTAATGTCCATATACATTAAACCATTAAGTTATTGGGTTTTATTTATGGATATATAATATGATTAATTATTAAAATTTAATTATAAAATATTAATGTTTATGTTCTTTCTCCACAGATTGTACCTGAGAAGGGATTATTTATTTTTGGGGTTTAGAAATATAAAATAATATTGAAAATAATAAATGAAAATAAAAAAATGGAAGACATACTATATTCTTGGAAATGTATAAAATGTGTAGAACACTACCAATAAAATAAAAATTGGGATTCATGTATGTTTGTATAGGATCTACAACTAATTCATTAATGTTTTATATTATTGAATGTGGTTAGTAATGTTTAGGATCAATCATCACTCAATGCACCACATGTTGGCCAAACTACACTCTTGGTTTGACCCTCCTCAAGGATAAATAATAAATGATTCACATCCGAGTTTTGAATTATAAGGAAATATTATAAAACATTATTATGGTATATTTTAAGAACATAATAATAAATTGAAACAAAAAAAAACATATTTTGAAACCTAAAAAAATCATTTGATTAGGTACATTGTCCATTTATATCATGATCTTTTTATGACAAATGATATTTTATAATACTATTTAATTGTTAACTCACATCCTTCACAAATGTAAATTTTAGAAAATGCAATGAAATTTATGTAATAGGTATAAAAATGAGTGTTATGTAATGTGTAATTATTATAATGAATGAGAAAAAAAATTAAATTGGAGATGATAAAAAAATTCCAGGAGAAAATATCATAGAACTTCCAAAATAAAATATTCATAATTTCAACCATGTAGGGCACCTAAATCCACCATGTAAAGAGAAACAAGTTATCATGTTGTTCATAAAGAAACATTCATCCTCATAAATGGATATTCTATCACAATAATCAATGAATAATGGTTCACAGATATAAAGGTTACATTTTCTATTCTTATGCTCTAATTTCATGTGAAGAATTTCATGGATGTGTAATATTTATATAGTTAGGATAAATAATGGTGGAAAATAATTATTAATAAGATTGAAATGGAGAAAAATCATACTCTTTATGATGGGAGTAATTTTTGAATTTATTATTAAAAATTATTTAACCTAAACTATTTGGATGATAAAAGAGTGAGAATTCATTGAGGTCAAAATGGGAAATAGTAGATTAATATTTTTATTATAACATTATGAGACACTATAAGAATGTATTTAGTTATATTATTAACTTTTATTGAAGTAATGATAAATTACTTTCCCGATTAAATATATCACTTAAAATCAAATTATGCATAATAGAATTTAGTAGTGATGGGGAAATTTTTATGTTTCTCATAGTAATAATAAAAACATTATAATATTAACATATCCATTTATTTAGAGGGAATAAAAAGATAATGTAGTATAGTGGAACATATAATGATAAATAACTGGGGGATAAAAACTAACCACCTATAACGAATAAATTAAGGATGAATAACCACTTAACAATCATCAAAGGGACTAGAATGCAAATCTTTCCTGGGAATGGGGAACATCAAGATCTTGGATGTCATTGAAGAATTAAAAATAAATTAAATAGATTTAAGGATTAGATTGTTAACACTAATTTTCCAAAAAAAAATTAATTCATCAAATACAGATTTTTTGAAATTAATAAAATGAATACATAGTGTATATAAAAATGATGGATATAAGTCTCATGAAATCTTAATAAAAATGATAAATAGAAGCCAATTTATATTTACTAGCACTAAGGTAGAATCTATAAATGAAGTGGTCAATGATACAATAAATATATTATTATTTTAATGGAATACATAATTTTTCTTGTTAGTCATTAATATAATTAAACCATCTTGAATTGAATTATTTAGCAACATAATCATTGGATATAGAATTATTGGTAAATAAAAGATGTGTTGTGAGTAATGATTCCAATGTATATAGTATTTATATCATCTTTTTATACTGAAATATACTTCATATTAATCTATTTTATCATCCCATTGAAGAATAAAAATTGAAAATAGACATATATTTTCTATCAAATTTGACATATCATATCATATATCTGGGTATGAATATATCATTTCTTAACCCAAATCATCATCTTATTAGATATCAGTGTAAGAATAATTAATAAATCCCTTATAAACTGAATTGTGTAATATGGGAATTAATACCTAGTAATGACCATATCATGGATTAACTAGTTTTGTAGTTGTAAATGTTGGATTATTTCTAATCATATTGGAGAATACTGATGGATTTCATGAAGAAATTCAGGGTCTTCCCCTAGAATGTGAGGTTGATTTCTCTTGTGAATTAATCCATAGTTTTCTACTCATATCAAATATTCCTAAATGATAATTTCCCATAATGTTGAACGAATTAAAAATTCATCTCCTAGATAATAATGGATTGTGTTTTTTATACACTTCTACATCACTATGGTGGTATCTAGTGAACTTTTTCAAAATTAATTATGGATCAATATATATTTTAATGGATTATCATGTCCTAATAAAATTGTGATCCTAAAAAGTATCATCTTCTATACATTAAGGATTTTATTATTCAACATAGATATTATAAAAACTTTTAATAAGGTGACTTGATCTATCAATTACAAAAGTTAAGGTCAATGATAAAATATATACCAAATATGTTTTTTGGTTTAAGACGTGGGAAGTATAATTTCATTATAATTCATTTTGTACTAGATAATTCCCTTGAAAACATCATTGATATAGAAGATATAGTTCTTATATATTTCTATGAAAAAATTTTAGTATTATTTATGGATAATACTGTCATATATTTAATTATTAAGGATAACTTGAAGAGAATCCAAATATTATGTTGAGGACCATAAAAAATGGAAAGATTTATTCTTTTTTAATCAACTATAATTCTTTAAATCAATGTGTATCCTTCTTAAGATGTGTTATCCTAACTGATCATATATTTATAAATCAATCAATGAAAAAGGTATGTCACTAAATCCCATGTGTAACCAATATGATTTATATCCATACTTTTTATTGTCTATGAAGACACCATCAACAGTTCTTATGAAATATACCATGATTTAGAAATCCACACTGTATGTTAACATAGAATGGGTTGAAGTTCATGCATTTAAAAATGTGATGAATGATTCTAGGATTTAAAAAAGTGGTTTTACATTAAAAATATACTCTCGTTAAATTATAATGGATATATATTAATTATATTCATTTATGTTTTAAATATTGTCCTTGGATGTGTCATGATTAAAAAAAATTAATTTTTTAGTAGTCACCAAAATTTATTACCCTTATGAAGACGTACCTATCAGATAGGTTGAACATAGTAAAATATATCTATAAATTAGTAATTTAGAGGCATTTTCAATAAGGTAAAAATTATATATATATATATATTTATGTATGTATACAAATCATAAAATAATTAACATTATTTTGACATAGATGGACATAAAAATTTGTTGAAAGAAATTGATTGATTTAATCAATCACTATAATTTCGCAATTAATTACCATCATAGAAAGAAATATGTGGTGATAAATTCCATAACATGATTGTATATTTACTCCATGGTTATAATAATTTATGAAAGGGAAATATTCTCTTAGTATATTTAACTTATGTATATTGAAATCACTATTGATGGATTAATGTTCATCAATTGAAAAATTATTCTCAATCATCCATCCAGGTGATGAATAATGAGGCATGAAAAGAAGATATAAAGTTACAGAATAATTCATGAAGTATAATAGTGTTCAAGATTGATAATATAGAAGATTTAAGATTCATAAATTTATTAATTGACCCTCAAAAAACAAAATAGGATGAGTTTATAGTTTTTATATATGTCAGTCATTATTTATTCATCAAACATAAACTATAATATATATTGGTCTTAAGAAACACTATATGTGGGATAATATGAAATTTTTATTATGATTTATATTTAAATATTCATGGTACATCAACAACCAAATATTTAGTGGAAATTTTTACATGTATGATGTAACCACTACCTATTCTACTATGAAAATGGTACAAACACACTATGGAATTTGTTATGTGGTTTCCTAAGACACAATTTGAAAATAATTATAACACGGTTTTGGTGTATCAACATACAATGTTATCAAAATTAATTTCCATTAAATATGGTTTATAATTAAATAAATATTAATTTTTATACAAATAATAATTCAGATTTAGCTATGGAGTAAAAAAGTAAAATTTAATTTGAATAAGATCATCAATTCACAAAAACTCTCTAGAAGAGTTATCAGTAATATTTGGATACATAGTTGAGCATATCATGGAATGTAATCCAGTAATAGAAGAAGATTATTAATGTACCATTTATAAAATAGAGTATATATTTATGTATTGATCCATGTAATTCATTGGATGTTTGGATATAAATCCTTCATATAATGATTTATCAAATAATAATTTTTATAATAGTATTCAAACAGATCAAAATAATGCTCTATAATATTGAATTTTCAAATCTCTAACACAGTGAGATGAATTTGGGGAAGGAAAACTATTTTAAATATACCTATTACAATAGTTAACAACTATGGAAGAACCAGTTACTATTAAAGTAAATGATAAAAAAGATAATAGATGACATATAATAATAATCAACAATGAGATTTCAATTTTGATGTGGCTAGATGATTTGTCCTTTAATTACCTCTGAAGAATAGGGTTATTGGATTTGGGATGAAGGAAATGTTGATACCCATATATTGAAACCCTATAAATATTCATGATCATAATAGTATAGTATATTATCTCCTTCTTTTTCCAAAAAACCTATCCAAGGTAAATAATGAGTTATATGTGTTAATTTTGAATGTGTAGGAAAAGATCTATCAAATTCATAAACATGAATGATTGGAAAGTATAAAATGATTTATATTTTGTGGAATAAATTGTAGATATTTGTTATTTATATAATAATTAATTTTTGAATAAGTCATGGGCATGGTAAATTTCCTATAGAGACTTAAGATAATCAAAGAAGATATGTAGAAATGTGAGGATGTGATGAGAGAAATATAAAATAACTATTTCCATTATTGTAATAAAATTGTGATTATGAATTTATATTAAGGGGTGTGGAATGTATCTTACATAAATTTCAAACCAATTTCCATTATAAATAATTTTGTCATTTAATTTCATTTTTTAAATGAAACATAAAATAAAAAATGACAGAGATACATTTTATTACTAAAATATTATAATTTATAAATATAATCATTATTATATAGTAATTGAAATGGATAGTATAAATAGAAGCAACATTGTAATTTTGAAAACATAGAATGAAAAATAATTCTTTTCTAATAAAAAATCATTCATAATATTTAATTAGTGTTACTATAATACTAATATGATAAATTTATTCTTAAAATGGATTTACTCTGTTATTTTTCATTTCCAGTGGTATAAACATAAAATTTATAATTTATTGATATATTATGTTTTAGTTAAGTTAATTTTTTTTGAATACATCATATTTGGTTACTATATATTATTTATTGACAAGTATAAAATAATAATAAGAGCATTTGGTATTAAAATAATCAATTTACTATAAAAAAATTCTTCATTAAATTGTTTTTCAAAATAGAATATAAATATTCCAAAATTTTATGATTTTATTCTTCTATGATGAAAATTAGTGTTTTACCAATCCTAAAAAAATTATTTCTGGAATTTTTATATATTTCTATGATGATTGATTTTTACCATTATAAAAAATAAACTTTTTAGCAATACTATTAATTTTATGACATGACCATGATATAAATGTGGCCAAACAATTTATGATAAATTATACATTATTGAATATGTATTTAAAAATTAACAATATTGATTTTAAAATATTATTATTAATCTATATAAAGATGTTAGATATTGTGGAATATTATAATCATTTTTTTGGAAAATATACTTTATTTTTAGGTAATTATTATATTATAATTAAATTTTATATATTTTGTTTTGAAATTCATATTATAGTCATAATTATATTAGAAATATTAATATTATTCACAAAAAATATCTAATTTTATTTTCATAAAAACAATATAGGTAATAAAAAATTGAGTTAATATGGTAAAAGTAAATTGTTGTAAAAATTTACATTGACGTTTAAGAGGTCAAAAATACATTAAAAATTATATATTATTTATGTATATTAGAAGTTTCTCATACATATATATTCTCCTATATATTATTAAACTCTATGGATTTATATTCTATTGAATATAAAATTTATTTAATATAAATTTAAAAGTACTTAATAATTGTACACCCCTATTACTTATAAAAATTCCCTTCATAACCCCACATAACCATACAACAGAACCATTTTAGATTAAATAAATAATATGAAAATATACCCACATCAACTATATCATGTTCTAGATTCTATATTCTCCCAAAAGAACATTTATTTGAAGGGTCATGGTTTATCTCAATGAGTGACAAAAAAAAACATTCTCATCCATTTATCATTACTATTCAATTAATTCTTCTAATAAGTCCTAAAAATATACTCAACCCATAAAATAATAAGTTCAAATATTACATAATTATACTACAATTATAA
Source organism: Viscum album (assembly GCA_963277665.1). Lineage (NCBI taxonomy): Eukaryota > Viridiplantae > Streptophyta > Magnoliopsida > Santalales > Viscaceae > Viscum > Viscum album. The sequence continues at coordinate 6,947,009 of OY728148.1, read as the reverse complement.
TATTCTGATACAATAATAATTTTCTCCCTTCCTCTCATTCCTTATGTAATTAAAATATCACTTCTGTTATATCCTGACTTCCCCCACCTAGAGAAAAACATTTTCTGCCTCACAATTTTACATGGGTGGTTGATAATTATCCTTGATGAATATAAATTATATTAAGGAGTGTTATATTTAATTAATATTTTAATGAAACTATGACAAATAAATTAGTGATCATTATACTGTAATCCGTCAATACTAGTAAATAGCCCTTAATAAGCTCATCATGGATCACCTTATTATGAATAATTTTCATAGTTTCCATTTGATGAACATGGTAATATAAAAATAATTGAATAAAAAATATTTCAATAAATTTATATTTTAGTAATGTTGAACATGGTGTCACCAAATATGGTTTGATGTCCCCATTTTTAAAAAATTGTTGTTTAATAGTAATTACTAAAATATGATAATGAAAATAAACCTTAATAAGTTGTTGAATTCATAATGAATGATTATAATGAAATAATAATGGGGATTATATAATAGATCATGGTTATAAAATATTTTATTATTACAATTAGGTTGATTATATAAAATTTGAAGAGCTTTAATTATATTAATATAAAAAATGTGAGAGTTTTCTTTCTAATCTCATTCTGAATTGGAGAAATAAATGAATTAATGTGAATCTTGGGACATATTGTTATATTACACCACAAACCACTATTATATTAATGTAACCTATATATTAATATGTTTTAAAAGTCTATGAACTATTTCATTTGAAATTTGTTTCTCAATTCACTCAATGTTTTTATTCTAAGAGAACCCAACATTAAAATTTATTTACATCCGGGAACACTTTTCCTCCACATTGATATATATATATATATATATATATCCATGTCCCTATTTTTATTATTATAATGGTTTTAATAAATGAAATTAATTTTCGTAATAAATTTAAATTAATTTATTATTTTGGGTGTAGTTTTTTTTCCACAATCATATATTTGTTTACAAAATTATAAAATAATATTCATATTTTTTTTTCATAATTACACATTCTCCAATAGTATTTAGTGGAACCTCTTGAGGAAATCCTCTAAAATTATCAAATTTTTATTAAATCGCATTTTATTCTATTCAAATTTTATTCATTTACTGAAAAGTGATAAAATCATATTGACTATTTTTTCATCATTCTCCGATTAATTTTTATTCTTTTATAATATATTTTTAAATATGTAAGGATTCTTATATGTTTTTTTGTTCTTTAATGTGAAATTTATAAAATTTTACTATTCATTATAGTTGTCTTGCAAGATTTTTATTTTTTTCAATATGATTTTGTGATACTAATTTTAATTTCATAGTTCAATTAATATAAGGTGGATAATGAATTTTTTCATCTTATTTTTGTACTCATATGTATGATTATAAATATGGGATTGGTTGTTCCATTGAATCCCAAATATGTAATTGTTAATTTATAATATCATATGATATTATATATTTATTTGAAATGTTTGTTATCCATATACCCTATCAAACTATTTCTATTTTGTTATTAGAAATATGGCTCTAACCTAATACCCTATGTGACTCTATCAAATATGAGATTATTGTCAGGGTAGGCATCCTCACCATATTATGTTAATTTTATATTCATATATATATATATATATATTCATCAAATCTATTTTTCATAGTTATGCATGTGGTATGTTTTAAAATTATATGACTCTACACCAGGGACTCTAGGACAATTTTACCCATGTTTTATTTAATTAATAGTGTCTAAAATCATGGGTAATAATAAATCATATATATTTTACCTTGGATTAATTTTTCAGGGGTTCCATACACCGATATTTTATCACAATTATCTTATGACATTATAATGATAAAAAATAACCCTCTATTGATAAACATTATTTCCATCCTTAGTATGAAAATGAGGTCACCTATTCAAATGATTTCATTACCATTGTTATAAAGGGTTTCAACATGTCTGATGTTTTAAATATGGTAATTTAGAAGAATATATGTGGGATATTTTAATAATATTTTAAAAAAAAATCTATATATTGTCTCCAAAGAAACTATACCATTAGGTTATAATTAATTATTAATTTTAAAATGTAAATAATCATTATGTGATATATTTTTTAGAATAAATTTTTTCATATTGTGTTTTCCAATAATCACCCACAAAATATACATTCTCACCAATCTAAATGAATATAATAAAAATAACCCAATTCAATTTATTCATCTGAGTCTCTAGAAATTGTAGTGATGTGGCATGATCAGCTTTTCCTTAACAATCATCATTTTGTTAATGTCTTTAATTTTTTCACAATTCTATAAATACTCGAACATTAATGTAAATAACGTAATATTAATAAAATATATGTTTATATAATAACGAAAACATATCCAATTATCATTTATTTATTCAAATTATGTTATCCTAATGCTTTCCATTCAGTTGTTAGCCTCAGAACAAGGGGATATATCTCTTTTTATTTTAATTTTTCACGTATAGAAAACCCTCATGATTTATCAATTTTAATATCAAAGTTACTCATATACTCAACCACCCACACATTATAAATAAACCATAAAAAATATGCTTCCATCAAATAAAAATTACATATAATAAATAATACCAAACAGTTTCGTTGGGATTCAATTAATTTTCCACTCTTGAATAATTTAATAATTTTCTATATAAAAAATTATATGGGATACTAAATTACCTAAATATACCATACCCTAATTTATAATCACACATCAATGTAAATATGTCATATGATTCTATGAACCATCTATGATTCATGTAAACATAGAGATTTTCCACCTCCAAATAATTATAAATCAACAAAAATATACCACTAATGGAAACATAAAAAAATGGAATTAATATAAAAATTTAATGACAAATATTGATGATATACCATTCCTTATGGAAATTTAAACAAGCACCATAAATGTGATGAATTGGATCACATACAAATAATATCTATTTTTTTGAATTTAATAAATATATTGATGTAATCATAAACAATTTTAATCAAATATATATTATACAATTAATGAAATGTTGTAACTACATAACCCTCCATAGAGATAGATATTCCATAAGATCACATATACTCCATTTAATTACATACGGTTGGCTATATGAACATAGAAATTAAAATTATATATATTGAGAATAAGTGATTATTATTAGATATAGAATATATGATCGAATAAACAAAATTATATATTAATATTAATCTCACATAACAAACCTTATTTACTAAAAAATTCATACACTTATAAATCATATTATTAAATGTAAAAAAATTGGTTTTTTTATAAATCTAATAGATCATTTATCCATTTGTTACACCAAGTCCTCTCAGTATGCTACCAAAAACTATTATCTAAACCACATATCATTGACTCCCTCATTATTCATAACTATCTAACTGGAAACATGACCAAAATATTTTGTCACCTCAATAATGTTAGTTTAAACTCAATTGGCACCAAAAATACTCTATTGTATTCTGTATAATATTTTTTATTTAATAAAAAAATATTGAAATTAATGGATCACAATCAAATACGATCCCAAATATACAAACCATGGGAAACCATCGACATAAATATCTATGAAAAATCCAATCCAAAGTTACTTTAATTAATTTTAGTATATCATTTAAGTCATATTCCTAATGTACAAGACACAATCAAATCAAGATCCATGTGTTGACATAGTTGAATTGTTGAAACTATCATGCCACATTTATCTTATTTATTCATAAATCATTATATAAAATTCTTATCTACTCTCACGTATCATGTTACGTGTCTCATTTTTAATTATTACATAATAATGTTAACCAATATCACATATAAAATTGGATGATGTTACAATGATTTCTAGTGATAGAATTTATATATAATATCTCATCTGTAAAAAATAAATCTATATCAGACCACCTAACATATCTTATCCCTAAAATAATGTTTCTACCTATAAAAAAATAATGATCAATGATAATATAACTCAAATATCATCATTATCATTCATTATCTACTAACAAACTATATCTCATATACCTGCACATTAAGATATAAGAATTATATCATATCCATTTGGAATGTCTCCAGACATAAAATTTATTATTTATCAAACATTTTAAATTTAATATAATATTTCCATAAGAATTTAATAAAAAAATTTATATCATAATTCTAAATTAATACATGTGATAATTTATCCACTATTTATTTAGGAAGCCTGTTAGGGTTATAGAGGAGAAAAATAATTATTCATTTAGCTTCCTAAAGAAAAAAAAACCTATTTTACATCCACATTCTATAAATTCTAATAAATAAATATGAAATAATGTACCAATGTGTCCGTAAAATAAATCCACACCTAATTTTACACCATTCACCTCATTCATTGTTTTCTACTATGATATAAAAAATTGTTAGAATTTTGAAATTGTTGAGAGGGATCTCAAATATCTTTTCCTCAAATAAATAAATTTCCCAATAAATTAAACACACACATATTTATATAATTTTATTGGTATAACATTGTATAATAATTAATAAGTGGGGATGGATATAAAACACTATATAATTTCTCTTTAATAAATAAATTTCTAAAAAATAGCAGTTTTTTAGTAAATTTTATTTTTTGATGAATATATTCTCATATTTTTATAACATATTTCGTGATTCAAAATTGAAAATAAATCAGTGTGATTTGTTTAAAATAGAGATGAAGGGTTTATTAGATTCATCTTACAGTATAGTAAAAACTAAAATAATTTATTTAATTATTTGGGTTTTCTTATATAATATGGTATAAATAACAATAAATAATTATTTTTACCCATGAATTGTTTTTGTAGATATATATAAACATTAATGGATTATGAATAACATCATCTATAAAACATGCAATATAGATTAGATGACATTATTAAAAGGGTTATATGACATTATAGAATCAATTTTCTTATTGATGCACCCTTAACTACAATTTTGTTCCATTCAAATGTGTCCCATTTTCACTAAACTAAACTTTAAAAAGTCTCAAAATATTTGATTATGTTTTCTTAATATTTTAAATTTAATATTATTTGGGTTTTTATAAAATTTAATATTGTCTTATGTACTATTCATTTAGTTCACTATACTCTCAATTTTATTTCCATTTCAGGGAATTGTATTTTTATGAATTCTTCAAATTGAAAACATGGTTCTTGAATTTATATGGTGAAATTATTGAAAATGTTTAATAATTATTTTGGAATGTGATAAATGGATTATATGATATCATATAACCTATATTTCCCAAATAACACGTGAAGTATTCTAACAATATCCTCAGATGAAACACCAATTTTGGTCAGGATATTAATTTCAAGTAAGGTTCTATGGAGAGATTATAATGATAAAATGCTTTTTGTTTTTGTAAAGTAATAATAAAAGAATAAAAAATAATACCATCCAATAAAATAATTTATTTAAATAATGTATGTAATGTAACATGTTCATTATAAATTGATTAAATTCCATGTCATAATTTATATATGATAGGAAATCGTATTACTTATAGGCTAAACATATATTAATGAAACTAAAATAAATAAATAAAACCCCATATCATCATTAAGTATCAATTTATCATTGTCCCGATATTTGATGAAATCATGATCATGAATCAAATAATCCTTTGACTATATATACCATGATCATAAGGTTCTTATACTTTCATGTTTCATGAATCATTAATCCCGAATGCATCTAAGATGCCTCATATAATGTTTGACTTTATCTTTTATTGGTTAACAATAATAGTTTCTCAGGAAAATATAAATGTTTACCTAAGTGTTTTCATGATATAATAAATAACCAATACAATATGTGTAACCCACTCCACCAATCATTATAAATCCCTAGAGATATCTATATTTTTTTCAATTGTCTATAAGTGGGATGCTGTATGATTTTTTATAGTAATAGGTCCTTGTCCTTTTATACAAATAATATACCACTATAATGATACATGACCTATTAAAACCTATTAATTGTTTATTTATTATAATTAGTGCTTCCGTGAATGAATTTCCTTGTACCGTAAAACATGTTCCATGTAAAAATAAAACCATAACGTACTACTGATAAAATATTTTCCTGAGACCTAATACATATTAAGATATTCCTCCCATATGGTGATCCCAATTACCTCTAATTTCTTATTTTACTCTGAATTATTTATCCCTCATCTAAATCAAATTTAAAACATTATCCAAAAATTATTATATATATGGGTTATAAATAAAAAGTTATTGTTCCACCCTACCCCTTAATACTTTTCTAATGTACATATGAATCAAATTTACCTAGTTACCAAATTAGTGGAAATCATGAACAGATTTCCCCCACAACTTATAAAGACATCCTAAATCACCACACATAGTAATTGTCATTAGAATCATGTTATACTAGAATAAATAATCAGTCTAAAAACTTATATTACAATTAATTTATGTTATAATGGAACCATAAAATGTAACACACCACAAGAATAGTAACATTATAAATCACATTTATCTTCAATTACATATCCATGTAAATCATAAAAAATTTAAAATATCGTCAAGGATTATCCCATCATTTAAAATATGGTACAACCCATTTTAATCCTACCAGAATGACAGGAACGTTAATTGATTCAACTACATGCAAGAAATTTGATCATAATTATAACAATAAATCACACTTCATGTAAAAAAATAAAAATAAATAATATAGGAACCACTTAACATATGAAAACATGATTAAAAAATTTAAAAATCAGTTATAAAATTAAATAGAAAATATCTATAAAACTTGTCAACAAATATATTCGATTGAAAACATATCATAATAATAGAAAATAAAAGAACATTATTGTGAATGAATAACCCCATCTATAATGGTCTATGCATACCATATATATAAATTTATATCTTTGTTTGTTGGATGTGTTTGATGGAGGTTTCATGAATTTCCATTATAGTATAGATTCAAAACAATGACAGTGAATGGAATCATGTTTTTTAATTCATACATGGCATGAACTGGTGTTTCAAGTCTTTTACATCTATTGAGTTTGTGTCATGTACATCGAAAGACTAAGAAACCATTAAATGAATTATTATTGAGTGTGTGGAATAAATTATTTGTAATAAATAAATTATAATATGAAAATTATTTTGTGAATGATGAAATCATTAGAAAAACCATGGTTTATATGCCTTATAGTTTTTACATGATGTTAAACCATCAAGATATAGGGTTTAAAGCATCTTATTCAGATAATTTAATTTTATTTGAACATTTATTAATCCATAATCATTATGGATGATCCATAGTGTCCCTATGGATACATTCTGACCTTATCCACCTTTGATTTGATCTGTTTGTGGTAGTTTTTTTATTTGATATCTATAGTGAGTGATTATTTTTTATCCCATTATTTTATTCCTCTTATATATAAGTGATTTACTGAAAAAAAATATTTAATTAGATTAATTTTTCTTATTTTGTTTTGATGATACATTGTGTGGTTTATGTTTATCCTCTATTTTCTATTAGTGGTTGAGGTTATTAAGCATTTCATCATCACTCTAAAATATACGGCTAGTCAGCATAGAATACTTGAGTTAGTGAATCTATCAATTATAATTTAATTATATCAAGTTTGAGTTTTTACTTCTATTTACCTATGGGAATGGTTGTGATGGATTAATAAATGATAAATAAAAGGTTAATTGGAATATTTTATGTAAATGGCGATATATTTTTATTATTTTATAGTTTTTATAGTGAAGAGATATAAATGCTTTTACAGGCCTGATGTCCCAAAAAAATATTATCATTAGGGTTTTTGTTTGTGATGGATGACATGTGTTGAGATTATTGTGCCTATATTATTTTTGTGATATCCCGGTAAAATATAAATTGGATAACAACATAAATTTAGATAATGAAATGGTTCTCCATGAATTTATGGATTTGGGGATGACTCCACTAAAATAATGCGCAATTTGATAAAATTAAATTGTTTATATATGAAAAAATCATCTTGATGTTTTATGATTTCTGGCTCTGATTATGTGAAGGTTATGTGTGTTTTCAATGAAATTTTGGGAATATGGGTGCTATATGGCCAATCATTTGGTTATGATAAGTGGTGGTTTTTTTGTTATGAATTTAGAAAATAGTGGTGCTGGTCATTCAGAGATTCATTTGAGGATGGGAAGAGATTTTCATTCTATGATTTTATGCTAGAGAGTTTGTGTATTTTTTGTTGTGCAGTTGGGATAATGATGTTGTGGTTTTCATATGTGACTTTAGAGTGTCAGGGTGCTTTTGATTTGAAATTTCTTTCGGGGAGTCAGGGTGGTGGGTTGTTGGAATGATTTTGGGGTGGTGAGGTGATGGTGTCACCGAGATAAAGAGCTTCTTGTGATTTTTCGTACATATTATCTAAATGTCAGGGTAGTGATGGAATAATTATATAATAATAATAAAAATTGATGGGGTTTACTTTGGTTAATTGTATGGTTATTATTAATTAATAAATAAATCTTCATATGTATTATTAACTTTGGAGGATGCTTAATAGTAAAAAAATGAGTTGGATAATAAGATTTATTGGAAATGTGAAATAGGGCATATGTCTTTTTGTGTGGGGTTTTGAATTTAGATTTATTAGTGAATTTGGGAATGTTTTTTACTTAGTAAATGTTTGGTTTTAAACCAAAATATTTGGATTTTTCTATATATATATATATATATATTTACATTATTTGTGATTTCTCTAATTTTAACTCCCATATTGAGCACAATGAATCAAAATGCACATACTCAAGCATTGGGGGTGTTTTAACAAACAACCTCATAATGGGGATGGATGGATATAGAGCCACTCATTACTTATCTATCTTCTATGTGAGTAGATATTTAAACTCGATGATAGTTAGAAATTTGTTAGTGTAACAGCTAATATCTAATGGGTCCTTGGGGGATATGGCGTGGCCTAGGTGTTTTCGTGTGACATGTGGTATGACCAGGTGGTAAGGATGTAGACCTTGTGTTTTTAGGTGAGATGGTCTGTCTTCATTATATGGTATATAAAATGGTGGGGTAATTATATTTCAATGTAGATAATGAGGTTAATTTCATTCATGTTCATGATACATTACTACTCTCGTTATGGAAGTATTTATCCTGTGATGGACAATGGTTCTATATAAGAGATATGTTGTGACCTTGCTTGTGGTGTGGTGGCCTATGTGTTTTTAGGTGATAATTTTTGTGATTGATCTTATGGGGTTGTGTTATAATATATTAATGACAAATGGGAGATCAATGATCTATGAAATATGGGTTTTATATTTTTCAATTAGTGGGAAAGTGGTGTGGGACACCCATTATCAATATGTTTATTAAGATGTTGTTATAATTTTCTTTAATTATATGGTGACCATAACTTGGTGATGTTGGGATGGATAGTTGAACTCATTAGGTTTTATTCGTTATAATGTTTTTGTACAAATGGATTAGTATCTTTATACCATATATGATAGCGAGACATTATTTCTCTTACTGAGTGTACTTGTATGCTCACCCTATATATATAATGTGATGTTCAAGTTTCTAAGAAGATTACATGGACCGTGAAGGACATTACTAACTTGATTCTTTTGATAGATATTGTGTCTCTTGATTATATTTACACATAGATACATTTATCTCTATAAGTTATTATTATAAATTTATGGTGTTATGGTTTTAGTTTCTTTTATATTATTTATTCATTATTTATTTGGATGATTGATCATGTCTCATGAACTTGAACAATTATTGAGTGTAATTCTTTCCATTTTATGAGATATTAATACCCCTGATACTATTTATCTGCCTAGGGCCAATTTGTGGCGTAAATCAGGGTCATCATATATCTCTCATCATTATGGTATCTTTGGAGGTACTTAATCATGATTGAGTGGTAGATGATGTTGTTTATGAGGGATATTATGGAGTATTGAGATTTATAAAGTGGGTATTTTATGGGATGGTATGAAAATAGTGGCATTCAACCTTATTGTATAAAATATCCCATAGATATTGTCAATGTCATGGGATTTTAGTATCCCCACAAGTATCAAGTGCACAGACACTAATGTTATTTAATGACCAAGTGTGGTGTAACTTTTTTTTCGGGTAGAGACCAAATACTTTTTCATGAATGTTGATTAATATTTTCTAGTTATAATTTCCATGCTTTGGGATATTTAAGTTGAAAAAAATTAATGAATATTAAAATTAATAAAAAAATTAAACAGTATATGGTTATAAATATCGTCATTTCATTTTATATAGAGTTCATGTTCATAATCAACATGTGCCTCAGGTAGTTGAGGTTGAGGAGGGAATTATGGTTGATCAGTGTAGGGTTGACATGTCGAGGAGGATGTGTCTTGAATGATGGAATTATGGTTTTTTAGGAGAATTTATTGGTATTTATGAGGACAATGATTGTTATATTGAGATAGAGAGCAAGATGGAGAAGTTTGATTTCGCCTTCAGTTTGATCCAAGGAACACTAGGATACTACATCCCATTGGTATTTAGTATAATTGCAGGAGATTCACATCTGTGGTTGGTTTTTTGTATGGGTGAACGGTAGGAGTCATATGTTCTATTGAAAAACATAATTAATGAGATCTTGGAGGGGTTTCATACATCCACATCAAAGTAATTAAAGAGGAAGTATACAATTTCTATTTAGAGGTGATGTATGTCACTATATGAGTTAGGAATCACCTTCAATGACCTTCTACATAATCCATTGATCTTCTTCTAGATGAGGAGTCTCAGGTGAGGCACCATAAAGAGGAACTCCATCATCAACTCAAGTTTTCAATCACTGATTTTACATTGCCAACTTATTTTTATTTTCATTATATTGAATATGTAAAAATGTTAATGAATAAACAATGAGGTTATCCATGAGAGGGGAACCAATATTATTCCTTGAATATAAATGTTATCAATGGATTTTATCATTGTATAAGATCTTTGAGGTCTCAAACAGTGAGTATTCAACCTCAAAAAATATATTTCTATTATTACGTGGCTAGTAGTTTCTATATCATTCATGTAGACATCATGTTAGTGGTTTATTGTCTTTAAAATTCTTTTTTATCACCAGAACTAGTGTCCAGTAGTTCGTCGGGTAATGTTTTGTTGAAGTGCTCATATCCGTTGGCAGCATACGTAGCTGTTGATGGTGAGGCCATTTTAGTAGTATGAAAATCATTGTTATGATATTCCGAGGGGTGATGTAGTAGGTAATGGAAGACCATAGGCTATTACATATTTTTAGACACCTTGAATAAAGTTTGTATGTAGATTTGGTTATATAAAAGTGGTAAATGAGTTTGGGAATCATTATCTTCATAATGTAATGGATCAATTTCCATAGTGTCCATAGATCATCAAAGGTAGAAATAGTTTTTTTAGTAATGGTTTTTATTTTTTGTATTCATGATGTTCACAGTTTTCTATTTCATCCACTCTAGTATAATATCCCAGAATAGACAGAGAGATACTTCCCATTCACCTAGTGGTGACTACAAAATTTGGAGTCGTGAGATGTTTTTTTGATGTTGATCAGTGTTAAAGTCTAATTATGGGGCCCCATTAGTCCAGAGTGATATTTTTTCCTCTAGATTTTTTCATATGATGTTGTTATCAACATTTATTAGTATCATTCCATTCATTCTGTTATCAAATTCTTTGTATGAGATTTATTTTCTTCAATATGGATGGTTGGAATGTTGTTTTCTTTGAAGTGATAGGTTGTTATGTTAGAAGTAAACATGTGGATCCCATTCCTTCATTTTTTGATTAACTTTTATAGGAATTATTTTATATTAGTATTAAAGAGTCCCCTACTGTGATTAAGGATGTTATGTTTATTTTCACAGAGGAAGTCATGGTTCTTCCCCCTCAATGAGATTATGATTTGGGGATGAAATTATAGATTAGTTCTTCTCAAAATATTGCGGATCCTTATTTGATACAACATTATGAGTTCATAGATTTGTGGTTTTATATAGATGATATAATGAATAATGGTTTTATCTAAACCAGTTTGTCTTCATGGGGAGTTATAGTTTTTTTAATATAGAATAAGTAAGGTAGTTTGAGGTTCTGTATAAGATATCGATTGTTGAATATGGTGATAGTTTGGAATATTTTCCCATTTATGTGAATATATGTTATTTTTTACCATCTAATAGGGATTATTTTGTTGTATGGGATTGATATATATATTGGATAACATTAGTTGAGGGTTAAAGAGGGAGATATCCCAACGACATACCGCAGATTCCAGTATGGGAACTTAGAGTTTGTATTCATCATGTACGGTGTTATGAATACACCGACTGTGTTCATGAGGCTAGTGATCTATGAGTTCTGTTGGTTATAATAATTGTTACACAATATATTAATTAATGACATCATTGTCAAATTGATCTATTATCTGAATAATATCAATCATCCCGTATTATTAATTTGGGTCCTTTGAAACCACCATCCGTTTTTGATGACTTCTAATAGATAATTCTGTTTCGGGAGGTTTGTGTCAATGCGAATTTGGTGTCACAAGAGGGTTTTTACTAAAACCATTGAATGTAGAGGTATTTATTACATGGGAAACACCCAAGAATATGGAAGAGGTCCATTGTTTTCAAGGTCTTGCAATCTACTATTAGAGACTTATACGATATTTATCTCTAGTTCCAACACTATTGATATAGTTGACCAATAAGAACCTAGTTTTTATTTGGAATGATCAATTCCATGTACTATTTAGTTTTATGATGTAGAATTTTGGTTGTGATTCAGTGCATCTTGTTCCTTATGAAGGGGTGATGTTTGTGGTGTTTTATGTCAATTCTCGATTTGGGTTGGAATGTATGTTGATGTTGTAGAGGGTAGTGATTGATTATAAGTGTAGACAGTTACAACCCAACTCTATAACTATTCCACCCATGATTTATAATAGGTGGTGGTGATTGTTTTGTTATTTTTTTTTGTGAATATACATAGTAGGTTATTAATTTTTGACTTTCTTATACTATCGAATCTTTTGGAATACCTTCTCATAGCATGATATGGTTTTTTACTAGCATGGGATGGTGGTGTTTCTTCGGTACTACAATATTAGGATCCATTAATAATTATTAATAGGGAATTTTTTGGTTGATACATTGAGTGTGAATTTGTGGAAGGGTGTTGTTTTGAAGACGGGTGATGCTGCGATAAAATTATATGTGTTTTCCTCTTTTCACTTAAATGAATGGGTGAATGATGATAGAAACAAAAATTAGATAACATTGTTGTATTACCCAATGAGGGTGTTGGAGGAGTCCCAATAGGGGGGCAAAAAATGAGGAGGTGATGGATGAACGTGTCATCTATGATAATTCTCTCGATGGATGGTTATAGGATGGTCACAACTAGATGTTTTATCATGATATGATATTGTATCCATTGGTGAGGGGATAGTGTTTCCTTAAAAATTTTGTCAGATAACATTTATTGGTACCCTAATGAGTACCCAAGATGAAAATTGGAATTAGTATGACGTTTTGGTGGACAAATATGAAACAATTCATGGTTGATTTTAGGACAATGTGTCTGGTTTTAATGTATATAAAGAATAAGAATTGTGTTCCTTTATATTTTTAGCATAAAATAGTTATTCCAATGTACAAATGGGATTACATCTAAATGGATTCCATCCTAGGGTTATATGAATATCCAATATGTTGAGATTCTACCTTAGTGATTATGTATTTTTTATATAATTGTCCCACTTAATTGTAATTAGGTTGTATGGTGTAGTGGATTCATTTCCTAAGATTTATGTCGATGAGTAAGTCATGTTACATTTATTTCTAAGGTCCATTGTTTCAAATGAGGATATACATTTTAACTCACAATTCTGAAAGAGATCATTAACTAAATTTGGATCTCAATTACGCTCTAGCACTGATTTCCTTGTTTAGATGGAATGGAATATGAAGTAGATCATCCAAACACTAGTGGAGCTATTGTAGGCATGTGTCTTGGACATTAGGCGGCCATGGTTATGAAACCATCCATTGTTGATTTTTCATACAATAATTGGTATCACACTTCCATGGACATTGCTCATTTTGAGGCATTTTTTGGGAGACGATTTTTTACCCTAATTTTATGGAGGTTGTGGAGTATTTAGTTCGCTGATGTGATGTGGGGTAGAGAATAATTGAATAGGAATATCTCTTTCTTGATAGGCCCAATGAAGCACAAGAAATGAAGATTTTATATTCCTTTCGCAAGAGTAGGCCACTGGAGATCATGTTTGGGGACAATGTGATCTTAATGGTTTTAAATAGATGCGTGGAGTAGATTTTGGGAAGTTTTTATTCATTATCATTAAATTTCTAGTCCCTATGAGGTGTGGGGTAATGTAGGAGAGGTGGTGTATCATTTTTTGTTAAAATTACTAGAGTGTATCTATGAGGGAATTATTATCTGTCATCTTCATTGAAATAATCATGATGAATCCCATGTCATTGACTAGAGAGAAGTTTATTTCAAGGACTACCTGAAGAACTTTTTTTTGAAATTATAGATCCATGATCCATAAGAGAATGTGTTGTGTATAGAGTAAAATCCTTTTATTTATGTGTTTCTAAGGTAGGAGTACACGAAGAGAGTACATGGGAGAAAGAGATGTTGATGTTTCCCAAATACCAATGTTTATTTTTATTTCTTATTTTACCTCAATATCATTATGATGCGGTATTTGGGTTTGTGGTTTAATGGGATGACATATATTAATTTGTTTTTAATTTATCACATTTTATAGCATTCCAACATTTCAAAAGAGGGTGAACTATATCTTATTTGAGATTAATTATATTACAAAGTGATGAAACATATTTGGGTTTGTAAACTCCTCCAAGAGTGGACAATATCATTACTAAAATATGTAACTCCCGAAATTATCTTATTAGAAGTGTAGTCTTTTTGTCTCAGTGGTTAAATTTTTGGGCTATATAGATGTTGAGATGGTTGTGTGGCAGTGTATTTCTTGGAAAAGATACGGTTTTTTATTTTATAGTGATGAGGTTGTGTGGTATATTTTATATCTATTATTCCTGTCATATATATAAGGCGTCATCATCTGATGAATGAATATATCCTTGAGAGTTATCTCATTGGGTGGTTTTTTCACCCCATTCATTCTGAGCGTTGATTTTGATTATCGATGGTGAGAATCATATGTGATATATATGATGTTATGGTTTGTGCCTTATCCTCCTATTAATTTTCATTTTCTAATATTGGGAGGTGTTTGGGGAATGTTTTGAGTGTTTTGGAGGGAGATGGATATAAAACTATGCTACTATAAGCAATTCACATTGTGAAATTTATACATTATGTGAACTACTGATTCATTACTTGTACCATTGGTCAGTTCAAAATGGGTAAATAAGTAGAGGAGTAAATCTTGTTGTGGAGTCACATCATGTATGTGGAACACATGAATTCATTATATAATGTTCTATGATATTATTTTTTAGCTAAATGTGAAATTTCTAAATAACTCATGCATTTCACATCACTGAAATTTCAAACAACATGAATCATGTGGGATCAATGTTTCAAAACCCCATTTTTAAATGTTTTTCAATCATTAAACAGCATCCTTTTACCCTCTCATGTTTGATATACCTTATTCACCCTGAGGATACTTTCTATCCCTCTCCACCATTCATCAATTCATTCATTTTAGTCCTTTTTAGGGCCCATAGTGACTAATTTAACTTTATCACATTGTTTTATTCCACATATCTCTTCTTAATTCCATAAAAGAATTTTGTTTTTGTTTGGGGTGTGTTTTGGTATATCATTCATTGATACATCCCAAGATGGATGTTGATCTAGTATTTCCCACATAGTGTTAATGTTAGCAAGAATTTATTCATCCACCAGAAGTGTGTAGTGAGTCTTCAACTCTTCTCTGAGGAATAAAATACATCATTCTATTTTATTGTGTACCATGTAGGAGGGGTTTATTATTTATTACTAATGGGAATGGTTGTTCTAACGTAACTATTGATGAAGGGTTATCTAAATCATTTTAAATATAGAAATGGTTAATTTTTCACATTCCATTAAAATTTTAAATTTATAATGATATGATATATTGTATATAATTTACTCCCCAGTGATGATTGTGGAAAATGGGGGTATTTTTTACTGGATAATATGTGTTGAGACTTCTATACCTACAGGTATTGTTGTGATATCAACCTAAATTTTAATTTTACTAGAAAATTCTATTATTCTAATGAAATGGTTTCCCTAGGATTTATGGATTTTATAATTGAAACACTAATACAAATAGAAATGTGATAAAGTACCTTTTTAAAATATGTAAAATAGATTTGATGTGTTTTGATGCGTGGACCTTCTTATGGGGTAATGATATGTGTATGAAATGTTATGAGGGGTTTATTGGTGAGATCTGGTAGTTAATTTTTGGGGTAGATGTGGTGTTCATTTGGAAATGATTGTGCAGTGGTGATGTGGTTGTAGTTTGGAAATAATGTTGTAGGAGGATATGTGGTTTTTCAAATGCATTTGTGGAAGTGAGGTGTTGGTCATTAGGTCGTTCTTTCATGATAGTAAGGTAGTGGGTTCATAGTTTTTCATTAGCTAAGGTGATGTTATGTTTTCATGGACATTATTTAAGGGGGGTGATGTGGTTGTTGTTATTTTGTGCGTTTGGGGAGTTGTGGTCGTTCTGTAGTAGAGATGATAAGATTCATGTGATGTGGGGTGACATTATGCAAGATAATCAGGTAGTGATATAATAATTATATAATAATGATTGAAATAGATGGGGTTTGATTTATTTATTGGATTTAAATTATTAATGAAGAAATAATGATTTGTTGTTTTATTATATCTTTTTCATTTTAAATAGTGAAACGAATCGGTTAGATAATGAAATTATTTGGAAATGTGAAATATGGATTATTTCTTATTATTCGGTGTTATATATTTTGATCTAACAACAAATGGGAAATTTGATTAGTTATTTTTTGTTTGGTATCCAACCTGGAGATGTGAATTATGTCTGTCTATATGTACATTCTTTTATATTATTTGGGAATTCAATATGTACCCCACTAACATCGAGAACTATGTGCCAACACCCTTATAGTGACAAAGCGGGGTACTAATCCAACATCATTGTTATGAGGTTTGAAAGATTGGTATCCTCTTACTACCACTATCTTCTTTATTCAAGTTGATATGAAAATCTTCTGATGTCCATAGGTAAATAAGTGAACAATATAATGTACAATGTGTCTTAGGGTGATATGTGGTGTGTAAGGTGTTTTTGGGAAGGACATGCTATGTCCATTATTTGGAATAGTTTACTAGGTGTTATTATGTGAGATGTGGTATGAATGTGTTGTGTGGAGGCATATGTATGGGGTCTCCTAAGGTAGAAATACTGAATAAGGATAATGTAACTTATGTTCACAAAAACATACAAATTTGGTTATGTTAATTTTTAAGATGGAATTTCTTATGTGTTAGAAGTAGAGACATTATTTGATTGTATTTATAGGGTGGTGGATCAGGTGTATTAGGGAGTGATATGATGTGGTATTTATGTTGGGGAGGTGATAAATGTTTTTCAAAATATAAGGGAGATCCAAAAAAGGGGTCGGAGTGTTTTTTTTTTGAAAAATTAGTGTGAGATAATTTCAGGATACACATTATTGATATTATACATGTTATGTGATTATATATATTGTTTTATTTGGTGAGTTTACCATTATAAGGTTGGGATTGTTAGTTGACTTATTCAGGTGTTGTTGGTTTTTTATTTTTCTCATGAGTGCATTATTTAAATTAATTGACATGAGTATGAGATACATTATTTATCACATTGAGTGTATTTATTTACTCTATCTATGTTTATAATCTAATTTCAGGATTTCACGATGATTATGTGGTATGTTATGGACATTACTATCTTACAAAATTTGATATATTCTTTGTTTCTCCATTATCATTACATTACTATATTTTATATTTGGAGAATTTTATCTGTGTAATTTACATTTACGCATTCATATTAGTATGTTTTTTTGTTTTATTTATATTATTTCATAGACGTTCATGTAGATGATTGATCTTATGTATAGATAATAAAATATTATATAGGGTAATAAATTTGATTTCAGGATGTGGTTATACATCCAATATAAGTCACCAACTAGGTTTCTACTGTATGTGGGATTCCATGATCGTTATCTATCCCCCGTAATTATTGTATAAATGGAGGGAGGGGATTCTAATAGAATCTTTGGGAAATTAATTTTAAATTTTACAATATAAATAGTTGGGAAAAGATGAATATCAAAATCAGGAGGTGTTTTACATCATACTTTTTCTATCTGATATTAAACATTCATTTTTTTATTCATTATATTAAGTTGTTGTTATTTTCATGGTAATCAAAATATTGGATCCTTCAAAGTGGTGATAAAATTATAACAAATTTTTTCATGATATTAATGGGGGGGTCACAACATGAATGTTCTATAATTATTGATGGAGAGAGTCTCATGTTTCCTACAATTTATTCATCTCACAAATCACCTTCCAAGACATGAACTTGAACATGGTGTAGTGATTTACATAATGAATCCTTGATTCGTG
Organism: Viscum album; assembly: GCA_963277665.1. Taxonomy (NCBI): domain Eukaryota; kingdom Viridiplantae; phylum Streptophyta; class Magnoliopsida; order Santalales; family Viscaceae; genus Viscum; species Viscum album. The sequence continues at coordinate 6,928,136 of OY728148.1, read as the reverse complement.
TTTTGATCATGTAATAATATGTAAATGAATTTTTAGTTCTATATTCTCAACATGTCTTGATCTAACCATTTTCTTGAATTTGTTTCCAAACCTGAACCTTATATAATTCCTCAAATAAAAAATCCTTTCACTCATAAACAGTTGTGTGAATTTTACTAGAACTATTAATATTTTATCAATGTTAAAGATGGTAAGTTGTTTATATCATCCTATAATTATTTTTTACCATATTTTATTGTCTTTTCTAGTTACCATATGAACATTAAAATCTAGTATATTCATACTTTATAATAGAATAATAAAGGTTTGGGGTTACATCTTCTTTTATGGTTGTTTATTATTGTGGTATGTAGGTTCTATCTGATATCCATCTATTCCAAGTTCCTAGTATTGGGTATTACATAGAATTAAGTTATCATATGAATCATAAATGAATTATTTATTTCAAAATTGGATTTAATTATTAAATAATATTGATTTTTTCATTGAATTGTTTTACATGTATAAATTGAATTGATGCATAAAATTATATGGTATTAGTTTTTATAAATGGTTTTGGGGGTATTTTTATATCATTTATTGTTATATATTATTAATGATAAAAAACCCTTTTAATTTTTATGAATTGTTAAGATCAGTACAACCCATGGGGTCTACGTATTATGAGGTTATTCTTGAACATGAATGACTATATATGGTTATCCTCCCTTGTATTAAAAAAACACCCTTTAAAAAAATAGAATTTCATTCAATATATGATGGTGATGTACATTGGGTGAAAATATGTTTTTTATTTACCTTGGTAATATGAGTTGTTAAGTTACTTTCTCACATTATAATGATTTATCATAGGACTCCTAATCAGGGTGTTAAATTTCATTATAATATTTAATATAAAAAATTGGATACTAATTATTATTTTTTAAATGATTTATTAATATATTTTTATCAAAACTTTTATAAAAGGATGATTATTTTTTAATGATATAAAAAAATAAAATTTTATTCTTTATTTAATGTTTTGATGACTTTTATAATGTTGTCCTTTTTTCATCCTCAGAACACAATTTCAAAAATTTACATATGGCAACATTATTTATATATATTTTTCATAATTGTTTTTAACAATTTACCCTCGTATAACATATATTGGGATCATACTATTCTGTTTACCAAAATCCTTATAAAATTACAATTGAAGTAACTAGATTTATTCTTTCACATAAAAGTTATATGAAATAAAAAACTATGAGGTGGTGGGTCTTTAAGATAGAAATTTTCATGGTATTTTTGTGAAAAAGTGGTATTATAAACCCCATGATATATAGATATATGATAAATTTGATTTCATTATTTAGACAATTTATCTATTTCTTATAAGGTCTTTCTATCTTTTAATTTTTTTTATTTGGATCTACCTACTGTTATTACAAACCTCTTCATAGTTTTATCTATTTATTTTAATGATATATGACACATATAGTTTACAAATTATATTATTATATTCTAAAATTTAATATATCTTTTATGGTTAAATAATTCCCATTGTTTCTAATTTTACACCCTTGTGATTTTTTCAAGCCTTTAGTGAATTATAATGGTTTTCAGGCATTGTTGTGTGTCGATTTGGGTTTCCTATTTCTGGTTGATCTGGGATTGTTCTAGAAAAAATTGTATTAATGGATGTTTTTTTGTCTATATGAAATTAGATATATTGGTAGTCATGACTTGACAAAATAAGGACATAATGGGATATTTATAAATGAATTCATATCCAAATATCATCTTGCAGATCCTTGAGACTCTACGAGATGTCAATGAGTATATATTCGTGTGTTACAGTTTCAATTTTGTTTTTTAATTTTATAATGTATTATTTGTAAATTGAAATATTATTTTAATTATATGGTATTGTACAACACCTTTCATCCATGAGGAATTCTATAGAATCACTAGGAATTTGTTGAAGTTAATATAATATGATAAAATACCGTGGTTAATCATATTTTTACAAGGATTTTAGGACTATTGTTCATTAAAAAAAACAAAGGTTCTTCAAATGTTCCTACTCAACCTACAGATATTGATCCAAGGATATATTGAGAATGGAATAGAGGTGAATATTTTCTTGTCTAGGACCCCTTAACCTTATATGGGTAATAATTACACATAGGCCATGAAGTGTTGGTTAGAGAAAATTTAATATACTTTTCAATTATGGGAGACATTAAATTATACTAATGTGATGTGTTTTTTTAAGAGTGAGGGTGCAATTTGAATATTACAGGGATAATTTCTTCCATAAATAAAAAATGATTTTTTAATAGATCATCTTTAAATTAATGATTATTAAAATATGTTACCAAATTAATATTGTTTTTAATTTTTACATATTGTTTTTAAAACTTCAATAAGGTTTAGTTGGTAATGGATCTTTCTGCCTCGTTTTATTACGATTACCTTTTCACTCCATACCATGTATAGAATAAATAGATAAAGGGTAAAAGTTTTATAATGGTCTTGTAATGAGATATCCATTCTTCATATCTCATTCTTAAACATCTCTCCTCAACAGATTTATTTTATATATTTTTGAAACAAAAAAATTATCTAGCGGCTCTGTCATGAAGGTATGATGTTTATCTTATATTAGGGAGTATTTTTTTAAATGTATAAAATTTAAAAGATGTTGAAATGTCTTGGAGAAAAAAAACATTTATTAAAATTTATATAGAGTAGAATAGGACCCATGACATGCTAATAGTAGCTGATATGAAGGACATTAAACAGTATTTCTTTATAGTGCCAATGAACTCCATATCATGTGGGCACATGTGGCATTTATAATGGTCAATTCATAATATCTAATCAAATTTAATTTTTTTATGATCATTATAACCATTTGGGATAGTGGAATACTCGTATTATTATTAAGTAACTTGTTATACACTACATGATAATGGGGATACAAACACTTATCTTTTATAGTGAAATATCTACATGTAGTGGAAGTATTTCAAGTCGAGGATGAGGATGAACATTGACTATTATTGGTTAAATTTTAATATCTTTTCCTATAGTGAATAAATTTTTTGATACCAATTCCATTTACATTTTAATTTCATCCCTCTATGATAATCATTTTTATCTCTCTATGAAACACGTTCAATTAATTATGGTGATGAAATTTTTTAATCAAATGGAAATAGATAATTATCCTTATTTCTCTTATTACATATGCAAAATATTTAATGATTTAATATATATTTTTTTAAAATATCATTGTGTTATCCTATTTTATTTAATCTACAAGATGGAATATATTGTTAACATAAATAATATAATAGTTGTCATCTTCATAATGAGGCTGCCAAATTTTTTGATTGGACCTCCATCATTTTTCATGGACAATGGGGCTGAGCACATGTTATGTTCGATAATCTCTATCATAGACTATAAAATTTTTATCCTGATTCACAGATGAAATCAATATAGAAAGATCAAGACACAATATTAAAATAATGAAAATAGATTCCAAATTTATTTTCAACTCTAGTTATTATTTTACACTATATATAGAGGTAATGTTATTAATTTATTCGATACTAGGTCAAAGAATATATCTACAACTTTTTACCATATTTACATTGAATAATTAATGCACATAGAGTATATAATAATACCATTTGGTTTGAATAACACTCCTACATTATTTATATAATTAATGAATTGGATATTCCATTGTTACCATGATTTCATCATCATAGTTTTGGTTGATGAAATCTTGTATTATTATAAAATAGTGGAAGAGTTTTAAGATCATATAAGAATTATATTTAAATATTTTAGAATCATCTCCATTATACTATTTTATAAAATTTTGACGTCATCATAATAGAATTTAAATTCATATTTCACGTGATATTTCAACAAAAAATCCCTATAATCACTAATAATGTGATCATTGTCCTGTAATGGGAATATAGGAGACACTTTTTTTTAATTTTGAGACTATTTTTTCTATATTGGTGTCATAGATGTGTTTTGATGGATTTATTGAATCATTATTCACTATTTAAAAATAATAAAATAAATGGAGATATATATTAATAAGATTAAATATTTAAATAATCATTTAATGATATAATGTGTTATTTGTCCCTAGTATCAATACTCATCTTATCGGAAGATTAATAGGGTAACATTGTGTATTGTTATTATTTAATAATTTTTATGATATATTATTATAAATGGAATCACATGATTTTTTATTGTTTTCATCAGTTTTAACAACAATGAATGACTATAAGATTATATTAAATTACGTTCTTTCTTTAAATTTTAAACACATTCTATGTCCATAATTTTTGGAAAAAATTTGTTTCATAGAATGACATGAACCTCAGGATGACGTTGTGGTTAGAACATTCTCAGTAATATGAATTTTAAATTACCTATTCATTTGGAAAGGCAAATGTTTTTTATTTAACATAGTAGAGTGATTACCTATACAGATGCATTAGATTTATTATTTGAATAGAAAGTAATCAAACAATTCAAATGATTGCACCATGATGTAATGGATAGATGGACTATTATCACTCTACAATGTTTCAAGTTTAATGTGCCTCTTGTTGTGTTGAATTCCCAAGAAAAAAATTCGGATGGAGAATTTGAAGGTGTTAGTAATTTTATATATATCATAGAGACTATAATTTTTTTTGGCCATTTAAAATTTTATTGTTATTTTCTATTATAATATATTATTTATTTAGTTTCCCATGATAAATTTGGTCATTAATGTTTTCTATTGTTAATAGTGGTCCATTAATTGAGGAAATATTCAGATATACTTTGAAATGAAACATTTGAATTGGTGGAATTGTTTTTTAGTGGAAATATCTGATTTCTTATCTCATTGATATACCCATCTATAGGTTATGTATGAGAACAAATATACAATTGGTTTCTTTCAGCCACTATATATGGTAACATGGATGATTCGTTTTTGTGTCCATGGTGTTTAAAGAGTGATTACCATTGACTCCCTAAAGGGGGAATTCCATATAGATAATGATTTAATTATTATATTGGGTGGGTAATGTTATAAAATATATATAAAACTATATTGTTGATGTCATTGGAATGATATATGTCTAATAAATTATGATATTTAATTGTATTAGATATGCTATAATTTATGATAGAGACCTGCAATATACCTTAATGATTAGTAAAGTACTCTATAAAGTTATTTATTCACAAGCTATGATGAGTATAACCATCCAAAATTAGATGGACATTCAAATTTTGAAATGAATTGAGTTTCATGAAGAGATTATATATGTTTGATTCCCTGATTTTAGAGGCACAAGATATTTCCAATTGAGACTATTTGAAAATGTATTCAAAAATAGCTATAATTTGATTATCACAATTTATCACTTTGAAAACATGGATGCTTTGTCTTATAGATCACCCAATTATTGGTTTGAGGTTGGTGATTCATATTTAGTTACTCAATATTTTTTATGATATTATGAAAACTATCCACACAATTTTCCATTAGTTATTTATATCATTGATTCAACACATTTCCACTGGTTTCTGGGTTATGACAGTCTTCTGGTTGAGCGTGTATTTTTATACTTTTTTCATTTCAATTTAAAATAAAAAACTGACACTTCTATTGTTTAGAGGTCAATACATATTTTACATTTATATATAGATGTGTTATATCTTTTTTTCATTTTCCCTCTTAACATTTTCAATTAATTGGCACCATGAGTGTACAATTTCATAAGCAAAGGCCTCACTGATTCTTTTGTCCAACTGGCACTTCTCTCCACCCCCTGAACTATAGAGTGCAAGCTTGGTGTAGTTGCTATTCTATCCCTGACATGGGTCACTTCATGAAAAAAATTTCGATCCCCACTCGTAATGTCATGTCAAAATCATTCCTCATATTGAGTAATCAATTAGTTAATAGTATGTCATATCAATTATATGTATTGAATATGGAATATAGGTTTTTGAATATTTACCTGTGTAATCTAAAAAATATCAATGTAAATACCATATATAAAAAAGATGTATGGATTAGGTAATAATAATATCCATCACTAATTTAAAAATATATTTATGTAAATTTCCAATGAAAAATGATAATAATTAAGTGATATCTTCATGATTATGATAACAATCACAAGTGAAAGTGAGATTTCAATGAAAATTTTTACCACTTTTTTATTATTAAGTTAAACCATCTTGGGTCATGTAACACAAATTGAAATATAAAATAATTCATGATATAGTATATCAAACTGGTCATTAGATAAACTACATAAAATAATTCAGTGTTGAAAATTGTGTATGACCCAAGGAATAAAATTTGAGACAATACATCTATACCATGTGTTTCATATTGTGTGAACATCCATTAACATTAAGTATAATGGATATAATAATGTTAATAAATTATTATAGAACTATATTTATATATTTTTTCTCACATGTTTTCCTATTTTATTATCTTAGTGACCATAAGTTAGTAGCCATTCATTATTTTTACTATTTTGTGTGTTAATTACATAGTTATTTAAATATTTTTTGACTTGATAATTGTTGTTACTAATACATAAAACATGTTTAAATCCAATAAAAAATTTAAAAATTATTTTAATACCATTAATATTTTTTATATATGTATTTATAACAACTTACTTATATATGGAGATAGGAAATTAAATTATTTGTTCAATAATCTAGTCGTTCGTACGTACGTATAAGAGTTACATCCATTTCATTTTCATATTAATAGAAATAATTTCATATGATATATTTGTAAAATTAAATTTTAATATCATATATATATTTAATATAATTTACATATTTTTATTAAAATCACAATTAATGCATTACATGTTATGTGTGAATTAATCACATTGCATTAGGAAGCAATAGTCGACATGTCCCCATGCGAAGTTGTCATATTCTCAAAAAATGAAACTCATTGTTGAATGTGATATTTATGAAATTAATAATAATAAATAAATTATAGAAATAATATATATCATATAATAACTATAAATAAATCATTATTTTCAACTTTAAATATTACTAAATGGAATAACAGGAAACATCAGTTCGTGAGGCAGTACTCCATCGTACACACGAATGATAGTTATGTATTGCATTTTGGAGGATTTTTATGAAATTTAATATCAACATATTATCATAATAACATATAAGTCTAGTCAGTATACACAAAATGTTATATAATAAATATATAAAAATACATTATATAGTAAATAATGTAATAAAACAAAAGTGAGTGATGGAGAATGTTACGACTCTTTCAGGTAACTACTTTTGGTTTATATGCAAATCTTTCCTTGGATCGATTTAGACCCAACTTTAGGCTTCTAGTAATATGGGAGGATTGTTTATATCTTATATTGAAATATTTTTGGATATCTAATGGACCTTATAGGTTTTAATAATTGGTAGGCGTGACTGCCTTCTAATATTGGGGGATGAGTGACAATCGTGTAAATTATTGATAGAAAATATCACACATATTTTCTCCATGTTAAGATGAATAAATAATTAAAACTGACATAAAAGGGTTTATAGAGTCTAAATATTTGTATGAAAAGGTTTTTGGCCATGTTTCTAGTTCATTGGGACATTAAGATTATGATTTTTTTGTTTCTTAAGATATTTTTTCTTTTAATTGCTATAATTAATTTTTATTACATTCGCTTATATTTTAGGTAAAAATTATTTTATCCAAAATATTGAATCCATTTATGGAATTTCAAATCCTATTAGTAGTAGTAATTAATTTAAATTTACTCACACATATTAGAATAGAATGTATGTTTTTAATGTAAAATTTTGAAAAGCATTCTAAATTTTTATGTCAAATATCATAATAAAATTTATTCCAATAAAAAATAGGAATAATTAATTTATAATTTACATTATTTAAGATTAAAAACAATTTAAATAATATTTATCCTTATAAATAAATTATATTAAAAAAAAATTTTAATTAGAATTATATATTTTTCACTATTTATCAAAAATGAATTGTTTCTGGAACATGCCAGAAAATCACCCTAACATAAAATTTATTTTTTTCTTTAAAAAATATTTATTTTTACATATTAAATTTATAAAATATCCTATATTTATATTTACAATGGACACACCATTAAATCATGGTTAATGTACTTCAACAAAAATAATGTATTTTATATGTAAAATTTGTTTCGATTATTATGTGTTGACAATAAAATAAATTGAATAAATATAATTTTTTTTTGGATATATGAAAATTTAATTTACCTATATATTTTATATTATATTTATAATTTAAATTATGATGTAAAATGTGACTATATAGTCTTTTTCTTATATCGGGTGTTGTGTGCATTAAAAACTGACATAGTGTTTTATTTTTTAAAACTTATTATAAAGTTATATTTTTTATGAATAGGAAATATGTTAATGTATTGGGGTATTACTTTATTCACTCAAAAAAATATCTTCGTCACAATGTTAGGGTTATTACCCCGTAAAAATAAGTGGGCAGATATACTTCATAGAATCTTTTGGTTCCCATTTTGACTGATCCATTCTATAATCTCTCTAGAGTTCCTTTACTTGACGAGTCATCCAATTACTCAATAAATGATCTATTTTATCAAAAATCTATATGGGTTCTTCACCAAATGAAAGGTATTATTCCAACCTTATTTAATCAATAGTGATAACATTCCTTTGGTAAGGAATGTACTTCTATAATATATATATATATATATATATGGGACACGTCAAGAACCTTTTAAGTTATTTGGAGTAATTTTACAATGATAAGAAATTGTTTACACATCTTTAATAATTTCAATGTGACTAAATTACCTATGAATCAATTTCCCATTATTATTGAACCTTATAAACCCTTCCATGGATATAACTTCAATAAAACGTGATACCCAACTCATAACTCCAAATACTTCCTTCGATTATCGGTGTAACTCTTTTTTCCTTATTTGACACACATTAATATTAGTCTAAATAGAATTTACAATTTTTATTGATTATTTAACATGTTCTATGCCTATTTGTTTTCTATCACCAACTTCATCACAATAAGTTGGAGTAAAACATCTCATTCCATATATAACATTATTATCACCATTTGAAATATTGAATTGAAGTAATTATTATATAAACAATCTACAATTTGTATATAATTATCACACATACCGTCAACATTGAGTGAGAAAGTCCTCATTATGTCTTCCATTTTGTGGATTGTTCACTCTTACTATCAATAAGTTTGAGGATAGTTGGATGTGCTTAAATGATTTTCAGTGTCATGGACATTCTGAATACTAATTTATAATTTCAAGGAAATACATGGATCTCGATCAAAAAAAATTGACAAAGGGGATATATAAAGTCATAAAATTTAACTAATAGAGGCTTGAAAGGTCATAATGTAGTAGGTCTTCTCTTATTGCAATAAATTGTTCACATTCTGTTACGCAGTCAATTATTAAAAAATTTTATCATTCGTTTTTGTTTTCATTTATTGTAATCTAAAAAATTCTATAACTATCTCATCCCTTTTACATGTATGAATATAAATGTATGGAAGGAATAATTTAGTATTATGACTCATAGAATTTAGTTTTTGAAAAAATAAACATCCAGACACATAATCTGCAATTTCCTACATCATGATATCATACCAAAAATGATCCATTAAGTCACATAACCTAATTGTTATTTGAATTTTTATAGTGAAATTTTTTCTATAGTAATCACACAACAATTTCATTTTCACATAATTTATATGTGAGACACATTCCCTATTTAAAAATTTAATAAAACCATCGTCAAAAATAAAGTCAACTAATTTTTCATCATTCACACACATAATATTCTGATGAAAGATTCCCTTATCATATTGGAAACTATTAATCATATTTAATTAATATGATATTGATTAAATTTAAAAAAATTGATGTAACCATTTATTACAAAATAACATATACTTGTTTAACATATCCCTGATCATTAGATTATTCTCAATCAACATTTTGGTTGGGTCTCCATGTTTTTTCCATAAAAATTTATCTGATACCTTATTTTCATTCCCTGTATGGTGGTGTATTGAAAAATCATAATCATTGAGTATATAGAGACATCTCCTTTATCTCATATTGATCTATTTTATGAGAATTTTAATTTCATTCTTTTCAATCTTTTTACATCTCACATCATTCAAAACAGATTTAATGTATCCATATTTTTAATGATAAGTTTACAATTGTTCACTCAAGATCACTACTTGGATAGTTCTTTACCTAATTATTCAATTTAATATATGAATATGAAATACCATTATCATTTTTAATTACGTTACAAAGAAATCCATTATTTGATGAATTACTATAATTGAAAAACTCATCACCTTTAGAAAGAAGAATCAAAATTAGGAAATTGACTAGTCTTATCATTATCTCTTTAAAATTATCATCCCATTCCATTATCGAGAAAAAGAAAACCATATTACCTGCATACATAGCTAACAAGTCATCCGATCTGGTGAATATTTTTAAGAAAAATGCCGATATTGACCCAACAATCATATTAATATCAAATCCTTGGTTATTTTTTTATTTTTTTATATTCTATGAATACCTTTTCATATGCAAGATCATCTAATATTCCATACATAAAGACAATATAGCCCAGAAAATTTAAATCATGAATCTAAAAATAACACATACAAAATTTCTGTTATTACTCATTCTTTATGTGACTATTAGATATTTTTCTTATGCTATTATCATGGCCCTAATATATTTTAGACTATACTAGAATATCATCAATTAGTACCCTAATTAAATTATTAATATATTCCATGAATAATATTTTTAGTTGTTCTATAAAAAATGATGATCCATTATTCAATATAATTGAAATTACTATAAACTTTTATTGTCCATTCAGTGGTTGAAATGTTTTATTCAGGATTTATTCCATCTTTTATCTCAATTTTTGATACCCAGAACATTTTCAATATTGATAAAATATTAGGCTCAATGAAGTTTATAAAAAAAAATCATTTTGATGTAGACAATAAATGTTATTTATTATCATAGCACTGATTTAACTATAATCATTTGACAGCTGTAGAGATCCATCATATTAACAATTAATAAAATAGAGGACCCCCATCGTAAAAAACTGGGGATGATAAATCCCTTATTATCCAAATCCTGTAGTGGTTTCTTCTACTCTATAAATTCCACAGTGTCTACTCTATAGAGATTTTTTGATATTTTCCATGAATAAATTATTATTTCAACTGAAAATTCAACATCACACTCTAGCTAATGTACATGTTGTTCCTCTAAGAATACATCAATTTATTCTTGTATACTTGGTAAATATTCATTTTTAATATTACTATAATTATTATCATATTTTTTTATTATTCCAAAATAATTTCATTCAGCAGAGGTACTAAGAATGGATTTAGATTAAATCAAGTGGGGAAGATTCATCTCTAAAGATAAGTGATTTTATATTATTTACATAAATAGTAATTTCCTTCCTATTGAAATAAATTTTGGAATCATTATTTGTGATCATGTTCATACATATAATTATACCATAGTCAAAAATATGGGTGATAATGAGATCATAAATTAATGCACATTATTGTGACATAATTGTTAATAGCCAACACATATTTGTCACATTTATTATTCCCTTATGATTTTTGAATAAAAATTCCATTTTTAAATCATATGGTAATCATAATTTTATCATGGATTAGAGGGTAGATACAAAAGAGTGTGACAATCCTGAATCATATAATACATGAGATTAATTTTATGATGGGATTAATATAACTGTCACTATATCATTGGGTATTTCTACCTCAGTAGTTTTTGTTACATAATAAATGAAATCTACCATCAAATACATTTATAGCAGATTCCCTTGACGCTTAAAGAATTATATTTTATATTACCCAAATTTCATAACATTTGTAACACTATAAATATTTTATTTTTTCCCATCAATTTATGATCCCTTTTTCCCCTATCATCTCAATAATAAAAATATAACAACCCCTTCAAACATTTCCCAGGGTGATTTTTCCAATGAATTTCACATGATAGAAATTGGAAATAGTGATTCATAATCTTTGATGAATTACCTTTTTAATAGTTCTTAGATGTGATCTTCTTATCATTATTTTCATAGAATATATTGATGATAAAAAATTCTTTCTATTCCCTGATATAATATAAAACCATTTCATCATATGACAATTAATTTTCAATGAGCGATGTCCATATGAGACATGGATTAATAACTACAATAATGTGAAAAATGTTTCACTCTTGGTTATGTTTTTAATTTTTTCATACATGGTTAATCATGTAGTATTATTTTCTTAATCTGAAACCCTCTCTTCTTCATTTTTCACTAAGCTAAAGAACTTTCCCTTTATCCCATTTTAATGATCACGAGTGAATTATTTTTCGACTAACCTCATGTTAAAACTACTCAAATCAATGAATTGTATTTCATCTTTTTTGACAGTATTTGTGATCATCGTACACCATTGAACATTATCACCATTGAGGAAATGGAATGAAACTGTAATTTTCTCCATGTTATCGCATCTTCCATCCATAAATATCTTCTTTGTAGACATAAAACATTTTCTACTTCAATTTGATTAGTAGTCCAAAAAATGGATGGGAGAATCTACCATATAATTCTATCCAAAATATGATATTCTCTTTATGGAATTTGTTTTCCCATTAGAAAAACATTATTTTCCATAACATGTTTATTTTTATCCAATATTTTCGTAATTTTATCTTTTCTAATACCAGGTATATTGTTTGACTCAACAAGGTAATATCTACAAATTCATAAATTATTAATATCATTCATTCTTTAAGAAACCATTTGTATTCAATTATATATACTAAATTATTTCATAATATCATAATCTATAATTCCAAATATTTAATTGCACAACACATTAATTTATGCATCATAAATCATAGAATCAAAAAAATTTGTTTCTATAGGGACATAATTATTTTTACATTCTTAATAATTGTTTATAAATAAAATGGGAATGATACTAAACAAATACCCATAGATGGTCAAACTAGGTGCACAAAAAGATTTTTTGACATGTACCAGAATATGCTTGAGTCAAGCTTGACACACCTTGTTAGAGTTGTTACACAAAGTTACATATGTGAAGGAACCACATACACTTCTAGTATCAATAAATTGATATATTTCTAAGATTATCCACATAATATATAATTTATCAAAATTATAGGATTGTATTCTATAATTATACTCAATTTATATCGTAGGGTAATGTTCTATAATGTATGTTTTATAAGTATTGTCTCAAAGGTGGTTAGTAAACATTATTTGATACCAACTGTAACAACCCTACCCTAGAAGCCCATATCCGGTGCATAAATTGATTAAATTCAAATATATATAGTCTTTAAATACCAAAATAATGAAAAACATATTGATTTTAGAAAACCATATTACATACATGATTCCCATAATACATTTTGAATGTAATATTAATCATAACATAATTAATATCATAACATCAATGAAATGCATTCAATAGATTCTTCTTCATAACCTGATGAAATGAAAAAAAAAACAATGATCTTTAATAAATAGTGAGGGTAATTACAGAATAACAAATAATTAATCAATAAGAATAATTAAAATAAAATGGTTAAAAGTGGTCAACTCCTGCCTCTCAACTAACTGGATAAGTCATAATCAATATGTAATGGTGTGTTACTAAAAAAATTCCAATTAATGTATAAAATAAAAATTAAATTAATATATATATTTTACCATATAAAAAATCATGGACAATAAAAATATTAATAATGTGAATATCTATAAAATAAATTTCTAATTATTTAATTTCATGTCTGAGGAATATGAAATCATCTACCCTCATAACCTTTTACAATATGGTCTAAAACTACTTTTTAAAATGCATTTATTTTACATCAAATTGTGGTATCATAGAAAAATATCAATGCATCGAAGGGGTACATAATTTTTGTACCCCACCCATCACTACATAGACAAAATCATTCCTTGTATTCAGTACTTGATTAAAAAATAGCCACCCTTATCAAATATCCATATTAAATAAAGAATATAGATTTAGCAATGATTCCCCAAAAAATAAAATAAAATTCCAAGTAATTCACTTACATAAAAATGTATACACTTTATGAAATAAAAATATACCTTTCCTAATTTTTTTATTTATTGAAATAGACATTGAAAATTGATTTTAATTAAGTTATTGTCTCAATAATTATTTAAGAATCACAAAATAAAGTGATATTGAAAAGACAACATTTACAACTTTTTAATTTACGTGATAAACCCAATGGGTGATTTAATTCAATGGGAAACATAAAAATACATTAAATTAAAATTATCAATGATATAATATATTATAAATTGTAGTATAGACTAAAAAAATAATTTTTATTTTTTGAAAATGGTGTATGCCTCCTAAAAATAAAATTGAGACAAGAATCACAAGGCTGGAGTTTTTTTGTGTTACCTTATTATTTCCTTCTGTATATAAGTTTGAAGAATGTTAATAAAATATTCTAGCTCCATTTTAATATTTTTTTGTATCACATTTAATCCTACTATAATATCTTGTTATCCATTTTTATTAATCTTTTATTTTTATCTCCATTGCAAGTGTTATTTTCCTAGTTTATTGAGTATGGTTTGACTCATTTTCTGTTGTTCTAATTACATAGATATTTATTTAATCCTATATTGAATATAATAAATGTTATTAAAAAAATATAGAATCTATATATATTTCACTTCAATTATTTAGAAAATAATATATTGGAAAAACATTCACAATTCATTAAGAAGGTTGGTCGTACGTACACATGAAGGAAACATCCATTTCACTCTCTTATAAAATGAATGTGAAGTAAAAATATATATATATTTTTATGTTCTATTTAATAATAACGTTATATATGTCAAACATTTTTATTAATATCATCATCTATAAATTCCATATATTTCATGAAGGAATCACAGCGCTTCAAGGTATTGGCAGTCCACACTTCCACATGTGTAGTTATTATATTCCCAAAAAATAAAACACATGACCCTATAATATATATATGAATAAAATAATAATAATGAAATTTAATATATAATACAGATCAAATATGAACTATATATCCATCATTATTTAAATCATTTAAATGTGGTAAATGTATGAATGAATGACATCGATTTGTGAGGCGGTAGTATGAAATACAAAAAACTGATGATTATGCATCCAATTTTGATGGATGTGTGTTAATTTGTAGGTTAAAATATTTGCATAAAAGTATATTAGTATATTAAATATAATATTTTTTTATATAAGAAATTCATATGAAATAATTAAGGAGTCAATAAAGAAATAAACTAATGTGATCCTTTGAGAATGAGACCTCGTTTTCAGGTAACCTATTTAGGTATAAAAAAATACTTCATTGAATTTATTTATTTTAAAATTGAGGATTTAATTAATATATGATGTACTTAAAAAAATTATTTTTATTTATGAATAAGTGGGAGGGATGAGTGCCTTTTTATAGTAGAGGAGGAGATACATTATCGTAAATATTTCAATAGGGAATTACACCCATATTATATCCATATAAGGTGGATCCCATATTGACTCCAATCATTTAAAATTTCAATATAGTCTATATATGTCCATAAAATGGATTTTTAACATGTTTACTTGTTATTTAGGCCCTTATGTTTATGGTATGTTCCTTTTTAGAAATAATTTTTCTAATAATCATTCTATTTATTTTTATTAAAATAACTAATTATTTCCTTCAAAAAACTAAATTGAAGATATTTTAAATTATAAATTATTATGATCCCTAATTTGGAATAATTTTTTCAATATTTTAATCATAAATGTGGCTGAAATTATTTTAAATATTATCATGTGTATAGGACAACATTTTAGGTTCCTAAAGTAAAAGTTGTCAAATGTTTGGAATCTTTTTGTATCCAATTTCAAAAAGAAGTTGATTCCAATTACCAAAATAGGATTTAATTATTTATTTATGATATTATGTGTCCATAAAACCTATATACAATATTATTTACTCTTATATGTAATTAAGATGGAGAACTAATTTTCAATTAAAATTCACATTTTATCTCTATTCATCATGAAATAAAATTAATACAAAAAATAACAAAAATTAGCCAAAAAATAATTCTATATTTTTAATTTAATTTCTTGTAATTTTAAATATGATACTTAAAATATTTTATTAATTTATATATAAAATTAGTGCACCATTATGTGTAAAATTGGGTTTTATTATTATCTTTTGACCCTAAAATATATTGAATAAATTTGAAAACATGTGATTGTATATATAACATTTAAATTTTATATATGAATTCTATAATTGTTTTAGAATATTATTGACTGTGAAAAAAATTACTAAATATTCTTTTGTTTAAACTAGGTGTTGCATGTATTGAACACTAAGTCAAAGTTGCAAGTTTTGAATACTATCATCAAATATGTATTAATTATAAAATTAGTATATGAAAAATTTTATGCAGTCATACATATTCTATGATTTCATGGGTTATCCTATATCTATCATCCAGGTAATAGGTGGGGCTCATGAAAGTCGGGTCTACTAGAATAATTCCACCTTGTAACCTCTCTAGAATAATTTTTGGTCAATGTTTTCAACTAAATTGATGACTCACTAGATGATATATCTTGGAGAATTATATACTCTATGGACTAATGAGAATGTGATATAATAAGATGATTCTTATGGTACCACGGGACATGTTGGTCAGTGCCAAACAACAATGAGATGTTGCAGTCTTCGCATCTTTAGATTAAAATATGAGAACATCCAATTCACATCATCAACTTATAATAATGTAGTATGAAATTCCAAAGGTCGATAAGAATTAATTAAGATATGAAAAAACTTTTATATTTTTTAAAAAAAATTGAAAGCACATAAAATTATATTACATGTCCTTAAATGTAATCATTGAAACTCATTTAAATTGGTAGTGTTACAATAGTAGGTTATAGTTTGTGATAGTGATTAAAAAATTTGACAGAAATTTTATAAAATATATGAAAAAATAACAAACAAAATTGAAATTGAAATTAATCATAAATCATTAATGAAATAGATACTGAATAATTTCAAGATATTATCAGGATATTTAATGATCATAATATGTTAACAGATCAAGAAAACTTCCAAAACAATAAATAATAATTTTAAAAGATTACAGTGTATATAAAATATTATTTTTGGATAAGAATAATAAGAATAAATAATTTAACCACATATCTCTATTTTTAACAAAATATTATAAAATTTTCACTACCTTTGGGAGAATTAATTATTAGAAAATATATCAACCATAATAAAATTAATTGGGTTTTCACCATTTCTAATTAAAAACATGTAAAAGAGAAACGATAAAAATTATATAATTTTAATTTTAAAAAGATAAGAATAAAAGGATTATCAATGGAAAATTAACATTGACTAAAAATAATAAGAATGAAATACACTAAAGAATATGAAAATATGGAAAATGTAAAAGAGGATAATTGAAACAAAAAATTATATATAATTTCCACGAGACTACTCTTCCTTAAAAATTTACTTTCCCATAATTTATTTGTTTCCATTAATAATGTACTGAAGGAAGGAAAGTATTTATAATTCTAATGGGGGCTAAAAAATATCATTCTGTTTGTATTTTGTTAAAGAAAAACGATGGGAAATGTTTCATGTATATCTATATATTAATTTTTTTTATCATCATTTACATTTTCTATGAGTAATAAATTTTTATTAAAATAAAGTATATACATAAAAAATATGAATTTAAAAAATAAATTATCAAAAAAAATTCAGAATATAAAACTATAATAGTTTCTTTTTTCCAAAACTACTTTTCTGGATATTTGAAAATATGGGAAATATTTTTCGAAAATAAACTATTTGGATATTATCTATGCTAAGGAAAATATTATAATTAGAAAAACATATGTGCCCCCAAAAATGAAAAAACTATACTGATTAAGGGAATATATCCAATTTATGATAAATTTAAAAACACAAAAATCATTTTTTTCTAAAAAAAATATAAAATATGATTCTAAAATAATATCAATAGATATAAAATATATACAATAATGAATTATATATCAAGAAAACTGAAAATTCACCATTAATGATTTAAACTAATCAAGGGAAGCACTTTTATGAATCTATTATTATTTTTATATTATATTAAGACAAATTCTAATAATTTTTCATTTTATTGATGTGATATCATTGGAAATGGTGTATAATGGAATTTTGTATTTTAAAAAAATAATGAATTTGTTTTCAGTCATGTTGATGTAACTAGTATTATAATAGTTAATAGTTATATAGTTTAATATAATTTTTAAGTATATGAGTATGTAATATTTCCATGTAATTATATCAAAAAACATCGAGTGGAAAATATTCTATTTTATAAGTTAAAATAGAATCATTTATCCCCATATTATAACTCCACGATACAGAATATATACTGGAAGAAAATATTTATACAAGTAAATTTCATATCAATTCGCCATACTATAAAATTTATATCATATAAATATGTTATTTAGAAAGATGATATTATTGGATAAAATTAGATTTTATTAATAAATACTTTAAAATAATGGAAAATCATTTTGAATTTTCAAAAATAATTCTCCCTTTAATTTTTTTGGAAAATAGAATAAAAATAATCCATAAAAATACTATAGGAATTGTCTATGGTAGTGTAATGTTTACTACCAATAATAATTTGATGATTTCTATTATCAAATATTTTACTTACTTTGTTTGATGTTAACATGCAATTCTTAATCATTAGAGTGCTTATTTATGCATCATGATCCATTATATTTTATTTAAAAAGTATATTGGTGTAGTCTCCACAATTAAAAATACTAATATCAATTCATTGAAAACATTTAATACAATAAAAGTATTTATTTCCACCTATAATTCCTATATCAATTTCTATCTTCCATTTTCTATATAATTTAATGAAAATAATTTCATTGTTGCAAATAAAAAAAGAACAAATATTATTTTCAATGAGAAAAAATTCAATTGAGATGAGCATTATGAATTATTTTGAATTTAATTTTCCTATATTAAAATCATTAGATGAATATATTTTGAAATATATTAATAATAATAAAATGAATTTTTTTATCCATACAGTTTTTTTGATATTTCAAAAATATAATTTTGAAATGATAGATTTTTCCAACCACATTTGTTTTCTAGAAAAAAATATATAAATTGAAACATTTAGAAATGAAATATTTACCTCCAATAAAATATGTTAAAAAATTTAATGGATAGAAATTATAACATTATTTTAATTTATACTAATTGAGTAATTAAATGGTTAATTTAAAACCTTGAACCCAAATTTATCTTCTGATGTAGTTTTTTTAAATCTTCTATAAGAAATAATTGATAGATTATTCCACCATTTTTATAATTTTTTAACAACATGATATTATATTAATGATTTTGTGTTCCTAAAAAGGATGACATCATCATATTAACAATAAAATTCTTTGTGATTATAATTGGTGTTAAAAAAAATTCAAAAAAAATTATAATGAATAATTTTTGGTTTTTATTATTCCATTTATCATAAGTGTTTTTTTATAAAATGATATTATGAATATATGATTAGTGAAATATCAAGTAGTATTTATTGAATCATTCTAATAATATCTTATAAGAAAAAACCATTCTATATAGTTTAGTAAATATCTTTTATTGATTGACTTCTCTTAGATATTAACACATTTGGTTGAGGGGTTCCATTAGATGAAAATTTATTAATATTGCCATCAAAACTACATAAATGAGTGAATTAATTAGTATTAAATTCAATTACCTGATCTCTTTGAATTTTAATAATTATAAAACCTTTTTAGTTTTATTTTTATAAAAAAATTATGAATGATATACATTTTTAAATTTAATGAGACAATAAATAATTTGGTGTGACTCTTATAACTTCTTTGTCAATTATGATATACAGAATTTTCTACCAGAAAATCCATATTTATTATGATAGAATATATCACGTAGAATAAATTATTTTTATTTTCAAGATGGAATTACTTTATAGATTTAAATGGATCATTAGGTTTCTAAAATTTTATTCATGTCTGATAAATAATGTTGTATTTGAAATTAAATGCTGGTATACCTTATACAAGATGATACAGGTTGTGGGTTATAAGAGATTATGTGATGTAAGAAGAAAGGTATCTATTTTAATTCCATGACTCACTCACTTGTAAAAATAAAAATCTACTGTTATGATATGAAATATATATTATTATAATTTTATATACACTTTTAAATCAGAGATGATACATAAAATATATATTTTTTACATAAAAACAATGCACACTAATTTAAAAATTAGATATAAAATCTCCAATAAAATAAATCCTTAATGCATATAAATCATAATGTCAATATTTTTACCATATTTTTTAAGTGATACATATTAATGACTATTTATACATTATCGTATTATCTATAATATAGAGAATGTTTAAATGATGATAATTATGATTTATGTCATATTCAAAATTCGACACCAAGCTTAAATGACCAGTAAATTATATTATTTTCATAACGATGTATATTAATTAGAGGGTATAGTTGTTTTTGAATTATTTATAAATTAAATATATGAATCAATATCATACACAATATAAATTATTGAAATAGGATTTTTAAATAAAAAGTAAATTTTTAGTGAAGCATATTTATTCTTCAAGCATACTTTTCATCAAAAATAATTTATATTTCTAATTGTGATAAAATGTTATACCTAATTTGTATAACATTTATAAAATGTATTTCAAAAGAGTAACAAAATTTTTCAAATACATATTTAAAAATTATCATTGGTGAAAAACATGGCATTTATCATAAAATATTGACTTACACATAATAGTGAAGAATATCAATGTTTTTTAAATCCATCACATATTGTCATTCAATAATGTTATCTAAAATTCACATCATAGTTTTAATATGATTTAATGGGACATATAGATGTTATTATATATTTAATCGACATAAATATATTTGAATGAGGTTTATGTTGGATTATATTATATGTTTGTTTCTGGCGCTAGAATGATGATTTTATTGAAATTTATTTTACTATGAATTATAATAATGCATTTTAATTATTTAAAATAAATAATAATGTAAAATGAAATTAATTTAATGTATAAATTATATATAGTGATGAATTAATTTCTATATAGATTTTAATTATCATTAGTAATAGAGTAAATATAAAATCATCATTTTCCTGAAATATTCAGTTTTTAAAACCACTATTTTCCATCCTGATTATATTTTTAGTCTAAAAAAAATTGTGGCCCTTTATGTGAGATGGGTTTTGTGAAATGGATAAAATATTTAGAATGAATATTATTTATATTATCTATTTTGGTTAAATTAATTTCCTCCAATATTAAATTTTGAATTCCCTAGAAATGTGTCTTCACTATTAAGGTGAACACAGGTTTACTGATGTTTAATGTGATAATCGTAGGGGTATAATGACCTAAAAACAATACTTTAGTATATTTTGTGGCTATATATAGAATTTAAATTTTTTTCCAAGATTTGTCTATTTTGGGTCCTCCTTGAGTATGAATAACGTTGGTAAATCATTATATTTTAAAAAATTATAAGCATGCTACCATAATCTCTTATAAAACGCCACCCCATCTGTTATATTACTCAGAAAATAAAAGAACATAATCTCATCCAATATTTAAATAAATATCATTCTTAATTCCATTACCACGGTTCTATAGTCCATATTGTTATAATTAATTTTTCATAAGAATGAATTTGGTTTTAACCTAATGTGGTTTTATAAACAAGGTGTTTCATACATATGTGCACATTATTTTATTTATTTAATTCATTAAAATATAATTATTTAATTATGAAATATTAAATAATTTATCTCCAATATAATTAAATTTTATTATATTAATTTTATATAAAAAATCTATCTCCCCTTCCCGGAGTTGATAAAATAAATCACCATTCGTGTGTACAGTGTACCACTACCTCACCAAATGATGTCATTAATTTTCCATCATAACCTATCACAAAATGTTATATTGATGTATATAAAGTATATATATGATATTTTTATAATTTTATTACACATATAGAGTAATAATATCAAATTCAGTTTCTTATATATTATTATTAGGGGGATTAAAAACTTCTCCGATGTGTACATATGACTATCAATGGGAAAATCATTGTGACATTTTCCACTAACGTTGTATATGAAAGTTTATAAGGGTAAATATTTAAAATATATTTGATATAAATAAAATAATTAGGATATTAATGTCATATTTTTCATTTTAAATAGTTAATATATCATTTTTTTCATACACGAAAATATTATGCATCATTTAATTTTATGTAATGACAACATTCTCTATGATGCAAAGTGATTATTTTTTCCTTAACCATATCATAATAATGATATATATAAGACTAGTTAATTAAATAAAAATATATTAATGATTAATTTTTAACTATTTAACTACAAAAATAATATATACATTCTTTGTATAATGGGAATTAAAAAATAAAAATGTTACTCATGCCTATATATGTCAAACACCATCTTATATTATAATGAAATTTGATTTTCAGAACCATATTTCATGATTGGTTTTTAAAACTTGTTATTGATGCATACATATTATTATTATTTCATTATTACCAATTTTTATATGATATAATAATGAACACTTTTACCATGGCCCACACACAATGGCAAATTTGAAATAAATGAACTAATCATCATCAAAACATGAGATTATGACAAAACTGATTAAGTATATAGATATGTCATTAAAATAACTAATATAAATTATTTATGTTTAAGTTAATATTGTTTACACACTTTACTATGCAATTAAATGATATTTATAAGATTACCATAGTATAGTAAAAGGAAACATGAGGAATGTCTGGACTTGTGTTACATGTTTCTCAACTCAAATTTCTTTTCTGAGAGATATATACAATATTGACTATTTTATTTTATTTTTAGTAATACATACAACTAATTATAAATTTAATATAATCAGTACATCATACATTATGTTTTTTCAATATTGAAATTGAATTATTTAATCTGAATGTATTTTAAATTTGATTTTCCATGTGTTAGGGAATTTCATAAAAAACATTCATTTCATTGGGTTATATTTAGCTTTAATTATATTTAATATTATGTGTTTATGTTTTTTCTTAATTATGAATAAAATATATTGAATTAATAAATTTTAGGTGTATTTATATGTGATACACATAATTATTTCATTGATTAATTCGTGAATTCAATGTTTTGAATTATTTTAGGATTATTCATATCAACATCCCATTCATTGAGATATAATATTATGATACACACCTATATTAATTTTTGAGGTTTGTATACTCACCATTTAAAATTTCAGATCATGAATATCCTTATATTAATTATATTTACTATTTAATTTTATATTATTTATTTATTAATAATAAAATTGAAGATTTTCTGCTGTTAAAAATGATTTATCTTATAATAACCTTTCTTTCAGGTTATTTATGTTAATGGTTCAATTGGATGAAATGATATGGTATTATTCTTTGGAGACACATTTCTTAATAATCCACTAGTTATGAATGTGTTTAACATGATTGATTTATATTTCCAGCCTTATTTGTTAATGTAACATCACATTA
Organism: Viscum album; assembly: GCA_963277665.1. Lineage (NCBI taxonomy): Eukaryota > Viridiplantae > Streptophyta > Magnoliopsida > Santalales > Viscaceae > Viscum > Viscum album. Next base: position 6,904,095 of record OY728148.1, on the reverse strand, counting down.
TTTATTAGTAAGTTATATTGATCCTGTATTTTTCTTTTTGATCAGTTATCTTTACATCCCATAACAATATTTTATAAAAAAATTTAATAGTTTATACTAAAAATAAATTATTTCATAAATATTTATGAAATTATTGTTAAAATTTTTTAAATGGTTATAAATTTAAATTTGATATATTTTTCCAAATGTGAATCTTATAACTACTTATAAAAAAAATTTCAATAGAATTTTTATATATAACAATTAAAACATGAAAATATTTTTTATTTTTCATTACAATTCAATTATTTCATCCAAATTTATATCTTACTATGGTAATCTTCAATGAATATTATTTTATAATTTTTTTTAATTTATATTTTTTCAAATGATATTTTTAATGTTAAAAATAATCATTTACTAAATAAAGTTTCTGTTTATCTAATGATGGTACTTCAATTCGTCATCATCAATAACCTATTATGTTTTTGATAACCCATAAATAATATGTTTTATTGTTATTATCCTTCTTCTTTATCATGATGTATAATGATTGATTCAATGTGATTGTTAGGTAACCCATTTTTTTCCACATGTTAATCAAGTCCTGATGACATTTGTATATAACCCATTTATTTTCCAATAGTTAATCATGTTTCAATGATATTTTCTTGGAACATGTTCCATTTATATTGATTAATTAATGTATAAAATAATTTACGAATGTGTAATTTAGTTTTATGATAAAACTAATCATAAGGTGTTAAGTGATAGATGTATTGGTCATGAGTATTAAAGATATTAAAATGGTGAATCATTATTAACCACGGTTTTTGGGTATTGTTAGTAACCAAATATGCGATGGTATATGATATACCAAGGGTGGGTGTTTTTGGGATAATCCATAGATGGGTGGGTTGATGATATCCCTCTAATACTGTATGTAGTTTTTTTATATTGATGTCGAAATTATTTGTTAATCTATATGTAAGAAGTTATATAAAGATAATTTACCAGTATACCTATATGTATTCATTATCCATTCTATGGGATCAATGTTCCTGTTGAAAAATAATGTTATCCCATGGCACAATATTATTAATTCTGATGACTCATAACAACATGTTGGCCTTATTCCTTGTATTTTACTATTTTATAGTCAAGGTATTGATGGTTATGAATACTATTATGGTATGGGTTTGTACATTGTTTTTGTTATCACATCATTCTTCTCCTATTAAACTCACTGTTGATATTCAATAATTAATGCATTATTTTACTATTACGATGATTTTTATCTCACACATAGAATTATTATTTTACCTAGTAGATGAATAATATTTTTAATCGATGGTATCTAGTATGGTTTTATAATTATTATGTTTATTAAATAATATGAAATACAAAATATTGGTTGGGTGTGAAAAATTATAATTAAAATACATGTGTATTATTTATAAAATATTAGTTCCTAATTATTTAAAACTATATTCTTAAAAGGTCATTTATAATGTATGTGATATAATATTTTTTTGATGATGAATTTTTTGGATGGAGAAAATTTGGTAACCTTCATATATATCAAGGATAAAATTGAATGTTTAATTTATTTAGTACAAGATTTCTTCCTTAAATTTTGACGTTGTTACAATTGGTATTAAGGGATCGTATAAATATATTTGGAGACTGTGGTGACTATTTGTTAGTTAATGTAAATGTATATGGATTCAATCATGTGTTTAAAATATTTTGCTTAATCATATATTCATTTCATATACTCCCCCATTTAGGTTGTGAGTAATGAAATTATGAGGTTATTTATTACATTTTTGGAGTTGATTGTTTTTGTCATAGTTTATGTATAACCAATAGGTCTTCATGAATTATTATTTGAGTAAGAATTGACTTTTCACAATTTTAATGGTTTTGATAAACTCTTTATTTTATATTATATTTGATGATTTGTGTTGTTTTTATGAATGTGTATCATAATTTTGGGAATGTTGTCAGGACATAAAAATTTAAATAGGAAAAAACCTAAGGATGGGTGACAACCCATCGTATCCAGTAATCCTACAGTTCATGAAACCACCATTAATGTGTGAAAAGGTTATAATTCCTACCACTGAGTTTTTTTATTTTATGAAGAATATATATATATATGTGTGTGTGTGTGTGTGTATGTATGAAAAAAGGTATGATGTAACCATTTTAGAATAAAAAAATTGTGGATGTTGAGGTTATTTATTTAACATGGGATATAGGTTTATTTATTTTTAGGGTTACACAGACTATAAATTTGGTAATCATAGATAACTTTAGAAATTATTTTATTACATCATCAAATAATGGTTTATTAAATTATGGGAATTACATAACCTTGTGCTAAATATCTTGGTTTTTGATTTTGTATAATGATAAATGGAATATATTTTTAACCCTATTTTTTATATTATGTTTAATATGTTTATGTTATTTAGTCACACATGGTAAAAATTAATCTCAAATACTAAATCATGTAGAGAAAAAGATGAAATTATGTTGTAAGTTGATAAATAGATGAGATTATAGTAATCATCTCACTATATTTACTTATTCTAATCATCAATATAGAAAACTTATTCGAAAAATCTTAGAAGAGGATAATGAAACAAAATATTAACCTACTACCGTCAATTTTTATATATCAATTAACTTTTTTGCACCATTTCGGTATACATTTTTGTGGTTGTTGATTTTATCATGACAAATCAATTTCATCTGATCAATGATCTCTATAAATCTCTATAATTATTTGTAAATTTCTAATTTCTTGAATATATATATATATATATATATTCACTTCCCACCATATTTCACCAATATGGAAACTAATTATGTGTTATTCCAGATGACCATCATACTTATTTTTCTCCCTTATCATGAGGATGTTTTATTGATGCATTTAATGATGTGGGTTTCCCATATATATATTTTTTACAAATGTTTACCCATTTATTACTAAGTTAAATTTCAATTTAAAAGGATGTAACTTATTATAATTGGGTTGGGTTTAGAACCCTTTATTTTAAATGGTGGTAAGAAATTTCTATAGCATATTCAATATGTAACACTATGTATAAATGAAACATGAATCATGAAATCATTATAACATATCCCTTTAATTGTAAGGTATTAATATCATTAAATAATTATGATATATATATAAATATGGTGCTTGATAATAAATATTTAATAATTTTTTTGTTAATCAATAAATTTTAATATAGTATGTTTATTCTTTAAAAATATATTTTCCTTCAATTATTTTGTTTTTCTTATTTTTATGAAAACATATTTTATTTAATTATTGGAAAATTTAAAAAAATAATGGAAAAAAATAATATAATTTTTATAATCAAAATATCAAAATTAAATTATGATAAATCTATTTCATTTATCAAAAAATTATTGATTTTTCCTTTTATAGTGAAAAATACCAGTTCTAGTAAATATATAATTTATTATCAATAAATTAATTATTTAAAACACCCCAGAATGTTAGGAATATTTTTTAATGTAACATAAATATTATTTCATAATATTTAATCAAATTAATTATAAATTTATAATTTTGACATCATATTTTTTTATATGGTTTATTTTAGTTTAAAAACTAGATTGTTTGAAAACTATTTTAATGTGTATAATGTTAATAAATTTTAATTAATAAAAAAAACCATAATAATGTATGATTTAAATGGAATTTATAAATTATATATTATTTTATATTAATTGATATTAATAAAATAATTTTTATTAGTTATATAGTTAATATGAAATCATTTTATTCTTAAAAAATACATTTCTTGAATTTTAACTTTTTGGCCAAGCCTCTGATTATAATTTTAAGTGAAATTATTTCAATTATGTGAACTTAATTAAGAAAAATGGATCAATAATTATATTTATAATAATTCATGTAATATAATAAGTTTAACCCTAATTTTCACCATAATTAATTGAGAAAAATCTAAAAATAAATAAATGGGGTTAAGGTGAAGACGAGTTTATCCGATGGTTAAACATAAATGGGTAGTGTTAAAATTTTCATCGAAACATGTATAATATATATTTTATGGAAATTTATCATCTATATAATGTATAAATATCAATAAGTGTCCATTTTGGAGCCATTTTCAGGTATTAAATGCGGACAAACCTTTTCCCTTTTTAATAATACAAGTGTTTGAGTCACCTCACTAATAAACAACCACCCACTATCTTCTCCTCATAAAATTTTTAAATTAATTTTTCTCACCCAATAGCTTCATAAATATACTTATTACATTCCTTAAAATGATCTACATCAGTTATAGTAATCATTAATCCATACTTGGATTACTTTTGGTGCAATCTAAATAACGTTCTTTGAAGAAGAGGTATAATGTTTTATCGATAGTTTTTACGTAATTTCTTCTTCCACCACTTGAGATATCTTATATACATTAGCATATAAATAAAATTATATTATAAAATAGACTTATTATAAATTTTTAATATAATTTAATAAATCCATATATTCTACTATAATGTTTTTTGAAAAATTATCATTCATTTGTATGGTGGACTACCACCTCACAAGTCGACACTAGTCATCTTCCATCATCCCCTATAAATGATTATTAAAATTATGTATTGAAATTTTATATATAGTATTTTTTATATTTTATAAATTTAATTTTTTAATGATATCACATATACCATATAATATTTAATTTCATTGGGGACTCGAAAACACTACTAGTTTATATGGTGGTCTAATGCCTCAAGAATTGATGTGATTAATTTTTCACTAATACATAACATAGAATGTAACAAAGATAATGTTAATAAATATATATCCTATATATGAAATAATTTTTATATTAATCAGATAATTTTCATCCATAATTAAAAATATTTCATTTTTTTTCTTACACTAATAAATTATATTGTTATTCATGCATATGGGTTGACTTCCACCTCCACAATGCAATATTGCTAATTTTTCCACACCTTGTCACATGAATGATATGTGTGTGTGTGTGTGTCTATGTGTGTATGTATTTATTTTGTTATTTAATACTATATATAGGATATTATTATGATTATTTAAAGATAAAATAATAAATCCCTTCATTTCATAATGATAATTGGAAAATGGAAGTACTTATTGTGCATATGCATGACCTATAGTCTCAATGATCATAACATTGTTAAATTTTCATCATCATACTCCATGGTTTTTCTAATAAAAATAAATAATTTATGAATGAATATTATTATTATGTCATGATTACTATTCTTTATATATTATAATATTGATAAATTTGACTACAGTCCAAACAATGAATCAATTTTCAAACAATGAATTGAACATTCTCAATGAACCCAATGTTGAAATAGTTAGGAATGTATTTAAATAATTCATTTAAACAAATAAAAAATTATTTAATTATGGGGTGTTAATATATTACAAATTTATTAATATATAAAATAATTGTTATAGTCTTGCTATATATGTTTTAATGGAAATGTCTGGAATGTCTAGACTCAAGGAAAGGGTTTCCCATTTTACCAATTATTTATGTGAGACATATCAAATATTCACCGTTTATTTGTGTGAAGCTTATATAACTAAAATTTTAATGTACTATAATTAATCTATCATAGATTATGTTTTGTTATATTTTTGATTAAATTATTTCTTCAAAGAAAATTATACTTGAATGATACCAAGTAATAAAGAATTTAAAAAAAATCTTTTTAGCTCGTTATACTACGTTTTCATTTACATTAAAATAGAATTAAAATGTGTAGAATGAATTTTTATATCATATTATATATTTAAACTTATTTTTATAGTCCTAAATAAGACTCACCTAATTAATTCATAAATTAATTCATGAATTTAGTTATATGATATTTGTAAGGGCTATTTATATCAAAATATCTTTCTTTGAGGGATATGTTTATGATATGAACCTATGTTCATTTGTTGACGAGTATATACTACCATTTTAATGTTTTTTATCATGAATATAATAATATAAATCATATTCCATATTTTATTTTATGTTATCCATTCATCAGGATTACTATTGGAGAGTAACCAAAGACGATAAATCATTATGATACAATCTCTATTATTTTCAGATTTTTTATCATCATAGTTTCATTAGAGGAAATCACATGATATTATTTAATTTAATGGAATATCGTAATTCTCAACTTTTTGTGGTTATCATGTTTAATTTCCATTTCCTTTTTTTATAATAATAAAACATAAATAATATCATTAGAATTTTTTTTGATCATTTATTTGTTTAGATCAAATAACTTTATATTCATTGTCGATGATTTATAAAACATTATAAGAAATTTTATTATAAATAAAATTATGTACTAAATATATTTTACATGGTATTTTAACTTCGTTCTAACTATTCTAAATGATTTTGTTTTATCAATTTACAAATTGTCCTCTTTTTAATCACACATTCTAAATTGTTTTTATATGAATGTTAATTAATTAAATTCACCATATCATTTTAGTTTCCCTCATTGCATAAAATTATTTTCAAATAACCTTACATTATATGATTCCATTTTTATTTTCAATATAAACGATTTGAACTAAATTTCATGAATTATAGTTTTTAAAATTTTATTTTCAAATAGAAAATTGGTTCTTCCTCAAAAATATTTATCATGATATATTATTGGAATTTTTAGTAATAAACATCAACATCCATTTATTATACTTACTATATGCTAATTATATTTTGTAATGACACAATCCACATTATTTTCAAAAAATTATTATGATTTTTTCAAATATATTATTATATAACTAGTCTCTTTCCTACAGTATAATCATTTTTTAAAGAGGTTGTCATGGTAGTAATATATTTTCTATATTATAGTCATGTTTGAAATATATTTTTAGGGAACACACTTCTTTTAACCATATGTAAATTAGGATAGGAGTTTATTGGTTTATTCCTGAATGATTTTTTATGGCATTCAAGATTACCTATTTTATTATTATTTTATGGTTTATGGGTATTGCCTATGATTATGGGTATTTCAATAAAAAATGATGGATGGGTAGTTATGAAACTAACTATGGGTGGTTGGTTCAATGAAAAACCGAGGATTACGAAGGATAAAACACACATCAAATGCATTCATAATTATGGAAATGGAAGTAAAGCATAATAATTATTCTATTTTTATGAATTGATATTATGATAATTTCCCATGAAACCAACACATTTTTGTAATTCATTATATGGTTTTGAATATTTCTATTCCTCATGATTGATATCACATGGCTCATTATTATTTATTTTTTTTGACTCATTCCTTTGAAATCCTTATGTAATATATTCTTGTTTAATAATATAATTATGGATTAGCATGGAAAATATTATGTTGTGGTCATACACATTGATTATGTCATAAAACCTTTTTATTGATTTTAGGATCATAGGTGAAATTAAATTTTTAATGGATATGATTAACATTATATATAATTTTATCTCACCCCAATTATAATTTCTTCTACTAAGGATATAAATAATTTATTTGTATTAATTATGTCATGAAAGGATTAATATTGATTCAAATAATGACTTAATGTGAAATATGATGACATCGGATAATTGTGAGAAATTTTTATTTAATAAAATTAGTAGTGATTATTTATGATTTATTTGTAAATATCTATTACTATAAACCCACATATTTCATGAAAATTTAAGAAATTAAAAATTTTCATTTTGATGTTGAATGTTTTATATGTGCAAAATTGGGTAACACTTATTTTTATGAAAGATTAAAATTTAATTTTTTGTTTTTCATAATCAGATCACTTGGTTCAGGTTGAGGGACGTTATGCTACGAAGCCCATAAATTATCACCTTGTATTATGTAACCTCGTTCACTTTTATATATTTTACATAATTTGTTGTTGTCGCCACACATGTGATTTAGGAAATTAAAATGTAGAAAACATAATGTTTGTTCTATTTTTTAAAAAATTAATTTTTTTTTTAAATTAAACAATGATGGTTTTGTTATACACATAATATTGTATCTTTTTATGTTATCCAATAATAATGTCATTACCTTTATTATTAGAATTATTTCATTTGGAATTTTTTTAGAATGATATATTGTCATCATTCTCCCATATGATGAATTTTTTCATTCACATTAATATATAAAAAGATATCTAATTTTTTAATAATTATTTATTAAAAAATTTGATAAAAAATTTAATATTTTTATTTTATATTTCAGTTTCATACATTATTTAAGAGTCTATATTTGACATAATATTTTAATGTTCTGTAATAACCCAAAAAAATTATATAATTTCTCTACACATTGGGTTAATTTCAAAATAGATTTTTGAGGTCATTATGGGTGTCTTAAAGTCTATTAATATCTAGTTGAATATTAATTTTCATGATGATATATTTCTTCTCTATAAATAAACACTAATTTTATTTTTTATATTCTATTTCTATAATCCACAATATTTTAGTTCATTCCATGATCTAAATATAAATATCAGAATCATTGAAATACATTTTCTACTTATCATAAGGTATTGATTTAGTTTCAATAATATTTATTATTGAGGGAACAAGAAGGATATGTGAGGGGAGAATAATTATGGGAAGATGAAATAGGATGAGCGATAATAACTTTGTTGTCTTCATCTACATTTTTCATAAGACACATTAAACATGAGTCACTTGAAGTGGTTGATGATTTTAAATCCATGGGATCATTACCTGAACACTATATTGTGTCTTTGAATGAATTTCTAAATTATTTATTATATTTTATCTTCCCCTCATTGACAAAGAACTCTTAATTTACATGGAACTTCATTAATCCATTTGGACCATTTCACATATGGTTTTTTCTTCTTATTTTTGATTTTGGATCCCAGGTCAAGTATATTCTTTGTGAAGAAATTGATAAAATTCTAGTTATAATATGTATCACCTAGAAAATCTCCGTTGAATATTTCATCCTTGGTATCTTTGAAGGATAATTTTTCCTTATCTAATTTCTCTTGGTTGGCCTCCTTCTTTTCTTGACGATTAAAATAATTTTCATTGTATTTATTAATCTTATTATCTCCTTGAACTACATAATTTTAATATCATTATCCACTTTAATAGATGATACCTTGTGATCCTAGGATATAGGAAAACCCCATAAGATTTTTATTTTGAATGTACATAAATATAACTCACCACTAATGGTGATTATACCATTATTGATGTTAGTAAATATCATCAACATTTTTGTAATAGATTCATCAATATGAAAATTAAAATTTTCAAAATCCAAATAATAGAGTTCAACTAATGTCATTTAAATTATTCACACATTATTATGATACTTCGAATAACATTCTGATTCAACATATTGTGTTAAATATTGATATTTTATTGAACTCTAATTGATCTAAACCATAATGATGATATTAATATCATTTTTTGTTATTTAATAATTTTAAATGTCTTCAAGAGTCATTTTATTCATTCTTTGGTGGGAAAATATGAATGTATTAACATTTTCTAAATAGAATAAATAATAAAACCCATATATGGTGACAAATCATTTTAATGAAATTTTCAATTTGACGTATGAATGAGAGAAGCATGTGTATAATTGATAGTTTAAATTTGAAAATACTATTTTGAAATTGGTAAGTCATTCAATAGAAAAAATGTAATGTAACTATACAAATGAATTATTTTTTCAGAAAAACATATTGCGTTGACATAATAACATTGTATTGTTGGATGTATATAGAATGAGGGTATTTGCATTGAATTTAAAATATAAATATATAAGGTAAAATTGATATTAATATTGGAAAATCGATTAAAATATATGAAGTAAACTCGATTTGAGATCCTAATGGTAGAATAAATTTAATTTAATTAGTGAAATTATGATTCAAAATTTATTAATATCTTTTAATATATGTTAAATTATTCAACGAAAGAAATCATAAAGAAAATATAATAATAATTAATAATGTATTGGTAATTTCAAGATAGTGTTACACTTTGTCTCTACCCCTCTACTTGGGATATCTATAGTATAAATCCCTTACTAGTAGATGTGATCAATAAATGTGTTTTTAAAAATTGGATTATGGGATAACACTATTGATATTATTTAGTAGCCAAGGTACCCAACCTTTTATTTTATGAAGTGAGAACCCATTGAAGAATGATTGTTGAGAAAGAAGAGTTATTCATTTGGAATAGAATTTATAAGAAACTCCAAAATATATTTGGAGTGATGATATATAATATTGGATGATATATTTGATAGAAACATTTAGATGATTTAAGTAGATTGAGACTTCAATTATTCTGATGATGGTATTTGATAATTCTATTACATATTGATTGATATAGATCTAAAGAGTTGTCTGAAGCCATTTTAGTTTGTTAAGTGGGCATGAGAATCCATTTATATGATCCACAAATTTTTTTAGGTTATATAATTAACATTGATTCATTTATCCTTATAATAGAAATAATATTGAATTATCAACCATGATAAATACATTCACATATGAGTTTCTCTAAAACCATTGTTTACCTGGTTCCCAACATTTAGTAGATGGTGGGGTTCCAAGATCATAGGGATACAAGATGAACTCCTCTAATGAGACTCTATTGACATAATATTGTTGTTATCTATAAATTCATCATAGGAGTATCCACTATCATTAATGCATGAGCTCAAAAGTGAAATTTATTATCCTACCATGGATTCATCAAGTCGGTTTCTTGCAATAGGGAGCTTGTGTTTTATACCTAGATTCAATATCATCATTGGTCACTACAACATTACATTAATTCATTATAATGATCATCTATGTTTTCATTATTTTTTAAGGTTTAATATCAATGCATCCTAGAATTTATTATGAATTTTAAAATACATTTAATATTTTATTGAAGTCCACTATATAAAACCTAACCTATATAGTAAAACTCAGCTAATTTGAAAATAATTAAAAATAGTTTACTTGTCATGATCCTGAAAACGAATTGAGAGAAAAGTATATTGGTGAAACAAAATACATACCACATTATAAAATTACATCACATGGAAACTCATCCCCATGAAATAACTAACCCTTACCCTAAAAAATATGAATAATACACTATGTACACCACTCACCCAAATTCTGAAATATTATATTGATTCCAAAATGATTGTCCTACACCAGATCTATAAGAATTAAAACAGAATTTTATTGATCTAAGACATGGATATTCCACACAGTAGGGGTCACCTATCACATATCATTAGAACCAAGTTACCTGATTTTTTGATGGTTATATACATAATACTTATACAGAAATAAAACATACAGACTATCATTTCAAAAATAATCATAAATAATCATCATGTATATCCTTTGGGATATTTTAATATATTTTTTATTATTTTAATTATGTATTATTTTTATTTTTATCTCACATATCGAATAGTTTTATGATTTGTTTATGTAACTTCTCATCCTAGGTGCCACACATCGTTTCCATGAACCGGAAAACTAGATGACCTCAGTATTTCCACCACATATGCTTGTTGTTTCGAAAATACAGTGAGTGTCTAATGTCAATAATGGGGATACTATACTCTCAGTATTACAATAAAACCAAAATGGAAACAAAATAAACACTAAGTAATTAATATAACATAACTCAAAAAATATTGTATTAGAAGATGACCAAAATGTGAAATATAATGTAAAAATAAAAAATTAATTTTTTTTTGCTAAATTCCATGTCTTGTGTCAATATAAAAATCCCAAAATGAATAAAAACACAAAAAAATCATAAAATCAAGTCCCAAACCATGTTCATTTCCCTCATCAATGCTCCATCCCAAATCGCATGTCTAATGAAATGCCTTCTCCTTTGACTAGTTTGGTAATCAGGTAATCTACTCCTATACCAATCAAGAATCCATAATAGGGTGTGGGAAAAACTCACTAGGCCACCAAAAACATTTTCTAAAACAATATCCTCTCAATAATAGTTCATATAGTTGTATATAGAATAATATACATTAAATTACATAAAATTTAACATTTTCTCATTTAATCATTATTTAAGATCATATCACCCATGTTATCACTAATACCTAAACTAAAATAATATAATTGAATAACATTGTCACAATTCATAATTAATGGATAAATGATGATGTTACCATTCATAATTTTGAACACATAAATTTATTCCATTATTACCATTCATCGTTTAATAAATGATTGACCATTGTACCATTAATAGTTAATTATATATTATTGAATGACATTATTAACATTCATCATTTCTTAATTGAATGACCATGTTACCATTAATAGTATCATAAAATTTTATTGAATTACCATTTTTCTTTAATTCATTTCAAAATAGAATATCATGTTACCATTGAAAATATATGGCTAAATACCCTTGTTACCATTCACCTTTTCAACTTACATATAACAAAATATCATAGTATTTCATATATCACATAATTAATTATATCACATCAACAAATTCATTAGTTCATTATTTTATTTTACAAATGTATCAAATTCATATTAACATCATTCAATTAATTAATTCAATATTTTATATTATCCAGGTCAATTACATTAATTCATTTAACATTTATTTAATCAATTCAATATCATTAACTGATTCAAAAATTAAATAATCACATTTATTCCATTTTTTATTCAACAATTATTTAATCATATACATTAATACCAACATCCAAATATGTTATTCCCCAATCAATTGTTCAATTCAAATTCCCAAGATCCCAAAATCAATTCAACAATTAATTATAAAATTTATTAATCTTAATATCAAAACAATTAATTCAAAAATAAATTACCTAAATTCAAAAATCTCAATATCACATTATTAATTAAATGATTAATTATTCTTGATATAAAATATATCAATTAATTAATTAACCAAATTAAATAATTTAGATTGAAAACATAATTAATAAATGAACCCTATAAATTCGGCAATTACTTACAAGTAATTTAAATCAATAATATGGGATTCAATCCCTAAACCACCTACCTCTATTCATGTATGAACAATCACCAATTAGAGAAACCCTATTTGATGTATATCATTCAAGAATAATATAATGAACACAATCTAGATCAGAGACATAAATACATGAATGATATAAACAGACTCTCTTAAATTGAAATATATATCAAATAATCTTAAATCCAGATTAAAAAAAATTTATATCTAGATCAAAAAAAATACAATATATGAACCACCAAAATAATTGGAGATAATCATGAGAGAGGTATTAAAATCAATAGGGAATAAAAAACATATCTGAAGAGGAATATATTTACCAACCATGATTCAAATAAATAAATAAAATATTATAGAGGAATATGCAATCCATATGTGAGGAACTTGAATTAGGAAAAAATTATTACCTATTAATCATGGTAATTGTTGAGTATAATATGGGGTTTTTGAGTTTTCTGTTAAAAAAATCTATCATGCACAGTTTGATTCTTTGGGTGCATTGCTTCACATAACCATGTACCATAAGATTGTGCCCCTTCTATTAGGGATTACTTTTTCTCCTAATAGGGTTCATAGATTGAACAATTGTGTGACATCCTTGTGAATCTCTCCTACATGGATTTGAAATGATCTCTAGGGCAGGGAAAAATGTTTTTGTAAACTATTCTCCCACCATTTACTTTCCCACATCCATAAAAACATTATAATATTTACCTAAAGACACACAAATGTAATAAAAAAATTGCAATTAAAACATGAAATTTTTTATTTAAAATAATCCTAAGACATCTCCAAAAAAGTATCGGGTTTTAAAATCTACCCAACTTATAAAATCTTTTCATCGATGTTTAATTCTAATAATCTCAATGATACCAATTATAAAAGATCAAGACATTGATCCATCACATCCACATATCGTTAATATGTTTCATCGTGTGCATTCCCATTTTTCCACAATACTTGATCAATCCACATAGTTTGTCCCCACAGTACCATATCACTGTGATCCAAAATACATACTAGATGCTCCTAAAATAATGAATATATCTGAACCTCAACATCCTCGATCACATGAGGATGTCAAGGGAGACAACTCTGATTTTTTCACAAATGTAAATCATCATTCCTAGAACATTATCTCTATATTAGAGAAAATGGGTATGCCATCAGTATGATCCTCTTCAAAAACTCATTTGGTCTAATGAACATTGGAACCAAATTTCTCTACCTTTGTATCCATTCTAGTAAACACACTAAGTAATACATGATCTCCAATTGTAAAGTCAATTATTCATAATCGTCTATAAATATACAACATTGTTCTACTATGACCAATATCCATACAATTCCGAATCAATTGTACCTGCTCCGATGGGTCATACATGAGACTCAATCCCATTTTTTTTGACTCACCCACCTCACTCTAGGATAGTGGAGAGCCACATACAAAACCATAAAAAACCTCTTATGTTTCCATCTGAATATAGATCTAATAGCTACTGTTATTGAAAGTAATTACTATAGATATCTAATTTGACAAAGACCCATTGAATTCTATGACACAGTCTCAAAGAATGTTATTAGGAACCCATATAGTATTCTATGACTACACATCTAATTATGGGTGGAATAAATTAATCCATAAAAACTTTGTACCTGAACCATTTATAAGCCCTACCATAAGATTAAATTAAATCATGAATAATTTTCTAAAACATTACTCCATGGATCCTAGGGCAGATGTAAAATATCTCAAACTTATAGTTCATTCAATTTCTCTAATAATAAGGTCTCATACACTAGTAAAAAGTGAACTATATTTTTCAAATTTTCCAAAATGTCCCAAATATATTCATTCTTACAAGTATTCTTCCAAAGACAGAACATAAAATTCATAGTCACATTGACCGACTTCGATTCTAAATTGGGAATAAACTGTAAGAAACTACAAAATCATTGATTCTCATACTTCACCTCTTGATATGTGATGCATTATATTATGTACCATGCTATCTCTATTTTCTTTCTAGCTAAACAAAATCATTGACATAGGTAATGTTACATTTTGGTCAGATATACATGTATATCCAACTTATAGGCATGAAATTCAATCATCAACACATCTTTCACCCTCATTGGAACAACAACAAAATTCCTAACATAGATGATCTCATCCTCATATATAGTTCAACTTGAAAGAGTATCCCCACATTCATGGATTTCATCCATGGTCATGAATTCGGGATTTTCATAATTGATTCCCAGTATCTATATCAAAAGTTTAGGCTCCAATGAAAATGATATGAGATTCATATTATACTAACTCAACTATACAACATCATGTATATCAACAAGTATGGTTAGAAACTTACACTCTTGGATAATCTCATGATATGACTGAGTATGGGTCTGCTAGCATAGATTGTAAGAAAAAAGTTTCCCTTTCCCAGAATACATTCATGCTGAAAATAAAAAAAATACATAAACTCAATCCAAATATACTACTATTAATTCCAATATATCTGTGAAAATATATAATTCATTATTTTAAGAACTGTATACATAGTAAATAATTTACCCAATAGGTAATTCAACAAACACTTCTTAGCGTAAAACATTATAGCTTACATGAGGTTGTTCATAAGGTAATTTTGTTCATGTGGTCTCAAATTTTGAGACCCATATAACCAAAATCAATCTTTTTGAATCAACAATGCACTATGTTCTATACTATATCTATAACAAAATATTATATAATCCTTACCTTGCCTAGTAAGTTCAATGTCGATGTCGATGTCAAATGCTTCAACAACTCCTACAATGAATTATAACACTATTACATCCATTATAAAATTATTTAAAAATTATTCATGCCCAAAATTGGTTCTTACATATAAGAGAGGCACTGGATTATTTTTCATTAATATCTACAAAACTAAAAAATAACAATGGATATTGGATATGTTTTTAGGCTACTATGAAGGAGAAATTCTTATAGTTTTTTGTTCCAAATACAAAACATACTTTTAGATGATGTGACCCAAAATGTGTACCTAATAAATATAAAATTGTGTCCTAGATACATTATCATCTTGATTGTTCTCTCTCAGTGTTACTAGGATGATGTTATTATATTGGGAATGATCATCATGAGTCTTGGACTACACAAAGTTGTCATATGTAAACAATTCTACAATATGACCTAGTTAGGGGAGGATGACTCTGTTCATCAATGACATAAACACTTTTGGTGTGTTTCTCAATAAAAAAACATTATGATGAAGTATTCGAGGTCATACCATCTTTTAAAATAAGACCTTGGTAAATTAGATGTTCTAACTCTCATGTCATGATACCCAAATAACAATTATATATAGGAAAATATATAATATCCACCCATCTATTTAATTAGATCATCGGTCCATATAAGAGGATACTATTTCCTGATGGTCGTTTAGTTTAACTTTTTTTAATTTATAACCATTTGTATAGTCCCATCAATTTTTATAGCATATAAATCTGGAGAACCCCAAGGAAATGTGTAATGACCCATAATTATATGAATTAAATTTCGCTTCTTCTAACTATTTTCATTTAACATAAGTCACCTAAAATAACATAGATAAAATATTAAAATCATTAAAAATGAATAATTATTGAAATCACTGTTTGTTTCTAGATAATATAAAACCTATACGATTGGTATAGTAACATGACCTTTGGAACTATAATATGAACCTTAGGAATAGTAACCTGATTAACAGAATTGTATCCTTTGATTTTAATATATATATATATATCAATTTTGTATCATGAAAATTAATATATGATATATTTATATTCTTCAATAAGTATATATATATGTTTTAAAAATTTAAAATAATGTGTTTGTATTTAGGTGAACATAAATGTTTATTTAAATTTTATATGTAATTTTTTAATTTAAAATAAAGTTAATTGTATTAAAAAATATTAAAAATATTTATATTTTTTTCTTATTATTATAATATAATTTCAAGAGAACTGATATTATTTTTCAATGTTTTATAAAATATGTTGTAATTTAAAAGCAATAGTTATTTTAATAGGTGAGATTTTTATTTAAAAATTAAAATTTTCATATTAAAAAATATATTCATAGAATTGAGTTCATTTTTGAAATATATAATTTGAATAAGAATTATGGTATTTATTAGGGGCTTTTTCAAAAAAAAAGTTAATTTATTTTTTGAATAGTAAAATAAAGTATTTTACAATTTACAAAATTATAAATTAAAATACACTATCCCTTGAATAATTAATTATAAAAGAACAATTAGTTATTAATCACATGAAATCATTACATTATTTATTCACAGGAATAAAAACTTTTTCCTTTCCAGAAAAAAATAAAAAAATAGTGAAAACGAATCATAAAAAAACCATTATTTTCCACTTTAAATTCCACCCTCACCACCTATTCTCTTCACTCCTAAAAAATTCTTAATGCAATTGAAAATTATTTAATATCATATTAAAAAGACTCTACCCAACGTATATGTGGATTATTTCTCTAAATAAATCGATAACACTTTTTCCTAAAGAGGTTCTCTTGGAGAATAATTTTAAGAGGTAAAATCCTCTTTCTTTTTCATTTTGTATCTTTTCAATTTATTTTATTTTATTATTATATAATTAACACCTTTATAATGAAATGGATGAAAACTCCAGTATTATATATATAATTTAATTTAATTACATTAGTGGAATATAAATAATCAAACCCCATCTCTACTATATTTTATTTTAAAAATGAAAAAATTGTTTGTGATGTGTCTATTAACTAGCATTGTGGATTATGAATTTTCATTTTTAATTACTTATTAAAAGGATGTTCATAAGAAAATTATTATTTTTGAAAAAATATTAGAAATTTTATGTCATATTTTATTTGTTCTTGTATTAATATATATACATGATATTAAATAAGAAAACTAAACCAGTTCGGGATGATGGAAAAAAGAGAAAATAATCTAAATGATTATCATTAACATATTTTTAATGAATCATACTCATACATAGATAAAAAATTAAGATCATTTAAAATTATTTATTCTAATCAATAAAATATTATATCAATTATGGTTAATTATACCTAGTTTAAATGATTTTTCATACACATTTACAGTGTACCAATCATGAAAGCCAACGAAACGAACACTTACAAAAGATGAAATTGAATATCATAACTCATTAAAATCCCCATGAATGAAAATAATAAACATTTTATATTTAAAAATATTCATAATATTTTATTAATTAATTAATTATTGTAACTAATTATATTATATAGTTCAATATGTTCTACTGTTGAATGCTTTCACGCCTAAGGTATGGGATCTACTAGAACATCAATTTTTTCCTTTAGGATACTCTTTTTCTCTCATTACATCTATGTATTTATTATATCTTTTTAAGAAAGTGATTTAAATTCTAGTAATATGTTCCAAAATACGGTAACCATTTCAGACCAGCATTTTTTATGTGGAAATACATGTTTTATAAATATTCCCCATTTAATTCCTTCGTATGAGAAATCTCGATATAATGGAAACTCCCAATTTCATATCCATTTTCAAGTACCACACATAATCTGTTTTCTTTCACTATTATTTTTATAAAATAATAGTTTTATCATGAATCAACTGCCTTTTTAGATTTCTTTTTTTAATAAAAAATTATGAAGTTTTTATCATTGATGTCTTTTTTACATATTACTTAAAACTGCAGTAATGTGGTTGATTTAAAAAAACTTTTTTTATATGTTTTCTTTATTTATCATGATATATGAATATTTTTTCAAATTAATTTTCATGTATGATATTAAAAATTACTTCATGGATACCACTATGATATTACCTTGGGTTATTATTTTTCACATGATTATGATACCCATTTCTTTCCATGGGTGACACTTATGTTTATTCTTTATGTATGATTATTCATGTTGTACAAATATTCGTGATCATGATACTATGGGTGAAGAAAAATATCAATCCAATGAATTGAGTTATTTTTAGACACATGATACGTCATGTTTTGTGGTATCAACAGTTATATTTGACTTATGGTAATCATGTATAATGGTCATGGTTGTTATCCTTGACTCATTTAAATCATTTTAAATAGTCTTGGATGTTTTCATGGACTCATGATTATGTAATATTTAATGATGTTACTGGATTTCCTATGATACCATAATTACATGGTCCCTTTTCATTCTTTTATTGCTACTTTATGTTTGTTCTTGTGTTTTTATTCCATAATGTTATGCCTTATATACCATGTGTTGTGATTTATTTAAATGTTTATTCCCTTAATAAGATTTTATGTTCATCTATTTTGTACATGTATTACCCAGGATATACTATACTTATGTAAAAGCTCAAAGGTTGTTTGTATCTCATTATCTATGAAATTATAATGATGTTTTATTTCGGTCCCATATATTCAGTTTTATTATCTAAAATCATACAATAAAACTAGACATTTTGATCCCTAGATTTTAATTGATGGAAATTTATTCTCAATTTAATGTATTATTAATTAAAAATATACTTGGTCTAATAATTTTGTATCAGATCAAGTTATAGTTTTTTTATTATGACAAGTAAACATTCTAATGAACTGTATGGATAATTATACCTCCAAGGATAACATAAATCGATGCCTAGTGAGTCACATGTTAGGATATAATTTTCATTCAGTAGTTTATTATTTTATGTTCAATTTTTTCTTATTATTATTATAATTATTATTTAATTATTCAATCCCCATAATTTTACCTCTTTATTTGTTTATTAATTGAATGAAATAAGTTAACCCATTCAAAAAATAAATGTGATAGGAAATGTGATGATTTCCTTAATGATAAGGAATATATTATCATAATGGGTTATAAAAACATGATGCCACTACCTTCTCAACTAGATGATGTTATTTATAATAAAATGAATTTTGTAGAACACCTTCTTTATTTTAAAAAATATATGTTTATGGTTGAATAATTCATCTATTAATTGCCTTACAAGATTAGTGGATATTCTAACCTCTCATCATGAATCATTTGATTAACTCTATCGAGATTATATTCTCTATCCTCTATTGGTCATATTAATAGATGGTTTTACTAAAAGTATATCAATTTTCTGGGGAATTAGATCCATAGTGGACAATGATCAATATCACTATGTTAAATGGTGAAACTAGATCCTTGTAAATGGATGAATTCATGATAATATTTTTTAATAAATATTTTCCTTGAACACTATTTCATAAGATGTAGTGGGAGTTTCTTGGAATGAAGAAAAATGAAGATTATTTCATTGAAGTGTATGAGGAAAATTGGACAAGGATTTCATAGTACAAACATGAATTTTTCATTAACACCGAAATAAGATGGATGGATTATTCCGAAGACAAAATCTGATTCTCATAAATGAATTGGGGATTCGAGACATCAGTAGTTATAATAAGATTTTATGTTTTGAGATTATGTGAAAAATTATATAGAATATTCTCAATGGTCTCATTGGCCATTTGATTAAAATTTGATGATGGAGTTAAATTTGATAGGGGTAAATAATAAATTCAACTATGTATTGATAACCCAACATCCTATGGGTCAATCTTATGTGAAGAAGTATCATGGGGAACTATAAAAAGGTAACAAATAAATGACTCAAATATAGATGAATGGGTAATATAGATAATAAATACTAATGGGATATCTAGTCTCCTAGTATTTTTGAATAAGAAGGTAAGGTTCTTATTAACACACAACCTATAGTGAAATGTTTCACCTATAATGAACAAATTAATTTTTAACTATTTCCATTTGACAAGGATTTTTTATGGAAACCAACAACAACCACTGAGGAAGTTAGGATATGAATACACTATCACTAATGGTAAGATGTATCATCAAAATGATGTGGTTAGATGTATGCTGGTAATTTATTAATGAATTGCGAACTTACTATTATATTATACTTCTACAAATGAATTTATATTATAAAAATTTAGTACAAATATTGAAACAAAACATCAAATTATAGTGGTAGAGTCATCTATGAGAAAAAATGGGGAAATTATTGCCACAAAAGTGCATATATCCTCCCTAGTTAACACTTGTGGATTGAGCCTTCCATCGCATCTTTACATAATTTATATAGTAGAGTTTGATTCTATATTTATCATATATATATAATAAATAGTAACTATCGAGAAAGGGATATCTTTTTTCATATCCGGATACATCTTCCAATTATGCACATGTGTAAAGGGGATTTGAATTTCTTTAAAATCATCATCTCAGCTATAGTTATTATTACATTATTAGAATATATTTCAAACTCAAATAATTGAGGAAAAATATATGATCATAATCAAATATATTCCCATTTTGAGGGACTAAACATATGTGTTATCTAATGAATTTCATGGTATTCTTCTTGACCAAGATGTTGAGTTATCAATTGAACATATACATGAATCTATTATGATATTATAAACACCACATAGAATATCCACCTTTTATTTTTTTGAACATTTTATCATGTTATAGGAGAATTTAGAAAAGTTTATTGTACATTAATGTGCTATACTTTGTGGTGTAGCATCCAGCTTCATGAAGATGAAGGACAAATCAGTGAACCACTATATTGATTACAATGATCTTAATAAAATCATGAAAAAAAAGTTACCCCATCCATTAATAGTTGAATTTGGTGATAAAAAAATGGGTCCATGTATTTATGAATGGTGGACCATTGGTTAGGATATCCCCAACTAATGGTGATAAAATAATATATTCAAAAAAATACCTTTCAAAAAAGGTTTATACAGTATTCCTTTAAAGTGATTCCCTTCAAACTCAATATTGATCCAACAATGTACATGGACATAATGAATATAAAAATTTAATATTACCACAACAAATATTTGGTTGTATATATTGATTATTCTGTGATATACTCCAAATGTATAGAGGAAAATGAAGAGAATTTGAATAGAGTGATGAATATTGTGATATGAGAGAAAATTTACAGAATTTACAGTATATGTGACTCCTAGATAGAGGATTAATATTTTTGTAGAATTTAATCACTATAAAATGAATATTTATAATCCATTCAAAAACAAACTTAATTAATTTGTGTCCTAGTCAAACATCTATAATAAATATCATTAGTTTCCATGGTCGTGTTGGTTATTGAAAAAAATTATGAAGTTATCATGATACAAATCCCCAACAACAAAGATGATACATAATGGAAAAAATATATTGTGGGCTAATAAATGATAAGACTTTATCAATGAGTTTAAAAAGTGGCTTATCATTGTTCTAGTTATCACACTCCAGAATAGTAGGTAACTCTTTGTGGTGTACAGTGAACTTCAAGGAATTCTATTGGATATGTACTCATGAAAAATATTGAAGTGATACACTAAACCTCAAGTTAATTGAAAATTCATGATCATAATTATGATGAGAATGATTTGGAGTAGGAAGATATGATATATTAATTCAAAATATTGTATTATTCCCACATTTGGGAGGATTTTGAGATATAAACAGATCATAAGAGCCTCAAATATATATTCACACATAGAGAGCTTAATATGAGAAAGTGAAGATGGTTAGAGCTCATCAATAATTATGACTACTCATTCCACTACCATCGGGGTAATTTTAATAAGGTGGATAATCATCTATATATAAAGGATCATAAATATTTAACAATATTAATAATTAGAAAATGGTACAATAATAATAGACGTCAAATGGTTATACATATGTAACATTTAAGAGGAAACATTATCAGTACTTCCTCCTATGATTTATCAATGACCCCTTATTGAATAAATAAAATATTCGGAAAGGAGTGATGTGGACATTTATAAAACGGTGGAGAATATCCATATTAAAAAAACTCCAGCTCAAAATTTATGAAGAATGATTTTTATGATTTGGGTTCTGACTAAACGCTTCATCTAATCGAGATAATATGAATGAGATTCTAAATGAAACGCATAGAGCTACATTTTGGATTCACATATATAGCACAATGATGTATAGAGATATTCAAGGGAACTATTTGTGGGACAATATGAAGAATAAGATCAGTAAATATATGTTACTATACATGGTATTTCATTATGTAATGGTTAAATTGAAGAAGAATAACGCTATGTTATGACCATTACCAACACCAACATATAAATGGGAACATATACCGATATACATTATTGATGGACTTCTAAAATCATACAGAGGAAATAACTCAATATGATACTTTGTGGATCATCATCAAAGACAAATCACTTTACTAAAATTCATGAGGACTTCCCACATGATCAAATTTCATAGAGATCAATTGGAGATGTGGTGAGCATGAATGGAGTAGAACAATCAATTCTGTCAGATCGAGATCTGAGAATAACCTCTACATTTAAAAAAGAATTTAACATTCCCTAAAAATTGATTAGATCTTTATAATCGATTATCATCTGAATATTCATTGCCAATATGAAAAGACTATCCAAACACTAGAAGGCATGTTGTAATATTTTTATATGGACTTAAATGTAGAATGGAACCATCAACTACCATTGGTCGTGTTCTCTTACAGAAATAGTTTCCCCATGAGCATCCAAATAGATCCATACGAATAAAATAATGGAATAATATGTAGAACAACATCATAATGGGATGAAATCATTGAAATTTAGATTTTACGACATAAAATAGACTATGAAATGGTAGAAATGGTAAAAACCACTCAACAATACATCACAAGAGCCTAGAGTCGATATATGTTCTCTATAGAAAAACATAGATGGGACCCGATGTTTGAGGTTAGAGATATTATATTCCTCAACATGTCAAAATGGAAAGGTTTCATGATATTTTTAAAGAAATGAAGGCTATGTATTTGGTACATTAGTACCTTTGTGATTCTTGACTGAATGATAGTTGTGGCCTATCGACTAGTACTTCCACTAAAAATGTCCTGGGTACTTGATTCATTCCTTGTATCCCTCTTGAGGATATACATACCATGTACTTCAAATGTTCTGAACTCAGAGGTTGTACAATTGGAAAACGATATCTCTTTTAAGTGGAGGCTGGTAAAGATCATAGATAGTAGGTATATGTTATACAAAACTAGACCATTCACCTTTTAACAGGTAACATGGTAACTATAGGCAACAATGAAATGGAATTACCCACACATATTTTCACATTAGTTTTTAATATGAAATTTTGATGGAATATTTTATATGAGGGGAAGAATTTAATGATCTAAAATTATATCAATTACATTTACCTTCTTATAAATACTTTCATATTGAATAAATAAAATAAAATCATATATAGAATATAATACACACATTTTAAATAAATAATGAATCAAATAATAGGTATTTACTATAACTTAAGGAACCTATACTGTTATAATTATAATCTGACATTAATGTGAACCTTAAGATTATTAATCATGCCTATATAATAGTAACCTCAACATGGAATGTATAAATAAAATTATCATATCTTTTCAATGATATTATTATATATTAATATTATTTAATAATTAAATAAATTATTTAAGAATGATAAATTAAATGTTTCTATTTTTGAAAAATTGAAATGTTTATTTGAAATTTAACAAAAAATTTTTATTTATTTTAAAGATACTATATTTTCATTAAATATATTCCAAAATTCTTATTTCTTTTCTTATGATTATAATATATTTTTTTGAGATAATAATGAGTTTATCGATGTGTTATGAATCAGTAATAAATTTAAAAATAGTATTTTTTGAATAAATTGAGATTTTTATTAATAAATTATTTTCTCATATTTATAATTTTTTTTTTCATATAATGGATTCCATGTTTTAAACTTACATGTCAAATATTTTTTATGGTTAATTTTTTATATGTTTTATAATATAGTTATATTTTTTGGTGAATTTTCAAATACGGTAATTTATAGTATATAAAACTGGAGATTAAAATGATATATTCCTTAGGTCATGGATTTTGTAACTACCATTGATTTGAAATAAATAAACTACTTACATTATTTAGTCACAATTATCAAAACTATTTATTTTCTTGAAAAAAATAATAAAATAATGAATAGAATGTTGAAAAACACCCATATTATCTGCTATAAATACCACACCTCTCTAGTTCTTCTATTCACACTCAAAATCATTGAATCTTTTCGAAATTATACTAAGTAATTTCAACAAGACACATGACCCATGTCTAGGAGCAATTTGTCTCTCTAAATATGAAATCATTTTTCCTATGGAGGTTCTCAATGAGATTATGTAAATGTGGTAATTTTCTCTTTAATTTTAATTTACTATATTTTCATTTCTTTTTATTTCTTTATTATATCCTTACCATACATATTAAATCATTCATGGTTACAAAAGTATCATTTATATACTAAAATTTCATTTACTAAATGGAATATCAATCGTTAAACCCCTTCCCCCACAAATTTCTATCAAAAATGACTAAATTGTCTATGATGTGTCGATTTACCGCTATCATGGATGATTTATTTTCATTTTTGATCCCACACTCATGGATGGTCATATAATAATTTAAATGGTTGGAAAAAAAATTAATGTTTTTTTATAATATTTTTTTATTTTGGAACTTAAATATATTAATGATATTAAATAATAAAACATATATAATTCATGATGATAGAAAACCTCCGAAATAATATAAACAGATATCATTAATGTATAATCAAATAAATCATCCTCATATCAAGAAAAAATAATAATAAATGATATTATTGGAACATATATATGATCATTAATGACATAACATTGACATTCTAGATAACTATTATCATTTTACATGATTTTCAATTCACATATACAATAGAACCGATCATGAAAACGAAGGATATGAACACTTCTAATTGATAAAATTAAATCTTATAAGTCAAATAAGCCATAAATGAACATAATAAAATTTTAATTAATTAAAAAAACCTGAATATTTTCATAAATAATTAAATAATTAATTTAATTATATTATCCAATATATTAAATTCATGTGAATATTAATTTTAGACATATGGTAAATGATTCTACCCCAACCTGTTTTATTTTCATCGATTTATTATTTATTCATCTTTAACCAATTGTAATTATTATTAGTTTTTATGTAAATATTATACATTCATAATATATGTTCTAAACTCATGTATCCAGAACAGATCATCCTCCATTGATGGGGGAAATACACGTTTTAAAAAGTTTCTCTTCAAAAATTTTCCAGATAAGAAATACCAATTTGTGGGAACATCTTAATTTATTACTCATTTTTAACTTTTATATATAATCTATTTCAAAGAAAAATTATTTTTCAAAATATACTCATTTTAAAAAATTTACAATATATATTCATTTTTTTCCAAATAATTCATTTTCATCATTAAATATATTTTAATATTTTTCCCTTAAACCACACTAATGTGGCCAATTAATAAATAAATTCATTTTAAATATTTGTTATCATAAACCATGATCTATTTGAATTTATTTTATAAACATACATTTATGTTTTAAATCAATTATTTCATGGGTAACATTATGATATTCCCATTTTTTATTTTTTATGACATGATTATGACACCAATTTCATTCCACAGTTTTCCCTTATGTTTATTTCGTATATATGGTTCTTCATATGGAATAAATATTCATGAAAATGTTACAATGTTATCCCCTATATAGAGGTCCAATCCATTGGGTATTTTTTAGTATCATGATACATCATGTGATAAGGTCTTGATGGTTATCCTTGACTCATGATAATCACATGGGGCGGTCTTGGTGGTTAGCAGTGACTCATGATTATCAATAAAAATGATCTCGGTTGTTACCCTTTAATCATGCTTAAGTAATGTTTTTTGATGTCTTCACATTTCATATGATACCATGATTACATGACCCCATGTTATATGTAAATGCTTCCATATGTTTATTCATGCCTTTTTATGCCATTATTTTATTTCTTCTAAACCACGTTGTATGCTTTATTTAAATGTTTATTCCATTATTGGACTTTTTAGCTCATTCCTTTTGTTCAAATATTCCCAAAGATATCATAAAATATTTTAGGATCTCAATGTTTGTCAGTATATTTTAATGTATTGTAAATAAAGACATTTTTTCTTTTAGTCTGAGGTATTTATTTTTATGAACCTAATATTCCATTGTCACTATAAATTATGATCCCTATCATTTAATTGATAGTAATTTATGTGTGAAATCATATATTGGTTTTTATAAAAAGATAGTGTTTTTATAAAACATACTCAAATATGTTAATCCATCATTCTGTAACTCTTTTAACTGAGCCATGAGCCCTTAATGCATTGTCAGTGTTTTCTATATGGTCGAATTGACACAGGAACTTCCCTCGGCATGATCTTAATTGTAAATTCCAAATATCTATCAAAGGGAAACCCTATTATGTCTTATAGAATCCCATACTAAAATTGTTATTCTACTCATAGAGTGACACCATGCCTCACTCATCCATCATCCATTAATAAGCTAGAAACATAGTCTATGATTACTTATAGTTTCTGAGTAATTTTACATTCTCTATCATCATGGATATCCCATTCACCACAATGAATATATTTTCCACCCCTATGGGATGTAACGGTCACATTTTGGTGGTAACAATAAATGTTGGATCAATATTATAATAAATATTCCATACCTAATATTTGATCATATCCAAACAAATCAATGATGTAAAGATACAATAAAACATGATACTATCAAACCCCAAGAGAACTCTCTTGATAAACAATGTGTCCCCATATTATACTCCCAACGATGATTCTCTCATAATAGCACTACACACATACTCCACCGCGTGTCAAAAAATGTTCAAAACATGAGAAAAAATATATGAATGACATGAATAATGATGAAATGAGGCACTAGAAAGTGTAGATGATTGAATAATAGTGCGTCTCATTTTCGATGGTCAAGGCTCTCCATCCACATGTGTAGGATCAATGGAATCTAGCTGGCCAACCCACATTCCCAATCATAGAGTTTGAGCTCCCTGAGCAACACCACTCTTCTAATAATGGTTCTCTTTCCCCGTTGCTCCACATCCACTACCTCTACTGCCAAGGATCATAGAAAACCAATTTCATGACTGATATAGTTCGAAAGACCCGCATCTCACACCGTAGTTCTATCAAGATATTCCTTTAATGTCTTTATGTCATAGGTTCCTATATAAATTCTATACATTTACCATCATCTCATAAGAAAATCACGTTACTGGTGGTTCTAAAATTGTCTCCCGAACTATCTTGACTTACAACACAATTGACAGATCACATGGGAAAGTCATGTGTAACCAAACCTCTCAATTTCCACTCCTATTTAATTAACATAGGCTGATATTCATATAAATACTCTTCCTAAACTCATGATTCAATCATGTATTCCATCTCATAGAAAATATTTAACTTTTACTAGAGGCCTCCATGAGATTCCCCTCATCAATGTGATCTTAAAAAACCACCTTAGTAAAATTCATTAACGAAATGAGGTTCACATAGGATTTAACCTCACATTTTAGATCATCATAAAAATATATTACCATAACTATATCATCTTTTAAAAACACCAGAGACATGATTTTCAGGGTTATAATTCATCCAATATTGTCTATCACGAGAATTTCATCCCTTCATCAACCACATGAACCCAATAGCATTCACATACCACAAAGTCTCTACATAGAAGTGATCGAGGAACCTAAAAAATATATGACATTCCATTATCTACTCTAATCCTCTCTATAATGTTCCAAAAATATTTCAAGGATTATCATAGCATGTATGAAACCTAAATTACACTATTCTCATCTACTGTCAATACATGTTCAGATATAGTTCATATAAAGTTAACCCAAGAAATATCTCCATCAATTACACACTTTCCAATAAAATTCATTGGGTGATGCAATTGAAACTCCTTCATCAGACCATACGTGCACTTTACATACAACCCTAGTCTCTTTCTAGAAATTACATGATACGATCAAATTTCTATTGGAACTTATCACTGTCTTCTCACCTGACACTATCAGTTCCTCAGCTTCCTCTACCAGTATATTATCTTGAGGAAACTTTTTTTCATTATCTCAACAAGAATCATTAGGGAAGAAAATATCTACAAATCAAAACTCATGTCTCAGGACACATAAAACCACCGTATAAAATTTATATAAGAGGAAAACACAATAAGACACCACAATTCTCTTCTTTAAGACCTTCGACAAGGTAAACACTAAGGTGACATCAATTCCTTTTGCAATCCAACATCTAGGTCATCTATAATTAGGGAGTAAATTCATCTCATTTTATATATATTATTATACACCAATTTTTTCCCCTTCTTATTATTTTAAAATTATAATTTTCTTACTATCAACATATTTCATTTCAATTTTACAAACAAAGAAAATAATAATACTCTAAATCATCCCCAAATATGTTTTCCCATTCATTCCAAAAATGATTTATGTCTCAATAAATACATAGTTTCTAATGTGTTGCATGAAACTCAACTCTCAGGTCCCAAATCTAATCCCTATATAACATTAGTAGTGCATCCTTATATTCTAGAGGCATCCATGATATATATAGGGTGTAATTTCAATCAAGTGTAGACTATACCATATTTATTAAAATAAAGAGACATCATAAATAAATTAATCAGTAGCAAGCTAATTTAACATTTATCAGATAACATTGATTCATAAGATGACCAATTCATAAAATACCATTTAAAAATTATATAGCATAGAAGCAATGAAAAAGTATGTTCAATGTGTACAAATAATAAATATAGAATGAATAAAGACACAGGAAAATCCACAATGTGTGTCATGAACAACATCTTATTCCATCATCCATGATCCATCCCAAACCTTCCATCATACATAGATCCATTTAGCTTAAAATATCATGAAATCATGTAATCTATTTAAGTATTGATCATGTAGCCCAAATAGTTTATCATTACAACTAAATAGGAAAAAAATAGTTTTTTATAAAACAATAACCAATATAATATATAGTTTATAGTTTTATAATATAATATAGATTTTAATGTAAAAAATTTATATTCATATATTTACACATTATTTAACAACTTATCACAAGGGTTCTTGAGGACACCTAAACTCAAATCATATACTTTTATGTCATTGTTTGCAATTATATTTCATTGGTGAATGATCATGACACAATTCATATATAATAATAAAAGTCTAAATTTCATTTATAAAATTTATCATTTCTTAATTGAAGGACTATGTAACCATGAATTGTTTATAATACATGAAAAATTTCATTGATATAATGTATCATTTCATAATTGAATTACTATATTAAAATTCGTTGTTTGATAAATAACAACTGAATATCCATGTTACCATTCATAAATTCATATTTCAGTATAGTTTTTAATATTCCAAATATAGGGATGAATATTCATGTTACCCTTCCCCATTTAAAGTCACATA
Organism: Viscum album; assembly: GCA_963277665.1. NCBI lineage: Eukaryota > Viridiplantae > Streptophyta > Magnoliopsida > Santalales > Viscaceae > Viscum > Viscum album. The sequence continues at coordinate 6,873,322 of OY728148.1, read as the reverse complement.
TATGACAACATCATAATATATAAATTATCACAATCTTACATGGATCACATCAAAACATTAATTAATTCACCAATTAATTATTTAAATGTAAGAATTTCATATTCACATAATTCAATTATTTAATTCAACAATTAACTAATACATGTAAAATCTATTGATTAATTCAACAGTTAATTATCAAATCTATCCAAAAAATTAATTTAGAATTTAATTATTCATAATCATCCCATTAATTAAGTCGAAATTAATTAATCCTATACCTTAATTTCAACATCCTAATAATTAATTATACAATTACTTGTTCAAAAAATGATCCCAATATCTGTTATTTATTTCCAAAATAATTTATAGAATTTCCTTAACATAATATATCTACAATTTATTCCATAATATGTTAACACACTTCATCAATCCAATTTATAAAAGTTAATTCAAAAATTAATTATTCTCGACTCAAAATCATTTAATTAATTAATGTACCCAATTAATTAATTCAATTAATAATCTAAATTGAGAAATAGGCAATATAAATTATAAAATTACATGAATTTAAATTAAATTAGGACAATGTGATTTGAATCATTGACCACTTACCTCAATTTGATGACGAACAATCGCCCAATACAGAATCCCAATTTGAAGAGGATCAATTATGAAGAGTATTAATAACATAGTATAGATCTAGAAACTGAATCCAAAACCCAATGAAACAAAATATCATTAATATAAATATATATCCAAAATACTATATTTATATTTAACTAATATTGATCTAGATGAAAAATAAAATAAGATAGTGTCCTAAAAAATAATTGGAGAAGGACAAGAGAGAGATGAGAAAATAAATCAAGAAGAACCCACATACCTTAAGAGATAAATATATGAAGAATAAGATTTTTTTTCACTATTAATGGAGGTCAGAGTGCCTTGGAATCCATTATGTAGGATTTGGAATCATGATAAATCGATTATGGGTAATGCCAGGGAAATATAGGTTATAAGACAAGGGTTGTGTTTCTTAAAAAAAATCACAGGATTAAAATCCCTTTCAAAGGGTTTACGACTTCTAGCCAATAGTTTCACCAAACTATGTTCCCTACGTATGTAGATCATCTAGGGATTGAACTCATTCATCTATTATAGTATCAATTTTACAAACCTTGATCTAGTCATCTGAATCCCCTCTGCTTGGGTTATCATAGTTTGTTGGGCTATAGAATATAGTTTATGAAATCTATTTTCCAACCATTCACATTCACTATTCCATATTTATTTCTTATTTTTTTACCCAAATTCCTCTCGAAGTAAATTCCAAAAAAAATAGGCAGAAGATTACCTAAAAAGGATTCTGAGATAACTCTTAAAGGGATTAGATTTTATATTTAATATTTATTTTTTATGATGAAATGGATTTGGATAATAATGTTTTCACATTCATGAGTGGAATGATTTGACATGCTAGAAACTAATATCTTATTTTTAATGTTCCTAACATAAGGAGAAAACTCGTGAGAATAATAATTTTTCTAAAAATGTTTATTTCAACTAATATTACTGTATATACCAAGGATGGTGAAACAAGATTGAGGTTTCGATGTAGTATGTGTTTATAGGATTTTACACTTATTGAGAAAGGTATATACAAAAAACTATTGATTTGAAAAATGTGTGAGAATTAAATGGTTATGATGTAATAAAATGTTTATGTAGATATTTTGGGTGGATAGGGTGAACAATGCTGGTGGTGAAATTATTATGACATTACATTTACATTCATTTTTAGTTTAAATGTTATAATAATCATGGAAGCCATTAGAGAGTTAAATATATAAAACTAATCCCAATATAAAAATATCCATTTGATTGAATCTTATTTCAAAAATTCATTTCTACACTGTTTGTTTGTGAGATCGTGAATATCGTTACCTAGGTCATCAAATGGAATAGAAGAATAAATTTTCATATGTTCAATCAGATAGAAATATTAAATGAAGTGAAGAATATATAGAGAGTGAAAATTCAATTAGGCCACTATATTATTTTTATAAAATAATGTAATATTTCAATGTTAAATTGTATAGATATAGATTTGAATTATATTTTAATTCAATTAGATGAAATATTCATGGACATGTATCATTCATTATATTTTATTTTATTTTATATGTTACATTGATGTCAAGTAGGATGAACAGTATAGAGACTTCATAAGGAAATTGATAGAAATTGATTGTCAGACAATATTTAGTCCAATAGTTAATATAAAAATATATTTATAACTATTTTAATAATTATTAAATCAATCAAACTATGTCAACCGGTGTAAGAATATCTATAAAATGGGAGTCCATTTAAGTATTCCATATAGACATATTCATACTAATGACATTAGAATATAATTTATCATGAATGATTTTTATAAGAATTTAAATTATTTGAAAAACCCTTAATACTAATGATTCTAGGGTCTTATTTATTTCTTTTTTAACATATACTTAAATAGAGTTTGAAGAAGTTCTTTAACACCAAGATTAAGTACGTTTAAAGAGATTGATATGACATTGAGTATTTAAGAGGGTTTAATTATGTTTTTCCATACTATATAGGCATTAAGAGATGTTGATAATGATATAGATGTTGAAATTTTATGTTTTGGATTATATTTGATACACATTTGAGTTAAAGAATTTTTTCTTTAGTGAGAAACTATATAATATTGTTCTCTTTTTAGTGGTATGTACATTCAGTATTTTTGTAGAAATTTTATGTGTAGAATATTTATATGTATGTTGAGTTTCCATGTACAAAATATATTTTTGAATAATAATCACATCCGATATAGTTGATCTTCGATGTGGTAAAAAACTTTAGAGGAAAAATAAGATTTATTGATCGCCATGGGATCAAAAAATTGAGCATATTGATTAATGAGTCCATTCATATTCATCTAGTGATTTGGGGCATTATTTAGGAGATATATATAAGAGGTTCAGTAGATAGACTCATACTAGGTACATATTGTGGTATATCAGACAAATTGTAGATGAAAAATAAATATGGTGCACTAGAGTGATGAATAACAGGTCGATATTGTGGTTGACCATATATTCTATCCAAAAAGAAGATAGAATGATTGCCATAAAGATATTTTAGATAGTAAAATCATATGTGGAATTTATATATGAATTTTAGTGAGTTGTTAAGGAATACTTTTCCCACATATTGAAAATTTTATCTATGAATATTTTATAACTGATGAAAGTAAGTTGAATTTATAAATTTTTTTAGAAGGAGACCTATGGTACATTGATCAAATTTTATTCACTTGATGTTATTGTTGATTTCCATGGACTGATAGTAGACACCCTCTAAAGGATATAGTCACCCAAACTATACAAGTTCTTCTAAATATTTGGTGTCAATCATTACGTACCTAATAGAGCATAAATTTTTGGTTGAGTTTTATAAAATTTAAATTAATTGAAAACTCTAACATGTTTTGGAGATAATTTATAAAACATAAGAAATTTTAAAATATTACATTTCTTTTAAACCCTATTCTCAATCATTTCTATAATCTAAAATAAGCACAATTTGTTTGAGAAATTGTTTCCAATATTTTATACTTATCATAGATAATATCGACACAACTAATAGAAAATTGTATCCAAACATCAATGAATAATACAATTATTTATGTTACAAAAAAGTTATACCCTAGATTCTATTTATTTTCTTAGTTTTAATTGATGAATATTTAAATAGTATTACACCATTCAATAAATACAGACTTATGAAACTCATTTCAAATGATTCATTATGTAAGTGGCGGAAATATATATATATTTTAAATTCCTTTGTAAAAATTTATTTCTATATTGATGATGGGTCTAAATGAATCAATGTAAAATTACGGAAACTCAAAAAAAATATTACAGAAAAATATTAAAGTGAAGGAATAAAATCAAAATATCTAGTAAAGATATATCAAATATATCTTGATGACTGATTATGAGTCTATGTAAGAATACTTATCCCTAGTTAATTGTATTCTCAGAAACATCATAGGATAGAATGATGGAAAGGAAAATACTTTAGTAGTTATGATATACATGATAAACATTGAAAATGTTTAATCCATAATAGTTTTTATTGCTTTATAAGGATGATTTATTTCATAACTAATTAAAGAATCAGAAGTTGGGGTTTGGATTATTTGTAATCACCCCTTAATTCTATAAAAAATGGGGGTTCGATACCCATTGGGCGTAGGTACTATAGCAGCACAGTAGTGTACTGTAGAAGTGGTGGCATTGTAGCACTGACGGGCACTGTTGTGGTGGTAGGGTATCGTAGCAGCAGCAGGGTATTATAGTAGTGGGAAGTACTATGGGGTACTGTAGCAGCATGGGTACAGTAGCAATACTATTCACATAATGGGCCTTGGGCAAAAAAAATGGGCTTACGGGCCATGTAATGGGCTAAATTAACAATGGGCTTTTGAGTTATGTAATGGGTCTCCCTCTACCCATTTAAAGGGGTATTATATTTTCTTTAATAATAAATGATGCTTCAGGCCCATTTTTATTTATTTAAAGAACAATATTTTTTATTAGGAGATCATGAAATCTCTAGCATTCAAAAAGCGTATTAAGGAATAAATGTAATATAAATATATGATTAGACTAAATTTTCATGAATTGAATCATTAATTGGTTGTTGATTGTTCATTAGAATATATGGATGTTGATTTAGAATAAGACTATAGAATTATGTATCATATCTCTTAAAATGACTATAACATAAATGTAATGTGAAAATAAAAACACCTACATATAGCTCTTGGTGATTATGTTTCGGGAATTTTATTATGAATTTTTATAATAAAAATGTTTTTGAAAAAAAATATGATTCTTAATAAAACCATAAGAGAATTAAATAGTGAAAGCACAACCTGGATGGTTAGATAAGCACTATAAGTCAGATGATGTTCACTAAAGATAATAGAAACAGTATGTATAGTTATAAAGATTAATAAGAGAATACCAAAAAATAATTTAGAATCGATAATTATTGGATGTTCATAACAATCATTTTAAATGATGAGATGAAAGAATATTTCACAAATAGTGAAGAATAATTAGGTAAAGGGGCATTCATATAATAACATATGAGACTCTATCTTGTTTCAAGCCTAGTGAAAAAAATAAATCCAAGAATAAAATTTAAATATTAATTATTTAAATAAAAAATTATGTAAATAAATATTGTATTAAAGAACAAGATATGAACATTGATGAGATTATGGGCCATAAATATGATTCCACATAATAGGTATAAATAATTGAATGCCTATGTAATAATAAATATAAAAAAGAATAGTTGTATAAAAACACACTATCATTATTTATTGATGTTGAAATATCATTAATAAAATAGGAGTAAATTTCCACAAGGCTAAAGAAGAACAGAACAAATCATCATACAATATTCCTAAAACAGATTACTAGTATCACGTAAAATATTCACCAACTAAATATAAAGTTTTAGGTGATTATAAATAACATGTAGTTGTTACAAATTAATTTAGTAAATCATGGATTGATAATGGATTTGGGAAAACACATGTCCTGAAGAAGAGAGATTCAACCTCAATGAATAATCTTCTATTTTTATAGGTAAAACGACTACATGAAATTTTAGTAAACCAAATCAAACTAACTAAATTTACTAATTATTTTTCTAATCATGATGCTGGTTAGTTGATATTATTGGTGATATGGTATATATTGGAATAATTAATTTAATTTTCATAACAAAATTTCTCTCCCTGGAACTTTTTCTAAATTTAGTGTGAAAATGCTAGAATAAATTGGACTTTTTTATACGTAGTATGAATAATTATGTAAATAATTAAAAAATTAGAATTTCTTTCAAGAAAAACTATATTTCATATCCTGGAGGATGTGGGTGTATGTTGTGAAAGAATATAAATCTATGATGAATAATTGATGACAATACATTCGGGATATGATTCTTACTCTATAAAATAAATGGAATATAGAATGAATGAATTTTTGAAAAAAAACATTTGTTGGTTGTAAATTCTCTAAAATCATGAAATAAGGAAAAAATATGGGATGTGGACAGTGGTTATTCCTCGCATATTATAGGTTATTTAATGATCTTACATATTGAAAATTATTCTGAATGTTGAGTAGAAAAATTGGTTTTGATTTTTCCATAAAAACCATATGAAAATTAGATGATGATATTGAAGGTCATAAATAAAAAACTAACAGTGTTCTGAATGTTGATGGGCTTAAGAACAATGCCTTTATTATTTTCCAATAATTTGTGAATATTAACGAAGTTATGCTTATATGAAAGTGTAGTATCACAAGAATTTTTATAGTGGGTAATGTAGTTAAAATGGGATATATATTACTTAGAATCCTATTTTATATTTGATATCATTGAAATACATTTGATTTTATTATTACGGAAAAAAATAATTTTTAGGGAATCAAATACATCAGAATATTGGACGGAAAATTATGATCTCAATTTTAATGGATTTTACTATAATAAACATGATATATACTAAAATGAAACAATGATTTAGTTTTCAAAAACTGTTTCAATGAATTCTTGGATTCTGGTATGAATAGTAATGTTAAAATCCAATCCACTAGAACACATTTTCTGGTGAAGTTCTATCATTATAGGATGATGAAACATCACTATAAAAATGGTGATTTTAATTTATAATATAAATTTATAATTTCATTCGGACAACCCGTATAATGTTTGTGAAACATAAATATTAGGATAAAAATATGCTTAAAATATATTTAATGGGTATTTAAATTAACATGGGCATTAACATACATAATATGAAAAATGAAAACCTAATTGAGAAAATAAGGAATGCTTTTCAATCCTATCTAAGGAAACATGGAATCAAACACCAATACAGGTTTCCCCAATGAAAATCTATATAATTGTGTGAAAAAAAGTAAATATGTTTTCATTGAAATGGGGAGTATTATGATCACTGAATATAAAATCTATAAATCCATATAGAGAGATGTTTTATGTACAAATATTAATGTTCAAAGAAACTGGTTATTGATTCGAGAATCATAGATGACTGCTTGTGAGATGTGGTATATGAAATTTTTAAAATAGAAATACATCAATGCTTGTATGATACATTAATATATATATATATATATATTTGTGTGGGTATATATATTTAAGATATTGGATTGTTTTATGTGAAGGTAGAAGAAGGTATTTTCATTGGTTACTCACCAGAAATGTCACGACCCATCCTAGTGGGGCCGCGCCATGACTCCCCATGCCTGCCTCCAACATGCCAGGGGCTAGTGACTAGCACTGAGTAGGAATATTAGTAAAATTAAAGGAATTTTTTAAGTACCTGTAAACAAAAAAACATCTCTAATCCTACAAATGCTTAAATGAAAAAAACTAAGGAAAAAATGCATGCATAGAACTAAACTCAACCAATAGAGTATGACTGAAAGTAAAGTACTAAATGTAAACTAGGCCAGAATACAAGCCCATAAAACAAGAGTATAAAAACTGAAAAGAATAACCTATAAACACAAAAAAGTACAGGAACTACTGCTCATAGCCGTAGGAATGAATCGGCCTATAGGGAACTCAGAACGCTCGGTCATGTCCTGGTCTGCCCTAGACTCTGTCAAAATGCTGCTCATCTACACAAGACACGACCCGTGGAGGTAGAGCCCATGCAGGGTTGAGTATAAAAATACTCAGTAGAGGACCCAAAAAACCACAAAGAAATAATGTAAAGGTACAATCAGTTGTGTACAATATATGTATAAAAAAATATAGCAAGAGAAACACAAATTAGATATACTCAAAACTCAGAAACATAGTCTAGAGACAAGTCACACAACTAAATACCCCGATTAGGGATTCAATTTGATGATTCCATGAAGTACTTGTTCAGGGAGAACACACTCCACGAGTCTTATAGCTTTGATGACATTGTTATTAGAAGTATTGTTTATCGGAAATTGTCATGAGAGGTAGTTACACTCATTACGGGACACACACTCTTGAGTGTGAAGATTTCAATAGATAGATGCACTCATTACGGGAGACACGCTTTTGAGTGGGAATGGTCACGATACATTTATGAGGAGCACTGTCAGGGCCCTGGCGTATACCGCGTCTCATCTTTAATTCACCTGCTAGGTAGAGGATCGAAGCCTAGTGGAGTTGGTCACGTCAATGTCGGACTCTACCCAGGGTCATGAATGGATAAAAGATATCGATATGGGCCTATCATATGGATGCCTAACTCTATCACAGAAATTCTTGCTGAACATATGATACTATTATAGAAGGAAACAATTCCTGAACTTTAGTGGATTGAGAAGAAGGGAACATAACCAAATTAATGTTGTCCAAGTTATGGTGAACAAGAGGACAATTCCATTGTCCATAAAAGTACACGTCATGTAAAAAAGTTATACGTCGTGTTTTCTAACCCCAGGTACTACCCACGTACAGCATCCCATGTCGTAATTTTGGTCGTGTAGAAAACATAATACACAATGTGGAGTACTGTTTACACGTTGTGTCCGAGTGACTGGGGTTGGCTCTGTGTACGCTGGCCATGTGCCCGTACATGTTCATCAACACATATAATAGGTATATGGGGTGACCCGTGTTTCTGGAATTGCCTGGCCATGTGATGGATTACACCGTCATGTACTCCATGACATGTCCGTGTACCCCTCCTCGATACTGGTCGAGTCTCGCGTTGCCGCCTATGCCATGATGTACACACAATGTTCTGAAGACGTGTAGATCATCATGTGTCTATGTACTTTCCATAATACACGTCGAGCTGCAAGGGATTTCAAACACACTGTGTGACCAGGGTCACACGACATGTGATTCCTCTCTATCACCTGAAACCCTAGCCGTCGCCACTAGTACTACACGGTGTGTTCTTCAGAAGTACACACCATGTATTTTGGAAATTCCCAGAAACGTAAATGTTCTCCATCGCGCCACTTTTGATGTCTCATTAATTTATCTGGACATCCGATTATCATGGGACACCCGGGATTTGGTCGTCCCGAAACCACAAATCATTCATTGTTTTCGGACCTTTGATCGGCTCTGGAAATATGTTCAGATCTTCCTGTGTGAATAATGCTCAAAGAACGACCCTTCTCAATCTTGTCTGATTCGTCACCCACCATAATTATCACACCTTCGCAAGGTCATTGTTGATTCAACTATTCAATTTGAGATGGTTTCATCAAATAATGTATGCATAATGATCTATTGTTCATCACCTAAGGAAGAATGCAAAGAATTAATGAAAGATAAAGGGGAAAATAAATTCAATGTGAATAGTGGAACGAACCTCCACTATCGTTCGTCACGAAGTTGATTCTCTCTCGTTAGTATGATTAAACAGAGAAGAATAAAACATCAAAAAATCTACATGGATCAATTCCCTGCATTATCACTAAATAAAACCTTCCAACAAGAACGTACGAATCTGCGGATCAAATTGTTCGTGGTTGATACGTGTTCATTCTTTAAAATCAAAAAAGTGGAAATGAGATTTGAAATTTCAACCCCTCCCTCAATTGGGATCGATTGCTGATGATGCTGTTGTGCTGCCTCCTCCATCGAGATCTTTCATAATTGTTGGCTTATAAATACACAACTATGATCCATCGTCATTCATTGTTGAGAGTTTTCCCTAGTGTTTCCTTTAAATTTTTCCTTCAATGATCGACATTCGATTATCCCAATAAAAATTAAAATGTGATTGGAATCCATTATATCGTGGCATTGAAGATTCCAACATGCCTTTATTTAGTTATTAAGGCATGGCATAAATATTAACGAAAAACTTATCCCATCGTCACGCTGTAGTGAATGTTTCCATAAAAATAAAATAAACATTTGGACATTTATTTTATTTTTATTTTACGAAAATCATTCGAAAATTAATTTTTTCCATAAACCTGGGCTGGTCAAGGTTAGCATCGTTATTAAGTAATTCCATCTTCATGGACGTAATGGTGCCTCGGATTTTTAATCCTGGAATCCATTTGGAAACTGCCATTGCCGCACACAAGTGCTGACTAACTTTACATAAAAATGTTCAAACCACCATTCCAGCTCACTAGGCCTCGGAATGATGTGTCGTCTTCACGCCCAGTCTCTAAATAATTCCAAAAAATATTTGAAACTAATACACGTAAAATCTGAGACATTAAATTTTCCCCACCTTGGGGCTTTATATCCCCAAAAATCCAAAAAAATGCTACGAAAAAGATGAGGGTATTGGGCACAAATCTGGGCCTCCCGAATCCACTTTCTCTCCTGAATATTCTCGTGCTTCCAACAAATTTACACTAATGCAATCAATCACCCATGATGGATCCACTCTTGTCGATCCTCTATCTCCGCTGGGTACTCATGAATGGTAACTACATTCCCAATGTCCAGTTTTCCCCAGTTGATGACGTGTGACGGTTCATGCACATACCTTCTTAGATGCGACATGTGGAAGAACTCATATACTCGATGAAATTGTGGTGGTAGATCTAGGTGTTATGCCACCTTTCCAACTCTACACAGTATCTATAAATGTCCGATTAACCTCGGAGATACCTTTCCACTTCGGCCAAATCCTTGTAAGCCACGTCGAGATGAGACCCGAAGGATGACGTGGTCTCCCTATTAGAACTCTAGAGGTCTCCATCATCTATCAGCATAAGATTATTGTGGGCTCTGTGCAATCTTCATCTGCTCCCAGATGTTTTGAACCTTCTTGGTGGTAGCTCGTACCAACTCTGGACCCATGAGTGCTGACTCTCTTGGATTGGTTCAGAAAAGCGGGGACCGACATGGTCTCAAAATTAAGGCATCGAATGGTGCCATACCAATGGTGGAGTGGTAGCTATTATTGTACGCAAACTCCATCAGTGGTAGGTGGTCCTCCCAACTATGACCAAAGTCCAAGACATAATCCCGCAACATATCCTCCTGAACTAGAATGGTCTTCTATGTCTGACCATATTTCTAGGGATAAAATGTTGTTCTCAAGCGTAAATAAGTCCCTAAAGACTCCTTCAATCCCTTCCACAACCGGGATGTGAAATGGGAATATCAGTCTGAGACTATTGTCGAGGTGATGTCATGAAGTTGAACTATCTCATGCACTTAGAGTTATCCCATGATCTCTATGGAATTCTGCTCCCTGATAGCTAAGAAGTGGTCCGACTTGGTGAGTCGGTCAACGATCACCCATATGGAATCATTCCCTATGGCTGTCTGTGGTAAGTCTGTCACTAAGTATATCGATATTACATCCACATTCACTCAATAACTTCTAGGGGGTGAGCTAATTCCACTGGAACCTAGTGCTCAGCCTTCACATGCTGGCATGTGAGACAAAAGGAAATGAACTTTGGTACTGCCTTCTTCATGCCTTAACACCAAAACTTTCATCGGAGGTCATAGTACATCTTTTCCAATATAGGATTTACAGTCAAAGGGGATGCCTGAAACTCCCTTAGGATCTCCTCCTACAATGCCACCAGTACAAAAGTGTGTCCTCTAAAAAGAAGTATGTTCTTCCCACCTAGCAAACATCCATCAAGAGCACGTCATGTGGATAACTGAGCACGTAAGGCCACATAGACAACATTACCATGATTTTCTTCCCAAACTCATTGTATGAGTGGATGTGTGACAACCATCAACTGTACGTATGTTTTATCCTCTCCATCCACAAAGGATAACTACAATGTAGCTAAATACTTTGTCGCCTCACTCAACAAATGTGAGCTCAACCTTCTTCTACGAGCATATTCTACCTTTCCCCATCCCATGAATATAGATGCTCTTGAAATCATAATATTGGAGGAACTATAACCAACGCCACCACCTCAGAGTCAGATCCTTCTGTGAATAGATGTACCTGAGGCTCTTATGGTCAGAGTAGATGAGAAACCGCTCACCCATGAGGTAGTGTCACCACATCTTCAATGTGAATACTACCACTTCCAACACAATATCATGGGTCTCATAGTTCATCTCATGTGTCTTATGCTGGTATGAACCATAAGAAGTAACCACCTACCTCTACATTAGGACACAACCAAGCATGGTCCCTGATGCGTTGTAGAAAACAATGTACTCGACACCCTCTATTGGAAATATCAAGACTGGGGCACTCCTCAAACTCCGTCTCAACAGCTCGAAAGTGCACTAAAAATTCACCATCCCTATGAAGGTTTTCCCGATCCTGATAAAGGTTTTCATCAGTGATGATATCTGGAAGAAGTTATGAATAAATCTTTGCAAATATAATGCCAATCAAAGGAGTCTACACACCTTTTTCATGCTCTGAGGTGGCTCCCTAACTAACACATCATCTACCTTGGTTGGGTCTATAGCAACTCGATCTGCCGATATGACATGGCCATGAAATTAGACCTCATGAATTCAGAACTGGATCTTTAGGAGATTCCTATAAGGCTGGTGCTCCCGATGTACGTTTAGAACCATCCGTAGGTGTCTCACATTCTCCTCTTCTAATGCTGATTACACAAGGATGTATTCGATGAAGACCACCACGAACTGGTCCAAGTACAGCTTGATGATCCGGTTCATTTGTTCCATGAACACTGTGGGGGCATTCGTCACACCGAAAGGCATCACCAAGTACTCATCGTGACCATAGCAGCATCTGAAAGTTATCATTGGTATGTCCTCATTCCATACTCATAACTGGTGATAGCCTGATCAATTTTCAACCTTCGAGAACCATTGTGCCCTTCTTAGATGGTCGAAGAGGTAATAAATACATGGCAGTGGATACTTTTTCTTCATCGTCACCTGGTTAAGGCACCCATAATCCATGCTGAACCGCATACTCTTGTCTGCCTTTTTGGAAAACAAGAATGGGGCCGCTGAGGGTGAAACATTTGGTCTTACAAAACCCTGGCTCTGCAAATCCTCCATCTACACCCTCAGCTCGCGAAGCTCTGTTGGAGACATCCTATATGCGGATGACGAAATCAGTGCTATCCTGGGGTGTAAGTCGATGAAGAAGTCAATTTCTCGATGGAGAGGTAGTCTTGGAAAATAATCCGGAAACACGTCCTCATATTCCGCCACTACTGATGGGAACTGAGAGCCCAAAACATCCACTACTCCGAGGGCAAGGCCATCCAACTCATGAGCGATTGGCTGCACCCTCCTATGAATAAGCCCATTCTTCAGGGCATGGGTTTCCCTTTCCTTGAAAAAGGAAAACATCATTCCATCATGGAGGACACACCACACTCTTTCCCTAAAATAGTCATTCTTGGCATGGACCGAAGATAACCAATCCATACCATGAATGACATCATCAGGCCTCGACGATAAAACTAAGTGTTTCCAATCGAAAATCTCAACTCCATGTGTAATATCACACTATCTACAGTGGTTCATGATCATCGAGTCTTCCACCATAGGTTTCTTAAATAATAAGGATCATGTCAATGGTTATAATGGAATCTTGAGGTTTTGTACAAGACATGTGGACATGAAAGAAGGACTGGAACCTGTGTCTATTTTTACAACATATAAGGTAGAGAAGAAAGATATTGTACATCAAATCATCCCTACATCCCCTGGGTCATATGCCTCAACCACCTATATCTGTCCCCGTCCCTGTCCCCTTGCTCCCTAAGCCTTGTGTGGACCTCCTGGGGTGGGGGTGGAAGTAAGTCAAGGATTCTGCAAACCACCCGTAGCTCTTCCTGCTCCTCTGCCACGTCTGCTGCCCGACAGGTATGTCTTCTCCACTATCTGCCTCTACCTCAGAGGCCCATCAACCTCTTCCCAATTTGCAGCTCGACGGGTCGGAAAATCTCTAACGGGATGTCCCCTACCATCACACGCATATCATCTCTTCTCCCTAGGCTGACTGGATTCACCCTGAGAGCCATGGACTATCGATCCTCTGTCCTTATTCTTCCTATGAAGTTTTACACATCCAAATCCATGTTTCTGATGTCTGCTCCCCACTGCTAGTGTCTTCGTACCTGTCTTCCTGGTGCTGACTTCTGTCAGTAGTCTCTGCTCTGCCATGAATCTCTCGATCACCAAGGCCTGCTTGAGCACTCCATCATAAGTCGAAACGCATAGAGGCACAACACTATCTCAAATGTCCCATCATAGACCTTGCTCGATGGTCCGATCTCTAATTTACAAATCTCTAACCATATCCATCGAGTACCTGGCAAGGGTAGTAAACCTCGATGAATAGTCACATACTGTGATACTGCCCTACTGGAGCTGAATAAAATACTAGATTATTAATACTCTCAGTGTAACAAGAGGGAACTCCTCCAAGAATGGTCGCTCAAATATGTTCCATGATAGCTTATCATCGTCATGAGTCTATACGGTCAGACTCCACCATCGTCCTGCTGAGCCCTGAAAAAGGCATGCTCCCAGGATCACCATTTGGGGTGCTGGTGTCCTTACTAGATGGAAAACTCTAGTCACTGCCTCAAGCCTGTCCTCAGCTACCTGAGGGTCGAGCTCACCTCAGAACCTGAGGGTTCCCTATCTCTGGAACACATGGAGCATGCTAAGCATGTGCCCCTCATCAATCGGTACTACAGGTATCACAAGCTGGTCTACTAGTGGTGGCTCGACGGGTGCACCACCTTGTGGAAATGCCAGGGGAACTGATCTCTGCCTCGAAGCCTCATCACTAAAGGGGTCATCCTCGTGATCGTGCTACTGAATCCTAGTGGGTATGTGTCACAGAGGTATCCTATAATGAAATAAGATGTACCATTGTCAATGAGTATATCTGGATAGCTGACACAAAGGTTATGGAAAACACAACTCATTATTATATGATTCATGTACCTTTATTTTATTTCCACCCAACATGTGTTTTCACGCACCGAGTCGAAAAACAGTTTATCAAAGTCCTAGTGTATGATGTGTCGGCCGCCGCACTAAAACATAAGTCTCTGGCTTGAAATCCGAACTCAATACACTCAACACCATTGCCCAGAACCATACTCAAATACTCTTGGTCCTAAGATAGAATCAACCACCTATGATACCACTCTGTCCTGACCCGTCCTTGTGGGGCCTGCACGGTGACTCCCCATGCCCACCTCCAATAGGCCAGGGGTTGGTGACTAGCACCGAGTAGGCATATTATTATCATGGGAGGCATGTCCAAAGTTCATGTACACATGCACACATCTCCAATCCCACAAATGCTGAAATGAAAAAAAACCACTAAGCAACAAAATGCATCCATACAACAAAACCCAACCAACAGAGTACAATAATATGTAATGTACTAAATGTAAACTAGGCCAGAATGAAATCCCACCAAAATAAGAGTATGAAAACTGCAAAGTAAAACCTGAAAACTCAAAAAGGCATTGGAACTTATACTTGTATCCGTAGGAACGCCTCAGCAAGTAGGGAACTTAGAATGCTCAGTTCTGTCCTAGTCCACCATGGACTCTG
Source organism: Viscum album (assembly GCA_963277665.1). NCBI lineage: Eukaryota > Viridiplantae > Streptophyta > Magnoliopsida > Santalales > Viscaceae > Viscum > Viscum album. The sequence continues at coordinate 6,857,734 of OY728148.1, read as the reverse complement.
TCAAAGGGCTGTTTGTCTACACAAGGCATGACACGTATAGGCCAAGCCCATGTAGCGGTGATTATAACAATACTCAACAGAGGACCCCAAAAACCACAAAGAAATAATGTAAAGGTATAGTCTTCTATGTACAATATATGTCTACAGAACATATAGTAAGACAAACAAAAACCAGAGATACTCAAAACCCAGACCCATAGTCTAGAGACAAGTCACACAACTGCAAACCACTGTTAGGGATTCAGTTTTATGGTTCCAAAAATGAACTCATTCTAGGAGAACACACTCAATGAGTCTTATAGATCAGATTATATTCCTCCGAGAATTATTGTTCACCAGGAACCGTAATGAGAGGTAGTTACACTAATTAGGGGAGACAAACTCATGAGTGGGAATATTCTGATAGATGGATGCAATCATTATAGGAGACTCACTCTTGAGTGGAATAGATCATGATACGCAGATTAAGATCACTACCAGGGACATGGCTGATACCGTGACCCATCCGTAATTCACCTGCTAGCTAGGTAGAGGATAAATTCCCGGTGGAGTTGGTCACATCGATGATGAACTCTACCTAGGGTCAATAATTGATAGGGGATCTCGATCGGGGCCTCTCAGATTGATTCTTGACTCTATCAAAGAAATTCCTACTGAATGGATCATACTACTATAGATGAAAACTATGCCTGATCATTAGGAGAACGGGAATAAGTTCACCAACCCAAACAAAAGATGTCCATGTTACGATGAACAAGAGGACCGTGTTGTTTTCTAAAAAAGTACACGGCGTGTAGAAAAGCTACATGCTTTGTTGTATTACCCTAGTTGATACCCATGTACAACTGAATGTGTCATAAGGTTGGTCCTATATAAAACTGAGTACATGACATGTAGTACGGTGTACACACCGTGTCCAAGTGATTGGGGATGGCTCTGTGTATGCTGGCCAAGTGCAAGTACACGGTCATCAACCATGAGTAATAGGTACATGGGGTGACCCACATTACCGTCCTCACCTGGAAGTGTGATGGAGTACACGGTGGTGTACTCCATCCTGTGTCTGTGTACCCCCTAGATACACACCGAGCCCACGTAGCCGCCTCTGCCGTGCTGTACACGCAGTGTTCTGAAGACGTGTAGATCATCTCGTGTCTATGAACTTCCCAAAATACACACTAAGATTCGGGGAAAGTCAAACATGTTATGTGACCAGGGCCACACATTGTGTGATTCCCCACTATCACTTGAAACTCTATTCACAACCGCAAGAACTACACTACGTGTTCTTCGGACGTACACACTGTGTATTCTGGAAATTTTTAGAAAAGTGATCCTCCACCATCATGCCTCTTGTGATGTCTTGTTCATCGATCCGATCATCTGATCACCCTGGTACACCTGGTTTCTAGTCTTCCTAACACCACAAAGTTGATTTAATTGTTTTCAGACCTTTGAACAGCTCCAGAATCCTGTTTTAATCTTCCCATGCGAAGAATGCTTGAAGAATGGCCCTTCTCTATCATGTCTGATTCGTCGTTAGCCATCATTATCGCACCTCAGCAAATTCATTGTGGGGTAAATTCTTCAATTTGGGATTGTTGCTTCACATAAAATATGTGCAATGATCTATTGTTCATCGCCCCATGAATAAGACGAAGAACGCGTGAAAGAAAAAGGGGGAATGAAATTCAAAGCGAATCAAGGAACGAACCTCTACTTTCATTCCTCACGGCGACTATCTGCTACCACTAGTAGGCTTAAATAGAGCAGAATAAAACAAAAACAAATCGACATGGATCAATTCCATACATCATACCCAAATAAAACCCTCCGACAAGAACGTACGAATCCACAGATTAACTTGTTCGTGGTTGATCATCATTTCTCATTTAAAATCAAAAATGGGGAAATGAGATTTGAAATAGCAACACCTAACTCAACTGGGATCAATTTCTATCAATGGTGTCATGTTGCCGCCATCGTCACGATCCTTCAACATTGCTGTCTTAGCAATCCATAGCTTTGATCGGTCATCATTCGTTGTTGAGATTTTTCCCCAGTGTATCCTCATAATTTTTCCGCCAATGATAGACGTTCGATTATCCTGATAAAAAGGGAAACATTATTGGAATCTATTATGTTGTAGAATTAATGAGACATAATTTCATTTATTAATTCATTTATAAATGTCATAAATATTATTGAAATAATTTTCCTGTCTCTTCACTGTAGCAGATGTTTCCATAAATATAAAATAATCATTTGGAAATTTATTTTATTTTTATTTTACGAAAAATGTACGAAAATTAACTTTTTCCCTCGATATGTGACAGTCATGGTTAGGCTCGTTATAAGGTAAAGGTGTCATCCCGAACACAATGGTTCCTTCAGATTTTTAATCTGGCATCCTTTTGGAAGCCGCCATAGCCACTCACAAGTGCTAACTAACTTAACATAAATCATGTTCAAACCACCATTCTGGCTCACTGGGCCTCATAATGATGTGTCGTCTTCACGCTCGGTCTCGAAATATTTCCATATAATATTTAAAAATAATGAACAAAAAATATGAGACATTACAGGAAAGATGTTGTTACAAATTATGAATTTAATTACTTCATAAATGGTTGATGATAATGTTATTATTGTTTTTCTGAATAAATGTACCTTATTTAATAAATTTTTTTAATAAGATACATTGAATACATAAAATTATGATAAAAAATAAATATTGAAAATGAGTAAAATATTATCAAAATGATTCTTGTGATGATAATAATGGTAATAGAAGAAAATCCCTTAAAATTCCTACACTATAATAATTGTTACAAGAAGAATTTAGATTTGGAAATCGAAAAATTATAACATTTAAAAGAGGGAAATAAAAATTATAGTATAAAAGAAAACATATATCATAGGTGAATCCACAATCAGTTTCAATGGTAATTGAATATATATAGTGGTTACATTATATTGATGAATATTTAAATTAAATTTATGAAAATAGAACCTAGTAACTTGTTTGAAGTCAAAATTTAATGAATTGCATATCAACAAAGTCTGTTTTTTTAAATAAATGGTCATTGAACATGGTGAAATTTTTGGAAATACATATACTCTTGTTTTTAATGGATACTCATTCTTGAAAGGGGTGTCTTCAAAGATACATTTTCCACATTTATAGTAATTGAAACTATTAGAATATTCAATGTAGAAACTGTATATAGTACATTTAATGTTTATAATAGGTTTGTTCATGATCTTTGAAAATCGGATAAATTGTACTTGATGATTATTATGACAAACCTAGTAAAGTAATAATTGAGAGAGATACAAAAATGGTGTGTGGGATAATGAAATGTATTTATTGGTTGAAACATTCTCTTCGTAAATACTATAGTAATCATTATTATTTCATAAATTAGTTTAATATATAGAAAATAATTTTTTATGAAAATAAAAAATTTAGGAAATGAAAATATGTACCATAATTATTAATATATACATTGATGATATATAATTTCTAGTTGAATTGTATAAAACATAAGAATTATTTCATTATTAGATAAAGATGATCCCATATATTATTATGGTGGTCTAGATTATATTATTTTCAGTTTACAACTTATAAAAATGGGATATTTGTCTTTTTATCTTAATAAATATTTGAAAATTATTAATTAGAAATATTTTTTGAAGAGTTCATATTGGTTTATATTCTTATCAATGAGGGAATAATCATGGTTAAGGATATTTTTTGGAAATATGGGATTTAGAAGGACCTCAAAAAATTTATAGGATTCTTACACAAAGTTATATTTTCAATAACATAAATTGTATATATTGTCAAATTTGTGTAGCATATCTGGGTGATAAAAATGAATAAAACATGGTTGTATCCAAAATAATTCCTAGGTTTATTAATGGATTGTATGACTATAGAATGATATATTAAAGATGTAAATATATGAACATTATTGGGTGAACTAATATTGATTGGTATGGAGGTTGTACTCATAGCAAATAACCATTATAATGAACATTCGTATTGGGATATTATTGTATGACATATACTGGTAACATATATAGTTAAATGAGATTGAAAACATCTAAAGCATATTTTATGCCTCTTCCTATGATTGTACAAAAAATTATGGATCAAAAATGATCTAGAACATTTTAGTATAATTTTTTTAAACAATTATATATTATTTATGGTAATATATGTCTTCTTGTTCATTCAAAATAACCCTATACAATATTCTATATAAAATCGTGAAAAGAAGAACCATATTTTCATTGAGAATATAATTCGATTATATTTTATACATGATTACATTTTAATATAGTATCAAGAAGATGATGTTTTATCCAAATATCTCAAAGGGGAATGATTTGAGGAATTGAAGATACATGGATATATTCACCCTAAACAAATGAATCTATAACATTCTTAAAGAAAAATCCCTCATATTTTTTTGATTAAGTTATAACAATTAGATAGAATGGAAAAAATTATATAATTATGTAAAACATGTTATATTATGAATATTAATATATTTTTATTAGAAAAGGTGATGAAACAATGATTGGGTTAGAGTTTATTTTACCATAGGATAAAATTTATTAACCAAAGTGATGTGATTTCATCAAATAAATTCATCCAACTGTTTTTTTGAATATCTTTTCTATGAGAATAGATAATTATTTTAGAAAACATTTAGAGGGGTACATATGATCCTTTGGGATGATTTGTAACATTATTTCGATTTTTTAGTATATCTTCTTGAAATTGTTTTTAATTTAAATTTTAAAATACTTGCGGGAGTTGTTAGAAAAAATTATAATGACATGCTGGAAGAGGATATGAATGTTTCCATAACGAATTTTTTTAAAATTCCAGAAGATAGATGATATTGTAACATTTTTTTATGAATATCTTGTTGAATCTCATAATCTTTAGTTATTTTCTAAAAGAGTTCAAGTTACCCAATGTGACTGGACACACCATGGATGACTCTATAGAATATCATTTTCAAACCAGTCTACTTTTCTATGCCTGTATGAATTTCTACAATGTGAAAGAAGTAAAAAATGGAGATGTACGAAGTGTAAAATGTCAATATTTCAGTAGTTGTTGGATTTTTATGTTGATGTTCCTGACATAACTAGTCGAAAATGTTAAAGGTTAATGTTTTGAAAAGATTATGTTGTATGATATACAAAGTTCATATTTATGAAAATCATAGGTGATGTTTCTAACCGAGTCAAAATAGATAGATTCCATGAGACTATAAACCCTAATTTTCAGTTTTTATTGAAATATACTTTCCTTGTTCATGTGAAGTCGAGTTCATATAAATTATTACCATGTTCATCATGAAAAAATGAATAATTAATTTTTATATGTTTAATTAGAGGAAAAAAATAAAGTTAATATATTATATAGAGACCAAAAATGATTAATGGTCTTTCCAGGTAGACATTATAAACTTTTATATTTAGTAAAAGTTTGATTTGAGGAATTTGTATCAGAAAAACAATGTGATGTAATCATATAGACAATTTGGTGATGTTTTGTCAGAATGATTTTTGTATTCTTTTTTAGTGTGTTGGTTTGTGTAAATGGAGGATGTACCATAAAAATATATACGAGCTTTTATGGGAAAAATTATTTATAAACTAGTTTGAGTATATAATATAGTTTAATTAAATTGGAAACACTAGTGGATTTTGGATCTTATTGGTATATGTCACCTGGTTGATTGACATCATATAAAAAAGGAGTTAGATAGTGCAAGGTCAGATGAAGTGGTTCAGAATAATGTCATAAGATAATTTTTTCTTGGGAAGATTATTGATAATTCTTATATATATTTTTTTATTTGATAAAAATTTCAATTACAAGCTATTTTTTAAACACTTACTACAACACTGAGGATAAATTATTTCTATGTGGGTTTTTAATTTTAATTTTATAGAATTTCATATAGATGTATTTGGAATCGTTTTTTTTATGAGTCAACATTGTTCTTGAAATATATAGAGGAATCAAGAATATTGATAATTAATGAAAGTATCAAATTTATATATTTTTGTTCAGTGGTAAATCATATTTACATTCTACCAATATATCATGAGTCATATCCTATATAAGTTTGTGGATGGTTTTATATTTTAATTCTACAATACTCATATTATCTATGAGGTGAAGTGAAAATATTTATGATTTTTTGAGTATCCATATAAGATAAATATTATTCAATGAATATGTACACATATAAAATATATAGAGGTAAGGGATATCCAATATAGTTTTTTTATGAGTCATGATATAATGGAATCCTATTTTTAGGTTCAACCAAAACAATATGTTGATCAAAGGAATGGATTAAAAACTTTTTTTGTTAATCCTCGTCGTAGGAGGATTAGATTTATGTAAATAACCAGTTGAAGGAATACCAGATAGAGATTCATAGAAAATAATTATGGTTATTCAAATTAAGGAATGACACGCACTATATGGTGGTATATTTGATGGAAATATAACAACACCTGATAATTTTTAACAGATTAATAAAAAAGATCTAACATAAGGACTAATAATAAAAATAATTCAAATGGATATTATTCAGAATAATATCAATTAAATATTAATAATTGTTCTTTATTTTACTTTGGATCACATGTAAAATAAAATATTTTGACTGATGGGATTCAATATAACATCTTACTGGTAGATAGATGCAGTATAATTAGAGTTGTCTCAAATTTTATTTCTGTTAATATTATAGTGGATTTCCACGTTCTGATTTGTTTCACCATGGAATTGATGTTGTCACCCAAAATGAAAGTGATCATTTTAAATGTTACATTTTATAATTTTCATTATTATCATATAATAAAAAAATTATTATTTAGTTTTTCTAATGATGAAGTGATCTAAATATCTAAAATGTAACATGCATCAATTTATAAAATGGATGAAATTGTAAAACATTTCCATCGATTAACCCCACATATTAGTAGTTCTTGTGATCCTAACGAATATCAAATATTAATAATATTAATTAAACAAGATACATATTCAACAAACCTAGGGGACTACATTGGGATACAGTATACATTAAGAGCATGGTGAATTCGTGTAAAGAATGTTTTCATCAATTATAAGTTATTTTTATATTTCCACAAATACTTGTTAGGATATTAATTCTCAAATTCCCTATTAAATATCAAATTAATTTATATTAAAAGATAAATGATATTATATTATGTTTTTATACATTTCTCTTTTCAATATAGGTACCCAGTCAATGGTAGGGCCTGAATAAAATCTTCTCGTGCAACCACTATAAGTAAAATCATCTAATCATGCTTACATATTGTTGGGAATGATAATAAACTCAAATAGAAAAATATTAAAATTAATGTTCATTGTTTAAATTTGATTTAATGTTTTTTATACAACATATATATATAAATAACTTGTTAAGATTTTGTTGTACCAGAAATGAATTCATCACCAAGAAGCATCTTATATGGAATGTTAGATTTCTCCTTTTTTCTTTCACTAACCATTCCATTACATTATTATATTCACATTTGTTGTAAAATAATTATTCATTTTATTCACAAGAGAAACATGATATCATATCTATCTTATTCATCTAACTTCATTAATAATAATATTAATATGTTGTGAAATGATAATCTCAAAATTCTACTTTGAACGAATTGTAATCCTAGATAAATTTGTTATCATCTAGAAAATATCATATTAATTCCATTTCAATAGATTTTACTAATTTTTAGAACTTGAAACCTCATTTTTCATTATTGAACCATAGAAATATCATTTCGTCATCTTCAAAATAAATTTTTCATCTTTGATGTTATATTAATAGTTAATGTACTATTCATTTTCCATTGTTTTTATTAGTGAATCAAATATTTATGAAATGGATTTCAACCTCACATTGAAAATCTACTCATGCATGAATGATCTTAAAAAACATAATACAATAAAAAATCATATATGAATTCTTCAAACGTTTTTCCTAACCTCAATATCAATTTCACATCACACTATTTATGGAAGATAATTTGTATATGGATGTCCTAAACTCCGTTCATGTTTATGAAAATTCATGTATCTTTGGAAACATTAATATATTTATATATATACAATGTTATTAATTTCGGTTTACTTTTTATTATTTTTGTGTTAGGAATTATTCTATTTATTTTTTATTTATCAATTTTAATGTAGTGTACCTCTTCATGCACACCAATCACTTGTATAATGATTTAAAAAATCCTCCAAACAACGAATAATAACATTTTTTCTATTTAAATTAAAAAATTATTATATTATAAATATGAGCCTTCTTGTGATTTTTTATATCACACTATCTTTTGTGCTACACTCTATCCTTTTCTTTCTCACAAAACCGGTACTTATATCTTATTCATAACATATATTAATTTTGATATAACTTCATAATTGAGAAATCTAGGTGCTTAACCCTTCTATATCATTATGTAACTCAGTTAGACTGAATTAATCAACCAACAGATCATACAATTTTTCTTCATCAAACAATTAAAGAGATTCATTGAATAAATTCATTATAAAATATCTTTAATTGTGTTCTACAAATGTTATGGGCCACCATTTCTTATTCATCAAAAAAGAATTGTGTTGTCCTTCTATTAAATATATATTATTGTGGAACTCAACACATATAAATGCCAAGGAGGCTCATAGATCTTCTACCGTTTACATTTAGGAGAATTATAGGGAAATATATTTTTAGGAGAAAAATATATCTCATATGTAACATCAAAAAGAGAATAATTTTTATCCTTATTATTTCAGTATTTATATTTAGATGATCAGTTACATTATATTTCCTATCCAATGACATTAATTATCATAAATATTCTACATATGAATAATCATTCAAAGTGATTAATATAAAAGAATTATATTAATTAGGTGTATCAAACATATTACATGATTTCATGAAATAGAAATTCATAGTTCTCCATCTTATAAACTGATTATTAACACATGTATTATATGTGCATCTCAATTATTTTAAATAATAACTCCCTCTTAAATTATTAATGTATAATGATCCTCTTATATTTATATATCATCCTTAACTATTTTATATTTATTCCTGAAAAGGATTTTTCATGATCCTTCAATTTTGTTTGATTCTCTATGACTATAAAATTACACGAGGATATAATATTATTTTAATCTCTATAGAAGTATTGATATCAGTTTGGGTATTCAAATTGTGGCGTCTGTTATTTTTAGTGATCATAAACACACCAAAATTGTAAGAGGGTGATGATAATGGCCCATGTTTATCAGATGTGGATGATACACTATATTATATATATGTGTGTATATTTATTGAAAATTATATTTAAGAATAGTAACCCATAAAAAAACCATCCCACATAGATTCTCCAAATAGAGTGGATGTAATATATCAATGATAATGTTCGGTATATTTTATTGAGCCACAAAACTGGTGTCATCACATAGATACACTATAATCATATCCAAAAAGGCCACACCACGCTATTGTGTGATAAATAGGAACACTCCAGGTTCCCCCCCTAGTATCAAATGTCTCAATGATCATCCAAAAATTACTACCCATGTATGGAATTCTCCTTTTTATTAACATAAAATTTTATCTCATGGTACATATACAAGATATCATAATGTTTGGTGTCTTTTAAATAAGTTTTATAATAAAATAAATCATAACAAAATCTTCTAATTCAAACTAAATTAATATTCATGGGTTATTATTTCATACATTTAATAAGTATCATATCGTCAAGACATATATAAAAGGAAAGGGGTGAGAAAGATGCCAAGTATGGGAGCTTACATGTGAACATGATGAATATCATTACAAAATGAGAATAAGAAATAGAACAAGGGATTATCATAACAAAAAAATTCATAATAACAAGTAAATGTGGATAAAACCATTAAATGATACATACATACGAATATCACCAATGATTGTTATCATGCTGTGATAAATGAAAATTACCATGGTCGTTCACAAAACTATACGAAAAAATTCCATTTCAAGATAATGAATTATTCACCCAATGCATTAGAGAAAAATAATTTAAAATCTTTATTATTTATTAATTAATGTGAAACACATATATCATCATAAAATGATTCTTAAATTAATTGTGATATTTAAAAAATGGGATTCATATCAAAATAATTTCATTTCATAAGTTATTAAATACAAGTTAATTTTTATGTTTTTAACATAAGGAGAGAAAATGTGGGTTTAATTTATGTTAATATACAAGTAAAATATATCATTATTACATTAATTTTATTAAAACTAGAAAATAAAAATGTATTGGTATTCACAATATGAATATAACTGATAATTTTTTGATGAGAAGAGTGATATTTGGGGAAGTAAATTTGACATAATAAAAAGTATAAAATGGGGTTTAATGAAAGTGTAAATAATGGTAAATGGATATCCCATTATTAAGAAACACATATTACTATTATATGACAACATATAGTGGACTATAGAACATAATTTGTATATTGTAATATGTAGCATATGAAACATGAATATGAATAGAAAAGGTTAGTTGTGATATCACATACCCTGAATACTTACTCCTATGTCGTTATGAATGAAAACATGTGTGATAGAAGAAACATTTGGGCGGAATTATTTTGATGTTCAAAAAAGATAATTTCATGTAAGATGGATTTTAAGTGAAATTAAATGGAAAAATCGATATGTATTCATAGCAATAATGGAGTATTTTTTTATTACTTTCAAAAAATTGGACATGGAAATATAGGTTGATGAAAATGAAAACCATTGGATTACCCATGGGTTATTCCAATGGTTATAGAAATTTCAGATATATTTTATGTTATTTTATGTTACATTAAATGATCAAAATTATATATTACCTCATTTATCATAAAAAATTTAAATAACCCCGAATTAATCATTAAAATCATAATGATATTATTTTAGTCTTTTTAAAGTAACATATATGTTTGGAAATAGAGTAAAATAAAATAAATTTTATTATATTAATAATAAAAAACATATTAGGTTCAATATTTTAGTAATTAAATAATTTAACATTTATTATATAATTTTGAATTCATTAAACATAATAAAACCTGAGACTGTATTTTTTATAATCACAAAAAAATAATGTATTTTATATAATTATCATAAATTCACCGTAACAAAATTTCTCTGATTATATTTCAAAAAATTTGATTATTTTATAATAATTATTCACTATGTATGATAAATTTATCATTTAAATATGCACAATGTTATTTTTTTAATAATTTACAGGTTGATAATGCAAAGTCAAACATTTTACTGAAAACAAATTTCATGAACGCAATAAAATTATTTTCTAAATTTTATTTTGACATGAGTATTTTAAAATAAAATTTAATTAAAACAAATATTATATAGCATAAAATATTTTTTTTAAAGAAATATAACTTTTAAAAACATTACAATTTCGGTATGGAAAATAAATTTTTCAAATTTGTCTTATACTTAATAATGAAGACATTATTTTTAAATTATAATTGAGGGAAACAAATTTTCATTTATAATATGGAATCATAGAGTAAATATCATTGGCCTTGATACATGACCCATTATGACACCCACATATGATCTATGGGTAAGAATTTAAATGGTGACATATTAATGGCGTTTCTCAGCAAACATAAATCTATTAGTGATTTTATAAAATGTGAATATCTCACATGGATGATTTCATTCAAGCATCACATTTTGAGGCTCATAGTTTTCATGGTTATGGGATAAACAAATGGATTCTATCCTTCCCAATTTCTAAAAAATTTGATTCATATTGCATGCCTAAAATTGTTAAGGAAATCACTTTTTCTTTTTCCATTAATTAACCATCATAATTTTAAGTTATAAATACTAATTATAATGTTAAAATTATTACCATGATTTTTTACAAGAGACATATTGACCAATGGCCATATAAATGTCGAATCACAGTGGTCACATTAACTTTATACTCTATTATATATAATATTCCTTATTATATAGATATAGTTTTTTGAGTATAATATAATATACAATTATTCATTAACAGATATCATTAAAAAAATATGATATGTTGCATTATTACCCAATTAATAAATTTTTCCACTGAAATTTTAGATCCTTTTCTCTGTTGAAAATAGGTGTGGGTAATTGTGTCCAATTGATTCATCTGGTTCTCAACTCTTCATTTTGTACTTATGGTTCATCCAGAACACATTGAAATGGTGGGTAGTAATGATTCATAAAACCTTTTATCTATGGTACATGATCTCTATCTGATCCTCTTCATAAGGGATGTCATGTTCTATTTTCACAACATGTAGATTAAATAATTGGGAGGTTTAACATATGTACATGATTGATAGAGATACTTAAAATAAATCATGAATGTGAACAATATTTTTTTTGAAGTTCATGGTGATAGTCCACTAAGGAATTGTTATAAAAGATTATATAGGGGATAATGTCCTAGGTCTGTGATTCTCATTCTTCCAAAACCACATTACTATCTTCTATGGTAATATTCTATGGAAAATATTATCTCCAATATCCAACTCGAAGAAACATTGTGGGCTATCATCATATCCCTTCATACATATATCCAAAAAATTTATATTTTTTGGATTCTATAATAATTTTTTATAATCAATAGAATAAGATAATACCTATTCATATTTCTCTCACCAACATTATTCCATTTAGTTGGAGTTCTATATTTCTTCCCATATAGATCATCACAGTTTGAAATCTACATAGTTGAGTTAAATTTTTTGTTGTATGAGTACTCAACTATTGGTATGTTATAATAAAATAAACCTTTAAATTGCATTTTAAATTTTATCGTCATATCATTTATTGTTTGAATATTAATATTTGATTGGCCATCATTATCATTGTGATAGGTCATAATAAAATTAAATTTGGTACACAAATACTATTGAACAACTCTGAAAAATAATTTTGTGAACCTTGTATGATGATAAAAATGATAAAATATTTCAACCAATTAATCATTAAAATAATATTATGAATATTTTGGAATGTTGGTCAAGAGAAAAATATTTCCAAATAATGATGAAATGGGTTGTATTGGATAGCCAGTAAACTATAACCATTATTGCATTGTTTTTTCTTGGATGTTCATTGGATACCAGTGAAAATATCCATAGTGATATTATCCTAATTACCTATTGACATCATTGTGGTTGTAATACTCTTTTAAGAAGTGGTCAGTCCACCTTAACTTGTTGAAAAAGAATTCACCAATTATTGTTATAAAAAAAATTACTTTTTTATTATCCAACCAATAAATATCCAGAATATTCCTATACATTTTAGTGCTTCCCAGATTCATAGAGAATGCAGTCATGTGATATTCAACCACATGTTCGTTCATTATTTATAAAATATATGGAAGATGAATCCTTGTAAAAAAGTTTCTAATACTTCATGATCAATATTGACCTTTGTAAAATTTCCATTCTTCGCACCCTCTATCTTCATTCCTAAAAAAAAATATTCTTATTGAGATTTCAATATTTTTCTCCAATGTTGATGGTTGATAAATTATTTGGGATAATATTGATGACCTTACTTCCCTCATGATTCCCATGTACAACCATAATATATCATTAATCAAAAGAACAAGTTTAATCCACATTATTTCCAGATCAATGAGGTCTTTCCTACTTAATTCATTAGTGGATTTGTTTTTTATTACAGAGTGATAATGAATTGAATATTCCTAGTTTTTAATAAGTTCAAACATTATCTTTATATGTTGTTCAATTTCTTTTTACATGAATATATAATTCGAAAAATGTTGGTCTATGTATATATTATAATTCTCCCCATATAGATAATGCATCAATTAATGAAGAAAAAATTTATAGTATCTTGGTAAAGTCATTCATATTATAATTCTTCAAATGATTATTTATCTATCAAGATGAATAGGAAATAACCTTTTCATTTGGAAATAAAAAACACCAAATCTATTTTGGAGATAAATAAATAAAAACTATGAACTGGTCTCTAATAGTTGGTAGAGTTTGAATAGGTGTAGTGAAAAATATTTTATTTAGTATGTGGAAACATTCATCCAAATCATTTGTTAAGAAGTACCTAGCCCCTTGTAGATGTTATTTTGTTATAATATTAGAAGAAAGTGAATTTTTTCACACAAATCCTCTAATATCATTATAATCCAACGAAAATTGAATATAAATGACTATTCTAGGATGAGCCCACACCTCCACAACCTTTGTCTTTCAAGGGTCCGATAAGATTCCATAATTGGTTATCATGCCCCAAAATAAACAACCTTCTTGTAACCAAAATTATATTTTTATAAACAGTTCAAATACCTTATCCTTCCTCATATTTTATAATATAACCATTAGATTCTCTTAAAGCTCCTTGAGTATTTTGGAAAGTATTAGAATATCATCAATAGAAACTACAATAAATATATTAAAGTTGTCCTCAAATACTATTTTCATCAATTCCATTAATATAAAAGGAACATTATTAAATATAAAAAGAAAAAAAATAAATTCATAATTCATGTGTCTTGATCAAAAAGTCATATTTAAAATATCTTCAGTATTCACCCTCAGTTAAGGAATACCAGATCAAAGACAGATGTTGGAGAAAGGTTGAACCTCATGAAGTTGGTAAAATAATTCATCAATCACTAGGAGATGGTGAATTTTCAATAAATTTATCTATTTATGTACCCTATAATAAATGTATTGATGATTTTTCTACCATTATTCTTAAATATACAATAGATTCTCCCCATGTTGACAGACATGGTCTAAAAATTACAATATCAAAAATTTATTGATGTTGTTTCTTTAATTCATATACATCTACATTATCCATTCCATATATTGTTGTTGTTATTGGAATCGATACATGATTGAGTTCAATGGTGAACACTACCACTCTATTTAGGGTAGGTCTTCGTAACACTTCTTAAAATATGTTTGTGTCATCCTAAACAATGTGTCATTTTAAATTCATATACCTTCACATCTTTCTTCCTCTTTACTGACCATCTCCATTAAGAAGGCTATGAGAGGTGCTTCAAAAAAATTCTCAGGTTAAGATATTTATTATTTTCAAATGGATGTAGGTTGACCATTCAAGATTGCTAAAATTTCCTTGAATAGTTAGTTGATTTTATAATTATAATTTGAGGTATAATCCACCCCAAGTATAATGTCAAATTCAACTATAAGAATCACTAATACATTTGTGACGTGTTTATACTGCCCAAATTTAATACTAGTGTTTCTATAAAATTTTGATTCCAGGATAATCTATCCTGGAGTAATAAATAAAAATCAAAATCTAATAGTTCGAGGTTTGATTATATATTCTTTAGTGACATGGATAAAATTAATGAATTCATAAAACCATAATCAAACAATGTGCTTACTATTTTTGAATTTAAAACAATAACACCTACTATAACATCATTTAGAGCTTCTACTTCAGTCATCATGATAGAAAATTACCAACCATTTTCCATTAGACTATATTGAGGTTGATGGTGATTCCCTTCAATTATCATTTGAATTCGATAGTGACTGGATGCATTAAAAACATTTCCATTCTTGAATCATTTTACTTCCAACTTGTTCTATATCATCTTCCATTGTCTTTAGTTTTGAGAGGTTTAGGTTTCACCACACCCAAAAAGTTACAAGTTACATGGTCATATATTCCAAACATTTTACATTTTATACTCTTGAGAAAGGATATAACTAAATTCTTTATTCTATATTACATTCATGTGATATGTTTCCCTTTATTTCCACCTCTTATTTGACCATTTATCCCAATAATATTTTCCTCATTGGTCTCTTATTTTCATTCAATATATGTGACCATTGTGACTCTGGAAAATCATTTTTAACATTAATTACACTCCACACTATCACCTAATTGGTATCATAGACATAATTGGATTGATTTATTCCTAGAAGGGGACTTGGTCAATTGAATAGTCTATAAAGGATTCCCTTATGATATAAAAAATTGGTAGAGGTGTATCAACAATATCTTCTGAATTTCATCTCATAGCATCCCTCCCATTTTTTTCTTCTTCTGTATTTATTTGAGTTCCTTTTAAATATTCATTCTCATTTAATGGGAGAAATATTTGTTAAAAAATATTCCCATAACCATTTCTTACTTTATAACATCATTATACCTTATTTTTTGGACTTTATAATTAGTGGCCACCCTATATCAGCCTCTCCCTCAATGCGGCATACAACCCAGGTGAAATTATATTTCTCTAAATAGAATAGTAATGAAAATATAATCTATATAGACCTTATAGATTGTTTATATATAAATAGTTTGGTAGATCTACTAAAGAAGGTGGTAATTGATTCATGATAGAATCATCCAAAAAAATTCCTTCAAGTTGAATCATGTCCATCAACATGATTAATGTCATTATTCACTAATTAATATATTTGATTCATCATTAACAAGAAGCTTTCTCCTATAATTTACTTTATAGAGACATCAATAAATCATCCATTGTGATAATGCATTATTTTTTTATCTTATTTCCCAAATTTTTTTAAAATAGGTCTAACATAGTGGTATATATGTTTATTTTCCGAGTCTTATAATTATAAAGGAAATTTTTGTCTTAATAAATCATGATTATGTAAGTTATTTTTTAACAAAAATTACATTATAAATATATATATGATTCATATTGGTTTATGAAAATAATTTCATTAACCATACATATCCCCTATATGTAAAATACTTGGGTTATATTTATTCCTATTGTCATTCACTAATTCACATTCAAGTGTATCCCAAAGTGTGGTTTTTTGGGGGTTTCCCCATGATACACCTATTCTAGAGCCACATCCTCTTGTTCATAACCATATATGGATTTTATTCCTCAGAAAACACTGTTTTTATATGCAACCAAAATTATAGGGTGCTTCACTAAAATTAAATTTTTCTCCAAAACTATTCTTAATGATTTCAAATCCAAATTTAAAAAAATAACTTAACGATTCATTTATACCAATCATGAATCTTGCCTTTTATTTTTCATGTTGTTTCCTTACATGCTACATATAGGGGATATATTAATGTCATGGTTCACAAAAATATAGTAAATAATAAAATAAACCACAAACACTCTTCAAATTACACATATATAGATCTAATCAGTTCAACCTATGTACATTTACTATATATTATATGCTCGGGACATACAGAAAAGGAAATGGGTGAGAAAGAGGCCTAGTAAGGGAAAGTGTTTACATGTGAACATGATGAATATCATTATTTGATAATCATGATAAAGTGAACATGATGCATAGAATAATAAAAATAAAATGAATAATAACATAGAAATATGTCCTAAAATTTAAATGTCAGATAAATAAGATTATGACCATGGTTTTTAACCGAGGAGTCACAAATGAAAATTATAAATGTTATTCAGTAAGATGTTAAAAAATGTCTTATATAAAGATTAAATTCATTATAAAATTCATTGAAAAACTAGTAGGGTGCCTCGCCACTATGTATTATTTAATTTGAAACACATATATAATGAATTGAAAATTAATAAATATCAATTGTAGTATAAAAAGGATTGATATCCAATCCACGGTTTTTCAAAAGTGCTTAGAGACATTATCATTATGTCATTTTTATACAATAGAAAAGGAATATTGTTTCCATAAGTGTTAGTACTTGACAAAATAAATATTTTAAATTTCTATGTGAATATCCCATGAGATGAAATAGTTTTTGGTATTAAATAAAATCAAATACTAGAGATTTTTTTATAGAAAAGATAGAAAATTTGAGAAGTAAATTCAACTAATAACATGTATAAAATGATATTTTAGAAAATGATTAAAAGAGAGTGGAAATTGTATCCCATTAAAAATATATTAATTATAGTAGTGTGTTAATCTATTTTGGAAGGTTCAAATTATATTTGAAATTGGAATTCATACAACAAATATAGGGAAATGGAATTGAAAATAGAAGTATAGATTTACTTTACCTTGAAGAGTTAAACTAATTTCACGAGGAATGAAACTATGGGGGATTAAGGACACCTTAAAGTACTAAATGCGAGGTATAAACACCAGAAAATCATGCACGCTGTATTCTGAATGAATGGATATTATGAAATGGGTGGGTATTTAAAGACAAATATTATGATTTGTTTAATCATTTCTAAATAATTGTCCTAGAAATTTAGGTTGTATAAAATGAAAAACCATTGTCTTAACCATGGTCTTTTTCATGGTTTTAAAAATTTGGGATGTATTTTATTTTATTTTAAACCAAAATAACCAATCATAGATATTTTATTTATTATATCATAGAAAATAAATGTATCCAACAAATAATATTTTTAATTTTAATGTTTCCATTTTATAATTTTGAAAGTAACATATATTCTTCAAAACCTTCCAAAAATAATTAAATACATCATATTAATAAAATAACATATTTTTATCCAACTAATGGGTTAATTAAGTATTAATACATTATTAGACAATTAAAATTCCATTAATCATATAGGAAAATTGAAATAATATTTTTACCCTTTATAAGGAAAAATTGTATTTCAAATAATTTTCATAAATTCACCCAAACCTTATTTAAATTTGATGATTTCAAAATAATATATTATTTTATCATAGAAATTTTCTATGTATGATAATTATAAATTATAAATTTAAAAATTGTATTTATTAAAAAATTAGTGGGTTATGATACATTATCAAATATCAGTCAATTAAAAATTTGCACGGACACAATAAAATTAGATTAATAATTTATATATTAATTAATTTTTTATCATAATATTTAATTAATATAATTATTAATAATAAATAAATTTTTCATTAAAAATTGATATCCTTTCTGTTAATTAAAATTATTGTCTAAAAAATAAATTTAATGATTCATCATATATATTTTTAAAAAAACCAATTCTTAAAATAGAAATGATGGACTAAAAAATTATTGATACATTGTAATTACATAATAGTTAACTACTTACTCTACACATAACCCATTATAATATATTTTTATAACATAATGGTAAGGTGTGAGTTGATTATAGATTCATGGGGTGGGTCAATAAACATTGATTAAGTGGTAATTCCCACTAACATAAAATTCTCTCACAAGTGATTATTTTCAAGAATCACCTATTAAAGAATGAATTTTTCTTTGTCATGGTTTAATCCTAGTGATTCATTATCCCACCATTTTATGAAAAATATCATTCTTATGTCATGACTCTACTTGTTCAGTTTAGCTATTTCTTATCCATAATTATTTATCCTTTGTTATTTTAACTTAGTAAAATAATTTAGAATCATATATTTTTTCTAAGATTATAGATTATAATATTTATGTTTATAAATGATCATATTTTTCTAATAGTATTACAACAATTGAATCCATATGGTAAGATTTTCCTTTATAATACATAAATACTACTTCATTTTTATAGGCATTTAGATTTATTAAATAGAATGTTACAAAAGTTTACTCCAAAAATAAGTATCATTTAACAAGTATGGTTCGTTACCCCATGTTCAAGAATTATCCCACATGGGTTGAGAATTCCCCTCTAATGTAGTTCGGGTAGCCTCCTTGCATTACCATGGCTGGCCTCAATTTTTTTGTAGACTTCCATAAAAGGTGTTATCCAAATCAACCACATTTACCAGATAAAATATTACTTATAAACCATCCAATCAAACATACATAGTGAAAAATATAATAAATCCTAGATTTATTTTTATATCCTATAATAATATTACTAATGATATAAATGTTTATATTTAATTTCCTTTTTTCTTTATCTATATTAAATCTATCTTTATAGAAGTCAATATTTTCATAGTCTTTAAATTATATCATTTTTTATTCTCAAGAAATAATGAATTATTTCATGAACATGATCAATGACCCCACTAAATCAATACTTCTTTTTTATGTTTTGGAATATAAAGATCACTTCATCATAAAATTATCTTTTTTATTATTTTAAACTGTGTTTCACCATTGAAACAATTGTTTGACAAGACGATCAATTCAATAATCATCCATGATATAATTTCTATGACCATAAATGAACTAGCAAAATTTAATTACCGCATTATTTACCGTTTAATAATAGATATATTAACATTGATTTAATAAATGGATATCTTGAATACCTCAGAAGAATATATGATTTTTTTCATAGTCATTCATTATATTTACAATAATGAAATCATGATGTTTCACTTACCACCATTTATAATAAATAATACCCATTTAAATGTAAAACTCATACATAATGTGTGATTTTCAATATAGACCATTATTTTCATTTGAAATAGCATCGATGTTATATATAGATGAATATTACAGTATGTGAATCTATCCCCTTAGCCATTGAAATCATATAATTAGCATTCAATTCATCTTATTGAAAAAAATAAAACATTAATGGGAATAGTGTATCAACCCAAACTTATTAAATTTTCTATCAATCATTTCTCACTATGTTTTGAAGACTCAAGAATGATGTAGGAAACTAGAGGGTTTGATTTAGACAAAAATCATTAATTTAGAAAATGATCATGAACCCTCATTAAATGAGAACCCAAATACTTGTATTCAAGGGGTTATAACTTTTATTATCTTATGAAGACACTTAAATGAGGTAAAAAAAACTTTATAATAGTCATCATCATGAATCTCCTTCAACCCCTTCATAAGAAATTAATGGTCAATGAGAAAAATTAGTGGCATTAAAAAACCACCATTCATCAAAATTTCTTATGATAATGATAAATTAAATTACTAAACATTTATTTATCTATTGTTTTGTGATATGAAGGATTTATGATTTAAAAAGAAACAATTTTTTCCAATGAATGACCTTTAGGGAGATTTCAGAATGGTTAGATTTGATAAAAATGAAATAATTGATCTTTCGACAACATCATATTCTAATATTTTTCACCCTCAAGAGGAAAACACTGCACATCATCATCATAATGGTTAATATAATCAATATTGGATTTTGATATCTTATAGTATATTGAATAAACATTTATTAATATTTGTCATCTGTATCTTCACCAAGGATGACCTTCCTCAATACATGTTATTCAATATAGAATCTATAAGATCAACTAAAGATTATGTTTTATTTATCACAATTTTTTAGGATATGAAAATATATTTTTAATCATCAATTAAGGTGACCAAATAATATATTTTTTTCTATTCCAATTCATGATACATTCGACGAAGTTGACTTATTAATATTTACTATCAATGACAGACATCACTCAGAACTTCAATGGTTCACTCTATAAGAATATGGTTCACCATTAAATCCCCAAATTATTATAACTAATTTTTTATAAATATTTAGGGAATAATGTGGATCATTCATAACTACTTATTGTGATCATTAATGATGATATAGTTTTCTTAACGAAGATTCTCAATTTCCTTTAGTATTCATGATTTCACATATGAACTTCTTTTCTAAATTATGCAGGGAATCATTATCTATTAAAATTTATATATAAATTTTTTTGAGAACATTTATTTACAGCAACCTCCTTGGATGATGAATCCTTAACCCTATTAAGTACCTATTATTTTTTTGGTATAATTGTTAATAAATTCTTTTAATATATAAAAATTTATTAAATCATTCATAAAAAACATATTTATCACAAGAGATTACATTTTTATGAACCTATAATGTAATTTATCTTCATCATTTGTTTTTTTAAGTCACCTGATTTAGATTTGGAGTATCCTATTTTCCAAATTTATTCGTAATCACATGACAAAACATATAACATGGAATTTGAAATTTTTTAATCAAGATTGGATACACCATATAAATATTCTAACTTCGAACCATCATATGTGTTTATTTGGTCGAAGCACTTCTCTTTATCATCTTTCATTTAGAATCCTATTTCTTATTACTATTCCTCTTTCTAAAAATTTAATTTATATTATTAACAATTTTTCTTATGAGGATTCTTATACCTTCATTATCCAATTTTGTAGTCATAATTTGTCTCTAATTCATATATATGTTTGAATGATTATGCAACATTATTGTGAAAATAATCATTTAATATATCATATATATTTTTATCTTTTTCATTTTGGTTTGTAGTATAATGATTTCATATAAATAATATATATATTTTTTGGTATTCCTCCACCATGATATGGGATCCATTTTCAATTTGAATTTATGTAATTTTATAAACAAAATAGTTTATGTTTCCTGAATATTATGTGATACCAACAATGAATATAAAATTTTATTAATCAAATTTAATCACTGTGTTGTTTTGTGAATTTCATTACAATTTTTTTGATATTTATGGCCATATAGGTTCTATATTCCTTTTTATATACATTTTAGTATTTTTTTTATATGCTTCTTATCACCCTTATTCATGTATACTAGTTTCTGATTTTACCAAACCACACTTGAAAAATTCCATCTTTTTCCAATTATAAATCTCTTTGAAAATTTCATTTATTCCTTGGATTACAATCATAGTATTGAGAATACAATCCTATAACATAAAAATGACCTAATTATTGGGGATGTATTCTTGATTAAAGTAATTGAGTCTATGTATACATGTAACTATGAATTAAAATGGGTTCTTGGTAGGATTGGAATAATTAAATGTGGTTTGAAGAGTTAAATTAATCATGGGATGAAAACTAAACTATATGAAATTTACATGACATGTAAATAATTTACCCATCATGTTAGGTTTAATGGATCTTAATAAAATAAATATAAGGTGAACATTTTTTAGTGAATTCCATAAACCTATTTATGCATTGTGAAACCATGTTACAGGGTTAGTAAAATTCCCAAATGATGTTTTAATTATTTTATACAGATTAAATTTATTTTATTTTTTCAATATATCCTCTCCTCCAGACCTTAGATAATTATCCAGTCAATTTTTGGAATCCAACATTTCTTAAATGCAATTAATTTGTGTAATAAATACCTAGAATGTTCTTTTGGTTTGCCTTCTTCCTTCTCTTCTTTCCTCCAAAACATGTTGAGGAAAAATACTATGGGAAAATACATTTTTTCCCTATATCATTTTTCATGTAGGATCCTATTTTTAATTATTCAACCGATCACCCTCATGGGATTTGGAAATTGGACTCATTTTTGAATCATTGGTTATTCATTGAAGCCTAAATATCTACCCTTAAGTTTGAGAATTTCTATGTTTATAATATATAATTATTTCTACATCATTTCATATGCCCAAATTAATTAAATAATTAAATAATATTGTAACATGAATTTTCTTTGTTTCACATATCTTTTCAATTTTTCTAATAGCCTAAAGTATGATTTAGCATTACATGTAAACTAGAATGATTTAATATTGTTAAATATATAAATAATGTCTTATTACATGTTGATATAATATTTAATAAATTTTAATTGAATTTAAAAATTTTATATGATGGAATAATAAATATTATAATTATTGACTACTTATATATTATGTGATATTGTTATATGAATGATTATTTATATGATTTGTTTTCTATGATGGGATTCTTATATAACGAAAAATTCCTAAGAACTTGCACATGGATATATTGTAATGAAGATAGTGAGGAAGCTCAGTTGAGTCGAAGAGGTAAAACATATAGTGAGTGGGATATTTCTAGTCTAATTTTGTAATTCCTTTGGTGATCCAACCCGGATTTCTCATAACATTATACAATTCGTTTATGGTTATTGTTGGCCTGGTTGTATGACATGCTCATTGATATTTAATCGTGGTGTAAGTGATGTTTATTAACTATTTTTATATGGTTGTGGATGGAATGTTTTTATGACATGATCATAGATATTATGGAATGGAACTAATTATGGTTATTCTCATTGGTTATGTGGTTGTGGTAGGCATGATCGTAATACATGCTATGTAATATTTCTTCACAAATTCAAAGTATGTTATTGTATTTATTTAATAGTCTAAATAATTAATATATATGTTTATCTATTTATATTCTACACTTAATGTCAAATAAAATTAGACATGGTGGTTTCAACGTAATTATTTATACTCATACCCTATTCGAGTTTCTATTTGTAAGTAGATAAAATTTTAAGTTTGTAGGTTTGGATAGGGGAAAGAAAAATTATATTGATTTCTTGTTTGTTTTTAGGATAAAGTTTTTATATGGGACTGTCAGGGGAATTAGGACCTATAAAATTGATCCTTTTATTTGAGTCGGCCAGTCATTTAATGTATTGTTTTATCATATCATTTATCTGTATTCCATAACATCGTTACTGTGATAATTTTCTATTTATTGTATTAATAATTTGGATTTTATTATTATCTTCAACAATATTTTACACTAATTATTGATGTTTAATAATTAATAATCTCATTTTAAATAAATTTTCATGCCAAGTTGGTACAGTCTCCCTACTATAAAATCAACACCCTGGCTGTTACTCGGTAGAATGTGTCATTTGCGGTGGTATTCATGAGGTCTTGTAACAAACCCATTTCTAGATACATGAGAGACTGACAGGATGTGGGATGTTGAAAATTTGTATGAGATCAAAAGGTTCTATTATCTTTTACATTATTATTTTGGAATGGTAGAATGGAGACTATTATGTGTCAACACAAGGAAATGGTATTCTTCATGGGAGTTGATATCCCATGTATGAGGGAAAATCAGAGAACCAAAGAACGTGATTATTGTTTCTGATGTGTCCTTGTTATAGTTGATGTTATTTTACCATGGGTGATTCACTTGTCATGTAAGGTTGTTTCTTATAATTATTATATCTTACGGTTTATAATTATGTAATCATATATAATGTGATACTAATAAACATATCATAATAGGAAAATATGTATATATTAACATGAATTACTCTTTATATGGAAATATTTATTTTCTCATGTGATATATACATGACTGCTAAACTGTAATATGAAATATTTGATTCACTAGATAAAATAATATCTGTTTGTTTTGTGCTGAAATACATGTATTACATGTCTAGTGATAAATTATTTAGTTTTTATATTATTTAGCCACTTTTTATATTGAACTTGTTTCAATCCAGTTCTATACGGTTTATGTTTTTCTTGTATACAAAATTCCTCCTCTCAATATTTAACATGAGCATGAGAAGTGTTGAAATCAACACACTCATAATGTAGTTGAACTTGAACTTCATCTTGTTCCTGAGTTACCTATGGATTTTAATCATTACAAGAACATGTTTAGGGTCATATGGACCATGGAAAATAATAATGTACATATCATTCCTTTGATGTCTATGTTGGAAAAAGGGTTTCAAAATCAACATCCTCCTATATTTAATGGGAAAGGGTGACCCAAGGAATCCCTGTTCTAGGTTGAGTCAGCCCATACAATCCTAAATAATACTAAGACACCCACATGTAGGAGGGTGAAGCATACTGACTTTATGTACCATGGACCATACAATATTTTGGGGGATAATCATGAAGAAAATCGTAATTTCAATAATATATCATGGAAGGAATTTGGGATGAAGTTCTTCATCTATTTAAATTCTTCTTGTTTAAGGAATGAAAGGTATCATGATTTCATGGATCTGATGTATTAGGGTTTTTCATTTTTAGACATTGATAGACGCATTAATAACCTATTGTGGTTTTCACCATCTATAGGAGCAGATGATATCTCTAGGTTAAAGACATTTCCATTATGGACGTCACTATGATATCGTGTCATAGTAAATTGTATTTTTTTTATGAATATTTAATGATTTGATGAATCAAGAACACATCAGAGAAGGGAGTCTGAGATGGGCTCTAGGAAGTGTCCAAGCTATATTAGCAAGGAAATGATGAAGTTATTATTTGATTGGAAAATGTGTTATTTTAAATGATTACACTAAATATATAGTGGGAAGAATAGTCATAGTAGTGGAAATCTATATCATGATCTTGTTCCATTCTATTGTTATCAGTGCAGTTTGTTTTGTCATGACCACCCACAACGTACTCACACTCAATGTCTAGTGTCTTATCTGTGGAATACTTGGTCATATTCATAGTTTATGTTCAATATATTCAGAAATGAGTGGTGTAATCTGATTAAAAATAACTAGAATAAAGAAAGTGGATCATCTATACCTCATCAGGATGGTAAATGTTGTTCCATAGGTTGTTGAGGCTGAATTAGGGGACATGTTATCCAGGTTCATGAGAAACAGTAAGAATAAATGAAAAAATCTCATCATAGTTTTACTGGTTCCTATAGAATAATGAAACGATAGTTTAAATTTATGAATAATACTCTAGATAATGTGGATATAAGTTACTATATCATTAAAAGTATGATTCTAATATAATCTACCATATCATGTGTTTTGTTTCATACACGGGCATCACATTATTTTCTATTTTCTATTTATGATAAAAATTAATTCTGTTTGTGGATACATTGGATGGTATTTTAACCAATGTCTCACTTTTGGGAGTTATTCATCAAAATATCAGATGTTTTATAGTTTGTTCTCTATATAATGGTAGCTATAATTTATCTTCGGAACCAGTCATACTGAAAATGAAATTCATTGACTCAATTCATTATATAAATTGATTACTTTTATACTATTCTCATATGGAAAAGTAAATAAGTATTTTACCTTTATATACTCTTATGGAATTATAAATTATCAACAGGGTGTCTGGGATCATCACATTGGTCTTGTGAGGAAAATTTATTGAATATTTGATAGTTTTATAGATAAGATATCCATTAATTCTCTAGATAATTATTGGATGAATCAGGATTCCATTCCTCTAGTGCTAGAACAATATTTCAATTTTTTCCATGAAAAGTTATCTGAATTAACACTGGAGTGATAGTTTGAGTTAATGATCATGTTTATGTATAAATAAGAGACAATTTATAACCCATCATACTGACTAGAACCTGTAGATCTTAGGGAGTGGATGGTTTTGTTGGATGTTCTATAATCAAAAGGTTTTACATGGTTGAGTATATATCTGTAATTCATCTAGTTCTCTTATACAAATAGGCTAATAAATTGTTTCACTTATGTTAGTATTATCATATAATAAACCAAATGGTGGTAAGGAAGTAGTGTCATCTTTTTAGAACTGATGATCTATTTGATTATTTGAGAGGGGTCAATAACTTATTCCCAATTGAATTGAGATCAGGATATCATCAGTTATTTTTGGGACAATCAAACATATCACATACCTTTATTAAGAGAGGTTCTTTCTTTTCTTAATTTATAGTTGTGTCCTTTGGGTTGACTAATGTGCATACTGTATTCATAGGCTCAATGAATAGTATTTTCATCCTTTTATATAAAATTTGGTTTTGGTTTTATTTGATAATATCATAGACTACTCCATGTTAGTATAAAATAAAATCAAACATATTTTCATTGTCCTATGTAATATTGATATAGCATCTTCTATACACCAACCCCACTAAATAAGGTGTCTAGATAAGTAAATATCACTTCCCTGTCCATTTTATATCAGAGGAAGAAGTGTTACTAGAACCTGAGTAATTCACAGCTATTGTATTGTCGGATCACCCCAAAAATGAGTTTCAAATTTTG
The DNA here is from genome assembly GCA_963277665.1 of Viscum album. Classification (NCBI taxonomy): domain Eukaryota; kingdom Viridiplantae; phylum Streptophyta; class Magnoliopsida; order Santalales; family Viscaceae; genus Viscum; species Viscum album. Next base: position 6,829,855 of record OY728148.1, on the reverse strand, counting down.
ACAATTCTAGATTTAGTAGGTTATTACAAGTGTTTTATATAAGATTTATCTTATTTGGTATCACTAATTTCATGGGTGACCCATAAATGAGTGATGTTTATTTATTGTGATGATTTAAAAATATCATTCTATGATTTGAAAATAATTTTGAGATCCATATCTATATTATCATTACCTTTTGCATGTTATCCTATACTATGCATGATAATTCATTTTTATTTGGACTCTTATCATTTATAATAATATAGGGTCATGTGGTTGCTTATGGATCTAGATAGATGATACTACATGAGATGAAATACCCCACTCGTGATCTAGTGTTTGTGGTATTGGTGAAATCCCTATCTAATAGGTGATTGTTTTTTTGTATACATGGATCACAAAACCCTCAGGTAAATTATTTCATTATGATACATTAACATAAAATAGAGGAAGTGTATCATGTGTTTATAGTCTTTCACATTATAATTTACATTACCCTAGGAATGGGAGATTAATTTTTTGACCCATAAATCTGAAATAAATTAAAAAATACAATACTTGAATTTTTTTATCCATGGTGGATAAATTCACTCATTGCATAAATGAATCATGATGTTCAACAATCTCATGTCTAAGATTCTTTAACATTGAAATCAATTATTCCCTTTATTTTGGTCTGGATAAAGATGGATTAGTTTCCAGATCTGCAATGCTAAGTTCTTTGTGACTGGATATACTGTGGGGATATTCCATCAGGATTGTCACATAGTAGAGGGAATTGTCTTCATTTCTATGTTCAGGTGAGTAATCCAATAAGATTCCATGAAGAGCAAACAAGGAAGTTCAATTCTTCAAAATGGGTAGTATATCTGAAGATTAACAATGATATTTCATGACTTCTTTAGATAGTACTGGTCATAAATAATGAAAAAGGATGTTTAAATTATCATGGATAAATGCATCACTACTCAGTACGTGAAATTTGAGAGTCATATTCATGTTATGATTTTACATACCTTACCCATTCAAAATTGGAATTGGTATGATATCATAAAAGATATTGTAACATGATTACCGAGTTCGACCCATCAAAATGATAATTTATGTGTTTTTTGGATTGAATGAATAAGTTATCACAATTAATGCCTATTAGGTAATAATTTATATTTGAAGGCATTGGAAATATTTACCTGTGTGAGGTTGTTCGATTGTACGGTCTTATGAGGAGTATCATTTCATAACGATATCCTTGTTTCACAACAAAATTCTAGTAAGGTATTCAGATTGAATTAGGATATAAATTTATCTTAATCATAACCTATCATCCATATACTGATGTTCAATTTCAGAAGACTATGCACATTGTGCATCGTATTCTTTATGCTTGTATTTTTTATTTTTGGGGTTCATATGTAAAAAATAGAACATGTGGAGTTTATTGTAATAATTGATTCTAGGAATTGATCTAAATGTAACATTTTGATACTCTTTATGGAAGGTCATTTCATCATCTTGTTTGTTGGTTGGATGTAGGTGAGTTAGCACTCGTTTGTCTTAGTCACATGCAAGAGGTATTCAAACATGATTAGTTGATCAGATACCATTTGGTGACCATGAAATATAAGATGAAACCATATGATATCCAACGAACATGTCCTATAGAATTCAAGGTCTGTAATCATGTTTTCCTTTGTCTTTTCCAATTTTAGGGTAATGAAATATCTGAAATCAAGGAAATCTAATGCACAAGTTCATTGGTCCATTGGCAAGGATCGGTCCAGTGGAAAACCCATTAGACCTTCAATAGTTTTATAATTCCATGCAGGATGTGGTCTATGTTTTGAAACTAAAACTATATTATATAGACTATTCCTATATGATTGGAAAATAAGGTGTTGAGATTTTTGATGATGCATCCATTTTAGGAGTGTCCTGTGTGGGTTGTGGATAGTAGTGAGAATAAAATATGATGTAAGACTCTACTATTGTTTAAAGTGTAGTGGTAGAATGGGTTTGTTCAAGAGAATATCAGGAAATGGAGCCTAATATGAACACAAAATGTCCAAACAAGTTCATCGAGACCTTTCAGTGACACATAGAGTATCATAAAAACGTGCTATTATATATTGGTAATGTTTTAACATACCATAATTTTTATATATGATTCTTTTTTATATTTTCATCATAGCTAGTGGGATAGACCTTTTCAAGGATAGAGGAATTTATTGATAAAATGACCAAATGATCAGGGGAGTATGCCTTTTTTAATTTATGAATTCTATATATAAATGAAAAAAATTGTTAATTTGGGGTGTTGGTGGGTTGAGATGCCTTAAATGAGTTGTGGAGAGTCAAAAGAATAATGGTTTGAAAAATCAATTGAACAGAAATTAACCATCATGTAAAGGGTTATATATCATGGAATGTCTCATGGGTTTTAATAAAACAGATTTAAGAAATAGTTTATTAGTGATTACCATGAAGAACAATTACACAGAGTGAAACTATGTTACACATTAAGTAAACAAATAACCTTCTAATTAAAAAATATTCTGAGGAAGAAATTTGTTCTATTTAACTACATCTCTTTTCCTTTTAGACGTATGGAATTCTCCATGAGAGTTTATGGTTTAGACATCCCTTCCAGATGTATTATTTCTATCATAAATCTCTACGATATCCTTCTTGTTTGGTTTATTCCTTCTCTACATTTTTCTCTTTCCTGTTGTGATGAAATCCATTGTCCAATTACATTGTTGATTTTTATGTTGATAATTTTTTATCTAAGAGCCAATTTTCAATCATCTACTAAATATTTATCATCAGTGTTGGTGGTTGATGTATCTTATTATTTTTTCTTAAATGTATGTGTACTAAATATCAACCCTTTGGTTTGAATATTTCTATTTTTACGGAATATCATGATTGATTCCTCATTATGGCCCCAAAATTAAATAAATAAATGACTAATATTATCCTCTAAATTTCGTTGGTTTCAAGTGGAATTATTATCAAATAATGGATTAAATTATTGTTTATCATGGAATTTAAACATGGGATATTACTTGTCATATAATCCATAACTTTTGGCTTAATTATTTTTGATATAAAAATTATTCAATTTTGAAATAAATTGAAATTTGTAATATGATGTAATTATGTAAATTCACAAAATAAACTATTGAGATAGGATTTGATAAATTGAAATGCATTCTATATAATTGAAATTGGGTTCTATGTTGATATTCATATGTATGGGGTAGTCCCAGGAACATTCACACATATACACTATAATGCTGATATTGTGCGACCTCAACACAGTTCATGTAAACATGGTTGTAGAGAGAATGATATACCCAGTACCACCCTATAATGATTATTAGTAATTTAATCGTATTTTTTATTGTGAATATTCTATGGTTATCTGTTTCTGTATGGAATGGTTTTATCATAAGATCAGTGATATTATTTCATTCCAATAAATCAAGTTAGGCACCATGGTTATATTTTTGTGGTTGGAATGTTTGTAATACATGATCAAAGAAACTCTAGCTTAAAGCCAAATCATGTTATTCAACTTCAATATATGTTTTTGGTAGGCATAAAATAAATACATAGTCATATATAATTTTGCATGAAGATGAATCATGTACTTTTATTAATTTAATTTTTCAATTAATTAATATTCATGGTTATCACTTTATTGCATACACCTATTATGAAATTAGTTTGTTTAAAAATGGTGGACTTATTCTGAAAAGATTAACTGAAAGCATATTGAGGATGTTGTTTCGCATAAAAGAACATTTCATGGATGTAGGTTTGGATATATGAAAAGGATCTTATTGTTAATTTCTTATTGAAAATGGTGATATATTTTGGAAATGGGGCCAATATGAGGATCAGGACTAGAGAATTTCATTCATGTATTTGAGTATTGATGTCTTTTCATGTTTTTATCTAGCATGTTGTTTAGATACAATCCATCACATCATTACAAGGTTTTTTATCTATTTATATGATTAATTAGTGGGAATTTATTATTGTATTTCACATTGTTTTACTCTTATTATGTTAATTTTATTATTAATTGTTTTTTCTAATATTAAACTACATACCATTGGGTATAGTCTCCCAACTATACTATACACAACCTCACGACTAGTTGGAATACTCTGGCACATATGGAGGTAATCTTGAGGTCCCATACAAACCCTTCCTAGGCATGTGAGTGAGTCCCATATTGTGGGATGTTACAAAACTATTAATGGATTAATATTTTGAAAACTATAATATATGATAATATGTATTCTACATTTATCTTTAAACCTACTATAAATAGATCATTAAATAATGTCATGATCATTAAATTGCATGTTGATGTTCATTTAATAGTATTAACCTCTAGATACCACTGAGAGGTATTAGTAACATTATCAATAATTTGAATATACCCTATATATTACTTTTTATGATATTCAAACTAATATCCCAATTAAATTCATTTTATATTGAGGTTGAATTTTTGATATTCAGTCATAATCTTCTTCTCTTCATTAGCCTCCTTCACTATGTTAGATTCAACCACATTTATTCTATGTTTTTCTAATAGATGTAATGTTTTTACCATCTTTAAATTTTCATCCAATTTTAAATCCCAGATATCATTGATTTCATTATGTTTATCTCTATGTGCATAGATTAATTCTTCCCCATTAGCAATATCACTCACTACAAGGAATCATTTTGATGAAATTTTTATATCTTCTTATTTATTTCATCAATGGAACTAACCAATTTGGAGAACATTATAAATTCAAAATAAACATTTTATACCCTAATACAAAAAAATATTCATATTTTATATGTTATGGGATATATTACCGGATAAAATAAATAATGAAATAACCTGATAAACTATTTCAATGAAAAAACTATTCATAATACCAGTTAATATATAAACGGATATATCTCTATTTTATATTGATCACCATCCCAACATGTTTTAGAATATTAAACATTAATATTATATAAAAGAATATTTTCAAAATCCACTTCACCATTTTAATGTATTGATTCACATGATTGTTTATTTTTTCCCTTCTCCATGGTAGAAAATTGATACACGTTCTAATAAATTCCATGAATGATATGTCTTCATTATACTCTATGCATGGAGATATTGATAGTGCCTCTTTTATATATAATTGGGATCTATTCTTCAAATTACAATTTCGATTCATTATCATTCTTCATGGTCTTGGTAGAAATAGTTTTCTACATAATGATAAATTAATCTCAACTGAATATATATATTTCCTTTTAAATATATTATTTAATGTAAAAAATTTAACATAGGACAAATATAATGTAGAGAATATAATAAGGGACAACCTTCTATGTGATATGAATAGTGTGGATAGAATTGAGATATAATAAAAATTGAATATTGGTTTGAATTCACCATGTATAACATTATTCCATTTACATATTACACATGAAAGGATCTATATTTTCATATTACCTTTTTCTTAAGACATGAAGGAATATGAAATTATTAAACTATGAACACTGAATGTTAATAAGAATAACTACACAATAAGAGTTAATAGTCTTAGGTATGGTGCATAAAAAATAAACTACACAAACCATACATAAAAATAATTTTATATTGGTTATAGTAAGAAGGTAATAAGCATTAATTTTCAATCAACAATCCTCAATGGATTGTTTTTAAAGGCTTTTCTAGTTTTTTATGAATCATCGTAAGATAGTATTCACATTATATATTTCAAATGTACATAAATTATGAAACAAAACAAATGATACTCTTATTGGATTCTAAATAGATGATTTGATCTTTTACTAACTTCTCCATGACATTATTACTTGCACAACATTATGATAATGACGATTTTTAATCTGTATAGTGAAAACCTTAATATTAACAATATTTTTTTTAAATACTCTAGTCACAAAAAATAAAAATATGTTGTCGAAAGATAATATATGTGTTTTTCCTCCAACCAAATGAATATTTTAGATCTATTAAGAATGTAGTAAAAACTCATTTATTCCATTTTGTACAATAATTTTTTGGAAACACTAGTATTATAAAAATCATAATTACTTATTAAAAAAATGACATGTCATATCATATTTTTAAATCCTTGAATTTTTTATTTATCAATTATATCTTATTTGAAATCTGATAGACAACAACAAAACAAAACAAACCATGATTATGTATACTTTTACTTTTAAACCTGCAGTATACTTGTGGGTATGAATTTAATTAACAAAATTATGATCTAAAACAATATTTCATTCAAAACAACCATGTACTGATTAATTTTAATAAAATAATCATACAATATTTTGTATAGTCTTTTGACCATCAAATTATGATTTTATCAAAAATGTTTTTATTATTTTTTTAGTCAAATATAATAAATATTTAATATAAAATTTTATACTTTATTTGAAAAAATTATCCTTCATTTTTTATATCATAATAACTACATTTTCTTTTTGTGAACTTTTTGGATTTTTAGGAAACAATTTATTTTTCAGTGAATTGTCAAAAAATAATAATTTTTGTAAAATGATCATTTTTTGGATAAATTATGAAATGAAAAATTTAAATTATATTATTAAATTTATTTCAATGTAAATTAAGTATTATTGATTTAGATTTAATGTAAATAGTTACATCAAAATCACCATTATACTAGATTTTAGAATATGTTTTTTATCCATAGAAACACACTTTCTTGGAAACATTATTAAATTCATAATGTTTATATATTATAATTAATAAAAATGAGCCCTAATGTGGAATTATTTAAATGTTATTTTCATATTATATATAAATATTTATTAAATTAAAATTAGATAATAAAAGTTACTTCTTAATGTGATAACATAAAATCATCTTCTCCATGACAAATTCATTTTTTAGGAAACTGCATTCCATTATGATTAAGAGTTTTATAAGAAACTAAATTATTAATCCTATATCAATTTATTTTGATAAAATAAATTACATATTTTTAGTCATTATAAATAATATTACATAATATTTTGAACTTAATATTTTAATAATATGAATAATAATCATAGTAAATATATATTACCCACGAAAATAAAAAATATGATAATTTAGTGTAAAAATAATTCAACAATGACTAGAAAAAATTTACCATAAGAGAATGAAAACTTATATATTCATTTGAAATATATTGTTTATTAAATTTTTTGGTCATTTTATAAATTATTATATAATTTTTTTATAAAAATAGATTATTAATGCGTCAAAACACAAATTGTATTTGGGGTAATCTAATGTTTTAATCAAACACATATTTTTAATTAATAACATTTTAAAATAATTAATAATTCTATTAAATATCATTATTATATATTATATATAAAATATATAGAATAATGTGATTTTAAAAAACTCATAATTATTTTTTATAGTTGACCAAAAACTATTATTTTTAAAAAAATCAATATAGCTCTATAAAGAGTTATTCATGAATTAAAAGTTCAAATTAAATTATTTTTAGAATTATGTGGATAAAATAAATACTATTTTTTTAGTCATAATATAAAAAATATCCAACTTGTATTTTTTTAATATATTTCGATATTGGTTAATTTTTTGGTGAAAATTAAATACGGTATAAATATACGTCGTGTATTATGACCTCATAATGACCAAACATTGATGTATTAATTAATATGAAGTGTTTCCATGAACTAATATATGGTACCCATTTAATATATTATGTTTCTAAATTATTTTATTAATTTTATTAATCCATTATGAACCCTAAAAACCACCTATGATATTTTATGGTTTTAAAATTATTTCATTATAAATATCACTCAATTCCACATCACTAAGTGTAGAATATTAATTTCTTCCCATGGATTTATGAAACAATTAAAAACATTAATATTTGGATTAAAAAATATATAAATATAACGAGATGGTTTGTGGTTTTGATCATATTTTTATATAGAGTAAAAAATTTATTCTTGGTTAATAATAAAGAACTCCACTATAATTCAAAATATAAACCCACATATTCACCCAATTATCATCACTAAAACATTTTCTTTCACATAATTACACTACCATAACCATTCTCTTGAACAAAGAAGTTTCATAAAATAACCCAATTATAATCTCTAAAAATTTTGGTATCACCCAATCAATTTAAGGGATTAGTCTCTTCTTTTATTCAAGAACCTATTTTATTTTATGCTTCTTAATTTCAAATGTTTTATTAGGGTAAGTCTCACTTCAACCATATAATAGAATGATTTATTTAAATTTTATTATAAAAAAATATCTCTATCATTATTAACTCACATAAACCATTATGTTCATTATTTATACTTTTGAAATTCCCTGATAATTTTCGTACCCAACAATACTATACTTCTCTTTGTATGCCATCACTATTAACAAACATGGGCATTATAATTGAAAAAATTATTATTATGTAATTCAATGTATCCATTAAAAAAATTCATTATATATGAATTATATTTTATTAAAATATGATCATAAATTTATTTATTTAGATGGAGTACTTATGAATGTACATTATATTAATGTGAAGGGTCTAGAGGAAATTATATATTACTCCAATAAATTGCGAAATATTTTAGTATCAAAATACAACAAACAAGTAATTAGTTAGATAACCTAATCTATCAGGGTAATTTTTAACACTAGGTTATTATTTATTTGTAGTTTTTCTTGACCAATGATTATAATTTCATGTTTAGAGTTGTTTCTTTGTTCCCACGATGCCTATATGTCACCATATAATAACTTGTTTTGTTTTTCATATTTATGATCCTCATTCATTTTTTGTACCATTCAAATTTTTATTGTTTACGATATAAAACTGTTATCATTTTTTTATTGGATTATATTCCATTATTGGTCTTTATAGATCACAATTTCATATGTATGTTACCATGTTCTCCAGGACCATTTTTGTGAGTCAAATATTATTATAATTATGTTTTGTATGATTTCAGTTATGATTATGTATCCCATATTCATAATGTTATTTTAAGTAAAAATTTACCAAATATTCTAAACATGTTGATATTATTGTTTTTATTATGTGTATTTTTTTGTAAAATACGTTGAATTATGGTGTAATAAAGACATAATATTTTATAGTTGTTATGAAAAGAAATATTTTTTTTCTAGGACTAGAGATTAGAATACTTTTGAAAACCCATTAATGGTAGGAATATATATATATATATATATATATATATTATTTTATAGATAATTTTTTCCATGAAAACACTTATTTCATTTATAATATATGTAAATGTGGATATGGAAAAGATATACCAATAGGTGACACTAAAAAACAAAACAGTAGTGTAGAATAGATCGGGAATCAGTGCTTGATAAATTGAATTACCTCACACCAAGAATGAAACTACCATGGAATGTGATTATATTAATTCACAATCTCATTATGAACAATTATTATGGGAATAAATACTCCAATTAGATTCTATGTTATGTAATAGAACATGTAGAATATAAAATGTAGACATTCCATTAATTAGTTAAGAAAATAAATCTTTGTTAGTTATTATAGAATTAATTTTATTTTCTTTCAAGTTATGTGAGTAAAATTTTAAATTTTCCAATAATTAATTTTTATTTTCTTCAGTTCAATGACACCAAATAGTAAGAACCACGTAAAAAAAATCTGATGGTTGTGTAATGAATGACCATAAAATAGGCCAAACATAAATGTGGACCAGGTATGACAAATTTTTATTTTGAAAAACTAGCTATAAAAATAAGAATTATCATCTTTAACATAGTTGAATTTATAATTCTATCAAAGAGGTGTGTAAAAATCTCTAAAATAAGATTATCTGATAATATTTTAAATTAATGATGATTCGTTTTTCCTCATGTCACAAAGGTGGAAAGAGACAACAAAAGAAATTCCACAAAAGAAACTTATAGTTGTTTAGTATGTGGAATAACTATATATAACATAGTTAGTTTACAAACTAATTAAATTATGAGTGTGATATATGGGAATAAATTACATCTATTATAACCCATTATTATTAAATGTCTAATGTTTGGATAATATGGTAAATATCTGAGTCAATTCCCAAATAAAATGTTTTAATCCAAGACTAAGGACCTTTGATATGCTCATCATTTCTGAATAATGATTAAATTGTTTATGTATTGGTATTTTAGTGTTATGTAGAAGAATTCATATACTAATGATATTATAGTTAAAAAATAGTGAAACATATAATCCTTGATGCATAATATAATTTCATTTATTATTTTAATCATAAATTGATTAGTTCCAATAACATATAATTGTTATTTAGTGATAAATTTAATTTTTTAGAAAACACATGTTGGATAGATAGCACATAATAGTTTCATGATGTTTGGATAAACCAATTGATTTCATGGATTATATGTCCAATTATATTATATTAAATTAATGATACCACATTTGGAGGATTCTGTGTTGGAAAATGAAAATGATTGAGGATGTTAGGGGAAACATATTATAGGATCAAATATATATTTTTTAATTTTAATGTGATTAATGATTTTTCATGAGATTTATTATTTTTATAGAGGTATTTATAAAAAATAAAATTAAAATAATGTATTATTTGTGAATAATGATCTTATATTTTTGGAAGTGTAACTTGAAGGGTATGATATAACTATGTAGGTTAAAATATATTTAAATGTAATAGTTAATAAAGTTATTTGGGATATTGGATTATTTATTTAAGGAATGAACAATGACAATCCATTAAAAATTATTTGTGAATTTTGGATGTTAATGTATTATGTTCTATTAATTTATTTATGATACATTTTGATAACAATTTTGGATTTAGAAAAAACGTAATTAATAGTATTTTATTCATTGGTCGATTATGTGATACGTTTAATGATTATTTTAGTACTTTTTGAATAAAATAATTCATAACTATTACTAATAATTTGTAGAACAATATTATATTGTTGTTTATATTGATTAGTGGATGAAATTATAATTTTCAAGAAACTAAATTTTTTAATATTCCTAGTCTAAATGATAGATTTATTCATTAACAATAGAAAATGAGTCATGAACAACAAGAATTTCATAATATTAAATATTTTTTCACCAACATAGAATTTATGGTTTTGTGGTCAATAAAATATCCCCGAACATTTAATATATTACTATATTCTATTTTATTGTCATTACTATCTATTTCTGTCTATGTTTTTACATCCCATTAATGATATATAACATTGAATCTTTGTTATTTAATGACCTTCGTACTTACCTTTCTCTCTTTTAAAGTGGATACATTGTTAACCGTTTTATCAAAGTCTTTTTTAAATAAATAGATTATAATGATTGAAGAAATATCTTAAAAATATCATATTATAATTTTGAGAAATATATTTTTAAAATTTTGGAATTATTGTAAAGCCACAAAAATTTAAAATAACAAATTATATCTGACCATGAATGTGATATAAAACACTGAACAGAAAAATCATGATTTTATTAACATGGCCATTTTTTCCTATCCTTTAAAATTATTTGTTTGGATAGTTTTTAATAAAAAATTAAAAATATATATATTTCCAACTGGGCATAAATTTAATGATAATTTCAATGTAATCGATGTCACAATTGTTTCATATGTCCATTGTTCATTGAAATACATTTCTTACAAAATGATTTTTATTTCATTCTCCAGAAAATGAAATAAAATTATTTTATAGAATATTTAGAAAATTTATTTGATAAAAATAATGATATTTTTTTATATCAGTATATTTAAATAATATTAGGGTAGATGTTCTGTGATTTTTTAGAAAATATTAATTTTCAATCATTAGTGTAAAATACATATTTAAAAAACAATAACAATTACATTGATAAATTAAGTAATTTAAAATTCAAATTATTATTTTAATTTTATTTCAAGGTAAAAAAAAGTATTCATGAGTTATATTTATCAAACTAATTATATTTAAATCATCATTACATTAGATTTTGTAAGATGTTTAATTTTAGTATTAAGAATTCCTTTTGTGAAAACTTTTTAAAAATGAATAATGTCTATCTAATAGAATTAATTGAAATAAACACTGATATGGAATGAATTATAAGTGATTCTTATGTTATATATCTACATTTATCTATAGAAATCAAAATAAATTTTTTTAATATTAATAGACTCCAATTAAATTCATCTTTTCTGTGAAATATTCATTTATATTAGAAAACTAATTTACATTACCCTTGAAGTTTCTATATGAGAATATATTATTATACATATATTAATTGATTCTCTCAAATTAGCTTCTAAATTTGGAATCATGATAATTATTATTAGTTATAATAACACCATAATTTTTTATTAATTGGAATAGAAACCACAATAAATATATATTAACACGGTAAAAGAAAAATATGGTATGTCAAGGTAAAATTAAAGTTTCGAGGGCTAAAAATTGATTAACGATGTTTCTATGAATATTTTATTTAAAAATTAAATATTTTAATGTTGATATATTTTTATAATTGTATATAAAATATTAAATAATTACTTTGAAAAATTTTACATTCTTTTGATGTGATAAATCATTAATTTTTGAAGATAGAATCATTTCACAATTAATATCGATTATTTTTTTAAAGAGTGGAAGTTAAAATATTTATCAAATATTTTGATATAAGTGAAATATTATTTTTTGGGATAATAATTTAGAAATTTCCCAATAGTTATTTATCAATACATGTATGAAACATTAGAATTTGGGGGTAAAATTTAAATACTTTTTAAATATATAGTGTACATTGTGATATTATAATGACTCAAATTTGATATAATAAATTATATAAAGGGAATCCATAAACAAATAAATGTATTACCTTTATGAAAATGTGCTTCAATTCTATTTTATTAGTTTAATAATGTCTTTATTAACCCTCAGAAACCATTATTATTATTTATGGTTTTAAAATCAATTCATTATAAACAAAAATCACATCGACATGCCAAACAGAAATGTTATAATAATTTATTCCATTATACAGAAAATTTAATTTAACCCACTAATCTTTTCAGAAACCAAGTGAATAGAATAATGAAGGGTATTTTGTTCTAATGAAAATATTATATAGTGTCCAAAACATGAGTTTGGGGTATAAAAAAGTACCCACATTACTTTTCCTACTTGATCCTACATAATATCCCATTTCTATTCACTCAAAAAATATGGAAAACATATAAAATATGAATTACCCTATACAGTGTTTTCTCAAGGTTCCACCAAGATATAAATAATATACTCTCATGATTTTGGAATCATCTTATCAAGGTTATGTGTCTCCCTCTATTCAATTTATTCCATATCATATATTATGTTGTAGATCATAATTTCTATTTTTATATTGTTATGTTATTATACATACCAATTAGATTAATTTTATTTAAATATGACAAGAGATAAATTTAACTCACATTAGACCCTCCCATGAACAATCATGTACAACCGTTATGATGTAAAACTTTTCTACATATTTTTTATTACAAACGATATAGACATCTCATTATTCATTTCAATTCAAGATCCTTAATTGTCAATTGAATTTTTAACCTCATTGGGTTATATCTTCTTGAATTTATAAAACTCCATCTATTGAACAAGAATTTCCTTAAAAATAGATATCATATATTTCCTTTCATTATAGATGTTAGATAAGATGTCAGTATAAATAAATTAATTAAGGGATCATTTCCTTGTATTCTTTATTCATGGTTCTTCATCTTTTTATTATTTTCATTGAAAAAATCATATATTTTGTATATTATTTAACTCAACCATTTTACTCTGTATTTGATTTCTATATTATTAAATACGTCTCTCTCTACCACTATTCATTTTATTGATATTTAGGTTTTTTTTGTTTTTGAAACCTCAATACTATTTTTCCTCCTAAATATTTGTATTATGGAAAACATTGTAATTTCCACTAATGGCAATTCACCTAGACAAACCTAAAATTAATTTTTTTGGTAATGTCATTTGTTTTATCCACATTTTTTGTCATGGAAGGAAATGTGGTAAAAATTATACTGAATTAAATGTTTTGTGTGGCACATGTATGCATGTATATGATATTAATATAGAAAGTGAACAAAAAAGTATATAATACGACAATACATTGAGTAATGTTTTCGACTCATGAGATATCAATAAATCTATTAGGGAGTGAAACTAACCCATAACAAGTGATATTACACCATGTTATAATGTATTTTCTCCTATCAATGTTTGACAATTATAATTCCCTATTTAACTTTTTTTTACAAATTCCTTTGAATCATTTATGTTACCATCCAACATATTTTGTTGTTGTTAATGTTTAGGATCGTCATCTATTTTCTGTTCCATTTAAATTTATATTTTCTAATGTATAATAATATCTTCATGTTAATATTATTTTTATACTCCCTTACTGGGATTTATATCTCACTCATTTCATATGAACATACCCATGGTTATCCCATGTAGCCATATATTACAGATGATATCAATTAGCATGATATATATGTTTACAATAATATTTTTGTATCCCATGTTAAACATGTTATTATATATACATAGTTTGAAAATGAACAATAATTCTCAATTTTATGGGACTTATAATGTGTATTATTATGTGAAAATTATTGAATTGATGTATAATAAAGAAATGAGTTGCCATATATATTTTAATAATAAGGACTTATTCCAATATATAATATCAACAAGGAATGTTGTATTTTAATAAAAATTACTTTTGGTGATGTCACGACCCGTCTTCACCAAAAGGAGGGAAGGGTCAGCAAATTGTCAGGCCCTTCTTTCTTTAAGTTGAAGGAGAGATGATGACCCCCGAGACCCGCCTTCAATAAGTCCTAGGGTGGCGACTAGCACCAAGGGTATAGAAATTTATCACAAATGGAAGGTATTACCCCTTTTTATTTTATAAGACCGGGAGATAAGATGATGAAACTCAACAACACCAAGGTAAAAGAAAAGTAAATCCCAAAGTAACCCATTCCCACATGAATGTTCCAAAAGTAAATGCCACAAATTAAAAAGGGTGACTATAAAGGTAAGTACCAAGGAAAGAAAAGACTGTAACTGCAACTACCTCAAAGGTACGAGCTAGTATGGTCCCGCGCGATCCCGGAAATCCTCCTTGAAACCTGAATGCAGTTTTATATATGTAGTGTGAGCATACAAGTACACTCAGTATGGAAAACCAAAGACTCTCATTCACAAGTGGGGGAACGTACAAAAGTCCCGTGAGAAAAGTAGTAAACCAAACACCTATCAAGGTAAATTATCCACCCAAACCTCACCAAGGAACACTCCCCAAATAACGCTAGTCAAGTAATATATATAATGATAAAATCGATGTTTTGGTACCCCACACCACTTTCCCACTGGTTATTATGACATCCTTCGCATCCGGCCAATCCCGTCATTCTCTCCGCAGTCCCACTACCACACCCGCCCACACACACCTGGGCCACAACCACACGCAGTCCCACCGCCGAATCCTGCCCACAAACACCTTGGCCACAACTATCACATGTAACCACACCTACAAACACCTAGTCCAGAACAACCACCACCACACCCAAAGAAACCTGCCCTAGAAAACCCACTGGCACACCCGAAGACACCTGGGCCTCATCCCGAAGACACATGGGAAACCACCTGCCGCACACACCTGGACAACCACCACACTACCCCGCCTGAAAGTTCTTGGGATAATAATGGACCTCAGGCCATCACAACCTACCCAAAGATACCTGTGCTATCTTGGAATTGGAGAAGAAAATTAGCTAATAACCAGCCACTAACAGTAGTGTTGGAAAAAACACCCTCCCCCATGAAATGGGTGTGTTCGGCACTATGTTCTCAACTTGGGTGGGGCGCAAATAAGATACACAATGCTACAAGTATACATATATAGGTAATAGGCACTCACCCCAAACTAGGTTTCTCTTTAGACAGCCTACAGATCACAAAAACACTCAAGTCTGCATCACAACTCTCACAAACAAAACTCATTTGTCACATTCTTGTTTTCATGTTCAGTAATAATGTTCAAATAAGTATATGCACTACTGGGCAACTAACACCATAAGCATAACCATGGAAAAGAAACCATCCAATGTGTCAATTTCTGTATCAAAACCCTGTTCGCTTGTAAAAATTACAACAAAAAAGGAAAAGTGAGAACCCTCGAAGTCCTAGAACTAGACAACCCCGAGACACTGCCACGTGTCCCCTCCCCAAAAAAGGTTTTTCAAAAACAGAGGATCCCACCCCAATTCGTGATATAAACAAGGTAACCAACCGGTATCAAAACTAACCACTGAGAGTATAAAAATAGGGGATCCCATCCCCTCCCACATCTCCCGCAATCAGCCTGAAAAATGAAACAACCAAACCACCACAACCGACACAAAGCAGGGCCACGACTGTATTTTAAGATTTATAAGATTTAACACACTCCATGATTTAAATTCAGTTTTTTGACTGGGGTTAGCACAGAAGGGGGTTGATCCTATTGCTTTCAATTAATTCAGCAGGGTATATGTGATTAACCGATTTACTTCTCACAGCAGGAGTATATAATTACAAAAATAATCCATTTAATACATCACGAGGGGTTCATTAGTGCACAAACAACGACCACCAATGGCCTCGATTTCTAGAAGGCGTAAGCCATTACAACGTAGGAAGATGATCATAATAAACAACAACAACGATTACAGCCCCCCTTCATTCCTTATAGGATTCACTCATTATCTTTATTTTGGGTCTGGATTATCCAATTCTATAGAAGAAAAAGCACGCCCACCCCACATGGTACACAAAAGAGAGAGGCGAAGGAGTAATTCCTTACATGTTGATAGATGATCGATCGCTTCGTCTATCAATGCTTAGGCCCGGCGCGGAACTCTACGCATAATGATTCGGATCGCCCGATGCACTAGAAGATTTTCTTGAATAGCAGCGATTGAGAAAAGAAGAAACCACGACTAGCCCTTAGATTATATGAGGCACAGACAGTTAAGGTGAGAATGCGAAACTGCGAAAGGCGCGAGGTCATGGGTTGGCCACGCGGCCCCACTCGTCGTTAAAGGGGGTCCGACTCATTATTTCATTAAGTATTTAATTAACACACTTATGGGGGTTAAAGGTCTTTAAAACACGCTCAAACATGTCAAAATAGGGTTTACAACCTTAATTGCACAAGAAGAAACAACACTAGAAAGATCCCGCAGGGTAGGCCAAGGCTACCGGGACACCAAGGCTACCGATTTTCCAAGGATACTGGTATGCCAACGCTAATGGTACGCCAAGGCCACTGGTACGCCAAGGCTACCACTAGGCCTAGGCTACCGTTAGGCCAAGGCTACCGATAGGCCTACACGATCGTGATTCCTAGAGCAGAAAACCCAACACGACATTTTCACAATGTAAAAGATCCCCACAAAACCCGGGCTGTTAAATCTGATATCACTTAAACGATTCTCGTCCCGGAGAATAAAAAAACCAGAAGGAAAGAGAAGGTCCGAACAACCACCTGGAAAGATACCTCTTAGAATTGAACCCATACTAAATAAAAACACTTCCCTGACAAGAACCAAGCAACATACTATGCCAAACTGCCCAGGCATGTGTGTTGTGGAGTCTCCTCCCCCATGTCAAGATAGTATCCGCTTTGGGCGGTTCTGACTCGACCGCACGGGTTTAATCTCATCCACCTTAATGCATCTTGATTAGGGGGCCGGTTCTCTCCTCCCCCATAGCCAGGGCTTCTCACACACATTCAGATGAAAGAAAACCATAACGTTTCATATCCAAAAATCCAAAACGTTCTACCACAATAGGTACAACAAGGAACAAAACTAAAAAAAACACGGGGTACTGGGTACGCATCTGTTCTTCCCTCTCCCACGTACTCTCCTCAAGCCCACCATTTCCCCTCAACACACGAACCAATGGAATGGTTTTCCCATAAAGAACCTTCTACTTGCGATCCTAGATCATCAATGGTCTCTCCACAAAGGTCACATCGTCCTCGATGTCCAGATCACCCCAATCAAGGACGTGTGAATCATCGTGCAGATACCGACGGAGCAGGGACACATGAAAGACATCATGTATCCTCAGTAGTGGTGGTGGTAATGCTAGCTGATAAGCCACTTTTCCGACCCACCGCAACGCTTCGAAGGGTCCGATGAACCTGGGAGAAGGATTACTCATCTTGCCAAACCTCTGCTACCCACACCGAGGGGACACCTTCAAGAAAACATGGTCTCCAACCTCAAACTCCAAGGGCATCCTCCTGGTATCAGCATACGACATCTGTCGGTCCTGGTCCGCCTTCATCCTTTCCCGTATGAGTTGAACCATCTCTGTCGTGCTCTCCACCACCTCCGGGCCAAGAATACTTGCCTCTCCTACTTCGGCCCAACACATAGGTGAACAGAATGGCCTCCCATACAAGGCATAAAAAGGGGCCATGCCAATGGTAGAGTGATAGCTATTATTGTAGGCAAACTCTACCAAGGGAAAGTGCCACACCCATGATCCTCCTGAGTCCAGAACACATTCCCGCAGTATATCCTCCAGGGTCTGGATGGTGCACTCTGTTTGTCCATCTGTCTGGGGATGGAAATCGGTGCTAAGGTGGAACTGTGTGCCAAAAGCATGTTTCAATCCTTTCCAGACTCTCTAGGTAAACCGTGCATCCCTATCCGAGACTATAGACCTCAGAACTCCATGAAACCACACCACCTCATCCACATACCTTCGTGCCAAAGCGTCCACTGCACTCGACTCCCTGGTCACCAGAAAGTGTTCCGATTTCGTCAACCAATCCACTACCACCCAGATGGTGTCGTATCCCCCTTGGACCTTTAGAAGTCCCATGACGAAATCCATCGAGAAGTCATCCCACTTACACTCGGGGACATCTAGAGAATGTAGTAGGCCTCATGGAACTCGGTGTTCAGCCTTCACGTGCTGACACACTAAGCACTTGGCCATAAACTATGCCACTTATCGCTTCACTCTGGGCCACCAAAACTGTCTCTTCAGTCCCTGGTTCATCTTGGAAACTCCTGGGTGTACCACCAGGGGTGTGTTGTGGAAGTCAATGAGAACCTTGACACACATCACTCCTGGAACAAATAGCCTTTCCTGGAAAAGCATCCGGTTAAGATCATCCTCTGTCCTTCCTTCTGGAGAATTGCCCTGGTCAACTCGGTCATGCATCACTTCTCACTCTAGGTCTCCCCACTGAGACTCCTCCACTTGCTGCAATAGAGAAGACTGCACTTTCATCTGATATAGGAAACCTCTACCACTATCCATCCTCGCATCCAGGTGTAAGTCGGCCAACTCCTCCATTGTTTCCAGGTGTCTGCCGACTCTCTGACCACATCCTTCTGCGTCCTCCTACTCAAGGCATCGACCACTACATTTCCCATTCCCTCAGTATAAGAGATCTTGATGTTGTAATCCTAGAAGAACTCCACCCATATCTGTTGTCACAATTTTAAGTCCCGCTGGGAGAAGATATACCTCAAGGATTTGTGATCCGTGAAAACCACAATGCACTCTTCGATGAGGTAGTGCCACCATAACTTTATCGCAAAAACGATCGTTTCAAACTCTAGGTCGTGCGTGGCATAATTACTCTCATGGGGGCATAGCTGCCTGGACCCATAAGATATCACCCCTTGCCTCTGCATCAACACACATCCCAGACCCTATCCTAAAGCATCACATAACACCTCATAGGTCGCCCCTTATTCTGGTAATCTTAGCCCTGGGGAACTATCCAACTTCTATTTCATATAGCTGAAGGCTCACTCACACTGCTCACTCCACCCAAAAACCTGGTCCTTCTTTGTATGGGTTGTCAAAGGGGCTGCTATTCGAGAGATGTTGGGTACGAACCTCCGATATTAACCTGCCAGGCCAAGGAAACTACGGTCCTCTGCCACATTCTTGTGTGCTTCCCAAGAAACAACCGCCTAAACTTTTGATGGGTCCACCGCTACCCCTTTCTCGGACACCACGTGCCTGAGGAAGTGCACTTCTCGTGTCCAGATCTTGTATTTCGACAACTTCCCATAAAGCTGATGATGTTGGAGGACCTCCAAAATTGTCCTATGGTGCTCCGCATGGACCTCTTCTGACCTCGAATAGATCAGGATATCGTCGATGAACACAGCCACGAACTGATCCAAATACTCTCGGAAGATGGAGTTCATAAGCCCCATGAACAAAAACCGGGGCATTCGTAACACCGAAGGGCATGACTACGAACTCGAATTGTCCATATCTAAAACTGAAGGCCGTCTTCAGGATGTCTCTCTACTTCCCTCTCAACTGGTGGTACAAAGGTCACAGATCGATCATCGAGAACCATCCTTCCCCTTTCAGCTAGTCAAAAAGATTGTCTATCCTCGAAAGAGGGTAGTGATTCATGATTGTCACCTGATTCAACTTCCATTAGTCTATGCACAACCTGTGGCCACCATCTTCCTTCTTTGCAAACAAGACTGGAGCAACCCACGGTGACGCACTCGGCCAAACATAACCCCTCTTCATCAGATCATCCATCTGCATCCGCAACTCCCGTAACTCTGATGGTGCCATCCTGTAAGGATCCATCGAGATCAGATGAGCACCGGGCTACAGGTCTATCCTGAACTCGATATCACGTTGAGGGGGTAGGGTCGTCTCCTCCTTAGAAAAGATGTCCATAAACTCATGGACAACCTATGGAACCCCCACTATCTCAGCATCTACTGACTCTACTGATAACTCAGCTAACAAGGAGAGGACGACTCCACTCGCCCGCTACCCTTCTGACCGCTCCGCTCACCGGTGAAGGTAACACACCGGCCACCCATGTTCGAGAACACGACCCTTCTCCGGGAAAAAATCAATGACATCACACATAGATAATAGCCATTCGATGTCTAGATGACATCGTATGGCTGTATCTGTAGCAGAATAAGATCCTTGACCAACTAATGTGCCTCTATCATCAGTCTGCATCCCCGACAAACAAACAACATGTCGGTCTAACCCCCAACTAGTGTTCTCAACACCAAGGGAACTGGGAGTCTCTCAACATCTAGACCCAATGAAAGGGCTAGACTAGGTGAAAAAAGGATTGGGAATCTCTGGTATCGAACAAAGCATAAGAAAGAGTGCTAAAAAACTGATTGTACCTCGAACAACCTCCGACCCTACTGGAACTACTGCCTTTGCATCATGCAACAGTCCACACTTAGATCCTCTGCCCATCAGCTGTCAGACACTTCCCCGACCATGCCCTGGTTGAGGTCCCTAAGGAATGCCCTGAGGTCGGCCTCCTCATCCTACGTCTGCCCTTGGAGGAGCGGGAGCTTTCTATCCCTACTGCTGCTGCTGGAAAGGCCTGGCTGGATTCTGCTGCTAGGGCAGGTGCTGATAATGTCCGCCACTACCGTACTACACCCGGTCCGGGCACTGACTCTAGAGATTTCCAGGGCTCCCACAGACGAAGCACCGTGGTTTTGGGCCTGAGGAAAATGGGCAAGGACCAGGGGATCGAAACTGAAACTACTGCGGCCTGCTCCATGGGGGTCGTAACCTGGAGGGTCATGACGCTGGAGGGATGATGATGACAACCTTCCCCTTCAATGTCCCCATATAGATCACCTCTCATGAAACACCTCCTAGAGCGTGCATCCTCTCTACCAATTCGGCCTTCTTCTGGACTTCCAAGAACATCGTCAGGGTAAAGTGGGTAACAACATACTGGAGGGAGGGTCGGAGAACCTCCTCCAAACGGCTTGCCTGAGACTCCTCGTCAGGAAAGTGGTCTGGAGAAAAACGTAGGAGGTCGTTGAACTTAATCCCTATCTTTCTCACGAACATACTCCCCTGTTGGAGGGAGAGCAGCTCTTGTCTCTTTTCTGCATTCATCGTCAAAGAGAGGAAT
The DNA here is from genome assembly GCA_963277665.1 of Viscum album. NCBI lineage: Eukaryota > Viridiplantae > Streptophyta > Magnoliopsida > Santalales > Viscaceae > Viscum > Viscum album. Next base: position 6,807,737 of record OY728148.1, on the reverse strand, counting down.
TCTGCCCAGAACTCACTATCGAAATTCTCCCAAGCCACCTCAGCCTCTCTTCTCTCCCCCAGGTATAGAATCCACCACTGACGCACCGCTCCCCGCATCTGGCTGACAGCCAGAGGAACCCAGTACTCCGTCGGGGCTCGAATCCGGCCGAAAGATATAACTACCTCCTCAAGCCAGCCTTCCATCTTCATGTCGGAGGTGTTTCCCTCATACTTCTCGAGGGTCTGTTGCTGGAAAGCCCGAAGAGTCTTCTGCCACTGGTCATCCTCTTCCTCTCGATTAGCTCTCTGCTGATTGGCCAAAGTAGTCTCTGGGGCCTCGATCGCCTGTACCACATGTGGTAGCCTTCAAGGTTCCATAGCTGCAAGGTAAACAAGGAATGACTAAGCACAAGTAGTGCAGATTATTGCCATTAAAACTTCTTAAATATTTTGTTTATTCTTAATTCCCAAAACACCCCAGAAACGCGAGAACACAAGTCATTATGATGCATGCACCTTTCCTAGGGTCTCTACCCTGCAATCGGTGTGGCATCAATTGGTCGTTCGGTAGGTCTAGAGTCCTTGCGCCGGATCATGGGGGGCCCTTAAATATTGTGTCCTAGCCGGTATTCCCTGGCCTAATTCACGCACCAAGGTCACCCAATTCTGTTGCCTTACCATCCCTTGCAATCCTCACTGTACCTAACTCCAGACTCCACCCGATCACTAAATCCCCAACCTCCAATCTGATACCAATATGTCATGACCCGCCTTTACCAAAATAAGGGAAGGGTCAGCAGATTGCAAGATCCTTCCTTCATTAAGTTGATGGAGAGATTATGACCCCCGAGACCTGCCTTCAATAGGTCCCGGGGTGGAGACTAGAACCAAGGGTATAGAAATTTCTCACAAATGGAAGGCATTACACATTTTTGTTTTATAAGACCGGGAGATAAGATGATGAAAATCTACAACAACAAGGTAAAATAAAAGTAATGCCAAATGTACAAAATTCCCACATGCATGTTCCAAAAGTAAAAGCCACAAATTACAAAAGGTGACTATAATGGTAAGTACCAAGGAAAGAAAAGACAGCAAATGCAACTGCCTCAAAGGTCCGAGCTATTATGGTCCCGCGCGATCCCTGAAGTCCTCCTGGAAACCTGAAAGCAGTTTTATATATGTAGGGTTATCATACAAGTACACTTAGTAGGGAAAACCAAAGAATCTTTTGCACAAGGTGGGGAATGTACTAATGTCTCGTGAGAAAAGGAGTAAACCAAACACCTATCAAGGTAAACTATCCACCCAAGCCTCACCAAGGCACACTCCCTAAAAAACGAAAGTCAAGTAATATATATAAAGAGAACATCAATGACTGGGTACCCCACATCACTTTCCCACTGGTTTTGAGACATCCTACACATTAGACCAATCCCGCCATTCTCACTGCAGTCCCACTACTACACCTGCCCATACACACCTGGGCGACAACCACACACATTCCCACTGCCGAATCCCACCCTCAAACACCTGGGCTACAACTATCACATGTAACCACGCCTGTAACCACCTAGGCCAGAAAAACCACCACCGCACCCGAAGACACCTGGGCTAGAAAACCAACTGCCATGCCCGAAGACACCTTGGCCTCATCCTGAATACACTTGGGAATCCACCTGTCGAACACACATGGCCAACCACCACACTACCCCGCCCGAAGGTTCTTAGGCTAATAATAGACCTCAGGCCATCACAGCCTGCTCGAAGATACATGGGCTATCCGGGAAAGGGCGCAGAAAAGGAGCTAATAACCAGCCACTATGAGTAGTGTTGGGAAAAACACCCTCCCCCATGAAATTGGGGTGTTCGGCACTAAGTGATCAACTTAGGTGGGGCACGAATAAGAAACACAAAGCTGTAAGTATAAATATATAGATAACAGGAACACACCCCAATCTAGGTTTCTCTTTAGACAGCCTACATATCACAACAGGACTCAAGTCCGAGTCACAACTCTCGCTAACAAAACCCATTTATCCCATTCTTGTTTTCATGTTCAGTAATAATATTCAAATAATTTTATGCACTACTGGGCAACTAAAACCATAAGAATAACCAATGAAAATAAACCATCTAATATGTCAATTTAAGTATCTACACCCGGTTCTCTTGTAAAAATCACAATGACAAAGGAAAAGTGAGAACCCTCAATGTCCTGGAAGTAGACAACCCCGAGACACTACCCCGTGTCCCCTCCCCCAAAAACGTTTTTCAGCAACATAGGATCCCACCCCAATTCGTGATATAAACAAGGTAACCAGCCGGTCTCAAAACTAACCACTGAGATTATAAAAATAGGGGATCCCATCCCCTCCCACATCTCAAACAATCAGCCTGAAAAAGGAAACAACCAAACCACCACCACCGACACAAAGCAGGGCCACGACTGTATTTTTAGATTTATAAGATTTAACACACTCCATGACTTCAATTCAATGTTTTTACTGGGGTTAGCAAAGAAGGGGGTTGATTCTGGTGCTTTCAATTTATTCAGCCGGGTATACATGCTTAACTGGTTTACATTTCACAGCAGGAGTTTATCATTACAAAACAATCCATTTAAAACATCACGAGGGGTTCATTAGTGAAAAGACAACGACCACCAACAACCTCAATTTCTAGAAGGCGCAAGCCATCACAACTCAGGAAGATGATCATAATAAACAACATCAACGATTAAACCCCCCCCCCCTTCATTCCTTATAGGATTCATTCATTATCTTTATTTTGGGTCTTGTTTATCCAATTCTACAGAAGAAAAAGTACACCCACCCCGCAGGATACACAAAAGAGAGAGGCGAAGGAGAAATTCCCTACTTGTTGATAGATGATAGACATTTAGGTCGGGTGAGGAACTTTATGGATAACGAAGCGACTCGCATGAACGAGAATCTCTTTGTCTATCAATGCATAGGCCATGCACGGAACTCTACGCAAAATGATGTGGCTCGCCTGATGCACCAGATGCTGTTCATGAAAAGCCGTGATTGAGGAAAGAAGAAACCACAACTAACCCTTAGTTTATAAGAGCCACAGACGGTTGAGGCGAGAACGCGAAACCGCGTAAGGAGCAGGGTCATCGGTTGGCCACGCGGCCCCCCTCATCGTTAAAGGGGGTCCGACTCATTAATTCATTATGTATATAATTAACAATCTTATGGGGGTTAAAGGTCTTTAAAACATGCTCAAACAGGTCAAAATTGGGCTTAAAATCCTAATTGCACAAGAAGGAACACCACTGGAATGAACCTGCGGGGTAGGCCAAGACTACCGGTACGCCAAGGCTACCGGTACGCCAAGGCTACTGGAACGCCAAGGATACCAGAACGCCATGGCAACCGGTATGCCAAGGCAACCAGTAATCCAATGCTATAGGTATGCCAATGCTACCGGTATGCCAAGGCCTCCGGTAGGCCAAGGCTACGGGTAGGCCAAGGCTACCGGTAGGCCAAGGCTACCGGTAGGCTAAGGATACCGGTAGGCCCAGGATACTAGTAGGGCAAGGCTACCGCTAGGACTAGGATACTAGTAGGCCAAGGCTACCGATAAGCCTACACCGCCATGATTCCCAGACCAGAAAACCCAACATGACATTTTCACAATGTAAATGATCCCCACAAAACCTGGGCTGTTACGGGTGAAAGAAATATTTATTTAACTAAATAAAAATAGATATTTAATAATAACTCATCAAAGAAAGATCTTTTAAAAAAATTTATTACACTATAATATTGAATATAAAGTCATGATATATTTTTTCCAACATTGTTATCATTTTCAAAATACTCAACATATGGGAGGAATATTTCATGTCCAATTATAAATATTATTTAGTGTTTAGAAAAATGAATGTATATTCTAAAAAAATCACAAACACACACATATATTACTTGTTATTATTTTTGGGTTCTCATTTTATTTTATTTGGGTTATGTATTCACATGTCAATGCATTCTTTTCCATGTAAGAGACTATACACTTATACATCCACAAGAATAATACACGTGTATTTTTTCAATAATCTTCATTCAATTAACATGAAATTGGTATCAATTATTTTGTATGGAATATTTTATGTTCAATATATTTCTTCATCTACACTATTTTATCAAATTGACCTTTTCACTGTCCTAATTCCCCATCACATGCAACAAATAAGTTGATATAACTTCCGTTCCTATTATGTTTACGTAAATTCCATTTCATGATTTTGAAAATGAGGAATTGACCTATTTTGTGACTTCATGTAAGACATTATGAAATAATTACTAAAACAATGCCATGTACAAGCATTATTCTTCTTGAAACCATATAGATTTTTAGAATAATTTTCATATAAAATCTCATTGTGTGTCTTCCACACATGTAGAAAGACTATAATTCTTTTTCATTTTGAAATACAATGCATGGATCTTCATAATGATATTGATGAGTTCTAAACACCAACATCATGATTCCTTGGTGTCTGGTTGATATTATTTCATTAATGCATAATATAACTATATAGATACTATATTTTTATGAAAAACATAATCACTAGTATGAAACATGGGTACAAGAATTGGTTTAATCATTATTATATTAATATTTGTAGGATATAATTACTATTTGATAATGTATCTAAATACAAAAATATTTAAATATAAACTGAATATTAATACTCATTCAATGATTTTATGATCTCATCAGTATTTAAAACAATGTTATCCACTTTATCAAATGGATTCATGATTTAGAAATATATGGCGTCAATAAATAAATTATAATGTCGATCATGTTCTTTAGATTCACATAAAATGCTATTTTAAAATAAAACACACTCAAGAATTTTGGACTCATGAACATCATCACGTATTTTGATATCATCCTTAGCAATGTAATTGTTTTTCCTAAAAATGATATTTCATGATTTATAGGTCATATTTTACTCCCTCATTTTAAAAAAAATAATAGGATCACAAGAGCTTGGTAGACTATTTGAGATGTGTAGACATTGTGTTTGTGATGTATGACACAAAATCAGAGAATAAAATTAGAATGAAACAATTCAGTATGGTGGGATGTTGAAAAATATCACTAATTTCTATTGGTAAATGATATTACAACAGATCATATTTCTATACAAATACAGATAAATTTTTAATCAATGAAGATTAACCCCTAAAAACCAACCCCACTTTGATTCATAGAACGGATGAGAATCACTATATTAATGATGTTGTTCCTTCTATTATATCAATCCACTACATTAGGTACATCTCCCAGATACACTTCCCATGATGCCGGCAAGTCTCCATGTGATTCATGAACATTCTACCATGGCATCTCAAGCATAGTTTGGATCCCACATGGTTTGATCCTACACACTATATTTGTTTTAGTTTTCTGTGTTGGGTGAGAGAAGCTGGCCTTAATATTATAATAAAACTAAATAAAATTGTATATCCAAATTATCATTAAGTACTATATAAAATATCAATTCCATACCATCCACTAAATAGAACCCCAAGAAAAATATATTATGTCATTAATTTTTATGTATATAATTCAGTAAATCTTCTATTCAAATAAATTATTATATCGGATGGTAATTGTTTAGTTTTTTAATCAATGAATTTTTTATTCAAATCAATATTTGTATGGTCTTAAAATATGAAATTCAATGATTATCATGCTCTAAAATCCATTTCATGGCCTTCTTTATTGTCACCTCAAAATAAATTCCTCTTGTTTCATTAAAATACCAATTAAATTTATATTTTCATCATATAATTACATTTTACATCATTATAATCAATGTGATACGATCTAAAAATGCCTTTGACATAATGATCAGTTCATTAAAATACATAGTTATAAAGTCGATGTATTAAAAAAATACAAATAAATGTGTATTTTATTCATCTTCTAATGATCATATGTATATTCAAATTGATATCAATCATAGATATCTTGGATACTTAGATTTTTGTAAATTAATTCATAAATACTTATTCTAAAAACTAACATAAATTAAATATTTCTATTTTCTTAATCACAATTAAAATATAATAATAACCACTGACAACAAAATCAACTCATACAAAAACAGAGATCTTCAGAAAAAATTACATGGTAAATCTAATTTCATATTTATAAAAACATTTCTCTATCTCCCATTATAAGGAATGAAAAATAAATAGTATTTTACTGTACCTATAACCATAATTTTCTTTTAATCATGGTCATAAAAATGGATATCTCATTATTAAGTACCTAAGAAATAATATTCTGGGTTTTGGACTACTGGAATATTCACACAAATTGTAAGCCACTTAACTCAATAATAGTCAATATATACTATTTAATAACATTTATTTTAATATTATTTTTATTTATCACCTCATAAAATATATTTACGTACTATATATGTTAAATTAGATTTATTGGATCCTTGCATTCTAGTAGGAATAATGTTAATATGATAAATTCATTAAATATATTATATTATTGAATATGATCAACATTCATTAGGATATTGATCACATGGGTATAGACAGACCAAAGATTCTAATTATCCGAAAATATTTTAGATTCCAAGCTATGTTGTGTAAGAATTAATCACTTACATTTTCCATTGTGATAGGTATTCCATTGATGGACTTCCCATTAATAGTTCGTAACTACCATCGTTGATTTAAAATTTTATTTCCAAGTATACGTCCATTGGTCATGATCTACTCCATTATTATTACATGGGTCACCACCCAATAAAATAAGGTAAAATAGAAATTATTTAGTTATATCTTGATCGAATATCAGAGGACATCACCAAATAACCACACTTTATCTATCTTTTTCAATTATAACATCAATATAAAATAAAATAAATCTAAAATCCATCTATAATAATAAATAGTTGATTCATGTATCTATATCATGTTCATAAACTAATGGAAAAAGTCCCCCTAATAATTTATGGGTAATAGAACCAAAAAAATTGACCCCAAAATATTCCCAAGACATACAATCATATCAATCTGCCTGAATATAAATATCCCAAAAATCATTTTATGGACCCTTGATCCAGTGTTCCACAATATTTACACCACCATGTTTTGTATTAATTTGATTATTGATTTTAAAAGCATTCATGGTCAAGTAAGAAATAATTTTTTTCAAATATACACTTATAACAATGGGGATGGGCGTACCATATTATTTTCCCCGTATGTATATTTCATCTAATTATTTCCTATTAATACTTAGAGTAAACAAAAGTATACTCATTAAGATTATCATCATACTACCAAACTAGATATATTACCCACTATGGATAATTTTTATAACTCTTACCCACTATATATAGATCATTCTTGTTCCCATCAAAATGTGCCAAATTTATTTCATGAAATAAAGGAAAAACATACCTTCTCCCTAGATACTTCAATAGAGGACATGAAATTGGAAACAAATCAATCCTAGTACAAGAAAAAACATATTGAATAGTATAATTATAAAAATAATGAAAATCTAAAATAATATATCCCTAATAATACCAAAAAATTTCTATTTATACATATGACTCATATCAACCATCCTCACATCCCAACATAACCATATTTGGGTTTACTATGACACACACAGACACAAAAAGAGCAACAAAATATATGTATACATGAGAGCACATGGAGTAAAAAAATAGATAAACTATGTATAATACAATTGAAAATATATATGTGTAACACTATATATGTTAATTTAAATTTAATTAACCATGTTCCTTTATCATGAACCAATATAAAATTTACATGTTGGAAGACATATTCCATGATTGTCCTTTCAGTATAGATGAATACATGGAGAACATTATATATAACTGATGTCTATAAGACATGAATATAAAACAAGAACATCAAATAACATGTTTTCCTTATTAAACTACTCATCTTAATGCAAAGAATACAAAATAGTATTCACAGTTACACTATTAAAATTTATTTCGGTATGTACTTTTGCTATAATTTCACAATATAGGGTATCAAAATATATCTCAATACATCACAAAACCCCCATAAATAATTTCAAATAAATATAAAATAATTCATTTTCAATTTTTATAATGCATTTTGAACCACTCAAATAACAATGTATATCATTTCAATTCACATATAACTCAAAATACAACTATATCAGAATCTTATTGACAACATGCACACATAATAGTGTTCCAATGATATGAAAATGTATTAAGGGTATATATAGTGATCATGGGTTTTCTATATCCTCTATTGATATGAATTAATTAATATATATGAAAAAATAATAATAAATAGCTACATTAAAACCATATTAAATCTGTAAAAAAAGAACATTATTTCTAAAAAGACTATGTTGAACTTCATTTAATCCTTACAATATTAAATCATAAGATTTTTAGGATAATTATATAGAGATATAGTTAAATTTAACAATCTAAATCTTATATCCACACCATGGTTTCAATAGGACCAAATCTAAAATTAAAATAAAATACACCTCATATATCAAATACACTCCAATCTAGGTATGTACCAATTGAAGGGTTGTTTCATTTCTTGCATCATGAACCTTGATGTGTTCACTTGTCTTGGAGGGTCCCATTTGAGAGTAATTATAAAATATGTAATACACAACAACAATTCCCTTTTTGTAATATTCTTAAACATATGTGTGTTTTTACAATGAAATTAGTTTAATAAAACCTAAAATCATATACAACAATACCAATTACTATCAAGACATAGTGAGAAAATATTCTATATCTCCCTATATAAGAGTGTAATTTCATTCAATTTTATATAATATTTTATGATCCCATAGACTACCAACAATTATCTTACCACATGTTGATACAATCCCACTCATAACCTCTAATTTTGTTTCAATTTTGTATTATTGATTAAGCAAAACTATATCCATGCATTGTACAACAACTTCAGAAGTCAAACATTACACGAACCTATTATAGGCTATATAGTCTAATGAAGCTCCAAGATTGGAATACCCTACCATGTTATGGTGATCACAAAAAAAATCCACATCTCTTTACCAACACCATAGATTATCCATTCTACAAAACTCAAGATAATACCATCATCCTAGGTAGTTAATGTATCAATGATACTACCAAAAAAACACTTGTTATACACTACCTCTTAGGACCTTATATAATTTTACACAACACACAATAAACTTATAACCTTGGCAGGAGGAAAACAACAATTCCAAAAAACCAAAACACATTTGATTAATGTAATAACGTATGCTGATATGATCATGGAAATTTAATATGATTTTTTGAGTAAGGGGAGGAGTCAAATTTTGATATACTCATCATAATAGAATATTAGAGTTAGAGAGACCCATGAAATAAAAATTGGATTATAAATTATGTTTATTTATTGTTAACGAATAATAGAAGAGATTCTAATGAAGAACATTAGTTTGAGGATATACCATAGTTACATTTTTCAAGGACCATCATGACAATGAACATAAATTATGGGAAAAAATATTATCCCCATCACTAGTTTTGAGGGGGAACCCCTCTTCCTAAAACTCATTCGGTCTTGTTGTATTAGATAAATGATGCTCCCTCCTTCCTTTTTTCTTCTCAATTTGTGGTTTTTCTTGGGTATTTTTAATAAGGGTTCAAGTTTTGTCTCTAAATATGATGATATATTCTTTTTCTCCCCTATAATATCAATTTTGAGTTTTCCTAGAATATGGTATAATTATTATTTTATCGTATCCATATAAAATCCTTAATATATAATGTGGTTTTTTTAATATTTTCATAATGGAATCATAGAAAAATGCATTCCCACTATTTCTCAACAATTCAGTAAATTGATTTTTCCTTCAAAATTTTATTTAATGATTTCATTATATTAAATTTAAATTGAGTATTATATCAATTATTAATTTTATTGAACTAATATCGGATGATATTTTGAGCAGTTAATTGACCTCTATGATTTTTTTAGTGTGAGCTTGGTCTAATATGGCCACTCATTAGGGGTTTCTTTGATAATAATGATTATTATAATTTATAATTAAAAATAAATTTTTATATAAATTATATCATAGAAATAATATTTTAATTTTATATTTTATTTTGGTGTAATGATGTTCATGTTATTTCATTGGATTGGATGGATGTTTGATGAGGTTTATACGGCTTAGGATGTAGCTGGATGATGTATAAAATTTAAATGTGAAGGTTTATTTTTGGTTTTGTGGTCGATGGTACATTAATTGTGGTTAAATTACTAATATTATGATTACTTTGATGGAAAATCTATCCAATAATTTCATTAATCATTATTAATTAATCAATCTATTTTTTTTAAAAATAGATTATAATTTTATTTAATATCATTTAATTAATATATAGGTTAAGATCCATGGCCGCATTTTTCTTTGTGTACTCATTTGTAGGACATATGCACCAATGGTTGAGTATGTGATTATGACCTTGTATACTCATGGAATCAAAAGCACCTATGTGGAGTGAATAATGATAATGTGACATTATTTTTATTGTATCGGAGACCCATGTGACCTCTTACTAGAGTAATGGTCACATAGAGTGGGTTTTGGCCCAATAGACTATATATGTCCTGTGTGGTAACATATACCCATTTTGATCATTCATGTGATCATTTTACCCTAATATATGTTTCATATTTGTATAAGATGTAATCAAGATGATCCATTTTAGTCATTTTATTGACCTATATTACCAAAAATACTATATTTGGATTAATTATCATGTACATGTTGATTTCATCTTGTTGCGACCTTGGGAAACAATTTAGGTTCCTTGATGACTAATATAACAAGAGAAATTACATCCTAATGTAAATAGAAATAGTTACACATATGACCTTATAACATGTACCTCAATTTTGAGGCGATGGGTTTAATAATTTTCCCAACCATGTTATCTTTATAATTATTTATTTAGTATCATATATCCTCAATATGAATAGAGGGATTCACAGGAAAATATCAGTTGGCCCCATATTTTATTTTTATAATTAAATTTATCTTTTGGAGTTTTTGAATTCTATGTAAGAAATTTTTTGATGATGAAGTCAATATTTCATTTCATTGAGAAAAATTATTACATGATAATTACTTTTTTGTTATGGTCATTCAAAATTGATGTTGAAACACCTATCAGGGAGATCCATGATATGTATCTTTATACTAGGGTGACCTAGCTCATTTACACAAGCTATATTGGTCATAATGACTTGCACAATGTTACAGTTTCACTATTGAATGTTTTCATGGTTTATTAGAGACATAGATATTAGTTTTTCACAAGTTACTACTTCCATGGTAAGAATTCTTCTTATTTATGGGTAATAATGTTTTACATAGTCTATGGGAAATTCATAAACACATACTAAAATTAGGATGAAGATGGCATGGTTAGTGGTTTTTTTATTTATTTATAATATATATATTAATTATTTTCTTATTATCAACATGTCTCAGTAACATATCACAGCCATGGTGGAAAATTATATGTCCATTATACAAGATCCTAATAATTTATATTCTCACACCATATGTGAGGCACCATTCCACTTGTGTACATGAGAAGGAACATACTTACCTGCATTTCAAGCATTGTTATAAACCTGGTATTATGTGATCGAGCTTGAGGAGCATAGATTGGAAATAATTATTTGGATGTGGTGAGTCATGATTATTATATTTAATTATCTTGTAATTTTCATTTCAATCAATATTTATTTTCATAGTTTCATTCTATATATGTGATTGTCCCCGTGGGTGATTAGTTTTTTATGATTGTATATAATCATTTCATTTTATTAAAAAATTAATATTTACATATAATTATATTGTTTAATGTTGTGTATGTGATTCTTTTATTTCATTATGTTGTGAAATATGATAATATAGGTATATTATACCCCTTGATTTTCGTTAAAATCCCATCTCTAATCTATATCCTCTTTCATCTGAGGAGGAATTCCAGATGTCTTTTGGAAAACTAGTCTAGTTATTATTAACAGTGATCCATTTATAGAAATTATTATAAGGAATCTAATTATTAAATCATCTATTTTATTATTATTTATTGTATGTTATCCAACATATAAGTTAATTTCTCGGCGCTAATGATAAATACAATTCTCGTGCAATAAGATCACTTTTCCTAATAGAATGTAATTAATTTCATTGATGGAATAGATATTTTGGATTTAAAATTTTACTATTGACTATTTAAACAACATTTAGTTCACATGGATTATTGATTTATGATAATTATTTATATTATATATTTAATATAGGTCATGGTTGGAAAAGAGGCATCTATAAGAATCATTCTGGGAATGATGGTATTTGAAAAAGATATATTCATATAATTGATTTATTTCTATCATATATTAAAAAAATATTTTCTTTGTTTCAATAACCACGCATAATGTGACTTCTAGTATGATTTTATAGAAGAATTTTACAATGATAAACTTTGGTGTGTGTACATATTTTCATCTAATTTTAGGTTAGGACTATCATTGACAAGATTCTCGACAATGAGATAGATTATGTTTTTTCATGTTAATAGGTGGTCAAGTGAGCATAATAATTCAGAAAAAAATTTATTCCATAGTTGGAAACCACTATAGGGTTATTGGGCTCATTTATTTTATATACCAATAAAATCAAATATAGTGTTTCCTTGTTTATTATGAATGTCATTCAATATAATGGAGCAACTAATTTTGATTCCCATAAAATTGAACATCTAAGAAGAAAATATTATGAATATAGATCATGAATAATTATATAATGATTTCATGTGGTAGACCCATATGTTTATTATCAGACACAAATTGCACCCTAGTAGACTGATGATCTGGAACAACATTCTTGACCTTGTTTAGAATTATATTATTTTGAAGGTGGTTATGAATTTTAGATTTCATGGATTGTATGGGATGAGAAAATTGTTAGAATCCCATGACATGGTAAATTTTAGTTTTCTTATATATTTTTTGATATATTGGATACTAATAGATTACAATTTTTTAATTAAATTATTGCTGCCCAATGTTTGGGATGATAGAGGTTAACCTCAGTTTTGGGTTATCTTAGGATCATATAATTAATAAAAAAATATGTGTATGTGCTTTGGGTATGGAATTGATTACTATGAGGTATAATCAAATATATATTAAAAACATACATGATCATTAAATAGACTATGGATAAAATATTTGTTCCATGAGTGATAGAGTTATTTATTTTATATTTTGAAGGGATGGATTATCCAAACTCCTTACACTGGGGTTCTGTGTTGGGTTCTTGAGAATGGTTATAGTGTTTGTATATGCTCTGGTTTTGGAAGAATTCGTACAAGATGTGTGATCATTTGTTAGACCGTGGTTTAAGTGATGTTCACTATTTCAAAGAAGAATTAAGAGGTAAATTTAATTATATTGAATTGAAATGTAATAAGTCATTGAAAATATAATTATATATTGTGTAAATCATATATCCATGAGTTTTGTATTAGTGAATGGGTGATATGGGAGTGTATGGCCATTATATTTAAGATTAATTTTTGTAGTATCTACCCACTAAGCATGGTGTAGTTTACATTGAGAAACCATGAGTAGCAGTGTGGGTGTTTCAGGAAATTTAATATTCATTAACGCTATAAAATTTAATTTTTGAGGGGATAGGTAAAATGAAATGTAACCTAGGTGATTAATTTTTTAAATAGTTTGATTACGGTGACATGGTAATTCGAGAATTTTTTTTACAGATTATTCAATGTCCGAAATTTATTATTGTATCCCTCAAGGAGAAGAACACATGTTGATATATATTAACATATTATGATTGTTATCATGAAATTATTTTTGAACATCTATATGATTGGTTGTTCAGCAGTGGTATGTTGATGGTGGTGACCCATGTTATGGAATGAATGTTAGAGAATGATAGTAAATATATCCATATAAACAGAGAATTGGAATATTTTTTTCATTTTATATTATCATGAATTGTTAGTGATTCTAGATAAGACAATGAAAATATTTAGTTATAGGCCTAGTATAGGATATAGTGATCTCAAATTTGATCTTGGGTTGTGATTAAGAGGTCAAATCTATGGTTAGGTATGGGATTTTAGATATAGAGATATGATATATATGCTAGAGTAATATTGGATTTCAGAAATAGGACATGAATGATAATATTAGAATTCGTGTACCACTAAGTGAATGAATTTTGTTTTTATTAAAAACATGATTTATTCTTGGGGGAAATTCAAATGAAAATTCATATTAGTGAAGAGAATTGATGTTATGATAGAGATAAATTTAGATGATCTGAGTATGATCATGTATGATTTTTGTTAGTTCTCATGTTTCAATGTAGAACATTGTTTTGGAATAACTACATTATGACTCAATCTTTGGAATTTTTCTCAATTTTGGGAAAAGAATTTATTGGATATATATTAAATGATATCATGATTCCATTGGGTTAAATTCACCAGGATCAGGTAAAATGGATGTCACATTCATTTAAAAGGCATATATTTTTAGGATAAGTCATTCAAAGGAGGAATGACATGTGTTCTAACATGTAATTATATTTTATTATATGGAAACTACATATAGTGTATCATTTTCGGTATGGAAGACTCAGGATGGGAATTAAATACTAAATTGTTATAGGAAATCCAACATGACTTAGCATTATTCTTTTTTGAATATTAAAATAAAACATCAATTGAAAGCCCTAGACAATGAGTTGTATAATAATTTTACGTCTGATTTCACATTTTTATAGTTGAATAATATATAATCCACAGCAGGCATGTTTGTAGAATAACATGATTTTGTTATAGTAATTCATTCTTATTTTGGGAATGAAACAATGTTCATAATTGGCATGGAACTGTGTCTTATGGTGTGGGGATACATATACTACATTTGTGATTAGATAAAGGCACATTTATTCGTGGAGTTTTATGATCTTGGGTAAGAGTTAACAGAGTGATTCAATAAATAATTTGAACAATTAATATTTTAGTAGATTTAGTGATGTATCATGTGAGTGTGTTGGGAGTGCACGCATATTGTTTAGAGGAATGATGTGGTCATTTTAAAAATAGTTATTGAAATTATTAGGCTAATTTGAATCACCCGAGGGGCACTATACCAAATTAGGTACTATAAATTTTATTGTGAGGATTTATTAATACCATTTACCAATAAAATTTATTCAATTCAAGAAGAATCATTCATTTTTTAATTAATGTTCTGTTTGAATTTTAGAGGATATCAGAAAGTAATTCCAGCATTGTGATTTATCTGAGTTTGGTATTTTGGTTGGGAAATGAGGTCCAATTTGTTTCTTAGAGGCTCAATGAAGTATTAATGGTTGGATAGGGTGGCTTGTTCATATGGTTACTATATTCTGTGTCCACTATCTATTGGGAATCTTTTTTATAGTCATAAAAAGTAGAAAAATACAAATTTTCACAATTAATTTTTTGAGGGTGATGTTCTCATCATACCTATAATTTGGTTGTATGTACCTCACCATCTCGGGATCTTTATTTTGGGTTCATATTCATTTTTCATCATTACAGAGGGGTTTTTAGAGAGATCCACATTATTTAATTCTATATTATGATCTAATATCCTCTGTTATTCTAATAATAATAATTATTATATCAATGGATATAGTTTAAGGATGATTAGAATAGACCAATGGAGATTTATCTCAAGATTTTTTGGATTCTAGGATTCATTATAAGAGGGTGTCTTAATATTCTATGTACACATTGTTTTTAGTGATTCAATAAATAAATATGATACTGCTAATTTTAATATTGTTTCTTATGAATTATATTTACTTTAATGGTTTAATTAGTGATCAATTATAAGTTTTTTTGTCGATATACTATTTGGATCTAGGACATGACATCTTTATTGAGTATGGTGTTGGATGGGTGTTATGAGGCCACTCAGTTGGCATTACGTCAAATATTATGAGGTGTATAAATTATAATTAAACTTTACACAATTATTTTATTTTTTTCTTAGTCATAAGTAATGTAATTTATATTATTTATATTGTCATTGAGACTCAGTTGATGGAGAAGAAATTTATGGACTATAGAAGATAATCAGGGGGCTTGGGTAGTAGATACACCCCATTAGAAAATATCTAATAAATTTTCTTATGATGTCAGTTATCCATCCCATATTTTCATATGGTATATTTCATGTTATTTTGAAGCTTGTTGTGTATACCCATAGTAATACATGTATTATTACATTTTGAAAATTCAATTGAATATTAAAAAATAAATTATATTTAAACATAAATATGACATCAAAAATGATCTAGTAATGTTAAAATTCCATATTTTTCTATGTGGACTTGCAGGTTGGACCAAAAAAAAATTCGATGATGAACTGATTGTGATTTTTTATGCATTGGGATCTATAATTCATTAACGGGTTTGTCTCGAGTGATTATGAATTTGTATCCATTGTCTTGGATAACCTTGATCTGTCACGGAAAAGGTGTAGTTGCATAGAGAGTGTATCGGACCCCTGTTCCAAATAAGACCATACTAATTCCATGGGCCCCCTAATAATTTTTATGTTAACCTATTTTGACATGAAATGTACTACCAAGGTGAACAATTTATGTGAATAATCATGAGGTCGATAAAAAGGAATGGCCAAGGTAACCAATGGGTTTATATTTAGATTGAGAAACTCCTTTTGGTTTGATGAGTTATTATTTGACATATGAAGTTGTGATGGGTCAATAGAAGAATTATAAATCCTAAAAGGTTGTGTCTTAATACATTTAGATATTGTTTTGGGTGTCCCTACTAATCACATACATTACTTTTGAGTGTAAGAAATGTGATCAATTATGTTGTATTTAGTCATTTTTAAAACCATGGATTATATTTTATTATTCTTATGATATAATATAAAACCATCAGGATGTATTGTGGTGAGTGGGGAAACTCTCATAGTGGGATAAATTTATTAATATAGTGAAAATTCCATTGGGTATGTCTTCAGTACTAGCTACAAAAACTACCTCATGGGTGGATTGTGTTACATATAGACGAGAAAGCACTCGTAAGTGTGGTCTGTGATACTTTTTATCAAAAAAACCCATAGGGGTGGTTAATATCCCAAGTGGTATTAATATATGGATGATAAATTTTATTTAGTGGATATAAATGAAATATATCATTGTATTAGGGATATTTGGTATTGATATTCTAGTTTTCACGATCATTAAAACATGATAGATGTAACCCCAACATTATTCAACATATGTTTGACTGATTAGAGTCATAAATCTACATAATTACCCCATTTATTTGATGAAAATTCATATCCACCATTAAGGTTATGTTGGTAGAAAATGTGCATCTGATGTGCTCATATACAACCATAAATTAGTTAAAAAAAATTATTTTTTCATATTTATATTATTATTGTTCAAATATGGTTTTAAGATGATAATTTCACCTGAAAATATCACTACATATATTAATTAGTATGTTATCAATTTATTTTTTCCATACTAAATATTATACACACATTATACTCATTCCACCATAACACTTTGTTACATGATACTAACATATTTGAAGGTCCACATTATAATGAGCCCGAATATTATATGATCATGCTAGTATTGCTCGCATTCAAAATATATTTCAAGAATAGCTAAGTATCATAAAATTTAGTTTATCATCCAATATTTTTATTTTTTTATTATTTAATTTCTTTTATCTATTAATTGAATGTTATTGTCCTAGTTAGAGGGAAATTTGGTATGATTGTGTGCCTACCTATCATATTTGTCATATCAATTTAAATTTAAATATAAATCATTTTTATTTTGTAGAGTACAAGGTTTTTTTATTTATTTTTTGTGTATTCTTATATAGTGGCTATAGTCTCCCCATGGTACCACTTCAAACCCCTACTGGTATTCTCTAGCCTTTATCATTTGAGGAGGCAAGCCTCTGTTCCATTATAAAACTAATCCACTTATTATTCAAAGTTATTTGGGCTAGGAAATTACAGATATCCTTGGTTTGATACAAAAACAATGGTCATCACAAAAAAACTAGTAACAATCATTAGTCAATGACCTCAATGGTCATTCTTACGATTAACAAAAAACCCCACATCAATAAATAGACCATAAAAATCTCATAAAAACTTTTTCTTAATTTAAAAAATCCATAGACACATATAATTCATGTACTAAAAAATATATTTCATAATACATTAATTAATTAATGATAATTCTCCAAGTAATCATTTTCATAAGATGTAAATTTTATTTGGTTCGGTTTCTAGTCCAATAGATAACTATAGCCAAAACATTAAATAACAGGAGGATTAATAAGCCATATAAAAAATAGGAATATATATGTATTACCTACCTCATAATAAAATTTTCTTAAACATTAAATATCTTAATATCTGTGTACATTAATGTCATGACCCGTCCCCGGGGCCCGTGTTGTGACTACCCCAAGCCTGCCTTCCAAAGGCCAGGGGCTGGCGACTAGCACCAAAGACATAAATCTTGATAACTGGGAAGGAATTGCCTTTAAAAAAAGTAAACAGAACACCATAGAGTACAAGCGGATGTAATACACTAAGTACAAAAGAATGTGCTGAAAAGTAAATGGGCCAGAATAAAAACCCAAATGAAAATACACCTACAACTGAACGAATGTACAACAGAAAAGACAAGTAGCTAGAAGAATAGAAGCATCTCCTAGGTCATCCACCTCAGATCATACCTGAAGGGTATGTACTGATAGCGCAGCTCCTGGATCGTCCACTACGGATCTTACCTGAAGGGTAGGTAAAGATAGCCTCCACAACGCTCTCGCCCGTCAACCTCATCTGAGTATCATCTCGTCGTGAAGTCCACCTCCAGATACTGACTCGCCATGAGGACCACCTCTGGGTACCGTCCAGTCCTCAAACACTCGACCTCTATCAGCACTGCCCGTCGTCTACAACCAAAACAACGAGGTGCGGGCATAGCCCATGCAGGGGTGAGTATACGATACTCAATAGGGACCTCGAGACCCTCATGGTCTCACTAAATCCAACAAGGATAGCCACAAAGAAGGATCTCAACAGATATCCCTTACTTAGGTATAAGCCCATACTTATACCTAAGTTATCATGTAACCCATCTCAATCATGAGGAAACACAAAGGTTAACAAATCAATGGATAACCAATACCTAGGTATATGACCATACATATACCAAAGTTATCAAGTGACCCACCTCAATCATGGGGTAATCACAATGGTCATAAACTCATCTCAAACCAGGATTTTCATTATCGAAACCGTAACTGATGAAGAGCTCTGTCTCTGATGAGTAATGTGATCCTGTTACAACTCTGAGGTAATACTCACTAACCTAAGACTGCTGAGGTAGTTCTCCTGAAGAGTACCTTGTGTCCGCTACCAAATATCGGGCGCTCCGTCCACTGTGGGTCTGTTGACAAATACTGGGCGCTCCCCATAATAGCTTACAAAGGTACTCCTCCTGTCGAGCACCGCGGGTCTGTGGACAACTACCGAGCGCTCCGTCCGCCGTGGGCCTGTCGCCATATACCAGGGGCTCTGTCCACTGGGCTAGTCGACTCAATCCAAGTAGAGTCGGTCAAGCAGTCGTCAGGTCTTAGCTAGCTACACAGTCTTCGTACTTCGTACGCTCGTTTCTCGGAGGGTCTCATCCACGAGCTATAGGTCGATACTCCATGTATCACAAAGTCCCATGAAAAAGTATCTTAAGGGATAACCTTGTCATAGGGGTATCAACGCAATAGACGGCGCGTCAATCGGATGCTCGGTCTGTGAGTTATTAACCTTTTCTTCCTAGGGGCCCAGTTGGTTTTGTGTGCGAACCAACCCAGCCATATCTCATCTGTACCCCGAACTCTCATAGGGTATACTCATAGGGACCATTTCTCAATGTGATCACCAACACTGCTAACAGTTCATCAAATAGACGTCCGGTTTGTAAGTTATCGGCCTTTCTGTTCTTGGGGCCCAGTTGGATTTCGAGTACAATCCAACCTATCCTTAATCCAACAGAATCCAATCGTTATGTGAAGTATTCTTGAAGTTCGGTCTCATCAGGAGGAATCCAACAATGTCGACGGCACGTCAATCGGACGTCCGGAGCTCAAGTTATAAGTGTTTCCGCTCTGAGGGACTAGTTGGATTCTTATTAGAACCAACCCATCCATACCCAAAATTCACCAAAACCTTGATTCTAATATACCAAAACTACCGTCTTGATCCAAGTATCGCATCACAACTGACGGTGCATCGATTGGAGGTCGGTAGCCCCATATATGGGCAAAAGACCGGAAGTAATCCAAAAATTGGGCTTCTAGGCCCGGTCTGACCCGACCCAACCCCCCTGGGTTGGCCCGAACCAGGTCAACCCGACCCGAATCCGAGTCCGACCCATCTGGGCACATCCTGGCCCAGTCCGAGCAAGTCGACCCAGCCTAGACGGGTGCCACACTGGCCCGGCCAGTGAGCCGAGAGGGGGACGCGGTCGCCCGTGGCCTTGGCGCTCTGCGGACGCGGCGAGCGCCACATCCTACTTCCACGGATCTCATGTAGCCATGATATCCGGCCACCTGCCGCAATGGCTTAAGCCGTGGCATTTCCTCCTGGCTGCGCGTCGGGGCGTCGCCGCCTCCGGGCGGCCGGCCGGTGTCGGCCGCCGTCTCTGGCCGCCGGTGATGTCCGCGGGCCATCGGAGTTGCTTCGGTGGTCCGTTTTCAAATCCGTCTGTGCCAGTTTCATCTTGGGTCCCGCATATTACTGAGGAAACTTGAAATCACCATTGTGGCATGTTCCATCCTCTCCCGTCGACCCGCAGGTCAATAAACAAACTTCGGTATCTTCAAATCGCCTCTGCGGCCCCGACTCCGACCATGGTTTGGTTCGGCGTCAAGGGTGTCGCGTGACAGCGTCGTTCTTCTTCTACGTGCTACTTCCTGATTCCGCACGGTGTCATTTCACGGAACCACCTTCGTTCAAGCTGCAACAAAAACAACATCGAAGAGGGAGGAGGGTCGGCCGTGTTCGTGTAGTCCAACCTCCTCACGTTATTACGATAACCGGCTACCCAAATAGATGGCGATGAATGGCAATGAAATCACGAAAAAATAAATAACCCCTACCTATAAGAAGACGACAAATGAGGATCGTTGTAGAACAACGTCGTCGCAGATGACAGCGTTGCGGAAGACGATGTCATGGAAGATGGCGTCGCGGAGAAGAGAATCTTCGGCATCACCGTACACAGTGTCGCGTCATCGATCTCTGAGTATTCGGCGTTCTTCATCAGCGATGGTGGATTCTTCGCATTCTTCAAGGAGGAAGAGGAGGATTCCATGGCTGAGAAATTCCTCTCCAATTATATTCGCACAATGAAAATAATCCTTAAAGAAATAAGTCCTTGACTTATTTAATTAACACACACAAGAAAACATTAAATTTTAAATTTGAAATGATTTCCCGAATTAATTACATTGTATAAGTTAATCAATTAATGAGTTGACTTTTCATTTAAGGGGGGTTCGGGTGAGTTTCAAATTAAATGGGGGTTTGAGGAAGTTGAATAGGTGGGGCTGTTTTGGGCCCCACCCAAGTAGAGTAGTATATTGTGTGTCCCACTCCAACCACCAATCTTATGTTTTAACTACATAGAAATAAAAATAAAATTGGTTGCACGAGTTTTATTTTTATTCATTACATAACCCATTGTATTAATAACCACACCCAAAAAACGCAACTCTGGAAAAGGTGTTCCTAATCAATTATCGGCACTGCGGTTTCATCGGTGCCCTCGGAATTCAATTCCGAGCAACCGTTCAATAGTTAGGAAATCTCGCTCATTCGTTCACTAGACGTACCTGATCTAAACTTTAGAAATCTATTCCGGGCATACCGGGCCTTGGAATCAGGTGCCATCA
The DNA here is from genome assembly GCA_963277665.1 of Viscum album. Classification (NCBI taxonomy): domain Eukaryota; kingdom Viridiplantae; phylum Streptophyta; class Magnoliopsida; order Santalales; family Viscaceae; genus Viscum; species Viscum album. The sequence goes on along the minus strand of OY728148.1, from coordinate 6,785,588 downwards.
AGAAACTGTGTTTTTGTAAAATTCCAAAGAAATTAAGAAAATAAATATCCATGAAATTTCTAGGTGTTTACATTAATCTCACCTCAGGGATTTACATCCCTATAAAGATTTAACACAAACTAGGGCTACAAAAGTGGTACTGAGCATGCATCTTAGCCTTCCGCTCCTATGTGCTCTCATGGAGGTTCCCGCACTGCCAATGAAAGTGCACAAGTGGAATCGACCGTCCTCATAGGACATGATCCTGTCGATCCTCATCCTCTTCTAGAACCCCAGAAAAGTGACACCATCGCCAATTTCCAGCTCCCCATGGTTGATGATTTGTGTCAGGTCAAGCACGTATCTCCCCAGTTGAGATACGTGGAAGTCATCATGCACCTGGTGCAACTGAGGTGGATGGGTAAAATGGTAAGCCATCTCGCCTACTCTGCTAAGGACTTGAATAGGTCCACTGAACCTCAGAGATTACTTTCCGCCTCGGACACATCTCTGTAGACCTCATCTAGGTGAGACCTGTCAGAAATCGTGGTCACCATCCTCAAATTCCCGTGGTCCTGTCTCCTATAAACATATTATTTCTGCCTCCTCTATGCAGTCTTCATCTGATCCTGGATGATTAGCACCTTCTCCGTCGTGGCCTGGACCATCTCTGGCCCCACAAGAGCTACTATGATGTCATCTTTTCTGATAAGAGAAATCTGGTCTCATCCCCTGGATGAACGACGTTTTTTGCCTAAAACAGTCAATCCTGTCAATAGTTGTACCAATCCATGCCATGGATGACATCGTAAGGCCTCGACGCTACTACCATGAGAACCAACCATTACAATCACCTCCAAGGGCTGAGTCACACTGTCGGCATCAGTGTGTGGTCCCTGGGTCTCCTCTAGAAGGAATCTTAATAGTGAGGGTCAAGTCAACAGTTTAAACTGAAACCTCTTAGTACACAAAAAGAATGGATGCAAATGACACAAGGAAAAGTGTCTTTTATTACTGCAGGTCAAGTATAAAGACACCCGAAAACCACAAACAACAACAAGTAATCTAGAAGAACCAAGATCAAAGGTCCCATGCCTCAAACTAGTCCCGCTCTTGTCTGCCAGCTTACAGAGCTCCGTAGTTGTAAGCTTCAACTGCCTGAAGCTGTGGTCTCTAATGTCTGCTTGTTCCCTACGGTCGGGGTGGTCCTACTGGTGGTGGTATATCCTCAAAGTGTCGTCCACCACCCGCTGCTCAGCTAGATCCTCTGCCATGGCCTCCTTCTCCTTGCGGTCTACCCTGATTGAACCTCTGCCTCTATCTAAGGTGTTCTTCATCTATTTTCTAATCATCTGAACGGTGGGTCAGACAGTCATGTTCCATGTGACCACACCCGCCGCAGGAGTAACATTGCCCACTCTTGGCACGACTGGCTCGAGCTCTACCCCAGTTTCCCCGCACAACTGAACCTGAATCGTGCAGTCGGCCACCTGTGGGTCTGGTCCTTTTGGACCTCTACGTCTACTGTCTACTGCTAGCCGCAGAAGACTCCGCTGCATGTCAACTAGTATTGGGTTTTGCTGATAGAGATTTCTCAGCAAGGAAACAATCCACTAGGAGGGCTCACTGCAACACCCCCATCTGTGTCGGTATGCTGTGAGAATCAACTGAAGCTCTAATCTCTCACCTGAGCCCCTGCTCGAAGGTCTGGACCCTGAAGAAAGGGTGTCGTACCATGTATGTCGAGTAGCACGAGAGGTCTATGAACCTCGCTGAGTACAGAGCTACACTCATGCTACCCTGCTACAGATGAAGTAGCTCTTGGATCCTCACCGCTCGATGGGTGGCTGGTACAATCTATGCCTAGAAAAGACTCTCAATGTCTGTCCACAGAAGTGATATGTCATCATGCATATGGATAATCAGGCTCCACCAACTGCCTACTGCAGCCTAAAGTAGGCTGGCAACAATGATCACCATTAAGTCTGCTAACATCCCCAATAGCCTGATGACTCTCACCACAGCCTCCAGCCAATCCTCAGCCGCCTGCAGGTCTGTCTCTCCCATGAACCTAGGTGTCCTCTGGCACCAGAACACATGTAGTGCACTCAAGTGATGTGACCTCTCTACTGTTGGGGCTGGTGGCATCGGTGGCCCAATGGGTGGTAGTACCGCTTGTGCCTTAACTGGGATAAGGCCATGTACTAAGGCCTCACCGCTCGGAGAGCTGTCTGTATGTACCACTCTCGGGGCTCTAGCTGGTCGACCACAGGGAGGCATCCTGAAAGAAACAAAAGTAACACTGTCAAACGATTTATACCTGGTAAGCTACCCTGGTTTAAGCTGACTTTTAAAAACTTTTGGAAACACACATGAAATTAGTGTTTTCATGCACAAAGTCGGAAATCCATTTTCAGAGTCCTACTGTATGGATACGTCGGCCGCCAGAACCAACACTGGACTCCCTGAACTGAAAAAAAAACTCGGTGCCCATAACATTATTTCTTCACAGAATGAAAATATCAGAGTTATAAGTTCTTCTGTAGAACCGAATCCTCTGATACTAATTTTTCATGACCCATCCTTGGATCTCGTGCCGTGACTACCCCAAGCCCGCCTTCCATAGGCCTAGGGCTGGCGACTAGAACCAAAGGCGTAAATCCCGATAACTAGGAAGGCATTACCTTTATAAAAAGTAAACAAAACACCACAAAGTACAAGAGGAAGTAATACACAAAGTACAAAAGAATGTGATGAAAAGTAAATGGGCCAGAATACAAACCCAACTGAAAGTAAATCTACAACTGAATGAATGTACAATAGAAAATACAAGCATCTGGATGAAAAGAAGCAGCTCATAGGTCATCAACCTCGGATCCTACCTGAAGGGTAGGTACATATAGTACAGCTCCTGGATCGTCCACCACGAATCCAACCTGAAGGGTAGGTACATATAGCCTCCACAACGCTCTCCCTTTTCAACCTCATCCACGTATCGTCTCGTCGTGAAGTCTACCTCCAAATACTAACTCGTCGTGAGGTCCACCTCCGTGTACCGTCCAGTCCTCAAACACTCGGCCTCCGTCAGCGCTGCCCCTCGTCTGTAACCAACATAACGAGGTGCGGGAATAGCCCGTGTAGGGGTGAGAATACGATACATAGGAGGGACCTAGTGACCCTCAAGGACTCACTAAATCCAACAAGGATAACCACAAAGAAGGATCTCAACAGATAACCCTTACATAGGTACAAACCCATACTTATACCTATGTTATCATGTAACCCATCTCAATCATGAGGAAACACAAAGGTTAAGAAATCAACGGATAACCACTACCTAGGTATATGACCATACATATACCAATGTTATCAAGTGACTCATCTCAATCATGAGGTAAACACAAAGGTCATAGACTTAGCACAAACCAAGATTTTCATTATCGAAACCGTGACTGCTGAAGAGCTTTGTCTCTAACGAGTAATGTCATCTTGTCACGACTTTGAGATACTACTCACTAACCTAAGGCTATTGAGGTACTGCTCCTATCGAGTACCACGGTTCTGCTACCAAATATTGGGCGCTCCGTCTACTGTGGGTTTGTCACCAAATACCGGGTGCTCCCCCTAATAGCCTACAGAGGTACTCCTCCTGTCGAGTACCGCGGGTGTGCGGCCAACTACCGGGCGCTCCATCCGCTGTGGGTCTGTCGCCAAATACAGGGCACTCCATTCATTGGGCTAGTCGACTCACTCCAAGTCAAGTCGGTCAAGTAGTCGTCAGGTCTAAACTGGCTACACGGTCTCCAGAATCCGTACACTTGTCTCCAGGAGGGTCCGCTCCATGAGCTATAGGTCGATACTCCATGTATCAAAAGGTTGCATGAAGAAGTATCTTAAGGGACCACCTCGTCATAGGGTTCTCAATGTAATAGACAGAGCGCCAATCAGACGCTCGGTCTGTTAGTTATTAGCCTTCTTATCCTAGGGGCCTGGTTGGTTTTGTGTGCGAACCAACCCGGCCGTATATCAATTGTACCCTGAACTCTCATAGGTTATACTCATAGGGACTGTTTCTCAATGTGATCACCAACGCTGCTGACGGTTCTTCAAATGGATGTCCGGTCTGAAGTTATTGGCCTTTCCGTTCGAGGGGACCTGTTGGATTTTGTGTACAATCCAACCCGACCATACTCCAACTGCGTCCAAACGTCAGGTGAAGTATTCCAAAAGATCCATATCATCAGGATTAATCCAACAAAATTGACGTCATTTCAATCGTACGTCCGAAGCTCAAGTTATAAGCGTTTCCCCGCTCCGAGGGCCCGGTTGGTTTTTGGTTCGAACCAACCCATCCGTACACAAAGTTCTTCGAAAACATGAGTGTAATATACATAAACGACCATATCGATCCAAGGATCGCATTGCACGTAACGGTGCATCGATCTGAGGTCCTTAGCTCGTGATATGGGAAAAATACCGGAAGTGATCCGAAAATGGGGGGTCTCGGCCTGGTCCGACCCAGTGCAACCCCCCTGGGTCGGCCCGAACCGGGTCTAACCCGGCTGGGCGCGGCCTGGCCCGGTACGCGTAAGCCAGTCCGGCCTGGTCAGGGGGCACGCTGGCCTGGCCAGTGAACTGAGCGGGGGACGCAGTCCCCCGTGGCCTTCGCGCTCCGTGGACGTGGCGAGCACCGCGCCTTACTTCCCTGGATCACACGCGGCCACGGGATCCATCTGCCTGCCTTCACGGCTTTAGCAACTACGGTTCCTCCTAGCGGCATGCTGGGGCACCGCCGCTATCGGCCGCCAGCGCCGCCGGTGATGTTCGCGGGCCACCGGAGTTGCTCCGGTGGTCCGTTTTCAATTCTGTTTGTGTCGTTGTTCATCTGGGTTCCACACTTATCTACAGAAACATCATGTATCCAATGTGGCATGTTCCGTCATCGCCTGTCGATCTGTATGTCAATAAACAAAATACGGAGTCTTGGAATCGCCACTACAGCCCGGACCCTAACCACAGTTTCGTTCGGCCTCAAACGACATCGCGCTTCTATGCCATATTCCTTCCTGATTCCGCGCAGTGTCTTTGCACCGTGCCTCCTTCATTCGAGCCATAAAAACAACAACATCGAACTGGGAGGAGGGTCGGCCATGTTCGTGCGGTCAGAACTCCTCTTGTTATTACGATAACAGGAGGCGCAAATGGAAGTCTATGATTGGAAAAGAATTCACGAACAAATAAATAAACCCCAAAATGGAAGAAGACGTCGAATGAGGATTGCCGCGGAACAACGGTTTCGTAGAAGACGACGTTGCATAAGACGGCATCACGAAATACATTTTCATGGATAAGAGAATCGTCGGCGTCGCAGTACATGGCGTTGCGTCATCAATCTCAAAGGATTCAGCGTTATTCATCGAGGACGGTGCGTTCTTCTTGTTCTTCATGGAGGAAGAGGAGGATTCCACGGCTAAGAAATTCCTCTCCAATCGTTCTCGCACAACGAAAATAATCCTTAAAGAAAGAAGACCTTGTCCTATTTAATTAACACACACAATCCATCTTTAAATTTGAAATTCGAAATAAATTCCTGAATTAATTTCAATGAATATGTTAATCAATTAATGAGTTGACTTTTCATTTAAGGGGGTGCAGGTGAGTTACAAATTAAATGGGGGGTTTGAGGAAGTTGAATAGCTGGGGATCATTTGGGCCCCACCCCACTAATATCCGACCTAGTAAAGTAAGATATTGTGGGTCCCACTCCAACCACCATGCTTAGGATTTAACTACTTAGAAATAAATATAAAATTTGTTGCCAAAATTTTATTTTTATTCATTATTTAGCGCATTATTTTAATAACCACACCGGAGCAAACACAACACCGGAAATAGTGTTCCAATGTAATTACAGGGGCTGCAGTTTTATCGGTACCCTTGGATTTCGATTCCGATCACTAGTTAAAAAGTTAGGAAATCCCACTCGTTCGTTCCCTGAACGTTCCTGAGCTAAATTCGGAAATTGATTCCAGGCATACCGGGCCTTGGAATTAGGTGCTTTCAGAAACTGTGTTCTAGTAAAATCCCAAAGAAATTTAGAAAAAAAAATTCCTTGAAAATTCTGGGTCTTTACAATTAATTATAAAAATTATGAAAGTATATAAAAATCCACGAAAATAGTGATTTTAGTTAAAACCAATCACATTAGTGTTGAACCAAAAATTAGATAACAGATCAAATTGATCCTTTCCAATGGTGACTCCCTTCTATTAATGAATCACTAAACATATTCAAACTAATATATATAATACATGGTAATATATAATGTAATTTTAGAGAGATGGATTGTAGTGAGAACTCCTTTCTTTATTGAAAAAATATAAAAACTAATATATATATTAATATATAAAATTCAACTATGTAAATTTGGAATATTATTAATTATGAAATATCATATAAAATTATAGATAAATATCCATCTTAAACTAATCCTTTATAATAACCCTTTCATTTGTTACATGGAAAAATAAACAAATATAGTACATTGAAATTTTACCCCTTCAACAATCATTCATTGCAAAGGTAACCTGATAATCATGTTGTGATCCCATAAAAAAATCCCTTCATGGGTAAGACAAATTGGTTACAGTGCAACCAACATTATCTCCATATATTTCATCATAAATATTAACTCTCCAAATTTTTTAATCATAAGAAATAACAATTATGGTTTTTATTTCGATAGTTTGACATGCTAATATGAATTAAAAAAATCCCCTTTACATTCACTTTATATGCCACAATACACTTCATTGAGGAAACACCATCGATTTTCTATGATGTTTCAACTTTATACCTACATTAAAATAATAAATCCTCCCTAGATTCATATTTAAAAACCACATCAAACATAAAAAATAATATTTATAGATAAATAATTTATTTCCTACATGAACTAACAACCATCAATTACAAATATTGTATAAAAAATGAAACTGTTGTAATTCTATTATTTGTTAACATAGTGTATTAGCAATACATGGAGAGTATTTATTTGTATTGTGATATGTTTGTTTCAATATATGGTTTTACAATTTATATAAATATGCTATCTTTATATAGAAAATATATAATGGTATTTTTATTTTTTTATTTTTAATTATATTTATTTATTGATATATTCTTTTGTAGGTGTCTCCTTAACAAACATATTAATATTTTTATACATTCTGTGACATTAAAATATTTTTATATTAAAAATTTAGATGTCATTGTTGAAAAGGATGGTTGTCATTTATTATTTTATAATGTGACATATCATGTGATATTAAAGATAATATATAATTTTATCAATTAAATTATTAACTATTTATCTTAGATCATACTATGATATATACGATCACGAACTATTATTAATAGAATCTCCAATTTTGATTTAACAAATTTTTTTATTGTAGCAGAAAACACATTAATATTTTTATGATTATATACACATAGATTTAAATGACAATTAAGTGTCTTTTCCATTTATAATATAGACATTTAACCAACGATCACATTACTAGTATAAACAAATAGTTTTAAAAAATATAATTGACATATAAAAAGGTAGTGATGTACTCAATTAGTAGGATTATACCCTATAATGCCCATTTATCAGCGATTCAAAGGGATATATAATTTCTACAATTTTTTTAGACCATGAAAATGATTATATCTAACAACATAAGCATGAGATAAATTGTTTATTGGATAATTTCAAAATCATTGAGATCAGGACCCAAACTATGTTCATCGAACAGCCTAATGAAAGCCCCATAATTTCACACCTTAGTCTTTGGTAATATAAAGATGTAGAAATTGGAAATATATTAATAACCAAGAAATAAGATTACATAATGTTTCATAGAATAATGAATATACTATCACCCTATTATGGTACTTTATTAATATTAGTTATTTTGGATTCAGAAATGAAAAAAAATTAATTTTTACTTAATATTAAAAATAATTTAATTAATTATTGAATTAAATGAATTTTTGATAAACAAAATTAATAAAATATTATTATTAAATAAATTTAATTAAATACTAATGGGAAAATAATATTTCTGAATTAAAATGTCCTTTTTTATTAGGGATCAAAAAAATTTATTGGGAAAAACCCTTCATTTTTAATAAATGTTATTTTTTATTTTATATATAAAAATTCACATATTTAAAAAATATTATTGATTAAATAATAATATTTTTGGAATTGTAATGTCAAAATAATAAAATGATTAATTTTCTATAATTTTATGACGGTCGAATATTCATGAAATAATTTTAATACCATTAAAATATACATTGTGTTTTATAACATATTAATCATCTAATAGTTTTGTAATAAATACAATAAAAGGTATCCTCTGATAAATATACTTTTTCATTTAAAATAATGTAATTTTCAGTTCATTTTTTTAATTTAAACCTTATTATGAATATTCTATGACTTATAATGTATTTTATGATCTTAAAATCATATTATTGTGAGTGTGACTCACCTACCCATGAGATAGGATGTTATATTATTATCTTATCACCATTAAATATAAAATAATGTAATGTAATCCCCTCTAGACGTATCAATGGTTAAAAACATGGAATATTTTTTGGTTTGTGGTATTTTTTATGTAGTTTCCTAAATCAAAATAAAAAATTAATTCCCCTCGTTTCTTATGTAATCCCACCCAGGCTCCAGTTTCTATTCACTAAAACTAATTTATGTAGTCTTCGTCATTTTAATTTTATATATATTTCTTAATTTATATTTATTACCATATTTTAAAATTGACATTATATTAATGATAAATCATGTTTCCTCCCTCATTTTGACCCTTTACATATTTCGTTACAGTGCTGAAATTTTGTATGGAATCTTCCACCCTCTTCTATTACAATGCATTCCTTTTGTCTTATATCTATTAATTTTTTTTATAATTTTGTATATATTCTTATCTATCTCTCTTACAATCCATTTGATGTAAAAATTAATATATCGCCTTTCAATATCATTTAAAATGATTAATAACATATATGTACACATGTTACCCTATTGAAATTTGTTAAGTGTTCATTAGTTTCCCCACTACCTTCAAAATTCATTAATATTCTATGCCTTCTATTTAAAATTATATATGGTTGGTAATGTTTTTACATTTATCTATTACTATTAAATTCATTAATATGTGATTAAGCACCCATTTCACTCTCATCAATCCATTTTTGGAATTTATATTTAACATCATTATGTTGGAGAGATTGCATGTTGATTTTCCCTACCAAAATAATTGTGTTGTGAATAAAATATGAATCTCTATATCAAGGGAATTCACCTTCATGCACATATAAAAATTTATTGGGGACATTCCTGTATGTAATCTGCATTCCATGATCATGATTGAAATTATGGTAGTCAATGAATCCATTTTGTATGATCTGTATGGAACAATAAAGAAACAGATGAAAATTATTATGAAGAGTGTGACCAAATAGCACTCCAATTCATTGAGTAATGTTTAGTATCATGATCCATCTTTTGAAATGGTCATTATATCATGCCTTCGATTATATTCCCCTAGTATCATGCTCTTCCATGTGCATTGAGCATTAACTCACACATATGTCATGTTGTATGTTGTTTCCGTATTTCCAATATTAAAATTGTCATTAAATATAATGCCTTATTATTCATGTTTCTTTTATTATACATTGATATTCATGTTTTATAGATTTTAATATCTTATTCATGTAATTAAATATTTATTTCCCTTCCTAGGGTTTTTAACTCATAACTTTATCTTATTTCTCATAGGATATCCCATGTAGTTTTAAGATCATTTAATTATTTTTATCTTGTTGATGAGGTATTCAATAATTTTTTTTATCCCATGTTCATTATGTTATGTTCTATAAATATTTTTCAATGGCACTATAACTCTATATCATCGGTGTTTTATTTATTGTAATTTAATGTAATAAAAATGGTTCAATTTAAATTAATGAGAAGGGTTGTTATAATTGGTATTAGAGGATATGATTATTTATTTTTGTAATTAGGATTATAAAAATTAAAATCCAATGCATATAAGACTAAGTGTAATAAACCATCCCTATATTTTGGAAAATATATATTATGTTGATTATCAATAAAATATATCTCTATTTGAGAAATACAAGTGGACAAGGTTTGGGTATATATGCCGCTAGAAGTGAAATCTTCAAGAAGGTATTATTGGAATGAATCATGGTATCTAGGTACACAAAAAAAGGCCTTACAACATACCTAGTTTGACCCGACTATGAGATATTCATTGGTAAATTTATTTTCTCATTATGAACGATTATTAATTTGAAAAATAATTCCATAAGAATAAATGATCATGGATAATGTAGAGTGAATCCAAGAATCTCATAAGTTAAGGATATAAATTTAATTTATAATTTATCCATTCAATTTATTTGGAAACTAATTTACTTGTTTTCTTTTTTAAGATACTCATCCTTAATTTACTTTTTATTCTAGAAAAATTCTGCTAATACGAGGAATCATGATATCAATCGATGCGATGGTAACTATGATAACTTCCCCCAATATAATTCCCAATCCAATGGGACTACGAATAACAAAAAATTTCATGATAATATCTAATATATCTAAATTTGGGAATATAACCATGGAAAAATAGGAGCGCGACCCCCCCCCCAAAGAGATATAAACATTATATAGAGATCATCATGTGACAGAGGCCCCCTAATATTAATGCATTATCTAACCCTTTGATCAAGAAAGAATTTATCAATTACACTAAAAATATTTTCCCTATCCTTGAATGTCCCAAACAAGAAAATGTTATAATACTCTTTACCATATGGAGGTAGAAGCTGATCAGTAGTGAATATTTACTAAAAATATGATGGATGAGGAAGATATCAAAATAATAGAGAAGAATGAATTATGGAAAAAAAATTGATAAATATTTTTCATCAAACAACAACTATTAGAAATGGAACGGGATTTCCATACACTCATGAAAAAAGATTATAAATATATTGGTGAATAAGAGGAAAAAATCACAAGGCATTAATGGTACACCTCTGTTTTTATCATCCCCCCTCCCGAATGTAATGTGGACAACTTCATTGGTGGGAAAATTGATAGACTATGAACATACCTGGTGATCAATGAAATTAATAGCTATGAAATTTTTTTATGTTCCCTCAAGGTTCAAATGGAGATCACTTAATCCCAATGGTATTATAGGGATAAAGAGGAGAATGTGATTATTAAATCTAGATGTCAAATTGATAAATCCAATGGTGTTATAAAAATTTTAGAATCACACTTTTCAAGAGTATAGGAAGTGGCACCCCAAAAATTTCTAGAAGGTAACAATGAAATGATTTAGGTATAGTAAGGATAGAGACCATATAATATTTAGGGATAGGAGGAAATCTCTTTTGTAATGGATTAAAAGAATGGTCTTGTAAAATCATAGTGCATTATCGATTTATATAATTGTAAGGGACCATGGAACTTTTTGAATTAATTACCAATGCCAAGGGTTTTTTAGGAAAACAAATATCCAATGAATATATTGTGATCTTTATTCATCAGTACCTCAGAAGTGAATCCCAATAATGAAGTGGTGTTATGTGCACTAGTTATTAATTCCTGAATATCAAATATACTATTTCATTTAGGTTCTATGCATTACCTTAGATCATGGATGTTTAGTATCAATCACTACAGAATTTCATAGAATTAATGATTCCATTATTAATAGAAAATAAGTAAATTATTGTATCCAATGTATATAACTCCTCCCTTGTCAATATTTGTGTTTAGATATTCATAGTGAAGCTTTCCATACTTACCATGATGTAATTTAATACAATTCTTGGCATTGATTGGTTTTCCCAATACATATCCAACAGAAATTTCCACAAAAGGAAAATTACTCTTCATTTTGAGAATAAACCCCCAATTCTACATAAGTGCATGGAGGATGATGAATCTTCTTTAAAACCATCATCTCAGTCAGGGATATAATTTTACAATAAGAAAACATCTCTTCTTAAAATTATTGAGCATAATGAAAGAATCATCCTTTATGACATGCCTATTATGAGGGAATATGCTGATGTGTTTCCCAAGGAATTCTCTGGTCTTCCCCCAATATGAGTGGTTGAATTTTAATCAAGATTATAACTAGGTAGTTTCTAATATAATAGACTTTTTATTTGATTTATATTGGGTAACATGAGAAACTGAAGAAAAAACAACAAACGAATATAGAAAAATGATCCATAAAACCATGTAGATCACTGTGGGGTCCACCTACACTCTTAGTTAGGAAGAAGGATGGGTTGATGCACCTTTTCAGTGATCTTCCTATGCTCGAAAGGATCCTGATAAAGAAAAATAATCCTTGTCAATGATTTGATAACTTATTTAATTAGATATGTAGAGAATAATGATTCTATAAGCTGGATATATGGTCGGGATAGTACCATGATATTGTAAATAATGATGATATCACCAAGATTACTTTTTTTACAATGTAAGATCACTATGTGTTCAATGTGATGCCTTTAAGACTCACTAATACCCTAGAAATATTCATTTATTTGATGAAAATAATGTTAAGGATTACCTAGACACATTTAGGGTATTATTTATAGATTATATTACAATACAATTAAAAACATTGGAGTATAATGAGGAGAATCTATGAAATTTTCTAAATACCCTACAAAAGGATAATCGCTATTAAATGTATAATAAGTGTGTTTTGTAGTTGAAGAATGTATCATTTATGTGGAATATCATAATAGTCAATGCGATATCTATATATATTTCAAAAGAAAGAAATTTAGTGATGGATGAGGCCTATATCTATTTACAAATCCATAGTTTTGTTGGGATAACTGAATATTATGGCATATTTGCCAAACATTTGTGACAATTGACAAACCCTTTTACCAATCTTACAAGGAAGGGTGTGTAATATTCATGGAACTATTAGTGTGAAAGTATGATTCATGGAGTTGAAAATTATTCTTATCACTACCCTTGTTCTCACTCTTCTCACATGTGTGGAAATATTAATAATTTTTAGTGATGTTTTGAAGAATGTATTGTGATGTGTTTTCATGAAAAGTGAAAATTTCATAGCATATGTTTCAAGGTATTTCAAAATTCGTAAGAAAAATATAACATTCCTGATGTGGTGTCGGAAGTGGTGATATTTTCTTTAAAAATTAGGCTGTATTACCTATTTGGGGCGAAGTAATAAATATATATATATATATATGGATCACAAAATAATTAAATATATATTCACAGAGATTGAGCTCAATATGTGCTAATGAAGATGGTAAGAACTAATCATAGATTATGACTGCTCAATTCCATACCATCGTGGGAAAGAAAACAATGTGGAAGATGATCTAAGTAGAAACGATCTTGAAATTTAATAATCAATGAGAATTGAGAAGGATCTAAGCTTCATAAATTTGATGAGTATAAACACTGAATCCTAAAGGAAGAAAATTCATTAATCATTTCAGAAATGATATCTCAAAAACCTCTTCAAAAATATTTAGAGTATTCTAAAAAGATGATATGGTAACTCAGAAAACAATGTAAACTATTATAAAAGGTAAATCCTTATAGTATAATGGTAAGGATGAAATAATTGTTATATTTTTTTAAGACAATGTCTTCCAAGAAATCTGGAGTAAAGGAATCAACTATTAGATGAGGATCAGATATCGACTTTTTCAATTCACATAAGAAATATAGTGATGTATCGAGATCACTAAGATCACTATTGGTGGGATAACATAAAAAATCATATCACATAATATACATCTAAGATCATTGTATGATAGAAAGTGATGGATGAATGTAAGATGACTAAGGTAATGATGAAACCATTACACATACGAATAGAAAAAATGGAAAACATCACCATGTACTTTTTCACCAGACTTCTAAAGCCATATAATTAAAATAAGTCTATATAAGTTGTTTTGTATCATCTTACAAAATATACATCATTCATTTTGATTTGATATGATTTATCATATGATGAAATTGAATAGATATATATCAGAAAAGTGGTAAGAGTTTGTGGTGTACAATTATTGATTGTGTCTTATCGAGATCATGGATTCACATCATTGTTTTGGAAATGTATCCAGCATGATGTAAACCCAGAACATAACATAAAAAAAACTTACACCCTCAAACTGATAGCCCATATGATAAGGCAATACAAACACATGAATAAATTTTGAGATCAGGCCAAATTATCTTCAAAGGAGGATGAGACCAAAATAATTATATTGTTAATTTTTCTAAAAAAATAAGAATATAATAATGTATTCAAATAGATCCCAATTAATCCATTTAGGGGTAGAGCTGTAGAACATTAGCATGTTTTGTTGAACATGGGGAACAAAAACATGTAGGTCTTGAAATGGTCGATGAAATGGTGAATAATGTTAGGACTATTCAGCATCTAATCAAACCTCCTTAGAGTCAACAAATGATTCACACTGAAAACCATCAACGATAAGAAGAGTTTGATGTTGGATATATGGTATTCTTCCATATATCTATATGGAAGGGAGTTATTTGATTTGGGAATAGGGTAAATCTTCGTCGTATGTAAATCATCCATTACAATATCACTATTAGAAATTTAGGTTATTTCCAAGGACCTATAGACAATGTTTTATAGGCCTGTGGATATAGCCAATTTATAGCCATAATTTAATTAAAAAATCGTGGCTAAAATTTGTCGTCAGACATTTTTTTCTAAACTCCTTTCAGGATTTTCCATTCTCCCATGATCTATTTTCCATCCCCCCCTTTTCCCCCAAAATCAGTTGGGCTCCTCCTCCGTTCACCCCCGATACGCAACCCTCCGCGCCATCCTCTTCCATCTTCCACCAATCAGCAAACCTCTTCCCTGAACCTCTCCCACATGGCTGCACCCTCCTCCTCTATCATCCCCCGACCTACAACCCTCCACCATCAACCTATCTCATGGTGAATCCATCCTCCTCCATCCTCCCACGATCTGTGACCCTCCGCCCTCAACCTATCTCACATCGACACCCTCTTCCCAGATACCCTATGTGCACAACCCTTCAACCTCGATGATACCCATCGTGACCTCTCTCACCATTTCAAGGAAATTCATTCTAAATCTATAACATAAGGAGATTTTATCTATTTTTAGGAATCATGTTGATTTCGATCAGCCCATCCATCAATATATGACGGATAAGATCATATAAATATGTAGTAGTTGGTCCCTCAATTTCTTTTCAATTTATATGTGTTGTATGTGCTTTATGACTTGTGAGTCTTGACATGAATGTGAAAATGTCTTTAGATGAACCAGATTTCATTTCTCAAGGGTCTTTCATACAAACTAGAATGAGGATATCCCAATATTCCATATACACATGGTTTCTTACATATTTGGAAACTTATGTAATCATTATGTATTGTCTTATTCTATCAATAAATATTTAATTAAATTTAAAAAATTTATTGGAATTTTTTTTGGGGATTTTTCATGATGTACGTCCAGGGATATGAGACAGACCCTTTGGATGTCTTTGGACTTTGTTCTAGTGTAATAAGGTATCTAGTAAAATTTATGATGATTATTCCATTTTATAAATAAACTGATAAATTAATTTTAAATGTCCTAAATAATAGTTTTAATTTTCATAGAAAGAGTTGGGATCTTTCTTTGTTATTTTGGATGGGACTGAGTATGGAAATAACTTGGTGTTCCCTGGAAACTTCTTCCTACATTTTTGAAATAATTAGAAAAGCATTGAATAAAGATAGGTGGTATGCATATTTTACCATGTGGTATTTATGATTTTTATTTATTCTACTAGATTGAAATCTTTATAATTATGTGATCAATTTATTTAAATTAAATTAATCCCATAACCAATATATAAATTAATATTTTAATTAATTAACTTTTTTATTTAATTAAATTGAAATTCATCTATATTGATTTACAAAGTGATAGGGCCTTACCTTGGACACAAATAGTCTAGGCCTTAACTTGAGACACACTTATCATAGGTTATGAACATGGGTTGGGTGAGTAGATAGACCTTGTGAGACCTTGAAGACCAAAATGGGTCATGTGCCATCTCATGAGTCTTGTCAACATGACATAACTTGTGTAATAATAAGGATTGTGCTCTATTGATAATGATTACAAGAAAAATAGTATTGATTTGAGCATTAGTTCTTAAACTAAGACCTGGATTGAGTCCGAGGACATGTGTGAGGGTGCCTCTATTTCTAGGGAACCCGAATGTGTGCCCTGTTGACTATCCCACCCTAAGAGGATGCATATGGCATTGGTAGAGATGGTAGTGTGTTTCATATTAAATCATGCATTAAATTTATAATTCATTGGGTTTATGAATTATAGTGATGGGTTTGGAAATTTCTATAACCCTTAAAATTTATTATACCATTATATGTTTATTTTGGATGCAACAATGGTGCCTAGATGTACTTCATGGGACCTAACCTATTGGCCTGATGTGATAATGGTATGGTGGTTGCTTAAGAGTGTTTCCCAGGATCTGACCATGGGCCTTATCTAGTATGGTGGTGAGACAAATTATACATCATGACGTAATCATGGATTCTTGACATGTATCCTGGGATTCAACTATTAAACCCCGTGAAGAATTCATCAGACATTGGGATTCGACCTAATGTCTATATGGGATGCTTTTGATGCCCCAAGTCCCTAGGATGCGTAGCCAAACTAAGATACATTTGAGTTGGATTACGGGATTATTTATTTTTATTAATGATTTTTATTATGATATGACTATGTTATCCCTAGTATTATCCAGTCAATCTGAATGATTTTACTTATTCTTGATCAGGATTCATGGAATCTGACCATTTGGTATGGTGACTGCGGGTGTTTTTTATTTAGTGATTTCCTAATGTGCCTTGGAATCAAACTCAATCCATTAATTTTATTGGAGTTTATAGACAGTCTCACGATTCTTGGAATATATTCAGGGAGCCAATAATTATGAGTGGTTGGATGTTTAGACCTATGAATTTGGTATGCCTGTGTTAAACCAAGATCTGATATTTATATGGTTGGAATGATATCATGAAATGCTCAAGGGAGTGGGTGTGCAGTGGGGAGGGGGAAGTGGGGGAGGAAGGGGAAGATTAAGGGATGTAAGGAAGGGAGGGGGAGTGTAAGGGGAAGGGGGAGAAAGGAGGTAGGGATGGGGCTGGGGGTGGGTGTGAGGTAGTGTAGGCATTGGTGTAGGGGCAGGGGGTGGGATAGGGGGTTCTAGTGCTGGGGTAGGGGGTGAAAGAGATTATTGTTAAAAAGGCATCATGGGTTTTTCGGAATAATATAGATGATGTTGATTAAATTCTTGGGTTACTCATCATTACTTATATAATTGTGATTTGAGAAAAATGAGTGATGTTTGAAAAATAAAGAGCTTTATTAATGATCACCTCATTATATCACCCACTCACATATGTTAAGGTCCCATATCTCATCTCATATCACTAATTTATTATTCAGGTCAAGTCACTTATCATATCATGTACCACCACTATCTCATTAAAGACATGACCTACATGAAAAACGAAAGGGAGTACATAGAAAAAACAACCATTAACCTTGGACATGGCTATCCAGTAATCCATACATAGTTCTCCACTAGAGGATACCCCACTATAAACCTCATAATCAACTATTTTTCATTTATTAGACTTGGTACACAGTGTACACAGAAATGGTAATTGAGGTGTCTTAAAATAAAGTGGAATGGACTATAAAACCTCTAACTGCTACTTGATTACACCAAGATCCACCTGAACACCTAAATAGAAGTAAAAACTCTTCAAGAGACATCTCAACACTCCTATTGTTTTCAAAATACCACTGTATGAAACTCTCGCTACATTGAGACTAAAAATTCAATTCCATTGGAATTCATTAACTCATAACGATATAGGTAATTATAAACTCCACACGAAATGGATACAAATCCTTGGAAAGTATTATGGTTTATCCAAAAAATCCTGATTTATTAATCATAATGGAAACAACTACTCATTACAAATTCAATATCGGATTCCTAGAAAATGTTCATCATCCTAATCTATGGAAAAAATAATTTTCTGAAAAAACATCACGAATGGTCCTTTATTCAAATATTTCATTAGGTGGATGAAGTGGAATGAAAAGAGGAGGTTGGGTAGGGGATGCATCAGGTGATTAGGTGGTGTGGGTGTTCAGGGGGTGGGCAGGGGAGGGGGTAGGGGGTGTGCATGTGGGGTGGCGGGGAGCAGGGGGTTGTGTTGGGGGTAGGGGGACATGGTTTGTAGGTGGGGCAGGGGGAGAGGGGTTGCTGGGGGGATGGATTTGTAGGTGGGGGTAGGGGAGGGGTATGGGATTGTGTAGGTGTGGTAGGGGGAAAGGAGAGGGGGTGTACAGGTGGGGGTAGGGGGTGTGTTAGGGGAAGGGGGATGGGTTTGTGCATGTGTGGGGCTGGGGGAGGGGCTGGGGGGCGTGCAAGTGGGGGCTAGGGGAGGGGGAAGCGGGTGTTCAGGTCGGGGAAAGGGGAAGAGAGGGGGGGTTTGCTGGGGGGAGGGATGTGTAGGTGGGGGTAGGGGGGTTTGTAGGTGTATTTTTTATTATAGATCATTATCGTACTCTCATTTGAATTGGTATGATTTGCTGGTTTCAATTTATTTTCTTTTATTTTGTCATATTTTCCTTGGTTTTGATTTAGTTGTTTTGATTATTGAATATGATACAATTTATTTGATTTGTTATTTATTCTAATTTTATACATTATATTTATAATTTTTCAATTGTTATGTATAAATATTGTTCAATGTGTCGGATGAAAATCAGTAAAATGGTTCAATGTGATTATCATTTATGTTTTCTACTATTTTAACAATCTCTATATTTAACCCAATTTTATTGAAATATTTTGTACGACTAATTTGTGCAATTAATGTATTCAATATAATCAATGTTAATTCTATGTTTCAATCTATCATACAAAGGGGCATGGTGGAGTAACACTAGATTTTGGATAAATACACCATCGTGGAAGGTACAATGTGATTATCATTTAATAAACTACAGCTTTGGTTACCTCACACACCCTTTATTTCAAAATTATTATTTTTTCTAAATTGATTTGGTTATTTTTTATTGGTTTCCAAAGTATCACCATTATGTTGACATTCACAATTATAGTGTTCCGGTTTCAGTGTTCATTACTATTAGTTATCATTTGAACAGTACAATACATCATATATTTGAATCCTCAGTGGTACAAATAAATTTTAATTCCATTTCATATAAAATTAATCTTTACAAATATTGTGATGATTTATTAGAAACTTATAACATTATTAGTTCTTATATAAATAGTTTGTTTATTCTTATGTTATTTTTTTTGATGAAAATTTAAAATTTTCACATATGATTAGAGAATTTCAAATAAATTAGAATGAGAATGGGTGATGAATTATTAGTAAAAAGAATCGATGTTGGGATGTTCTTGATCCAACATACCTGGTCATATAGTGGAGTCAGACTACAATTTAGTGAAATAATCCATCATGTAAAGGAGAGTAGTGACTCATTTTGGAGCTATGTATCTATAAAAATTAGTTGCATCAATGATGTTTCCTATGTTTTTATAAATTCATTATGTTTCAAACAGGATTTTATTTTAGAATATCCTTTACATCTCCATTAAAAACATATTAGTTTATCCATTTTTTTCGACAAACAAATTTGTACATTCAATATATAAATATTTAGGCCTTTCTAATATCATATAGATTAATCACTTTTCAGAGGATTGATCCATCTATTCGTTTAATTCAATCTACCCATCCATATGAATTGGTTTAAAAAAATACTTGAAAAATAAACATAATTTTGTATCGAAATGAATTGATTTTTGTCTCCTCATATCCAATTTCAGGTTTCTAAATAATGAATAATAGTTTTTTAATTATTCAATGAAGATATTGTTTCATTTATTTTTTTTCATGTGATCTTTCCTCTCATTCAGAATTTTGCAAGAAAATAAACTCTATAAATCGATCTCTAAATTTAGAATCTTTTTCATTTAGGCAAGAATTATGTATTACCCTTGGTGATTTTTAGGATTCACACATATTTTTTCTAAATATGGAGCACTAATTTCTGCAACGATACATGGATTATTAGATCCTAAGTCAAGAAATGATTCCACTTGGAACATCAGATCTTCTCGCCCAAAAAGTCCATATTCTATGTTTTCATACATTTTTGCATTTTGAAATTTTCATATATATGGTTTTAACTATTCCACACACAGAATTTTTTGAATAATCCTAAAAACACGCATTACATATCATATGTGATATTTGTTTATAGATTTTTTTGGAATGTCCTTCCAAATCAATTATGATTGGTAAGAATTGGGGCCCAATGGGATTATATTTTGACATATTTGGATTGTTTCAGTGATAAGATATTTGAAATTGATCAGGTGAAGCATGACATTTTTTACTAATTCTTTTCTATGTAACTAAATTCTATATATTTTAATCCATTTATTGTTTGATGATGTCTTTCTGGTGGTTTTCCTACTCTATGGTAATTGATGTGTGAATTATATTTAATTCAGGATATGTGTTCACATTGATGAACATGTTTTTTCATGGAAAAAATGATGGTTCAGTTGAAGATGGAACCAGGAAATAAGATGAGTTTAAAATATTGTTTTTCTAAACAATGAATATTCAGTTTTTCATTATTAAATGATGATATCATTTTCATTTTTCAAATATCTATAATGTTCTTCTTTATATGGTGTTAATTAATTGTTTATTAACAATATCTCTTTTATTTATGTTCTTATATAGGAAATGATATATGATATTGTAATAACAAAACCAGAATTTGTGTTATTTAAACAAAATAATTTATCTTATTTCCAGGTTCTGGGGGGTTTGAGGGTCTATCAGCAGGGTTGGGGTGGCTATCTAGGGGAGTGGAGGTCTGGTCTGTCTAGGGGGGTTTATTTAATGTAAGGGGAGGTTTGTAGGGTAGGGGTAGGGGGATATTGGAGGGAGGTAGGGGTCAGGGGTTAGGGGAGTTCTTCAAGGAAGAGTGTCGGGGTGGAGGGGGAAGGGGCAGGGTGGAGGGTTTTGGGTGAAGGGGTAGGGGGAGGTATGTAGGACAGGGGGAATGGGTTATGGGGAAAGGGGCAGGGTGGTGGGGGCCATGGGCTAGGGGCAGGGGCATGGGGTAGTGGGCAGGGGTAGGGGGTTGGGTGGAGGGGGGCCTGGGGCAGGGGGGAGGAGGGTCCAGCATGGGGGAAAGGGGGGTCTAGCATGGGGGAAAGGGGTGTGCAAGGTATGTGTAGGGGGATGTTGTCTATGGGGGTACAACATGGGGCTAGTGTCCAGGGGGACCAGCTGGGGGAACTAATGTCTAGGGGGTCCAACAAAGGGGGCTTCTATCCAGGGGGTCCAGCAGGGGGGATGTTGTCCTGGGGGGTCCAGCAGGGGGCAGGGGCAGAAGGGAGGTCTGTAGGGCTGGGGGCTGGGGGCTGGGGCTGGGGGCAGGGTGGAGGGGGGCAGGGGTAGGGGTGCAAGGGGTTCCATCTGGGGGGGTGTTTCTAGTAGGGGTGGTGCAAGGGGGGGTGTCTAGCAGGGGTGGTGTAAGGGGGTCTAACATGGGGAAAGGGGGTCTAGTATGGGGGAAAGGGGGGGTGTTCAAGGGGTGTGTAGAGGGGATGTTGTCTATGAGGACATGAAAGGGGGGGTGCTATCCATGGGGTCCAGAAGGGGGGATAGGGGGGTCCAGTTGGGGGTAAGGGGTGTGAAAGGGATGTGTAGGGGGGATTCATTCCTGGGGGGTCCAGCAGGGGGGGATAATGTTCAAGGGGGGTCCATCAAAGGGTGGGGGTTATTGTCCTGGGGGTCCAGTAGGGGGCGGGCTGCTGTTGAGGGGGTCCAACCAGTGGGGCCTGTAGTCCAGGGGGTCCAGTATGGGGGTGCTGTCTAGGTGGGTCTCGTAGGGGGGATGTTGTCCAGGGGGATGGGCTGCAATCCAGGGGGTCCAACATGGGGGGGTTGGTGGGGGATGTTGTTCAATGTGTTCTAGTAGGGGGTGGGGGATGCTTTCTATGGGGGTCCAGCAGGGGGAAAATGGCTGCACAAGGGGTGTGAAAGGGGGACTGCACAAGGGGTGAAAGAAATGTGTGGATGGAGGAGATTATTATTTTTTAAATGGTAAGGTTTTTAACCATGGTTTCAAAACGTGTCTAAAACCATATATCCATGGTTTTGGGGCTTAAAGCTAGAGTTCCAAACCATGGCTACATCCTAATTTTCTATTAGTGGATCAGTGATATCATTGTAGTTGTGGCCTATAAACCAGAACTCACACCAAACATATCTCAGTAACATGATGTATTCAATGTATACCTATTAAAAATTTTCATACCAAACCCATCTCATATAGTGAATCTATAGTTTGTTCTATTGGAGAATGACATTTCCTATGAGAGACATACAATGTATATCTTATATCGAAGAGAAATGATCTTATGAAATAAGAAAAATACCGGTGTCAATGTGTTGAAGAGAACCCACATGATTGAATAAGAAATTTTGGAACTTGGGGGGAGATGAAACATCGTTACTAGCATATGTTTTAGTCTGATAACAAAAAATTTCAAGGAAAATTTTCTAAATGGGGTAGATTGCAAAGATTCCAATTATTATGAACAAAATTTCGATTTTTGATTTAATTAAATGTCTTATGTTATTATGAAATTCCTGATCTTTATGTGTTTTATTACATCCAATTATATTTTATTTATTGTTAATTATCATTACTGATGATAATTTATCAATCAAACTAGTGATCCCATGAATATTATAAATATATGGTTTTAACAAATTGATTTGACATAGAAAAAGGGTGTGATGGCCCCAAACAATCAGACTATATGCTATGAATCCCATTTATCAGAGCATCCAGGTGATAAAACAAAAATATGATCTTTTTGATACCAAGAACAAGATGAGATCCAAAAAAATTATGCCTAATAATAACTATTTATTGGATATGTTCATCCTCATTATGATCAGGACCCAAACCATGTTCACTGAACGACCCCATGAATGAGTCACCAGTGTGCATGATACTCTTAGGGTGTATGCTACTATATTAAATAGATATATATGAGGACTATAAACAAGATAATTTAAATTATTTTGTATAAAATGATGAATATATTTTCATTATATCATTGTGGTTTTATGAATGATTTTTTTATTCAATAAAGAAAAAAATGGTAATTTTTCTAATATTCAAATCCAGTTAAAGAATATATAATTCAATATATTTTTTATGTAAGAAATAATTTATAATATTTTTTATTATTTAATAAATTTTATTAATTATAAATGATCATGTCTTTTATAAATTAATATTTAGATTTTTATGGGTGTTAGAAAACTGTTTTTTGTCAAAATAAACATAGAATTTTAAATAAATATCTATTTTTATTTTAAATGATAAAATTAACATATATAGAAAAGTATTATGATAAAAGTATTGATATATTTATAATTATGATGTCAAAATTATCCAATGGTAAAAATTTTATAATATTATGATACAACCAATTGATGGGCTAAAAATTAAATATCATATAAATATACTTTCTCCATTATGACATAATAATGGCCCAATTTTGTTATAATAAATAATATAAGAGGGATACATGGACAAATATATGTTTTAAATTTATAATAATTTAGTTTTCTATTAATTTTATTTATTTTATAATACCTTCATGAACTGTCTAAAACTTATAATATATTTTATGATTTAATAATCATTTCTTTTAGAGTGTGACACTCCTCCACATAAGAAAGGAAGTTATTAAATTATCTATGTCCCTTCCCTATATATAATAATGTAAAAAATAACTTTTAGAAAAAACAATGAGAAAATAACAAGGAATGGTTTGTTGTTTTGAGTATTTTATTATATAGTGTCTAAAATCAAAATAATAATGAAATACCACAGATTCCATATATAAACCCACCAATTCCTCAATTTCCCTTAACTCAAACTCTCCGAGCCACATATACCCTCTTCTTAATACTTCTTATGGACCTATAAATCTTCCCAATAGATTCAAAAAATCCTCCCCCAAGCTTTTTGGGGTGAAAATTTTAAGTAAGGGATCCACTCCTTTCCCCCCTCCTTTTAATTCAAAGACATTCGTTGAAAGTAGTCCTATTCATTTAAATGTTTTATATTTTCATTAATTTATAATAAATCTATAACTATAAAATAAATATTTAAATATTGATATACCATCTATACACTATCATTTTAATCCTTACCTAAGATGATACTATGCTTAAATTCCCTAAGGAGTCTTCCCACATCCCCTTTTATCAATCATTCTTTTTTTCCCTTTAATTTTCCTTTTTAATATATTTGAATATGTAATTCAATATCAACTGCAATTTACACTTTCTGTAAATATAAATATATCCCCTTTCACTTTCAATTTAACTTCTTATGTATGTTTATGTACACCAGTTACTATGATGAAAATTTTTAAGTGTTATTTATATTCTTCTATATCTTCAAGATTCTATGTTATGTTACACATTTTATTTACATTTAATTGTGGTGGGTAATTTATTTCTGAGTATCTATTACTGATCGTGTCATGTCCAAGTGATGAAGTAACCATTTCACTTTAATCATACAATTTCATGATTTTCAATATGACCACATTATGCTTCTGAAATTGCACCATGATTTTCCATGCCAAAAAAAATTCTTTAGTTAATACCATACCCATCTCTCAATCTATGGTATTCACCTTCATAGACATTTCTTCGTTTATTTTGGATTTCCATTTATGTATTCCACATTACATGATCTTCATATAAATTATGATATTGAATGAATCCATGTTATATGATCTATGTGGCACACTTAAGTATGAGAGTGAAATAATAACGAAGGGTGTGACCTGATAGTGCTCTAGTGAATTGGGATGTGTTTAGAATCAAGATATTTTATTACAAATTTTATTTTTATCTAGACATAAGTCATGATATTATATGTTAAAGGAGCCTTGTATCATGATCCTCCCTCTATAGTGAGCCTTGCATCATGCTCCTTTGTATGTAATGTTCCTCAAATCAAGATTATTCCATGTATTATTTTCCTTCTACATTAACCATGTAATAATTATAATGAAATATCTTGAGATTTATTATTGATCCTTTTATTAAATATTAATTTTAATATTTTCTAACATGTATTATGTTTCTTATGTTATGCCTTTTATTTTACCATGTTAGGATTTATAGGTAACCCCTTTCTAATGATTTTCCAACGATATCCCATACAGTTTTATGATCATTGGAATATTTAGATAGTGTTGAGGATGTATTCAATAGTTTTGTTCTATCCCATGTTGAATATTTTATGTTTTTCAAAAAAAATTACAAAGACACTAGACCTCTTTATCCTATGATTTTTATTTAGTGTAGTATAACTTAATAAAACATGTTTAAATGTAAAATAAAGTGATGGTTTTTAATGAATTTTATATTTATATTAAAATAAAAGTGATTTTATAGTTATTATAATTTTTTATATCCATTTATTCATTGTTTAATTTAGATAGTTTTTTATTTTTTATTTTAGGAAGCTATGAGGGTTTACACCTTCTCGTTAAAAAAATGTACCCTAAGTGGTACTTCTATGAGATGATCCTCATGATAATTTAATAAATAATTACTACGCCATAATAATTACTACTTAGTGAAGAATAGATCTAGGTTTTATATAACATATTATTAATTTTTTCATAACCCAATTTTTACCTTTAACATATGTATTGTTTTCTTATTTTCAATTTTTTACGATGGTGATTTTGTTGTTCAATATGATCACTTTAACTATTTGTAAAAAAAATTCCCATTTATTGGATGTTTTTTTATAAAAGATATTGGGGAAATAATTAACCAATTTTTAAATTGTTTAGTTATTTTTTATTTTCATATGATGATGTATATATGCATGATAATTTTGTTTAACATGAATGGACTTTTCATATTGAATGATACTGAACTAAAAATCATGATTCATTTTGATTTTTTTCTGAGATTTTTAATCTCTAAATTTTTTTAATTTGTAATGCTTTATAGTGATATCCTACATAGTTTCTTTAGTGGTTCACTCACTTCTTCTATACTTTGATGGATAAAATGTTTTGTTACATGTTTTTATAGTTTTTGTAATAAGAAAATAATATGTCTATTTTCTCGTGTCTGGGTTGATTGATAGTAATTTATTTCCATTTTAATCTATACATTATATATTGGAAATATATAAATTACAGTATTTGTTGTTTTAAATTATTATATTTTAAATATTGTTGTTTATTGTTTTCATTCATTGGTTTTTATATTTCTAACATGTTTCAATTGAATTTCATATATTATTTTGGTGATTATTTATAAAATACATATGTGATGAGATAAATTATTTATAAAAGGAATGGTTTTATCACTTTTTTTAAATAATTTGGTTATTTAAAAGAATTATTTTGATGTATTTGTTATATTCTATAGAAATATAATATTTCTCATTTAGATATAAAAATATTTTTGAATTGGATTTGGATAGTTATATCTATGGTATTTGTAGAAATGGATGAATCAAAAAAAATTTGGGTTTATTTAAAATATTATTAATCGAACAAAGATAATAAATCACCTTTTTTTTCCTATGATATATTTTTGGGAGAGTTATTATATTACCATTTCAAGGTTACACATCAATATTAATTTATTTTGGACCACTTTGATGTTTCTTGAATGTCCATATGAATGGATAATAATTTTGTATATCATGTTTCATATATATATATATATATATATATTCTAAGGACTTTTATCCTTGATATGTGTTACTAAAATTGATAGTGATTGAATAATTTTTTATGACCCGTGTTATAGGCTCATCAATATCCAGAGGCATCTAAATATATTAATTTATATAATAAAAAAGTGTTTATATCGAGGAAAAATATTTCATTAAATATCATAAATAAAAAAAATTACTTTATTATGATTTCATTATTGGAATTCTAAAATTAAATGGGTTACATGATAATATAAAAATATTCAAACAATTTAATACATAGAAGAAATGGTTATCTATGGATCCCAAATTGACCAAGTAGTTTTGTGCATCATTATATATAGTGTATATACTATGAAGATAATGTCTTATATTATGTTAATTTTGTATCTTATAAAAGTTATTTTTAATAAAATATATTAACAATTATTTACTATATTACAAATATGTGAATATTATCCTGAAATATGGTTCATTATTTTATCATTCATAGGATAAATATTAATTAATGAGTGACTATTGATTATTTATATTTCCCATATACTCCGCATAACATGATAAAAATCCTAGAATTACATGGAATGAGTGCTTAGGGATTATTTAAAATATTTTCCCATGATTTAAAATGAAATTATAACTTATTGAAGAAATTATAGATATTAATGTTATATAAAAATCATAAGTTAAAATTAGATTTTTGGAATTTTAACTATGATTTAATAATAAAATATGATTTTAAATCGAAGATAGAATAATGTGGGGTTTTTATAATTAGTAGATATTTGTTAAATTACAAAAAACATTAAATTTATTTTTATAGTTTTCTATTATTAGTATAAATTTCTAAAAAGTGTATTATTTAAATAATAGTTGTTTTTTGGAAAATATTATTTATTTCAATGTAGAATAGTGAATCAATAATATTTATTTTTATATTAAATTATAAAAAAGTTAATTATAATTGGAGTATATTATATATTTCTCTACATAATATCTATTTTAATGTATAAAAGTGATAAAATGAGTTATATGGAGTGATTTAAACGAAATTTAATCATATTTTTCATTTTAGATAATAAGGACGTCAGTGAAGAAACATTTTTGGTGACTATATTTTAATTTGTCTTCTTGGAATTGTGAAAGATAAAATTTGTGACATTTGACGATTTATTAAAAAAAATTAATTTTAGTTTCTATTTTTTATTGAGAATTAGTCATTCCAAATTTAATATTTCCAACAAATGTCTCTATATTGATTAATTATGGGTTGTGAAGTATTTTAATTTAATACAATCATTTTTTGAGAATATTTTTATTCTATTATTGAAATAGGAATGAAAATATTTAATTTGAAAAATATTTTTTTATGTCTTTATGACAAAAAATTTGGATACACTATTTTGGGTGATTGAAGGACTTTATTTATTGGTTAATATGAACCAATTTATGGGAAAATAATTTAATTATTTCCACAAAAATAAAATTTGATGCATTATATTATTAATTATCTATAAATTATATGTTGAAAAATAATGTAAATAATTTGTTGATATGAAATGTACTTTTATAATTATTTCCAAGTTTTGGATGAATTTAAAATAAAATAATTATAATTTTTTTTAAATAGTATCCAGAAAACTTTTAGAAAAATTAAAAAATTTTCAATAAGTTAATAGAATAATTAATTACATTATATAAAATTTTATCTCAATAATACATGTGATATAAGTTATATTTAGAATAATATTACCATTCCTATGTTATAAAAAAATTTATTTAAAATAAATAATTTCCTATAACATTATTTAAACATGTGAATTCATTTTATATATCATTAATTTAATTTAATCCAATTAATTGTTATATATTAAATTTTTTTTAGTTTTATATTTGTTTCTGTGATATTAATGGAATATTTTATTTAGTGAATGTGAAGTTTGATTTGAAATTTATTTTGAATTGTATTTAGAACAAAATATAATTTTTACTGTCTACATTCTGTTATATTATAAAATTTTTCATGATTTTAAGGGCATTTAACATAAAATAGATTCTGTTTTATATGTTGACATTTTTTTAATTTTTTTTTCAAATATAATGATTTAGGGTTGAATTTTTAAATTATGGTTGGTACGGAATTTGAAATGGTGTAATTGGGATGTAGTCATTTTATGTTGATAATAATTAGTACATTAGTATTTGAGGAAACTATTAAAATGAGATTTGGTATATATAGTTAATGATTTTTTGTTAGCGGTAATGTATTATATATATTAGGTTGATGGATGGTCTGGTGGTATATTGAGTTGAATTATTCAAATAGCAGATTTTTCCTCGTATAACAAGCATAAATAGAATAGTTTATATATAGTATTACAGAAATAAAATTAAATTATTGAAAGTTATATTGGATTACATTGCATTGGTTTATGTGTAAAAATAATTATTTCTTATTGGGGACATTCCTCCAAATTTTATCAATTAAAATTTGTTATTATCGAATTTCAACATATTAATCACAATTATTTTTGTATGTAACTATATACCGAATTTTTTGGGAATAGATATGAAAATATGGGAAACGGTTTAAATTTTTCGGTTATTTTAAAATATTATGTGTTTATTAATTCATTTTATAAGCAACACTAAAAATACTTACCAATATGGAAATTTTCAATTGTAGATGGAATAGTTTATATAATAGATAATAAATATTTTTTCGTATATATTTATTTATAAAATGACTTTAGAAACATGAAATTAATTGAGAAATAATTTTTATATAGTTTTAAAAAAAAAATCATGAAAATTACAAAGAAAAATTGTTAACATAATAATTATTAAATCATGATTTATACATATGTCAAATTGGTTGTGTCATGTTTTATGTGGTCTTATTTTATCAATGATACCTAAATATGGATAACATTTGGAAATATTTTTGGAATTTAGAGAAATTAGATACTCTGATCCTATGATTAATTTATCAATTATTAATCAAATTAATTGTTAAATAAGAAAATATTTACAACAATTTTGGTAAATACAATGGTATTTCATTTTAATTGGAATAACTATATCATATTGAAATAAAATTATTTTTTTACTATTTTATAGAATTGTATATGATGGAGTCATTATTTATCGATATTATATTTTATATATATTTTATGATATTGAATATTCTATTGTTAATTGTATCCTTTAACTATATTATTTATCTAATTCATTTTAGTGGTTTATATTTTTTGAATTGATTAGTGGAATTTATTATTCTTGGTTACATTATTTTAAACATTTTTTTTCTAATTCAGTTGAATTTTAGTAAAAGAATCCAATTTTAAATATCACATTATGTTATTAAATTACATTGAATTCTAATTATTTTTTTAGGATATGACTTTTATAATCAGGTTTGATTCTCAAAAATATATATATTAAAAATATATTTTGTAATGGCCCTGGTTTTTTGGGTCCATTACTTTGTGAAAATCTCATGTTGGGTTTTCTGGTCTGGGAATCTTAGTGAAGTTTGGCGTAACATTAGGCCTACCGGTAGCCTTAGCCTACTAGTAGCAGGCCTACCAGTAGCTCGGTCTACCGGTAGCCATAGCCTTCTAGTAGCTTTTTCTACCGTTAGCAAGGTCTACCAGTAGCTGCAGCTACCAGTTGCTCTGGTTACCGGTAGATCGGCCTACCGGTGGCTGCATCCTACCAGTAGATGCAGCCTACCGATAGCTCAGTCTACCGGTCGCTGAATCCTACTTGTAGTTTGTCTACTGGTGGCTCTCACCAACAGGTAGCTCTTAGCTACAGGTGGGTCTGGCCGACCCTCACGGGTTATTTCCAGTGAAGCTCCTTCTTGCGCAATTTGGGTTTTTAAACCGTATTTTGACTTCTTTAAGCATGTTTTAAAACCCGGTAATACCCACAAATGTTTAAATTAATTATTTAATGAATTAACCTAGTGTGTGCGTCGGTTTAAACCGACCAACCTCTAATGACGTGTGGGGTCACGTGGTCAACCCATGAACCCCGCTCACACGGTTTTGCATTCTTATCCCAACCGTCTATGACCCTTATAACTAAGGGGTTCGCTGTATGTTTCTTCTGTCTCGTTCACCCTCCGCCAGATTACCCTTCCTTTAGGTGAGCCGCATCGCTGTGCATGAAGTTCCGTGCCCAGTCTAAGTGTTGATGAGGCGATATTAGTTCAAGCGATCCACATCGCTATCCATGAAGTTCCACACCAGGCCTCAATGTCAATCGTTGACCAACAGGAGGGAATTTCTCCTTCGCCTCACTCTTTTTTGTATCATGTGTGATGAGTGTGATTTTGATTCTGTAGAATTGGATAAACTAGACATAAATAAAGATAGATAACGGAATCTATGAAGAAAGAAGGGGCGGGGGCTGTGATCGTTGATGGTGTTATATTTTGTTCATCTTTCTGAGTTGTGCTGGCTTACGCCTTCTGAAAATCATGGCCATTGGTGGTCATTCTCTGTGGATTAATGAACCCCTGGTGATGTTTTAAATGGCTTCTATGTGGTTTTGAACTCCTGTTGTGAAAAGTAAATTGGTTAATTACTTATATTAAGCTAAGTAAATTGGAAGCACCAGGATCAACACTTCTATGATAACCCCCGGTTAAAACACATAGGAATTGAAATCATGGATTGTGTTAAATCTTATAAATCTGAAAATAACCTCTTGGCCATGCTTTGTGTTAGTGGTATTAGTTTGGTCTTTTTCTTTATGGATCGATTTCTAGAGATGTGGGAGGGGATGTGATCCCCTGTTTTTATACTTTTGGTGGTTGTGATTTTTAAGTTCGGGTGGTTACCTTGTTTATATCACAAATTGGGGTGGTATCCTCTGTTGATGAAAAACCTTTTTTGAGGAAGGTGACACGGGGCAGTGTCTCGGGGTTGTCTTTGGTTCCAGTACATCGAGGGATCTCACTTTTTCTTTTGTTTTCGTGACTTTACAAGAGAACCGGGTGTGTATACTTAAATTGATGTTTGGATGGTTTCTATTCCATGGTTATGTTTATGGTGTTAGTTGCCCAGTTGTGCATAAACATTTTTGAACATTATTACTGAACATAAAAACCAGAAAGGGACAATGGGTTTGTTGGCGAGAGTCATGACTCGGACTTGAGTGATGTTTTAGTCCATTAGGCTGGCTGAAGAAAAATCTAAATTGGGCAAGTGCTTGTTACCTCTATATACATACTTGTAGTTTTGTTTTTCTTATTCACACCCCACCCAAGTTGAGCACTTAGTGCCGAACACCCCGATTCCATGGAGGAGTGTGTTTTCCCCACACTATTATTAGTGGTTAGTTATTATCTTCTTTTCTTCTCCATTTCCCGAATAGCCCAAGTATCTTCGGGCATGATATTATGGCATGAGGTCTATTTTTATCCCAAGAATCATCAGGAAGGGTATTGTGGTGGCTGTCCAGCTGTGTGCGGAAGGTGGTATCCCATGTGTCTTCAAGATGTGGTCCAAGTTTCTTCGGGCGTGGCAGTGGATCTTCTAGTCGATGTATCTTCGGGCATGGTGGTGGTTGTTCTGGCCTAGGAGTTTGTAGGAGTGGTTACGTGAGATTGTTGTAGCCCAGGGGTTTGTGGGCGGGATTCGGTATTGGGACTGCGTGTGGTTGTGGTGTAGGTGTGCGTGGGTAGGTGTGGCAGTGTGGCTATGGTGAGAATTGTCGGATTGGTTCGATGAATAGGATGCTTCAATAACCAGTGGGAAAGTGGCGCGGGGTACCCAAACATCAATTTTCTCTTATTATATGTATTACTTGACATGAGTTATTTGGGGAGTGCACCTTGGTGAGGTTTGGGTGGATAGTTTACCTTGATAGGTGTTTGGTTTACTCCTTTTCTCATGGGACAATAGTACGCTCCCCCACTTGTGCACGAGAGATTTAGATTTTCCCTACTGAGTATAATTGTATTCTGACCCTACATATAAAACTGCTTTTAGGTTTCCAGGAGGACATCGGGGATCGTGCAAGACCATACTAGCTTGGACCTTTGTGGCAGTTGCAGTGGCTGTTTTCTCTCTTTCTTTGGTACTTACCTTTGTAGTCACTTTTTTACCTTG
Organism: Viscum album; assembly: GCA_963277665.1. Taxonomy (NCBI): domain Eukaryota; kingdom Viridiplantae; phylum Streptophyta; class Magnoliopsida; order Santalales; family Viscaceae; genus Viscum; species Viscum album. The sequence continues at coordinate 6,752,407 of OY728148.1, read as the reverse complement.
TGGCTATTAATTTTTGGAACATGCATGTGGGAATGGGTTACTTTTGGCTTTAATTTTATTTTAGTTTTGGTGTTGTTGGGTTTCATCGTCTTACTTCCTAATCCTATAAAACAAAAAGGTATAATGCCTTCCATTTGTGTGTATTTTCTATTCCCTTGGTGCTAGTTGCCACTCCGGGACCTATTAAAGGCATGTCTCGGGGGTCATTATCTCTCCATCGACATAAAGAAGAAAGCGCATGGCGATCTGCTGACCCTTCCCTCCTTTTGGTGAAGGCGGGTCGTGAGAGAATGGTATGAGAGGGCTAATGGTTGAGAGATAGAATGGATTGTGGAGTTAATAATAGTGAGGATTGCATTGGATGGTAGGGAAACAGTGTTGGGTGACCTTGGTGCATGAATTAGGCTAGGGAAGATCGGCTAGGACACGGTATTTTAGGCCCCCCGTGATCTGATGCAAGGACTCTAGACCTACCGAACAACCAAGTGTGGCCACACTGATTGTATGGTAGAGAGACCCTAGGAATGGTACATGCATCATAATGACTTGTGTTCTCATGTTTCTGGGGTGTTTTGGGAATTAAGAAAAAACAAAAAGATTAAGAAGTTTTAAAGACAATATTTTACACTACATTGGCTTAGGGATTCCTTGTTTACCTTGCAGCTATGGCACCTGGAAGGCAACCATGTGTGGAATAGAAAATCGTGGCCCCACAGACTACCTTGTCCGATCTGCAGAGAGCTGACCGGGAAGAGGAGGATGACCAGTGTTAGAGGACTCTTCGGGCCTTCCAATGACAGAACCTCGAGAAGTATGAGGGCAACACCTCTTACATGAAGACAGAAGGCTGTCTAGAGGAGCTAGTGATAGCCTTCGGCCTGATTCGAGCCCCGACTGAGTACTGGGTTCCTCTGTCTATCAGATAGATGTGGGGAGTGGCGCGTCGCTGGTGGATGGTTTACCTGGGGGAGAGGAGAGAGGCTAAGGTGGCATGGGATGATTTCGAGAGGGAGTCCTGGTCGAAATTCCTCTCTTCGACGATTAAAGTGGAAAATAGACAGGAGCTACTCTCCCTCCAACAGGGGAGTATGTCAGTGTGGGAGCTAGGGATCAAGTTCAAGGACCTCTTATGCTTTGCTCCGGACCCCTTTCGCGATGAGGATTCTTGGGAAAGATGTTTAAATGTGGCACTCCTACCCTCCCTCCAGTATGATGTTACCCACTTTACCCTTCTAACGTACTTGGAGTTCCAGAAGAAGTCCAAAGTGGTTGAGAGGATGCATGCTCTATGAGGTGTATCATGAGAGGCAATCCAGCTACGACCATCAAAGGGGAAGGCCGTCAGCCCCAGACCACTAGTGTCAGGACCCTCCAGGTTCCGACCGGTAGAGAGCAGACCGTAGCAGTTTCAGTTTCGATCCCCTAGTCCTCGCCCATTTCCTCCAAGCTCGAGACTGCAGTGCTTCGTCTGTGGGAGCCCTATACATCTCTGGAGTCAGTTCCCGGACCGTGTACAGTACGGTGGTGGCGGATAGCCCCACCACCCACCCCAGCAGTAGCATCTAGCCAGGCATTTCCAGTAGCAGCAGCAGGGACAACGAGCTCCCACTCCTCCATGGGCAGATGTATGAAGAGGAGGCCGACATCATGGCACTCCTTAGCGACCTCAGCCAGGGCATGGTCGAGGAGGTGGCCGACAGCCGAGGGGCGGAGGAGCTGGGCGTGGACAGTTACACGCCACAGAGGCAGTAGTTCCAGCATGGCCGGAGGTTGTTCGAGTTACGATCAGTTTATTTAGTACCCTTGCTTAGGCCTTGTTCAATACCGGATCTTCGCACTCATTTGTTGCACCCAGTCTAGCCCGTGCCTTGGGTCTAGATGCCGACAGACTCCCAGTGCCCCTAGTGTTGAGCACACCAGTCGGGGGGTTAGACCGACTTGTTGTTTGTTTATCGGGGATGCAGACTAATTATAGGGCCACATAAGTCAGTTATCGATCTTCTTCTACTACAAATACATCCATACGATGTCATCCTATGCATCAATTGTCTATTCTCTGTGTGTACAGTCATCGACTGTTTCCGAGGCAAGGATATGTTCTCATATTTGGGCGGCCGGCGTGTTACCATCACTGGCGAGTAGAGAAGTCAGAAGGGTAGCAGGTGAGAGGAACCCCTCCTCTCCTTGCTTGCTGAGCTGTTAGTAGAACCAGTAGATGTTGAGATGGTGGAAGTTCCAGAGATAGTCTGTGGGTTTATGGGCGTCTTCCCTAGGGAGGTGATGACTCTTACCCCGTGATGTGATATCGAGTTCCGGATAGACCTGCTGCCCGATGCTCATCTGATCTTGATGGCTCCTTACCGGATGGCACCTTCAGAGCTACGGGAGATGCGGATCCAAGTTGATGATCTGATGAAGATTGGTTATGTTCGGCCGAGTGCGTCACCGTGGTGTGCTCCTGTCTTTTTCAAAAAGAAGGAAGATGGTGGTCTAAGGTTGTGCATAGACTACAGAAGGCGGAATCAGGTGAAAATAAAGAATCTCTACCCTCATTCGAGTATAGAAGATCTTTTAGACCAGCTGAAAGGGGCAGGATGGTTCTCAAAGATCATCCTATGGTCTGGGTATCACCAATTGAGAGTGATGGAATGTGACATCCTGAAGACGGCGTTTAGGTGAAGATATGGACAATTCGAGTTCATAGTTATGCCCTTCGACATTACGAATGCCCCAACTATGTTCATGGGGATTATGAACTCCATCTTCTGGGAGTACTTGGAACGGTTCGTGGTTGTGTTCATCGACGATATCCTGATCTTTTCGAGATCAGAGGAGGACTATGAAATGCACCTGAGGATAGTTTTGGAGGTCCTCCAATAGAACCAACTCTATGGTATGTTGTCCAAATGCAAGTTCTGGACACGATAAGTGCACTTCCTCGGGCACGTGGTGTTTGAGAAAGGGGTAGCATTGGACCTGTCAAAGGTTGAGGCATGTGTTTCTTGGGAAGCACCCAAGAATGTGGTTGATCTCTACAGTTTCCTCGGGCTGGTAGGTTACTATTGTAGGTTTGTACCCAACTTCTCCTGAGTAGCAGTCCCTTTGTCAGCCCTGACCAAGAAATACCAGGTTTTTGTGTGGAGTGAGCAGTGCAAGTCCACCTTCAGCTATCTAAAGGGGTAGTTGGGTAGCGCCCCAGTGCTGAGATTACCAGAATAAAGGGGAAACCTATGAGGTGTTCTGTGATGCTTCAGGACAGGGCATGGGATGTGTTTGATGCACCAACAAAGGGTGATCTTTTATGGGTTTAGGCATTTATGCCCTCATGAGCGTAATTACACCACCAACGACCTGGAGCTTGTAACAGTCATTTTTGCGCTGATGTTATTGCGACACTACCTCATCGGAGAACACTTTGTGGTCCTCAAAGATCACAAATGATTGAGGTATATCTTATTCTAGAGGGACCTAAACATGCGACAACGGAGTTGGGTGGAGTTCCTCTAGGATTACGACTTCGAGATCTCTTATACTGAGGGAAGGGGCAATGTAGTGGTTGATGCCTTGAGCAGGAGGACGCAAAATGATTCGGTCCGAGAGTCGGAGGATGCCTAGAAGGCTATAGAGGAGTTGGATGCCTTACACCTGGATGTAAGGATAGATAGCAGTAGAGGCTGCCTGTATCAGATGACGGTGTAGTCATCTCTGTTTCAGCAAGTGGAGGAGTCTCTGTGGGGAGACCCAGAGTGCGATGTGATGCGCGACTGAGTTGACCAGGGAAATGCTCCAGAAGTATGGACAGAGGGTGGTCAGAACGAGATGCTTTTCCAGGGAAGGTTGTTTGTTCCAGAAGTGATGAGCGGAAAGGTTCTCAGTGTGTTCCACAACTCTCCCCTAGCGGTACACCCATGTGTTTCCAAGATGTACAAGGGACTGAAGAGGCAGTTTTGGGGGAACAGAGTTAAGAGAGTGGTGGAAAAGTTTGTGGCCAAGTACTTAGTGTGTTAGCAAGTGAAGGTTGAACACTGAGTTCCAGGCGGCCTACTGCAGCCTCTAGTTATCCTCGAGTGGAAGTGGGATGACATCTCGATTGATTTCTTCATGGGACTACCCAAGGTCCAAGGGTGATATGATGCCATTTGGGTGGTAGTGGACCGGTTAACAAAATCATCTCACTTTCTGGTGATGAGGGTGTCGAGTGCAGTGGATGCTTTGGCGCGAAGGAATGTGGATGAGTTGGTGTGGTTGCATGGAGTTCCGAGGAATATAGTATTGAATAGGGAAGTTGGGTTTTCCTCGCGAGTTTGGAGAGGATTCCAGAATGCTTTTGGCACCCAGCTACATCTTAGCACTACTTTACATCCCCAGACATATGGACAGATGGAGCACACCATCTAGACATTGGAGGATATGCTGCAGGCATGTGTTCTAGACTCACAAGGATCATGGGTTCGATACATGCCCATGGTAGTGTTTTCCTAAAATAATAGCTACCACTCTACCATTGGTATGGCCCCATTTGAAGCCGTGTACGGGAGGCCATGCCGTTCACCTGTGTGTTGGACCGAAGCAGGAGAGGAAAGTATCCTTGGCCTGGAAGTGGTGCATAGCACAACAGAGAAGGTTCAAGTCATACGAGAAATGATGAAGGTGGCCTATGACTGACAGAAGTCTTATGCTGATACCAGGAGGATGCCCATAGAGTTTGAGGTTGGAGACCATGTGTTCTTAATGGTCTCCCCTCGGCGTGGGCAGTGGAGTTTCAGTAAGGGGAGTAAGCTTTATACTAGGTTCATCGTACCCTTCGAAGTGTTGCGGTGGGTCGACAAAGTGGCTTATTAGCTAGCATTACAACCACCACTACTAGGGATACATGATATCTTCCATGATTCCCAGCTCCATCGGTGTCTGCATGATGATTCACACATCCTTGATTGGGGTGAGCTGGACATCAAGGCAATGTGACTTTTGTGGAGAGACTAGTGATGATCGAGGATCACAAAAAGAAGGTGCTTCGTGGGAGAACCATTACCTTGGTTCGTGTGTTGTGGAGACATGGTGGGCTTGAGGAGTGTTTGTGGGAGAGGGAAGCACAAATGCGTACTGAGTACCCAGAGCAGTTTTGTGTTTTGTTCCTTGTTGCACCTGTTATGGTAGAACGTTTTTTCGTTTTGGATATGAAATGTATTGGTATTATTTCCTCTGAATGTGTGTGAAAAACCCTGGCTATGGGGATGAGAGAACCCAACCCCTAATCAAGACGGATTAAGGTCGATGCAATTAAACTCATCCGGGAGAGTCAATGCCGCCCAAAGGAGATAATATCATGACATGGGGGAGGAGACTCCCCAACCCACATGCCAGGGAAATTTGATATGGTATGTTGCTTGGTTCATGACAGGAAAGTGTTTTTAATTAGCATTGGTTAACTCCTAAGAGTTATCTTTCGAGGTGGTTGTTTGGACCCTCTCTTTCCTTCTGGTATGTTTTGATTCTCGAGGATAAGAATCATTTTAGAGGTATCTGATGTAATGGCCTAGGTTCTTGGGGTCCATTACATTATGAAAATCTCGTGTTGGGATTTCTGGTCTGGGAATCTTGGTGATGTTTGGCATAATGGTAGGCCTACAGGTAGCTTTAGCCTACCAGTAGCAGGCCTATCGGTAGCTCGGTCTACCGGTGGCTGCAGCCTACAGGTAGCTAGGTCTATCGGTAGCTGTAGCCTACCGATTGCTCAGTCTACCGGTGGATCCAGTCTACAGGTAGCTCAACTACTGGTAGCTATCACCCACCGGTAGCTCTCAACAACCGGTGGCTCTGGCCTACCCTCAAGGGTTATTTTCGTTGGTACTCCTTGTGAAATTAGGGTTTTTAAACACAAATTTGACTCCATTAAGCGTATTTTAAAACCCAGTAGCACCCATAAATGTTTTAATTAATTTGTTAATGAATTATCCTAGTGTGTGAGTCAGTTTAAACCACCTATCCTCTAATGACATGTGGGGCCACGTGGTCAACCCATGACCCCCACTCACGCGGTTTTGCGTTCTTATCTCAACCATCTGTGACCCTTATAACTAAGGGGTTCACCGTAGGTTTCTTCTTTTCTCATTCACCCTGCTCCAGATTACCCTTCATTCGGGCGAGCCGCATCGCTATGTGTGATGTTACGTACCCGGTGTAAGCTTTTATGAGGAAATTTTTTTCAGGCGAGCCGCATCGCTATCTGTGAAGTTTCACGCCAGGCCTCAGCATCGATCGTTGACCAACAGGTAGGGAATTTCTCCTTCGCATCTCACTTTTGTAGATCAAGTAGGGTGGTCGTGACTTTGATTCTGTATAATTAGATAAACCAGACCTAAATAAAGATAATGAACATATTCTATGAAGAATGAAGGGGGGCTGTGATCGTTGATGATGTTATATTATAATCATCTTTCAGAGTTGTGATCGCTTAAACCTTTGGAAAATCATATTCGTTGGTGGTCTTTCCTTGTGCATAATGAACCCCTAGTGATTTTTTAAATGGCTTCTTTGTGGTTGTGAACTCATACCATGAAAATTAAATTCGCTAATTACATATATTCAGCTATGTAAATTGGAGGCACCAGGATCATACCTTCTGTGATAACCCCCGGTTAATACACATAGGAATTTAAATCATAGAGTGTGTTAAATCATATAAATATGAAAATACCGGTATGGCCTAGATTTTTGTTGGTGGTAGTGGTTTGGTTGTTTTCATGATGGGTTGATTTATGGAGATGTGGGAGGGGATGGGATCCTCCGTTTTTATACTTTTATTGGGTGTGAGTTTTAAGACCGGGTGGTTACCATGTTTATATCATGAATTGGAGGGGCATCCTCTGTTGATGAAAAACCTTTTTGGGGAAGGGGACATGGGGAAGTGTCTCGGGGTTGTCTTTTGTTCTAGTACTTTGAGGGATCTCACTTTTTCCTTTTTTTTTTGACATTACAAGAGAACCAGGTGTGGACACTTAAATTGACATTTGGATGGTTTCTTTTCCTTGGTTATGCTTATGGTGTTAGTTTCCCAATAGTGCATAAATTGGTTTGAACATAATTACTGAACATAAAAACAAGAAAAGGACAATGGGTTTATTGGCGAGAGTCATGACTCATACTTGAGTGTTGTTTGTGTCCTTTAGGATGGCTGAAGATAAATCTAACTTGGGTGAGTTCTTGTTACCTATATATACATACTTATAGTTTTGTGTTTCTTTTTCACGCCCCACCCAAGTTGAGCACTTAGTGCCGAACACCCCCATTTCATGGGGGAGTGTGTTTTTTCCAACACTATTATTAGTGGTTGGTTATTATATCCTTTTCTACTCCCTTTCTCGGATAGCCCAAGTATCTTCGGGTAGGCTATGATGGCATGAGGTCCATTACTAGCCCAAGAATCATTGGGGAGGGTTGTGTGGTGGTTGTACAGGTGTGTGATGTAGGTGTTTTACAATGTGTCTTTGGGATGAGGCCCAGGTTTCATCGGGCATGGCAGTGGATCTTCTAGCCCAGGTGTCTTCGGGTGTGGTGGTGGTTGTTCTGGCCTAGGTGTTTGTAGGCGTGGTTACGTGTGACAGTTGTGGACCAGGTGTTTGTGGGCGGGATTCAGTAGTGGGACTGCATATGGTTGTGGCCCAGGTGTGTGTGGGCGGCTGTGGCTGTGGGACTGCGATGAGAATGGCGGGATTTGTTCGATGTATAGGATCTCTCAATATCCAGTTGGAAAGTTGCGCAGGGTACACAAACATCAATCTGCTCTTATAATATATATTACTTGACTTGCGTTATTTGGGGAGTGCGCCTTGGTGAGGTTTGGGTGGATAGTATAACTTGATAGGTGTTTGGTTTTTCTCCTTTTCTCATGAGACATTAGTACATTCCCCCAATTGTGCACCAGATCTTTAGGTTTTCCATACTGAGTATACATGTATGGTCACCCTACATATAAAGCTACTTTCAGGTTTCTAGGTGGACTTCGGGAATCGAACATGACTATACTAGCTTAGACCATTGGTGCAGTTGCAATGGTTTTTTTCTCTCTTTCATTTGTACTTACCTTTGTTGTCACTTTTGTACCTTGTGGCTTTTACTTTTTGGAACATGCATGTAGGAATGGGTTACTTTTGGCTTTACTTTACTTTTATTTTTGATGTTTTTGGGTTTCATCATCTTATTTCATGATCCTATAAAACAAAATGGGGTAATGCCTTCCATTTGTGTGTAATTTCTATACACTTGGTGCTAGTCGCCACTCCGGGACCTATTGAAGGCGGGTCTCAGGGTTCATTATCTCTCCTTCATCATAATGAACGAAGGGCCTTGTAATCTGCTAACCCTTCCCTCTTTTTGGTGGAGGTGGGTTTTGATATATTTTATATTTAGCGTTTATGGTTTTTTTCGTATAAAATAATATAAGTCACAAATGGCTTCTTCTCGTTTTTTTATAAAATTAAATAGAACATGAAAATTTGATCTTTATAAATTTTTACATGTAATGACTCAAACATTTAACAATAAAATTCCATTTCTTTTAATTAAATTTATTATCGATATAGATAACACATTCACTATTTTTTATTATTATATCGAATTGGTTTTAAATTACCTTTATGAATCATTATGGGTGACAATATATCCATTGAAAATTTATTACATGACTAGTATAAATATATGGTTTTAAGAATTCTTTTGGAATAGACAATGGATGTGATTCCCTACCAATAGGTACACACCATATGAATACTATTTATTAGAGCTTTTGAGTGAGATATTATTTCTGGTATTTTTACTAAAACAAGCCCAATATGATATCCATTAACATAATAATGAGAGAAACCTTTTATAGTGGAAGTTCAAGATCATTGAGATCACGGCCCAAATCATGTTTATTGATCATCTCAATGGAATCCCTACCATAACACACCTTACTCATAGGACATTTGCTAGTGGGATAAAGGGATATGTATCAATACCCTGTAATATGATTATTTTTTTATATAATAATAAATATTCATTCAGTCAATTATTTTTTCTTTGTAAATGATTTTACAAAGAAAAAAAAGTTTATTTAGTTAATATTTACTTTTAATTAAATAATTTGTTTTGTTGAATTAATGAATTTCTAAAATAAGAAATATTTTTTAAATTATTATTATTAAATTAAATTTTGTAAATGTTAATAATCATATAATTTTTATGAAGTCAATATTAAGTTCAATTATGGTTTGAAATCTATTTTTCCCACGACACATCCATTTTTAATAAATGACAATTATTTGTTTTAAAAGTGAAATTCACATATTTATAAATTCATTTAGATAAAATGAATATTTTTTTAATCCATATGTCTTAATTATCCAATGGGGAAATATTAATAATTTTCTACCATAGTTGAATTTTTGTTTTAATATTAAATATGTTAGAAATATATAATGTCTGTTATGGTATCAAAATGACCCAATATTGATGAAATAAAATACAATAAAATCTTTGTTAGGACAAATATAAGTTTAAAATTTAAAATAATTTGATTTTAAATTTTTTTATAATTATTTTAGAAATCATCCAAGGCTTATTATATATTTTATTATTTTAATATAATTTCACTGAGAGTGTGACTCTCCTCTACATAAGAAAGGATAATATTTCAGTATCTACATCCCTTGGACATATGAAATATTCTAACCACTCCCATTGGATTGAAACCATGGGGAATACAATTAGATGATTTAGGATTTTGAATATTTTATTATGTAGTGTCTAAAAAAGAAATAAATAATGACGCATAATTTCCTATATAAACCCTCCTAGGAACCCATTCCTCTTCTCTCAAACATTGTGAAGTTCATCTACACATCACCCTCTACTCATAGAGTCCTCCCAATTTACACCATCTCTTGAGAATCATGTCTTAAGACTTTGGGATCACACATTTATGTGGGGGTTTATAAGCCCAAGTGCATCACCATGGGGTTCAACATTCAACATCATTAAGAAGAATGATGTGACCATACAACTATCCATTAATTATATTAAGAACAACAGAATCACGACAAAGAAAATATATATGTTTCCCTGAATTGATTTCTTTTTCAAACAACAATGTGTATCACAATACTTATCAATAGTGGATGTGTGGGCCGGATTTTACCCAGTTAGGGTGAATAAAGAGGATATCCTGAAGACTATTTTTCGTATTAGTTACTAGAATTATAATTTCATAGTGATTCCATTATGACTCAATAATTCTCTAACAATATTTATGGTTGTTGAATTGAGTGTTTAAAGATCACCTTGAAATATTTTCACTGGAATTTATAGATGATATTCTAATATACTCCAAAACCATGTAAGAGGATGGGGATTATCACATCACTATGCTAGAGACCGTGTAAAAGGATATGATCTATGAAAAATACTGAAATATTGAGTTATATTTGAAGTAAGTATCATTCTAGGGACATAAAATCTAAATCAATGCGGTATATTTTTATCCTTCCATGAAAAATGTAATTGAGGGATGGTCAAAGATGACATCAGTGACATATATCTATATCTTCCTTGTGTTAGATGAACGTTATCAACGATTTTTGGGAAATTTCTCACAATTTACAAACCCTCATAACAAGATAACTCAAAACGGAGTCATGGTTTCTAAGAATAATTTAGTTGAAGAATTATTGATGGAGATGAAGAATATTCTTATCCCAACCCATGTTCCCACACTACCCAAAACTGGGGAGCATTTCATAATCTCATATAACACTTAGATGAAGAGAATGGGTTATGTTTTCATTAAAAAAAATAAAAAAACATCTCGATTTCTATATGTAGTTTAGAATTCATGTGAAAAAATATCTAATGCATGATATATAGTTTGAATTAGTTATCATTTCATTGAAAATATTGTAGCATTATCTTTTTAAGGAGATGTGTCAAATATATATCGATCAAAAAAGTATCAATGATATATTCCCATAAGACAAGATGAATATTAACCAATGAAGACAGATATATCTTGTTAGGTAATATGGCCACTCAATCCCTTATCATTATAGGAATAAAAATAATTGGCCATATTATCTAGGTATAGAGAACCCAACAATCATATCATTGATGTGAATTGAAAAAGATCTGATATTTCTATATTTGATAAAAATGGAAATGGGAATCATAAAGAAATAAACTTGATAAATTCTTTAACAAATTATTGTGCAACCAACTCTTTTAGAAAGGATAAATGATACCGAAAAATATAACGAGGGATTTTAGGAGAAAAATGAAGACTATTAGAAAAGGTAAATCTTATGATTTCAATTTTAATATAGTAGGAATTGTGATATTTGGATTGAGGCAATGTATTCCATCATTTCCTATGTTAAATTACATTTGGAAGATGCACATAGCTAAAATATAACCATTCACCTGGGAAAGAAAAATATGTTTCGAGATCTGTGAGAGAACTATTGGTTGGATAACAGGAAGAAGGTGATCGAGGAATATTCATCAAAGTACTTATTTTATAAAAATGTTAAGGCTAAGAGATATAAACTTAATGGTATGATACAACCATTACACATAAAAACATGGAAAAGGGAAAACATTTCCATGGAATTTGACATCGGACGTCTGATGATATCCGAAGTAAACCATGATATCTAGGTTTTTGAGTATTTTAATACAAATACATCACACTTTATTTAGGTTAATAGGATTTATCACTAGATCAAATTGTAGTGATATACATCAAAGAAGTGGTAAGGCTAAATGGAGTACCACTATCACTTGTGTCTGACTGAGATTCTAGATTCACCTATATGTTTTGGAAAAAGTCTCCAAGATTCTCTATATTTTGATCTTAAAATCAGTATGGATTATCACCATCAAATTGATGTCCAATATGACAAAACTATCCAAACACATGAGTACATGTTGAGAGCTTTCTTAGTGTACATGCAAGGTAGATTCAAATAACATCTTCCCTCGGTGGAGTTCTATTACTACAATAGTTTCCACTCAAGCATCTCAGTGGATATTTCTGAACCCGTTTACAAGAAGAGATGATGAACATCAGTATGATTGGATAATTTTGGGAAATGAAATGTTATAGGTCTGGAAATGGATGGAGAAATAGTATATAAGGATTAAATTATACAACATCACATAATGTCTTCCCAAAGTCGATAAAAGATCTATGTTAAGAAACATGGAAAAAATAGAGAGTTTTGTTTTAGAGACAAGGTATTCTTCCGCATATCTCCCTGAAACCAAGTTATGATATTTGGGAAGAAAGGAAATCTTAGTCCAAGAGACATAGGCCATTTTGAGATCCTTAATCACATTAGAGGAGTTGAATATCAAAAACCACTACCAAAGAAACTATCTAATGTAGATGATTTATTCAATAAATCACTCATAAATATGTATATAAACAACCCATCACATGTCCTCAATCCAGAGGTGGTACCATTAGATAATGAATCCACCTATGAAGATAGGCTAGTAAAGATATTAGATCATAGAGAAAACATTTTCTAAAATAAGATGATTCCCCTTTTAAAGGTGTTTTAGAGAAACCACATGTTTGAAGTAGGTACATGAGAACTAGAATAAGTGATAAAGCAGAGATACCCTCATCTGTTGTAATGTGTGAAAATAAAATTTCAATAATAGAATTTCTTAAGGGGGTAAGTTTGTAATGACCCAAATAGTTATGAATAAATTTCCATTTCTTATGGTTAAAAATTTACGTATATAGAAAACTCATGAACTAATTTTGGTTTATTATATCCAGATAGATTTAAATGACCATTAAGTATCCTGACTATTTATAATTTAGCCATTTAAAAATAATCACATTACTATATTCATATAAAGGTCTACCGAATCCGTTTGTCAAAAAAAAGAAAGTGATAGCCTCAACCAGTTAGATCATACGATATTAATCCCATTTATTAGAGCTTTCAAGGGGGATATTATGTCGATGATATTACCTAGAGTATTCCCAAAATGAGATCTAAAAACTTATTCATGAGTAAAATAGTTTATGAGAGAATTTCACGATCATCAAGATCATGACCCAAACCATGTTCACTGAATGTCCCCAAGAGATCCCCACAATCACACACCTTACTCAAATAGAATATTAAGGTGTAATAAAGTGATATGAATCAAGACCCTAGAATTATGATTTGTTTTGTATATAGTAATGAGTATAATTTCATTATTTTATTATATCATTGTAAATGATTTTATAATGCACAAAAAAATTGGTCATATTTGAAATCAATTAATGAATTTATTATGATGAATCAATTTATTTTTTATATAATTATTATTATAATAAAATATTATTATTAAATTAAATTCATTAAATATTAATGATCATATAATTTTTATGAAGTCAAAATTAACTTTTAATATGTTTTAAAAACAATTTTTTCTAATACCCATTAGTATTCAATAAATGGTAGTTTTTTTTAAAAGCTAAAATATATATATTTAGAAAATAATTTAGATAAATTATTATTATTATTTCAATTAGTATGTTTCAATTATCTCATAGTGAATTTTTCATTATTTTCAAAGAATATCGAATTTTAAGGTTAAAAAGTAAAACCGTATGAATATATAATGTGATTTATAACATCATAATAATCCAATAGTTATGTATTAAAATACTATAAAATTAATATTTGGGAAATATATGTTTTACCTTTAAAATAATTATTTTTTAGAGTTGTTTCTCTTATTTTATGATGATTTAGTAAATCTTCCAAGACATATTGAATATTTTAAGACATTAAAATAATTCCTCTAACCGTGTGACCTACCTCCACATAAGAAATTAGATTATATTAATATTTTAATACAATAGAAATATAAAATATTTTTTTCCACTCCCATTACATAGAAACCATTGGATAAAACCATGGTATGGTATTTGTTTTTGAATATTTTAGTGTGTAGTATCCAAAACTAAAATAATTAACAATTCCCCCACCTATCCTATTAAAATCCACCCAATAAACCATTCCACTTCACTCAAACTCATTGAATGTCGTCCACACTCTATTATGTACTCCATATAGGCCTCCTATAGAGCACCAATTTCCATTTAAGCCTCTACAATGGTTTTGGGATCATACATCCATGCAAGGGTTCCTTCCTTTATAATTTTTATCCATGTTTACTTATATTGTTACACCCATTTATTTACTATTAAAAATTACGGTGTATGTTTTCTCACATCCTCCATACTACCTTATTATTTTTTAATAATGAGATACACCTTTCTATATCTTTAATATTATCCATGTATTATACTTAACATGTTGAAATTCCATATTTTATTTTTCTCTTCTCATTTACATTAATGAATTTAATTTATATTATAGATCTTAATTACATTTTATATGGTGGGATATGTTCACAAATATCACTTATAATGACCATTTCAGTCCTATATGATGTGATACCTCCTCTTATCTGTTCGTCCCTTTTTATGAATATCCACATGACGTCATTATGCTGCAAAAATATCATTGGGATTTTCCATGAAAAAATCATCGTGTAGTGAATAGAATACACGTTTTTCAATCAAGGGTAATCACACTTATGGACATAAAATTATTGATTTAGGAAATACATGTATATATTACACATTCATTTATCATGGAATAACTTATTATTTAGAATGGATCCATGTTATATGATTTATGAGGAACACTTAAATGTGAGATTGATGTCATTATAAATGGTGCACTCTGATAGAGCTCCAATAAATTTTGGTAATGTTTAGTATCATGATATTCTATTTTAAATGAGGGATTAATCATGATAATTTATATGTAATTAATTTCCATATATGCTAATTTTTGTTCAATATGGATATAGTCATGCTAATACATGTTCAATGAGCCATGGCTTAGTCTAGTATCATGTTGTATGTTGTTTCCCCATTTCCCTGTTTTGAATGTCATGATATATCATTCCATTTATTCTCATGATTATTTTGAACTATATTTATATGATAATTGATTAACATTTATTGTATTTATCATGTTATTAAATGTTTATTCTTTTACTATTAATTATAGCTCACCCATTTCCAAAGTGTCTCCTCAACATATCCCATGAAATTACAACTGCAAAGAAATGTTGTGGTCATGTAAAAAAAGATTTCAATAATGATGTGTATTTCATTTTTTAATTTTTTATGTAATGTTACAAGCCTAAAAAACTATACCTCTATATCTATTAGGTTTTATTAAGGTCATGTTTGTGTAATTAATTATTTTTAATATGAAATAATGAGTAGGGTTGTAAATGATGGTATCAGAGGATGGGATTAGTTTTTTTTGGATTATGGTTTGAAATATCTATTTAATACCTTAAGCATAAGGCTACATATATAATAATAATCCTTATATTATTGTGAGAATATGATAATTGGTTTGTCAATAAAATACGTCTATGTTTGCAAATGACCATGTATTGGTTGCTCTGGTACATATGTATCTTGTGGTAATCCCCAAAAGCACCATGTTGAGCTAGACTCAAATCAGAACTGGTGAATGAAAATGGTTATTAATACACTATCGGTTAGACACTCCTGAATTATATTCTTGGTTAAATTCTTAAATGTATTATGAAAAGAAAATTATGTTACAAAAAGGCCATAAGAATATACATTAAAAACTATATCATGGATTACCAAGATTGAATCCCAGAATATCATAAGTTATGGAGATAAATAGAATTTATAATTTATCCCTTTAATGTTATTGGATTTCCCTTTATATGTTTAATATTTTATAAATAATCATCCCTTGTCTATATTGTATAATGTAGAGTGAGAATATAAAATTCAAATGTAGGGTTATTTTCTATTGTTTTATAAATTATTTTATATGCTAAAAGTTTAGTAAGACAATACAAACACTGATTCCACCGATGAAAGTAGCAATACCGGAGAAAATGACATACGGGGATATAATTTCATCTTTTTTATATAATTTCTATCCTTTACCAATTTGGGGATTTAGCTTACATGATAACCTTATAATACTTCATTTGGTAGAATTTGATGAAATTCATGGCATGTATTGGATTTCCTTTATTGTGCCTACATTAATTTCTATTAGGGGTAAATCACTCTCAATAAGGGGAATATACACTCAATTATATACATGTGGAAGGAGGATGATTAATCTCTATTATCCATATCATGTTAATCATATATATTATTGACCTATAGAAATACATATCATTGTCATATTATTTAGTCAGAGGAAAGAATAATAATCAAATAAATGCCTATTATGAGGTGATTCATTGATGTGTTACTGAATAATTCCCCAGTATTCATCCTAGAAGATATATTGAATTATAATTTATCTTATAATAGGTTCATTTCCAATATCCATCACTCTATATATAATGTATTTTGTTGAGCATTAGCAGTTATAGACATAACTATAATAGAATCTGGATAATGGGTTTATACACCCAAGTGATTATCCATGTGGTGCACTAGTCCTATTCATTAAGAAGAAGGACAAGTTAATGTGCCATTACATAGATTATCATGAGCACAACAAAATCACCATAAAGACAAAGTTTCATTTTTTATGAGTTTATGACTTATTCGATTAGCTACATATACCTTAATAATTCTCAAATGTTTATTTGATGTCGGGTTATTACCACGTTTGGGTAATGATTGATGATACCCCCACGTTTGCTTTTTGTATGAGGTAGGTGCATTATTAGTTCATAGTAATGACATTAAAACTCATTAATGTTCCATAAATCGTCATGGATATTAATAATATATTATTTAGAGATAACCTTGGAAAAATTTTGGGAGCCTTTATAGAAGATAATATATTATACTCCAATACCAGGAAAGAGCATTACGAGCATCTTAGAACTATGCTAGAGACCTTGGAAGGGTTAAGCACTTTAAAAGTACAAAATTTTGATTTATGGTGGAATAATGTGTCATTATAGGGTAATATCATCACAACAAATGGGATATATTTGGATCCTTACAAGAAAATTGTAATTAAAGGGATGCCTAATGCCAATATCTATGATGGATATCCATATGTTCCTTGTGGTATCTGGATATTATTTCTGATTTGAGAGAAATTTCTCACAATTATCAAACCCTCTTACAAATCTAACTCGGAAGGGATTCTTGTTTTCATTGAATGATAAATGTGATGAAAATTCATGGTTTTGGAAACGAGTTTTATCACTACCTATATTCTCTTAATAAACACGGGGGGAGATTTTTGTAATTTTCAGTGACATATAGAAGATGTTTTTGGGATGTGTGTTGTTTCAAAATGAAAAAGACCTTGAATATGCCTCAAGGTTGTCCAAAAATAATGAGAAAAACAATACCATACATGATCTAGATTTAGAAATTGTGATGGTTCTATTGAATCACTAGCGACATTACCTCATTAGAGAGAAATGTGAAATATATATCAATAACAAATGTATCTAATATATATTCAGTCCTAAAGAGATATATGTGATCCAATGAATATGGTTATATCTCATCAAGGATTATGCATAATAAATCCATTAAATCCCTAGGAAAGAGAATATGGTGGTGGAATATTTATGTAGTAAGGACCCACTAACTATATTATTGATGAGAATTGAAAATGTTCCAATATTATTAGATTTTAATGAAGTTGTACATGGGAATCATAAAAAATGTAACATCACAAATCCTTTCACAAATTATTTTTCATCCATCAATTTTGGATAGATTAGAGTATACTCAAAAAGAAGAAGAGGGAATTGGGACAAAATTAAAAACTATTAGAAAATGGAATTCCTCCGAGTTAAATAATAATGAGGAAGGAATTGTGTGTTTTGTATCAAAAATATACATTATAATAAATGTTGAGTTAAAAAATAACATTTGGATGATTCACATAGTTCATATATTTCCATTCACCCATGAAACAAAAAAGTCATATAGAGATATCAAAGAGGACTATTGGTGGGGTAAACTGAAGAATGAGATCCGTGAATATATATTAAAGTCTCTAATATGTAATCAATAAAAGGCTGAGAAGAAATGTTCTAAGGGAATGATGAAATGGTTCACATACGGACATGGAAATGGGAAAACATCACAATGGAATTTATCACAAGACTTATGAAGACATAGAAATAAAAAAATGATATCATCATTGTATTGGATTTCCATACACATATTTCACACATCAATATAAATCCAGAGGCTATCTCATTGGATCAACCATTAAATATATACATCAAAGAAGTGGTAAGGTTTCATGGATTTTCACTATCAATTTAGTCCGATCGAGATCCAAATTCCCATCTATGATTTTGAAATATCTACATCATTCTCTAGAGACTGATCTTATCATCATTAAGTATTATCACAAAAAAACTAATTTCCAATCTGAGAAGACTATAAAAACACTTTAGGACCTGTTTAGAGCATTCTCAATGGACATCAAAGGAGGATGAGACCTGTATAATGCTTTGGTGGTGTTCTCTTATAACAACTGATTCCACTCAAGCATCCAAATTGATCCTTATGAAGCCTTTAATGGGAGATTTGAAGAAGACATACTTATTGGGATGATGTTGGGTAATGAAAACATCTAGTTTATGAAATGGTTGAAGATATGGTGGATTATTTTAAGACCATAAAACATCACATAAATGCTTACAATAGTCGAAAAAAGTCTTATGCTGGAAATTATCAACAAGGCCTAGAATTGATGTTGAAGACATGATATTCATCAGTATATCTTTTTTTAATATATTTATGATATTTAGGATGAAAGGAAATCATATTCCATGGTACATGGTCCATTTTTCAGATACTCGGACACATTGGGGCAGTGGCCTCTCGACTAGCACTCCCACCAACCATGTCTCAAGTACAATATGTATTCCTTTTATAACTATTGAGTTAGTACGTACCTCACTAATCACATGTAATCAATCCAGAGGTGGTATCAATCAAGAATGAACTCTACTATGAGAAGAATATGGTGTGGAACTTAGATCATTTTGAAAAAGTTATATGAAATAATATGATTCCCCTTGACAAGGTGTTGTGGTTAAATTACATGATTGGAGAAGAAACATAGGAAAATGAGGAATTGATGAAGAATATTTATCCTCATCTATTTTAAATATTTAAAATTCAATTTCTTGAGAGGAATTTCGTTTGTTTGGAAGGTTGTAACGACCCTAAAATTTATGAATAAAATTTCATTTTTATTAATTTAATGAATTATGGATATAAAAACAAGATGCACTACTTTTATTTCATTATATGAAATTGGTTTTAAATTACCATTAATTATCTTTACCTTAATAGTAATATCATTGAACAATGATCACATGAAGAGTATACGTAAAGCATTTTAAATACTCATTTTGAAACAGACAAAGGAAGTGATGGGATCAACCACTAGGATCATACCCAATGAAGCCCATTTATCAATGCTTCAAATGGAGATAGAATTTCTGGGATTTTACCTATACCAATCCAAATATTATATCCAAATACTTAAGCATAATCAAAACTATTTTTGGGAGAAGCTCAAGATCATTGAGATCATGGACCAAACCATGTAAACAAAATATAACTAAGAAATTCCCATCATCAAACTACTTACTTATATGGTGTATACATGTGTAATAATAGTACGTTTATCAAGGACTTATAATTATTATTATAATGGTTATAAATAATTAATAGTCATTTAATCATTTATTGTTACTTTGTAAATGATTTTCTATAGAACATATAATATTTTTGGTTGAAATTCAAATTCAATTAAGGATTATATTTTGATGAATTAATTTATTTTCGAAATAAATAATATTTTAATAATTTAATATTATTAAATTACATTTATTAAATATTCATTATCATATAATTTTTATGCAGTCAAATGTAACTGTTATTAAGGCTTGAATTTTTTTTCTCAAACCATGTTAATTTTCTATAAATTCTAGTTTTTATTTAAAAAGTAAAAATTCACTAATAAAAAATTTATTTAGATAAAAATAATATTATATTTAGAAACATGACAACAAAATTATCCAATTTAGAATTTTTCATAAATTTCTAAGATAGTTGTATTTTTTGGGCAAATATTGAATACCGTATAAATATATAATGTGTTTTATGACATCATAATGAACCAAAATTTTTAAAATAAAATACTATAAAAGAAATATTATAAAAAATATATGTATTAAATTTAAAATAATTGTATTTTGTATCAATTTCTTTTATTGTCTAAGTTTTTATTGAATCCTCCAGGACTAATTAAATATTTTTATTGTTAAAAATAATTTCCTTCAAATTGTGACTCACCTCCACATACAAAAAGTGAGTATTTTAATATCATAATCCATTGGCCATAAAAAATATTATTTTCTACTTTCCATGGCTACAAACCATGATATAAACCTTGTGATGATTTGTGGTTTTTAATGTTTTAGTCTTTGGTGTCCAAAACTAAAATTATAAACTATTCCCCAACCTTTTTTTTAACACCCACCCAAGCACCAATTTATCTGGACTATGAATCCTTTAACTTCTTACAAAATGTACTCTATAGTATGTAGAGTCCTCTAAGGGCTCCACAATATCACGAGAATCCTTTTTCAAGCATTTGGGGTCACACATCCATGTAAGGATTCCTTTCTTTCTTATTTGAATCCATGCTTCCTTATATTGTTACACCCCTTTATTTCCCATTAAAAATTATGGGGTATGTTTTATCACGACCCTTGTAATGACCTTAATATGTTTTAAGTATTATATACCCCTTTTCAACTAATTAATTACCCCTATGTACAACATTTTCCATGTGGAAATTCTATAACTGATTTCTCTCTTCTCATTTCCATTCAGGAATTTCATTTATATTATGCATCTTCATTCCATTCATCAAGATGGAAGATGTTCTTAAATATAAATTATACTTCTCATTTCATGTTTATATGATTATATAACTCTTTATCTCTCATAAAATATTTTTATATATTTTATATGATGTTATTATGATACAAAATAACACCATGATTTTACATGCCAAAATCATTGTGAAGTGAATACCATACCCATTTTTTATATCAAGGGTATTAACATTTATGAAAACCTAATTATTGATTTGGATCTTACATGTATTTATTCTATATTAATTGATTGTGGAATAACATATTATGTTCATTGAACCAATGTTCTATGATTTATGTGGCACACTTAATGGTGAGATTGAAATCATTATGAAAGGTGTTCCCTGATAGCGTTACAATGCATTGGGTAATGTTTAGTATCATGATAATACATGTACAATATGGGTTTACTCGTGATTATTCTTGTGAAATGAGGGTTTTATCATTCTATTTAATTTGCAATGTGGTTTTACTCATCCTAATTCATGTGCAATGCGGGTTTACTCATGTTAATCCAATTGCAAAGAGCCTTGTCTAATACTAGTATCGTGTTGTATGTTGTTTTCACTTTTTCATATTAAAAATATCATTATATATCATTACATTATGTTCATGTTTCTTTTTTTATCCATTTATATGGCAATTTAATATCATGTTTTGTCTTCCTCATGTTGTTCTATATTTATTCCCTTACTGGGCTTTATATCTCACCCATTTCATATGTATGTCCTACAGTAATCCCTTGCATTGCTATGTACAAAGGAATGTTGTGTTCATCTAAAATAAGTTTTCAACAATGATGTGTATTTCATTTTTAATGATATATAATGTTCTTAATCCCAAAATACAGTAGTCCTCTCGATCATCGATGTTTTATTAAGCCCATTTTTATGTAATAAATCATTTTAAATATGAAATAATGAGAAGTTTTGTTATATTACATAAATTAATATTTCCTATTATAAAATGGGAATATTATATTCTAATATTATTCAATATTTTTATGAGGATGTATTTTGATTATTTTTTATGACTTTGTTCATGAAACTAATATCTCTTACAGTATTTAATAAAGCTATAATGAATTGTGAATGATATTATGTTTTTGTGGAAAACATATTTCTATGTTTCATTATGGGATATGTTGTCCCTTTACATCTCTCCAATTCATTGGTTAATTATTTAGGTATCACAGATGACATGTATCTTGGAAGAGGATGTGAACCCAAAAAACTATGGGACATAGACCCCTATGTTTCCTGAAATATGTAATGAATTCAATCCCAAATGGGAGTCTATATACAATATGATTTTTCTCTGAGCGGTGAGCCTTGAAATATGAAATTATTATGTCCTCTTTAGGTATGTTCCACACATTAATGAATTATCATTCTGTCAAATATATTTCTTAATTACATATAATAATCAAATTAGGATTTCACACCACTATTACTCAAACATTATATAATGATGAAATCCATATACATAGAATCATGAACTATGGTATATGACTTATCATGTTTTCTACCTCTTAATATTACATTAACATTGAATATCTACTCGTACAATTATTATCATCTTCTGATCACTCATGATAATCAAATAATTACTCTGATGTTTACCCATATTGATCATCGTATCAAAAACTTCTTATGATTCCATTCCAAAAGTTATGATTATTTGTTCATTTATATATAAAATATCTTATAATGTTAAAGTAATATGTGTGACAGAAGTTAAAAATATATAAAATATGTTGTTTTTATATTTATCCCCCACGATGGTAAACCTTTAAATTCGATGATTTTATTTATCATATGTTGAAATAATTAATTTTGGGAAGTTATGTATAATATATAGATATTTATGTTGGGTTTAAAAAGTTATTATATGAGAAGGGTTTTATTATTTTGTTTGGATTATGAATAAAATTTTTTTATTAAAAAATAATTGATAATGTTGATTATTTTAAAACATCCTAAATTTTTGTAAATTCATAGTCTGAATGTCTAAAAACCAATTGTATATCGATCTAGATTCATATAATTGGATATAGGTTGTAGAACAAATTCATTAATAAGTTATTAGACAAAAAGTGGTCAGTTGGGTGTATGGTCAGTTATCACATGATCAAAAACAACTGGTCCTTACCACACAACGTTTTTGGTAGCGATTTATGATTTAAATTAGATGATTCAAATAAAAAAATAAATGATAAAAAAATATTAGAACACATGTTTATATTATATTTGGTGGTAAAATAAAAAAAAATTTATTAACCATGAATAAAACCTATAAATTCATGAGATATGGGGAATTATAAATTGATGATATTGTAATTTTTTGTTAATACATTCCCATATTAGTCATGTTTCTAATTAAGTATTGACACTCATTAAAGTACATTATTTCAAAAAATGTATGAAATTTTGGGAACACAGTTTAGAAATAGTGTTGTGAACAATTTAATGATTATCTCATTGAGTGTAAAAATGATAATTGAGAATATTTATGAAAATATAAAGGAAATTCACACAAAACTAACACATGAAAAGAAACATAATCTGAACAATTTAGAACACATAAATACAATATGAAATATGAAATTTTTTGTAATATTGTTCATGAATCATCTTCCACACTTCTTAAATGTGTCTTCTATCCCACTAATCACTAAGAAGTGGAAAAATGATATAGAGAAGATATTATCCATTCTCGAGTGATCAAAGAATGAGAATGTTATATTAGTTGTGTGTCATTTGGAGGGTTAGACGGAACCATAAGGGATAATCATTATAAATATTATTCAAAAATGAATAAATTACTCATTATAATGGGTGGAGATGATGAACATATTTTTCACTAAATATTTTCCGCAAAAACTTTTGTTAAATTGGAAAAATAAATCACAATTTTCTAAACAATATTGATAAATCATTTATACATATGATTATAACAACCTAAAATACTCATGGTATACCTCCAGTAGTATTACTGATATTGAATGAAGGAATTGTTAGTTATTTATTTTCATAAAGACTTGAATTCAAAAAAGTAGTCCATAAGAGACTTATAAATAAGTGGGTATATTGGTTTGATTGGATTACGGTAGAAATAAAAACTGTATAATCCCTCTCTTCCCAATTATATTTGGAAGAATAAAAGGAAAAAGGAGTTTAATGAAAACTAGAATAATACAAATCATTGGGGATTAAAAATTAATCACTTATAGATAAATTTTGTTGGATGATTAAATACATATATTTATAACATGAATTAGAATGTTTTTCATGCTTGGTAATTCATCTATCCAACTCATGATTTTCATGTAGGGGAGGAAAATATATACAATAAGACTATGGATAATATGTTTTAAACAAATGAACCACATTGTATATAATTATTTAACCATATTGGGTTTATAAATTTCAAAAATAAATTACCCATTCTTATAAAAAATTGGTGATACCATCCTAAACTAACCCTTAAACCATGGGAAAATGGAAGAAACGTCAAATTCATTACTAATACGATTTACATTGACAATTATGTAGATAAAGAAATGGTAATTCAATAAAAAATGTTTTTAATTACTAATATTATTCTGGTTGTCCTTATTCATTCATATCATTTTTTTTAATATTTTCAATTAAACAAATACTTCCAAGGAAAGGGAATTACACATGAAAAACAAATAGGTTTGTGTATTGTGTGAAACCGTAAAAATATTATCATATCATGTTATGTGGTAAGATACTGAATATATATATAGTTATCAATCACATTGTAGAATAAAATGCTATATTATACATAAATTGGATATCCATATAGAGATATCAAATTATTTATCTAGATAAGATGATATTATTTAATAACCCAAATCATCCCAGTTTCATATATCATTGAAAGGATAATAATTAACTCCATTTGGATGAGAATTATATAATATGGGTTGTGATACCATGTAAAAATGGTATCCGAGAATAATTGGTTATGGTTGAAACTAAATTTTGGAAACATTTCAATAATATGGGAGCATACTAATTTATTAAATTATTAACTTCAATGACATCCCCCATAAAGTGTAGTTCAGTTTTCTGATGAACTCATGCTTAGTTTTTCATACATAAAAAATTTTCCATACAAAATGAAACCCAACGAGATGAAATGGTTAATTATTCCACATTATTAATATCTCGTAAATGAATTTGTATGTCCATGTTATTCACAATGGGAATCCCTTGTACTATCTATCAGTATGAATTATTTATCAATAATTCATTTATATGATTATCATTTAGTCAAAAAATCATGATCAATAACATGTATCCTCCACCATATATAGATGATTTGATCAATCAATATTGATTATTTTTATAAATCATAATATTTTATATTCAAATTTGTTCTAAAAAATTATGGGTAATGAGAGATGATATAACCAATACATCATTTTCTGCAGTATATGGGCACTATGAATTCATTATAATCTTTATAAGACAAAAAATATCCTCTAAAATATTTCTGGATATGATTAATATAGTCCATATAAATTACATTGATAGTTTTAATGTATTAATTATTTTCTATAATCTACTATATTATAATAGTAATGATAAAATAAAAGTGAATATAATGATTTTTTTAGGACCATACAAAAAGTGATATTGTAATTGATTATATGAATGTTTGAGTATTGGGAATGAAATGTATCCTTCCCAAGCCATGTAATCCTATGTGATGGTATATTTTATAATACATAAATGATATAAGAATCTTCTTAATTTCCTAGATAATACACCATAGTAGTTATCCAAAAATTTTATTGTCAATCTATATAATGTCAACACATAATGTGAAATTCTCATTTATTATCTAATCAACTTAGTATAATTACACAATAGGTAGTGGATTCCATATTTTTGAATTAATAAGATGAATGTTTCAATGATCATAATAACTGTATAGACATAAAATAGATTACTAAATTACCCTATAGAGTAGGATGTTTCTTTATAGATCGGGATGGATCAAATAAAGAATTGATATGTATCCTGAGGAAATATAAAAAGTTAATTTCCTATGAGTAATGTAGATTAATTAAACTAGAGAAATATTACCCACCATATGTTTGGAGATGGTATCATTTTTCATTGTATTAATTATTTGGTGTAACTACCAATATGATGATATATATATATATCAATAATTCTTTTTATATATATTAATATAGATACACATGGATATGTCCCAAGATATATGGTTAGAGTCGAACAGTGACAATTATTACTCAATAAAATACCACCTAAGAAATGATAATTAGGTGTTTTATTCCCATTGTAGAATATAAACTTCTACCATATATATAATAAGGTTTTTAAGGGACATTATATTAAAATATATTTACTTTAAAGATAAGGAAATCATTTGGGTTGTGTCAAACTCTATCCATCCCAAAAAGATTATCAATCATTTATTTAATTGATGGTCAACGAGGCCTGTAAAAAAGATATAAACATAAAAAATAAGTCATTAAGTATTCTATATATCATACATGTCACTAGAGAAGATATAAAACACATGAAATTAATATACAGCCCATATAAACAATAATATTAGGAATATGTGTATTGTACATATAGTTGATCACTCCATATCCATACTAAATGAACTACAACCTATATTGGTATTATAAAACAAATTATGTTGGATAACATGAAATGTGATAATAGGAAGTATAAATCTATATATTTTGAATTTCATATATCCATATTTGTGTGTATGATGTTTTATTTGATGATATAACAACCACGAATTCTATTATGAAAATGGGAAGACATCACAACAGATTACATTATGGTCTTCTTAGGATATGTAAAGTAAAAAATATTCATAGTTGGTGGTGGAAAAAAATAAAAATATATCACACATAATAAATATTTTAGAATATTAGTAACTCAATGAATATTTAATGTTTTACATTAGGGAATCATTTTTTATTTTTGGACTACAAAATTATATTAAATATAACAATTTTCATCAATTCAGAATAAAATTTTGGAGGAGTATGTAATATGAATTGGATGTAGAGTTGATATTATCATGGATAATCATCCTCTAACTAATGAAAATATTAATGTACCATTCATATAGTAGAGGATATATTGAAATATTACTCAATGGAATTCAATGTAATATGGGTTATGCATATTTATAACCTTTAATTATCATATAATTTTGTCTATTATAGAATAGAAATATAAAAAAATATAGATCTATATTGAGAGATATGCATATCTCGAATATGGAGTGATCAATTTTCAGAAGGCAAACTATAATGATTTAGTATTTTATATTTGTGAGCAACGATGTTTCAAACCTTCGAGAAGTATTGAGCTTATCTTAACTCATTGAACAAGTAATAAATCCTTGGGAGAGGATACTTGTTCTTTATGGTGTTCCTGTTGAGTTCCCAATAATCAATACACATCAGCATTGTTACATCCTTCTTCTTCACAAAGTGCAATGGCGCACCCCACGGTGATGCACTAGGGCGTATGAACCCTTTGTCTTGATGCTCTTGCAGCTACTTCATTAACTCCTTCAATTCGATAGGAGCCATCCAATAGGGACACATTGAGATTGGAGTAGCTCCATGTATGAGTTCAATTGAGAACTCTACCTCATGATCCGGGGGAATTCCTGGCAACTCTTCATGAAATACATCATTGTATTCCCTCATGATGGGAATTTCTTCATGGTTGGAACTTTCCTTTGACTCTACCATTCCAGCGAGGTATGATTTTTCATAGTGAATCAACACCCACACCATTGACAGATTTTTCAAAGGAGAATCATGATCTTCCATGAATTTATAGAGGAGAATGGGATGTTTTAGAAAATGAAAAGATATTTTTTTCCTGACAGTTGATATGTGCTCCATATAACGATATCCAATCCATTCCCATTATAGCATCAAATTCTACCAAGGGATATATTATGGGATTTTCCAGAAGAATCTTCCCACAAACGATAGCATGAGAAGAGTCAAACACATGGGTTGAAATGATTGCACAACTTGGTGTTTTTACATATATCTTTAATTCAGGCTTTCGGGGCTTCGATTATATAGTTCTAGCAAACTTGCAAGATATATAGGAATGTGTAGAACTAGAATCAAATAAGACATTTTCCATTATTTTGTGAATATGAAGTGTACCTTGTATGACTTCATTATCATCCTCCACATCCATGTTAGTGATGGAATATTCCTTCACTTATTCCTTTGGCTTTGGTCGATGTTGGCACAAACTACCCTCTAGAACATGAGGTTTAGTGCACTACTTTTCATAGTGCCCTAGCTTTTTAATGTTTTAGCATTGAACCATGAGTGGTTCTCTCCTTTCATCGACAATATTATCCTATGTTAGCATTTGTTTTCAACACTCTTGAGAATGGTTTCCTTCATCCCCACACATGAATCACTTCCACATCCCTTTGAGGCAGTTCCCATGGTGCAACTGCCAACATTTTTGGCTTGTGGGTCGTTGAGTTTTCTTCCCACCATTACCATTAGATCCACCAGCTTGAAACTCCATTTTTCTTTTAATATCACCATATCCATGTGACCAATCTCTAAAATCCATATCCACTTTGAGTTAACATAAAAAATATTCTTCATAACTCCCAATCTCTCAAATTGCAAGAGCCTTTTGAAGGTGTGGTTTTAATCCACTAAATAATCTACCAATTTTAATATCATGGATGATAACAAACCCCAAAGCATTCCTTGCAAGCCTTGTGAAATTAACTACATAGGTTGTGACAAATTCTACTTCTTTTTTTCTGAGCTCTATTAATTCTCTCTTGATTTGTGTGCGAAGAGTTTGTGGGAAGTACTTATTAAAAAATATTATCTTAATGTCTTCTCATTCCATCTCTTCAAAATCCTCCCTTAGATTAGTGTTTATAATCAAATCCCACCATTGATCATATTCTCCATATAGACTATAAATGGCTAGGGGAACCTTCTCCATCATAGAACAATGAAGAATAGAAGGGATCTTCTCCAGGGATTTGACCCACTATTCTGCAAAAAGTGGATCATAAGATCCACAAAACGTCGATGGTTGTTGCTGCATATAACATTTGGTAGCTAGTTTCTCCCCCTTTGGTGAAAGAGGATGTTACCCATTATTATGGTTATTGTTCATAACCTGAGATAATTTTGTAATAATCACCATGATGTTTTGAACTCCACCTCCCAAATCATTGTGTATGTTGTTCGGGCAATCATTGCATTAGTCTGCACACGAGTTGTTGCCCTGATTTCTCCTGGTTCCCACAATTTTCTAAAATAAAAAAGGTTGGAACAAAACATAAGTAAACAAATCATGAATAAAATATTAATTTAAACAATTTATACCAAAATTATAACATATGGGATCCATATTTAAATATTCTTGTGTGCATATTTTTACTTAGTCTCGTGATATAGGTTTTCTCTAGGGTTCACTAATCCTATTTCTCAAATTAACTAAACCTCCCTCTGATACCACCTATAACGACCCTGCCTTTTTTTACATTACTATTACGTCATTTTAAAGATAAACAACATAATAGTGTTACACATAGAGGATTCTAGGGTTAAGTGTCTATGGAAAACTAAGACCATACATAACAACTGCAACATCAAACACAAGAATTTATTTAATTTCTTCTTCTCTAGATTTTTATTGGTCCTTTTCCTCTCCTTAGTACATGTAGCCACCTGAGGATATAGTTAAAAAGGGGTGACCTAGGAGACCAGTAAGAGGATAGATAAGGATAATATAGAATGGGGTGAGCATAATCATAATATGGGAAAATGATTATGAACATGAGAGGAAGCATAAATATAAGACTTGAAAGATGGCAATGAATAAAAATGAAACATCAAGTCTTGGTGGTTAACTACCACACATTCCTATGAACCAAGATATAATCTTTTTCACATATCATTTCCCATTTACTCATTAGGTTCATCACTTTACCCAATGCATTGGATCAATGTATAATTCTGGGCGCACCCGTCACATCATAACATTATCATCATCATGCTTGACACGTAGAACACATATAAAAAATGTACATAACCATCCCATGGAGTGGAATTGGTTTCATCTCATAATAACACAATCATAAGCTTTGGGTTCCAAAAATTAATAGGGAATAACATATATGTTACAAGAACTGTCCACTTTGAGTGAGAAGTAAAAGGGTTGTTCTTAAAAGAGGGATTCTTTTGGAAAACATTTTTTTTTGACATAAAAAATTAGTGGTAAACTTGTATATCCAAGAAAATTAAAGAAAATGATGAAAAAGTGATCTTTATGGAGTAACCATATTAAAATGGCATGAAAGAGGGAGAACTCCAAGGAAGAATATTAGGTTCGAGATTTCCCCTTACCTTGTATCTGAATGCTTCTTTCTCTTTGTTGTCTGGTATAATGACATTATATTTGTTAATTAGAAATCCTGAACTATTAGTATATTAATATGGTTAATTATATTTTCATTAAGTGATTCTATGTTCCTTTGGATGAGTTATATAGTTTTAAAAACATTATTTGGGAATGTGTGTTTTTATGGTTTTCTTGAGTGATTCACTTGTATTCTTAAGTTGATATCTTGTTATAACATGGTTAAACATACAGAACTAATATTAAAAGTTATTAATCATGTTACAGGAGTTTTAATGTTCTTATAATGTATTATATTATATTTTTGTTTAAGAATCATTAGATAAGAATTACATAATGATTATTTGGGTTATTTTTGGCTGTTTTCTGATCATAACGAACCTGTTTTAACTTATCACTTAGTAATATTGTCATAAGTTAGATACAGAAAATTAAATAAGAGGTATTACATATTACATGTTTTTTTAACCAAAAAAATTGTTTCATGACCAGATATAATGGTAGAAATGGAAGAAAATCATGCCGTTCTTGAAGGTGATAAATTAACACCTCACGAACAATCTTCTCATTAATAAAATCAAAGGGAGAGGGAAAGGGGGTTGGATGATATTTGCATCATAAAATTTCAGTATATGTGTAATAATGGAGGTGAAATATAATTACGATGAATATAGTTGTGGAGAGATCATGAATTGAACTTGAACATGAAAGGAAATTAATGTAGAAGAGGGGGAGAAATTACCTCATGAATCCTCCTCATGAGATCCTCTTTAAGGGAATAAACTTGGTCTTTTGATGAGACCAGAAACACTTGGAAGTGGGGAGGGGATAGGTATGGTGTTTGGGTAATGTTTAGAGGTGGCAGGGAGCTTGAGAGGTGTGAGGAAATGATGTTGTGAAGGGTGTTATTATAGTGGAGGGGAGAGGGGATTCCTTAATATAAAATTCATTTTTTTATTAATTTCTCCTAAGACAGAGAACATTGAGACTTGAATGACCAATAATAGTAATTTTATCATGTAATACCAAAACAAGTGGTATTGCATCAGTAGAACATCACACATGACCCTATAATTAGCTTATTTATCTTATTTTTGTAAATTACTGTATTTCACTATTCATCTAAAATTGTAGTATTTCAGAAAGATCCCAAAATTTACCCCAAAAGTTTTTTGACATGTAGAATCCAAAAATGACGTCCATTTTTTAGAAATAATTTTCTAAAAATTATAAATTTAATATTTAATTAAAAAAATAATTTACTTAAAAAAAGGTTTTTAAAATTAAAACCGATATTATAGTTCTTTCAAAAAATAAGTACGGTATTATAAAATTATCTAAAAACTATAATACATATATTTTACGAACAAAATTTATGAAAATAAATTTTCTTTTAAATTTATTAATTATTTATAATTAATTATTTATGACTTATAATATACCAAAACGTTTACTATGGTCGAATTGTTACTTTATAAAATGAATAAATTTTATTTAATTATTCATGTGTAAGGTTACTCTTATGTTGGTTGATTTACTATTCATAAGGGTTATATTAATATTCAAAAGGTTATATTACTATTCTCAAGGGTATGCTACTATTCATTGTAAATAAATTTTGTTACATTAGACTCCAAAAAACAACATGAACACAACTGTGTATGTTGGATTTTAGAAATTCAAAACACAAAAGTTACAAAATTATGTATAAAGGTAAGTTAGCACATAACAGTTTATTATATTGTGTTTTCATGTGACATATTTATATGAAGAGAATTTCTATTGAAAAACTTTTGGTCGTTACACTCACCCCTCTGGACCCTAGTCCCGGGTATCATCTTAGAGTATACCATGAGGTGTGTACCTTTCTGTCCCCAATCATGTTATGATTCATTATCGTGTCGCACCACACAAACCCCATTTTTTGGTTCAAATTATTTGAACATAAAATATGATTTTTTGTTTCATAGTTTTTACAACCTTAATCTATGTTGCCACTATGATACTTATGTTGAAGAGAATGTCACCCCCTTCATTTGGAATCAGTACCTTACCATGTCGTGTAATCCATAACTATTTGTTTCATGATTCCATCCTTATGGGATTCTTCAGGATGCACAGACATCTTGTCCATAGAACTAGGTGTATAATGTTGAACCTTTACACCCATCGTGGATTGGGTTTCAATTTTTGGGATTGTGTGGTGTGGTTTGGACCATTTTTTATCATCCAGATTGGGTTTCCACATGATGCTTCATCAAAAATATATTTCCTTTAAGTGTGAACTGTACAACCTTAAAATAATTTTTTCAATACCCTAGCCACATGATGCTATACTATGGGAAATTTTGTTTCTCACCTTATGACATTAAAAGGGATTTTTACGTCCCATGCACCTGACGTTAAACAGTGATCCTATGGTCCCACCTCAATATCCCGTAACCGAGTGATAATGTTCTAAGTATGATGAACATAAAATGTGATATCTTCTATCCCACATGATGTTAATATATTACTTCCTTACTATATGATGTTAAAATTCCTGAATGTTCCAGTCATAAAACCATAAATAGTCATATCATCATCTTGGAAATATCTTGAAAAATAGAAAAAAAAATATGTTGTCCTCACATTGGAGGGAATCACCATTGGAATTGATTATCCATTGTTCCACCTTTACAGACCATTATACAACATGATTCTTATGGAGACACCCAAAATATTCATTCTGGTATATATTCTCAAAAAAATGAAAAAAATAACTTAAAAGAAATACCTAATATATATTTTCACTATGCATGTGTCAAACCAACACTGAAAAAATTCCCTTTATGAACTATATGTTTCTTGATTACCATCCTTATGGGATATGTAGTGACTCCCGGACATTTTTCCTTGCTCTTAGCTAATTTTCATTACCTTTTTGGCCTTTTGTCTCTAATTATGGTAAAAAAAATATAACTGTGAATTAGGAGCTCCCAGGGATATGTGGTGTGGTGATATGTCTTTTTGGCCTTCATTCATGTTTTTATTTTCCCTCACCTTATCACATATGCATCCTTTCAATCACATCCTTGGTTTTTTTATGGTGTGAAATCCTTAATTGGATTGTTTATAATGGGTTTTTTCTCCACCGTACCAAGAAAATACTGTAGAAATAGACAACATGATTTTTGAAAAATGAGATTAAACTATTGGTCAGGGTCTTTTAAGTATGACCATAACTATTTGAAGCATCCAAATCACAAAACATTAAACGACAAAAAACATCATAAACATGTAAATGTAAACTATATTCCGCATCTTCCTAACCTACATGATTCAAAATATCAAATAATATTATGTTCTCATTTAAGAGGTCGTCTCCCATAGTGATGGTCATCCACCACATTGTTAATATATTTATCTATTTCAAAAAATATAAGATGAATCTCCCCTATGAGATATGATTGATCTTTTTTCAAACTAGTATAACTTCAATGATGAGCTCTCAATCATGGTGTCATGATTTCAATGGTGTATGGATCATTTTGAACATTCCATCAACCCAGATACACTATGTATGTGTTTCTTATGATAAATTTTATCATCTTTTATGTCTAAAGGCCCACCTTGAAGGAATGGCCTCATTCTGTTTTGTATCACCTAAATATATGGACCAACACCACAGAAGGCATTGGATGACAAATTTTGTGTGAAACCATGTTTTTGAATATAGTCAGTGGTTGGACCTCATTAGTTAGTTTCTATAATAGGATAATGTTATGTGGATGTTGTTTCTTAAACATGGGTTATAGTTATCCTTCATCATCAGGCCTCCATCATTTTGTTCCGAATGTTTGTATTTGTATTCAAACTATTTTGAACCCCTTTGTTCAGATTGATTCCAAATCCATTATTGTTATCCAATTCATGAAATAAAACATGTTGGGAAAGGAAGGTTGGCTGTTCCGAGAGCCATGTTCTCCAGCCATGACCTTTCTTATCATGTATTCCTTGGGTGGTCAGTAAAAAATTCTTGACCATGAGTAATCGATCATTATCTATGGCTCTCTTATGGAATGAACAATTACATGTATGTCACATGATTCTCTAATCAGGGATGACCAGTGTGAACTTAGGGACTGATCATCAGTTGTTTCACATATATGATAGTGTTGAAAAAATATTAAATAAGTAATATATGTGTATTCCATTCAAATTAAAAAATAATTAAATACGAATTTCTTCTATGTTTAGAAAAAGATGGCGTTAGGGGATATTACCCTTCAAAATAATGCTTCACGGTTTCCACTATTTATAACAGGGATTACAGAGTCTTTTTTTGCTTACATAGATCCCTCTCCTCATTAGAATCAATAGATATAAGTTGTTTGGACCTATAATTCATTCAATATCATTTGGTTTAGATCATAGGCACTTGATAACCCACCCATTTCAGTTGATCCCATGCTTCCACCAGATGGGCCTTCAATCGTTTGACAAGTTCTGATTGATGAATTATAGATATTAAACACCTGTTTGTCTAATCATATAGGTGATGGAGTTTGTATTTATCCTCTTCAGAGTTATTAATATTTTGATATTACCTCTGTCACAAAGAAACATCCATGTATTGGATACTTTCCCACATGTTCTTGGTGATGTTTTCCAAAACTAGCATATGACGATTTCGTGCATCCATCCATTAATTACATCGATCGTGTACTCAATGGTGATGTGACTCCACTCTATAATTCTAAATTATTGGTGATTAATATTTTGAATAATTTTCATGATCTTTTTATGGTATTTTGATAACCCTTGATAGAATCTAAATCATATTCATTCAACTCGATTATATCAATAATATTGTTTTCTGGAATGATTAATAACTTGATTAATTTTCGATGATTTTTTCTTGTCTAGATCTATGTCACACCTCACTAGTGGTGTCACCCATAATAACCATTTATTGTTCATCAGATACCATGGCCTGGTCATCTTGGATACATGTCCCTATATGAATTCGTATCACTCGTAGGTAAGGGGATTTGGGTCTTGCACCCATGTACACCAGAAAAATTTCCACACTATGAGAACTATTTAGAAAATGGTCTTTTGACTCAGTTTTAATTAAAATATAAAAAAACATGACTCTATGAGATAGGGAACGTATAGTAGTATTATAATTGTTTCTCATTATATCACACTATCTTTTCATTACTAGGAAATAAGGTCACTATACCCATATAGTACTAATGGTTTTCAGGTTTCTAGAGGGCCACCCTTTCTTCCATAGTAATACAATACTATGTATTTTCTACTTATCAAGATGTGGGTCCCAATTCAAGGTTATTAATACTTATCATTTCACATACATTTCCATCAGAATAGTTACATTGAACATGATACTATAATAAAAGTAGTTATCTACTGATGAACTGATATGAATTAAGAAAAAAATAATAAATTTGGAGATAGAACATATGTCATGAATTGTAGAAACATCACCAACGAGAAGATTATTTGAGGTTACTATTTCTCTTTCTTTTCAAGAGGCTTACATTGAATGTATTACATATCACAATTTTGGGGAATTTTTTTTGAACTCTCCCCATGAGGAACCGTCCAAACTATCATTCAAAGGGAAGTGTTCTCCTAGTTGAGATCTTGAGAACAATGGGTGGATGATAAGTTCAATGACACTCCCACTCGATTCATCATGGGATATGTGATGAATTCGGAGTTCACTACTTCCACAAATTAATGAATTACTTTTCTCCCCATAGACTGGGATTCAATGAATCCATCTTTGGAAATGATTATCCCTTACAGCTCCATCTTATTTCTATACATGTGATCCCATAGGTTTTTGATGATGATAATATCTCTATAGGGGTCCCATGATTTCCCAATATTATGGTAAGAATGGTCTTGAGGAAGTGGTTAATCGTAAAATTTCTTCATATGGTCTTGAGGGGTCACCTATTGGATCCCTTAGATGATTCCCCTTTTTTGGGTCTGCTCGGTTAGATCCACTATTTCTGATAATATTATATCCTTATCTTCACCTATGGTCAGCACTCATCCATGATCATACACCCTTGATCTTGTGGCATCGTCACTATGATGTGTAACAACATCACCCTCATCACATTCCATGGATTCCACTAGAATATGGAATTGAGTCTTAGGGACCTCTCTTTTCTAGCTCATATCACCAGCTACTTTAGCATCTCACAAGGATATGAAGCTACCTAGCTTTGTGCATATTCCCGAAGCATCCCAAATTGGGCGGTGTGAGGAGGAAAATAATTCCTCATTTTGTGGTCTTCCAATATGAAAATCAGCCATATATCTTTCATCACACATGTTTTATCCTCATGATGCCATACCAAATACATAATTGGTGACATCTTATGTAGACATATGAAATTCACTGTAAATTAGAGTGGAGTGTATAGTTTATGTAGATGTTCATCTTCTACCCGCAACACCAACATTCCACTAAAAAAAGAAAACATATATGTCCATTTACCAATGGTTTATATACTGTTATAATTGAATTCTACCTTTGGAAGAGGGAATCAGTGGAAAATGAACTGTTCTGCACGATCCATCATACTCATCATAGCTACCGATCATATGTCATTATTACTAAAATAACTAAAATAAAACGCATTACATCATAAATTATATATATTTAATAATCTTGAAATTAGATGAGATCCATTGTATTAATCAACTATTCCTTTGACAATATATTTATTGATAATATATCACATTTTATTGAAGGTGTCATTAATCATGAATGCTCCATGCCTCATGGAGGGGCTATAAATTGTTTGATTTTATACACTATAAGAAAACACGTATGGTTTAATTAAAAAATAAGAATTATTATATTATTATTTTCATGGTATAAAAAATACAATATGTTCTACCCTCTCCACCATCACCCATACATCACCACTAATGACCTTACGTACATTAGATAGGGTGTTAGTGGGATGATGATTTCAATGTTTGTCATTATAGACATGCCTTGTAATTTAATACTAATTCTATACTACTAAGTGATACAGTCACACATATAATATCTATATATATGACATCATTAGTATTTAATATATGAATGAATGGACAAATACATTGAATCTTGTTAAATGTAAATCCACTACATGATCCAACGACCTATAAAATAGTTTGATGAAACCCAAACATTATGAGATATTTTTCCCATATTGTGATACCATTCACCACCAAATTTGGATTTGAATCCCAAATGTGTATCTCAAATCGAACTCAATTATAAACTCCTTCGTCCAAAAAATTATCAAATATTTTTTTATAAATGTGAAAATAGTTCTCAAATCCACATCATATTCCCTTTCCAAGTGTGAACATGAATCAAATTCACTAATCCCCTAGATTATAGAAATCGTCAATACATTATGAAAATAACACAAAAGAATAAACATAATCAACAAATGTGTAAATGGTCATAAAAAACACGTCATCATATTAACAATCATAAATACACAACCTCAAATTCCATACTAATCATGTTACCATGGAAAAACAACACAGAGTAAACAACATGTATATTGTATAGAAAACTAAAATTTATATTAGAATAAAACTATAAATAAATAAAAACCTATTGAAAATATTGATATATTCTATGTCATGAGTACATACATTGGAAATTACCTGGGCATCCCTGGTGAATGATGGAATCATCATGTGGTTCTAGTCTAAATAACAGACATGATCAAACCCATTCTTATAATTCAAAAATTATATAATAATGTTTATGAAAATGAATAATATATGAACCATATACATTATTCTATAATGGACCATCAATTAATTTTTTTTAAAAAAAGTGTAAACACTAAAACATAGAATTTTAAAATCTACAAAAAATCAATAAATTTGATATATTAGTGAAATCAAATCAAAATTAAAATTAAAGAAGAAATTTATTATGGTTGTAGATTTTAATTTATTATGAATCCAAGTGGTAGTTGAATCATGATATAGAAAAAAAATGTTAAATATCAAAGCAGATATTTGTCTCACATCATGATGTTTCATTAAGCTATAAAAATTATGTTTATTTGTTTTTTTAGTTATATAGTAAATATCTTCTACAAGTTTTAAATTATTTCCCATTAAAAAGTGTTAAATAATACTTCTATAATTGTTAAAGATATGAATGAGGGATTCACACATTGAATGGTGATGAAATATTTAGCTATAGATATCAATGTTCCATAACATTTTTTAATGTAATGAATCTCTTTTTAAGCCAGAAAATAGTTCATGATATAGTTATTCCCCTCATGAATCCATGTTTCATGTTGTGAACTTATCCTTATAGGTTTTTGACTTACGGTATCTACAATCCACCCTTTTTTTTGATTTATCATTTTCATCAACAATTTTTTCAAAACCTGAACCCTATACAATTCCACAAATATTGACTTCTTTATCTCTTAATCGTAGTGTTATTTTCAAAGGATTTATGCATGATCTTAAATGGTCATGAAATTAATTAGTTCCTCTCAATTTATATATATTTTGTACTACATCTAATGAGTTTTTCAATTGTCTTAATCCTATAATAGGCTAGGGGTATTCATACTTATTAATAGTATGATCACATGTTGTTGTTTAGGTCATCATTTAGTTATTTATCTTCCCTCACTTCAATTGTTTTTTGGGTTCCATATTGTCTCTATAAATTACGTGTTTGTGTGTGTGTTCGATATGCGGTCTTATTTAATTCTAATGTCAGATTAATCATATATTCTTTCGTTCTTTCAAAAATGATTTTCACTGTTTAATTATAGGATTTATATATTTTTTTGAAATTAGAAAATGGAATGTTGTGTAAAATGATTCCCAATGAATGTTTATGAACATTTTGTGGATATTTATATTACTTTGTTAATAGTATATTTATATTCATAAAAAACATCAAAAAAGGTTTAATATTGATTATCATAATATCCCATGGAGGTTGGTTATTTGGTGGGTAGTCATGGAAATGAATGAAAAATTTATGGTTTTCTTCCCTATGAATGGATATATAAGAAAACTAAAAGTAAATTCAATCTTACCAAGGATATATATAATGGTGATATCTACTATGTGCAAACCAATTTGATTTATATACCTCATCCATGTGATTTATTAAAATCCAAACTCACTAAATATTGAATTATCTATGGACACCTTAATTGGGTATGAAAATTCATTAAAATGTGTTCCATTCACCATTAATTATTTATTCGAATTTTTGAATCGATTTATTCATATGTTCTTTGAAACATTTTTGAAATATATTACTACTATTTTCTTCTATAATACTTTGTAATGTTATTTGATATAATTTTTAAATTCTATTTCAATGTGGATATTTTATGAATTATTTAAAAAATTAAATATATTACATGATGATAATTTATTACATTAAATTGATGATAATTAATTTAATTAAAATTTAATACATATTGAACACATGACGAAGACACACTGAGATATTCTACTCACCATAAAAATATTCAATAGATTAATGTTGAGTTTGCCATTTCTATTTTAGGAATTTCAAAGGCACCACTTGGGGTTATTGTATGTTTGAGATAGTAATTTTCAAGGTATAGTGGTGTAACAGAGCCGTTATAGCATGAATGTCACATGGTGAAGTGTTATAATTTTTTACTATTATAATGGAGAATTTATATATTTCTTATTTTTCACATATTCAATATCCATTTTTTATAATTTGATCGATATATTATTATTTCATACATGTAAAGTTATTTCATTATTTCTTTGATATAAGTTATATATTGTTTACTATAATTTTTACTATATTATATTATTGATTATCATTTATGGGTGAAATCATTCCAAAGATTGATCTTTTTATTCATAGAAAATTTTAGATGGACCATGTGGATAAAGAACTCCCATTAAGCCTTGTAGTGTGTTAGTTTAGGTGTATTGTTTAGGGATGATCATGGATGATTCTTGATAATTGGTATTAATGGTTGGATTTTATTCCTTGTGAAATGGGATATCAGGGAATATTGTAGTTAGAACTGTCATAACATATGGGGAAACTTATAAATGTGTTCTTGTCTATATCTCATTATGGGGATCCATGAGATTCCATTAGACACCGAGGAATATTTATTCATGATTAATGATTTCATATTATTTATAATTTTATATGTGAAATTTATTAATTTCATGTTTTAACCTCATTCCATTGTGTTGAACAATACCATGCCTCCAAAAATACTTCTAGAGAATACTAAATAGGGTATGTGGATAATGATCCCTTATAAATCCATTTGATTAAATATAATCAAGTCAAATATTTTGTGTATGTTACTCATTCTAAGGACCACACTGATTCTCAAATTCTTTCTTAATATAAAGATGCTGATATAAAAGTATTATATTGATTAAAATCAACCTTAAATATTTATTAAAAATAATATATTATCCTTCATGTTGAAGAATGACCCATAATAATTCATGGGATTGTTTTAGAATATAGAAAATAACATTTATAACAAGGTGAAACTGGATTCTATTATTGTTAATTATGTTCTATTTGAAATTTAAGGACATAGTAAATGGTTGTGAGGATCATTTGTTATGGGAAAAATTTATTTTTTGGATTTTATGGCCTTTAAATGAATATTAATGATAATATTTACCAATAGATGATAGATTTGGATAATCTCGTAGAATTCTTCACTTTTGAAAAAGGTTAATATAATGTAAAAGTGTAATCTATCCATTTTTAGAACATTTCATTCTTCCTCCATAACTTGTATCGAGTAAAAAGATAATGGTTTAGAGGTTTATGATGGTCTTGAGACTTGATATCCATTATTAAATTATAGTGATAAAACATTTACACTATGATAATGATGTAGATTCTATTTTTTCAAAGAATATTCATCCACCTGGAATGTCTGGATTGTATATAATTCCACTCATACACGGAAGACGTTCTGGTGGAACATTTGTATAAAATAATAATTTCAGTTTCTCTTAGAAACAAAGTCACTATTTTCCCTTTATATAATGTAAGAGAGTACAATTGACTTTATATCATTGTAAGAAATATCAAGAATCTAAAAATTTATAGATTAGTATCACGAATGGAGTACTTTTATTGTGGTTTTATCGGGAATCTACAATGTTCGTATAATGATTCATCATCTTAGTTAATCCGTTCACAATATTTAAGAATAATACGATTAGTGGTGGGGTCATTCAATGGTATTTGGTTAACTATTAAATTATTATTGTGGATAGATATAGTCATCTTATGTAGTGAATGAAATTAATATACTGGAAGTGTTTCTAGTATTGGATAAAGATGTCGATGAGATTGAGATATAAAATATTTTAATTGATTTTCTTATAGTTACATATTTGTTTTATTATAGTATATTTTACTCTTTCCTCTCATCATTATGAACTAGATTTGAACTTTATATATTATTATATGAATATTATTTAATTCATCACTAGGATAGAATGGGTGGTTACCATTAATACTGTATTAGTTTTTTAACATCACATGATATCTTTAAATATATATCATGGGAACTCCCAAGTGTTGTATAGAGATTGGGATCTAGGTTTTAGACGAGCTGGACAATATATATCATATATTTTAAAATTATTTTCATTATTCAATGTTGATCATGATACAAAATGATCATGATATGAGATTCCTATAGTGGAAAATATTTACCTAACATATTCCCAACTAAATATTTTGTTCTGCATCCAAATATATTAGTAATGTTATGTTTGATTGAGTACTTATTCCCTTGACAAATCTCTGTAGTATTACCACATATACCAATAAAAATATAAGGGGATATTGATTTACTCAAAAAAAAATTATTGCAAGTGATTTTTCTATTTGAGTGTATCACCCAGTGATACCCCATTTCCCATATAAAATAATTCTGAGGATGGTATTCATTTATGAATTAATTATCAAAATCTAAATGGGGAATTTATTAGAATAAATAGCCTTTTACAAATATTGATTAAATTTATTCTCAATAAAAGTAGAAATTTAGTTTTCTATGAATTATCTATGGCCTAGCTACAACAAACTCTTGATTAATGAGTCAAATATTCCAAAAATTACCATAGGTTATAAGTAATGTCACATTTTGTATATAATTATTCCATTTAAGTCAAATAAATCTACAACATAATTTATTGAATTGATATATTGATATTATATAATTATAGTGATTAAATCATCTGATTTTTGTGGATAAAATCATATTACATTCTAGAAATAAAGAGGAAAATGTGGATCAACTGAGAATTATATTGGGAACATCAAAAAACCATTGTCTCTATACTATGTAATCAATGTTTAAATAAAACAATCTACTGTTTATAACTTATATTTTCTTCATGAAATAAATTTTTATTACATTACACATTATAATAAACATATAATAAA
The DNA here is from genome assembly GCA_963277665.1 of Viscum album. Classification (NCBI taxonomy): domain Eukaryota; kingdom Viridiplantae; phylum Streptophyta; class Magnoliopsida; order Santalales; family Viscaceae; genus Viscum; species Viscum album. The sequence goes on along the minus strand of OY728148.1, from coordinate 6,709,429 downwards.
TAGAGAAACATAAAAGTTATTCAATAAAAGAAAATAAATAAATAATTATATTGTTGAACCAAATAAAATTCCAAATATTACCAATAAATAAAAAATAAAAAATAAAAAATAAAAAATGGGAAAACATGGAACTCCCCAATATAAAAGAATCATACTTGGAACCAATAACTCTTTTGAAAAGAAATAAAATATTTTCAATAAAATTAATATTATTGAAAATGGAAATTTATAAACAATAGAGTTATTTAAGTGAATAATGAAAGATCTAATGAATAAGTAAAAATATATGGTAATGGGAACATTGTAATCAAAATGTGATTGATGGAATTGTTATATGATCATTGATATAGTAACCAACCTATTTGGAATAATAACCTAATCAATAGAACGTAATGTTAACATAAAAATAATTAGTTGTGATATAAAAAATATTTATCATGATAAATATATGTCAATAATAGTATTATATTTAATATATATATTAAAACATTCAAAGAAAATACAAACACATTTTATGTACATTTTACATTATTGTAATTCATGATAATTATCATTTTGATTTTAAAAATTAAAAGTACATATCTTAGAAAATATTTATTGATAAATTAATTTAATTTGTGTAATTAGAATCTTAAAATTATTTAAAAGATATTCATATTTCTAAATTTTAGAAATACATAGATCAGCAAATAAATTAAAAAATAAAAGTAATCACATAACCAATGTATAATACATTATATCATTCTTAATTTAATTTGAACAAATCCTTTGTAGAATATTTTTTTTATGAAATAATATATTTAATTTAATAATTGTTTTATTGAAACATAAGAAACATATGTTCCAAACATAAATATAATTATCCAAAATAGAAATCCAAAATTGATTCCTTAAAATATAAAATTTTCATTATCTAACTTTTATATTTTAAAAAACATATGAATTAGAACTAAAAAAGGGATTAAAACAATTATTCCAATTATTTAATATCGATATATGATTTACATTGACAAAAATTCAATATTAATATTCATTGATTAGATATATTATTCAATTTAATATTTTATTTTAAAAAAATCTCGCTCCTCAACTATGAATAAACCCACTCTAACACCTTGGAAAATCTCTCTTACCACTCCAAACAAAGAATATGATCCTTCCATATCAACCCTATAAATCTTTTAATCCTTAGGTAAATTATAGATTAATCAAACTCCATGATACAATGGAGTTTTAGTGTCTGGATGGATTAGCTAAATTGGGGATCAAGTAATATTCTACACACACCTTAGTTTTATCTTCTTCTCTTTCATTTTTCTCCACCATATATAAATAAATTCTATATTTGATTAAATAGGTACTAATTTAATATTATATTAAAAATTTTATCCTAGTTTAACTGTCATATATTCGATACATATATATATATATATATACAAATTTCATCATCATTTTCCTGTTATCCCAACAATGTCTCGTCTGAGGATGGTTAACCACCAACACAGACATATCCATGTTAATAATTATTAACATCATAGTGAATTGAAAATATAAATTACTTATAATATATAAAAATAAAATTATTTATAGTTTATAATTATGGAATTAATTATAATAATTTATAAATTAACTTTTTCGAAATAAAAATATTAATACAAAATGAGAAATTTTTATTTAAAAAAAGATATAAAAATTACTACCATATAACCATGAAAATTAATAAATATAATAAAATGACTATAAATGATATATAGGTGTAAAATTTGAAATAATCTTATTCTAAATCGATGATTTCATAAATCTATAATTATAATTCCGGGGGCGAATAAGAAGAAATATAATGGCAGGTTTATGGTATCGAGGTTCTTGAAAATATTTAATTTTCATTGGGTTCTCAATTATTCACAAAATATTCTTTATAGAATTCTCCTAATTTCATTAATTATCATTTTATTATTGTTTACTCTTATTTTGGGAACATACATGTTTCTACAATTTCTTTAATCCAAAAACGATTATTTTTCCAAAATTTTATTTATTTCCAAAACATATCCTCAACTCTTCTTGTATTGTAAATTATCCAATGTAAAATGATATTTTATTTGAATGTATGGTCTCCATTTCTAATTTGGGATGACGAAATTTTTATCATCAACATATTTATATGAAAAACTTATTACACTCTTTCTTTTCCGTGGGATATTTTATCTATATGATTGTTACATGTTCAATTTAGCATGAATGAATTTGTAGAGTCTAGGATGTGATAGGTGGACCAAAATTATATATCCCTCTAATGCACTAGTTAATGAAATTAATATTATTAGATAATTTGTATTATCCATAAACATGAATCTATTTTTTTTCAAAATTATGGTGTTATGATTATATACATAATCGTTACGTGGATATGATGTGGGCTTAGATTATAGCTATTGGTGGTATTTTATTACTATGATGTGATGTTTTATTTTTTAGAATTACCAAATTCAATGAGTTTATAACAAGTTTCCTCAATTAACTCATGTCCCATATTTATCCTCTTACTATGATTTTCCTCACCCATTTCATTGAGGGATATCATCTTCTGATTACCTATACTATAGAGAATGTCAGATACACTATAAGGATACAAGAGAAATACTTATTCATGAACATGTTATATTAATGCATGTCCCATATTTATCCTCTTACTATGATTTTCCACACCCATTTCATTGATGGATATCATCTTCTGATTACATGTACTATAGAGAATGTATGATACACTAAAAGGATACAAGAGAAATAATTATATAATGTTTCATTGTAATTATGTTGATGAATTTTTTTATCCAAATTCACCGTGGATACAATAGCCATAAAATCGGTGATTTTAATATCTATGATTTTTTCCTTAATAAATATTTAATAGTAATGTATGAATAGTGATCGTCTCAATAAAAACATAACGATATGAGACATTGTATTTATAGTACATATGGTCTCAGAATATTATAACCCTATTGATCCTAAGAATATGAAATATGCCATTTCAATGTAATACATGAAACACATTATTGAGATTCAATGCATCGTGGATCTGGGATGGAATTAATAATGAGTTATTAAGGATTTATAGAAGCATGATTCAACAATGATATCTCCTAATATTAAGGTAGAAATATTTTTTTCAATTAACAATTACAATATTTCTTCAATAAAATGATGTGGTATTTGACCTTAACCCTTATCTTCATTATTTCAATAGCTAAACAACGTTTTGTTTTTTACTATGATGATTTACGCACTAGATTATGATATGTTATTAAATTTTTGAACCACATTTATTCCAATAGTTTTCATTAATTTTTAATATTATTAATGTCCTTATGGATTTGAAGTTCTTTTTTTGAGTAAGTGTTCAAAATATTTTTTAACATCCTGATTTAGTGATACTTATTTTCATATAAGGGAAAGATAATTAGGTTGAGCTGTTTGGTGGAGCCTATTAATTCTACTAGTTTTGATATTTTTTATACTATGGAGAAGGTGATTTTGGATATTGTATCCCTTTGAAGAATTTTTACCTCTCTAGTTGTGATATTGTAAAATGGTGAATAAAACATAATATAAAATTATTTTATTATGAAAGTTGATGTAATGTATAAAGGGACTAATATTTATCGAATGAGTTCTCATTAAACATGTAGCTTCTATAGTTTGTTTCCTATGAAAAAAATAAGGTGGTGAATTACAAGGTATTAAAATCAAAATATATTGTCTAGATACCAATTTTATTCAGTATTTCTCCAAAGGGGGTGTTATTTTCTTCTACAATTATTATTCTGTTCCATCACTCAAGATAAAGGTTATGATTGAGTAGTTTCATTACCATTTTTGGTCCATTAACCCATGAAAAAATATGACATATAATCAAACAAAGAATCAAATTTGTTAGCTATGATTTCTGTAGGAATAATTAATTCCATATCACATTTTTATACATATTAGTATTTAATGTATGATCCAAAAAAATGTTCTAGATTTCTTTAACCACTCCCTATGTTGATATTGAACATAGATGGGGTGTCCATGTATTTCTTCAATGGATAAACAATGAATCACTAATGAAATAATTATAAGAGGGCATTAATAGAATGAATTTATAATTCAGGTAATATAATCCACTATGAGGATAAAAAATGGTTTATGACTTTGTAATTATATATTTTTAATAAATTATGATGTTTATGGGGTCTCATGAGTTATTGTTTTATACTAAGACAACCAAATTGCCTCTTAGTTTTGGAAGGGATTCAATGTGGATATGGGTTCACATGTTATACGAAATGAAGCCTACAATAATTAATTTTAAATTCAAATAGTGTGAGTAAATCATATTCATTAAAAATTCCTACATATTTATGACTTGGATATTATAGGTACTAATAATCCCCATTTAGTACTATTGGTATTTTTTTATTAATAGTAACCATTTGTATATCAGAGTGGATACCTAGGATTCCTTTAATGGGTGGCCTTGTGGATAATAAATAAATTTGTATTAGCTAAATTAATAACCAATGGTTAGGCTGAGATTTTTTTATGAGAATAATATAATGATACATTAATTTTTCAATATTTGGTGAATACTCAAATCCCAAAAAATCAATATGTAAATTATAATTGCCATTATATATTTTTTTACTAATAGTGACCATCTATTCTCAAAAGATTCACCTTAGTGGAGTCACCCACAAGTTAGTATGAAAGGGAAGATAAAAATTAGAAACATGGGACCTTTTGAGAATATTCATCATTTTGCATTAAATAACGATAATTTGAAACTACCACCTGAGTTGAATTTGATTAATATTTTGTTTTATGTATCTCATATCAAGAATTACCATCCAATTTTGTCTGATATTCTGAATTTTTAGATTCTCCAATTATATTCAGATGTTCATGTGTTTCAAAAATATAAATAAATAATTTATTCAGAGGATTATATACTATGTAAAACATTTATACAATTTTTACATGATAATTGAATGTGTGAAATACATCATCATGATTGTTTTTAATGATAATCATTCATGTTAGAGTTATGGTCATAACCCCTTTTGATCAATCATTTTTTCGTAGATTGATGTGGATAAAAAGAAATATATTGGGGAGGTTTTTATCTTCATGTTGTTTATTTTAGGCCTGAATGATCCTTTAAATTTTTTTCTATTATCTAGTTCATCACATCCAACTTTAGGGGTTTTTATATCATTAAATGAGCTATCATAATTCTTTTACAATATTTCACTATTTCATTGAGAGATTCACTACCTATATATATGTGAATTATTAAGGTGGCGACTCTCGTGATTCTGAAATCTGGTTCACATTACGTACAATAATTCTATCCTTTAACCAAGGAAATCAAGAATGATTCAATTCATTAATCCATGAGTCACACAGTGTACCAGTCAACACTTTTTTTGAGTTATTTTTTCTTTATTCTACAAATTATTGGATTTAACATTTTTTTCATATTCATATAATGACAAAAACCTGAAAACATTTAACAAATATATACTCATTTCTCCCTTCACATGTTATATTTTTTTCTTGAATATTTTTCCTATATTTTAATTAATCGTTGTGAAAATTCCAAATTCTAATCCTCCATGGATTTTTTTCATCCCATCATATATTTTCAAACCCCTGTAGGGAAAAATAATCGTAGGGGTTGTGTATCTATAGTTTCACAATGATGATTTTTAAATTGTGGATTGGATTCATCTTATATGGGATCTCGATTTTTTTGGTTATTGGATTCTATATGATTTTATGATATTCAAGATTTCTATAGTTAGTGATTTCATAAAAAAGAAATCATTATATTACGTTATAATTAATATTTGATTTTGAAAGAGGTTTTACATTTTTGAATTCAATTTATTAATTTGATAAAATCTAAATAGTCACTAAATTTTTAATTGAATTAGAAGATTATTACGTTTTGTTTAAACATAATGAATGATTATTCCTCATTTAAATATGTTTATTGTATTTTAATTATTTTATATATCACACTATATTAATTATTATGAATATCATAAACCCTACCACTTTCTGTCTTTAAAATAAGAATGATGGATTTATTTAATATATGATGCCTGTGGAAGTGTTAGTGGGACTCTAATGGGATGTTTTAATCACCCATAAAAACATCAAATTTGTGTTTTTAATAATTTTGATATCTTATACTTGTATGGGAAAGGAACCACTAGGTGCTCATGGGATTTCTAGAAAATCATGTTCATAGTATTTCAATGACATAGTGGGGGTGCAAACAAACATGTCACATGGTGATATGCAGTGTATTTTATTATGTCATAAATTATTTATTTACATCATGTAGGGTACTTATATCGATTAAATTTTAATATGTAATTTATTCTTTGTATTAAATCAATTCATTTATATATTTCCATGATTAGTTTTGTGATATATGATTCAAACTATTTAATATATACATTAATATATCCAATTATTTATTATATATTATGGGGTAAATAATTACTAATGAATTTTCTTATGATGAGATGCTTGTAGGAATACCATTGTGATAGGGAACTCCCCTAGGGACATTTCATTGGATCGTTCTGGCATCCTATTATTATATAATAGTGGTTTTTTAATTATGAATAAAAGACTAATACTTGGAGGGTGTATGGTGATTTTTCATCTTACTCGCTGAAATATGATGCTAATACATTTTTTAATTAATATATAATCTCAAATAATTGAATAAAACACTAATAATTATATATTGAAATGGAACCAAATGGTATGGAACCTAATGCCTCCTCCAGAACTAGAACATCTCTTGAATCCCCTATATAGTGTCCTAGTTTTTTATTATCTACCCAATTTAGCACAAATTGAGACCCTCAACTAACATTTATTGTGAATAATCCTCATAATGGTGAAAATATCAATTTAAATTGGAATTCATGGGGTTACCATGTGTGTTGTGTTTAAAAACAAAACTTCCATAGAAATTTAATATTATATATATATATATTCATATGAGATGATATTACTAAAAAAAATATAGATATAATATAGTACCCATTTTGTCAGTGTGATAGCTAACCGACCATCAAATTATATTCGTATATGCCCTATCATTAGGTTGAAATACCCTTACCTATGGATTGATCTTCTGAATACTATAATGCTGAATTCATGAGCACACAAAAATATATAAAAAATAAGTTCCCATCATATAAAAACACCCATGACCTCAAAAAACATATACATACAATTTGTTTTGAAATTAGTCATGAATTACTTCACATTATCATACTTGAAAAAGATATATGGAACGAGGGTGGGTAGGGGTTGAGATTAAATTCTAACAATTATCTATAAATATTACTAAATATAGATATTGTTTATATAGTAGTTGATGAATTTTATTTGACTTTATAATGATAATATTAATGTAATTTATGAAATGAAACAATCATACAATATGTACTTATATATGTGAGATGATGTGAAATGATGTGATGTAGAACTAGTATAGAGAAGGAATAAGAACTCATAATGAGTTCAATAATGAAAATATGTGTTCCCCTACATTTCAACCATAAGACATGTGAGGTATATAGTATAATCTATTGATAGTACCGAAGATCATGATACCAATCCCACACCATTGGGTTTTCTTAAAGACCAATTTAGCATTGATGATAGCCAATGTAAACGTATGATAGTTTTGCTGGGTGGAACTCTCTGGTGTGTTGTGGTTGATAATAGTGTGGTTTGATTTAGGGAAACCAATTAAATTTTAATCATAAATCACTTCTTTTTGAAAAATTAAAATAGGGTATGGTTCAATTGAGATAAATAGTGAGATCCTTTCATGAAAATATTAACATGATTATTTCATATTATGGGATTTTATAATTATTGAACTTCATCGTTGATACAAATAATTAAATTTAGGTGTAAATATAATAAGGATTCATGACTAAAAGGTTATTTTTTGAAATACTATAAGAGGAAAAGCATTGTATTGGGATTTATCATTGGAATGAATCCATGGAATACAACAATTTTGTTTGGATAACTATAACAAATTATTTCTTCCTCGAGATTTTTTATGCCTTTTGTTAGACAATAGTCATAATTGGGTATTCAGTGGGAACATGGAACATGTTCCTACTGAATGAAAACAACTAGCCAAATGGTATTGTATTGCAGCCAGATGATTTCCCTCAAATAGACTGAGGTTTCAATGGATTATCTACTTAATGGATTTCCAACTCTACGGATTGACCAATAGGAATTTAGAAGAGAATTTTCCTTTTCCCCAATGGCACAAAACAATTAGTTCACTAAAACGTTGATAAAATGTTGTTTGTATTTCTTCATGCTTAGTTATAGGGACCTACAATTCTCGTTATTGACATATTGGGATCTTCAATTTTATTCACATGGTTGTTTAGAATAATTTTTTGTGAAAAATCCATTATTATGTATATAAAATATATTTAATATGTAATTGAATTTTATATCTTTTTAAAAACATTAATCCATGTAACTCACTTAAATTAAGAATGGAAGAAACATGGGTGAGTTATTTTATCATAAAATATAAATTTGAGAGTGAGAGGTCCAAAAATATGAAATTTTATATTACAAAAAAACACATAATAATGATTCCTTTATTATAAATCAAAAATTGATGAGACATAAATTAGTTTAATATATTATCTAGACAATTAATTAGAAAATGGTTTTAACCCCTTAAAATTATTTTAAAAACTATAAACAATTAATATGAAATCTCCCCTTTCAAAAAAACTATCACTATATTATAATAATAATTATAAAAAATATATAAAAAACTACCCCTTTTGAAAACTCATTTATTTAAAATTTATCTATCTATGTGATTGATTATTTTTAGAATATTTATCCACCATTATAAAATTACACACACTTTTCTCGCTTTATATATTATGGATATAGAAGTCCCATATGGATAAATATATAGAATATAAAAATAAAAGATAAGTGAAAAAATTATATCAATGAAAAATAATCATATACCAAAATTAAGAAAGAGAAAAAGAATAAAGATGATAAAAAGAATAATAATTTAAAAAATAAAAATAAAAAAATATATTCCCTTAAGAAAAAAACATTTCTTAAATAAATAAATTTAATGAATATATTCTATTATAAAATCAATGATCTTACATAAGGAACAACATTAAAATTTAAAGGAAATATTGAAAATTATAATATGATTTGAATTTTTCATAGAGTTAACTCAATAGAATAGTTAGACATACAAGAATATATTATAAATTTTTAATGCATCATTAACATTACTAATGAAAATTATAATGATTTTTTATTTAAAATCAATACATATATAACTAATTTTTTAAAATTTAAGAAATAATTTTGGATAAAAATTAAAAATAACATACTATTAATGCTAGTTACTAAAGAAAAAAATAAATATAATAAAACATTGTTATATTGGAAAATATGATGTTGAAATTTTCAAATAAGATAAAATTTAATGCAAGTATTTATTTTGGAAAATATATATCCAATGTTAAATATTTTAATTAAAAATGGGTATTTATTTCCCAAATATGAAAACAAAATTATGATAAATGGATTATAAAAAGTATAAAATATAGATAAAAATCATATACTCATGTTATTATAATAAGATTTGAAATATGATTTGAAAAATAGAACCTAATATATTCACATATCAAATTATGAATTTAAAATGAGAACAAATCATAATTTATCTTTAATGAATTTGAAATGGTCATGGGAAATATTTTTAATCAATGTACCATAAATATGATATTACATTAGGACAAAATCTAGTAGGATATTTCTTTTTTGGAATTAATCCATAAAAAAATATTGTAAAATTTCATTTGGTTTGGTGGTATGATTTTGTATACGACTTATAATTATATTGATGGATCTGGTATTATTGAACATAATAAGTAAATGGTTAATTGTAATAATGAATTCCAAGAGAGTCTACATTTTCTATATAATTTTGGATAAAAAGCATCTCACAGCTATATATTCCCCATTGTATATAAAAATTTCAGTTGTATTGTTATTAATACTACTCCATAAGATAAGGGATATTATTGGATAATCACTGTTACTCTTGAAATTTATTTATATTATTTGAATCTTATAAAAATATTATTAGAAAAAGATTTTATTTTCAAAGAATTTATTTTTAGATTCTATAAAGGATAGTTTTTAATCCTTTAAAAAAATGAAAAAATTTAAATATACTTGGAATAATATTTTTTTGGATTAATAAGAAAATAGAAAATGGTAAAATTATAACCTAAATAATGGGATGTGATGTTGTATGGTAAAATTCATAGCCAATTTTACTTATATAATTTTTATTTTCAAACATTTTTCTAAGATCCTCTAATGGTAACATTAACCTCAGGGTCCTGGGAGGGATATTTTCTATAGCATGACCAATTTAATTTCATTTAATTATACTTTGATATATTTTATTTTTTAAAAGGATATATCATTTTTACGAAATTTGAGAAATGATAATGATTTTTAGGTCATCGATATATTTCATATAAAATATATTCTTCATAAAATATTACAACTCAATTAAAAAAATATCATCATTAAGGAAGTAACATAAAAAATATAAATTTGAATAAGGGGTAAATAAATGGTGATTTGTATAAATAAGAGTTTTGATTTAGTTTTTATCATTATACAATCATATTGGATGAATTATAATTGGAATATATCCATTCCATGAGGAAGGGATTTTATAAGTCAATAATAATGTAAGGATAATTTGATAATAGAATTTAGAAAATGTGCATTTTCAAAAACCAATTGGTTTTTTCCCAATAAATATGTTGAAATAAAAACAGTTAAAAGAACATTCAAAATCAAATTAAGGTGTCTGAAATTATCATGAGAGGTAAATTACAATAAATATTTTAAATGATTATAATATAGTGGTTGTAGAAATTGTTTCAGCACAGATGGTTATTTTTTCTTTATTTAAACCATTATAAATTAAATGAGCATATCTAGTTATATTACCATTTAAATATATCATATTTCTAAATGTTTATTTATATCACATTACCAATGGTGGTTTTGTATTCCCATGTGTGTCTATAAATCCTTATAATTCAATTGATATAGTTAATATTTTATTTTAGGATCCATCTTTTCATATTTAAGTTAGTCTTTATGGTTTTGGAATTTAAGGTGAGAAACAAATGCTAGGTTTTCTACCTCATTCATAAAAAGTATAATTTTATTTGATCATTCTTTTATATATATAATCAAATTTTTAAAGGGGTTTTTAATTAGATATTTTAATTTCGTTATTAATTTAATTAAAAGTATATTATTTTTATTCTTCAATATAATTATTTTTAAATGGTTCATTTGATATATCATTTTTAAAAACATCATGGTTTGAAATAATTTTATATGATATTCATAAAAACATATATTAATTATTCTGACATTCTACACTTTTTCTAAAATACATGAAATTCAATTCTTGAAATGGAGAACCAAAAAAAGATACCTTTATCATATTTGGAATAAATTTTTTCTATATTATCTTTGGTGTTTTAAATAAAAATATTGAACTAAAAATTAACAAGGATGGAATTGGATTTTTTAATACTATGGTTTTCATATAGTTCTTATTTGAGAATGGAATATTTAATAATGTTATTACTAGTATATATTTCCAAATTTATTGCTTTATACTAATAATATTTTATAATTAAAAAACAATTTAAATTAGCTTTATTAAGTTATTGGATTATTTTTTTCTTATATTATATAATATTTTTTGAGTGGTTTATGGGATGAAAAATAATGATTATATCATTTATAAAATAAAAAATTATTAGATTCGTTATAGTAAAATTTTATTCCATGTTAACTATCAATTGAAATAATTTTAAAATTTATTGCTCTTTATTATTATTTTAAAACATAATGAATTATATTCAGGTATCTCTCTAATGAGAGATGAAACAATACAATGAGAATCATATTAAATGGTCATAAATTATTATAGTATAATATTTTTCTCAAGGAATTACAATTTTTAATGGATCGAAATAGTCATGTTTAATACATTTATTTATTTTCAAATAAATAATAAATTAAATATATTTAATAGAGGGGTTTTTTTCTCACCATTTGTGAATTTTTAACATACCATCCTATATGATTAAAAATTAATATGCTAACATTAAACACGTTTTGATATGTGATGAGGCTAACATGATATTATGTCATTTATTGACCATGTTGTCAATTCCAATTATAAGTCTTAATCACTTGAGAACAAAAAAAATCTACTATTTTTCAATAATTTTATTTTAAATTGACGATTTAAAAATTAATTAATATATATATATATATTCAAAAAATGATTATTTTTCAACTTAATAACATTTAAAATAATATTTTTAAAATAAAATTTAAATACAATATCATATATCTAGATAATGCTTAAATTTTTTTAAAACATTTTTAACAATAAATGATATTTAAAAGAGTTTATAATGAAAAATATATTTTCATTCACTAATGATATATACAATATCATTATTTCAGAAGATTATAATTATGTTCAAATGGTTATTCAATACACAACACTAAGAATAAATGGAAGGTGAAATATATTATAATTATAAACTAATTGTTCAAATTGTGTGTATGGATAATATTAATTTCCCAATGATATATATGTATCTATATATATATATATTATACTAAATATATATTATTTATATACCCATAGTAAATAATCTAGCAATTTATATTATAATAGTGTTTTTTGAAAAATATGTTTTCATAAAAAATGAGTTTAATTGTTTTTTGAAAGAATATTATAATAAATTTATAGAATATATAGAAACATGGTTGGATACCATTAAATTTAATATTCCAATTTATACATAAATATTAAAATAGTATGAAATTCAATTATTTATTATAAAATATTTACTTTTCATAGAAAAGTAATAAAATGAAACTTTTAGTTAAACTACCATATATTTTTAATAAAATATACAATTTAAAAGACACATTATGTGTTGAATATGATTTATAGTACCATGAGTAATATAATTATAGTTTAAATCGATGAAATTTTATTTTAATATGGATTTTTTTTCTATATTATATGTTTATTGTGTTTGTTAAAAACAAGATCATTCAAAAAACTATTTTAATGTACATATTGTTTCCATATTAAAATAATTAAAAAACCACTAATAACTATTTATTTGTATTAAATTAATATATTATATATCAATAAATATTAAATCATATTAAAATAATTTTTATTATTCTCCATTGAGTAAATATAAAATCACCTTTTCCTAAAAAAATACACTTCTTTAAAATAATTTCTTCATTAACACATTAGTTTATATTTTAAATTAAAATTATTTACATATTATAATTTAATTTCTTAAAATATATTTAGTAGTATTAATCACAAAACTTTATATTATATTATTCTTTAAAATTATTTTTTTACTATAATGAATAGTTAAAACAGTAAAAATAAATTACCGAGTTTATGGTGAAAACAGGTTTGTCGGGGATTAAGTTAAAATGATATCATTTTAAATTAAATATAAACATTACTAAATTATATCTTATCTCCATTTTTAATCCATTGGATTTTTAATGTTTCATTATGGCTTATTATGGATCCATATAGAATTTGAAAAATGTGGGTACACCTTTTCATTTATGAAATTACATGTTTTCCACTCACCTCACTTATAAAATAACACCCTATATCCAATAATATTAACACCTTAAAATTTTTTATAACAAACCATAACTAACCAAATATTTTCCTTATATTCTAAATGATGAGCTAAAAAACATATTTTCATAAAAAAACCTACCTAAGAAGGCTTTTGGGGCTAACCTATGTAGATTGATTGGAGAAAAGGTATTATACTTAACCAAATTGTTTTATTTAATTTCGTCTCTCACACCCGCCATATATTATTATATTATTATGATTAAATATAAATAATATATAATTTAAAACTACATATCATTATGTTAATTTAGTAACTTAAATAAGTATCCCCTTCCATTAAATGGGAGAAAAAATCCAAATTTATTTGTACGAATGACTTCCACATATTAAACTAATGTCATTTTTTCCAGAATCACAACTAAAAAAATTTATAATGATATTCTTAAATTATATATATATATGTGATATTTTTATCATATTCATATTCATATCGTTAGTATACAAGATTAACCTCTTTATTTCATTTAATTATGGATACGATTTGATTAGTTTTTTAATAAATTATTACATGTAAGGTAATAAGGATAAATTTATTAAATATATTTGATATGAATATAATATTTGTTATCGTAATTAAATATATATAATTATTAATATATAATATATCAGTTTATTTTCTAAACTAAAAAATGATAGCATCTTTCAAACTTACATTTGACTACAGCCTCAAGGAAGCAATGTGATTTTATATCGCCCTATCACATTGATGATATATATATATTTATTTTAATTTAATAAAATATAATTCTATTTATAAATTTTTTATCATTATAGATTGAAAAAGAATCAAAATTTATTTCAATAATGAGCATGGAAAAATGAAAATGTTACTCATTTTTGCGTATGACCTACCATACCCATGATTGTAAGATAGTTACATAATCATGGCACTCATTTAGGATTTGTTCTAAAAAATATAACTAATTTATAAATATGAATTATTTTCATTACTTATATTCTGAATTTTTTAAATAACTACATCATTTTTTATGGCCAAATCAACATTGACTTTTTTATATAATGAACTGAATATCATAAAACACAAGACACATACTTATCTAATAAATTATTTAAATATGTGATTAAAATTAATAATATAAATTATTTCATTAAATATAGGTACTATGGATATGTTTTTCAATAAATCTAATAATTCATATAATTTTATTATAATAAATTGAAAAGAAACAGATGAAAATTCATGTCTTCAGGTATGTGTTTTATGTCTCACCATTTATTTCGGTGTGACATATGTAAAATGAACCACCTGTTGTAATTGGGTATTGTATATATATAAATTTCAAATGATTTGAAATAATAATTCATTAGACATGTTATTTTATGTTTCAATTGTAATTATTTCTTCCATTTTAATTTTACACGAATGTTTAAAAGTGTTAAAACATTTTGTAATAAAATTTATTTTCATTCAGATACATTAATTCTTCATAGTCATTAATATAATATGATTTACTATTTAATTAATTTTCAATATATTATATTGAATTATAATTATATTTTATATAGATATAATTTTATAAAAATAATTTTTTCATTCAATAATTCTATAATTCAATTAAATGATCTTTTAAAGGGTTAGTCATATAAAATTTATTATAAAAGAGAAAAACATTTCTAATGAGAAATTATAGTCATTTTTAGTTGTATATACCATTATTATGGAAAATCATATCTGGAATAATATTATTTTCTTGATATTAAATTTTTCATTATATTTCATTATATCATGGGGATTATGATTTAAGATTTTCCAATTTTGAAAAATAATTATGTTACAATATCATTTATTTCGTGTTTTTTATAATAATGGATCCACTAGATGTAATTAGATGATATTATTTTCATAAACCATATATTATTAACATACACTGGATATGAATGTGTTTAAATTTTTTAATTTCTATTTTTTCCCATAGTGATTTTTGGAAGACCAAGAATGATATTTTTATGTTGTTTTGATCTTATATTCTTATTTTATAATGGTTATCTTTTCATTAAATATAAATGTTTTAGAAAAAAACTAATAAATTACATTTTAAAAATAAATTATTTCTTAAAAATAACATTCAGGGACTACATTGTTCATTTAGAATTTTTTAAAGGGATGGTTTTTGGTATTATCGATGTCAATGTCATTTTGCTCCTTTTTAAAAAAAAATTAAAATAATAATCTACAAAAAAATAAAATTGGGATAAATTTTAATTTCATAATCACAATTAATTTATTTTATCCACACATTATATGTTTCTCAGCTTAACTTCAATGAAATTTATTTTTTAAATATAATTTTTTATTTTTGGTTTTTGGAAATACATTTTCTATGTAAAAGAGTGTTTTACTTAATAATTAGAGAACCAATATTTTTAATGTATTTTGTTTCATCAGTGTCAATAACGATTGATGTATATATGATCATCTTGTGATATATTTTACTAGTACAAACTATATTATATATCTTGATGGATGATTAACATTTCAAAGAAATTGTTATGGTAATAATTTTGTTTCCTTGAGATAATCAGGTTTCAATGTGTTTCATGTGGATCCATTTTCATTTCTACATGTTAATCATGATTAATATATATTTTCATGGAACACATTTTTTACCCTAGTATAATAATGTAGGTAAATGATTTATTGTTTTTGTAATATTTTTTTGACATTAATGATATAACTTTTTTATGTTATGGTTCTAGGAAATTATTTATATTTAAGGGGGTTCACTAATACACCATTGATTGGTGGTTACTTTATTGAAAAATGAAAACTTGTTTCATTATAAATCCATTATGTATGGATCATTGTAAAGCCAATTATAGCTGGTTTTATGATATTCATCAAATGAATTTGGTAATTTGGAGCTGGAATGTGACCATATTGGTTTATCCATTCATAATAAGTGTTATGTCTATATGTCCCCAAAAAAATTAATTTTAATTCTTATATCTATGTTTATTAATTTTTATTTTGATAAGAATTTATATCACATGGATCATTATTAATGATTTAGATTACTCTTGACTTTATTAAATCTGTAATCCTTGTTTACTGGTATGATGATCCATACATTGATGTGTATGAATATTTAATTATGTTTTCATTCACATAGATTGTTAAATTATTTTTTTATGATATTCTTATGATTATTAATGAAATTAAATTTGTAATGCATATTTATACATTTACTTCACATTTCAACTCACCCTATTTATGTTTCCTTTTAACATGGTTATCAAGAATTATGTTCAATGAATTATGTCTTGAATGTTTTTACACAAATGATGTTTATAGATTAATTTGGAATAAAATATTATAGGTTATCTGTCAGCACTAATCATATAAATAAGTTCTTATTATTTGTTAAATAATTTTTCCAAATTCTTTAAATCTCTAAACCCCAAATGTCTATCATAATGTAAGTAAAGAAATATGTCATGTTGATGTATTTTATTTATGGAAAAAAATTGGTCAGCTTCATTAATAAAAAATAATAAAATTTAATTATTATATATTTATAAATGGATACTAGAGTGTGAATTAAAATTAATTATGTTTGGTACTATAAGAGGGTTTAGATAAATTTTATGATATTTATTTTTTAATGTGAGTTTAAATTAAGAATATTTTATTCAATTGTGTATTCAAATGGTATTTTTAATCATATGTTAGGGTACTATAAATTCCTTAAGAGGTATTACGTAATGACATTTTGAGTTCATTAATGAAACATTTGGAGTCTTTTATGGATTTGGGAATCAGTTTATTTATGATTAAAAGAACGTATTATTTAAGGATGTTTTATCTTTTGACAAGATTAATACATTTATATCATCATAGTTTTATATAGACATCGAAGATTAATTTTACTATTAAATATTTAAATAATATATCTATGAAAGTTACAAGTATATTAATTTAGTAAAAAAGAAAAAATTAATTCTAGGTAAAAACACATCTCCTCCAGTAAGGCTATGAGGCTTGAACCTATTTTTGAATGGACATAAGGGGACCACACCTAACATAATCATGTTTAATATCTAGAGTTTATCACCATATTTATATATTTTTAAGTGGAAATGTATGATATATCCATTGAGGTTAAAACAGTTTTTAATATTGATGTTATTAATGTCAATTATAATATTGGATTTGTTATTTATAGACATATTTCTATTGAAATTTGTGTATTG
Source organism: Viscum album (assembly GCA_963277665.1). NCBI lineage: Eukaryota > Viridiplantae > Streptophyta > Magnoliopsida > Santalales > Viscaceae > Viscum > Viscum album. The sequence continues at coordinate 6,691,305 of OY728148.1, read as the reverse complement.
TTATTGAATTTATGATATTAATCTATTATTTCATCCTATGATGTTTTATAAATTCTGTTAATTTCATTATCATTTGAAAATAAGATTTATTCATGTTAATTTATAAAGATATAATTATTATATTGTTAATACTCTTAATTTTATAAGATCAATTGTATGTTTATATTAGTTCATTAAAAAATGAAATCATCTTGAATGCTCACAGTTTAGAGAAAAATATTATTGTCTGGCTAATATTAAAAAAAATGATAAAACATTACTCATGTGGTATGTATATTTCACCTTTTATTTTAAAGTCCCATTATGCTATATATATATATATTTTAATATAGAATAAATAATATTGAGATATATTTAATCTACCTAATTATATTTATTCATTTTTTTTGTTTTAGTATAAAATTTTTATAGATTAAAAAAATGTTTTTTAAAACAGTTTTAAAGTGAAGAATGTTCCACCTTTTCTATTATATCAATAAAATACTTAATGAATTATTATTTATATTAAATTTATAACATATATATAAACTAATATTAATTCCCCTTTTTCAAATAAATATTATCCATTATTGAGTTAATATAAATTTATATTTTTCATAATGAATACAAGTCATGAAAACCAACTTTTTCATTTCGTGTGTGGGTTTAATTTTAGATTGAAATTCTCTACATATATTATTGGAATTTGTGAAAAGTGGTCTATATATATTATAATATAAATTTATATTATGAAATATGTTTTACAAAATTATTAACAATATAAAAATTGTTAAAATGTTAAAAATAATTTAACATCATTATTTTTAAACCGATTTTATAAATAGTTATATAAACATATTATTAGAATAAACAAATAAACCAATTTATATAATCTATTGGATGATAATATTTATGAATTTTAGTTCAATGTATTGATGATTTTCAATTTAGGGTCCATAGGGATTGTAAAAATTGTTGAAACTCCATTTCCTTTTCAAGAATCAAAACTATGTAACTCACCTCACTAATAAAGCATCACCCCTCTCCTCTATACATCCACAATTAGAATCAATTTTAAATGGAAAATTAAAACAAATAAATCTTAAAAACATCCAAAAATATTATCCACATCCCTTAAATTTATTAGAGATACATCCTATGGTCAATTTTGGTTCTAACATAAGGGTTTTTTTTAAAGAAAAAGATTTGTTCTTAACCGAGTGGTTTTTATTTCTTATTTCACCATCGTGAAATACTCTTAAATTTTTTATATATAAATAAACCATTATCCACCATGTGATGATATGTTATATTATTAATTTAAAAAACCTAAAAAACACATCTCCCATCAAAGGGTATATGAAATCATCATTCTTTTTTAAATTGGACTACTCCATTGTGAACTGATGCCTTTCAATTTCCACCATTGCCTTTCAAGGATTGTTATAATTATAGATTTAAATTATATTTGTGAATTTTTTACATATTTATAATTATTTTTTTTATGATCTCACATATACCTTCTTCTCTAATATTTCATGAGGATTACGATAATGGCTCTCGTGTGTATGACATGCTACATCCTTGTGAAGATATGTGATTTGGTTTTAACTAATGATTTACATGGATTATAATAAAGATAAATATAAAAATATAGGTTATATAATTAAAGAACTATTATATTTATTAAATATTTATCATTATCAATATATATTATTTAACATAATTATTACAATTATAAATGATAATGTGATTCCTTTGTATTAGTGGACTACTTCCTCGATAAAGCGATGTGATTTTATTCATCAACTCATACAATGGATGATTTATGTATTTGAGATTATTTAAATTAATAAAATCATATTTATGATATTTTGATCTTTATATTATGATAAAATAATACATTTATTTTCCCATAATGATCATTCAAAAATTTAAAATTTACTCCTGTGTACATACATATTATCATCTTCATGATAAAAACATAGTTCATTTTTAATAAATATATTTCATGATTTTTTTAAAAATATATAATTAGTATTTAAATATGATAATTTTTCATGATTATTATTTTGTATATTTAGAAGTATTTTAATCATGACCATGATCAACAAAAAATGTTATAAAACAATTAACCAAACATCTTCAAAACACCCAACACAGATGTAATAGATTAATTATTTAAATATATAATTATCATATTTGAAAATAAATGATTTAGTTATAAGGTATTAAACATAGAATAGAATCCACAGAATAAACCAATTTATATATTCTTACTATAATGGAATTAATGTAATCAAATTGAATGTATTGAGTCAAGGTAACAGTTTCATGTATCACATTTTATTTATATAAGAAATATTAGATATTATCAACATTTTATTATTATGTGGTGTATATATATACTAATTTTAATATATTATCTAGACTCATTAATAAATATTAATAATTTAATATCTAGGTTTAATATTTCTTTAATGTAGATTTCACATGAATGTCATCATGTGTTAAAGAAAATCATAACAAAATTTTATATCACTATGTTATATCATTTATTTATTCTCATAATAAAAATGATTATTTGTGTAGTGAATTTTTACTATATTATATTTTACTAATAGAATTTACCATATTTATTTAATTTAGATACAAATTATATAATCATTAATTAATTATCAAATTCAATTGTATGATCTTGGAATGGGTTATTCGTCTAAAATTATTTTTCATTGTGGCCTATTTTTATTATTAGAGTATATATTGATTTTTAAGTAGTTTTTACTTTACTATCTACATGATATATCATTATTTTAATTATATTGTAATTTTCATTTGAATTTATTCATTCATTGGAATTATGATTGATGAGTTACAAAAGTGGACCATGTTTAATATCACAATATCCATTTATATGAGATTATGTTGTATCATGGATACAATAGTAGAAATCATATTCCCATATTATCTAGAACCATTTCAAAGTTATATCCAGTTCATATGGATGTGGATGAATTTATTTATTTCTAATTTTTCTATAATTGATCAACGAATTTACAAAAATTTCATTTTAATGTGATACCAACCATGTATTTTTCTTTTAGATCGACCATTTTTATATTCTATTTCCATGTATTATGAAAAAATAAATAATAATCTTTAATATGAAAGTAATAATAAACATAATTTACTAATTAATTGAATTTCATTAATATGGATTGAGAAAAAATTCTTAATGTTCTCTAAATAGGTCACATTTCACTCCCTTTTATAGAATGATTAAAAGTTAAATTCAATTTTTAACATTACAACATGATCAAGTTCTCCCTGAATTATGAATATCATTTGATGAATATTTTCTTTTATATGTTTTATTGTTTATTTTCATAGATTCGAATTTTCCAAATATGTTGTGATTTTTTTTGTTTTAATACTTGTATTTCATATTAAAAAGGTTATTTTCATCAATAATTTTTTTTAAATAATTCTTATCAGTATTTATTTTTTATAACATATAATAACCTTGATTTTACATATATCATATATGAGATATGTTGTAGTGACACCATACACATTATTTCTCATGATGTATAATTTTTTATTCAATTAGATTATTATCGGGCCTATTTATTTTTATTAGGTTAATAATTATTAAATGAGACAGTAATGCAACTTATTTATTTTTCATAGGTTAATCGAGATTCAAAGAAATTTTCATGGAACCCATTTCTTATCTATGACTTGGGCATTTAATAAATGTATTGTTGGATCTCTCAAATGAACTATCATGGGTAACCTAGTTTTTTGATAACTAAGCTAGCCCTACCACAGCCCAAGAAGCATTCTCAATCCACATTGGTTAGCGACTAGAAACTAGAATCATACAAAATAAATGTGGGAATTATTTATTCCAAAAATATTATATGATATAAATAAAAAAGATAGTCTAATCACAAAATAAAATACACTTGGAGTAGTTTACTAGAAATAAAATGGTCATAAAATTTACTATATACCACAAAAAATAGTAGAAATAATGGATGGAAAACTTCCCATGTACCAACATAGACGCAACTCACTAAGTCCATGGTTCAACAGTCAGAATCACTTCTAAGTGATTCAATTACCTTGATCGTTTCTAGAAAGAGGTAATCAATGAACTACTGAATTCATAACAATGGTGTTAGATAAAATCCAAGTATGGTCTCTACCAAAATTCCATAATAGTTTCCAATATAAAATTAACCAAAAAATTACATCCAAATTTTAAAATACGCTGGTTTTTTATATAAATACAACATTTAAGAGAATATTTTTTTCATTTAAAATGATGAAACAAATTATAAAAAATATAATCACATTTATATTTATGGAAATACTTTAACTAAATCTTCTTTACAAAAATGGAACAATTCAAAAATTAATTAAAAAATATTTTTATATAAAATAATTTATATAAATTCATGATGCATATAATTTTTTTTACAATATTGTAATTAATTCATTATAAATACATACAAGTGAGAAACATAGTAATATTCCTAATAAGGTTTGATATTTTTAGGATATAGAGACCCCACAGTCATGGTGATCTATAGTATGTACATAATTCCTTTTAAACTAAGGACATATATGACTGAGCAACATCTCTTAAGGGATGTGTGGTACTGATATTTGATTTCAGAAAACTATAAATAATATATTTTTGTCTAAATAACTTGCTAACTACCTATGCTTAGAATTTTATCATGTAAAGATCAACGATGTGAAATTTATTTTAGAAACCATAAAATAAAATTTATCACATTCTTCATTTCAAGTATGAAAATTTTTATTTAAAAAGTATAATAGTGTTTTAATAAAAAAAATTCATTTTCACAAAGGCTAAACTTTATAGATTATATCAAAAATAGTTTTGTCCACATTAATATATTGGGATTGGAAATTATTTTACCATTCAGTTTAACAATCTGAATTAAAAATTAGATTACATAATTTAATTTCCAATCTAATTCCATTAATTTCATAAAAAACCTCCCAACATAATGGAATTGGTGTTTTTATAATTTTAAATCAAATAATTTATCTATAAATATATTTAAAATTTTAATTTAAATAATTTCACAATATAAATATAAAATATTTGAATCTAAGAAATATTCATAAAAACCCCACATTTCACTGGAATTAGGGGTTTTCCAATTTCATGTAAAAACCAATTTTTCTTAAAATACCATATTAAATTGAATTGGGTTTTTGAGACAAAATAACTAAGAGAAATTTAGTCAAAAAATTGATATTTAATTTAATTCAATAATCTAGTATTAAATAAATAAATTTATTGTTATCATAATTTTTTTAATTTTGCCGGACCGACCTACCTTGTGGTCAATGGATCATGAATCACAATGTCAAACATGGAAATTACAATATATAATGGTGAAAATGAGGATATATGAATCAATTATATGTTTAGATCCAAAGAAGTTTGTATTAGAACAAAAAAATTCCATGGGGATCCATAGAACCCTAGGTTGGAGAAGAGGATCATGGGAGAATGAGAATGAAAAAATAAAACTAACAGAGAGAAGATATAAGGAAATTACTTAGTCTGAAAATCACATCTAGGAGGACTCCATGTGGAAAAATACATCATGGGTGTTCATTGTATTGGATAAAATGTCTTGGGGTTATACTAGTTTTTTAGAACTAAAACGTTTTGTTCAAGAATTTTTATTTAAAACTTTTTTCAATTAAAAACCCACCAACATACTTTCTTAGATTGAGGGTTAATGTTTGGAAAAACCATGAACTTGTTATGTAACTTTTATAAATGGGTCACATGGTTCCCCTAAGAAGTATATAATCCTTACAAACCATTCTACAACTTCGTAATAGACCAAAAATTTAAAAACTAAAAAAAAATTATCCCGAATTAACCCCATCATGTCCCAATAAAATCTCAATAAAAAGTGGAATTTATGAGTACTAGAGAATAGAAAAAATATTTAACAATTGAACCACCATAAAAATTTATATCCCAAAAATTATTAATCAAAATATTTCATAAAAAAAATAGATAAGGCCACAATTCATTTGTATGTGATTCACTAGGTATAGGTGATGTCAAAGTTGAAATATTACAACTGTTACTCACAATTCATTTGGATGTGATTCAAATATTTTTGATAAAATATATAACTTAGGCTATTGTGTAAAAAAAACATGGTGAAAATATCTATGTAATTGTAGTGAAACCATCTCTCATGTGCATTCATGGAAGAATAATGATCATGTTCATTTGTTGGATAATAATTATACTATGAGTTATGCTAATAATATCCTTAAGAAACAACATGATCACCTTGTGTTAAAACACATCTCAAACCTAATCCAAATTCATCACAATGAAAATAGTAGCACTTCTTGGGATCTAGAAGTGTCAACACAATAATAGTAATCAAAATATAATTATAGTCCACAACATTACTCTGACATTACTCACTCCAGTCAATCATTATTCCATTCTATGTTAGAGGAATCAACATAGAATCCCAATTAGAGTATTCCTAAAAGAAAATGCAATAATATTTATCTAAAGCTATTATTCTATAAATCTTATATAAATTTTGTGGTTTATCCCAAGTCATAATATATTTCATATTTTATTATCACGTAATATTACTTGTTCTGACACTACCTGTCCCAAAAAGATCGCTTGAATCCTTAAATAATATTATGAATAGTTGGCATAATATCATCGATTTCTTGTTAAACTCATAACTATTCTTAGATTATTAACATGATCTTACTCGAGCATTGAGTAAATAGGATCACATCCACAATGACTAAAACAAATATACATTGATACTCATTCAAAATAATATTCATTAGAACCATAAACAATGCATGATAATTTTTTTAAACCAAACAGAATATGATTTTAATAATAATTTTTGTACTGACATTGAATGTTGGTTTTTTGAATGTCATATTATTTATCATATACATAAGTTAACCAGATAGAAGATCAATCTTCGAGAACAAATTATCCCCTTACAAATGATCAAAAATATCATAATACAATGACCAAGGATAATAGTTCTTCATTGTCACTAAATTGATCAGTTAAAAATAAACACATTAGACAAGTGTATCATTTAGATTATTAGCAAATAGAACAATCACTGATCATGTATACAAATTCATTCATATACCTTTGTTTTGAAAAACATCCAATATAGACTTGAACTCATTTTTTTTGGGAATCTATTTGCTAAGAGGGAAAAAATGCCAATTGAGTTCTAAGATTAATTCAATTGAAAAAACAACCTCCCTTACTGAAGGAAAATGGGAGATGTATGAAGGAAACACATAAAGAAACTCAATTTTATCAAGTGGAAGGCCACCACTCAATGATTATATCCCTTGATCAAACAAATACACTGATATCACTTTCCCAAAATCAAAATAAGATGGTCCAGATCTACTAAACCATGTTCCCCTTTTCCCTGAAAGACATAACACAGTCCTCTATGTGTCAAAAAAGAATCCTTTTGAAGATAAAAATCAATCTAGCCTTTTTTTGGTAATGACCCAATCCATCCCAAATGTGATTTCAATATGACTCATGTCACAAACTATATATATCCATGACTTCCTATCATACGATAAAGAGAACAAACAATAGGTTTTATAGAGACCCTTATCTCTCTTCGTACATAGGTGATGTAGTATGAATATTATAAGATAAAATATATGAAGGATGATTTAGAATATAGTCAATATCGATTTAAATAAAAAAAATATGACGCAACAGTATCAAATTGATTAGTCTCTATTTAAGATTCTATTTTAATGGTTCCTCTCAAGGTCAATGGAATAGTATTATCTTCCTCTAGAGACACTTCCATTACTTGATGAATATTTGTTCTAGATTCCTTTGGTTGGAACACTTTTACATGTGATGAGTATTATTTCTCCACATTTTTAGGTGTACGTGGAGATCCAATTATACTATACAGAGGGAATAAAACTTGTTATAATCTCCAAAAGATACCAAAACATTCACAAGGACCACATTCCTTGGGATACTTAATGAAAAACCACTATGAATGTCGAGGATTTCCATATTGGTAGCATGTCAAAGGATATCTTCTTGTTAAAATATAAGAACTAGAGGCAACCTTATGTAAAGATATATTTTGATAATCATCGCAATTTCATTTTCCCTTGAAGGAACTCACACTACCAATGGAATTGGACGAAGGTCACGATAACCCTAATATTCTAGTATTGTCTATTTTAACTATTTTCCCTATAAATAGCACATCATCATAAGAAGGAAACACCAGAATTAAAATTTGAGAATTAATATCATGAAAATGTAACATCCATAACCATATATCCATAATATTCTCATTCAATGTAATTTTTGTTTCTATATGCATGATATCAACATAAGTAAATATGTATTCTATCACAGTCACATCGGTCTTCAAATGTTTGAAAAACTGTTTATACATTGCTAATAACATCAAATATGGATAGAACTAGTCGATTAAAATAACCTATAAGTCTTTCCAATAAATTCCATAATGTATTATCTATATTAAAATAATGTCCCACCTTCCCTTTCATGTTTATTCTAGCATGATTGTGTCACACTTCACATTGATTTTATAGGGTTTGTCTAAGAACCAAAACAAATGATCCATTATTCTGTATCATTCTTCATCCTCATTAATATCATTTGAGTCTTTTAATGGTGATGGATTTTGGTGAATGAGTCTTATAGAACTAATTTTGAGAACAACCCTTTATGATTCCATAGGTATATCCTGAACAAGAACTAGAGGTGTTTCATTTCCCAAATCCTAGATTGTGCACACAATCACCTCTACCAGATTCAGATCTACATGGGGATTTGCTCACTGAGGTTTAGTAGAAAATTTCTTCTAGATTTTATTTTCACATCTTCTTAGAGGTATGATTCTATATAACATAAGAATAGGATAATAAGACCTTATAAAAATACTCTACTATAATGACATGGGAAAATAATCCCAATAGATAGGAAAAACATGTTTTTGACTTGAAACTATCCAAATAAAAATATTGATAAGAATATAACCAATCCTCATGTTGTCCTTCCCTAACCAAATTACAAACATTAGGTAAATTATTGTGAATGATTTTAGGAAAAAAAATCAGAACAAACTTCAATGTATCAATAATATTACAAAATTGATATTCACATCATGAAAATATGTTCAACCTAAACCCTTGATACCACTTTCTCAAAAACCAAACATGGTACCCTAGTATCATGAAAAATAAGCAATCCCTATCAAAGCCTCGTTAGGGTTTAAGTTCCACAGGGGTTAGAATCAAGTATCATCCACCAATAGAAATTAATATGGGAATTAGTTTTCCACAAACATTAAAGAATAAAAATAATCAAAACCATGTCAATACAAAATATTCCCAACTAGGAGTTGTGTACCATTTTTCAAATATGAATAAACAATTCCAAATTCAATAAGAAATTACTATTAACAAAAAAAGATAAAGTACCCTATTCCCAACTCAGATTTAAATCACCATGCCCACAGATCAATAGTTTAAACCACTTCCATCTGTCACTTTACACCTACTCAAACCTAGACAGTGGTAATCTAAAAACCAATGAGTATGATCTAATATACCATTACATTCTCACTAAAGATTCCATAATAGATTCCAATATCAAATTAACCAAATAAGTTCTATCCATTGGTCAAATAAACATGTTTTTCATATTAAGAACATATTTCAACAAATCAAGAATCATATTTAAATTGATTGAAATATTGTTAATCAAAATATTTTCAATTCAATTGATGGAAATACATTCACAAACATTTATTTCCACAATCTAAAGATTTCAATAATTGATTAATTAAACATATTTATATAAATATGTTTATATAAATTTAGAAGGCCATTAATATAGTTTTCCATAATGGAATATATTTTTACATGAAATATAAACATATGATCTATAAGGATACCCTTCTAATAATTTATGATAGTGTTTATTTATAAGGAACCCACAGTCAAGTTAACCATAGTATAATCATAATTTTCATTCGGTTTATTCTAAGGAGGCTTCATCACATTCACCTAAGGGATAGGATGTGATGATATTATATTTTTTAAATGTTTTAAATATTATTTTTCCATCCAAATTACATAAAATATACTTAATAATTTGACATTATAATTTATAAAAAATTGATTGGAAGTGTAGATCATGAAACATTAACATAAAATTCATCCCCTTATCAATTTCAATTATTCCGAATTTCCTATTAAAACCCATAACAATGATTAAATAAATAAAATGTTCCATTCATCAAGATAAAACTATATGGTTTCTATCAAAACCATTTTAATCCAATTTCACATATATTTATTTTTAATTAATTCAAAATTAAATTTTAAAATCTAATTTTACAATTAAATTAAATAATTTAATTAGTAAAAAAATATATTAAACTCCATTAAATCCCCCCAAATTCGATGGAATTGATGTTTTTCAAAAAATTTAATCAAATCTTTTTTCAATAGTTGAATTCAAAATTATAATTTAAATAATTTCCCAATCATAAAAAAAATATTTTAATTCTTACTGATTTCTCTAAATACACCACATGTTAATGGAAATTGGGGTTTTTTGATTTTATTCCAAAGATCCATAAATATTATAGAGGAAAATTAAATGGAATGTGGTTTTCTCAAAATAAATAATGAAAATACACTTAATAAAAACCATATATTTTTATTTAATTCAAAAAAGTTAATTTGAACAAAGAAATTTATGGTTATCAGAAATTTAGCATCGTGGAAGAACCACATATCGTAGGATCAATAGATCTCAAATCCAAATGTTATACAGAGAAAACTCAAACAAAAAATGATGACAATGAAGAACTATGATTTAAAAAACAGTTCATATCAATAAATTAGTTATTATTTAGTCTAAAAAACAACACATGGATCCACATAAACATTGGTATGAGAATAGAGACTGAGAAGAAATAGGAAAAGGAAACTAACATGAAGAAGATCTATTGGAATTCATCAATATTTGAGTCACTTATCATATGGATTTGAGGGTCCAACAAACATTTCTTTGGACAGTGTTGTTAGAAATCGATTTGGGGACCTACCAGTCCATTTAAGACCAAAAATAGGGGTTTGGGAATTTTTAATTATAATTGATATTAATTAAAATCACATATTCATGGCTTCCATGGTACTAGTTAATTGTTTAGACAAACGGTGTTCTATTTATGTGCACAATATAAATATAATGCACAACTATTCTATCATGGATCATGGAATGAATAACCAGCTACCAACATTATAAAATCACTTTACACTAGGTTGCATAGTTTTCCCTAATAGGGTGAAATGTTTGGGGAAAATGTGGATCAATCACACCCTATCCCCTAATTCTAAAAACTAAAAAAAAATTAACACAAATTAACCCAAAGATATTCCCAAATGAAGATCAATAAAATAGGGGTTTAAGAATACCTTCAAATTGTATCATTTTGTTATAAAATTTCTAAGAGTTTTTTGATGAGGAAAAACATTTCATATTTTATTATTCTGTAATGGTTCATGGGTATTGTTTTTAATGGTCAATTTCTCGAATATAAAAAATTGATTTTTGGTTATATTTTTAAATTAGGATGGGTTGTCTAATTAGAAAATAATTATGGGTGTTAACATAAAAAACTATGGGTGGGTGTGTCCATGATATCCCTCCATTGCATTTGGTACTGAAGATATGGATGTAGAACCTATTGTTTATTCCATTTTTATGATCTTATATAAATACATTTCTTCAAGATAAATGTATGCATAAAAAATTATATATATTATTATAAAATAATATATTCTAAAAAATTGATATAAAATGGATAATTATAATGGTTTCTAATGAATCATTCCGTTTTCAATGACTTATGACATTTTCGATTTTTATAATTTATGTATTGATGGGTATGAATATTCATATCTTATTTCTGGGAAATTTGGTTAATTTTTCAGACCCATTAGTTCTTTCAATGATCTATGTTGATTTTAAAATGGTAGTGAATATTTTTATTATTACATAGATTTTAACATCATAAATATTATGCTTTTTTATCATGGATAATAAGACTGATGTTGAATTAATTTTTTCTAAGAGGGATTCATATGGATGATGATGATGAATTATTATAAAATAAGATATCTTGTTTTTATGTTGTAGAAATACTAGATTTAATACAGGTGTACTATTTATGTAATTGTTTTTTCTAATTCTGTAAAACTATAATCCTAGGTGGTACTTCAATGTGTAAATGTACAAATATTTCATTTTGATATTGTTCATTTTTTATAGTAAATATTTTGTATCATTAATTGGTGATAATGATAGAAATTAACTACTCATGTTTTAGCACCAGATTCAAGAGTGTTGTGTTGGGGATAATATTTTATCTTACCCGTAAAATTCTCAACATGTGTTAAGCTATATTAATTGACTTCATTTATTAGAATGAATTTTTTCCATTATCTACACATCTATGTCAATAAATGAGTTTCCTGGGACAATAATGTTTCTTAGGGTATCCTGAATGACACTTTTCCTTGAAAATTAAACAATTTAATTTTTTGGTTCCCAGAAAAACATGTGTATTCTTATGTTATCCTTTAATGATTTATTTATTTGGATTTAAAATGTTTGTTTTGTTTAGATTTTCTAAAAATTATTTGTTAACCTCGGTCACCCATATAATTAATTTTTTAACTCGTATTAAATAATTAAATAAATAATTTTATTAAAATAATTATAGAATTTATATTGTGAGAAAACTACAATAGAATGTATTTTGGTTAATTTATAGTGGTTGTTATATGATTTGAGATACCAATGGTGACCCAGTAGTATCATGTTGTTTATGAACATAAACATTTATATAAATTTTCATCATATTTAGTGAATATTTCAAGTGAATGTTTTTTATCATTAATGTTGGATTTAATATCATCGACATCTAGTTGATGAAAATGGTTCTTTATGAGATATTCATTTTCCATGATGAGATGCAACTTTTTCAGTGAATTTTAATTTTTATAAAATATTATATATATATATATATATATTATTTCTATATATTAAATTGATAATTTATGAAAACCATTATGATTAAATATTTAAAATATTTTAGATTTTTATTATTTAGGTTACTATAGAAACCTGAAAAAGAAGAGATATAAATAGAATGGTATTAATAATCTATTGAAAATAAAATATGATGATCCGTACAAACCTCGATTCCTTTATCAATATGTTCCTTAATAAAATTTGATTTTGAGTCACATGAATTTGATGAAAATATTGAATCAATGGATTTATCAATTCAAATCCACATTATGGCATGGATTCCTTTTTAAAATTATTTATTTTATTTTATCTTCTTATTATAGGCATGGAACACTAACATCATATGGACATTATTTATTACATTTTCATCCTATAACTTCTATTGTTTATTTTTTTACTTCTTGTATTACCTACGAAACATAACCCTTTGGAATTATTTGATCATGCTATGTGGATGATGGTTCTCATCGATAATATCAAAATTTAATTATTCATAATTTTTATCATTGAAGCCTATGGTTTTTATGAATAATACCTTTTTTTATTGGACTCCTTATTTTATATATGATTCATCATTACTTATTATGTAATTATTGAGTCTGTGAGCTCATCAACAACCATATTATTCACCTTAAACTATTATTTAATGGATGTGTAATTTACTTCATAAAAAATATTTAGGACAAATTATGTTTTTTATTACGTGTATTTATATAGATAATTCATCACTATTGGACTATCTTATGATATTAATATAACTAATTCTCATAAACATGGTGTAAATATATTTATCAATATGCATAGTAAAAATTCAATGATCTTGTGCATAAATATCGCATGTATTTTCCATTAAATTATTTGTTAAATCATTTGTGACTAATAGTAACATCATGATTTTATGGAATGGTTTAAAACTACATATTTTATTAATGTAATTTTCATCAAATTGAAAAGAAAGGATTTTATATCATTGATATTATGTTCAAATTTTAAAATATCTTGGTGAGTAATTTTTTAGATTCTTTGGTGGGATCATACTGATGAAATAATTTTTCTTAAATTAAAAAATATAATAATGAAAGGACTATATCTAATTTTTTATATGAGTAATTTGAATAATAAAATATAGGATCATTTCTATGAGTTATACATAATCTAAACTCCATGCATTAAAAATGGATATGGTTTTAGTAAAAAATTATTTGTAACTATTACTTTTTTGGGGAAAAGAAAAATTAACAATTGTTACCAATTTATGAACAGATACAAATTGAAAAATGGTGGTGGGGGTTAATTTAAATTTTCAAAATTATGGAGGAAATTGAGATGTAATATGATAAATCAACTATAATATATTAAATAATTTATATTTGATTATAAAATGAAAATGAAAATATAATTGTTTAAAAAAAATTCAAACCAAATTTATGAATTTATAAAAAATAGGTCAAATTAAACAAAGTATACATAATAAATACAATTTAAACATAAAAAAGTTATTATGTAAGAACATGATATGTAACATTATGTATCTACCCCTCAACCTAAGATTCCCATAGAATAAATCTCATTATTATTATACAGATCAAGAAATTGGCATCTCAAAATTTTGGTTTTCCATGACCCACTTTATCTTTTCTAGTAGTAATGGTACCCATCCCTCACCGTTGATGAGTGAGAACCCCCTGAAAATATGGGATATGTGTCCCTAAGTCAACCCCCTTAAAAGTGACTCAAAAATATCTTTGTATGATTGATATTTCAGGAAGGATGATAGATTTTAGTGAAATTTTGTGATAATTTGATGTGATTAAAAACATGATGAAAGATCTGAATATGATTTTATATTTCTATTTTTTCATAATATATTCGTATTAACAGATTTCATAGTAGTTTTTTAATGCTTCAAGCAGATAAGAGAGTAACTTTATAATCACTAAAAGAATTTAGATGGTTATGGAAATCAATATGTGTTATGAGTCAATGGATTAAATAAAGTATGGTCTTTTTTCAATAATGTATGAACCAAAATCCTCATTTTAGGTATAGATCATTATTTCGGGTTGTTTTTGAGGAAAAAGAATGAATTGTGAAATTTTCAAAGTACACACTGTGTACTCTTGGGTACAAGTTTTTCACTCAGTTGTTGCAGGTAGCCATGTATAGAATGTGTAATGGCCGAGTACCTGGCCATGTAGGTGACATCGTTGACCGCCTAAAGTGGGATCTAATTGAGGCTTGTACACAACGTGTAATTAATTGAACACTCTGTCTACTTTTATTTTTATTTGATTAATTGGACTAGAGTCACGCCTCATCTTCAGAATGCTCTTATTCATCCCATGTCTCATATAAGAGAGAGACGTATGACCAAATATTTTCTAGATCCTTCCATTCCTCTATTCGAGCATCGATTTAGACGCCACCAAGTGTGTTGGATTCCCACCAGTGAGTTCTATCATTCTATAGAGCCTATCTTCTTGATTTATAATCTCTCGGGATTTATCAAGGGTTAAACGTTTTTACTCTTTTCATTGATCTACATCATTCTAGTCAAATTCAAGGGTTGAAGTTCAAGAGTGTTCATTGTACAATATCAAGGTTTGTGGTTTCTTCTGTTCTTTTTTATATTTAATATATAAGCTAAAATTCCAAATATCCATGTTAAGGTACTCATTGGTTTAGAATTTTACCCCTTTTAATACATGTTAAAGTATGTTATATTTATAAAGGGATATTAATTAGGTTTAATGTTTAATAAATTTATTATGGATGTGTTTCCCATGTTTTATTAATTATTGTAATTGGTTAGACAAAGCATGTTAGGACTGCTTTTTTTCCATGCGTAGTGTTGTTAGTATTGAGTAATAATTTTTTTGAGAAGCATGCGATTCAAATTTTGAATATATTCCCAAGGATAATTTTTTTGTGGGATCTTCCCAAGATAAGGTCATTTATATGTTGTTGTTATGTTTATGTAGAGGCATTGACTGTGAGAGCTGTCAGGTGGTCAAAGACAACAAAGGATAGACTGTTAGAGATACCCATAGGGTTGTTATTAGATTAATGCAAGACCATAGGGCACTGACTGTGTGAGATTCCAGAGGGTCATTTGAATTTATTTTTTTTCATGTAGACCAAGGGGTTTTGATCATGAGAGCTACCCGGGGGGTCTTTTGTAATTGATTAGTAATTTTTGGGACCAAATGGGTTAGAATGTTTGAGCTTCCCTAGATGGACATTTTTATTTATTGAATGGAAGATATGTTGAACCAAAGGAGTCAGACTATGAGAACATTCCTAGAGGGTTTATTTTCAATATTATTATGGTTGTGGTGAGTCTTCCTGGACAAAGAAGAAGAATGGAATCCGTCATACATGATTGTTGTAATGGTATTTTGGGAAATCTGTTAATTATTATATTAGGGTACATAGTTCTTAAGATAGAACCCAAGGTGAAATTATTAAATGGATTTAATAATTAATAAATGTAAATTAACGTAACTAAAAATTGTATGATTTTTTACATTTGAGTACTTCCGAGTTTATTGCTTTATTTCTACATATTACCTGCTATATATATATTCACTGACATTTAGGCACATATATTGTGGTGGTTGCCTGCTGGCATTCATCTCACACCTTATTTGTGTAGAAATTTTCAACCGAAATAGATTATATAGTTGTAGTTACAGATTTGGGAAAACTCCCATATTCATCAGGTACAAGAGGGCTATTTGAGTTGGAGAGAATGGGACAAAGCTATGGATTGTGATGTTGTTGGATATTATTGTTTTCTGTACATTGGTTTTAATATATTATTTAAAAAATTGTGACTTTTTTTGGTAATTTCATAGATACATGTATCATGCATCATTATATATATATATATGATTTAGTTGTTTATACTATCGGCCTTCTATTGTTTACTTATATTGTACTGTATTTCTAATTTTTCTATTGTTTATTATTTGTTCCCATTGTGTAACTCTACCTATGAATAAATTGTTTTCCCACTAACACAACCAAGTCCCTCACATCTAGTATTTAGCCTATAGCGTTAGGTTAAATGGACATGGGTCCATGTTACCAACCGGGAACATGGAACCTTTGGGATGCCCCAAGAACTGGGAAATGACAAAGTGGTTTTATAGATAGTTTTTTTCTTCTTTGTTTTACTTTTTGAAGACTTTAGGTAATGATAAGAATGAATCTGTAGTTGGTAAATAGTTGTGACAGGGTGTAGCTTACCGGTGTAAAGGGAAAAGCCAATTTACCTCAAATATTATTATTTTTTTTTCAGTTTTTCTATTGTTATAGTTGATTTGATTTCACTGTTGGGTGATTCAAATGCTTTCGACTATTATCATTGATATTATTGTGGTTCTAATATTATTTCAACATTATGATATTAGGGTATTCCATATCATGCATCATATAAGAAGTTTATATTGATCACATTACATGCCATTTAATGTGAATTATTGATTGTATTCTGTTGCGATAAATGTTTTCCTCGACATAGATGTTGTTATAATTGATGCATAGATAGAATATCAGTTATTATGATAGGGTATTATAACTTTTAATATTTCATTTGAATTGATACCAATCATTGGTGCATGAGGTGTTATGAGCCATCTTGGATCAGAATTTGGTGGATCATGTTTCAACTTTAACAAAATTTTGTCATGTTATAGTGTGAAAAAGGATTCCAAACATTGATTCTTGGGAGTATAGGCTCACAAAGCTTCCAAAATTTCATTCATTGGACAAAATTTATGTTTTTATAGTCTCCAAAATAGTTTTAGAGTCTTAGAATCTTGAAACCAAGAAAACACGGTGTATGGTGTAATGGACACACGATATGTGTTCCTCTTTTCTGGAAGAAACAACTATTCTTATGTGTAGGTCATATATTTTATGTAAACATCATGCAATCTTTAATCATGTGACTGAATTCATGAGCAATTACATGTAGTTGGGAAAAGTGGGCTGAACACTCCATGTATAATGAGTACACGTTGTGTTGTAAGGATCATGTGTCTGACCTTGTGACTCGTGAATGTGTGGGATAATACAATGGTTTTTAACATTGTTTCACATTCTTACATTCCATGTAGAGTTGACCATGTCTTCTATTGTGGGACTAATGACACAGGTGGTTAAAACCTATCTAATACACACCATTTCTAGGGTAAACAAGTTGTGAAGTGTTACCTAAGAGATAACCGTGTGGTTTTGGTATGTATATATACTTAGTATGGAGATAAAAATTCAAGTACATGTCGTGTCATAGAAAGAACACACCATGTGTATGGGTGTCACATGACCAGGTTTGGAAGTGGTACACAACCATGTAAGGCTTAAAGGGATCATGTTGTGTATATATATACATGTCGTGTACCCATATTTTCTAAAGCATGAATTTTTTCCTTCTCTAATTCCTTTATTTAACAAAAAAGGTGTTGTCCTCGATAATCTTGAACTGAGGTGTGAGCTTGACCTTACAGAGTAATACAATATAGACATCCTCCAATTGTATTCCAGATATGATGCAATGAATAGACACATGAATGGATAGATCATGGACAACCAGTAGATCCACCTGTCAGGCCCATCTTGGATCCAACGGTTATATCAGACGTAGGTGTTGATGCACAATTTTATGAAGGCTTTATGATGGTGATGAATACTTTTCAGGGAGAACCAAATCCTGACCCTACAATGGAAGAGTTGACCTTGGTGTTTTAGTAGCATCATCCTATAACATTTTTTTAATGGAGAACCACAACCTACTGAGTCAGGGTTTGATTCTATTCTCTCTATCTTTGAGCTTCTGGAGTCACCTCTAGAGATGAGGGTGAAGCTTGCGACATATATGTTATTTTATTCTTCCAAGCGGTGGTGGGTTGTTATCTTCCAGTAAGGAATTCATCGGGATATGGATTGGGAAGAGATTCAAAGGACCTTATATGGTTGATTCTATCTTTATACATTGAGGGCAGAGCGATCTTTAGAGTTTAGGAATTTTGAGGTGGGCACTCTATCAGTGATAGATAACTTTTCTTATTTCAAAAAGCTTAAGTTATTTACACCCATTCTAGGAGGTGATGATTAGTCATTGGTTTGGAAATTTTAGTACGGTCTCATATTTGACATTTCATCATAGGTAAATATATTTAAGATGACAACAGTGACGTATACAGTAATCTATGCGCTGATTCTAGTGTGTAATCTGAGGGAGTTACGAGCAGTGTTTTGGGGTGGTCCAGCTTCTAGGGCTAGTTCACTATTGATTGATAAAAGGATGTGTGCAGGTTTCCATAACATGAAGTTTCATCATGTATCCAGGTATTTTGATACCAATGTGGGAAGAGTTGGAATATGAAACCACATTTCCCAAGAGACCCAATTGAGTGTCTATCTTGAAGAAATATTGGCCATCTTCATCATTTTTGTCAGGTGTTTTCACCAGAATCGAGTGATAAGTGTCTGGATATGACTCCACATTCATAAGTAGGACCACTAGCTAATCATATGTTAGAGAACTATAGTTCATCTGAATGTTATGGCTGAGGAGGATGTCATGTTCATTGTATCCAGATGGAAGGATTTTGGCGACAGAATGGTGTATCAGCTCAGGGTATTTTGAAAGGGTCATAGGTCCACAGAATAGGTCATAAATTTACAATGGAGCAGACCTAGTATGAGTATGATCACATAACCTCTACAATTTGAGGTATAATTTTAGTTTCCTCGGTTTTAGCTTCTTCTCTTTTTTACAGAAAGGATTCCCATAGTTTTATATCCATTTCTACCACTGAGAGCCTTGGGTTCTGTATATTTACTTATGAGGATGTTATGTGGCTAGAAATTTTGTTCTAGATTAGGATGTCTAGAAAACATCATTAGAATTAGTGCCATCTTATGTTTTTTGGGTGTCACTTTTTATGTGACACCTATGTTTTAGAGACGACATGTTATAATGTCATTTTCAAAATGCACTAGTAGGTCTCCTTTTATTCCTTTTTTTCTTTTATCACTGTAAGGTGTGTTTCACGCCACTAGAGGTGGTAATGTTCTACATAAGGGTGAGTGATATTTCTAATAGAGAAAAGATGGACCCATCCATCATTGTATGGTAGGAATTGCATTTAACATTTCTAGTTTATATCTGTATTAATATGTGACTTCATATACAGACATTCCTCCTGTGGTGGATCATTTTAGAGACATTTTTCAGTTGAATTTTCATGTGAGTCTGCAATGGTAGATATAGAATAATCTATGTGCCTTATTCTATGAGAAACACTACGGTCTATTCCTTCTTATAGGATGGCTACACAAGATTTACATGTGCTATAGAAGTAGTTAGAGGAGTTGCATGTGTACTGTTTCATTTGACCGAGTACCTATCCTTTTTTAGAAGAAGTAAAACTATAACCTCAACCTTTGTGTGGATTAACAGAATCTGAACCAGTTGATGATCAAGAACCAATATCCCTTTCTGATGATTTATGATCCCTTTGATCAGATTCTATAAGATAGAGTGTTCCCGTATATTCTTTTGAGATCTAGTTATCATCAGTTGCATGTTAGACCATCAGATGTACCTCTTACAACCTTTTGGAGCAAGTATGGTCTACA
Source organism: Viscum album (assembly GCA_963277665.1). Lineage (NCBI taxonomy): Eukaryota > Viridiplantae > Streptophyta > Magnoliopsida > Santalales > Viscaceae > Viscum > Viscum album. Next base: position 6,670,472 of record OY728148.1, on the reverse strand, counting down.
TGAGTTTTTAGTTATGTAATTTGGTCTCATGAATGTGCATAAATTTTTCATGGAACTGATGAACCAATTTTTCCATCCATATTTGGATTATTTTTTGATAGTATTGATGGAAAATATCTTGGATTAATCTCACACTTGACACGACCATGCCACCCATCTTGAGATTGTTTTTTGTACATTGAGATAGAATATTTTATATCGTATGATCACAAAATGTCACATTTGGATGGATTAGAATCAGTTTTTAGAGAATGCTATCTCAGATACAACAGTATTAGTATACTGAGAGAATGTGGGAGCAGAAGTTCACTGGGCATAGTTGAAAAACATCATTAAGGAATGGTGTTTTCTTGGGTTGTCTAGTTACTACTGACGCATTATACAAGAATAATCACACTAAAAATCACCAATGATGGGCCTGACTAAGAAGGGTGTCAAGAACATGTGGATTGAATCCTACAATTCATCCCTTCAGAATATTAATGGGAGGTTGAATTTATCACCGATACATATTTTTTAGGGTCTATAAATAGATTCTCTATGTGTTGTGATGTGTTAGGTATCAGGTTGGGAACAATGCTTATATAGGGGGGAAGGAGTTATTGTGTATGTGTCTCGATAGTTGAGTCCACATGAGAGGAACTACCTAGCACATGGTCTCAAGTAAGCTATAGTTGTTCATGTTATTCACGATTGTAGACATTAACTTTTGGTTTAGAAATTTGTGGTATAAATTTACCACAAAAGCCTCAAGTATATCATTAATTATCTTAATATGAATTTGAGACATAGAATGTTGGTTGATTACCTTTAGACATTCATTTTGAACATTCCTATAACCCTAGGAATTTTAACACAGTAGCTAATGTGTGATGTATGAGGACTTAGATAAAGGATGTTTAGGATGCTATTAATGAGTTGAATCATATGGATCTAGTATCTGAGATTTATTTGGAGGTGCAATATATACAGGGTGAGATGTTTCTTTCATCTATTTTTGTTACCTATACTCCCTTGCACATAGTTAAAATGAGTAATCTATCAGATTCGGAAGGTCTAGTCCTACAAGAGAGTGTTTAATGAGAGGAACCAAATCTTTGATGGATGTAGGAGATGATAATATCTTGAGTTTTTATGGACACTTATGGGTGTCAGCAAACATATAAGAGGAGTTGATGCATTATTTTCATTCCTCGGTTTGGGTAGTTTAACCTAGTGTCACCAAGATGTATAGAGATCTAAAAAGTTTTTATTAGTGTCTGAGTATGAAGAGGGATGTTGAATGTATTGGTAAAGTGATTTTCCATGTGTCAGTAGGTGAAAGCAGATCATTAGTGACTGGTAAGGCTTTCGCAGTAGTAACACATTCTTGAGAAAAAGTAGAATGATGTCATGATGAATTTCATGGTGGTTTTACCAAAGTCACCTAGATGGAATGACGTGGTTTGGGTTGCTGTTGATGGACTCGTGATGGTTTTATATTTCTTGTTGATCAAGGCAACCATCATTGTTGATGATCATGGAAGGTTATATATCTTAGATATTTTAAGTTTTCAAGGGGTAACGCACTCTATCATTTCACATAGGGATTTCTGTTTTAGTTCTCATGTCTAATAGGTAATATAGAGGGATTTGGGTACATAGGTACTTCTGAGTACAACATACCACACCCAAACAAATGGCCAGTCTGAGTGCACGTTTCACATTTTGGAGGACATGCTTCTAGCAATAATCTGTGATTTTGGGGGCTCTTAGTAGATAAATATACCTATATTGGATTTTTTATATAGTATCTATTTCTAGTTGTGCATCCATATGGAATCATATGGGACTTTTTATGGTAGTACATTTCGATCACCCCAATGTTGGTTGGATGCATGAGAGGCAGCTAAACTGGGACCTTGTCTTCTTTATGAATCCACATAATAGGTGATGTAGATTGGTAATTGGATTCCTACTTCATAGTCTCATCATAAATCATTTTTTAATCGACGAAGATAACCTCCAGATCTTGAGGTCAGAGATCAGGTTTTCTTACTTATCACACTGAGGTTGGAACACAAGAGAATTATGAGAAAAAAGTATGCTTTCAACAAGATAGATCAAGGCACTTGTGGTTTTTGAAAGATTTGGTCTAGTTTCCAATTGGTTGCAATAACCTCAGAGGTATTGGTATATTCATTATGTCTTCCATGTACCTCAGTTACGATGTTATGTTTCTAAATAATATCGTTTTTTTCATCCCATGGTGCTTGAGTTAAGGGTGGATGCATCCTTTGAGGAGAACCATATATAGATTTTGGATTTCATTACTATGTTTCTTCATTGCCAATCTATTTCTCTAGTATGTGGGCTATTGAAGCACTGTTGATCATAGGATGAGACTTCATAGGGGGAGTCTGTCATACGATCATAGTGGCCATAGTTGTTTGATGTTTCTTCTTAGACACCTATATAATTGAAATTTGATGACAATTTTCTTTAAGGGGGGAATTTTGTAAGAACATGGATCTTCATTTATTGTATGAAACATTATTTTTCATTGTTTTCTAAGATAAAGGACGAATTGTGAAATTTTCAATATGTATTCCATATATTATCGAGTAAAGGCCGTATACTCGATTGTCATGGGTAGCCTTGTACTAGATATGTAACGGCAGTGTACATGGCCTTGTAGGTGACATGGATAACCTCCTAAAGTGGGGGATGGTTGAGGCTTGTACACAATTCTTATATTAAATGAACATGCCAAGTACTTTTCTTTTTTATATTATTCATTGGTCTGGGGTCGCATCTCATCTCTGGAATGATTTTTTTCCTGTTTCTCATACAGGTGAACAACATATGGCCAATGATATTTGATCTCCTTTAGTTACATTATCCGAGATCTGATTGAGATGTTGTTGGGTGTGTTGGATTACCAACAGTGAGTTTTCCCTTTCCCTAGAGACTTTATTCTTGATTTTTCCTCTCTCATGAGTTATCGAGGGTTGATATTTTTTTACATTTTCATTGATCTACATCGTTCTGGGAAGATTCAAGGGCTATCATTCAAGAGTGCTCATAATACAACATAAAGGTAGGTGGTTTGTTCCTTTAATTGATTTTATTTGGATTATATTAGTTAAAGGTGTTTAATTATTGTGTTTAGGTGTTGCGTGTTTTAGAATTTAACTCTGTTTAATACATGTTCTTGTGTTTTTGGCTGAGAAAGTGTTGTTTGTTAGGTGTAAGGCATAATACCTTGGTTAAGTATGTGTCTCCCATGATTGTATGATTAAGGTTGTTGGATCTAGAATGCATCTTATGCTTTCATTGTTTTTTATGCCTTATTTTGTTAATATGGATTTATTATTTATTTGATATGCATGGGATTCAAATTTTGAAAGTATGTCCATGAGTAATTGACTATGAGATCATCCCAAGGTAGGATCATTTATTTATATTGTCGTTTTGTTGACATAAAGGAATTGAATGTGAGATATGTCCGGTTGTCATATACAAGAGGGTTTACACAATGAGAGCTACCCAGAGGGTCATTATTAGATGAATGTTGGACCATGGGGAATTGAATGTAAGAGATTCTAGAGGGTCATTTTAATTTATTTTTGTTATGAATAACAAGGGGTATTGACTGTGAGATATACCTTTGGGTAATTTGTAATTGATTAGTACTTTGTGTTTCCAAACGTGTTAGACTGTATGAGCTTTCCTAGAGAGTCATTATTGTTTATTGAATTGATGATATTTTAAACCAAAGGGGTTTTACTGTAAGAACATTCCCAGAGTGTTGATTTTGAATGTTTGTATAATTGTGTTGAGTCTTTCAAGCCAGATAACAATATTGGACTCGGTCTTACATGATTACTAAGATGTTCATTTTATAAAACTATTTCTTATTATACCAGGGGATATAGATTAATGTAATTGAAAATAATAGGATTAATTACTTTTGAGTACCTCCTAGTTTATTTCTTCATTTATGCATATTACCATTTAAATATATTCATTGATAGTTAGGAACAAATCATGTGGTGGTTGCCTATTGGGATCCATCTCACACCCTATTTGATCCTAGTTTTGGACCCAAAATGATTATATGTTTGCAGGTATAGAAAAGGGAAAGCACCCTTCTTCATCAGGTACTTGATTACTATTGGAGATGGAGAGTATAGGAACAAGCTGAGGCATGCCATGCTATTAGACTTTACAATTTTCTATACATTGGCTTCATTATTGTATTTATATTTTTTTTTTCGAATCTATCCTATATTCGTGTGACAAGCATCGATTATTTATTAAAATGTTGTAGTTGTCAATAACATCAGTATTATATTGTTCACATATGTTTTGTGGTATTACATCTCCTACTATTGTTTAATGTCTGTTTCCACTATGTTACTTTGTCTATGAGAGAATATTTTCCACCACTAAAACACCCAAGGCCTTTGATTCTAGTCAGTAGACTGTGATGTTTTTGGAAATGAGCTTGAGGCCATTTGACCAACTGGTACGCGATACCTTTGGGCAGTACCCGAAACCAGGATGTTACACAAAATATGTGATTTCTCATGGGTGCTAATATGACACCATATGTTTCCTGATATCCATCATAAGGTAGAAAGGGGGCTGCTAGATCATGTGGTTGGTGGATGAAATCCACCTATGAACCACTACAGTCTAAAATCTAGATGATGTATTCAAAATATATTGATACTTCATATGATGATTTAAAATCAAAATTATATGGCCCCATCCTTAAACATTACATAATATTGAATTAAGTTAATAATTCAGTTTCATGATCTCTTCATGTTTATATATTTAGAGAATCTGGTCATAAAGCATACATAACATCATGAATATTAAAAGTAGACACTTCAAATCAACATCAATGTTTTAAAAAAATCATTAAAATAAAACTACACATCGTTTCAGGTTTTAATAGCATAAATTTTCTTTGATCTCATCCTTGACCCTATTCCACGATAATTCCTATGAAAAACATTTCAAAAACATGGTATGAGCATTAAATTCTCCTGAATTGATACACAATAAAGGCAAACTATTATTTGTTCAAAACAAAATATAAACGATGAATAACATTATCATAAGTAGTATGATTTAACATTATTAATGTTTATATACTATTTTCTAAATAAATCCTCAAAGCATGACATTTTGAAACTAGAACATTATAATAAAATCCAATGAATTCACACATAACATATACAAGATAATTTTGGTGCAAAACTATACATAAATGGAATAACCATACCGTCGACTTCCACAAATCATTCTTACTAATGGAATAACATTACAACTGAATTAAATTAAAAATGCATTGAATTTTATAACATAACAACCAATCCTTTATTTATCACATAACCACCAGTAATTTCGTTTATCATGTAACCACCCATCAAATTTTCATGTAAAATTATATAATCATCACATATAAAAGATTGAAAATATCAACATTTCAATCATTCAATTTCACTTGAAATCAAAAGAAATAATTTCAAGATATTGAAATAGTACATCCACATTGAAAACCATTTTCAGTCCCAAAATATTTAAAAAGGGTATGTGGTATTTATTTTACATTTTAAAACATCACAACTTGTTAACGAATAAAAATATCAAATAATACATGCGGTGGAGGAATGGTCATTGTCGTTGTATACATTAATAACATTTGATTTGTCATTTGGTAAAATAATTCATGGAAAAAATATTCTCATTTAATGAATGTAAAATATAATAGGGCTTATTATACACAATGTAAAATCAGAACGGGAATATTATCAAAATATGACACTATTAAAGGACATCGAGATGAAGACCCTTACCTCGTGTCCGACTTGACTCGTTCATTCATAAATTTCTAGAATAATAACAATAAGATAATTTCTACGTGCTTCAAAACCATTCTCATGTTTATTAATTCTTTTATATCAGTTATTACCTTTCTATAACAATTACTTAATTATTTTAGATTGTATTTTCCATTTTGTCGAATTTTGGAACTTGTGTCAAAAATATAGTAGTTATAATTATGAATTTCTCATGTTGTAAAAATTCCATTATCTCCGGAATTATATTAATGATTTAAATATAACATATATAATAAATATCCAGTATATATTTATTTATAATATTCTATAACATTTGGATATAATAAAATGAAATGCACCGTTCATGGAGATGGTAAGACGTACGTACGCATGAACACTATTTCATTTTTTTATATTTTTAATGGAATGAAAACTATATGATGCATAAGTATATTATAATTAAAATATGATATATATGTTATATATGTTACATAAGTTCACTAATTTCATCATTTATATGTTCCATTTATATCATTAACGAGTAAAATCAATTAGAGGGGGATGGGGTCCACACTTTCTCAAATGAAATTATCATATTTATACAACATGAAAAGCATAATGGTATGTAATAAATAATAATTAAAGAATCATAGAGATAAAATAAATAAAATAAATATCATATATAATTATTGGACCATCCTAATGGCTACAATAAGAGGTGGTAAAATAATATTTAACAATCATCGTTTCGTGAGGCAGTATTTTGTCGTCCATAGAAATAGTATGTTTTATATCCATTGGATTGTGGTTTGTGCGATATTAGTTTGAATATTTATCATAAAAAAATATATTATATTGAGGATATAGTTGTTGGTATGTAATTAAATAATATTAAGACTATAGGGAGTGGATAAGGAAAAATAATGGAAATAATTTGAGAGAAGATGTTACCTCAAATCAGGTAACTTCTTTAGATTTGAGCCAAAGGGATGTCTTGAATTGCACTTATACAAGAGAATGTATTCTAGGGTTAAGGGATTTATGATAGGATATTTTTTGGGAATATTTTGGACGAGCCAAGGAGGCTCTAATGGTGTGCGTAAGGTTTAGTAGTGGTGTTCTTTTATAAGAGGGAGGACATGATCTGTAGGAATGTCTTGAATTATAATTTTATTATAAATTATTTATTGATTATAAATGTATCCATATTCATTTAATTAGAAGAAAAGATGAACATATCTTGAAATAAAATCATCCTATATGAATTAGATAGGTTTTGGATATTTTTTAAATCTTATCATTTTTATTTAACACTTTTAACTCTTATCATTTTATCAAGAATTTAACACATTGAGAATAACAATAGTTATTAGGACATTAAAAATATCAAATTAATGAGTAAATAATAAGAGTATAGAATTTTAGTGACTATTCAAAAAAACATTTTTTAATACAAATAAAACATGTAACTATCATCTATAAAATTCTTGGATAACATCAAAATATCCGAATTAAATTTGTTTAAACATTTAAAATATTGTTTATTTGAGTCTTTTATTAATTATGTAATCATTGTATCATCACTGTGTCGTAAATAAATTTATTTATATAATATTTAAAAATTATATATAAAACACAATGATGTATGAAATATTTTTATCTTGATAATTAATATTTATATTCTAATTTATCACTTATATAACCCCATATATAAATTGTTTTACTAAACGATATATGTTATGGTTATATTTTTTTTAACATTAAATTAAAAGTAATTAAATGTCATTTTCACACACAAGTTTCTCCATGGAGTCTTAAAATAGATATGAGGATGACCATGGTCAGAAATATCTCATAAAATAGGGTGTGGTCAAGTGTTATGGAAATTTTATATTATTATAATGTTATATTTTACCCTTATGTTACATATTTACTCTTTAACCATGGTAAATAAAATATTTAATTTTGTTACTATTCATAATGTATAAAAAAAGATAGTTGTTTACAAAAATTGGAATTCTTGATTCCAAATACAGAATCTAATTTATTCAAATTCAAAACACAGAATTTCTAGAAATTAATTTATATTTAATTCCCTTTGTCATACCCAATAACCGTGAAGTTACGAAGTAAAAACTACCAAAATATTGACATGTGTTTATGTCTAATTTCATTATAAAATTACATACAATGAAAAAATTGGATTAAATGATAACAATATAATCTAAATATACTTTAAAACCAATTAAAAAGAAAATTTAATCATATAAATAAATTAGATGAAGAGAAAAGTTTGACTAAAAATGCAGTATTTTTTACTATTCATTAAAAATGAACTTTATCAAAAAAATGCAAGAAATTTACCCAATGTAAATTTTTATGTCTTAAATCTTTATAAAAAGATTGAGTTTTTAAAATGGAACATATAAGAGTGAGAAAACTATATTTAAAAATGGATCTCCAACAAAAGGTATTAAATCTACCTTTCAAAAATATTAGGGTATTTTTGATTAAAATTGGATTCATTCTTATTTTAAGCCTCAAAATTTTATTTGATAAATTTAAAAACATTTAAAAAACATGTCTATTTATAATATAGTGGTTTATTCTTATTTATATAATTTAATGACTATGTGTTAACTACCGTTTCAAATTAAAATATTGTCATATTATTTTTTTGTATAACTCAATGTTGTGAGTAACATAATATTTAAAATAACCCAATTGTTTTGTGTTGAGTACATTATTAAAAAAAGTATCCTCCTAACCATAAAGTTAATATATTATTCATAAATATTAATATATATGATATATTGTTATTCTATAAATACATTGGTCATTATAAAAATGTTAACTGTTTTGGGGGAACCAACAACTCACAAAATTGATTCATATACTATTTCCATAAATCATAGATCTTGTATAGTCTTCATAGATACAAAATCAACAATTTTAACCTCTAATTCACTTCAATTCATTTTAAATTACATATATCATATTTTTATAGTGTTTTTGGATAAATTTATGTATGAATATGCCCTTGTTAATCCTTTATAATACCTATAATATCTCATAGAATTAGAATAAAAAATTCAATATTAATACTAAAAATCAAAGAAATATATATTTATTAAAAAATGTTGACTATTCATGATATTGGTAAAAATGAAATTTAGGGAGTTAAATCAAATACTCAATACATTACACCATTCCACTATATAAAAATTCTTCATAGATAAATCTTCAAACATGACCCAAATAATAAGGAATGATGAAATAAATATTTCAATCACCACAGTTCTAATATTATATAATTATTAAAAAATCATTGGTCTATTAAAAATCCAAATGAAAAAAGACATATAGATAATGATTCCAATAATATCCCATCTTATCCATAGGAGTAACCAACCCAATTTAATGACATGGTATATACCTAATAATATGACGGTAATATAAATATTTTTTTAAAATATAAATATACCAACTATCATTATGAAGCTATTAAACATAAACAATATTTATATTACTTTGAGATTTTATTAACATGTTTGCAATTTGTTTTCATAATTTTTACTATTAATGTTTTTGTTTATGAGGTCTAAAATTGTTTTTATAGATTTCAATAATAATATCTAATGATGAGATAATGGAGGAGGATAATGTTTTAACACCAAATTTAGAAGGATTACATATGTGATATGATTATGTGGGGATCATTAAAATATAAACATCAGGATTAACAACATGAATCAAATTGGGTTTAAAAAAATGTTGGAAGTTAAACAACATGCATGGATGAAGCAGGGATTATGATATCAGAAGGATGATTGAAATTAGTCAATATTCCTATATTTCTACATATTTCTACAATGTGAATGATGTTAAAAAGAGGAGCACAATAATTTATGATATGTTAATGATTTGTTGGTAATATATAGTTCAATCCAATTATCTGTATGTGTATGGTGAATAATGATAGATGTGTAAGTGTTGCAAATATGAGGATACATTTGGTTAAAAGATTAATGTTATGAAACACATAGATAATTCAATAGAATATTGTCTATATGATCGATTCCATTGTATAAGGATCCATATGATTGAGTATTATATGAAAAAATATTATATAAACTATGTTACATGACATCATATAGCTCATTAAAATTTACAATATATGGAAAAGATGAATGAAATTTCATATGCTCCATTTGATGGAAAATGGATAGTTATTCAATATAGAGGGAGAGTGATTGATTATTGAGTCCACATTGTTGAGTTATGTAAATTGTGTGACTGAACAATAATCCATTGGATGGATTCAAATTATAGAAATAATATTATGTGATTGAAATAATTTTCAGTGAAGATGTATGTCATAGTATCCTTAATTTCATATTCTATATGTTGTTTTCAGATGATGTTGGTTGGACCATATAAAGAGATTTGGAAATATAAGGTCAACAATATCATATGAAAAAATTTATATTCATCAATAATTGGATGTATATTATGAGAAATAGTCGAATAGGCTCTGAATTTTTTAGACTGATTAAATTGGTTGATTCAGATCCAATAAAAGGAGTCCAACAGAGTAGATCCTGAAGAAGAGGAAATTAATATTTCCAACAGAAATTATTTTTTTAGAATGAGTTTTAATTTTTATCAAAAATCAACTTAAAATACTTAATAATAATTATTTCATTATCAATGTCCAACATTATTTATCTATGTAAGTTTATTTCTATTTGAAGAAGTTCATTTATACTGATATTAAAGATGTTAAATGATATAGAGTGAGAAATAAATTTTTTAGAAGCATTATGAGTATTTTGGAACAATATTTATGTTTTTAATAATGTTAAAAATGACTGAGTGGATGAAACTATTAGTTTTGGTTGAGAATGAATTCAAATTTGTGTCCTCTCCTTTTTACCAAAGGGAACCAGTTATAAAAAGGGTGATAGTTATGAAAACGTGTTTTGTACAATGTCCATATGCATAAAAAGGTGAAATTATTATGACTTTAGAATGGGTCAGGTTTCTACATAAAGAAAATCATAGTTCAATATTTAGTGAGTTGGATAGAGGTGTAAAGGGAGGTGCCAAAAAAGTAACTTTAAGGGTCATAAGAAAAATATTTATTGGTCACATGTTCAACAGATATTGTATATTGATTAGAGATAGTTCATAGTAGAAGTGTGGTCCTAGTTTCATAAGTAAATGGTACATAATTTAGTGTCTCCCTAGAATGAGGAATATTAAAGGGATTTTAAAATAGTAGACAGTGTATACTAGACAAAGGACTAAGGTGCAATAGTTGGAGGCCTAACTGATAGAGATTTTAGTGAACTATACATACTATACGTGATGATGGAACAAAGAAAATGAGATGGATTTCCATGATGTTTAAATGAAATATAAAATATATATGTGAATTTAATTGAGTTGTTCTAAACATTTTATTTTATATATTGATCAATTTATATAAGAGAACATTATCACTAATGTTAATTAGTATAGTTTAATACCATGATATTAAAAGATTATAATGATATTTATGTCAAATTATATTCACCTAACATTATATTGCATTTCCATGGACGTATGGAAGTTACCTAGGAAATGATGTAGTTTCCTAAAATGAAAGAATAAATTATAAATATTTTCTTCCAATCATAAAATTTATAAAATATAATACAATTTGTGGTTGAGTTTTATAAATTTGAAAAGTATATAAAAATATTAAAATATTCATGGATTAATTTTAAAATGTTAAAATTATGAAATATTATAGCAGATTCCACCGCAATTCAATGGATATTTCTATCCTAAAAACACCCAAGTGAATATCGAGGGTAACCCAAATCTTGGGTAGGTTAATTTTCATACAATACTTAGAGGAATAATAATAGGTATTTTATTTGGTGTAATACTTGTTCTACTAGTGGATAACATTGTATATTATGAATAATTGGTTGTTCCTTAGTGGATGTTAATCATGATAGTGGCTTTAGTGCTAGAACTATGTTTTGATTTTCATAATGCTGAACCAGATCATTCAGATCACATATAACATGGTTCTGAGTTATGTTTTATAACATCGTTAGATTGTTGGTAAATTCATTAGTATTGGAACATATATTATCTAAATAGTGACAATGTGTTAGACTACATTTATAACAATATGACTAATATTTATGTGCTGCTTCTAGGGTATATTAAATATATGTAATTTTGATATTACCAGTCATGGTCAACTAAAATTTTTATGTGGTAATCATGGTTTCATGAGTCAGGTTTCATTGGATGGGTTATATGGATGTGTTCCTCCATTATGTATATGAGAAATAGACTATGTATCTACTCATTTTTCATGGTGATATTTAATTTCGGAATAAAAAATATATTATGTGGTCAGTCAAGGACCACATTTCATGATACATTTTTCATGATCAGTTTCTCATGTGATGAGATAGAATAAAAAGTACTAATTGTGAGAGATTTTGGTAAATGGGTTGAGTTTTGTGAAATTACTAATAAAGTTATTTTTAAAGTATCATACAATCTTTTAATTTGATGAATATATCTTGGGGATAAGAATGCATATGTTTGTGGATGAACAATATTATGATTCACTCATTAGTTGTTAAAATTAAATCAATATTAGTGGGTGTTCACTAGTGGTTGAATGAGGTACGTGACCCATGTAATTAATTTAGTGATATCTAATGAAATAGAGTATTTCCCCATGCCATAGATAGGTATTGGTTGTTATTTTATATTAGTACTCACTATGGATGATCATAGACAATCCAATCCTAATATCAAGCTATCGGTAAGGAGTGGGCCATTGTGATCAAGAATATCATTGTGTAGTGTGGTAAAAGGCTACCTCTATAGTGAGGCATGTGATGTCATTTTTAGAGTTATGAACCTTCATCTTGAAGGATCTTTTGAGTGAGAAACCAATCGTGACGATTAGTTTTTGAATTGGGATACCATTGAGGAATGTATTTTGTTTTATCTAGTATCATTAATGAATGAATTAAAGTTATTTAAATGTAATCCTCATAGGTGGATGATAATTGATTATTGGATCAGGATAATTTTAAATGATTATAGCGTGATTAGGCAAAATTTATTTTTATGATTTTGGTGCAATATATAACATCAATTAATTTTAACATGGAAATGAAATAATCATTGGAACATTGCAGGAGTACATTGATGGATTTTATAGGGTATGTATATAATGAACATAGTATTCCAGTAAGATTATAGTCATTTAAATCGTGTAATTGGATGGAACATCGATGGACGAAGACGTGATTTTTTAGGAGAAGTTTTCCAAATGAGGTTCAGCTTTCATTCTCACATAATCTATAATGTATTGAGATGGAAAGTATATATAGTTAATCATTTAGTTTCTAGAATTTTCATTTATTACAGTATAATGAAATTTTCTTTGAAAATACATTTTTACTGGGGCTATTTATTGGGTGATTAAAATATTACTAATTTAGATAGAAAAACATGACAAGTATGGCATTGGAAAAGGACAAGTTAATTCTCTTGTGTTTAGTTTAATAAGTAGTAAAACATGACATTTTTTCATTAAATCATCAAGATGAATTTCTAGAATTCCATTATAATTGTTGGAAGGAATATTGGTTTAGAATTGTATTATAGATTAGTCCAATAGTGGGAAGACCTATGGGTAACATTGATAATTTGATGAAGATCCCTTTGTGTCTTGAGTTGGATAATATTTAGAAAGATTTATCATATTGATTAAATATAAAATACTATAAATGGATCACAGTTTAGTTTTTTGAGAGAAATATGATGTATTTCCATTAGAAGTGAACTCAGGAACATTTTAGGTAGAACATTTTCAAATGAACTAGATGTGATGATTAAGGTAATAAAATTTTGATAATATTTCCCTGAGAAAATATAAAGGAATATAAATTATATTGTATAGATTTCGTAATACCATGTTCCCATACATTAATTGAAATTCATGATCAATTCAACCTTTCTAGTTAGTTTAGTGGGTGAATTTTTATTCAGTAATCTATAAGAGAATAAAGTATTAGAGTTACGTAATAGGATTATTTTATTTTTAAAATAAGGGACAATTTTTGAAAAGGATGTTTTAAAGAGTATTTATGGTAGCCTTGAGTGGATAGGTTAAATGGTGGCTAAATTTAGGAGCCACTGGATAGCTTCTAGCTAGCCATTTGACATAAATGGGAAAAAAATTATTTAACCTCTAGATTTTAGAGATGATAGTCTTCATGTACACTATTATTTGGTTGTTCGAGCCTAGCCACCCATGCTCCCTCCCCTAGATTATTCCCAATTTTTTGTAATTCTTAAATCATCATCATAGATTTCCATATTATATGTTGTACTGTAGTGATATTTTCTCCTCCACTCAACCTCTCATTAAATTTTTTTTATTCTACATGGCTAGGGATTATAAGTATTTAAAATAGTTTATGGTTGAATTTTCATGAGATATGTTTGGGATTCCATGATGTTTAAAAAGAGGGTGGGTTTGTATGGCGTCTTCATATTGTTTCTATAAGGCCCGGGCCTTAAACATCTCTTAATATTGAATTAAATGAATAATTCACATTGAGGATCTTTTCAAGTTTAGGGTTTTAGAGAATTAGGACATAACTGTTACATCTCAAAAGGTTTCGAAGTAGACACTTCTACTAAGATTCCATAGAATAAAAAAACTCTTAAAAAGGAACATGTCTAGTTCCATGTTTAATATAGCATGAATTTCCCTTGATCCCATCCTTGACCCTATTCAACATTATGTCCTGTGAAAAACATTTCAAAAAAAACATGGGGTGAGCATAAATATCTCAGTAATGGATACACAAAGAATGAAAACTGTTAGTTTTTCAAACATCAAGTAAACCATGTATACTTTATCAAAGTAATACCTTCACCTTCATGAAGTATTAAAAACTCTTCACTGAATAAAATATCATTACCTACCCTTTTGTAAACAAACGATTACCATAAAACCCATATAAATAACACATAACATATAAAGGTAACGTGGGACATAAACATACTTAAGTGGAATAACCATACAGTAAACTTCCACACAAATCACTTAATAGAATTTCCATACTGCCAACTTCCATACATACATAATGGAATAGCCATACAGTCGACTTCCATACCCAATGCATTGGTGGTTTTTACATAACCACCCGTCCTGGTATTTATAGAACCACCCATCATATAGTTTATCACGTAACCACCCATCAATTGTCCAAGTACCATTATAAAATCATAAGACATAAAACAAATATAATTGAAAGAAAAAATTTCCACACTTTGATCACAATATATCACATAAATATATTGACATAACAAATCCATTATAAAAACCATTTTCAATACCAAAATAAAAGAAAATAAAAAAATGGTATTTATTTTTCATTAAAAGTTAATGGCTGTAGAGGAATCTGAATCTCAAATAATGGTCACGGCGGTGGAGAAGTCGTTGTCGCCGCATACGTACAAAAAAAACATTACCTTTTTTTGTTTAGTAAAATGCTTCATATAAAAATATTCCTTTTGAATAAACGTAAAAGTCAAAGGGTTTTATAAACCGTATAAAATAAATTTGTGTATAAAAGGAAGAATTCCTCAATGGAAGGTGATTGAGACGAAGTCTGTTACCTCAGGTCCGACTTGACTCGATCGTTCTTTAACGTCCTGAATAATAAACATGAGTTAATTTATATTTTCTTAAGAACCTTTTTCAACTTCATTATTCCTTTTAAATCACTTATTGCCTTGTTATAAACATTATGTAATCATTTAAGTTAATAATGTTTCTTTTGTCGATATTTGGTCCTTAAGTCGAAAGTGGACTTCTTACAATTACATGATTTTCTTGTGGTCAAAGGTTCATTATATCCAGAATGACATTCCTGATTTGGATATCATATATATCATATATATCTAGAATATACATGTATTTATAATATCACATAATCATTTAGAGTTATGAAATGAAATGCACCGTTCATGGAGACGGTAAGCCGTACGTAAGCATGAACGCTACCTTCATTTCTATGTCATATTAATGGAATTAAAACTAAATGAGAGGTATGTAAATTTTAATTCCAGAATTATATTAATCATTTAGATGTAACATACATCATATATAACCATTATATATATGTACTTATAATAGTACATTTCATTTGGGGATAATAAATGAAATGCACCGTTCATGGAGACGGTAAGCCGTACGTACGCATGAACGATACTTTTATTTCTATCTCATATTTTAATGGAAAGAAATAATAATGATATAGAGGTATATTATAATTCCAGTATAACATAATATATAATAACTTTAAATCCATCCTTTTTTACATCCCACATATGGCATTAACGAATCACATCACTTTGAGGGGGTGGTAGTCCACACTTCCTAAAATGAAATTATTGTGTTTACCCACAATGGAAACCATAAAGGTATTCCCAAAATGAAAAATACAGAAGCTTAAGGATATCATAAAGATATTATATATCATATATAAATATAGTTTCATCTTAATGTCCACCCTGAAGGTGTTAAAAAAATGTTGAACAATCATCATTTTGGGAGGCAGAAATTCACCATCCACGAAAATAGAATGTTTTTTAACCATTAAGTGTAGGTGTGTGTGAGTGTATCTCAAAAGCTTCATATAAAAACATCCTAGTATATTTAATATACTGTATTTTTCCAAAAGAAATGAATAAAAATAGTTTAGGGGGTTGGAGAAGCAAAATTAAACAAAAGGACTCAAGTGAAGACATTACCTTAAAATCTAGTAACTTCCTTTGGTTTGAGCTCAAAGGCTACCTTGGGAAGACTTCTGCCCAAACTGAGGCTCCAAGTAGTAATAGAGGGATGTGTAGAGACAAAATGATCAGATCTTGAAAGAAAAAATGGCTTGAGAGGTGTGGGTAAGGTGGTAGAGGTGGGGGCCTTTTATAAGAAGAGAGGAGGGGAACTCTTGGAAAGTAAGGAAATGATACATTATTTTAGAATGAGTTTCAGATTTCAATGGTCCCACATTGATGTAATTCTAGGTTAATGTGATAAGGGTTCTAAATACACCCATAAAATAGGATTCGGAAATGTGTAGGTCTTAGATTCTAAATTATCTTTCCCTTTTATTTAAATCGTTCAATAATTAGGTAATCGATGCATCATCATGGTGTCATAAATAATTTAATCTATTTAATGACGAAAAAATATTAAAAAAATAATATGATGTAGGAAATCTTTTTAGATTTTAAATGAATATTTATAGTCAAAACTATGACTTGTATAACCCCATGTAAAAAAATTGGTTTAGTAAAACATCTCATGTTGGTGTCATTTTTACTTTAACTTTAAATAAAAGGCATAAATGACATTATCATATCCAAGTGGCTCCATGGGGTACCAAAAATCAACACATGGGTTGTCTTGGTCGTCCCTAACTCATCCAATAGGGTTATGAAAAGTTTCAAGATATTTTCATTTTATTATAATATCATTTTTACCTTAAATTACACTAATTACCTTTAATTGCGATTAATAAAACATAAAAGTTACCATTCACCAAAAAATTATTTTAATCTCATTGAAAAACATTTTACATCTTAATGACAACCATGTATGTCAGATTTTTGAAAATAAAATCACAGAAGTGAGAAAGTTTCATTTAAACAAAAAATCAGTTTCTTTAACTACCACTTAGTGGTTTCACTATTCTTCAAAAAATGAAGTTTTTCAAAAAAATACCAAAACGTCACCCTAAGCTATATTTAATATTCTAAATTTGGAAATGATGACTATTTTACAAAATTTAAATCATATAATTCACATTAATTAATTTAATAATTAATTCCCACTGTCATGACAAATAGCGTGTTTATTTGAAACAACAAGCATCAAAAGATTGACACTAGTTTAAGTCCAATTTCAAAGTGAAATTGATTCCAACGACCACTATTAGATTTAATGGTAAAAATATATTGTAATTTCACTTTAAAACCAATTCAAAAGATAATATAATCATATAAATAAATTCTATTAAAAATAGGTTTTGAATTAAAATACAACATTTTACACTATTCATTAAAAAATGAACTTTATCAGAATAATACCAAAAATTTACACAAAATAAATTTTGATGTCCTGATTCTAAAGAGGAGTTTAATTTGGTCCAATAGAATTTATAAGAGTGAAAAAAACTATATTTAATGACGGTTCTCCATCAAAAGGCGATAAGTGAACCTTTAGTGAAAAGTAGGGCATATACGCCTAAAATTGAATTCATTCCATATTTTAAGACTTTATCTTTTATTAGATAAAAGTAAAAACATTTGAAAACATATATAATCATATTTTAGTTGTTTCTATCCATTCCCGCCAATAAAACGGATATGTGTTAACTACATTTTAAAATAATATTATTTCATTACTAGTGTGCAAGGTTAGATTTCAAAGAAAATATTTGTTGCGTATCGAGTACGCTATCGAACATAGCAACCCCTTTAAAGTAAAATTAATATTTAATTCGTAAATATTAATAAATATGAAAATATATTATTCTTTATTTACCTGGGATGTTACATCCTTCCCCCATTTTGGGAATTGCATCCTCACAATTTTATTCACTTATCAAAATAAGTGGTGGTATTTATTTCTCATAGCATTTTCAGATTCCCATGTTGCATCTTCAACTATATGGTTTTTCCACAAAACCTTTACTTGGTGAATTACATTATTTCTCAATTCTTTCTCTCTTCGGTCAAGAATATGGACTGGTTGTTCTTCATAAGAGAGATTCTCTTCCAACTGAACTACCTCTGGGCACAAAACATGAGATGGATCTGGCATATTTTTCCTCAACATCGAAACACGAAAAACATTGTGTACCTGATATAAACTTGGAGGTAAAGCAACTTGGTAAGAAACTAATCCAACTTTATCTAGAATTTCATATGGTCTAATGAACCTTGGACACAGATTTCCTTTTTTACCATATCTCATCACACTTTTCCATGGATAATCCTTGAGAAAAACATGATCACCTACCTCGAAAGATAGATCCTTCCTCTGGTTTTCCGCATAACTCTTCTACCTGCTCTGATCTGTTCTCATGTGTTTTTGAATCAAATGAACTATATCTGCCATCTCTTCTACCAATTATGGTCCCATCAGCTTCCTTTCACCCACATCATCCCAAAATTCTAGAGTTCGACACCGCTTCCCATATAATGCCTCAAATGGTGCCATATGTATACTGGAATGAAAACTGTTATTATAAGAAAACTCAACCAAAGAAAGATGTTGGTCCCAACTTCCCTGATAATCCATCGAACAAGCTCGTAGCATATCCTCCAAGGTCTGAATTGTTCGTTCTGACTACCCATCTGATTGAGGATGAAAACTATACTAAAATTTAATTCAGTACCCAATGACTTCATGAAGGCCTTTCCAAAAGTTTGATGTAAACATGGGATCACGATCAGACACAATGGAGAGAGGAACTCCATGTAACCAGAATATCTATTTAAGATACAAAGGGGAAAGTTGATCTAGTGAAAAAGTATCTCGTATAGCAAGGAAACGAGCAGATTTAGTCAAGCAATCAACAATAACCCAGATTGCATTATTACCTTGATATGTCCTCAGTAATCCCACAACAAAGTCCATGGATATGTCTTCCCATTTCCACTATGGCACTGGTAAGGGATGAAGCATCCCTTTCGGTAACTGCCACTCTGCTTTAACCTACGGACAAGTCAAACACTTCACAGTAAAATCAGAAATATCCCTTTTCATTCCATCCAACCAGTAATACTCCCATAGATCTCTGTACATCTTAATACTGCTAGGATTAATTGAAAATGGGGAACTATGAGCCTCACATAACAACTCATTCTTCAATTGTGAATCATAAGGCACCCATAATCTCTTCCAAATCCTCAAAACACAATCATTGTCAATGTTGAATTCATGCAACTTAACTTTCTGAACCAGCTCTACCTATTTCTGCAACTCACTGTCTTGCTTCTGTACTTGCTTGATTCTATCGGATAGAGAAGATCTCACTGATACCTGAAACAAATTAGAAGAAAATCAGGCACCAAAAAATACTATGACAAAGTTCATCAAATCAAAAAACAAAGGATCTTGTTCCAAATGTAGCATGGTTAATGAAGAATTACTTTTTCGAATCAAAGCATCGGCCATTTTATTTTCTTTTCTCGGATGGTAATGAATTGTACAATCATAATCCACGATTAATTCCATCCATATCCTCTATCTCATGTTCAATTATTTCTGATTGAATATATACTTTAAACTTTTCTGATCAGTATATATTTCACACTTTACTCCATACAAATGATGCCTCCAAATTTTTAAAGAAAAAACAACAGCAGCTAATTCCAAATCATGTGTAGGGTAATTTACCTAATGAGTTTTCAACTGACGTGAAGCATAAGTAATTACCTGATCATTCTTGAATAAGGACACAACAAAGTCCCTTCAATGAAGCATCACTATATATATCAAACTCACCATTCCTGGAAGGAAGTGCCAAAACTGGATAATTCACCAATCTTCCTTTCAACTACTGAAAACAATCATCACATTCCTTTGTCCAGATAAACTTAACACCATTCTGAGTTAGATTAGTAATTGGACCAGATAACCATGAAAAATTTTCAAAAAACCTTCGATAGTAACCTGCCAAATAAAGAAAACTGCGGATCTTGGTTACATTTGTTGGTTTTGGCCATTCTTCAACAACTTTTGTTTTAGCAGGATCAACTGTTATGCCATCTTTTGAAACAATGTGCCCCAAGAAAGAAATTTCTTGTAACTAAAACTCACACTTTCTGAATTTTCTATATAGTTTCTTTTCTTTTAAGGTTTGCAAGATAACCCTTAAATGACTTTCATGCTCCTATTTACTTTAAGAAAACACCAAAATATCATCGATGAAAACAACCACAAACCTATCCAGGAACTCATGGAAAATTATATTCATAAGGTCCATGAATACAGGAGGTTCATTGTTTAACCTAAAAGGCATAACTAGAAATTCATAATGGCCATATCTAGTACGGAACACAGTCTTCAGAATGTCTGTTTCTTTTACTCTCAACTGATGGTACACCGACCTCAAGTCAATCTTCGAAAAATACTAATCTCCCTGGAGATGATCAAACAAATCATCTATATGAGACAAAGGATACATGTTCTTAACAATAATATTATTCAAGGCTCTATAATCAATGCAATGTCTCATTGATAAATCTTTCTTTTTTAACAAACAAGACAGGAGCACCCCATGGTGATGTGCTAGGTCAAATGCAACCTTTATCTAATAACTCCTGCAATTGCTTCTTTAACTCTAAAAGTTCAACATGAGACATTCAATAAGGGGGTTGTGAAATTGGATTAGAATCCGGAACTAAGTCAACAGTAAATTCAACTTCCCAATCATGAATAATACCAGGAAACTCATCAGGAAAAACCATCAAGATACTCATTTACCACTAGCACATCATTAATCTGAATAGTTCCTTTATTTTCAACAATATGGGCAAGGTGACATTCATTTGATTTTTTTACTATTTTCTCAACTTCCTGATATGTTATCAAAATCAAATGTTCATTCCTATACACAAACTGAAAATCTTTCTGAATAGAAACCATTTTAGCTCTGCAGTCAATTCATAGCATGATAAACAGAAAGCCAATCCATGCCCAAAATAACATCAAACTCTAGTAGAGGCAAAAAAATAAGGTTTGCTGGTATATTCTATCCACACACAAGGATAGAAAGGTTCTTATAATTCCTTTTTGTCTCAACATTCCCTCCAGGTGTTTTTACCATAAGTTCAGGGTTCATATCTTGAGATGGAATTTCCAATTTACTAGAAAACTTCTCAGAAATGAAAGAATGTGTAGACCCTGAATCAAACAACACATTGGCATAATCTCAACAAACAAACAGTGTACCTGATACTACTTCATTCGATGGCCCAACATCTACTGAAGTTGTTGCAAAGGATTTCACCAACCCTTTATGCTTGTAGCCTGGCTACTTTCCCCCAGTCGAGTTCTTTGTTAGACACTCATTTGCATAATGACCCATTTCATTATACTTAAAACATCTTACTACTGGCTTTTCATTGCCTACTAGATCATCTTCCTTATAGTTACGAGCAATATGACCAGACTTACCACACCAAAAGAACTTACCAGAATTGGATAAACATTCTCCAGGATGCATTTTACCACACTTCTCACAGGATGGATATTTGGTTTTCTTACCTCCATTCTTCTTTGATGAATTCTTTGACTTTGCCTGCCAACTGGACCTCTTATTCTGTTGTTTTTCATAGAAAACATGATCATCGTCAAACTCCATTTCCACCTTCTCCACACATCCAACACGTTTTACATAACTTTTAAACTCATGAGAAGCTAAAGCCCTTCGATACTTTGGCTTTAACCCTAAGTAAAAACTGTTTATTTTACTATCAAGATTTTGTATGATGTTTGGAGCATACCTTTCCAATTGAGTGAAATTTGCTTCATAAGCAGCCACTGAGTCTTCCTCTTGCCTCAATTCCACGAATTTCTTTTCCATCCTAAGTCGAACAGCCTTAGGAAAATACTTCTCATGAAACATAACTTTGAATTATTCCCAGTGAAGATCCTCAATCTCATCACTATCCCTGATATTTTTTACCATCGACCTCCACTGATCAGCTTCACCTTCAAAATGGTAAATATCAAGACTAAGATTTTGATGTTCTGAATACCCCATGACATCAAAAATCTTCTCTAGTGCTTTAATCCACCCTTCAGCTTGCACGGGGTCAGATGATCCTCTGAATGATGGGGGATGTTGCCTCAGGAAATTTTCCACCACTGACATGTTCCACTGTGGTTGATCTGGATGATCTCGTGCATGGATACCACCACAATTTATAGCCTAATTCAACTGTTCCATCACTGCAACAAACTATTCAGTTCCGATTCCGACCATCTCAGGTTGCTAATTTGGAAGGTTGTCTTCCTCTTGATGTCATCCCAACATAGCTTCTTTGTTTCCTCTGCGGAAAACCATTCTGAACACAGAAATATCTTAGGTGAAGCAACATGGTAATCTGTAAATGCTATATCATTTCAATCATACCATAAATTAACTTATAATTTTACACTTTTCTAACTCCTAAAGTTGTCTAAACCGACCTATGATACCAAATATAAGGCTCCGGCCTTAAACATCTATTAATATTGAATTAAATGAATAATTCACATTGAGGATATTTTCAGGTTATGAGTTTTAGAGAATTAGGACATAACTATTACATCTCAAAAGGTTACAAAGTAGACTCTTCTACTAAGTTTCCATAGAATAAAAAAACTCTTAAAAAGAAACATGCCTAGTCCCATGTTTTATATAGCATGACTTTCCCTTGATCCCATCATTGACCCTATTCCACATTTTGTCCTATGAAAAAAATTTCAAAAAAAACTTGGGGTGAGCATAAAAAGTTTAGTAAGGGATACACAAAGAATGAAAATTGTTATTTTTTCAAACATCATGTAAACCATGTATATTTTATCAAAGTAATACCTTCACCTTCATGAAGTAGTAAAAACTCTTCACTGAATAAAATATCATTGCTTACCCTTTTGTAAACAATGGATTACCATAAAACCCATATAAAGAAAACATAACATATAAAGGTAACTTGGGATATAAACATACTTAAGTAGAATAACAATATGGTCGACTTCCACACATATCACTTAATGGAATAGCCATACGGACAACTTCCATACATACTTAATGGAATAGCCATACGGCCGACTTCCATACCCAATGCATTAGAGGTTATAACGTAACCACCCGTCCTGGTATTCACGGAACCACCCGTCATATGGTTTATCATGTAACCACTCGTCAAATGTCTATGTACCATTATAAAATCATAAGACATAAAACAAATATAATGGAAAGAAAACATTTCCACACTTTGATCACAATATATCACTTAAATATATTGACATAACAAATCCATTATAAAAACAATTTTTAATACCAAAATAAAAGAAAATAAAAACATGGTATTTATTTTTCATTATAATGTAATGGCTTGTAGACGAAGCCGAATCTCAAATAATGGTCACGGTGGAGGAGAAGTCATTGTCGCCACATACGTACGACAAAAACATTACCTTTTGTCATTTAGTAAAATGCTTCATATAAAAATATAACTTTTGAATAAATGTAAAAGTAAAATGGGTTTATACACTGTATAAAAGAAATTTGTGTATAAAATGAAAAATGCCAAAATGAATGGTGATTGAGAGGAAGTCCCTTACCTCGCGTCTGACTTGACTCGATTATTCTTTAACGTCCTGAATAATAAATGTGAGATAATTTCTATTTGCTTAAGAACCGTTTTCAAGTTCATTATTCCTTTAATATCAAATATTTCCATGTCATAAACACTATGTAATCATTTATGTTAACAATGTTTGTTTTGTCGATATTTGGTCCTTAAGTCGAAAGTGGACTTCTTACAATTACATGTTGTTCGTGTGGTTAAAGGTTCATTATATCCAAAATGACATTCTTGATTTGGATATCATATATATAATATATATCTAGAATATACATGTATTTATAATATCACATAATCATTTATAGGTAATAAATGAAATACACCGTTCATGGAGACGGTAAGCAGTTCGTACCCATAAACTCAACCTTCATTTCTATGTCATATTAATGGAATTAAAACTAAATTAGAGGTGTGTATATTTTAATTCGAGAATTATATTTATCATTTATATGTATCATACGTCATATATATCCATTATATATATGTACTTATAATAGTACATTACATTTGGGGATAAGACATGAAATGCACAGTTCATGGAGACGGTAAGCCGTACGTACGCATGAATGCTACATTCATTTATATCTCATATTTTAATGGAAATAAATAATAATTATATAGAGGTATATTATAATTCGAGTATAAAATCATATATAATAACTTTAAATCTATCCTTTTTACATCCCACATATGGCATTAACCAATCACATCAATTTGAGGGGGCGGTAGTCCGCACGTCCTAAGATGAAATTATCGTGTTTACCTATAATGGAATCCATAACGGTATGCCCAAAATGAAAATACAGAAGCTTAAGGAAACCATAAAAATATTATACATCATATATAATTATTGTGTCATCTTAATGGCCACCTGAAGTTGTTAAAAAAATGTTGAACAATCATCGTTTCGGGAGGCCGAAATTCTCCATCCACGGAAACAGTATGTTCTTTAACTATTAGATGTACGTGTGTGTGAGTCTAGCTCGAATCATTCTTATAAAAACATCCTAGTATATTTAAGATACTTTGGTTGTTACAAAATAAATGAATAAAAAGAGTTTAGGGGGTTGGAGAAGCAAAATAAAACAAAACGACTCAAGTGAAGACATTACCTTAAAATCGGGTTACTCCCTTTGGTTTGAGATCAAAGGATTGAGAAGACTTCTGCCCAAAGTGAGGCTTCAAGGATTAAGAGAGGGATGTGCAGAGACAAAATGATCAAATATTTTCCAGTCCAAAGGCTTGAGAGGTGTGGGTAAGGTGGTAGAGGTGGGGGCCTTTTATAAGAGGAGAGGAGGGGCACTCTTGGAAAGTAAGGTAACGTTACATTATTTTAGAATGAGTTTCGTATTTTAATGGTCCCCAATTGATTTAATTTGAGGTTATGGTGATAAGGGTTCGAAATACACCCATACAATAGGTTTTGGACATGTGAATGGCTTAGATTGTACATTATCGTTCCATTTTATTTAAATCGTTAAATAACGAGGTAATCGCTGCATCATCATGGTGTCATAAATAATTTAATTTATTTTATGTCTAAAAATTATAAACAAAATACTATGATGTAGGAATTATTTTTAGCTTTCCAATAAAAATTTATATTAAGAAATATGACTTGTATAACCCCATGTAAAAATTGGTTTATTAAAACGTCTCATGTTTGTGTCATTTTTACTTTAACTTTAAATAAAAGGCATAAATGTCATTATCATACACAAGTGGCTCCATGGGGTACACAAAATCGGCACATGGGTTGTCTTGGTCATCAATAACTCATCCAATAGGGTTAGGACAAGTGTTAAGATATTTTCATTTTATTGTAATATCAATTTTACCTTAAATTACACTAATTACCATTAATTGTGATTAATAAAACATAAAAGATTCCATTCACCAAAAATTATTTTAATCTAATTGAACAAAATTTTACTTCTTAATGACAACCATGTTTGTTGGATTTTTGAAAATAAAATCACATAAGTGATAAAGTTTCATTTAAATGAACAATTAGTTTCTTTAACTACCACTTAGTGGTTTCACTATTCATCAAAAATTGAAGTTTTTCATAAATATACCAAAACTTCACCCTAAGCTATATTTGATATTCTGAATTCAGAAATGATTGATATTTTACATAATTAATATCATATAAGTCACATTAATTAATTTAATAATTAATTCCCACTTTCATGACAAATAGCGTGTTTTTATGAAACAATAAGTATCAAAAGATTGACAATAATTTAAGTCGAATTTCAAAGTGAAATTGATTCCCACGACCACTATTAGATTTAATGGTAAAATTATATTCTAATTTTACTTTAAAACCAATTCAATTGATAATATAATCATATTAATAAATTAGATTAAAAAGAGGTTTTGAATTAAAATACAACTTTTTACACTATTCATTAAAAATTGAACTTTATCCGAAAAATACCAATAATTTACACAAAGTAAATTTTGATGTCCCGATTCTAAAGAAGAGTTTAATTTGGTCAAATAGAATTTATAAGAGTGAACAAAAGTTTATTTAATGACGGTTCTCCATCAAAAGGCGATAAGTGAACCTTTAGTGAAAACTAGGGCATATACGCCTAAAATTGAATTATTTCTGTAATTTAAGCCTTTATCTTTTATTAGATAAAAGTAAATACATTTAAAAAACATATATAATCATATTTTATTTATTTCTATCCATTCCTGCCAATACAACGGCTTTGTGTTAACTACGATTTAAAATAATATTATTTTATTACTAGTGTGCAAGTTATGATTTCAAAGAAACACTTTGTTGCGTATCGGGTACGCTATCAAACATAGCAACCCCTTTAAAGTAAAATGAATATTTAATTCATAAATATTAATAAATATGAAAATGTATTATTCTTTATTTACCTGGGATGGTACAGTTTCATAGTGATATACTGCATATATTTATATCTACTAATTAATATATATTTATTTGATAAATTTAAATTAAATTTTAATATTTAATAATGATGGTTTATATTAATTTTAACTATTATGGTATCTAGATAATGGGATAGACCTACCACTAGTTCCTAGTATGGGTTCTATGTGTAGAAGCCACTCAGCCGGTGATTCAAAAAATATTCTCAAGAGAATAATTATTATTTGAACTCTAAATCGTTAAATTAGTTAGGTTTCATATCTAATTGGAAAATTGTAAATTCTATATATTAATATCAATGATTAGGTGTTGGAACCATCATGTATTTAGGGTTGAAAAGACGTTATATGTGTGGGAGGAAGGGGAAGTACATTGCAAAAAATGAGGTAAACAATGAATAATGTATGTTTTCCTTGGTCTAAATCCTGCTGTTTTTTGTATGTTATTACAAAGGATGTGACGTGTAACCACATCCCAAATGGTATTGTTCAATTTAAAATAATGTTATGATGTATTATTAAAATTAAAATAATTTAAATTTAAATATCATTCTCTAAATTAACTGGTCATGTGAAAATAAACATTGGCATATGTGTACTCGCTTGTAGGACTCATCAACCAATGGGTGAGTACTTGAATATTTCATTGTATAAATATAATATTAGAACCCAAAAATGGGTGTTATAAAGTTGATTATCACTTGTTTTACCTCATCTAGGATATCATTGATATCTCTTAGGAGAGGTGTAGTGAGTTTGATGGAGTTTTCTACACATGTTCCTTATATGTCCCTACAGATACATTAGACCACATATGCTTATTTAATAAAACCATTCCCCTTTAGGTATGTTTATTTGGTGGATATAATATGATCCTGATGAGTGGGATGAGTAGGTAGAAAACACTTAATAACCCATGAGACCAAATTGATATTGATGATCCATATATGGTTTTTCTGTTTTGATGTGCCATGGGTGACTGTGATTGGTGTATAGATGACTGATAAATCGTGAGATGGTTTCATGAGACATTTATTGATGGTTATAGGTTTCCCAATTAAACACATAAATTAATTGTGTGAGTAAAAGATGTGTAAAATATTTAAGTGTTTAGGAATATTGAAAACACTGATTTATATTTTATTTTTCATTAGATATAGTATACACACTATGAGAGGCTTATCGATGTGTGTGAAAATTGAAGTATAGGATGTATTTTATTTATGTACAGAAATTTGAAATATAAATGTCTTCAGTTGGTACTTATAAAATTACCTTGTGGGAGGTCTGTGAGACTTATGGTTGAAAACAATCCCTTAGGGGATTTTTGTGTTACTTCTGTCTGAAAAACTCATGTTTGGGGGATATGTGTCACTTTTGTGATTATTCAACAGATGAGAATAATCATTACAGTGAGATACATTATAAAAAATGATATTATTGGGATATGTAATTTTTTTATACATGTTAGTAAATACATCATGACGTGATTAGAGAAACACTACCCTTGTAAAATATAGTTATGATTTCATAGAGAAATAAACATTAGTATAAACATTAGTTTTTGGTTATAGGTAATTATATAATTCCCTATGATGTGATAGTGGATAGAAAACTCAATATTATTTGATCTAATATATTCTAGAATTTATTTTATGTAGCAATTTTTATTGGTTTTTTAATTATTAGCTTATGATTAATTATGGTTTTCGGCTGAGCATGACCCATAAAAATGTTACTACATTGCAGTTACAGTAGTATCATATGATAATGGTGACTTACTGAGTCCTATAATCACCACCATTTAAACCAATAATGTATTTTGATACTGGATTAGACCATCATATATATTCTTGTATTTTATGTGTTTAGGATCGATATTAAATGGTCGAGATGGAGTTACTCTTTTTTTATTCAATCATTGTGATGAGGTGATAATAAATAACATTTGTGGAGACTCCTATATTTTTATGAAATTCATTATTTATTTTCATTTTTCTATTTTTATATGTGATCATCCTTGGGGGTGATCGATATATAACCCTTAGGTGGCATTAATTTTTTTATATTAAGTTCCATTTATTTAACATGCATGAAATCATTGATGAGTATAAGGTTTACGTAATTTTCTATGCACTCTGATATAAGTAGTATATTCTCCATGTTGGATCAATTTAAACTATTACTGATGGTTTTGAATGATTGGAATGTGAGGAGGCATGCCTGAGTTCATTTTCCAAATATTTTATATTACTAATCATAAATAGATAGGTTATTTAATTATGAAGAATATAAATATCATTATAAAATAATGATCATAGCCATATATGTTATACCATGATGAATTTATTTTCTATTACCTCAAAGGTCATTTTTCAAACATTACAATTAAACCACATCAATAGAACCACCATAAGAAATATTCAATATGAATCATTTGGTGATTTATAAATAAATCCTTAATTATATATCCAACCATGTAAAAAAGATATTTCATAATCTATTTATACCCATAGAATAATTCTCCTATTATTCATTTATGAATGTTTATTTAGAAACTAATTCATTTATCAACCACACATATAATCATATCCAGACCCATAAGTCACATGATGTGGCACATTATATATAACAATGGAAAAATAAAATATAAACCTAAAAAGTACTAGAAAGATTTATACATTGAATATCCTAAAAGAATTATTCTATAATCTAAAAAAGTATTGAAAATAGAGAAAAATAAATTAAATTGCAACATTAGTTGAAACTAGTAAAATATTGACATAATAATATATACAAAACAATTGAAATATTTACTTAACAATGATCAAAACCTATGATTAATGACTCATTGAAATGATTGATAATATTTAAGATTATACATGGTGGATATCAAGGATTTATAGGGAGGGAAAGATAGAGTAGACCACACTCACTAATTACATAGTAGTCAAATATTTTATAACAATTTTTTTTCAATTAAGTAAAAATAAATTAACTAAAAATAATATCAATTATGATATATCCTATATCAATATTGAACACTAACCCATAAATAACTAATCCAATATTGACTATCATTCCATGGGATATATTACAACCTAACCCTATACATTATAGTGAAATTATCACCCACCAAACACCATTCATTTCACAACCAAATAAATCTATTCAAGTTCTCCCCTAAATTTGGATTATGGAAAAACCACATGGGTTAATGTAAAACCAACACAATCCATATAAATTTAAACATAAAAATATATTCACCCAAATTGATAAACATATGAAACAAAATTCAATAGTTCGTTTCCAGTGTCTATGATAAGATCTAATGGAGACACACGATTTTAATATTCTAATTCAAAATATTTCCCATATTACCCATCAATTATGGCATTATTTTTAATAAATTAAAGAATATCATCCATGTACATGTGATGAAGCATCAAAAATAAACTACTGTCCTATTTTGTCCGCAAAAAAATATACAGAATCGTAGTTAGAGATTATTTCACTAAATATTTACATGAATTGACTATCTCAAATACCAACAATAATATAGATAATGTAAAATATTGTTGTTCCCATAATGGTTGATAGGGTGATTAAATTATACCTGGTGAGTATTTATTAATATATATATATTAAAATTTAATGATTTTATTAGTTAAATACATTATGTTTATATATAGAATGTTATTTATGTATTTTATGATTTTATATAGGATAAAACTGATTTATTGATATTTTTATATGTTTTTGTTACTTTAAGAAATTAGTTAATTTTGTAGATGAATCCTTGAAAATATAAATCATTAATAATAAATAATTAAACTATCATAGTTGAAATAAAATTGTATAATAAAATAATATTAAAATTTACTTATCATGGGTTATTAATGTAATTATGTAAATTTTTTAAATCAGTTATTATCTACTTATATTTTATCGTTGTAGGATATGATATGGTTATTATTTTTATAATGTCCGTTTAGAGTAGTTAATGATGGGATTTGGTTTAATGAACCTATGACACATGTCTGTAATAATTAAAATTTTATTTTATAAGATAATTTATATTTTTTTAAGTGATAATTAATTTTAATGTCCTTATTTTCATTTGATATTGGTGTTTTTATTTATATTTATTCATTGGAAGTATAGAGAATTAATCACCTTCAAATTGGAAAATATTATCCGAATTAATTCTATAGGGAGATAGAGAAAATGATAATATATACTTTAATTAATGAAGTATAATAATATATACAAATTATAGATATGGATTATTGTGTGTATAAATATTATTCCTTTGCCTATAAACTATTTTTTTGTTCTAATTGTATCCTTTGTTACTCATTTTAATCATTTTCATTACAATGGTGATTTTATTATTTGATAAAATCTGTTTTTATATATTTATATTTTTCACTCAAATATAGAATTTTATTTAAAATAAAAAATAGAAAGGGGAATTTTTATAATCATTATAATAATTATTCAATTATTTTTTATATTCATGTGATGATGTAAATATGAATTACTTTTTTAAATTAAATGAAATCCCATATTAAAAATATTTATTTAAGAATAATGATTCATATGGTAATAATTTTATAAAGGTCATAATATGTATTTTATTTTCTCATTTTTTTGGAGATATATTGTGATATCATTGTGAGGTTGTTAAGATAGTAACCAAATTATTTTTTGCTCTAGTAAACATTTAGTTTTCTTTAATGTATTCTCATATTTAAAATTAGAAATATGTTCTGATTTTGTCATAATTATTGGTTTTATTTATATTAATTTACTCTATTTAATTCTTTTTTTTTCTATTTTTCCCATTTTTTTGCTTATTTTGAGTATTAAATAATTGAATGTTATAATGTATGTTTTAATATGTAATTTTTTTTATATTTATAACATTTCACATATGAGTCTCACATATTTTGTTTTTGTTTTTATATTATTAAAATATACATAGTGGTAAATTTTATATAAAGTAATGAATGTAACTCATTAACCACATTTTAGTCATTTGATGATTTAAGGTAATTAATTGGAGATTTTTTTTTATATTATGTACAATCATGATATATTTTATGGGTATTCTACATATAGTTTCAATGTGGGTTTGGGAGTGTTATCTCTAAGAAAATTTAGTGATTGTTTAAATCATAACATCACATATTTATTGCAATTATATTCTATCAAACGATATAATTAATGATATATATGTTAATTATGTATATAATTCTGATATAGTAAACACATGACCATTAAAAGGCCACTCAACCTCATTTATTTTATCTTAAGCTAAATTAATGCTTTTATAGATGTTGGAATGGGTAGTAATTTTATAACTCATGTATTATATATATCTTAATGCGGTTAGTATAATTTATATTTTTTCATGGGAATGATAGTGAATGAATATTTTTTTATAGCCTTCCTTTTATACTCATGAATACTAATTTACCTATATGTGTATATAAATTAAAATATTAAAAAAGAGTTTAAGTATAGGTTTAATAATCCCATGAAATGTTCTAGATATTTTTTTTTGATTTAATTAATGACATTGTAAAATAAAATTTGTTTTGGATTATTTAAAATTATTTGAAATATTTCATAAAATTGGAAAATCTATTCTCTATAGAGATAAATTTTACTAAGGTAATTTAGACAAAATTTCAAATAGTGTACATATGATGATGATATTGTTTTATGTTGATTTCATTTAGTTCATTATGATAATATTATTTTTTTAAAACATATTTAGGATTTTATTTATTTCTATTTGGATTTATTATTCTATTATTATATGATTTCTAATTTTGACTATCATGTGATTTATGTAAATGGATTTGTGATAATTTTTTTGTGTGTGCCTGGAATACTTTCTATAAAATCTAATAAATAATTAAATGATATGGAATGAATTTTTAATGAATTTAAATATCTTTTTCTCTTGTATTAAAAATGGTTTTATGAGTTTTGAATAAGGATTTAATTATATAATTTTAAATATAATTTGTTTAATTTTTATTAAAAATGATGATTGTGTTTTTTTCAATGGTTTATATACTATGTGGATATATTTATATCATTAACTTATTTTGATAAAGATTTTCTATATAAAATGACTATATATTAATGAAAATAGTTTTCAAATTATTAATAATTGGTTTGTTAATTATGTATTATTTTTTCATAAGAAAATTAGTTTTATGATTACTTTCATGTTTTCTATGGTTTTTGTTATAAAATTGAAATAAATTGATTAAAATAATTCATATATAACAATTTTACAAAAAAAATTAAAACATTATTGGGGTTAATATAGTATTTAAAATCAATTTTAAATTTTTTATCTTGAGAAATTTTGGGATGGATGTTACCCTTTTAATAAAAAATCATTGAATTGGTTTAAATAATATCATTTAAAAATATTAATTTAGCTAGAATTTCTCAATAAATAGTTTTTGAGGTATATATAATTAACATATTTTCTACAAATTTTATTTTATATATTATAAATTCAATATTTTTACAATTGTTTCATTAATATCAATGGAATAATTTATTTTCCAAATGTAATGTTTTATTTGACATTTTGTATTAAATATTTTCAATTGATTAATAATTTTAATATGTCTTGGAATTTTAATATTCAATGATTTATTCATGATTATGGGTGTATTTATATTTTTATACATTGATTAGAATAAATAGAAAATTTGTAAAAGAATATTTTTAGTTTTTGTGATTAATTTTTTAATTTAGCTCAGTATAGAATTTAAAATGATTTATTTTGGATGTATCCATCATATATAGTGAATATTGGATAAATTTTTATTTGTTTAAAATGTTTATTCGGGAACTATTTTATATACTTAAATATTTGGTGTTAGAGAGAATGTATTATCTATATTATATTGATAGATGACTGATGGAATTGTTAATTGAATAATTATAATTGAATAATAGACCACTTATAACAAGAATAATGATAACATTTGAATTTTATTTCAATATAAATAAAAAATAGATAATTTAAATGCACATTGGATTAGATTCTTTTTAATGAAATGTATAAACTATAATTATGGAAGATGAAAATCCATCAAAATTTATTGATCATGGATTTTTATTATTAAATATCATCATATTTTCCATTTATTTTTTAATATGTCAAGAAATAAAAATTTATGAAATAAATATGAATATTTAGAAAACCATTCAACATTAAAAGGTAATTAAATGTTCTATGTTACATTAGTGAAATTTATAAATTCATCCAAAAATTGAATTTTTAAAAAGGTAACATATGATTAAAATAGTTTGTAATATAGTTGGAAAATAATTTTAACTATATGTTCGAATAGAAAATTATTTTATTATATTAATATTCTATGAAAAACTATATATAAAAGTTTCAATAAATTTTGTTCATCCAAAATATCATGAATCATTTTTTTAATTATTATATTGACATTAATAAATATTTTCATTATTAATACAACTTCTACATACATGATGTTATGATTTAATTAATATTATTTTATAAGATAATCTTAATGATCTATAAGCATTAGTAAATCAAAAATATATTTAAGGAAATTAGTTATTATGATTTTATGATTTTTTATTCTTA
Organism: Viscum album; assembly: GCA_963277665.1. Lineage (NCBI taxonomy): Eukaryota > Viridiplantae > Streptophyta > Magnoliopsida > Santalales > Viscaceae > Viscum > Viscum album. Next base: position 6,635,588 of record OY728148.1, on the reverse strand, counting down.
ATAATTTCAATAATTAGTTAATGAATGGAATATTCAATTTCATTTTATTAAATATCATTTAATTTACATTGATTTCACATGATTATATAATATTAAAATAAAAAAAATTACAATTATAGTGGATAGATTGAGATTGTATTTTTCATTCTCTATGGGATATTTTTTCTTCTTTTTATTATGTAAATGAACGTGAGACAGATAATTATTTATCTAACTGCATTATCTATGGATGAATTTAATGTGAGATATATAATATGAAAATATATATCGAAATAATTATAGTTGGGAGATTTATTTTTAACATTTCCAATATAGTTGTGTTCAATTTCAGTAAAATAATCCTATATTAAAATACTTATAAATAGAAACAACAGCATTAAACTCCATTCAATTTTTTAGAATTTAATGTTTCTATTATGTAAATATACTATTTTTTTAAATTTTAATAATACATTTTATATTCATAATGTGAGTGGAAATTTTAGAATGTTGATACAAAATGAAGGAATGAAAAATAATATCGGTATATGTGTTATAATATGAAAAAATAAATATATTAATTATTTATATAAAATATGAAATGTAATTGATAAAATTTTCATGAATATATAAGTTATAATAGAGTTTTAAAACTTATTTTTTTAAAATATAATATAATATGATTTTGTGTGTTTATAAACCATTTAAGGATATTAAAAAGTATTAGTTTCTCAATAAATTTTTTGAATGGTTTTTAAACATTAAAAAAATTTCATTTATTTTTTCAATTCAAAAAATCCATAAAAGTTTACTCAATTTCCAACCACTTCCACTCCCTTCATCCATTCCCTAGCATGAATAACCCAATAGGTATTTCTCTTCGATTATGATTTTATAAATGTTTTTTGACACAAAATTTCATTTACTAATATATTATATATCATTCAATTATCCCCAATAATTCTTTATCAAACCAGTTATTTTATTTATATTCTTTTTTCATATGGTATTTATGAAATTGTATTCATTGGACCATGGTGAATAAATCTCTAAATAAGCAGTGTTTTTTTAATGAGGGAATTCCACGAATAAAAGATGTGTTTTATATAATTTATAGTTCATTGATAAACTTAATGAGATTTATTTACTTTTTCATTATATTGGTCAATTTTGTTACGGTGAACATATTAATATATAATTTTATTAATGTATATTTGATTTTATAGTTTTTTATGAATTTTGTTTAAAATTATGGGATTTAATTGGTATATAGATGTAATATAAGGTAGGAGAGTTTTTGACCCTAATATATCATATTTTATACTTTTTATTATTACATTTACTTTTTAATAATTTTTTGTAATCTTTTAAGTAATCATTAATTTTACAATTAATTTTTTTAATACAATTTATATGGTTATATTTTTATTCTTATATACATATAATGAATATAAAATTTAACACTTATTATAAAATATAATTTGATATGAATGTCATGTATAAATGTGGTAATAAATGTTTATGGTAAAAATATGTTTATTGTGAAAATAATTTTGTTGTTTGTTTTTGGAAAAAAATTAATACACATTCCAAATGTATAAAATAGATAATAATAAAATAATATATATATATTTTTTATTTTTAAATATTATTAAAAACATTTCTATTATAGAATTATGGATATTGGTTTTTTTAGAATTTGATGAATTTTTAGGGATTGATAAATGGAATAATCCTTGGAAAATTGTTGTCTATGTATAACATGAAAAAAAAAGTCATGGTAAAATCAAGAAATATTTAAATTTATGTTGTGAATAGTGAAACATTGGACAAAAATGTGTGAATTTTATCCTTATGTGGTTTATAACATACATTTTACACATATAATTTCACATGATAATAAAAAAATAAACAATCTTTGGGATAGATTTATTCCCATTGGTTATAAGTTGACTTTAATTTATAGTAAGATTTTTCCCTTATAAATAATTTTTATTGGTTTATTAATGAGAAATCATAAAACAATATTATATGGATAATAAAATGGTATAATGATTTATAATTTTATATAATAATATATATTGACATTAATTATTTAAAATATATAAAAATTTACAAAATTATATCGAATCACTAACTATAATCCAGATTTTATTTTGTATTATTTTAGTGATATATAAATTAATTTAAAATAAAAATTATAAATAGTGTTATAAAAAATAGCAAATAGTATGATTCATTTTTCACCCCATACATAAATATTCTAGTATTCATCTTGTAATATTTCATGCATTATTATCTCTACAACATGAAATAGAATAAGGTTGATCCTCAAATTTTTTAGGAGTTGATAAATATTTGTTTTCTATGTTTTGTACATGAAAAACTTTTTTAATTTATTATTATTATTTTTATATTTTATATGTTTTAAAAATGAATGAGTGGCTATGTGAAATTATGGTTTTTTATTTTTTTACTTATACAACCAGAATCTAGTGTCATATATTTACGTTTATTTATTATCGGGATAATTTTATATGAAAATTTTCCCCCAAGGAAAGAATTCATTTCCCACATCCAGTTATCATCAAATTATAATATATAGGGAACATTTAACTATTGTATGGAACATGTGGTAATGTTTTGGTTTTAAATGGTCATGATAAAATAAGGTGATTTTTTCAAATACAACTATAGAAAAATTAAAAGAATTTCTCCCAATTATAATATCAAAAAAATTGGAAACCCATAAATTAATTTTATTGAAACAAATATATTCCCATTATTTTTATCGTAATGAAAGGGTGAAAATCCCATAAAATTATTATTAAAATTTATCGAGAATACATCCTCCAATGAAATAAAGGGTGGAAATTGTTTATGGAAAAACACTGAAAATTAAAAATTCACCATTTTTTAAACATTGGATTTTGGTAACCACTATAAATTATCTGATCCCAAACTAATTTGTTTTATAGAAAGGATTAAATGTATCTAACACGGGAAGACATGGGGATTATGTTTAATTGGTATAAAATTTCTCCTACAAATTAGTGTTTTGATGGATCTCTATTATAGTTTTAGTTTAACATAATCTCAAATTGCAAACATTAATGGTCCTCTATTATTTATTTTTACCCTACTAGTGTCTGCTATACAATTTCATAGGCCTTTATAATTTATTAAAAATAATTAGTTTTAAAATTACATTATAATTATATTACATTATAATGATTTACCATAACACATTTTATTTTATATAATTGATATTTTTTCCATTTCATGAGTGAAAAAAATAAAATGAAGATAAATATTACATGATAGAAAAGTTTGAATTTTATAACAAAAAATCAATCGTTATTTCTATATTTCAAATAAAATATTCATACTTTTTCACATTAAAATATGAGAATTATATTCAATGATAAATTGGATCATAAAAAATTACATTGTAATTGTTGTGTTTTGATGATACCCCTATATATATGTAATCACCCCCTTAGGAGGAGGATTTTAAAATTTTTATCATTACATTAAGACCATGTAATTGGTCATTACACACATAATAGATTAAAAATAATTACCTTTTCATTACCTATAAAATATATTTAAATATTACAAGACCATCCACATTGAAATTTATAGTGGAATAAATGTCTATAATTTATGAGTAAAATAAAAAAATTCATTATTAATAAGAATATCGACGTCATATATATCGTGGGTCTTATGACCCCCCCCCCAATTAACATGTAATCACAGAGATGTACATATATATATAATTATAAAACAAAAATACAACATATTAAAATAAATCCAAAAATATAAATATTCGGAAAATAAATATATATTTTAAAAAATTAAGAATAATGTAACCCTGAGAGAATCAATATCATGGTGTATGAAAATAATATGCCCAATGTGACAGCATTATCAAATCATCTATAAAACAAGGGGAGACTTTAAAAAAAGCTATGGAAATCTCATTTTTTTAAATATTATGATGCTCAATGTAATTATAAAGAATCAAAAACATAATAAAATATTATTTTTTAAATAAAAAAATGTTCAGTGTAATTTTAGTACCCATATTTCTTATTATTCATTTTACTATTCCCTATCATATTCTGTATGATGATAAACCATGCATATTGTTGACCCAATGTTATGGAACTCTAATATAGATATCAGATAACTAATTATATTAATAATTTAAAATTTTCTAAAATATTAGTCATGTATGTAAATATTCATTGTAAAATTGAATGAGGATCACACTTTCAAACATGTACTATTGGTAAAAAATTCGAAATATATCTTTCATTGATATACCATCTATGATAAATTATATACATTGTCACTATAGATGATGATATAAATTTTAAATTTTATAAAATGAAATATTATATATGAATCATATCATAGTATGAAAATTTCTATCCTATTCATATATGATTTATGAGCATAGTCCCCCTAAGAATATGCAAAACTCAAACTAGACAGTACATGTGAGCCATTTACCATTGACTAATAACGTATTTATTAGTTTTTAATTATAAATGAAGTGAGAAATATTTATCTTTCATCTTAAACATATATGTTGCATAAAAAATGTATTAAATTTTCTCAAAGAAGTGTATCCTTTATCATTCAATCAAACTGTTATTAGATTTGATCATTGAAATCCGAGATAAAATTCAAAACAAAATTCTTTTTCATTTGAAGATGAGGCTTCAATAGATAGGGAATTCAAAACATTTTAGTCACATGGGTTAGTATTTTATCAAAAAAGATCATATTTCTAGAAAAAAAATTAAATTTTGATGCATCTACAAGTTGAAAAACTATGGAAGGTGGAGGAATATTCAATGTCATTGTGGATTGAATAGATTTATTTGTTTGAAAAAAAATTTGGAAATAATATTCCATAAAATAAAATGTTAATGAACTTATTCATTTTGTAATCTATGATATGAGGGAAATGTTTTCATTTAAAATTGTGAACTAGATATGTATATCATTATTAATTTTTTAGAGGAACCAAAATTTACCCCATGGTCCATCTCATATGTGTTGAATGATAGTACTCTCATGGTTATATGTCATTGTTTATTTCTTACATATAGAGGGAAGGTAAAATATTTATTGAGACTCTCATGAAATGTATGACTAGGCGAATAGTGAATTCAATATCCACATTTTTTTTAAAGTCTCCCCTTGTGTTATTGATTATTTGATATTGCTGTCACATTGGGCCTTTTTTTCATACACCATGACATCGATTCTCTCTGGGTTACATTATTCATAATTTTTAAAATATCCTTTCACTAAAATTTTTTTTATAATAGCATAAAATCTAATTGGGATAAAATATAGACGTTAAATTCTGATAATATTATATTAAAAATATTATATGTCCAAGTAGTTGAATAAAATTTATTAATATTAGTAGAATATTAGCTTATGAAAAAAATATATATTTGATATAGGAATAATTCAAATATATCATGTAGTCACTGGTAACCATAGGATAACACCAAACAGTTCTAACATTGGATTTTCTAACCACATATAGTTTATTTGATAAGAAATAATATTATTAGGTTCCAAAAATGTCACGACCCGTCCCCCGGGCCCCATGTCGTGACTACCCCATTCTCACCTTCCATAGGCCAAGGGTTGGTGACTAGCACTAATGGCGGGCTTGGGGAAGTCATGGTATGGGCCCCAGGGGATGGGTAAGTACAAATTCGTATTAGATGAGTCCGTTCAACTAGAGATCTTAGGACTCTGATCATTTCTGTGATTCAATAGTGTTAAGGGTACCAAGTGTGGTTTTTAGTTCACGGAGTCATGTCTTGGTACGGCGGCTAATGTATCCATACACCCGGACCCTGACTTCTGATTTCCAACTCAGTTCTTGAAAACACTGATTGCGTGTATGTTTTCAAGATTTTTCTTTAATTCAGCTCAACCAGGTCAGCTCACTGGGTTTATTCTTTGACCGTGTCGAATCTATATCTTTCAGAATGCCTCTACATGGATAACCATCGAGAGTCCTGATAATAGTACACACAGATAGCCAACCGAGCAATGAGAACTCAATGTAGGGCCCTTTTCCTATGGAGGAACAAGAGGTACTACTTCCCGTAGGGCCACCATACCACCATACCTGAAAGTAGATTATGCACACCTCATGAGAACATTGCATGAGTTCTAGCTCCAGAGGCCACCCAATTTTAGGGGAGAGATAGACCAATAGGATGATGTGGATTGGATGGAGGTTGTGGTGAGAGCTTTCTGACTGGTAGGGACACCAGCCGACTTCATAGTGATTCTTGTTTCCATCCTTCTACAGGCAGCAGTGGGCAGATGGTGGATCATTATTCTCTAAGTCCATGATGAGATGACACTTTTCTAGGAAAAATTCAAGATCCTATTTTGGGAATAATTTGTCCCATCCACCCTACTTGTAGTGTAGATATAAGAGTTACTGTATCAACAACAGGTTAGCATGACAGGGCATAGTACCTAGTAGGGTTCACTAACCTCTTGCGCTATTCCACCGATATTGTATGGGACCCATTAATCTGGGCCCAGACCTTAGTGCAGGTGCTCCGGTGAGACCAGAGATTTGATGATCTCCGTCAGCATCTTGACACAGATAGGGGTGTTGGTGAGAGCCGTCTTAATGGAGAGTTTTCCTTATGAGCATTCTACAACATCATGCCCCACCACTAGTCTACATGCATCGGATTCTTCTGAAGCTGGCATTAGAATGATGTTACAGTGGTCCAAGAGGACCAGACACATAGGTGGATGATTTCATGACTCTGGATCGGTTGTGCGGGGCAGCAGAGATAGAGCCAGAAACACCAGGAGTGGTCAGTGTTACTCATGCGGTGGGCAAGGTCACATGGCTCCTGATAGACTGACAAGTCATTCAAATTATTAGAATTTTCTCTAAAGACTTCCTAGGAAGAGACATACGTTCGATCGATGAGATCTACTATGTGCAAGAAGACATGGAAGAGGAGCTAGTCTGGCAGCTGGCGGTGGTTGACGTTTCAAGGTGTTACCACCACCACCACCAAGAGGTCCACCCAGACCGCAGGGAGCAGGTGGACATGGGTGAGATCAGCTCCAAGAAGCTGAGGATTTCGATCACGGTGCTCCGGAGATTATTCGAGGTATGATCTATGTCTACTCCACCATAGATGTAGTTCTTATTAATGCAGGTTATTTACACTCTTTCAATGCCACATCCCTCATAAGAAGCTCGGAGATTCTAACGGAGTCGTTCTCTCGATCATTACGGTTAGAGACTCATATGGGAGAAGTCTCGGCGATTATGCACTAGTGCTGGAAGTGTGAGCTTACTATATGAGTCGAGAGCTTGGGTTTGGAAATCCTTATAGCAGCGTATAGGATATATCACACCATCTTGTGTGTGGATTGGTTATCTACAGCCCATGCACAGATCAACTATATTAGGCACGATGTGGGGTGTGTCCGCACACATGGAACCGAGTTCACCTTCACTGGCGTGATGGGAGTCTTTGTAGCATAGGATGGATTTTCTCGGAGGAGAGTACAACTGATCACTCATCGGTTGGTATGCCTTACCCTCAGAGCATTTGATGTGGAGAGTATGACATAACCTGAAGTGCTGAACATGTACACAGATGTTTTCCATGATGATTTCTAGGTCTACCTCCTCGCTGAGAGGTGGACTTCAACATTGCCCTATACCCTTGGATGGCACCGATATCTACACCAGCATATCAGATGGCTCCTGCTATGCTTTGTGACCTGCGGGTATAGCTGGAGGACTTGCAGGGGAAAGGATTCATCTGGTATAGTGTTTCATATTGGGTAGCCCCGATTCTGTATGCCAAGAAGGAAGATATAAGCATGAGGCTTTATATCTACTACTGTCTCTTGATCTAAGTGACTATGAAGAATAAGTACCCACTCCAGAGGATTGATGACCTCTTTGACAGGTTGATGGGATCCTGGTGGTTCTCGAAGATACACCTCAGATCAGGCTATCACCATCTTAGAGTTCGAGATGAGGATATGAAGAAGATGAATTTCAGATGTCAGTATGACCAATATGAGTTCTTGGTTATGCATTTCAGCATAACCAATGCTCCAGTAGTGTTCATGGTACTCGTGAATAGGATTTTACAGCCTTACCTCGATCGCTTTGTCATAGTCTTCACCTAAATGATTCTGATCCACTTGACTACTGAGAAGGAGCATTCTTACCATTTGCATGTAGTATTGGACACACTCTGAGAGAACTATCTTTATGGTAATCTCTCAAAGTGCCTATTTTGGATACTAGAGGTTCACTTTTCAGGATATGTCATCTCGGATGCTGGAGGTGCATTATATCTAGTGGTGACTGAGGCGGTACTTTTTTGTTATCCACCCAAGAGTGTGACAGAGGTACAATGTTTTCTTGGGTTTGGCTAGTTACTACCGTAGGTTCATTCCATACTTCTCTAGAGTTACAGCACCACTATCAGCCTTGACGAAGAAGGTGAAAATCTTCGTGTGGTCGGAGAGATTCTAGCAGTGCTTTCAGAAGCTGAGGAATAGGATGACTGGTGCCCCCCATCTTGAGGCTTATTGAAGAAGGCATAGGGTATGTAGTCTTCTACGATGTTTCAGGGACCATACTTGGGTGTTTCCTAATACAGGACTGAATAGTGATCAGGTATGGTTCTCGGTAGCTGATGAAGAACAAGCATAACTATGATACCCATGAACTGGAGTTAGAATTATAGGTTTTCACCTTGAAGATGTGGTGACATGATTTGATGGGTGAGCATTTTATAGTGTACACTAACAAGAAGTGTCTCAGGTATATCTTCTCTCAGAAAGACCTAATCCTGAAACAACAGCGATGGCTTGAGTTCCTCTGGGACTATGACTTCAAGATAGTATATACTCATGGAAAGGAAAATGTTGTAGCAGATTCAATTAGCAGGAGAACTATTATATAGCTTCTAGGCGAGGCATCGGAGAAACTGGCTGCTTTACATATATCTTTTGTTGATAGAGATGGAGCAGCTTTCTGTCAGTCCCTTACAGTCACTCTCCCTCTTCTTCAGCGAGTCAGGGAGGCACAACATGGGGATGCTGACTGCGAGACATGACATGCACAGATATCCACAGGGCACGCACGTAATGGATTTACATAAGGTGGGGATCACTTCATCTTCTTCAGAGGACGTACTATGGTACCAGAATCACTTTATAAGAAAGTGTTGAGGGAGTTACACACATCCCATTTAGTGGTACATCTAGGAGTGTCAATGATGTTCCAGGATATACAGCGATAGCACTGGTGGTTAGGGATGAAGAAGGAAGTACCAGAGTTTGTCTCTTGATACCTCACTTGTCAGCAAGTGAAGGCAAGACACTTAGTACTAGCTGGCTGGGATCATTCTTTAGAGGTTCCAGAGTTAAAGTGGGTTGGGATATCCAAGGACTTAATGATGGGTATTCCATGAACATCCAAGGGTCATGACTCGATTTGGGTGATCGTTGACTGACTCACCAAGTCGGACCATTCCCTCTTGATCAGAGAGAAGGGTTTAGTAGAGATCTTGGGATGCCTCTATGTGCAAGAGATTGTGTGGATACATGGAGTAACATCAAATATTGTCTTCGATCGTGATACACAGTTTAATTATTGGCTATGGAAGGGGTTGTAGGAGGTTTTCGGGATGCAGCTTTGTCTGATCACTGCCTTGCATCATTAGACGGAATGCCAGACTGAGTAGACCATCTAGACCCTTGATAAAATGTTGCATGCTTGTTCCCTCGACATTGGTCATAGTAGGGAGGATCACATTCCTTGGGTGGAGTTTTCATATAACAAAAACTATCACTACACCGTAGGGATGGAACCTTTTGAGGCATTTTATTGGAGACCTTTCAGATTACTCTTATGATGGACTCACCCTGGGTAGTCAGCACTACTGGGACCAGAGATGGTATGAGCTACCATAGAGAAGGTGTAGATCATCCATGTAAAAATGAAGACTGCACAGAGAAGATAAAAGTCATTTGCTGATTGGAGACGGAGACATCTAGAGTTGGAGGATCGTTACCACATCATTGTATGGGTCTCACCTCGATGAGATCTACGTAGATTTGGATGAGGTGGGAAGTTATCTCTAATATTCATCGAACCTTTCCTGGTCCTCAACAGAATAGGAAAGGTGGTTTACCGCTTATCTATTCTACCTCAGTTGCACCAGGTTCACGATGTCTTCCATGTATCTCAGCTAAGAAGATACGTGCATGACCCATCACAAATCATCGACCAATGAGTGCTAGACATTGATGATGAGAAAAATTTCATGGAGCTCCTAGTAGAGAATGAGGACTGATAGCCAAAGGTCCTACATGGATGGTCGATATCTCTAGTGCGAGTTCCCTGGCAGCATGGGAGCATCTAAGAGACCACATGGGAGCGGGAGGCTCAGTTGCTTGCTCAGTACCTGCACATGTTCCCTTAGTTCGAGTTGTAGCATACGGGGTCGTAAATCCTTGAGGTGGGGAGAATGTAATGTCCCGAAAATTCTGTGGAATTTAATTTTCATAAATACATGGGAATTTTTTTAGTCCATGAAAATTGACAGCGGATGATTCTGAGGCCCGGTGTGGCAGGAATCAATTTCTAAATTTTTTTTCAGGTACGTTTAGTAAACATACTAGTGGGTGTTTATAACTTTGGAATTGGTGATCGAAATTGAAATCTGAGAACATCGTTCATCATACAGCGCCGATATTTTCTTATGAAGACTATCACCTCGATAGTAGTGAGTAGAGAATAAAAAATAGTTTAAGAGTTTTTAGAAGATGAATTAAATAAAAATAAAGTGTGTGGCTTTTTTATTTGTTGTTTAAAACCACCTCATTGAAGTGGGAGGTAGGACCACCAAACATTAACCTCCCAAGAGAGGATATGGTGGTGGGTCTCAGCTAAATCTGACCTCCCACGAAAGGTTACGAATTGAGGACAAAATGGGACTAAACCCCCTATTAATGGTTGGAGAGGAAACCTCTCAACTCCCCTCATTAATGTGGAAGAGTCTCTCCACACCCCCATCACATTTATTTATTCCATCCCACCTAATTTAATGGTGCCCAATATTCCACATTAATCAATTTCTGATGTTTTGTTCGCGCACGTTCAATAAACATACGGGCGAGTTTTTATAACTTCGGAACTGCAACTCGGAATTGAATTCTGAGGACACCGTTGAACTCGTAGCGCCGATATTCGCTTAAGAAGACTATCACCTCAAGGGAAGTGGGATGATTTTAAATGTTATATTTTTTTGTGTTTTTAGAGGATGAATTAAAAAAAATTGTGTGGCTTTCATTATTTGTTGGTTAAAACCTCCTCATGGATGATGGAGGTGGGACCACCACACCATAACCTCTCATGAGAGGTTATGGTGGTTGTACCAACTCGAGCCTAACCTGCAACGAGAGGTTATGAAGTGGGGACCACACGAGACTACACCCCCTATTAATTGTGGGAGAGAAAACCTCTCAACTCGACTTATTAATGAGAGAGAGTGTCTCCACACCCCTCCCTTTATTGGTGACAACTCCCCTAATTTAATGGTTCCAAATCCTCCACATTAATTAAGCAGAGCTAAGTTAATTAATTCACAATTTTGAATTTTTGGCAAAAAATTAAATGATAGATTAACACAATATATTATTATTTTGGTTGGCGTTGTTCATTTTGGTGGAAGATTTGAGAAAAGGATTATTGGGAAAATGCTCCCAATGAAGGACGCCTTCGACTATGAAGAATACTATTCTTATTTGACTTCTTCCTCAGTGCCGCAACCTATCTGAGACGTCCTCAACCGACCTACCATCTGCATCATCATAAATGAGATGACGCAGCTCAAGATTAGAAGTGTGCACCAGACGCGATGAACGACGATCTTCTCAATCTTGTTCCCCACAACATCATCAGTGATCAACGAACAAAGGAAGGGGTTGTTTTCTTTTATGTTCCATGTTTCCCTTTCATTCAGAACGAAGAAAGAGGTTATGTTTTTTTTCATTTTAGTTGTTGTTCATCATTCTCCTACCTTGATGATCCAAGTGTTTCCACCCAAAACGTGGAGGGTGTAGGCCAAACCAACATGGCACGACCCCTATGTTGTTTTTGTTTGTGATGATCTTCGGCATAGAAATGTAACATCGAAGAGGACTTGAAGGCGACAAAGGCAACAAGAAAAGGTAGTGATACTCGTAGCCTCTACAAACTGCATCGCCCCCGCGACAATCTGGTGCCCCAACCAAATCGACTCCACAAGACTAATCACTCCGCGCCAGCATCAGCGGCTCCAAACTGCACCGGCCCAGCATCCCGACTGCCCACCGTCCCACCTTCGGGCCTACCTGGCCACCAGCCATCACGCCTGCGGGCCTGCCCGATCGCCTATCTCCCTGCCCAGCCACCTGCCGGCTTGGTCGCGCCCTACCCAGCCACCCGACGTCCCCCCTATCGGCCTGCATGACTACCTTTTGTGTGCCTGGACAAATCGCACGAGCCCGCGCGCCCTACTCGCACCACGCACTTCATGCCGTATGAGCCGCACCATCTCGGTGCTCCAGGCCGAACCACCCACACAGCCTACTGGGATGGGCCCAGTAGGCCGGGCAGAACCCAATAGGATGGTCCACTAAATGGGTTGTGCCAGACCCAATTGGTCTGACAGGGTCGACCCAGACAAAGTCAGTCCGACCTGGTAGGATTGGACCTGGGCCCACTACTGACCCTTTACTTTCATCAGACATATTTTTAGTACCGGACGACCATTTGACGAACTGTCAGTGGAACAGGTAATCTTGAAGAGATACGGTCCCTTTGAGTATAACACACTAGAGTTTGGGGTATAGTTGGGATATGGTTATTTTGGATCGTACATTAATCCAACGATGCCCCAGGGACAAAAAGTCTAATAACTCACATATCGGGTGTCCATTTGACGTGATGTATGTTGTGTTGAGACACCTTTGACATGGAGAAACATTGATATACTTTTACGTGGGTATTCGTGGCCGTTGGAGCATCGACCAATAGATTTTGGAGCGGATCTTCAGAAAAGGAGCAAGAATTTGTGCGGGAACCTAGTAGATGGATGAGACCTGATGACTACTGACTATTTGACTCAGAGTGACTCTACTAGCCTAGTTTGGAGCGCCTTGGTGTCACGGCAGAACCACAATGGGGAGAACCATTGTGACGCAGTAGACCCACGATACATGATAGGAGGAATACCTCAGCAGGCTATGAGGGGGAGCGCCTCTGTGTGATGTGGCAGACCCACGGTGGGGAGCGCCTCTCTCTAACGTGGCAGACCCACAGTACATGATACGCGGAGTACCTCAGCAGTTCATGGTTAGTGGGATGCACCATTGTGTGACATGGCATGCCCACTACACTTAATAGAGAATGAGTTCTCTAGCTGAGTGTTTAGAATGATACTACCCCTAGAATAAAATCCGGGTTGAGCTGAATCGGTAACTTATGTGTTTTCTTTAGGATTGAGATGGATTACATGATAACTTTGGTATTTTTTTTGGAAATATACCTAAGTAGGGTTATTTGTTGATTTCAAACTTTCTTGTTTATCCTTGTTGGTTTGGTGATACCTTGACCGTATCGGGGTCCCTACTGAGTATCGTTATACTCACCGTTGCATAGGCTATGCCCACACCTCATTGTGTTGGATGCACACGATGGAAGACATTGACCGAGGCTGAGAGAATCAGGACTGGACGGTACCTGGAGGTGGACCGCACAATGTGATAGCGCACGGAGGAGACAGATAGACGTGGAGTGTTATGGATGTTATTTGCTCCTACCCATCAAGTAGGATTTCCCAATGGATGATCCAGGAGTTGTTTTCCTTTTTTCCAGTAATTATACTCTATAGTTGTTCTTGTATTTTCAGCCCCATTTTTTTCATCACCCTTTTGTATACAATTTTATAAAGTGTTTTTCTTATAGCTTGTACTCTGTTATGTGAATTTTAAATTTATAACAGCAATTACTTCTCAGTTTATGGATTTACACCTTTGGTGCTAGTCGCCAGCCCTTGGCCTATGGAAGGTGGGCTTGGGGTAGTCACAAAACTGGCCCTAAGGGACGGGTTGTGACAAAAAATATAAACTTCTTATGAATGTATTACATCCTTTTACACTCATTGGTTTTATATCATTGACTAAATATTCAATTATCCTAATTTATAAAATATAATGGTTAATATTTATTGTGAGGAATATATTGATTCATGTTATTTACATGAATATTATGAGAATAAAATCATTTTATTTCTCTGGGGTTTATATCGAACTACTATTGAACATTCATTATACATGAATGATGAGATATTTGGGTTTGGTTAAATGGTAATTGACATATATATAATTATAAATATTGTATTTTAATAATATTTATTCAAATACAAAATAGATGGTGATTCTTGGATTACTCTCCCACTAATATATGTAGTCATATATAAAGTGACAAAATAATAATTATTTGATAAATAGACAATGTGAAAATATTTGATACATATTAGTATTAATAGTATCATAAAATAGATTATTATATTATAAAAATATTAATCGTTATGTAATACTCCCCCCATTTTATTTGTTGTTTCATCTTAAAAATCACCAATAATATATCAATAATATGACCATTTTTATATATTTTACTTATTAAAGATGTGAATTCATCAGTTCCTTGTCAGAAAAGTTATTTTAATATAAATCTAGAAATATAATCATATATATTTGGAATATATAAATTTCATTATTTGAGGGATGATATTAATAATTGCTGTCATGGAAATTCAAGAATTTATTTTTTTAATTCCAGATCACTCTAACATGTTAAAAATGTATTATTTCTAATAAATCATGTCTTGAATTTTGTTGATTAATTTGGAGGTAAATGGTACAGAATGAGACTTAATATAAAATTATAAAAATAATATTTTTACCAAAATAATATTAATAAAATAATTAGTTTTTAAATATAAATATATGTGTTTAGAATAATGGAAAAATTATAGAATAAAACATTTTATAATAATTTAATTATTAAAAGTATTTCAAAATTCTAAATATATTTCATCATTAACAAAAAAATGTATTTATTATAACTAGGGTTTCCTATATTCACATTATAAGGAACATTATAGTCTAAATTTTTAGATAATTATGAAAAAACATTTACATAACAATGTGGATGAATATACTCAATTTTAATTTTCTCAATTAAATTATGATAAATACTTCAATAGTCATGTTTCACTCATGATAAATATTTCATGATCATGGCTATATTCTTCTAATATTAACTTGATATATTTTTAGTTCGTACTCAATGTTGGGCCTTCTATGTTGTAAATCATCACACTAAACATACCCCCTAATGCACCAATTGACAAATGAAAATAATGAGCTATCAATACCTCCACCATTATTCCACATGATTTTTTGTCACACCAAAGATATAAATAAGGTAAAATATATGGGATAAAATACCATCAATATAAGGAATTTTTTAAAAGGAATGCAGGTTCTTGAGATGGGATCTTAAACACCAAATAAATCCAAAAATTTGAAATGGTAAAATCCACAATATTTTTTCTTGTATGTTATGTCATAAGAATAAAAATCTTAAATTATAAATTATAATAAAGTCCTATAACAAAAAAATAAAAAAAACCTCCAATACCCATTCTTATCATTTAATTTTTATCATTGAAGTACCCCAGTAAACCTGAATAACTGATTATATATATGCATAGTGATAATAACATGTACACTAAGTTGGATTGTACCTAAAATATCACATGGAAATGAATTAAATGTATAATAATTACAAATATTTAAAATAACAGTATTAGAACTAACTAATTTCATCAACTAGTTCACAACCACACCATGAATCTCAGGAACCCAACTAGATTTAATGAAATATTTAAAATAAATAAGGTTAATATTTTCGATATTTATTTCAAAAAATAAATTAAATTTTACTATGAACAAGAATGATATTTTCTTTCATTCTACATGAAAATGTGATTTTCTCTCATTCCATGAAACACTGATTATAGTTGTGATGCATGTGAAAATGTGTTTTAATAAACCAAAAATATGTTATTAACATAAATTTAAATAAGATATTCGTCACCCACCTATTAGAATTGATATTTTTAATAAAATTAACTAAATTATAATATATATATATAATTTATTATTAGGTTTCCAATTAATTATAAATTAACCAAAAAATCAATATAACATATTTATGTATAGAAATCTCTTTAAAAAGATTTAATAAATCAAAATAGATACAGGAAATTAGTTTTATTAAATTGATCTATTATTTATTGAATCTAAAATATTAAATTAATAATATGTTCTTTCTAGACATCATAAATGAATAATTCAAATTTTAGTTAAAAAACAGTATTTTTCTAAATAATTTTTTGTCGGAATTGGTTCTTTTCGTTTCAAAATAACTTTTAATAAATTAATAAAATGATTTTTTGGAATAATATTTTCAAAATAATTGGTGGTTAAATATTTTGGATGGCCCTAAAATATTTCATTTATTTGAACAATGAAAAATAATGAATTTTAATTGAGAAAATCCTTTTCATTTTATTAACTTATAATGAAAAATTATATTTAATGTCTCTAGAAATGTAAATTTAGTTCAATTATATAACCAAAATACCAATATTGATATGTTGAATCTATTTTAACTTTTATTTTGATATAAAACCATTGTAAATGTTTTGACATTTATTTTGATATAAACCTATTGTAAACATTTTACAATTTTCACTTAAAACACCTATTTTTCATCACATATATGATATTACTTTTAATATAAAACATTCAACATCATTGAATATAATTTTTAAAAACAGAATCCATATTTTTTAAACTAAAATTAATATTAAATTACAATATCAACATAATTTTTGATAATAATTAATAGTGACTGAATTAAAAATTTATTACCTTGGATATGGTAAAAATGTGTTAATCAGGGAGTCAATCTATTAATATTAGGCTCATAAATGACTTAGAACATGTAGAAAACTGATTAGATTGAATTATTTCGATTATATGAATAATATATTTGAAAATGATGTATTTTTTGTTTTCTTACAACAATACAATGATAGTGGAATTTCATCATTCAAAACATTTCAAGTGTGTTACTCACCTCACATATAAAAGGCCACCTCTTATCCTCCCGTACACGCACTATTAAAATATTTTGGATTTTTTGATTCCATCCCAAATAATATTCCAAATTCTATTTTACCATATTTGAAGACAAATTTTTCACTGAAATTAAATCTACAAAGGTTTTTGGGGAAATGTTTACACATGGTACCCAAAGTAGAAGTAATGTTCATCAAAAATAATTTTTTGTTTTTATCACACTACATGAATTTGAATTTCTACTTATCATTATGATATAAAAAAAATATATTAATATATTAATAGGATTTTTTTATGTTCAGGAATGAAAACCATCTCCTCTTTCATCAAATGTATTACAAAATAATCATTAATATATATGGAGGAAAATCACAAGAAGAACTGATGACCTTCATTTTTTCATTAACATGTTTTAGGGTTGGAAATAATAATGTATTTAAAACGAATATATTATATTTGTAATTTTATTTTAATTATTTAGTTATTATGTTACAGTTAAATTGAAACTCTCTGTTTATTTGTAATATGATAATGTCACTCATGTCGACAGCAACAACAATTTTGTGATGGGATGTGACTCGATTATGAAATACTTAGAAGTTAAAAAGGACTGGAATATTACAAATATGTTATATTAATGACAAAAAATTAGTAGTTTAATATAATATATAATTTACCATTATTAATTTCAACAATAAATGAAAATCTAAACAATATTAATGCGTTCATAGAACCTACGACCTCTATGAAATGTGTATTTCATTTGTAATCGCTATTTTTTATTTAATACAATAAATACACATATACTTAAAATATATTAAATTTATATCATTGTTTAAATTGAAGATATTATGGAACCATGATCATTATAAGGCGACTAATAATAAACAATCAAAACATTTATGAAAAAGAAACACATTATATCATAAAATCTGACATTGATAGGAAATTTATAATAAATGGGTAAAAATGGTCACAGGTAAATTAAAAATGGTATTATATATATATTTGTGATTCAAAATTATATTCAATACAAAATTTTATTTATTGTGTAATAATTTCATACCTTAATAATTGAATTCTGGATGTAAGGTAAGGAATTTACTCCTCACTTTTTAGATATTTGATAGACATTCCATATCCAACACCTATTTATTTTATTAGTGTATATAATGACCCATTGAAGTATTATATCATGAATCAATTTCTTTTCCAAATATTTAAATTTTTATATGATATTACCCTTTATTTTGGTTTATGATTGAATAAGTTACTAATGTAATATTAGATTTTTGTCTCAATTTTCCATCATAGTGGCCTTTGTTTTATTATTCACGTAGATTCTATCAAGAGTGTATATATATACACCTTTACTTGAAATTAATGTAATTAAAATATATACATGATATTTTATGTTCAATTTCATGTTTTTTTGGGTTCATATAATTAAATGATTCAACAAGGGTAATATTTCATTGTTAGAATTTCCTCATTTATCATGAGTATTTTCTGTTATGTTGATAAACATAAAATATTATTATCATTAACTTATGAAACTCATGAATTATTTTCTTAATTTGCTTATTCTTTATATTTTATTTTTCTAGATCAATATCCCTATACATTAGTACAAAAAATAATAGAGAAAACATTTTTACGAAAACTGACATTATTTATCTCTTCAATTGAAAACTCATTTTTCTTTAAAAACAATTTTTTCCCAAAAAATAAAAAATTGTATTTATCATTGACAAAAATATCAAACAAACACAATTTTTTCCATCATTGACTGTTTATTTTTTTAAAAACGTACTCTTCATGTCCTTTTCAAAATAATGCTCATCTATATTTAACATTAAAAATGAAAGGGATCATTGTTTTAACAAGTACAATATGAATAAAAAATCTAATCATAATGACTGTTTTTTCTATGAATCTGAAATTAGTAGTTTTTTTTGTAAATTTTCAATGAAATGGATTTCCAAAATAATTCATTAATTATTAGTTTAAATAAATTGATTTTCAAAAGCTCTCTTCCTCATGAAATATTTGTATTTATTTATCATTCAAAATATTTCTCTATATAAGATAAAATATTTTATCATAAATTAATATTTTATAGGGTTATGAACCATGTATACGATTTTTATTCATTATTATAATTTTTTATGTTTATGATTTCAAGATATTTGTGAATCCAATTTCTCTTCCATGTGTTGTACTATCATAATAATTATAGTAAACCCACTTCTTTCAACACAGGTGAAGAAATGATGATGTGGCGAAATGATTATTAAACATATCCCTTCTCCAAATGTTATAACATGAAGAAATGTTCATTATGAATATTTAATAAAATGTATTTTCATATAATGAATGTTTTCTGATTATGTGGATCACATATATATGATTTTCATTATGTGAATAGTGATATATATATCCCACTAATTCATAGAGTAATGGTAACTTTTTTATGAGAAAAAAGGGTAAACTCGAATTTATCATTATCAAAAAAATAACGTTAAATGGTTAATAATTCCAGGCCTATGAAATTGGGTCCACATGTGTCCCAAAAAACCATATCATTTCCATGGTTTTTTATAAAAATTCTAACATATTTTTAGTTTTTAGGTACGTCCTGTTTAAATAATATGTACTATGATTATGTATAATCCATTATTCTATGTTTTATATCAATGTTATTATATCATGGATTGTGTTATATGATATCCTTATGAATAATATCTTGTGAATTACCAATATTTATCCATGACTCATGATTATGGTCATTAATGTAATGGGTTGGGTTTTCAACAATTAGAAAAATATTCTCAGACATATATCTTCTTTTAATTTTAAAATAATTCCCATTTTTACCATTATTGAGGAACAAAGATCATAAATTCCTATATAATATTTCCTCATGTTATAAATAATATTTTATTAAAGGTTATTTTTATGAATAGTATATAATAGGATTATCCTTTTGTGATTAATTTAAAAAAAATTCAACGAAATAGAATATTATAATCATAGTTTCAAAATGTACTAAACTTTTAGGGTCCCTATGAAGGTATTTTTTAATGTATTTAATATTCATATAAAATGATGTCATATCTA
Source organism: Viscum album (assembly GCA_963277665.1). NCBI lineage: Eukaryota > Viridiplantae > Streptophyta > Magnoliopsida > Santalales > Viscaceae > Viscum > Viscum album. Next base: position 6,615,176 of record OY728148.1, on the reverse strand, counting down.
TTTGTGAAAATCATAGGTCACTATAATTGGTATATGATGAAAGGCTTATTTAACGTTTAGAAACTAGGATTAGAAAAAATATGATAAATCTCAATGGAATAGATTATGGATTAGTATACTATGAGTAATAATAATGGAAAATGACATTGATTATCAGTAAATGATAATGATATTTGTTTCTAATGAATTACACCCCTATCGTGACAATGTTGGTTTTATTGGAACTGGTATAGTGTTTTTTCAGGTTAGTAACTCTAAATAGTTAACAATGTGGTAGAATTGAATATCAGCTAGATCAAGAAAACGGTCCTTGCTAGACATATTGTTTGACACTCCCAGGAGAAATTTATGGTAAATTTACTGAACTCATTATGATCCACCATGAAGGATATATATAGTTGATATTCATGTATGAACAAGGTTTTTCCATTAATATAATAAAATTATAACAAGGTTTCATGAATTACAAATACTATAAGTTATATTTCATTGTTATGTTGTTTCATCCATGAATTTTATGATCAAACTATGAATCGTTTTTTATGTCAATGGTGTAAACTATATCGATCGTTATTAACATTGAATATCATAAATAAGTTTATAATTGGAATTTAAATTTCACGATGGAAGGAGTAAGGGATGTTTTGATTATTCTTAATCATTTATCATGATATATGATTAAAAATATTAACCTAAACCAACACATGGACTCTAAAAAAATTATAAAGATAGTGTTTTCTGAGAGATTAGGTCATGGAGACCATGATGGAAAATAATATTTAGTTTCCAATTTAACATTAATGATGGAATATATAACCATTGGAATTTCTCAAAATAACTATGATATTTTTTGAATTTAGAATAGAAGGAAAAAAATAACATGACTAAAAATTTAAAATGTAAATTATTCATTACATAACATATGAGGGTAATTTCCCTCCTATGATATCATTTATTATTGAATGAATTAAATATCTATAATATTAGAATTATGTACATATATTTCATTAGGATAAATATCATTAATAGTTTCAATATGGTTGTATGAGTTCTGGTCTTTCAGTTGATGATGATGATACTATGAAGATCATATAAAAGTAATGGGTTTTAAAGGAATAAGATGTGGAGGCATAGGTAATGTTTTGAGAATGAAGTGGGTTTATTCAATGGTTTATGTATTTAAATTAAATTAATATTTTAAATAGACAAGAAATATTGAAGTATTGTTTAGTATATATTTTTCATTATGGATGGAAAAAAAATTTATTAAATACTTCAGACGACGTAAAATGTGATTTAATGGGAAACATATATTTTTTTATTAATAGAAGCTAAAACGTATCATGATTTTGATGTTAAGAAAGTGTTTTTTAGTTTGGATGAAGAAATTATTGAGGTTGATTTATTAAATTATATTTATTTATTATATCTGTAACATATTGTCGATTTGATGGAAAAGGGGTTCGTGTTTTTGTAATGGAGTTTACAAAATTTATCAATACAAGGAATATACCAATAATATTTATAATATATATTTAATAAATAATAATTTTAGTTTTCTACAAGGTTTAATTGTAATTTTGTTTTGTACCTATTTTCATGTAAATATGTTATTAAGGTATCCAATATCTTAGGGCTATAACATGCAAGAAATACATTAAGACATGTGGGGTATTGATGTTAATAAATACAATGAAATTATTTCTAATGTTTTGATTTTTAATATATTGTAAGGGTGATATGGTAAACCATTTTGTGAATTTGGGTATGTTGGAGATTGTTTGAAGATATAATGATTATGGTATTTGATGATTTTTTCATATTAGATAAATTTGTCCAACCATTTTTTTTAATGATGACTAGGGATTGATGGAATTTCATATTATTGTACTATGGATCTTTTGGTTTATTATCTATCTTAGAAAAAATTATAATTTATTTTATATAGTAAGATATAATATTAATATTGATAAAATATCAAATATTAGATTATTTTGTTCTTATGAAATTCAATAAAATCAAATATGTATATATTTTGGTAAAAAGTTTCCATAATTAATGTCTTAAAATAAAATAATTGCATATTTTACTTATTTTGTGATGATATCAACGTACTTTTCATGCATGTTTAGTTTATGTTTTTTGGGACTCTATCCTTATATAGATCACACAATTATTTATCGATTATCCATATAAATATCTATAAATGTTTATGCTTTTCCTCATTATCCAAATCAATAATCCCACCAATTAAATTCAATTTTAATATCTATTTATGAGATACATTAGGTAATGTTCATGTTTTCCAATTTCTCTTTTTAAGGGATGTTTGTTTATTCTTTTTTAATAATTCGGTTTCTATGAAATAATATTCAATTGATAAACATTGTGTAATTGAGATGAGTTTCATGGGATAAATTCATTTTAAGAGTGTTGATTACAAACCATGAGATATTTCAAAATATATTATTCAAATAAATTTAATCTATCATATATTTATGGAAATGCATTGTTTATATTTAAATAGAAAAAAAAATATTATAGATTTTTTATATGTGAAAAAGTGTTTTTCGTTTTGTATACAAAACGATGATTATACCGTGTGGTACTCCTAAAAATGTATTGGAAATTGAAAAATGAACCATTCGAAAATAATAACATTTTTTTTGATTATGTACTTATTGTGAAAAAATGTGTCTTAAATAAATATATTCACAAAATAGGTATTTTTATGAAAATAATTATATTTATATATTTTATATCTAATAAAATTTTTACCATTAATATTATGTTTTTTCTAGACAACGGATACGAATAAATCAAATTTTACATGTAAAACTATATTTTTATAAAAATATGATTTTTCACCATTGCTAATCAGAATTTAAAATAAATTATTATGAAATTTGAAAATAAATATTATAAAAATAATTTAATTTTTCGACTGATCATTTTAAAAATATCTTATGGCCATTTTTTTGGATTTTTCTTAAATTTTTATCTTTTTGTTGATTAGTGAAAATACAAAATTTAGAATTAAAAATAAATTTTTATTTAATTTTTTTGTAAATATATAATATATATAATATGGTTTAATGTAAAATTAATTCATTTTTACATCCATTAATACAATTTTATATTTTAAATAATTTAATTTTTAATTTCTATCTAAAAACATTGTGAAATTTTAAAAAAATTATCTGGAAAAACTTTTTTAGGATCATGTTTGCAAGATTATTCCTTAATTAATTTTCAAAATAATACAAATTTAATTTTTATAAATTAATAAAAAAAATTAAAAAAATGTATTTTTTAATATGGTCAATATAATTATTTACCCAAGAATAGTGATAATTATAAAATATAATTAATGTTATTGGGATGAAAATGAGTTTACCACGAGTTAAACTAAATATTTATGTGACCAAAATGAAAAATCATTGTCTAAAATACAAAGGTTCACTATATATAGACATTATAATATCGATTATAGGTAATGTTCAATTTTTTTATCCTTTTATACATGATTAAAACATGAGTGAAATAATTGTTTCAGAAAATTATAGGTGTCCCACTCAACATACTTATAAATGGACACCCCATATCCACTCTCATCCACTCCTAGAACCCATTTTAGATTTTTAAAAACCATCCAAAATAATATAAAAATAATCCTCATCCAATATTATATGAAATATTGTGGTAAAAAATTTAACATATGAAGGATTTTCATGCAATCCAAAGGATAATACATGAAATAAGAGGTAATGTTCATCAAAAATCATATATTTTTTATTTATTCCCTAAAATATATAATTTATCATTATGTCATGATGATATTATATCATTGTATCATTTATATACATATATCACTTTATGATATACTAATTACATACAATAATCTAGTATTCAATTTAACAATTTATGAAATCATCATTTGTGTGTATGATAGACTACCACCTCATGTATTATTTTTATTCAATATTCCATTACATCATATAATGTCTAGAAACATTGAATGATTTATTATTTTTTTATATGATATTTATAACATTGTTATTATTTTTTAATCATAATATACAATATACATTCATATTCTTTTTGTTATGTGAATACTATAATGTCACTCAGGTGTATGGTGTACTATAACCCCATGAAGATATGGGATTCTATAATGATTTAAATGGAAGGTAATATATATGGTTTTTATAAACACATGTGATATTTTTTACATAAAATAATTTTATAATTATAATAAGTCATCTAAATTTCATTATTTCAATCCTAAAATAATATTGAAACAACATTCATGCGTATATATAGCCCACCGTCTCCATTTATGGTGTATTTCATTTTCTATATCAAAATATTATAGATTAATATAAATAAAGTTAAAATAAATATATATTATATTTATATAATTATTATAATTCATGTGATTATAGAACCACGAACAATGTAATATGATAAAAAATAATCAATCAAAACAAACATAAAAAATGATGTTTTTATTTCCCAAAACGTGACTTTAACATGGATATATTAATAATATTATAATAAATGATCATTTGAAAAAATTATATGGTATGAAATATATTTATGATTATGTAATATATATACAAGAAACTATAATTTATTTTTCATGATTCATTAATGTGTATAAATTAATAATATATATGTTGTAAGGGATTTTCATCTCACTATTTCACTTCAATGAGACATAGGTCATATTCACCAATTATTTCTATTGGGTTTTGTATATACATCCCATTTGAAATGATATATCCTAAAAAACTATTTACTGGATATTTATAGTTTCAATTTATGTTATTATTTATTTTTGTTACCAATTTAGAAGTCATCATATTTATTAAGTGTTTTTTTATCAATTGTTTTTATGATATACATTATATTATAACCCTATGTTCCTTCATGAGGATTATAAACATCCCAATTACATTTAATATAAGAAATTATTTTATAATCATGATATTTTTAATTTAATTTTATGTCATTAATTTATGGTTCATTCAATTTATAGATACCAAATTTGTAATAATTTTATTTTAACATCTCATTATATATCAGGATTGACTACTATTTTGTTTTTGATGGAAACATATTGTGATTAATATCTCACAATTATCGTTTAATTTCATATTATTTGGTTATTAATAATCATTTTATATAAGAGTATAATTCCCCCCCCCCATGGAACTTAAAATAATAGTGAAAATGTTTTAATGAAAAATATATTTATATTTTTCTTCAGCTAAAAACTCATTTTTCATTCAAAATCATGTTTTTAAAAATTTAATCCCAAATTTTCATTATCACTATAAAAGGTAGGTATTAAAGTCACTATTGCACATTTTTGAATTGTTTCAATATATTCTCAATGGAATAATCAGGACAATTTCAAAAATAATTCATGTATTTTTTTATTGAAAATTTGATAGAAATCCACGGTTTTACTTGTAAGGCATGAATGATTTTTTGTGTCACCATTCACATTATTTTCATCAAAGTTAATATTAAATTTTTTTAAGGTTATTTTGAATGAAAATGATTTAAGGAATCAGTTATGATTTTTTAAAAAATAATATTGATTCTGAATTGTAATCATTTATGGGAAATGATAAAAATTATTTATCTTTCAAAATATTTCCCCAAATATAATGACATCCATTGACATAACATATGATTTTATAAGGATATATACTAAGGATGTCAATATTATTAGATACCAGAATGTTTTATTTTTATTATTTCTTGATTTTTATGAAGTATGATTCTCTTCCATGAGTTATACAAATTTAAAATACATATGAAACCTCCTTCCCACCCCACTAGTCATGAAATGAGGAAATGATTATGGAATTGATATATTTTTCATAGGATTTAATGTGATGAAATTTTTATAAATCCCATTTTATTTTATTGGTTTTTATATGATTAATATTTATGATATTATGGCACACATTTGTGTTATTTTATATATATGATAGCTGGGATCTATATTTTTATCTAATAAATTTTGTAGTGATAAATCTATTATGAGCTAATAGGGTATATAGGTGGTTAACTAAATCCTAATAAAGGGTTAATGGGTGTTTTCGAAAATATTTTAAAATTTGGTACATTTATATTATCCAAACGACTGAATAACATACATGGGTGGTTATCCCATGCCCAAATGTTATGATTGACATGGTGGGTAGACATTAAATAACAATTTCAATGACTATGTATATTAAAAAAATTCATGTATTCTTCTTCTTTAATGATTTTGTTTATCAAGGTATACGATTACATTTTGATTATTATTTTTTAGATTCCAATTTTTTCCAATGACTCAGGATTATGAACTTTTATGCGCAAGGTTTTTTTTTGTATTTATACACATTTTTCTATACCATTATTTTTATATAATTCTTACATATATTACTTTTTTAAATTAATAAGTAGATTATTCTAGCCTTTCTTGTGATTCCTTTCCATAGATTATGAATAATGGTTTTCTATATGGGATACTAATGAATAGTACCTAATGCAGATACATTTTTGGGAGATATAGAAAATATTTAATAAAATTGTATGACTGTGTGCCACGTCTACAAATAATATAAACTATTATGGTCCTTTGGTGAGATTTTCTATAATGTATTGAATAATAATCTAAGAATAAAAAATATCTATGTATAAAAAACATGGGTCAATATAATTTCTCTAAATATAACTCATATTACTGTCATAATAAAATAAATATTGATTAATTGGTTCCACACACCACTTTCCTACTAAATTTATTGTCTCTCCCACAAAAATCATACATACACACATTTATATAACATCCAAATAGAATACATTCATAATTAGCCTGGGAAAAAAATTATTCTAGTTCCCCTGCATGGAACTATCCACCATAACAAAACATAAAACACATGGTCCATGACATCACGTCACATTTCAGCCAAATTATCTAAGGTTCATCCCAATACATCTTTCCAGAAGACTCATGGGTCTTTATATTACATTTCTACAACAAAATTATATCTATAATAGTATGGTTTAATTATTAATAATGACATAAACCACCTTATTTTTTCCTAAAATTCTTGATCCCAAAAATGAACAACCTCATCTTCAAATAAAAAATCACAAGTAGATCTATTTGGAATTTGGGATATAAAGTGCCATATATATCAAACATGCCTAGAGTATATAGTGGAGATGATTGTTATTCATCAATCAGAGCACATAATATGAATATTTTGAAAAAACTCATCATATATGTGGGATTCATCACATAGAGTTCATCATAGGTGTGGTTCTTATAGAAATAAAAAATAAATAGAATATTTATTTCTTAAACATATCCCAGTCCTTTTGGTTCACACAACCATAACCACTAAAAAATAAAAACCTCCATATAAAAAATACGGCCTATCAACATTGGTGGAAATGAGAATTAATAACACCTTAAAAACAACACACTGATTAACACATTCAAATCCTTCATTAAATCAAATCAGTTACCAAAAACATTCACATTCAGTAACCACATTTCTATATAAATATTTTACATCATTACCCCATTTAACAAGTGAGTCCATTTTACATTAACACATCTCACTAATTTATCATTTAATTCATTTAATACTATTTAAACTTTTGGAAACCACAAACCATTTACAATGCTCCATATTTCATTAAACATTATTAAAATTTACAAATATTTCCAATTTCCAAACTATTTTATTTAACTATTCCATTCATTTCGTATTTAACAACAACCATTGAATCTTGATATCATATTTAAATTAAGAAAATCAATACCAAATATAACGTATTCAATTTAATATTCATCATTATTAATAAATTCTATCACTATGTTATAAATACCATAACACAAAAAAACACACACCAACCAATCCCCATATTCTAGTAATCCCCATATTTCCACCATTTTAGATCACAACCACCCACTCGTCACAACTGTTTACATATAATAACCACATAACAAAATAACTTTTGTCACTCTTAAATTTAGTTTAAAAATAATAATTAGTACATTCATTACATTTATTTTAATGTAATTCATAGAAAAATCAATAATTTTCATGGGAAAAATTCAATTGATGAATATGCTTTCTATTAAAATTTTCTTCAAGGTGATATCATACAACAACCCAACAAGGAATCCATGAATGTATATAAACACAACCATGGTACCCAAATACAATAATTTTCATCAAATAATAATTAATGGATAATATTTCAAACAAATAAGATAACAATTTTTTTAAAAAAAAATTCTTTTTAAGAAAATGACACTAATTACCGTCCTTCCATAATCACATTCCCATTACATGATATTTTTTTGATTATTTAAAAAAAATAGAATAAAATAATATATATAATAACTCTTTATGAATGTGTTAATATTTTCCAGGGAATAAAATATCATCTTTATGAATAACATAGAAATATGAATGAAAAATCATCATCGCCTTCAATTCCAAAATTTATCCCTTAAGTAATTTTCATTATTCCATAAAACACAAACAACCCCAAAGAAATAATCTCATATTATATATACACATGATATAAATATATAACTTATATAAACTTCTTAATTATGGTACTAGAATCAAACTACACATAATTGATAAATGATTGATAGTGAAAACATAGTCTCCCCAGAAATGGAATTCAGGATAAAATGTGTCTTTGAATCACTGAACAAGTCTATAACAACATCCTGGAAGATTATTTATTATCAAATAAATTATAATTCTATGAGAACATAGAGGGTGAATTCGATTTATGTTTTATATAATAGATAGAATGTGTTCTCGAAAATAAATTTTTGAAGTCCTAATTTTTTTCCTAATATATTATACATCATAACATAATTATATGTCAAATAAAATAATAATTAATATTTTCAAAAAAAAATTATTTTATAAAATTATTTTAGGTATTTAAGATCATGTAAAAATGATTTGGGTGGTTTCAAAATAAAGAAGAAGGAAAATTTTATAAAAACAATGAAAACATTATACCCCAATGATGGTAAAGAGGTTTGTATATGGGTAACTAGTTTAACCTTATGTCGAATGTTATAAAGTATCATGAATGGATAATTATGTCCTATATAAAAGTAATCATGGAAAATTAATCCATTTTTTTCCATATAGTTGACACTACATTTGTATACAATAGTGGTAACCATACACAACATGTGTCTCTTAGATTAAGAAAGATTATACATACTGGTGAAAGGATTTCCCTCAGAGATGATGAGAAATCCTCATGTATCTATTAAATTGGCATAATAAAACATGTCTAACCCTTGAAAAACATAATATATAACAATTACATGATCGGGTACCCTTACACAATCTATGAGCTACATGTCCAAAAGAAACATTATTCCATCATTAAAGCATTAGACAATATCAACTACAATTAAAAAGTGTGTAGGAAAATTGTTATATAATTATATATGATTAAAAAATAAATAATACCTATATGGAAAATAATAATAATCAGCATTTCCCTAACTCAACCATAATTTCATGTGTCATGTAATATTTTTAATTAAAAATACACACTAATTAATTAAATTTTTATTTAAATTATTTTTAAATAGGGTTTATTAACATTTAAAAAAACTAAAATTAAAATCAATATTAAAATAAAATTATTTAAATTACAAATAAAAATTTTGAAAACCATTTAAAACCTTATTAAAAATTACCATATAATTTTAAAATAACTTCAAAATTTTATAAACCAACTCACGAACTATAAGAAAAAACAGAATGTCCAAGGAAAGGATCAATAAATCTAAGACCCTTATATTAGATACCAATCAAAAAATTACATTTTATAGAGTTTATTAAACTTGGAGGAAGAGGAAAGGTATTTTGGGTTCATATACCATTCTAAGAGACACATCTCAAGGAACTAAAAATATTTTTAATACAATAACTACTCTAAAAACCTATAACAAACAAACCTCTAAAACCAAAACAAGGCCTCAAAAATAACCATAACACACAAAATATTAATTAACTAAACCAAAATAAACTCAAAATAACATAAACCCTCAATTAACATAAAACTATATTGTATTAAATAGGATGTTTAAAATATCATATTGGAAAAAAGATTTAATATACATTAATCTAAAAACATATCATAGGAATGTGATTAAATGAATTATATACAAGATTTATGCTAACATTCAGAACATATAATATTTAAGATTTCATGACCAATGTATATTACAATGAATCTATATTAAGTTATTTGTAATATTAGAGATGATAATTACAACAATTTATTATGTTTGGGTCACTAGGAAGTTCAAAAAAATAATTATTTTCAAATGAACCTCTGCTAACTAGGAATGGCTAATAAAATTTCTTTATCAAATATGGTATAAAAAATATTGAGTCTTAAAATATTTTAACTAATACTATTGTATTTATGAAAATATATTATGTTAAAAGAAAATATAAAATAAGAATCCTCTTTTTTTTTCAACCCATAAAAGTGATTATATAATAATTATATTTTTGAAAATAATTTCGAAAACATTGGTAAGTATTTTTTTAATATATGATAATTTTTTAAAAAAATGCTCTTTATTTAAGAATTTTTGTTTCCATAAAAATCAATTTTTTCACCTGGTTTTATCTATACTATATTACATATCATAATTAGAATATTAATGAATTACATAATCAACTTAAATTTTAATCCCAAATACATATCATTAGTTATTAATAAACTAATACAACAAAATTATTGACTAATATTATTTACTGTACATCATGAGGTTTCATCTATTCATCAAAAATTGGAATTTAAAATTAAACCATGTTTCATATCATACAAATTTTAATTTGTTAAGAAAAAATAATACATTACCAACATGATATCATACCTTTTATATTTAATATGATAAATAATATAATAATATATTCAATAATTAAGTATAATCATAGATATAACCTTTTTAGAAATAACAATCAATAATACCCATCCACTAGGCATGAATATAATCCTCTATGGGTAGGATATACTCACCTGTATGGTATTAAAATGGGATATAATATAATTAATCTTGATGTAAGAACCGGTTTTGGCCTCTGTATATTCCACAATCCATCCCATATTCCATCAAAACAAATTCATATAAAAAACCCAACTAATATGATATCATTAAAAAAATTCATCAATTTTTATATAATATTTATTTTGTGCAATTAATCATTATTTTCTTGTGTTCCATTATTTTATAAAAAATTATATCTTTTACTAGATTTAATTGACCATCCTGTTTATATAAGGAGTGTGATTCTATCAATATAATCACAATAAAAAAAAGTCAAAGTAGGTGTACATTTTTATCCAATAGAATATACATTATTGTAATTATTACATATTTTCTGAAAATATGAAATATAAATAGTTTGTGTATAAGGCGTCATTATAAAAAATATTCATCAAAAAGGTCCTACAAAACATTATCATATAACAGGAGAATTTTTTTTTCATAATTTAATTTAAACACTCCAATGAAGTAATAATTATATGATTTTACCAAAAAAATCTATGCTTCCATTTATGTTATAGGAAAAAACACAGCTTATATTTAAAATTGGTTACGTTAAATTATCATTAATTCAGGTACTACCACATTCATAGTGATTAACATGCTTAAAAACATTCTAGGATCATATTTTTACTAGGATGACCACCATCAACTTCATATTGAAATATTTAAATTATTGGTCTTAAAGATGTATTAAAATACCACATTGTATAAATAAAATGAATTCAAAATTCAAAAAATAAAACATTAAATTAGATATTGAAATTAAATCATTGCATGTTGTATTAGCAAATCACATGATTAATATTGTAAAAATTTTAATAAATGAATAATGATGATATAAGAATAATTGGAACAATAAATTATTGTCTCAATATGCTTTCAAACAAATGGTTCAATCTAGTTAATTGGTATTTAACTCCTTCCATTCTGAATAATAAATATATAGAAAAAATTAATTATTCAATAAAACATAAATGTGGTAAATGTTAAACAAAAACATATAAATCATCATGATATTTTAAATTGAATTCTATAACATCCCACAAAAAAAATGGTAAAAAAATCACTAATAATTTAGAGACCCAACACTAGAGAGCTTGGAGCTTGTTGGTGCTACCATTATAATTGTAAGCAAGATACATACATAACTAATTTATTATAAATGAATACACTAATTACAAAAAGAAATTATTTTTATAATTAATTTATTACTTCTAGTATATCTCATCATATAATTCATTGTACACTTCATCGATCCCAAGGAAAAGATTTACAATAAGGGTGTGATCAAATGTCCAATAAGTGTAAAAGATAACAGATGAAATAATCAATCAATATGTATAATAAAAATTGAAATTTAAATAACTAATAACACATTCCATTTAATTAATAAATAATATTAATGTGATTATGTAATATAGAAATTAAAATAACTAATAACACATTCCCTTAAAAAAATCTCAATATGGAAAAATTATTAACGTAATATAAGAAACTAAACACATGATATAAAATCAATTAAGTAAAAAATGAAACCAATCAATAGATATTTTAATTAATGATCTCAATAATTAATAATTAATAAATCAATATTATGGAAATTATTAATTATTGGTCTTCATGTTTAATTTATATAAAAATCACTACAGTCTAGATCTAACAACTAAAAAGTTTTATACAATGTATAGAATCCCATATATTATTATTTTAAAAAAACTCTTAATGTTTATCACAAATAAATTTATTATCATGAGAGTACTAAATCATTGAGTGGAATACATTAATCCTTCCCCAAAACGGAAGAAATTCCATAAACGGTCCCCAGACCATATATTTCATGTCCTAAGCATTCTGCATATAGAATAAACAATACGCCTTATCAAATATTGGTACTGAATAGAGGATACATATTATCAATTTTTCCCTAAATAATGAAATAAAATTAACATATAATAACCCTATAAATAATGGTATATGTTTCAAGGAAACAATATATTCCCAAAAAATGATGTCTATAATTTAAGTAAATTCACTGTCAAATGACAAGTATAAATTGATTATTTCATGTGAACTAAAAGGAATAATGAAAGCCAATATGAATATAATCATTGTTTAACCAATAATTAACCATCCAACAAAATATTAAATATGGTTTCAATACAAAATATATAAGGAGGAGTAGAAGCAAAGGGTTTTTGTCTTTGAGGAATAAAAAATAAATAAATTAAATTTTATATACATTGTTGAGAAAAATTTATTTTTTATTTTGAAAAAAATGAAAATAATTTTCCTTGAAAAAAAATTAAAAAACATACCATTAAAACATAACCATTTAATATTTCATAAAAAAATTGAAAAAATGAATTCTAGTGAATTTTATATATCATACACAGTAAATATAACATTCCTTTTTTACAATAAATGGATAGAAAAATGCATTGTTCAGAATATGAGAAAAATACTTCATTGAACACATAGGAATAAGGAAAAATGGTAATAAAATAATTAATAAATTATTTTTGAATGGTTGAAATTTTTTTATAATGGTTTTTTGAAATTTGATTTTTAGAAGAAAATAGGTTTTCCAACTAAAGAGATAAATTAAATCATGTTCTATTAAAAAAATTATAAATCACTTGAGTACCAATGTGTTAAAATGTATTAATGATTTAAAAAGGATATGAATAACTAGGAAAGAGGGAAATGAAAGGTAATATAGGACATTAAAAATATAATTTATGTGAATTTAAATAAAATATAATTAAAATTATTCTTTAGGAATATAATCTTTAAAAATTTATAAACTATCTTGTATCACATTGAAACAATTGAGTAATAATATCAGCCACGAAAAAAATTTAAATAAAATATTGAATATCATGAAAATAAATAGATTCTTGACATAACATGTTAATGTGTAGTATATATACCATATAATATAATCTACATATATAATAATAAATATATTTCAATGGAATATAAACAAGGATAAAATCCCATACCATGCGTCCGGCTAGTGTCATGTTTCATTTTTTATATTAATAATAAACTTATGTTAAATTTGAACTTTCTTCGGAACTTTTTTCAGGTTTATCAAAAATTTAATTTCACTTATTATAATATTTTATACAACTAATTAATCATTAATGTTTATATCATGTGTTTTTGAAAAACATTAGTTTATATGTCAGAAAAAACATGTATATGTCAACTATAGTCAAAGGCAGAATTATATAAAATCTATTTCATAATAATAACTAAATAATTTATAAAATTAAAAATTAATTATAATTTTATAACCAATAATTATATATGTTTATAAAAAACTAAAAAATTTTACCATCATGAAGATTGTATATTGTACTTACGCATAAATAATGTTCCAATTTTTCATTGATTATTATATAAAGAAGGTAAGTAACACTATATATATACTGATAATTATATCATAAATAATACTTTATATAATAATATATATACATATATATATAAATATAGTGTTGTAGAAGGGAATCATATCATGTCAACAAGGTAGTGGTCTACAATTCCACAACTAACATTAGCACTTTTTACAGTGTGAATTGGTACCAATGAATATTATATATATAATATTTCCAGAACATTAATTATAATATTTATATAATATAAATGGTTTTATGTTACATAATTTTAATTTAGTGAATCCTTTATTTGTTCCTTATATTTTGTGATCAAATAATGTTTCTTTTAAGAGTTGTCAGTCCAGAATTCCAAAAACAATGTTATCATATATACCCATCATGGAAAGTATAACTGAATATAATATAGTATAATTATAGAGGAATTAGTTCATAGTAAGCACAATATATAAAATTTATAAATATAATTTTCACCATAATTATAGACTATGAATGATAGTAAGGGAATAACAAACAACTTAGTTTCGTAAGGTGACAATTCACCATACACATATATTATATGTTCTTTACCCATTATATGGATGTAAATGAAAAGGTGGGACTAATCCATATGAGAAAAAAAATTTATTATATTGAGGATACTATCTTCTTTATATGACCATAGAAATTATGGGATTTTATTGAGTGGATAAGGAAATAAAACTAAAGAACTTAAGGAAAGATATAACTTTTTCTTTCAGCAACTCCTTTTTTTCTTCACCAAAGGTATTCCTTGGATGGATTTCATCCCAATTTTAGCATTCATAGTTTAAGAAAATTATTTTTTTGTTCAATTTTGGAGGATATTTTTTAGACAATTTTTCATGAGAGGTGACAATAAGAGCTAGGATAGGAGGCCTTTTAAAGCGGAGGAGGAGTGACATGCTTTTAAATATTGGAATTGGGAAATCGACCTGATTTTTTTATAATTACCATACTTTCTAATAATAGTCTAAATTTGTTCCAAGGTAGTATAAGGTTAATATAAGACTATAAAATGGATTTTTTAATACTATTAAAGTCATTTGGTCACATAAGTTTAGGAATTTTCCCATTTTAAGATTAATTTCACCTAAATCATTATTGTTAATTTTAATTAATTTCACTAATATTTTTAGTCAATTTAAATTTTGGCCTAATAATAAATTATAATTTAATAAAATTTCAAATATGGAATCCACTTTTCTAATTCCAACAACATAATTCTGAGAAAATTATTCAAATTTTATCCAATAGACAAGAGAACAATTTAGGTTTTTAAAGAAACAGTGTTAAAATGTTTGAATAGTTTTTATAGAAAATTACAAAGTAAAATTGATTTCAATACCATAAATTATATTAATTGAAAAAAATGACATAATTAATAATTAATACAAATTTATATTATTATAAAAATAAAAATAAATTATATGAAAAAGAAGTTCTAAAATAAAATTCATCATTTTGCACTCTTCATTAAAAATTGAACTTTATCAAAAAATTAAAAATTCACCCTAACCTAATTTTTATGTTTGGATTTAAAATATTATTATTTTCTGATTATATGATTTATTATTGTTTAAAAAATTTCACTTAATATAGTATATCCATTTAAATGAGGGAAATATCCTCAATAAAATATACTATCCTAGGCATAAAATTAGAGTTACTCCTATCTTATACCTATCAAATATTTTAGATAAATATTAAAAACAATTTACTGAATATAAAATATATATATATATATATTAAATTAATATGAATGAATTTTTTTATTTAACTTAATTTTTTATTATGAAGCATCTTTGTGAGTATAAAAATAGTTTTTTATAAAAAAAATCCCTTTATATTGAATTAGTTTTTATATTCATTTCTAATAAATTATTAACCAATGAATTCATTAATATTTTTTAAAATATATATATTTTAATAAGTTATTTAATATTATTCCTAACATATAATTTATATCATATTATATTAAATAATAATATTATATTATTATTATATTAATGTTATGGATAACATTGCCTCTTGAATAATTAATCCCAATAAAAAAACTCATTATTCATTGGGATATATGATAACTCAATGTCACATGCTTTTCATTCTATAATGTATATAGAATTTATTTTAGATATTAAATATATAAAAAACTCATGTTATTATAGTCCCTTACAAGTTTGGTGATGTGTGTCACAAGCAATATAAAATAAAATATTCCTACCATAGATTTTTGGGGAGTAAAATTATTCCCACCAAAATTAAATTTATCCATATACATTTAAACGCAATTTTGGTGGTCTTTTATTTGTAATTTCTATTTTTTTAATCCCACATATAGAGATGGGTTTATAAGAAATTATTCTAATAATAGAAAATGGGGAGTACCATCGTCACATGGGATAACATATAACTATGTCTCTATGTTAGTGAACATTAATATAAAAGAGAGATACATACATGGTGGAAATTTTATATATTTATTTTGAGTTATTTAGTAAATCAATAAAAAATTTAAATGATAAACATAATCTTGATTGTTAGAAAACCTTAAATATGTGATGATTTAGAACTCCATTGGTTTAAAGATAATTATGAAATATATATAATTTTTTAATATCATTTTCGTCCTCATGTTGATAAATTCATTTTATACCTATAAATAAAAGGATTTTTACATTAATGCAAAATTTTAGTTTTCATACGAACCATTACAACATTATTTTGTGTTCTTATTAAATTATAAATCATCCCTTACATAAATAATTTGGAATCCAAAAATTATCTTGGCATTATAAAGCACTAAAATATACATAAATCAGATCATAATGATATTAAAATATTAAAAGGTCATTACATTAAATACATGTATTATACGAGGAAAATATATTTAATATATTAATATCAAAAACTAAAAATTAACCCAACACATTCATCATTAATATATATTTTTCTAAATGATTAACATAAAATAATGAAATATTTACCAGGAAATTGCATAGGAAAGTGGTTTCAAATAAACCCTTATCATCCTTTGGTCATTGGTTCATGTACCAAGGACATTCTTTATTTTCTTGGTTATCACCCATCAAACATGTTTTTATTTTCTAAAACCATATTAATATAATTTTTCAATACAAATATTATGGAAAAACTTGAAATATAGTTAATCACTAAATATAATTTTAATAATGTTTTCAATATAACCTAAATAAATAAATAATATATCCTTTTCTCTTCACATAGGTCCTTCCTTGAATTAAATGTTATCATATTCCACTGATATTCATTATCAATTTAAATCCATCTTAATGATTTGTAATATAAAATGTGAATTATCCAAAGAATATTCAATGGGGGTGTAATACCAGATATGTGGTAAGGCATATTTTCAGGCACCGAGTTACATTGAGTCATGTTTCACATACCTTTTTGGAGTTTCTATTATTATCTATGTATTTTCTATTAAACCTACCACTTAGTCTTTCTCGAAAAGGTTGTATTTGGATTAATACACACATAATATCTTCATTATAATCTTTTAGGTTATTATTCTATACTTATCCATGATTTCTATCATAGGGATACATTTTATAAAATATTTTATTCCTAAATTTAGTTTCATTGGTTTCTAATAAACTTCCACTAATACCAACTATATCGATCTGACCCCATAGAGCCTAAATCCTATGATTACTCTGACTACAATAGAATCATTACAAAGAATCTATTATCATATGATCCAAGAGTTTATTAGCATTGGTAAACTAGATACATATAGAATTTTAAAAAAATTAAATTCCAAATGAAAACAAGTCTTTTTCATTTGATAATATCTTTATTCCATTTAATATATCTTGATATATCATTAATATTTTACTTCATGGATTTCTGGGGGAAAAGAAACAAAATAAGGGTTTGTTCAAATTCTTAGTACAGGTAATGTAAAGTGAAAACATTAATGGATTAATGATAATAATAAATAAGGAAAGTTAAAAACTAATAACAAATTCTATGTAATAAAATTTTCTAAAAAAGTGAGTAAATAATATTACAGTGTAAATGTGTGATAAAACATTCCATAAAAATAAATATATATATAAAAAACTAATATGGCGTTATAAGACACTAAAACACTTTCCATTTAATAAAGGAACTAAAAAATAAATTGATCAATATATTTTCTAACACAATATCTATTGGATGAATAATAAATAAATCAGACGTATGAAATGCATAATTATTTGATGTTGGATCTAAGGCACATGATATTCTCTTCACTCATGATAAGTCTTCTAGATAGATTAAAACAATGGGTAGAAACACATATATTCTTAATAGAAACAAACTTGAAGGATTATCCTCTAACTAATAGCATCCCATGAGACTACAAATACATGAAGGGGGTTATATTAATCAGTCTCCAATCCATAGTGACTTATTTAAATAGTCCCCGACCCATTTCATTCATGAAGTTATAATTATCCATTTCAAATAAATAATATTCCACATCAAATATAAATTTTGAAAAAAGAATAATGATTTATCAATATTTCACCAAATAATTATATACATTTCAAATAAACAGGGTATGAATAATGGTATACGGTTTATAAAATAATCATATCCACAAAAAATGATATGGATATTTAATGGAAATCCAATATTAAACGATAATAGGAAATTCAATATTTCAATATGAGTAAATGTTATCATGGAAGTGAATGTGAATACTATCCTTTTTCAAAAAAACAATAATTCATGATGGGGAAAATTACAGATGATATCAATAAAAATCATCCCATGTCGTGTATAAATAATTTTTTTATTATAGATGAATAAAACATACTTAAAATATATATTAAAAAAATTATAGATTAATATATAATTACTAATTATTAGAAAAATAAAAAAAATTAATTTGAAATTTTATTTTGAAAAAAAATTGTATAAAAAATATCCTAATAATATTGTGATGGATTCTTTGGTGAAATAACTACAGGTAAATACATACATGCCATATATGTATAACAGAATATATATTTTCCATGGTTAAGGGTTATAGAAATACGTTGTTCAAGATAGATAAGGAATATTACTTTGAAAACATTACTAATAGACATGTAGAGAAAAATTATATTAACTAAATCATTTTTAAAATGTTAAAAAAATTGAATACCTTCTATTAAAACATTTCCTTTAATAGAAAACAGGTTCTCTGACTAAAGTGATAAATGAAATATGGTTTTCCAAAAAAAATTATAAAACGAATGATTTCCAAACATTGAAAAAATGGAAATAATAAATGAAAAATTCCATGAATTAGTATAGGATAAGAAATAAATATTTTTTTAGATTAATGTTCATATTATATACATTCAAAAAATTAAATTTCGTTAGAATTATTTTTTTGGATTAGAATATTTAAATATTAAGTAGTATCCCATTACACTTTTAAATGTGTGAATCATAATATTCAAGATGGAATAAAATTAAATGAAACATATAATATCATGAGAATAAATTTATTCATTATATAAAAGGTTAATCAGAATTATACAAACAATATATAATAAACTAGTTCTTAACAACAAATAAGTCTGGATGGAATATAAAATAAGACAAAATCACATACCATGAGTCTGACTTGCCTGTATTTTAATAATATTATTTAATAATAATAAAATCATAATTTTTTACATTATTTAAAAACATTTTACAACTAACTATAACTTTTATTTTTCTTATTATCCTCTCTTATACAACTAATTAATCAATTAATATTTTTTTGGTGATTTGTAAAAATTCCGTTTATATATAAAAAACATATATAGGTCTACTATGTTCAATGGGTCCATTAAATAAAATATATAAATTAATAATAATTACATAATTATTATATTTATACAAGAATTATAATTTTAACACCAATCATTATATATAGTTATAAAAAATGAATAATTCTTACAATCATGGAGATAGTAGGTTGTACGTATTGATAAACAATGTTCCCATTATTCAATGATCATTATGGAATGAAATAATATGACAATATATCAATGAATAATGATTATTAGATAATAAATACAATTTTTTTAATCATATATACATATATATATATAATTGTTTTTTTGTAATAGTAATCATATCAGTTTGAGGAGGTGGGGGTCCACCGAACCATGACCGATGTTATCACTTTTATGTGTTTGAATGGGAAATAAAAAAAGATATATATTATAATTAATTAAATTTAATTATTTTATTAATAACATATATATATGTTTTTATATCAATTTTTTTTAAATAAATCCATCCATTATACATTCCATGTATATTGTGATCGAATCACTCTAGTTTTAGGAGGTGGTAGCCCACACTTCCCCAAATGATATTTTCCAATGTAAAAAATAGAATTTATATGAGTATGTGTTATAATAACATTATATAATTATAATTACATAATAATTATTATATATATCATATATAAAAATTAGGTCCATTATAATTATCTCTAATTTGTTGTGGTAAACAAAAAATGACTAACTTTGTTTTGTGAGGATGCCATTTTATGTACACATAAATGGTATATTCATTACCAATTATGTGGATGTTTAGGGAAGTTGAGGTCATAAAATAGAATAAAAATATCATTATAATTTTGGTATGCGTGATTTTATATATTTATTGTATAAGTAGATTAGAGGTAGTGGGAAAATAAATAAATCTAAAGAACATGAGAAATGATTTGACATTTTCTTTGGGTAACTCCATTTAGTTGTCACTGAAATAATTAAATGGATAGATTTCTACTCAAGGTGATGATTTCAGGTTTAGGAGATGTATTATAAGTATATTTTTGGGTATATCTTGGTCGAGTCTGGGTGGCTTTTGTGGTGTGAGGATAGTGGTGTTGAAGAGGCCTTTTATAGTTGTGGAAGAGTAGCACTCTTGTAAATTTCAGTAAAGAATCTTCGACCAACACTTTATCCTTTTAAATTTGATAAAAAAATGTATAAATTCTATAAAGTGGATGGTAGATTAAAAAAATGACAATTTAAAGGATTTTAGACAAGTTTTTAAGTCATTTTGGGCCATAAGATTAAGGTTTCGCCCAATATTATTCTTAATTTCATCATTATCAGTGTATATAATTCTAATTACATTCAATATTAAATTTTATAAAAAAATTATTTTAACTTTTTATAAATTATAAATTAATATTATTTCTAATATGGAATTACTTTTTTTATAATATAAAAAAATATGCGGAATAAATTAATTAAAATTTCATCCCATAGATGGGATGAAAATGTTTGTTTTTAGAGTGAAAATATTCAAATGTTTTCTAGCTTTTTTTATTCAATTTCAATGTGATAATGTTTCTAATCACATAAACTATATTAATGGATTAAAAATTTTACCAATAAAACTTTAAAACCAATTAAAAATATCATTTCTCCTTATAAATAAATTTCATGAAATTTATATTTGAATAAAAATTCATTATTTGTCATTATTCATTAAAAAATGAAACATCAGGTTCCAAACAAAAAAACAACCCTACGATATTTTGTATGTTTATATTTAAAATATTATGTTTACTTTTAATTATAATATTTAAAAATAAATAATTTTTTTTAAATAAGTTCTTCATTAAATGGTTGAAAAAGATACCAAATAAAAAAATATTCTATGCTTATATTTTTCTGATCATATCTTATGTCAATAGAACATATTATTGGAAAATAAAAAACATTATTTATAATATATATATATATATATTACATTATTATAAATAACTATTTTTAATTTATTTATCTTATTATGATAAAAAAACTTTTTGAGAAAAAATTTAAAATATTCCCATTGTATATATTTAGCTAATATATTAAGTCAAAATTAATTAATATCAAATAAATTCATTTTAAAATGTTTTAAACCATATGTGATCTTAATTTAGTTTATAATTTTCATGACCTAAAATTTATATCTAATAGTATTAAATAATAATATTCTAAACATATATTATGGTTTGGTAAACCTCTGTCCAGCATATAACGTAAGACATTGTAAAAAATCATTGTTGTGTGGGACCTAAGATAACTCAATGTAGCATTTATTTCCAGATATAATGTATTTCAAATTTTTTAGAAATATTAAATATATTATAAATTTTGTTGATATTATATTCACTTACATTCTTAGTGTTACTTTTCATACATGATATTGAATAAATTATTCCCAGTTTAGATTATTGGGTTGTTACTACTAATCGTGATGTGAGTAACTATACTTTGAATCCACCCTCTAGGATGAACTAAAACACATGGTTTTTGGGTATTATTAAATTCATTAGATCAGATCATGGGGGCCCTACAATCTCATGTCTGAGCTAAACTTTCTTTACCATGTCATTTCACTTTATAAAAAGGACTATGTTTCTTTGCCAACCCCTAAAATCTTGATAGTGAATAACATTATGATCTATCCAATTTCTAAATTTAAGCCTTTTTGAAATTTTTTTACTCACTCTATCCACATGTGCCCCTCATAGGATGATAGCAAAATATTGGAGATAATGACTCCTCAGACTTTTCTTTAATATGATTTAGGATGGAGACTAGAACCAAGTATATAAATACGGTCACATATATATGAGGTGATTTCATCAATAAAAAGATTTGTGTGAATGAGACATTATATATTACACCCAAAAAAACTTCACAATATTAGAAAATTTAAAATCCACATTTTCTTATCATTCATGTAATGTCAACCCAATACTATGATTGTGACTAATATAAATATTAATGATAATACTATATTAATAACATAAAAACATATTCAATTCCTGATAAATTAATTTCAATAGTATCCACAAAGATAGATTATATTCTTTAAATTATTTAATATATATGTTTTGTGAGAATAAAAAGTTTAAATTGTAGGACTGAACTGAAGGACACTCATGAAAATGTGATAAGATAACTTTTGACATAGTGAACAAACAACATAACCACAAATCAACGATCACTTTAATTATTTTTTTCCTCAATAACTATGGATAAAATTATTTAACAACCATATATAGTACCATAATATGAATCATAATAAAACAAGTTACCCATAAAACTTTTGCACTAATTTTACACTCTCATAACACAACATCATGGGTCTAGGTGCTCCCATCCCTTCCCAAGTCACATAAGAGACAAAAAAAACCCATAGACATAATGACATCTTAGCTGAAAGAAAGTTTAATTCTATTATCTGTAGAAGATAAAATGATATTCTATCTCTAATGGGATATGCAATTCAAAACACAAAAAACAGTGAATATTTAGACACACACATTGCAAGGTAGCTTTTAAATTTTTATGTATTAACATTATTAAGTGATTAAAAATATATAAATTTATTCCCTAGGGAACAAAATTTTCACACAAATCACTTATTTTAAAGGTAAATTTTATTTAATTTACTATCATTTTAGGGGTTTCCCATTCATTTCTGAAGGAGAGGGTGAGTTTTCATGATTTGGGCAAAATCAAGAGCCCATTTCCATATTTGAAAAATGATTTTGATTATTTTATAACTATTTAATTTTTAAATATTTTTCACCTATTACACTTCCAAAATATCCTCCATCGACCTTGTAACACCAAAAATTCAATTTGGACCCCTTAAGAATCCATACCAATGGGGTATTTTGGTTTTTATTTAAGAATTTGGCCATCCCGGATGACCATTTTCTAGTTTTATGTTTTTTTTATTTTTTAATATCATATTCATTATATTGATGTTTTTAGTGATTCTACCTCCCTTTCTACCATAATAAGCCCAGGCGTGCACCCATTGTCTTTCCCCACTCCTTGGAGCTCTTTTAAATCGCGAATTAGGGAAAACATCATAGGGTGTAACAAATCGGCCAGAATTGAAGAGGCAACATCATCCCTTCTTAACTCACTAAATTCTTACTCTTTTTTATCCATTCTATTTCCTAAGTGACATCCTAAATATTTTTCTAACAACCCCTGAATTTTGGCTATTTTAAAATTATGCTACATGTGTTTTGGGGATATTTCTTTAAAATACATCAAGTAGGTGAGTCCATTTATTTCCTCTTTCAAATTGAAAAGGGTTTTATTCATTTTCATTACAGTTTCTTCCCTTTAACTTGAATTCTGGAATGACCAGGTTGTGGTGTTTAAAACCATGGGTTTAACCTTGGGTTTTCATGGTCAATTATTTTGGTTTTAGGTTTGTTCTAAGTCCCTCTTGGTTCGGTGGTGGTGCGACTGGATTTTGACACGGTGAATCGAGTTTATTGATTAATTTTGTTGGTGATTCGATTTTATGAAATGTTTTTATCATATAATTATGTGTTTATCATACATTCAAGTTTATCTCATTCTCTTATTTTTTCAAAAATTTGTTTTCTTGGTTGTTGTTTTACAAATGAATTTCTAAATGAAAATTTCATGTGAAATTGGGGGGTTTGTCATGGGAATGTTTTATTGGATTACATAGGGAACCCATATTAATACATAATTGATTTTATTGAACTATAGTGGGGCTTCCAATAATGTTTTGAGTTTTAATCCCCTTTGTTTGTTTCTTTGAAAATGGGTTTTATTAGTGCTTGTGGAAATGTGAACTTTAAGTCACATGTTTGTGTAAAAATTGATGTTTTTCAACGTTATAATTTCTTGGTTCAGAAGGAGATACCCTAAAAATGTTTCATTATTTTAATTGGAATTTATTGTTATTAATTTTCTGTTTTGGTAACTTTATGGTGTGAAAATAGTGTGTAAGTTGGTTTCTTAAGGAGGTGTGTGAAACATTATGGGATTTGGATGAATTGTTTTATTAAAAATCATAGTGTTTTGTTGTGTGTTTTAAGTTATATAAAATGTGATACCCATCCTATTATTTGTGTGTTCCCATTAGTGGTGTTTTCTATGAAAATAGTTTTATGTTTCATGATGAAATTGTTTGAGCACAAAAGTGGAATCTCAGCTACCTAAGTGGGGAAGATTTGTACTAGTACGGCTAGTGGACCGTATGGGGTTTTCCTGATATAACATAGAATTTGGCTAAATAAAACTCTAAATATACTATTTGGATTATAATTGGGGACCACTAGGATATGGGTATGTTCCCTACTAGTGGCACATGCATGAGAACACTTTTTTCTATGGTTACTTTACACCAAGATAGGAGGTACTTAGGGCCTGAGACAACCAAGTTCCAAGGGGTGTTCCCATATAATAGGGTGTGTATGGAAGTAAATTAAAATAGAAAACATTATTATTTTAATGTTTTAACAATCTGAAAATCTTGAATTGAACACTATTTTCAATTGAAAGTTTCATTTCTTGGAATTTTAACACTTTTTCACATTGTGTATTAAAATTTCTTGTTTTTTTCACATTGAATTGCATGCTTGCTAAATTCATATGGTGGTATACAATTGTCCTTAGGATCACACCCTAATTAAATCCCTTGTGTGTATTTAAGCCTTATTATTCATGACTTAGTTAAAGGTATGGCTAAGGGTGATGGCGGTTCAGGGTGTTAGTCCCCATCGTTGGGGCAGAGTTGTAGAGACAGCTTGCTGTTGATGACCCCCTTGTCATGTGGAGTCCAGTGGGATGTCTTTATGTTGTCATTATTTGTATTTGGACCACATTTATTGTCTTTAAACAAATGTATTTAGATCAGGTTTTGTCAAGAATTGGTTTGCATGAAAATTTCATATTCTTATTATTGATATTTTTTTATGTTTTATGCTTTCATACTCAAGTAAAACATTCCCAAACAGGATTGTTTGATATAGGGGAACTTGTTCCAGCCCGTGGGGATAGGGAAATCCCACAGGGACTTGCAATGGGTAGTGTCCGGTGCTGGTATTGTTGGTGACCAGATCCATTTCGTGATAAGATGGTATCAAATTAGGTTAATGTTTTTGGGTTATATTTCTATTTTGCAATAAGTCAGGATAGATATGAGCTAGGACTATCGGGGCTCAGGGTTTTTTTTGTGAGTAGGGTGCCTAGCCCAAACATCTCATGGCAGACCATGAGTCACTACGGGATGTTGAAATTTACAGATTGAAATCACTTCCAGGTGAGACGTGTGGGCCGTAGGGCACATGTGGACATCAGGAGGATGTGGAGTAGTTGCTTATTTTATTAATGAAACGTGTTTGGATTATTTATATTTGATGTATTTGATTAAAATTTTCAGAATTGTGGTTTTGAATATTGTTTTTTGATAGTTGTGTTTTTTAGTAACATGCCTCCTTGGAAAGCGACCACGCACCCAGAGAAGGAAGATGAAGAGAGTTCTCTTACACCGATTGATTAGAGGCTCGTGGAGGCTGTGGTTAGTGCTATCCATGCTTTGGGACAGGGACCAAATCATGATCTTATTCATGTTTTGGATGAAGAGACAAGTCCTAGAAAAGATAAAGCACAAGTGTTTCTAAAATTTTTTTTGTACCTTCTGAGGTATCTCAGGACCCCAGGAAGCAGAAGACTGGCTCGAGGAGATCGATCTTATGTTTGAGTTCTTGGATACACCTAAGGAGCTCAGGGTGAAGTGTTCCTCCTTTCTATTGGAGGGTCCCAGCCGTAAGTGGTGGGAGTCAATGCTTCTAGCTGGGAAGACTGAGAAAATGCGCTGGGGATATATGAAAGTTGTCTTTAATGAACAGTTCTACCCTGAGGTGTTACATTATGCTAGATCTAGAGAGTTCATGGAAAATGTTAATGATAATATATCTGTGATGGTGTATGCCAACTGTTTCACTGAGTTGGATTGGTATGCTCCAGAAATTGCCTCTAATGGGTAGGCGAAGGCCCAGAGGTTTGAGAAAAGCTTGCGACTAGAGATATACTCCCTGGTGTTCTTGTTTAAGCTGAGGACATATGATGAGGTCGTTTATCATTCATTCATGGTGGAGATTGACATGAAAGGAAGGGATGGATTCTATGGTTTATTATCAAGAGTGGGAAGTGGAAGCTCCTCAAAGAAGAAAATGAAGCGGGAGAATCATGGGAAGAAATGAGGAGGCAGTTCAGGGCACTCCTCCGAGCAGTTTTCGTCAGCGACTTCTGATGAAAGATCAGTCATGTTCCACCAGTGTGGGAAGCCTGGGCACATTTAACTAGCATGTCCACTTCCTCAGAATCCTTGTTACTAGTGGGGATGTATGTGGCAATTACCACGTTTCTGCAGAGTGGTACGTCAACTTCCACGTAGGGCAGGGTTAGTGTCTTCAAGAGGATGGCTATCACAGTTCGAGCCATCGAGGACTGGAGGGATCTTGATTTGGTGGACGTGGTGATCGGACTAGGTCATCATCTGGGCAGATCCAGTTTGGGGGATAGACACACACTAGCATTCATCATCAGGAAGAGACAGGACATCTCCATACAGTGGATCAGTCACCAGTAGTATCAGAGATGACACTGTCGATAGTTCAAGGTACCATTATGATTACATCTTCTATAGATGCTTCTATTTTTAAAATTGGCACCTCTGTTTCATTTATTTCTTCCCGTTTTGTGGACATGATGAATTTTCCAAATTAGTTGATTTCTTTTTCGATGGATTTGGTGACACCTCTGGGGAACAAGAAGGAGCAGGGCCTCAAGTTACCCTCATGTACGTTTTTAGTGTCCGGGGTTAAGATGGAGTGGGACCTTCTGGTTTTAGATATGGAACAGTTTGACATACTACATGGGATTGATTGGCTAGTAAACTTCCTGAAACACATTGATTGCTACATGAGGTGACTGAGTTTCACGGCACATGATGGGAGTCGTCATGTTTTTTGGGAGAATGTGATCCTCAGCCGAGTCATACAAGACCTCCAATCCCATAGTTGGGAAGTTTTATATTCCATGTTATTTTTTCTCATACTATACGATGGTATTTCCCATGAAGGTGCACTAACTCATGTATTGAATGAGTTTCCAGAGGTATTCCTAGATGATTTTTCATGTTTTCCCCCCAGAGTGGGATGTGGAGTTTTCGATTTATCAAGCGCCATGAGCACAACCGATATATCTTACCTCTTATCACAAGGCCCCCACTTAGATGACGGAATTAAAGATAAGACTGGATGACATAGAATCCAAAGGATTCTGTCACCTGAGCGTCTCTCCTTGGGCCGCTGTTGTGTTGTTCTCAAAAAAAGGCTGATGGATCCTTCCAGTTGTGCATTGACTACTGGAAGCTGAATACGGTAACAATTAAAAATAAATACCCTTTTACCAGAATATATGATTTGTTCGATCAGATGATGGGGGAAAAGAGGTTCTCAACGAGAGACCTGTGTTCGGGGTATCATCAACTTCGAGTGAAAGAGTCAGATATCCCAAAGAAAGCCTTTCAAAGCATGTATGACCAATTTGAGTATTTGGTCATGCCCTTAGGATTGACAAATTCTCCAGCAGTCATTATGGAACTCATGAATAGGGTGTTTCATCAGTATCATGATTCCTTTGTTGTGGGGTTCTTGGATGACATTCTCGTTTACTCGAGCTCTGAGGAGGAACACAAACATCACTTGACGAATATTTTTGGGAAAATTACTAGATCACCACCACTATGAAAAGTTTTTAAAGTGAAATTTCTGGATCAGGGAGGTGAGATTTTTGGGGCATGTGATCTCGGAGAACAGAGCGTCAGTGGACCCTAAGAAAATTAGTGCGGTCATGTCATGGATGCAACCAAAGAATGAGTTTGAGATCAGGAGTTTCCTTGTCCTGTCTGGATGTTACAGGTGATTTGTTTGGGATTTCTCTCGGATAGCTTCACTGATTACCGCACACACCCATAATGGGGTGAAATTTGTATGGGGTCCAGAATGTCAGGAATTATTCGAGGAGATAAAGAGGCGGTTGACTACGGCACCTGTGCTAATTTTTTCTAAGTCTGGAAAGGGATATGTGGTCTATTATGATGCTTCGAGTGTGGGTCTTGGGTGCATGCTTATGCAGGATGATCATGTGGTGGCATAGGGCTCTCACCAACTCTGACCAAATGAAAATAACATCCCTACCTATGACTTGGAGTTGTTAGCAGTGATGCATCCTGTGATGAATTCTTATCACTACCTCTTTATTTATACATTTGTGGTCTACTATGATCAGAACAGCATAGCCTATATCTTCTCATAGAATGACCTCAACATGAGGCAGCATCGCTGGATCGAGTACTTGTAGGGGTTTGACTTTGACATTGTCAATACCCCAGGCATGGGTAATGTGGTGGCTGATGCTTTGAGAAGAAGAGTTCCAGTGCAGGATTTTAGGAAGTCTAGTGATGAGTGGACATTGATGGGGCTCTTTTATCAAATTCATGTAGAGACTAGTGAAAACAGTGGAGGGGGATTCTTGTCAAGAATCTAGTTGACTCCTTTTCTGATGGAGTTGATTCAGCAGGAACAACCCAGTCATGAGCATTGTCACCAGTCGAAGTAGTTTCATCATGGTTTGGAGACATCCTTTGATTGGTCATCATATCCCGAGGTCATCTTGTCTTTCAAGGACCGTTCAGTAGTGTCGTTATCTCTGTGGAAGGTGGTGATGCGGGATAGCCATTAGTCTCATTGGTTGTCTATCCGGGTGAAACTAAGATTTATTATGAGGTCTGTCAGTAGTTTTGGTGGCCTGGTATGAAACAGGACATAGCAACCTTTTTTGAGATGCTAAAAATGCCAGCAGGTGAATGGAGAGCACTAAAGGCCCTTCGGATTGCTCCAACCACTACCCATTCCTACCTAGAAGTGGGATGAGGTCACCATGGACTACATTTTTTGTTATCCTAGAACACCTCGGGTAATAATGCCATTTGGGTGGTGATTGATATTCTGACCAAATTATCCCACTTCATTTTGATAAAAGATACAACTAAATGAATGAGTTGGGCCATTTGTATCTTTTGGATGTTGTGAGACTCCACTACGTACCATCAGTATTTTTATCATATAGAGTCCCTCGCTTCACATCTATATTTTGGGAAGGCCATCCGAAGGCCTTGGGCTCCGATATTAATATAAGCACAACATACTATCCTCAGACGGATGGTCAGACAGAGCGGGCGAATCAAATTTTGGAGGACATGCTCCGTGCATGTGTCTTATACTTTGGAGGTTCCTGGAATATCCATTTGGGATTCCTTGAGTTTTCGTACAATAACAGTTACCAATCCTCGATTCAAATGGTTATTTTTGAGGTTCTCTATGGTCAGCCTTGTCGGTCCCCCCTGTGTTGGGCAGAGGTAGGTGTGACTTCACTACTGGGGCCGAGCCTAGTGCATGAGAAATCTGAGAAGGTAAAATTAATCATGAAATGATTATTGACAGCTTAGAGTCGTCATAAATCATTTGCTGACCGGAGGAGTCATGACCTAGAGTTTTCTTTGGGTGATAGGTTATTCTTGAATGTGGCCCCTCGTCTAGGCCATCGTCGATTGGGGAAGAAAGGGAAGCTAACACCGCGGAATGATAGGGACTTTGAGATCATAGAGAATATTGGAAAAGTGGCATTCAATTTGGCCTTAAATTCTTAGTTGACATCCATCCATGAAATCTTCCATGTCTCACAAATAAAGAAATACAACATGGATCCATCCCATGTGATGAGTTGGGAAGAACTGGATATAGAGTCTAACATGTCTATTGTAGAGTGGCCAGTGAAAATAGAGAACTCCAAAGACATGGTTCATCAAGGGAAGTCCATTCTGTTGGTTCAGGTTTGTTGTCATCATGGTAGTGATACTCATGAGAAATTGGAGCGGAAGTCATCAGTTGAGAAATAATAAAAATTCCTTTTTACAAATCAAGCTTCACATTGACATTATGGTGTGGAATATCTATCATGGTGGGGAGAATTATCACATAAATAACTTAATTAAATTTAAATTCCATTTAATTTCCATTCATTCTTTGTATTATGGGATTCCCATTCATTTCAGGAGGAAATGGTGAGTTTTCATGATTTAGGCCAAATCAAGATCATGTTTCCAGATTTAAAAACTGATTTTGATTATTTTATAACTATTTATTTTTTAACTATTTTCACCCATTCCACTCCAAAATATCCTCCACCGAACTTTAAACAACGATAATGAAATTTGGACCTCTTATCAATCCATAACAATGGGTTATTTGGGTTTTTATTTAAGAATTGGGCCAAACCGAAAGCCCATTATATATTTTTAATTTTTTTTTTATGTTTTTAATATCTTATTCATTATAATGAATTTTTCAGTGATTATACCTCCCTTTCGACCCTAAGAATCCCAGGCACGCACCCATTTCCTTCCCACCCTCTTTATAGCCCCTTTAAATATTTTATCAAGGTAGAACTTCATAGGGTGTCTCAAATCAGATAGAATTGAAAAGGTAATTTCATCCCCTATTAACTCTCTCAATTATTACTCTTTTTTCTCCATTATAGTTCTTAAATGACTTAATAATTCTTGTTATTATAACCCCTTTAATTTTGGTTGTTTTAAGATTCAGCTACAGGTGTTTTGGGGAGATTACATTAAGATCCCTTATGTAGGTGAGTTCATTTCATTCCTCTTTCAAATTGCTTAGGGTTTTATCTATTTTTATTAGGGTTTATTTTGTTTTCCCTGATATCCCAAATTAAACTGGGTAGTGTTTATAACCTAGGTTTTAACATTGGGGTTTATTGGACATTTCTTGTGGTTTATGTTGGTTCTAAGTCCCTCTTACTGCGGTGGTGGTGCGACTTGATTTCCGCACGGTGATTCAAGGGTTTTCATTACTTTGGGATGTGATTCCATGTTTATGAAATAATTTTTTTGTAGCATGGGATATTAATCATTCCTTCAGGTTTATCTCATTTTATTATTACTTAAAAAATTAGTTTTTTGTTGTTTGTTTTGAAAATGAATATTTAAATGCTAATTTCATGTGAAATTGTGGGGGGGGGGGTTCATGGGAATGCTTTTTTGGATTAATTGGGGCTGCCCTATTAATACATAATTGATTTTATTGAACTATTATAGGGATTACAATAATGTTTTTAATTTCCCCACCTTTTTTCACAGAAAATGGTTTTTAATTGTGTTTGTGAAACATGTGAACTTTAAGTCCCATGTTTTTGTAAAAATAGAGGTTTTTCAATGTTATCATTTCTTGGTTTACAAGGGGCTGCGCTAAAAATGATTTGTTGTTTTAATTGAAATTTTTTTGTCTGATGTTTTTGGTAACTTTATGGTGTGCACATAGTGTGAATATTTGGTTCTTAAGGAGTTTGGTGTGTGAAACATTATAGGATTTGGGGGAATTTTTTTATTAAAAATCTAAGGGTTTTCATTTGTGTTTTAAGTGGTATAAAATGTGATAGATACTATATTATTTCTGTGTTACCAGTAGTGGTGTATTATATGAAAATAGAATTATGTTTCAGGATGAAATTGAGTGGAAGCCCATGTACCTAGGTGGGGTGGATTTCTACTAGTACATCTAGTGGACCGGATGGGTTTTGTCCCTGTTTCACTTAGCATTTGGATAAAGGAAACTCTAACATAACTATTTGGATGATGATTGAGGACCACTATGTTATTGGTATGTTACCTACTTGTGGCTCGTGCATGAGACCATATGTTTCTATGGTTACA
This sequence comes from Viscum album, assembly GCA_963277665.1. Lineage (NCBI taxonomy): Eukaryota > Viridiplantae > Streptophyta > Magnoliopsida > Santalales > Viscaceae > Viscum > Viscum album. The sequence continues at coordinate 6,581,957 of OY728148.1, read as the reverse complement.
TTACACCAAGGTACGTGGTACATAGGGCCCAAGACAACCTAGTGCCAGTGGGTGTTCCCAATTTTATTGCTCATTGGATTTTTGGTATTTACCCATGTACAAGGGTGTGTTTGGAAGTAAATTACATTATCTAAGATTTTTATTTTAATGTTTTTAAATTATAAAATTCTTAGATTGAAAAATGTTTTCAATTGAATGTTGTATTTCCTGGAATTCTAACACTATTTCACCTTGTGTATTAAATTTGCCAGTTTTCTCAACATTGTATTGAATTATTATTGGAATCATCTAGTGGTATGTTATTGGGATTTTTCTCAAACCCTAATTACACACATTGGGTGTAATTAGACCATATTATGCTTGACTCAGGTAAAGTGAATACTACATGTGTTGGCGGTTCAGGATGTTATCCCCCATCGATGGGCAGAGTTTGTGAGGCGGCTTGTGGGTGATGACCCCCTTGTCGTGTGGAGTCATTGGGGATGTATTTATGTTTTCATTATTTCTATTTGGACCACATGTAGTGTCTTTAAAAAATATATTCATAATTGGTATTGTTAATAATTTTTTAGCTTGAAAATTTTAGATTCTTATTAATGATGGTTTTTTTCTGTTTTATGCTATCATACTTAGGTAAATCATTCTCAAACTAGATTTTTTAATACCAGGGAAATTATGACAGCCTGTGGGGATAGGGAACTTATTTCGTGCCTTGTCACGGTCTGGGTTTGGTGCTGGTATTAGTGGTGACCAGATTCAGTTTGTGGAAAAAATCAATCCTTTAATTATTAATAAATTATCTCTAAATATTCTGAAAATTCATTTTTTAAAAAATATATTTTTTTCAAAATAGTTTTTCCATTGTTTCTGTGAAAAAATATTATTTCTATTTTATATTATATTAATATAAATTCTATTATAAAATTAAGACTAATTTTTAACATCATCATATCAATATTATTATAGTGTAAATGTTTGTATTTTTTTAGGAATTTATTGAGTTTTCAATGAATATTTTAAAATAATTATTTCTTTTGTAAAACAACAATTTGTATTGATAAATTATGTATTTTGAGTACATGATTATTATTTAAATTTTATTTTAATTTGTCATATGTATTCTATAGATATATTTAATACAATTAATTAAATTGAAATCTTAATTATTCTAAATTTTATAAGGCATTTTGTTTAGGGTTAAAATTCATTTTGATGAAAATATTTTAAAAAGAATAATGTTTATATATTATAATTAATTGATCAAATCCATAATTGGTAATTATAGATAATGAATTAGTATTATATATATATATATTGTTTGGATTTTGAATCAAATAATTATTATGAGTAGTTATAAATTTAATGTAAAATCATCTTTTCTTTGAAAACGTTATATTTCTAGAAAAACACTTTCCATCAGACATGTAAGTTTTAAAAAAAAAATTTCTAAAAAAATTATGAATTTATATTGACAATATTTATTCCATATATTTAATCATACTAATTAATCATATATAAAAAATAAAAATGTAATTTTTTATCGACGTGAAGAGTTACTATAGATCATTTTTATTGCCATGGTAAAACGAAAACTAATCAATTAAGTGAAGAAATAATTTAAAAAAAACTACAATCAAATCAACCATATGAGTATAAATTTTAATATTTTAAATTTTTTATAATAATTTTTATATTAGTTTCTTTCCCTTTATAAATGACTAAATATTGATTTTGAGAAAAATTATAATTTTTATGTGTTACAACATAAATAGTAGTTTGTGTAATATATTGTTTTAGTAAATATGCACTTATTTTAAATCAAGAATTTTTTAAATAAACTAATTATTAATTAAATATTATTATTAAATATTTTATATTAAATATAAATTTAATTTTAATTTTTATGAAATCAAATGAAATTATTATAATCGTTCGAAAACATATATTATCATAAAATTAATGTTTTTCAAAAATTATTATTGTTAATTTAATGATAAAAAAAATAAAAAATATTTGGTTAAAATGAATAATATATTTCGAATAATAACACAAAAATTATCTAACAGTGAATTCTACTTAATTTTCTGAGATAATATAATTTTCATGTGTAAATTAGAGACGGTATTAATATACAGTGTGTTTTATAAAATTTGAACGAACAAAAAGTAATGTAATAAATTCTATGGTGAAAATAAAGTAAAAAATATATGTTTAACATTATTATAAATTTCAAAATGTTTTTTTATTAATTTAATAATTCCATTATGAATCCTCCAAGTCCTGTATTATATCAATTTTTTTAAACAACTATATATAAACATGTAAAGTATACAAATCACCAAGTATAATATTTTAATGATTTTTCTCTTGAAATTATAAAATATCATAAAAAATAAAAAAATTTAATAATCCATTCAAAAATCCATATGAAAGTTTTTTTAATTAATTTATTATATAGATACCAAATTTTAAGATTGGGATATAACAAAGAACCCATCCCTTTTCTCTTATATTAAACCAAGAATTCTCTCATTTCTATTCACTCAAAAACAATGTATCTTGTACTTAAATTATACCATAATTATATTCCTCAAAAGTTTAACCCAAGAGAAAAATAAACACATCCTTTTTATGAAAACAAGACCCACATTGACACTATTTGACATCATAGTAATCTCTTTATCAAAACGTCCGTGGAAAATTTCCACAAAATATAACTGCATTTCAAATTATGCAATTCCTTATTAATAAATGATAACCTTTCAATATAATCTTTAATTTCATAATAATTCTCACACAAATTATGATTTCCCATGTGTTACCAATTAATTATCCACATACTTATACTCATCCAATTTCATTAAAGTTGATATCAAAAAATTGAAAAATAAATGTTCTACTACAATATTATTATGAATATAACTAATTAACAAATCTTAATTAATTTTAAAATTGTCATCAATCATTTTTATTCATTTAAAGAGAATAAAAAAAAGTGAATTTATTTTATAACTCTATTTTCAACAATAAAAAATTATTTACCTTTATTTGTTAATAAAATTATCATTCTAGGATAATTTTTTTATTTTCTAACATATAATTTAATGAGGAAATACTTTAAATAACCACATATAGATCTGATATTTTTCTTGGGTGAATCAAATATCTAAAACACGAAAATTTTTGGTAAAATATAAATATAACTTATCATTCATATTAATTTCATTATTATTCAAACTGGTTATTATATTTGGAAGATCCCTACTCATGAAATAAAAATTATTTAAAAAAATTATAATATCTCATATTTTTAGGATATAATTAGAAAAAATTTACAAAATACATAGGGATGGTGAGAGAATAATGTTGCAGATATAGGTTAAATGATAATAATTGAAAATAATACTTCTAATTTAGAAACCATCATTTTTTCTTGTATGACATTTTATTATTTCTAAAAGTATTTTTTGAGGCATGTGATTATACATTTTGTGATTCCAAGGCCTGATATTCCCAAAATAAATTTTATCAGAATATTTTATTTTATTTTATATTTTAAGTGAACAATTTCTTAATGAAAATGGTATAAAACATAAGAAAATCAAAGAAAAAAAAGCAGAGACCATGGATGAAAACGGATTCTGACTTTAAATTATGGCACAACCTAAAATTGGTTGGAAGGTTGTGTTTATAAAAAATAATTCATAATAGGGTCTATGATGTTAAATAAATAACTAAATTTATTTATTTTATTTTATTATAAAAAAAATGTTATTCCTTTTCATGAATTGTGATGGAAGGATCTCTAGGGTTTGATGTATAACCATAAGAACATTCAATAGTATTTTCATTCCTACATATTTTAGTGATTCAAAATATTTTGACGTTGAATATGTAGATCCACGAAGATTGACATGCATCAAACATAATGAATCCTCTAATTCATTGTAAATATTATTTTTCATCAATGAAATATCCAATCACATTTATTATGCATCATATTTTTTTATTATTTCTCTATTGAGTAAATTTCTTATCTTCATCATATGTTTTTGTGAACTGTGAAAATTTCAAGCAATTCCATAAACCGATGTATCATATTTTAAATTAATTTTTATGTTTCAAAACAATGGATCCAAACATAGGTAACTTTTTCCAATAACACTTGGTAAATTATCTTTTAACATATATTTATTATGAACTTGTCCCTTCATTCCTCAAGTAAGATATAAGTTGACAATGAGGTCATCATTCGAAATTTTCTGGTGGGAAATAGTATGATCAGACCCTTAGATCATAGAAATATTCTTGTGTGATTAATGAAATGATGAATCATATATGGGTTGAATGAATTTAATGGTTTTGGGTGATCGATTTTTTAAAATTTAATCCTTATCAGTGATCTGGGGTCCTTTAGTTATTGAGTGTTAATTTCTTGTGATAGTTTGTTATGTGTCCTCTAAATGTTGGATGGTACCACCTATAGAATTAGTGTGAGGTTCCTCTAGATATAGAGTGTTACCCTTTATTTCATTAGTTTGTGCATCCTAGAGAAATAGATTTGTTCCTCGCACACCATGGAATTATTGCACGAGTCCTCTAACAATCAAGTTAAACCCATATATGGTATTATGTTTTTACTCCATACATTGAATGGTATCCCCCCAAAAGCACTGGGGATCAGGTCCATTACAAAGAGATTATGTCCCCTCATCATTGTGGAATAGTGGTGAGGTAAGGTCACTCTACACAAATAAGTCATTTTACTGAAATTGGATATATTGGGAATCAATTATCATGTTCTGGAATTTTTGTTTCCCTTTTTCTGGTATGGGCTATGAGATGGGGATCCCCTTATTTCTCATTTGGGTAACACTGTTTTAAGCACATTAGGACATATTCATCGTGTATATTTTTTTACACTCTTTCTTACTTTGAAAAGTCTATCTTTTCATATTATGTCTCTTAATTCATTCTTTTTATCTTTAGGGGAATCATAATAGGTTGGAATATACTCATCCATACATGGGATTTTTCTGCATGTGTCATGTCTAATATAGATGATGGGAAATTCTATGGTGATTAAAGATAAGAATAATAATACAAGGGTAAATGTGCCTCATATTGTTGATAGGGCATATATATTCAGATATATCCTCTCTTTGAATATTACATTTCTAGTTTTTTTTATGTTTGGGACATATATTTGTTTGGATATGAAATTTTTCCCTTTTATTATAGTTTTTAATATCATACTCATGTTCTCCATAGAGTTTTCTTAGGGGTGGATTACATTCTAAAATTGTTTTTATATTATTATTCATATACTCATATTAACTAATATCATTCTGTGTGTTTTAATAGGTACATTAATAAATTTTATCACATTAATATTATGCCTTTTGGCCTTTTTCTACACCCCATGGCCAATAGAGGAAGTCTTTGTGTAGTTGTGGCTGAAGCCCCATTGGAACAGGTCATGATAAATTCATGTCAATGTTGATCATTATTATTAGTGGTGTTTGGAGTAGTAATAGTATGACGATTTAGTTGGAATTTATGGAAATAGTGTCAATGTATTTTGAGTGTATATTTCACAACATGAAATCCAGTTTTGGGGGTGCAGTAGACAAATACATTCAGTAAGGCAATGAATACCTTCTTGTAAACTTCTTATATCAATACATTGGTTGAGGTTTTCAATAGTACATTTATATTATAGGATTGAGTCTTTTGACTTTCCTTATTGAGTAATATTTCCATTTTATATATTTTCAAATCTTATAGTGGTATATATTCATTATGCTTTTAAGTGACTCTGTAAGGATAGATGTTAGTGGTACGTATTATAGATCTTAATGATTATCCAATTTATGGTTATTCCTTAGTTATTTGTCTATCCTAAATGAATTTTACATCATGTGGATTGGTATAAACACCCTCACATGATGTGTAATAGATCATACATGTACGACATGCTAAGGGTGTGTGGTGGGATATCACCCTCCACGAGTTCTAGAGCCATTGTTCACTGAGATACCTTAGTGATATAGATACATAGGAAATGAATGATACTATTGAGTTGGTGGTCCACATATTTAGTTATATCCAATCACTGAAGTATCCAATGGTTCCGATTGTAGACGGAATCTTCCATTGATAAGATTTGTACTAATAGAGTCTTGGTACACCGAAACCCAATGAATTGAAACTCCTTTGTCTTGACTTCTAGAATTAGTTTTTTTATTAGTACTACCCCACATTTGTGAACATAGTTTATATTAACTAGCTTCTATCTAAGAATATGTAGGGGATTTAGTGGATATGTTTGCTAAATGGTATATAGACCGTACACGGTACGTCCATAAAATTATTTGGGATAGATATTTTTGATCATATATGTTTGATAATAGTCTCCACATAGAAATACATTCAAATGTAGTACACTTGTTCATCCCTATATATGATGGGGTGTTGGAGTGGGAACTAGTTATGAAGATAGTAATGCAAAATAGGTTATTAGATGATAGAGTTGGGAGTTAGTGATAGAGGATTGAGTCATCTACAATAGCTAGTAGGAAGTAGTCAATAGGATCTAAGTGACGCTGTCCACCCTAAGACTAGATTCATTTTCATGTTTAGGAATCATAGATATTATGTAGTAGACTAGGGAAGCCCTATGTGGGTAAGTTCTATGCATGAAGTTCCCAAAAACATAGGGTGCATAATGTTCCTATGATATATCCTTAGTATTTATGAATATTGATGATTTGATAAAATGGAAAAGGTAGTTTTGTGATCAGTGGTATCCCAAGAGTGGTCATGGGCTCCCCATGGGAGAGGGAGAATGAAGAGGAGAATGTAGATCTCCAAGAGGAGCTGATGTGGGTGGTGGAAGATGCTACGAGTTCATTCACCCACCACCACTAGACGACCAACATCATTCTATGGGAGTTCATAGTTGGGGACATATAGAGTTGCATGATATAGGGGTGTATGACCTCATCACATGCGAGATTATGAAAATTAGGGTCTATGATTATTCAACTCATTGTATGGAATTTTTAGACAAATGTGTGTGTCAAACCTTTATATCATTACTCTTGGTGTGATATTTGGAGATCCCAATTGATGCGTTATTCCTTAATATCTTACTTTTGTTTCATACATGGAGTACTTATTCTATATCATTTATCATCCAACATTGTGATATATATCTTGTGGTAGAGATATTCTGGTGGTATATTTTGGTCATCATGATTGAATTTTATGATTTCATTTTGGGTATGTAATGATTTTCCATGTTCCAATATCAAATTTATTGTCACCATTTATGAATTTGATGCATTACCATAGATGGGGAAATAATCTCCTTTGTGTTATAAGGAGATATAGTTGGGTAATGCATGTGTTTTTTGAGTAAGAATATGAAAATGTTCACCAATAAACATGAGTCTGTATCCATTACTGCATGAAGCTCATTAGTACTTATTATTCCTTCATTCATGGAGTATTTTATATGAATATTCCATGAACACATTATTTGATTACCTTTGAAGCGGTATATAGAGTTTTTTAATGATTATCATCAAAAAACCATATACATATATTATGTGGTATATTAAATGTCCCCTACTTAGCTCTAAGTGATGCGGTTGAAGATGGAGGACCATCAATGGAATTGTTTTTCCAGGCCTAGTGTGTCCACATAAGATGCATCAATGTTGTTCCTAACAATTATTATGGGATATTACATCTTTTCATAGACTAACTTTACCTGAACTAGGAAGAAATAAATATGAAGTATCACATTTTTCATATTGATACCTCTTTGATTAGTTGGGAGGTGTGATATGGTTCTCGAAGATTGATCATTGCTCTGGATAAGACCGGTAGATATTCTTTGAGGATGATATTTCTAATATAGAATATTTATTTATTTATGAAAACAATTGGTTCCTAGTGACTCCAATTAGTGTAAAAAATTCCTACTCTTTGTTTATGTCATTGATGGATCGGATCATCCAACCATAATTACCATTTTTTGTTTGTCATCATTGAAGACATACTCATATGTTTTCATAACTAGAGAAGAATGAATAGATCTTGAATATGATCATATATTTTCAATGGGAGCACAAAATTCATATTAATCAATTGAATTAATAGTTCTAGATTAATGGTTTTCACTTCTTAGGTAATGAAATTTCTATGAATACTTTATCTATGGATCAGATGAAGATCTATATAGTAATTACATAGAAGCCACCAATGATTCTGTAAGATCTTTACTGTTTTCTTATCTTGGATGGGTATTCCAAGAAGTATCATGAATAAATTTATTATATTTAATCCACATGGACCACCCCTGATGATGAAAGTGCAGTCGTTTACCTAGACTAGCCATTGCTAGAGGGCCATTGAGGAGTCTAGGTTGATTATTATGAGTTCTCATATTTTGACATTACTAGTGGTGGGCATCAAGTACATAGTGTTTTTCAATTATTAATGATGTGATCATAGTTGGGTGTTATTGCATTGGTAGGAAGTTATCACGTATGGAATGATGATGTTATGACCCCATGGGAAAATATATGTGACTCTTAAACTATAGTGGGACATGATAGTCTGTACCATGAGGGTTTGGAGGTATTATATTCTATAGGATCACATTATGGGTTTTTCACACAACTATAGTAAAAAGTATGTCTTCACATATAGATACATGAAATTTGGTGTACTATTATTCATAACCAAACAACAATGATGAAATATATACTTTGATATAATAATAATAATAACAAATAGATAACATAATCATAATTATGGAATGATATAATTAAATTAACTTTTTTCCTCTTGTTGTTTGAAAAATAGAAATGTTACCCATGGGTGTTTATGAAATAATATCTTATAAAACAAAAAAATCATAACAACCATTCATAATTGGTTAAAAATGTAGATTTAATGTATAACAATTAAAATTATTATAATATTAATATTCTTGTAATGATATAACCATGAACCATATTACCATAGTGAACCAACTAAAGTTATTTTCATGTTATGATCCAAATATCAATGAAAAAAAGTTAATGTGAACATAATATATTATGTTATCAACGTTGACAATAATATAAGTGAAAAAAAATACTAAAAGGAAAATAGACCACAAATTAATTATTAAACAATTCTATAATTAACACAAATTTATTATTCAAGAATATAAAGATCATGTGTGAAAAAGTAGACTCATGGTAAGGGATATCTAGTCTAAATCTCTTTTCATAAGATTATTTTTTTCACCAAATATTTTAATTATGTAATTTATAAAATAAATATTATATTTATAATATAATTTTTATGTAAAAATTTATTTATTTAGAAATGCATTCAATGTTTTTTTCTTAATGTGTCTCGTTTGTTAAAATATTTTCATGTTATAAGGGAAATGCCATTAAAACAATATTGTTATTATTTTTATTATTTTTATTATTCATTTTATACATATTTAGTATCCATAAATGTTATCAAGTATGTTATTATAGTATGAAATTTAGTTTTTCATAATTTTTAAGCATTTTTTCTTTTTATAATATGATATTGAATGAATAATTTTATACATTTTATAAACTGTTTTTTATAATATTATAGTGTTAGAATAATACATTTATTAATGTATATGGTATTATTTTAATTTCCTTCCATTGTTAGTGTTTTTATTTAAAAATATTTATATACAATTTTTAATTTTTTTATAATAAAATATACCATTTTAGTTATTGTAGTAATTTTTATAATATTTTTCCTATGAAAAAAATATTTTAATAATTTTATTTATATAAATAACAGTAGTAATTCTACATATGTGATAAATGATGTATTTCTAAATTTGGTGATGTAAATGAATTATTTTCAGTGTTATTTTAATATTATGATCCTTATATATTGTTAGTGTCTATTGGGAATCCCAATATATCCATCTAATGAATTGGATAATTTCTTTTCAATTGAAAAATTTATTTTGAGATTAATTGGGTGAGTTATATCATTTATATGTGTTCTTGTAATGGATTTATAAATATGATGTACCAAGCAACTTATATATAAATTATATTCAAAAAAATTGTTTTTCATAAAAATATTTATACTCCATAAGGAAAATATAATTATCTAATGTTTTAATGAATGATTACACCCATTAAGGAAAAAATGATTTAATAAAAAAAAATCATGGAAAATCATGGTTTAAATAAAACGGTAATGTTTATAATATGAATTATTATGTTTTCTTATCAAGTTATTTATTAAAAAATATGGACATTAATGCAAATTTCATTTTTAAATAACTGAATATTTTAGCACAATATGTATTGTATAAAAGGAAAACCCAGTTATATGTACTAATTATTTTAATATTAAATAATGTGTTTCTTTTATTACAATTTTATGTCAATTATGGATATTCGTGTTATCATTCTACTTTTTAAATTTTGGTAAATGTTTTTATAGATGTATATGATTTATAATGAATTGAAATTGAAATTCATTTCAATTTTTTATTAGAAGTAAAGTTGTTTCATTTTACTATTATTCATTATTGAAAAATAGATACACAGTGTATGTGACCACATTTTTTTCTTTTTTATGTTATGATTTAATTATATAAATATATAACTGAAATAATAATGATAGTGTATAAAAATTATTTATTATTTTAAAATAAATTATGTGTTGAGTAAACACTACGTACATAAATTTAGTATTATGGAAATGTTTTAGATAAAATTTGATGAAATGATTTTATCTGAAAATATATAGAAATTACTCTATTAACCGAATGAACATTAAGTTATGAATTTCAGGGTTATTTTTTATAAATAAATATATGTTAATACAATAAGACATTGTTAAGTGTATTTTATTTTATATCCTCTTCAAGATATGAATTATTATGATTTTATTTTATATTCTCACACTAAAAAATTGATTCTTTTTCTAGATGAAGCCATAAGGATACAATTAAATAAGAAATATAGAGGGCAATGTAGTTATTATCAGAATCCTTATGTAATTGAAATTATTGAATTATTTAAAAATATTATGGTTATTCATTACCATCTATCATGATTAATTATTAACATGATTAATCTATGTGGGATTCATAATGAAAAAATATGACAAAATGGTATTTTGGGGATGTTCATGTAATAATGATCATGAAGGTAAAATTATTCAATGTTAAATGTATCAAGAATATGTTGTCGAGAAACATGATTTATTTTTTAAAGGAAGGGAAATAGGTTTTATATTTTTTAAACTTTTGAATAGAAAAATAGACTAGCAAGGAAAAATGAAGAGTTATGTTAACACCACATATAAGAATAATGTAATTCCCAAGGAATAAAAGGAATTTTTTAAATGAAGGTACTATAAAATTATTATAATTAGTGATATTGTCTGTACTATTAATTAGAACAGAACACTATAAAAATAAAGGGTTATCAATATCTTATGGAATTATAGTTAAGAATGATGAAATGTGGACTTATATATTAATGGAATGGATTATATTTTTGGATTTTGTTTTTTTATTTACGAATAATAGGATATGATTTATATTTTTGGATATTGGTGTTGTGTATTAAGGATTATTATGTCCAATAATGTTAAATAGGTTATAAGTAATGTTGGTTGGTTATGTGTCATACATATATAGATTCAATAGTAACTTTTTAGTGATAAATATTAGGATATTCATATGTTTCAGAAAATTAGTACTCTTTTGTTGTCTTCTATGATGGGAGTACTTATATAGAAATCTATTATGTTTCAATAAATTTCTAAATATATATGATAATTATTCTTTAAATTTAATTTATGATAAATTTTTTATTAGAAATAATTTTTTTATATTTTTTCAATATAAGTAAAGAGGTATTGATGTATTTTATTTTTAAAATGATATTTCATGAGATTTGTTTATAATTTTGGATAAAGGGGTTATAAAATTCTGGTAAAATAGGTTTGATGTTATCTATAAGGATTAGATTGAAATAGGAATTGTTGTGTATCTGATTAATGTTATTTTTATCTGTTCATTATTTTGAGAAAATAAAATGTCAATTTAAATGAAATATTTTTACAATATATATGTGTAAATTTATTGAAGAATTTATAATTTTATAATGAAACAATTGTCATATTTTATGGATTATATGATTACCGAACATAACATCTTGTATATAATATTAGGACTGATTTCTGTTATTTAAGAATAAATATATTTTGTTTATTTTCTATTAATATTGGATCAAATAGTTATCATTTTTTTATATTAACATTTTTGTCATATTTATATAATATTATTGTTACATAATTTTGTAATGATATAAATTCATCATTATGTGTTATTATTGAGTATTTAGTTATTTTTTTATTAAATTATTAGAGGCTTTAATAATATTATTTATTATAATTACATTATCTAACAATATTTTGTTTTGAATAATGGACAGAAGCATGATATATAATTTTTTTTATAAATTTTTGTATTTAACATTCTATTTAAAGTTAAATTTTTTTATTTATGAATGAAAAAGAATTCCTAAGTACCCATTTCATTGAGTAAAATATGAGATATAGTTTATTAAAAATTTAAAAACCACCACCGGATGTAAATGGTTTTTTGAAATTAAAATAAGGAAATTATGAATTTTTTTTATATTCTCCATATTTTTAGTAACAATATTCCTCGACCCATATAAATGTTTCTTGAAAATAAAATTTTAAACTTTTAGAATGATTTATGATGAATTAATTATATTATTTATCCCCAAAATATTGATTATATTTTGGATTCTTTTTATTCACATGATAGTATTCTATATCAGTATCCATTTTTCTTTAGACATTATTATTTTTCAACATGTCCTTATTTTTATTTCGCATAAATGATCTCATTATTTTGGAACTTGGTAATGTGTTACTATAGACAAATTTAATTTTGTCCTTATCAAATTTAAAAATGATGTTTTATTATAACATTTTATGTTCTAGGTTCTCAAAAAGGTAATTTTTAAATATTAAAATGGTCCTACATTCATGATTATATATTTTATAATCCTCTGAATTGAATTGATTCTGAAAATGGTTTAAACACATTATATTAAAAATCAGAAAATGTTATGAGGATGTATTTTATGAAAGGATGGTTGAATGTAACATGCCATGTAATGATTATAATTGATAGATTTATTTATTTTATTAATATTCATTCAATGTATTTTATAACACTATATTCACTATAATAATATTAAGTAACTTTGTAAATTTAAAATGTTTTTATTCAAACTAAAATCATTTACATCTATTTTATTGTAGTATTTAATGAAATACCACCCTAGTTTCTAGTATGTGGTGCCACTTTCTAGTTGGCCACATGTATTCCAGCCCCACTCCCCACACGCCAAAGGCTACCATCTAGATGTGTGGGTCCAATTTGGTATTTTGGGGAAACTATTCTATCATATTTAGAGTATCATATCTATGAAGTAAGTGAATAAATTTAAAATTTATAATATGAAACCATAATAATATAAATCAACTAGATAAAGTAACATTCACTAATAGTTATACAATATAATATATAGAAAATTATGTAATACCATTCCTCTAAACAAAAAAACATGCGAACATGGTAGCAAGAACATAAACATAAAGATATATAAAAAACAAAAATGACAAAATAAAAATTCCATATAGCTTTATGAGTTATATAATGGTCATTTTCTCTATATATATAATTCTACAATCAAATCATTCATTGATAACTAGGTTTTTCCCCACACCCAACCAGCATATATGTTATCAATCTGGGTTCCAAATCGAGGCATGATCAAGGTTTGTGATATACACAATTGGCCACCCCCAACGATTTATGGAATTATAAAATATATTAACATAATGAGATCATTTTTAATTTATAGTAATTGTAAATATGTAAATAATTTATAAATTTTCGGTAGTGGTTACTAAAGTACATCAGTCTAACACTACATACATTAGAACATGTTAGGTTACCATTGAATAGATTTCATTATGAACGTACACATACATGTGTATATTCATGTATTTATAAATATTTCATATATATGTAATAAAATGTATATCCTTATATTTACATATGTAGTGCTTTCTATGACCCCAGGCATAACACAGAAATATATGTCTTCTTAATATAGTATTATATTGTAACAAGGGACAGCATTCCTCAGTATATTAAGTCATAAGGGTCACAATTCACATGTATCTCATGTATATGGGAAATTGTAATAAATTATCACAAGTTTAAAGGACACCATTACCATGCATCTAAAGTAAAAGGGACACCATAAATGAGTTACCAAATGTATGGGATCCCATCTCGGAGTATCAAATGTTTAATAGTCCCAGTGAATGAGTATCATAAGTATATGGGATGCCATACCCATGTATTACTAGTGTAAGGGAAATCATTCCTGATTATGACTGGAATAAGGGACTAAATTTCCAAGTATCATAAGTCACAATGTTCGAAATTCACAAGTATCAAATTATAATTAATCGAATAGTATTTATTACTTATTAACATTCCATACTATAAAAGGGCATAACCATTATCTTTATTTAAACTTGTGATCGGGTTATACCTCTATATCACTATTTAATTTTATATAGTTTTATGGTTTTGGTATGAAGTATAAATCATATTAAAGATGAATTTTTAACATATGAATTTATAATATCAAATAATATTTTGTAAGAACAAGTCATGGGGGGTGGAATACTATGTTTTAACATATCCTACCAAGAATAAAGATATTCTACGTCATTTATTTCAAGGATTTCAATTTAAAAAGTGATAAATAGTATTTTTAACGAAACACAAAAAAATATGTCCTATGACATCATGAAACATAATATATAAAAAATATATTATGGATAATTTTTAAAATAGATATATGAAGCCTATACTAGACCACTCATCTGGTACAATGCATTTCATTTTTTCATATAAAAAGAATAAAATAAAAAGAACATAAAAAATAGAAATATGTGATCAAACTAATATAACTCCCTCTAGGGGAGTAGAAACTAACAAAGGAGAATAAAGTATGAATATCCAATAAGCATCTAAACAACATGACAAAAAGTACTCAAATCAATAATTTTATGTATTTACATATTCCATTCATGTATTTATTCATGAGAGAGATGAAAGTGGAGGATTATATGAGAAAATTTCAACATGAAAATGAGGAAAAGGTAATCTGGTGTGTTACAAAGAAATATGGTGAAAACATCATTTCAAAAAATGTTTAAAAATATCATAGTTTGGACACATTAGTGGATAAACCATGCAAAAAATGTGAACACTCCACAACTCTGGGAACACACCTCTCATATCCTTCAATACATAATTAAAAAAATACATATGTCATGTGAACCCTCTATCTCAGTGCATAATGACCGAAAACCCTTTGCAATTATTTAGAAAACCATTTTTCACCCTTACTAGGCTATGCAGTTGGAGGTGTAAAAGTAGCCCTATCCATGTTCCTCTCTTATTTTCTCCATTTCCCAGTTCTTTATAATCCAAAAAACCCCAAAAACATCGTATTTCACATTCCTATGATTGGTTTTGTTTACAAGGAAAAAATAGTGGATAATTAATAAAATTATAATGTTACACTCAAGAAATAAGAATAAGGATCATACAGTCTTCTCCCATTAATGAAACTAATCCACATGTTTACCTTTTATGGGTTGTAATATGTCATTAGAGAATAATAGTGGCCACTAAGCACATATTGAAACCTCTTTCCACATGGACTCATACTATATGTGGTCTATATTCTGTAACACTGATTCTAGTGGAACATAATTTCCTCATGGATCCTTAATTTATTGATCAATGATATGAATGTTATACTCTTCAAAATTAGTAGTGACCTTCAATTATACTTCTTCTAGGATCAAAACAATGAGATAATTGGCATTGTATTGTCAAAGACGGGATATATGGAATAAATCATTCATGGATTGGTACCATAGATTAAGAGATATCAAATTCTGTAGTAGCATGACTCTATACATTATCTCGGAAGACCCGAACTAAAAGGTATAGTTTTCCATGTCATAGAATCCATATATTATATGAAATATGTATGACATGAAATAAAACATGATCCCAATATCAAAAAATATATTCCTTAAATAATAATTGGATTAAAAATAATATATATAATGAGGATTATCCATGGTATTTTCAGTAATCTATACATGTTATGTTTTCTCTTGAATGAGACTAGGTCCAAGTTGCACAACTGCTCTAATCTCTATCTAGAACCTATGTGAATGAAATGGAATACATTATAGAGACTTATAAAAATCTATAATTATAGTTTATTTGGATTTTTTTTTGGAAAAACAATGATAGTTATATGATTCGGACAACAACCTCTTAGATCAATGAGGCACACTTTGAGAATTTTCACCAAAACATTTATCTTTAATTTTGACTGTTTACAGAACAATGGGTGGAAGGTTTTTTTTTTAAATTTCCTAATTTTTAAGATATTTATGTTAACCTTTTATAAACATAATATTTGAACATGAATCCATATAAAATGATCTTCTGAAGAACCCTATAAAACATTATAATCTCGATTGTTTATAGTCTCCCGTGATCACCATTTGATAAATTATCACATATCATATGTAATTGGGTGACCAATGTTTACATGTCCCAAAAAAATAAATTGTGTGTCTCCCTTGAAGATAATTCAGCAATATGGAAAAAAATTGATATCATCCTATATAAATTCCATAAATATTAATGACTATAACAATCCATAAGGCCATTATTGCTATAATTTCACCAGCACCAAGGTGGAACTCCTAGCAATAAACCCTATGATCCTAGAATTTATCCACGGACACAAATACTAGATAAGTGTGTCCATTATATCTTAAAAATACATGTGTTAATTTCAAACTATGACGCATTGGATTCTCAGTGATTTCCATCCCATATGTCCATAAGAAATAAGTAATATCTATGAATGGGCATGATATCATTCTATAAGAAATCAAATATAGTTTTCGACCTCCAATTGAATCTCTTTCCCATTAGACAGAGCCTTTTAGATCACAAAAGTTTATCCTTATAAATATATTTATATGTAATGAATTAAACTCCATGTATGTGATTAATGACTGCATATTACTATCTTAAATGTCATGATCCACCATTTCATAAATTACCATCAACCACCATTCATCATTGTCTACCAAATCAACATTATTTTGAATCATTATTCCCAAATAATTATAAACTGCATTTTATATTCATTACATGTTTGAATGATAATGATTTGTGGATTTGCATTATTTTTCCCACAATCTCTATTCAAGGATCGCATAATTCTTTTTAAGGATATATTTTAGGATATTAATTTTTTTAAACATGCCAAACTGCCCACCCATCAGGTAATGCTTCAACAAATAAAAGGGGAGAAACTCATTTCCTAGGAAGAGATTGTGTGGCAATTATTTCCCCTTGTGAGGCCTTAATTTTTAGAGACATATAAGAATGAATATGATTATATTATATTAGATTTAATTCTATACCAATGCCTAATACATGAAAAAACACATTATATCCTCTATCCATCCCTTGTATATTAATAACTAAAACTGAAGTTAGTCAATTTTAATATCTTTAGAGGAATTATCCTTCACTTCATACCACAAAAAATATATAAAATTATTCAAACTGGTAATTGGGGGTGAAAATGGTGAGAAATCCATTATAAAGTTCTCATAATAGATAGTATTCAATATGAAACTCTATATGTCAAAATTGATCTTCAGATACTATCATGAAAAAATAGTATTGATTATTTCTTTTTCAAGAGATTTTTTAATCTCAATATAAATGTTAAAAAAAGTTAACCTTATAGATGAAAAAGAGAAATTTTTCCATCATAAGATGAAGGTGGAGTCCCCAGTCTTTGTATTTAATATGATCACAATATATTCTATATGGTCATGTCAAGAATTATAATACACCAATATATCATACATGATTACTACCATAATCAAATCCAAACATGAGTTGAAAGTATGATTGATGAAGTCCATGAAAATAGTCTGTGTGTTAATATGAATGAATTTAATAATTATAAAATCATTAAGATAGTTCCTTTATTATGTTATATACATTGAATTTTTTAATGTATAACTCATACCTGATAGTATCCCAAACTCAAATTTATCAGAGATATAACTCATACTCAACGTACCGGGTCAAAGATGAAATCTATAAGAGGCAATCAATGCTAATACATTACTTAAATTTTATTCAAATGAAAGAAAAAATTTTAAACCTTTAGGGCACCAACTTTCTTCCTGAAGAAAAGGACATGTGAACCCCATGGAACTTCTAGTTATATATCGTTATTAAATTCAACCTCTCTCATTGGAGGTATTATAAAAAAATTCATTAATCTCAACTCAAATTTAGTCAAATTCCAATGGTATATTAGCATGAAGTACTCTATAATCTTCTATAAAAAAAATTAAAAAATTGAAATTAATTCTTCTCTGTCCTCGATGCTCTGGTCCATCTTGACTCTCATCGAAATATTTTTCAATCATGTTAAAATATAATTCACTCATTGGTGTTGTAAAAATTAACTTACAATGACATATGATTATATATGAATAATAAGGTTCAAAATAGTCCTTTTCAATAATGATAAAATATCATCATCTCAATGATGAATGGATCCTATTATATAGGAAACCTATATACATATTTGGGGATTTCATTAAATTGGCTGCACACTCTGATAAAATTTATAATAGATTTTAATGTGTGATCATGTTGCATATGTACTGAATATTAATTCTGATAGATACAATAGTTTTAATAAAAAAATTAATTTTCCCATTTTAAAATTGACATATAAAACATTATTATAATCCAATTTTTTACATCTTACTATAGAGGGTCACCTTCTTTAATACACTGACATCAATTTTATTGAATTGATATTCCCAAAATTATTCCCCTAGGATACAACCTGACTAACCCGAGTAGATCATCACTACTGGAACAATAAATTTAATTCCAAGATATCATATGAACGACCTTATAATCATCATGAATTTTTATTAGAAATACAGTAATATACCATGTGAGTTTAAACATATCCTTCTCTATAAAGCAATGTTGATATTGATCCTCTCCCACAAGGCATATTTGGGATGGTCTAATAAAAATGATGATAAATACCCATTGTGTTGCATCCAAGAAACATAATGATGTATATAGGACACTATGGTTTCAAATTTTGTAACATATCATATTTGTGAAAAACCACATGACTATCAATGGTTGAAATTTGGTGATTTATTTAACTACACATATACTCAAGGAGTTTTCTTTTCCCACTCTTTGATCAAATTACTTGTATTGTTTGTAAAATACATGTAACCATATAATTATCTTCCAAAATTTTCCACATGTTTATAATATCATAGTTTACTACTTTCAAAATATAGGTCAACCGAAAAACATTTACCTGAGATCAGATGGAATATATGATCCCATCCTCAAAATAGCGCACTATTTTCAATGTATCACAATGAAAATTTATTCTAATGTTATGGAGATCTATAAACCATTTATAATATTCCCTCCTTTATATTATAACCTACTATAAATTAATTAATACTCCATATTAGAATTTCTTAGCATTTGATGAAATTTATATTAATAAAAGACTATCTAACAACCATCCAATTTCATACACCAATGCTGATATACTAGGGTAATAACATCCCACAAATGATTTGTAGAAATGTATAACATATATCTAGTGGTATTAAATATCCTTTAAATAGTTTTATCAAGAAGCTCAAAAATAATAAGAATGGCCTCTAGCCATGTATATGCGAGCTGAGGACCATCATCCCTTAAAAACAAGAGTGATTATGTTGTTAGATTTATCATGTCATATATTCCATTATAGGATAATTTTTTGGATGATCCTTAATTGGTCAACCTAAGATTCATGAATTCCTTTAGAAATATGTCATCAGATCCCATGTTCGGTGTAGTAATAGGTTCCTCAAGTGGAACTACTATAGGTAACACTAGTCGCTCATGGTCTGTCTGCTTTTCAAAATAGTCACCACTACACTCCAAATGCATTTCATGTGGATTTCATTGTGGAATATATCTATAAATGAATATTGAAATAATCATATAATAGTTAAAATTATTATAATACTCATTTATAAGACTTGATTATGTAAAAATTGATTTTATTTTAAAGTCACACCCATGTAGATACTCCAAAATACATGTATAGGAAACATACAGATCATAAAAATGCAATAGAAACTCCCAACATCCCACAACAGAGGTTAGGTCAATGTAAATTTTTGGGTCAAAAATTAGGAGTCCCGGTATACATAGTTTCAATTGAATTTTATAGTGGAATCACCCTTTATGTTTCAATTAGAATCCCTATTTAACAGTGATCATTTCACATTAGGATTTAATATTTTTTAGATTATTATTTTTAAATGGAGAAATATTTTTTAATGGATTTATTATATAGACCACAAATTTCAATTTATAAATTGTTATAAAATATACAATTTAAAATTATGTTCCCATTTAATCCATATAATAATCTCATTCCAACCAATGTGTTTAGTTTCCCATGACACAATCATCCATAATTGTCTACTTTATGTTTCTGGTATAAGCTATGCAATAAAAAATCTATTTTAGGGGAAATTATCTATCAAATTATGGTTCTTATTAAAATTTAGTGAACATTAGAAAAAATATATTTAATGTATTCAATGAAGTCATTGAAATTTCAGTTATCATATAATATGAGATGAATTAATATGTCATGATGTAATGCATGACATGTGAATATCTATGTTGCTATAATGATACTTAATCAAACACATTGTTGAAATACTAATAAATGGGTAATATTGAATCCTCAATCATAATAACAATAAACATCACATTTTATATAGTTCATCGAATACTTGAATAAATTTGTCTCTAACAATTGGAATCCAAAATATGAATACACATCCATTATAATATTTTTTTCTCTATACATGGGATAATTTAATAGCCATAAAAATATCCTTAAAAAATTATAAAACATCATACAAACATTTCTATCATCCTAAAATAAATTGAAAAAGTAAATAACCTCATATTCAATATTTGGATGCCCCTATTAATAAACCAATAAGAACATCCTCAATCTAGTTTTTGTCATGACCTCAACCACCCCCACACATATACCAGAAGATTCCAATTAATATAGAGGTTCCATGGTGGCATATTGGGGATATTATACCCTTGTAATCATGTTTTCACAATGGTGTAAAAAATTAAAAAAATAGAGGAATAATAATATCTACCAATTTCCAAAATTAAATCATCAAGGTGAAATAATAATCATCTATAGAAATATCAAGAACCAAATTGAAAATGATGTATGGTTAGGATTCTAATAAAAAGGAAATATAAAACATGGTACCTACACAAATACATAATGCAATAAAAAATAACAAATTTTTTTAAAATACACTCTCTATATTGAATCATGATCCATCGATCAGTCTATTTTTTAACCAAGCCTATGTTACAATCAAATCAATCATCAAAAACCAAAATGTTTCCCATCTACCTACATCCAAGATGACTAATTAGTTACAAAACAATTGTATGAATAGGGTGTTAGATACACTATAACACAATAATATTTTAATGGAATAAAAATTGAATAGGGTAAAGGATATGAAACACTTGTTTAATCATGAATTACACACAACACTATGTTCATCTTAAGTTACACACAACATTAATTTCATAAATCATTAGATGAAAAACCCAGTAATTTTTATGTTTAATAATGTATTCAATACACAACATGAAATATAAACAACCCATGATATATATTAAGGTAATAACAAAGACATTATATTCGAAGGTATGAACAATATTAAATACATAATGATATATATATATATATACATATATATGTATATATATATATATTTATATTTAAAAATTTATATCCCATTAAAATTAAGATATGGATATATTTTCTGAAATTAATCAAATATTTTTTTTAGAGTTATTTAATATCTATAAAAATGTTTTCACCAAAAATGATTTTCATTGATTTTTTATGAGAAAAATATAATAATCCATTTTTGGACATTTTAGATGATATTTTTGATAAAAATCTGTTCATTTTTTGAATTGAAATATCAAAATTCTCATTAACTTAAAATTTAAGATTTTTTGAAAATGATAAATTATCAGTGAGTAGTAAAAATAACTATTTTTGTAAAAAATAAATTTCTTTTCAATAAATTTATGAATTTAAATATACCAATATGTTTACAATATTTTATAAAGTATAATAATTATATTTTAGGAATTATTTTATTGACATATTTTAACTGATAAAACTTAATATTGGATTTTAGTATTTGTTTATTTTCATTTTAAACACATGTTTTTCTAAAATCCATTTTAAAATGTGTATGTGTCTTCATTTTAATATAATTAAATAATCTATTTTATGGAATGTTTTAAATGAAATATATAGAACCTATTTTAGTAAATATTAATTGAGTCTCATGAAATTATATTCAATATTAGTCATATAGTAAATATCAAATTAGTGGGTCCAAATTACATAATAAGGCCCACATTAATATTTTATAAATAGATAAATTATGTAGTTTATAAAAATACGTACCATAGTGAAAAAAATAAATGATGAAAAATAATGAACCATAATATATAGGGATCAAGATGTTTAGGAATTGTGTTTTATTTTTTGGGGGATGGGTGCACTGACAATATCATCCCTCTAACTCATTAATTATAAATATTTGAGCCACCAAAGGTATGATTCACCTTCTATTATAGAATACATTTAAGTATTTTATAAAATTATACTACTCTTAAAAAATAAATGGGATTAATTTATCTTCACTTATCCACGCATCAAAATCCATTTTTCTCATAAAAACCCTTTAACATATAACATCTCAGCATCCTTAATCTCATCCTATAAGACATTTTTTATATTAATTCCAACCTGGGACAGATTTAGTTATATTATAAAGAGGATCCTCAAAGAAGATGTAATGTCCATCCATGAATGTTTTAATTATATTTCGTTCTCTACCTATAGAAATTCTTATTATAATGGGGTGATATAATTACTAAATTATATTCCATTAACATATATTTTATATTTTTTTAGATGTGACCAATAACCCCACACAATTCGGTCAAATGGGATACAAAATAAACATTCGTTTGTATGGTGGAATAACTTATTGTGATGTGATGTCATTCTCTTTTCTAAGACCACCTCCGATGGTTGGGTAAGGTGATGGGTATAAATTTTATATATTATATTTATATAATATTTATTCATTTGGATTCATTATATAATATGTACCCTTAAGTGTTTATTTTTGTAATGGATATGATAATGTCGCTTCTGTGTATGGTGGACTACTTCCTTGTGAAGCTTAATGATTTTTTTCACCAATGTGTTATTTAAATGGTGATGAGGGTAACAATAATAAATAAATGTTATATAAATGAATTATTTATGATATTAAGGACATATTAATAATTCATGATATAAAATATATAATTATCATTTTACCTATCACATTTTGGAAAAAATTACGCCATTGTCTTTATCCGTGTGGATTACCACCACCTCAAAGCGAGGTCATTCCATGTTGACCACCTCATCACATAAATTATACATGTATAAGTATACATAAAATATGAATATTGTTAATATGATATTATTATAAATCCATAAAGAAAAAATAGTACATACCTTATTTCCATAATGATCATTAAAAAATGAAACTGTCACTCATGTATATATATGACCAACTATTTCATGATCCTAACATCAGTTCATTTTTCATAACCATAATTCATAATGGGTTTAAATGTATTATTTATGTATATGTATAATAAAATTCCCACGATAAATATCATGAATATTTTTAAATAATGATCTCTTGGACCATAGTTATCACCCATGTGTGATTTTTGACATGCATGAGAAATAATATAAAAAAACCATAGTTGAGCCAATAAATTCCATATAGTAC
This sequence comes from Viscum album, assembly GCA_963277665.1. Lineage (NCBI taxonomy): Eukaryota > Viridiplantae > Streptophyta > Magnoliopsida > Santalales > Viscaceae > Viscum > Viscum album. Next base: position 6,557,702 of record OY728148.1, on the reverse strand, counting down.
TGAATAACTGAAATGAAAACTCAATGTACCTAGAAAGATAAAATAAATTTTGATGAAAAATACTTAACAAATCTTTCAATAAAATGATCTAGTAATATTGAGCCATATCTCCTTCATTATATAATTATCTTGATAAATGAATTATATATATAGGGTGATCATAACAGTATACTTTTAGGATCCTTATGAGAGGATCTCCTATCATATATAATGACTTAATGATAAATCAAAGTGAACAACTGTGAAACTAAATAAAAAAAAGGTATACTTTGTTTATAGCCTCACCGTGTACATTTATCACCAAGCATTTCATAAAAGAGAACATATATTGTATTAATGAAACATTAAGGGTATGTTTCTCCATCTTCCTCATTGTTTTCCACTTTGCTGCAACATTTCATGTCCAACAAAACCTCTCCCCAAAATTTTATCATCTTGAAAAATAATGTAATTGAATCCCAACATTCCACCCATTCAACTTTTTTTCTCATCGTCCCTTCTACATATTCATATATAGGGACCAGGTAGATTCTAGGATCTTCTAATACCCATTCAACATATATCAAACATCATATATTCTACCTCAATCCATTACTGATGAATCACTAATTTAATATGTAAATTCATCACAACCTATACACATCATTCCTATAATAGTATTTTTGATACATTATCTAGTAATATTAGTGATTAAAATTACCAAAATCTATTATATCTCACAACACACATATATGGTAAACCTAACATCAATTCATACAAAAAAATACTAATAGAAGGGTGTTGGGCTATAGGGTTTTCTAATCCATCCATCCCTTAAGGATGATATTAGGGAAAACATCCATCCAAAATCCACTGGTTGTCAATTTCCCAAAATTACAATGGCGTCGTAGAGTATGACATTACAAAATATACATTATATAATATTGAACACAAATACACTATAGGAATAACTTAATATTAAACTCAACTTTTGATTACATCCCTCAGACTCTAGGCTACTACTATTATGAATAAATATATTGTAAGAAAAAATAATCTAAATAAAAACTATAATTAATTCATTTTCTTATCCTTTTGTTATTTTAAAAAATCACTATAAATTTATTTGTAATTTTCATTAATATATATAGTAATAATCATATAGTAATCATTGCTATTTCATAAACCATTTATTATAGGAAAACAATCCTAATATACATCCAATGGGGAAATATTAATCCATACTCATATATCTTCTTTAAGAAGTGGGGGAATAAATGCAGAAAAAACAAGTATCTCAGACAGAGGCAAGTGAACTGATTCATAAGAGTTTATACGAGCTCTTAGAATTTAATAAATTCATAGGCCCAAATTTATCATGTTATACCACGTATGATTCCATCCCTTACAAAGACATGAAAATACCAATGTATCTCACCGTCATAATCAGCATCTTTTACATCATCATTTGGGCCTCTCGTCCTATATATTATAATATGTATCCCAATATCACATCACATTTGAGTTGTCACACCCCTTACAAAAAAATACATCATAGTTAGAAATACTATGATCGTAACACATGTCTCATATTCAAATAAAATAAAAAAAATAAATAGGAATGAATAAGTAATCAACAGAGAAATTGGACATTAAACATAATTCATTCATCCTTGTCATTTAGATGAGCTCTGAAATCACCAAAATAAGGCAATTAGAATGTCTCATGAAAAAATTTAACCCAGGTCCTAAAAATAATCATTATAATTGAACTGGATCTAAATCAATATTTATTTAACTAATTCATTATTTCAATGTTTCAACTATGGTAATACTACGTCATGATTCTATAACAAGATATTAGTGGGAAAAACTCTTATTATTTATATAGGTTTCAAAAACCAAGTGGAGTTCCATTATCATTTGAAATTCATTTTCAAGTATTACCACAAAGAATAAACTTGCTTCACTTTATCTATACATTCCATTAATCATATGTATATCAATTTACATTAAACACTCAGATTGCCTCAATTTTATTATAATCAATTTACATAAAACACTAGATTACAAACATATATATTGAAAAATTTATCAATAAAATTAATTATCAATTTATTATAGATTTATGGTATCTATTTATTTCAACATGATACTGTAATAATAAAAATATACATACAAATGATATAATATAGATATAACATTATCAATAAAAAATTCTCAAAACAGAAACATGGTATAAAGAAAATACCTCAATAACAAGAAATATGTATATCATTATGTAATAAGGTTCAATAATATGAGTTCAATATTATTTAAAAAATATATATAAGAAAGTATTTATTTATAATCTCACAATAAAAATAAATATTAAATGAATCCCCAACCACAATATCCCTCAATATTAATTTTATGAGGGAAGTCCATGTAATTTTTATTTGATCACCTATCTCATATGACCTACATACCTTAATGGATGTCGCATCATAACTGCACCAAAAAACACTAAAATTCAAATTTTGAACATTTTAGAACATCCACCATTGTAGGGTTAGAATAATTGGAGTAAAATGAGATTTAATGTAGTAGAAACCTATAGAAACAGAGGTTGGACCCACCATGGATCGACAAACATCAACGATAAGAGGAAAGGGAATTCTTCCCAATGAATGGATCTCAGAAATCAAATGGAAGATTTATTGGATGAATTGAAATTAGGAGAGAGTATTATATAGAATTTGGTTATGGATAAAACCAACGTCATCTCAATATTTTATAGATTCAATTCACATAGGATATACTGGTCATGTAAACCCATTTCACATAATGTTGTACGTGTGGTCAGGTTTACACGGAAAATGTATTTCCTTTTATAATTTTACCATGCATATAAATAATTTTTAGGAAGCAACCAAACTATATCTATGAATCAAAATTTCACAGAGTGTAAATTTACATGATATGATTTTTTCATGATTCCATCCTTTTTTGCCCTAACACCTCTAGACTAATCTGTGGAACATGAACCATGGAAACTCACAATGGGGAATACAACATCGATCTAGGAGCTTACATTATATACCACTCAAAAAAATATCATCATCGATAATAAAAACCCAACCTAGAGATATAATTAAAAGAGGTCATTTTAATAACACCATGAGAGATTCCAAAAAATGATAACACCATCACAATATCAATATTACCCAAATCCAAGGAAAACATATAAAACCCACCAAAAATCAATAGAAATATCTTAATAACTCTTATAGTGAATATACCATAAGTTTAATTCTATAATCAGACACAAGAGAAACAATTCTCATCATTGGAATGTTCACAAACCAAAAAATAGTGTTACTAGATGAGAAATAATCATAAAATCACTCTAGGATCGAAGTCTGTATCTATAACTCATCTTCAAAAATACTCTCTTCCATGAAATTATGTTTCTATAGGATACCATCCAAGGTTATATAATACTCACCTGACACTGTGTTTTAGTGGTCCTAGATATCTAAAGTCCACTCCACCATGGTCGTATCATCATCAACATTGATCTCACCCAAATTTATAACGTTACAGACATTATGAAGAAAAACATGATGCTGTGACATGTGAAAAACATCATTTATCTAGCTCATAATGGGATATATTCTATCTGATACACCATCTATCTAGTATGAAAAACCACTAACATGCCCCAACAAAATCTGGATAAATAATACTCCCATTAGAAAACATTCACTATGCATGATGAGAAGTCAGCTATAGGAACTAATGTTCTCCAATATCAAAATCCAAAGGTATCCTCCAATGACCGAGATAAAATTTTTGATGATCTTGTGATGCCATCATTATCTCATGAATAACTTGAACTGATTATTTCAAATCATGTACTTATTATAGCCCATGAATTATAGTATTTATGTCCCAGGTCTAACACAGTGAATAAAATAAAGGCCATTCAAAGAAAGAATCAAATGGATCCATATCAATGGGGAAGTGGGAACTATTACTGTAAAAATACAAGAATAATGGATATTCCTAAAATAAAAACCAATAAAATTCATGACCCAATATTGCATCATGACATCAAGAGTATTAATGGTCCACTCTAACTAATTTTCCCTATAAGGATCAAAAGTAGTGTTAACGCATAACTGAGACCTATAATCATTTTGGTGACCTATTCTAAGCCCAATGGAAATTTTTTGGATCATGATGATAATTGAACATCCTTAGAAAATAATGTTTTTCCACCACCTCCCCTAGATATATCCTCAAAATGCATCAATAAATCTCTACTTCTTTATCACAAGAATGTTGTCTGATTTTGTCCAACAATCCTCCAAAACACATATAAAATCATTATATCCCTATGCATTAGGTAAAACAGTAATGATTTCCATTAATAGTTCCTTCGACTTACTCTGGGGAATATCTAACAGCCAATGAAAACCAACCAGAACACATTCCATGGCCTTCACCATATAGAATACAAATCATTGAAAAAAAACATTGTAACTTCAATATTCAACTGATGCCACCAAAATGGACCACTAAATGCTCCATAAATCATGGTCACATATTGATTCACCAGCAAAGGTTAATTATGGAACACCCTAAGAACCATCTAAAGAATCTCTAATTGACTAAGAGGACTTATCTAGAATAATACATGTTGTTCTACATCCGTAGACCTAATGTTGGGGGAATTTATAGAAACAACTTAGTCCCCCAAGAATTCTATATCAGAATCCCCAAACATGAATTCCTCTACATAATTCATGATGGATAACTTCACTATCATCTAGAAAATAAAACATCTACCCCAACCACTAACATACCAATATTCATTCATGAAAGTTTTTCCACCACACACAAGTAATCCCCATATTTATGAATAGAATCTCTATGTGACTTCTTTTTCAGAACATCGACTTGATCATTTATCCTCCATGATGTACATGAATTCAAAAATTAATAATATGGTAATAATTCTGACAAGTAATGATAATTCATGTTCAATTCACATTAAGATAAGATATAACTCATGTCCTTATTGTCAATAAAACACACAAAATTCTCTCCAATGATGTAACGTCATCATAACATCATTGAAATCACCACCATAACTAACAAATGATTAGGGGTGGAATTGTTACAATCATGTAGAGGTAACTTTATTGAACCTTGAAAATCTAATCTCAAGTACATCAGAACACATCTTAATACAAGATGCAAAGCATCAAATAGAACGTCAAAATGAACTCCCTATATTGGTAAAAAAAATATAGGATCACTGAAATACTTCAATATCTTGTACTCAAAATATTACAGACATTGGTTACTCCAAAATGAAACAAGATCCTTTTAGGAAAAAATTTTCATCCTAGTTATATCTGAATATAAAGTTTCTACAAACATAATTTATTATCCTTCCAATACAAGAAAACGCTACACCCCTTCCACTGTCTTGGAGGATTCCCATGCCACAACTACCTCTTTCTTAAAAATATCCACATATAAATTGTAATGAGATACCATATAAACCATGAAATGGTATACATGTTCCAAGAAATAACACATTGACGACTTCCCATACAACTTCTCATGATGAAGATCCCAAAAACATAGCACACACAATACTTACACTTTCTTCCTTTGATGTTGATTACACAACAACATATTCAATGAAAACCCCAGTGATCATATCTGATTACTAAATAATACAATTTTTTAGTAACCCCACGAAATAATCTAGATAATTCCTCAACCCAAGTGGAAAAAAACTCAAAATTACCTTAATTCCATCAAAATGAAGTATTATAACATTCTAATCCTTCACCCGCATATGATGATATCTAGCCTGAAAATTGATATTGGATAACCAAATTTACTCTTTCATATGATCAAATAAATGATAAATTCAGGTTGTAGGATAATGTATAATCATTTCCACTTGTTTCAAGGGATAGTAGGAGATACAAATACAAAAACATCAATCATCCAAAATCATGAAAAATATTGGTGCATCCAAAAGTGAATAAAAAATAGGTAAACGTAACCTTGGGTAATTTAGTTATTCAATATGTACTCATAGATCTATAAACATAATATGATATATCTACTATGAATATATAGAAATAAAATACATGCATGGGTAAAGTTGATCAAATACGTGATCTCATGTCCAGGGGGAAACACTTCAACCTTATTTGAAATGTCATCACAACAATATTCTTCATTTTTATGAAACACTAACTTCTAATCGCCCAACAAAATCAAAATCAAAGAGACCATTAAATATGAAAAGGCTGACACATACATATGACCCATTTTATGATATTTCACTCCAAAAACACTATTGTCCCTTCATCAGCATAATAATAAACAACTTACCTCATGATGAAATACACAATACCCTACATAGAATAAACCCATTCAATTTAAAGTATGATGTCGTATTAATTTTCTAAAAATAAGAGAATTATACCCTAGCCAATTTCATCCCCAATAATGGCTCACAGTCCCCACATACATCACAAATGTCAAGCCAACATCCCCAATTAATACTCAACTCTCTATGAACTAGAATCCTTTATTCCTAAAGTACTAATGAATGTATAATTGTATGTGATATAAAATAGAATGTCACTCCTTAATCAAGAAAATCAAATTACCACAGTAAAATCAAAGGATACCACGAATGTTTTATCGATTTAAATGGGATGGGAATGATAAAGTTTGATTTTTTACATGACATCCTCTATGACATATCTTGCATTGTTAATTACCACCCCCATGGAGACAAATTGATAACTAAGGATGTGGAGACTCTTAGTGATGTACTATTTCTACCACATTTCATGTTTGATAATCCCATACTAGACAACCCTACTTCTACATCCTTGGATGAATCTCCCTCAACAGAGGAACTTACATCAGAGTAACTGGGAAAAAATTACTACAAATAAATTTCTAGAACTATCACCACTGAAGGCCATGGGATTCCCAAAAACAATAATTATATTGTTTATTGATAAATAAAAACATGTCTCAATAATATTTTACTATTATATTTTCACAATATTTAATATCGTAATTTAAATATTTCATTTTGACCCTTTTGTAATTAGTAATACATTAATATATTTTAATTTCTTGAGAAATTCCAGTTGTGTTTTCTCCTACCTTATTAAAGGAAACCATATTCCTCCACTTTCCCCTATATCAATTTAACATTATCTCTGAAATTAACTATAAAAATATCATCATAAAATTTCTCTTGATAACCAATATGTATCATTGTGACCAACATGCAACACACAGGTGCCTTTAGCTGGTCGGTAACTTAACCGCAAGCATGCCTCCTTGTGTGCTAGAGGCTCCCAAATAGTATTAGTGGTCTAACATCAATCATGGGGATAATTTTCCACTATATAAATGTAATACCATATAGGAAATAAAAAATAATAATAACCAATAATATAATTCATATAACCAATTATGAATGAAACTAGAATCAATGATGGCAAAAATGGAAATACGATATCAAAACTGAACAAAAGATATTCTATGATAAGTATGTGCCATCTGTCAAATTCAAACCCTAATATAAAGACACAAAAACTCTCAATAGGGTCCCAAACCACATAATTTACATAAATAAAGATCTCATCCTAATATATCAATCAAACATAGGGACCATTACCAATTATCTTCTTACAATCTAGATGTATATTCAGGTGCCAATCAGGTTTCCCAAGACGAGTGTGAGTTCAACAGTGTAAGTCACCACCACCAATTTTTATATCAATACTAGTCAATAAAATTTTATACAGTTGTATAAATAATATTTGTAAGATATAATAAAAAATTTACATTTATTCAATTACTAGTTATTTAACCACATAAACCCCTCTTGTTCCCATAGACACCCGACCACACAATACCTTCTTCATCCATGTTCAAGTATGATCTATCCCCAACATATATCACATATATAAATGTCAATTTTTCATTCATCATCTCAACTCACATCCAAATTCCATTATTTACATTCATCATCTCAATCTATACCTTAATTCCATTGTTACCATTCATCATTACAATTCATATCTTCATTCCATTTTTTCATTTAATCATTTCAATTCATATATGAATTCCATTTTTACCATTAATTATTTCAATTCATATATAAATGATAATTTAACCCTTCAACATCTTTATTCATATCAAATTTCCATTGTTTTGATTCTTCGTTTCAATTCATATGTATATCTATAACATTAATTAATTAAAAATTAATCAACCTAATTTAACAAATGCATATTCATATCATTCCATTAAGTTACCCAATAATAAATTAACTACATTAATTTCATTTCCAATAAAATAATTAGTTTACCCCAATAATACCATTAATTTATTCATCAACTAATTATGCCCAGCAATCACATGAATTAATTTAAAAATTAATTAAACACTTCAATTTCACTACTAATTCAACAATTAGTTTATCATATCAATCTCATTATATAATTATCCATTTAGTTAAGTAAAATAAAAAAATTAATTAATTAACCAATTAATTAATCACAAAATTTAAATAAGTCAACTAAATGACTAATTAATCAAAATACACAATTTCTATATGCCCATAATAATTAAAAAATTAATTATACAAAAAACTACAATCCAAATATCAAAAATATTTATTGAACAATTAATTATTCAAAAAAAATCATAATATCCACATATTTAATTCAACAAAAAATATCCAATATCCAAAATCATGATATCCCAATAATAAATTCTATATTTTTTTATTCAATATCCACGTATTTATATAATCTACAAAGTTAATTGATTTCATTTAAGAAAATTTAATTTATAATAAACAATTATAAACTACAAAATTAAAAAAATGATATGAATTATAGTATTTAAAAATTTTATAATGGGCCATGTGTATCAAAATTGATGGATAACACTAGCCAATATAAAATCCACAAGATCATGTGGGACAACTGAATCCACAATGAGGAACATGGTATAGATTCGAAACCGAGATCTAATATCGATAAAATATATATTTCAAACCTAGTTCTACATCTATAACTATTAGTGGATAAAAATAACTCTTATATTTGGAAAGTGGAGAAAGAGCAAGAGACAAAGAAAGATGTACATCTAAACGGGATTGGTAACACATTCTTAAGGAAGTGGAAATATTCAATCCAGTCATTTATTTTCCAACAACCACGATTTGAAGCATTATAAATATATCTGGGAGCCTTGAGAGACATGTGGAAATGGTTGTGTCTAAGTTGGGGAAAATTTTCATTTTATATAAGGGTTCAGTTGATTTTATAAATATTTTTATATGTTAATTTAATATTTCCATTCAGTTTTCTAGGTAGGGTGCATAGTTTTCTAGACCATGAACCACATCTATGGGGTGCACCGTTTCTTCTAATAATACACATGGTTTTAACAACTATGTATTGTCTATGAAAATCCCCTTATCCTAGGTTTTTCGATGATTGTTGGGATAGGGTGCATGGTTTGGTAAAACTATGTTCCAATCATGCAAAAACAATCCTCCTTCCAAAATTATTGTGTTTCACCAAAACATTCCCCATATAGAAAATATTTTTACTCTAAAAAAGGTAAAATAGTACATTGAATAAAGAATGAGACATTTCTAGAATTGTTCAGGTTCTGATTATATCCCAACCTTATAATAGTTCATCCTCAACATGTACTCCCTAACATCTCAATAATTTGAGAGAAGAAGATTTCTCCATTAAGACAATATATCAAATTATCTCACACATATTTCCTCTTGAACACATACATGTTTCCACAATACATGAATTATCAGCATGGTCCTTCTCCACACCATGTTATCTCTTCTATCCAATACACATATCAGATTCTCCTGAAAATACGTATATATTTCAAACATAAATTCATCTGCAATGATCACTAAAAGAGGGTCGAGGTCATACCGCCGAAGTTTGGACACATAAATAATTTAATTCATTGCACTATACTTATATTGTATTCGAAACCATTATACTATCATCCCGTTTCTCTTCATAGTATCAAATGGTCCAAAATTATTCGGCACTAACTTTCCCTTCACTGTATCCTAAGGTGACCAAAACTAGGGGATGCCCAAAAGAATACAAGATCACCATTTGTAAACCCTAGGAGATATAATTTTATATCTTTATAAGACTTCTCTCCACTCTAATTAATTTCCATTCTATTCTAGATAAGATTATTCAACATTTATTTCCCTTAAATGAGACCTGGTCCTAATAGTTCCGACTCACCATCCTCTAACAATCATTGAGTTGATTTTTATTTCCTCCCATAAAGATCTGTATATTGTTCGATCTGTATTGTTTTTTTGATATCTATTTTTATAAGTGAACTCCACAAGTACCAGGTTTGTCACCCAAGACCCACCAATATTTAGAACACATTATAGTATAACTTCCTCAACACCTATATAAAATGATACGAAATCACATCTATCATTAGGATGAATGACAAACATAGTAGAACCATTGTACCAATTAAGTTTTCTAATACATGACAAAATAATGATGTAACACATGATTCATGGCATGAAACTATAGTTTGATGCACCTTTTACAGATAGATTATTTTAAAAATATACAAATCCCATAGTTTCTCTTGGGAAAATGTCTCCCACTGTGAAAAACAATGTGTTTCACTTTTTAAAAGGTCCACAATCACCCCAAAGAATCAAAATTCTAAGGATTCCCCATTATTCACACAACATAATCTATAGAAACATCATCCAACATCGATTTAATAATTGTAAATAGATATAGTAAACCCCAAGGTTTTTGTTGTTTGAACTTCACCTACTGAATGTTATAGAATTATGTCACCAACCCTACTATCTCAATTTCATTTCTAGAAACCAAAACTATCATCATATGCCGTAATTAATTTCTTTCAGACATCAATGAACTAACCACATGAATGATTTAAATTCATGCATTATCTTTTCCTACATACTTTTTGGAACAACAACAAGATTCCCCACAAAGATGATTTTATAATTATCTATGCTATAATTTGTAACTGATTATCCACCTTCTATGATTCCCCGAAAGGTCAAACATTCATGATCTTCATTCATTCTCTCAATGATCATTGAGAGGAGAATAAATTAAAATTAAACAAACATGATATCCATCTTCTCTTAAATCTCATGACATACAACAAGCATCTCAACCAATAATATCATCTTCATCAACCTTTCACTGATCTCTTAAATTTCATTAGTCTTAGTTTTCCTACATAAAAAGTTATCCACACGATTTTTCTTTTCTAATCATATATATTAGCTAAAAATCAAATGACAATATATTATCAACCAAACACCCTTTTTTGAGACTAAAATATCTCAAACAATTTTGTTTACTTCATTCTATTGTGATATGTATACACTATAATCATTTATCTCAGTAGATAATTTCTATAACTCTTTAAAGTGAAATCCACTAAAGTTCACTCGATATAACATGCCAGGTAATTTTATTATTATATCCTCAAATACTAACACCCATACACCGAAAATAGATCTCCTATAATTATCAATACTTCATGTCTAGTCTAATCACTATCTCAAAAAAATGTATACTCATCACATATCAGAAAGGATTAAGATAACTACCACTGTTAACCACTTATTTTTCTACTAGAATGAATTATCACATTATTTAGATCATTCCATCATTATACCCTTAGTTTTCAATAGCGAATGAAGTTATTTCAAATAGAAATTGTCATGGATGAACGTATGAGAATATCTTGATAACCACATAAATCATTTGATGAAAAGAAAAATCACAGTTTTTTTCCATGACACAACTTTTGATACCTTATCTAGGTCTATAAACAATCTTTCCTATAAGATGGTGTGACCCATGAAGTGTCCTTGATCAATCCGAAACTACCACATTGATATAAAAATGTATAAATAGTGATTTCATAGTGTACTCAATATTATTTCGATATGTTGGTAATGATCATCATGAGCCTTGGGGAACACTAAGATTTCATCTGTCCAAAACTATTTCAACCTGATCCACATATGGGTGGATGATTCAATTCATTACATATATAAACACTACATGTGAATTTTTAAACCCAAAATAAATTACATTTAACTAATAATGGTCAACATTTTTCTAAAATCAATTCCCATTTTATAAATGTTCAAACACTCAAGTGATGATTCCCTGATCTCAATCAATATTGGAAAGGAGAAACTCACCTCTCACTTGAAAAAATTGATCATCGATATACATAAGAAGATATTGTTTATTTATAGTTCTCTAGTTCATCATACCATAATACAAAAACATGTTTTTTCCTATCAACCTTCTGGGAGAAACAAATTTGAGAACCCCAAGGAAATATACTCAAAGATATGAACCTCTAATCTGTCATCTCTCCCTACTGAGTTTGGATATATTGTATCTCTATTGAATCAATTTTGTAATGTGGAATAGAAATCTTCTCATCTCTAGAATGAGTTCAATTGTATATTCCACATCAATCTATGGTGGGAGACCACATAAGTGGTTTGAAAACACATCCAAAAACTATCTAATATGGTTTAAATAACATCTAGATTTACCCATTTTTCATCTAGAGATAGTCTAGATACAATAGTATTGGGCTTCCCCATTTGGTAGTGAATTGTAATGACATAGACTATCAGGATATACCTCTATATATGTCCTATTTATTTTTCACCATTAGGATATATAAATGTTACTCTCTTATAGTAACAACCTATGTTGGATAGGTATGCTACTAAAAATCGACAACCTAAATTTGGTCAAATTTTGACATGTGAATGATGTAAATATCCTCAAGAAAACGATACTCCCTAATATCATGGGAACACCCTTCCATTAATAGATTTCCCTCAAATGTACTCCCAATTGTGCATTTATTGTCAACACCCAATTCATGAACTCCACTAAAAGGATGAAACCACTCACATGTTGTAAAGTATTAATTAAATGTGATGAACCATAATCAAATATAAAACTAGTTGATATATAAGTTACAATAATATTACCTCTTACAATAAATGGAATAGCCTCGCTATCCACATGTTTAAGATGAATGGAATGTAAATGTCATACCCCTCTCCCTTGTGCTGAATTCTATGCTAGATGAGTTGCACCACATTTATGATATGGGAACTATTCTCTAGAATCTCCATGTCTTTTACCGCTACCTCCAAAATAACCATATCTTCACCTACCAGACTGATATGGTGCTTAATATCCATTTTATGTACTAAAGTTTTCAATGGATCCTCCATTATTAACCATCTATCACGGGTTTCTACTAAACATATATAGATTTCTCATCATCCCATTAGATTTTCACTATACTATTTGTTAATGTAAGAGTATGTGATAGTATACCACTATACCACAACGGTGGAAAATATGTAGATTAAAATCCTAAGTGACTTATCCTTCTCCCTCAACATAATTCATGCTACACCTTGATATCATCCTAATAGAAAATATTACTACCCTAAAATGATGTACTTATAGATTATCCATCATTTACCATTTTCATGCACTAGAATACTCCATAAGGATATGTTTATTTATGATAAAACTATCAAAAACCACATCAATTTTTATACCTGAAATTTGTTAACTTGGAAATTAATAACACATTAAATCTGATTCTAATGATTCTTTATTTTTTTTATCTCATCACATTCCAATACAGTAGAAAAGTAATAAATGAAAGTATATCTTCAAGCATAGTTCATCACAAATTCACTCCCCATGTCAACATCATGGGATCATCTACACTCACATGAATCATCGTCTCTAGATATAAGTTATCTCGAAACATCTCCAAAAAGTCCTTCCAAGCGACCCCATTAATTCCCTCTCTAAGAATGAACATCTCGTCAATTTTTTTCTAATCCTCACAATATATAATCTGTAAATATAACTCTCTTATTATATGGATTATCTAATTGGGAACTTATAGCATAGATAGATTCAATCTATAACTCATTTCCCACATATCTACCGTCTTCCGTAAAATTCAAAAGGCGATTCAACTGAAAATACCTTGTATGAAAAAACAAAATTTTTGCAACCATCCCTAGGTCTCTTTCTATAAACTACATGAATCCATAAATAATCACGCAAAACATATCTCTTTTATCCTCACCCTAAACTATCAGTTCCATAGTTTCAACTACTATTAGATCTATCCATACATATCATCATGTCGTCCTATTAACAAGGGTCCTCATAGAAGCCTATTTCTAACAATTATAAACACACATATCATTACTCAACAAACTAAATAACAAATTAATAAGAGGGATTAACAGAATCCAAAACAAATCAATCCCCATTTTATGATATATGTTCAAAACTGAGGCTCTATTAATAGACTTAACCATAATAATTCTAGTTCATGGTAACTAGAGGGTAATAATGTTAAAAATATAACGTTTCTCATTAGATACTAATTTTTCAACTTTCTTTCATCCATGCTCACTTATCAATTTTATTTTAGGCATAATTTTCAGTTTAATTTCACAAAAAAATAGTTCTTCTTTCATAACACCACCAGAACACATTTTTCTGAGAGTGCCCAAAATGATGCAGGTCACAATTAACTTTTAGTTCATAAAATTATGCCTTCTTACTCAACACTTGTTTAATACCTAGAGAAGATCCAAATATTAAAAAAACTTAAAAAAATATTTTCACATCAAACAACAAGTGCCTCACCCATAGTGAAATAACATTAAACTATAACACCAATTTAAAATAACAACACTCCCAATATGGATACTTGGGTTTTCCCAATACATGGGTGAGATTATTAAATGTATGAGCTCATTACCAAGGGCCAACACCATTTATCCTCTTGTATACGTTTACCATGTAGAAGGAAACATGAATTGAAAAGAAATAAGGTATCTCATTCCACATTGTCACAACAAACCATGGTGCAACACACCAATTCCTCGAGCCTCTGTATTACATGACATCAAGTGCACCTCCATAATTTCTAGAGGCAGATGAAAACTGTGGGGATCTAATATCAATCATGGGAAAACTATACCCTCTTATAATGCTAATACCCTAATGGAAGTAACAAAATTGTTCTATCAAATGATATAAATGGAATAACTAATTAAAAACACCACCACAATCACAAGAAGAAAAAAACTTAAAATATGATAGAAAAACTGAAAAACATTTATGCCATACAATGTACATTCCATGTGTAAAATTACAAACCAAAATTAAAGACACTGAAAACTCCCACATAGGTCTCGAACCATGTATGATTCCCTCATCAATGATCCATCCAAAATATCTATCTAACACAGTGCATTTTTTCCTATCGTTTCCTATAATCATGAAAACTATATGGGTTCTGATGTGATAGCCCATGTATGGTGTGAGTACAACTCACTAGGCCACCACCAATGAAATATAATAAAAAACATGTCAATAATAATTTATGCACTATTATAATGAGTAATTTCATGAAATAACATTAACATATATTTACAATTATAAAATCACTCCTTATTTGATGACATTACCCTCAGGTTCCTTTGGACACCCAAACTCTTAATACCTATTTCAGACTATTCCATATTCTAATCTAACCTAATAGATATTATAAATCTATTTTCAATTGTCATCATTCATCATATCAACCACCATAGGATTTCCATTATAAAAATTCATCATCTCAATGTTTATCTGAATATAGTTGTTGCAATTAATCATTTCAATTCATATGTGAATGAAATTGTTAATAATCATTATTTCAATTAATATTTTTATTTTATTTTTATAATTCATCAATTCAATTCTTATTTGAGCACCCTTGTTATAATTCATCATTTCAATTAATAACTGAAGTTCATTGTTATCATTCACAATATAAATTCACATTTTTCACAATCACATAAATTAATTCGCCAATTAATTAATTAAATTCAACAAATTCATATGCACATAATTCATTTAATTATTTCATAAATAAATTAAAAAATATTTTTCATTACTAATTAATCAAATTTTTTCACATCAATCCCACTAACTAATCCACCGATTAATTACGAACATTAATTCCATTAATTAAATGAAAAAATAATTAATCACATAAATTTAATTACTGAATCGCCCATAATTTTGACACGTCAATATATTTAATTATTTATCTAATTAATTAATAACATTAATACCATTAAATTAATCTCCAATTAATTAGTCACACCAACCCATTTAATCAATTAAAAAATTAATTAATCAAAATACACTATTATGTTTTCCCCATAATTAATATTACAATTAATTATTAAAAAAAAACAATACAAATAAACACATAATTAATTTAACAACAACCTATTTAAAAAATAGTATTCATAAAATCCCTATAATTAATTCATCTACCAAATTAATAAATTTCAATTTAGGAAACTCAATTTTTAATTAAAAATTATCAATTATACAATTACCTACATGTAATTCAAATCAAAAAATTGCTATTTGTATAAAATACCACCTACCTCAATGTTGACGAAGAACACTCGCCAATGGAAAATATCTAATTTATAGTGGAACAAATGAAACCATGATAAAGGTCATGATATAGATTAAAAACCATGATCCAAGATCAAGAAATGAAGATCTAATAAACCTATGTCTGTATCCAGAATGAAGATTAGATGAAATGCACCACATTATCTGAAAAGACGAGCAAGAGACAGATTTATCTGAACAGTAAGGAAACACATATACAGGGAGGTAAAAATAATAAATCCTCCCATTTTATTTAAGATAAATAATTTAGGAAGCCTTGTTAATCCATTTAATATCTTAAAAATGTTTTTAATTGGTTATTTCTATTTTGGGGTTGATTTTGGGAATATATGTCATTTTATATATATTTAAACTAAAAAATGAAGTCTCTCCCGCTTGAGAGTTTTTCCTCCTAGGGATTCCTAGGGTTCGAGTTTCCTCGCCTCCTCGGCTGCGGCGGCTACGTCTCCACCGGTTCAGTTTCTATTTTTTCTTCCTCATCGTCTTCGGTTCCAGTGACAGGGGCTCGGGATTCCTAGGGTTTGAGTTTTCTCGCCCGATCGGCTTCGGCGGCCTCGACGTCACCGGTTCTGTTTCTGTTTTGCTTCCTCATCGTCTTCGGCTCCAGTGACAGGGGATCGGGATCCCCCTTTCCTTACCGTTCCCTGCGCATCTTCCCTTTGATTCCCCGCGTCAGCTTCCGGACTCCGTTACCGGCGTTCCATAGGGATTTGGGCTTCATCCCCTCATTTTCATCTTTTGACGCAGATCTGGGTCTTCAACGCTACCCAGAAGCTTTTCTCGTCCCCTTGGTTCTACATCTGTGCCAGATTTGGGAAGGGGAAGGCAGTTTCGAAGCTCTCACTGAAACACGGAGAATCGTGAAGCACATTTCGCGAAGGGTTCCCCGATTTCCGAAGGTTCGGTGGTTCCCCGGGGCGCGGAGGACGTGGATGTGAAGAAGAATCCTTCGGCGCGCAAGTGGGGGCGCCTCGCAGCCTGGACGTTTTCTCGAAGCGCGAGGGGACCTGCGCGAGACCTGACTGTGTTTCCCAGCGCACCACTTGGATATGGGACATACGCGAGGGGACTTGCACGAGGGGTTTTGCGCGACAGAAATCTTCGCTCAGGGCTGGTTTGTGAAGTGTGATTGCTCCCAGCGCGCTGCTTTGGCCGCGCAGGTCTTGGCGCGACCTGTGATCTTCCCCAGCTTGAAGGATCGGGCCGTGTAGGGCTGGCACGGAAAGAAACAGTGGCACGGAGCATCAGGGCCACACCTGATTGGAGGATTTTTATCGGGTTGTTCATGAACAGAGAAATCTTTGGGTTGGGCCTGACCTGTGTAAATTGCCGTTCAAATCCGGTCTGTGATACTTTTTTTAGATTCCTGGTGGCTTGGTAAAAATTGTGCTCTTCCTGACCGCGAAGCTTCGGTCGTGAAGAACTTGCGTGCGTTGGTGCGGATTGGGCTGGAATCCCTGGGTCGGGGACTCCCTCTGGGCTTGACACCCCTTGGACAGGGGACCTCTGGCAGGTCAATCCCTCCTTAGGAGACTTCATGGCTCTCAACATGGAGACGGATCTGCTAAACCAATGTAAGAACCTCACATTGACTGACAAATAAAAAGAACCACTTGCAACCTGTAGAAACGAAGACAATACTTTGACAAAACGTATGGCTTTATTGGTTGTTGGAAGACTGGCGACCGAGGCACCATTTAATCTATAGGCCCTCAGGAACACTCTTCAAAATCTTTGGAAATTGGAAGCTGGAGTAGCCATCAGGGAAATTGAGAACAAACTCCTTGTTTTTGAGTTCTTCAGTGATAAAGACAAAGATAAAGTCCTCAGAGGACGACCTTGGTCCTTTGACAATCATCTCATCCTGATGGAGGAATTTAAAGGGGGAGACGAGATCCAGAATTGCACACTTACCTGATCCCTGTTCTGAATAAGAATTAGAGGAATACCGTTCCATGGGAGATCAACACATGTGATGAAAGAAGTTGGAGACCAGATCGGGCACTTCCTAGAGTGGGATTTCTCGGACCCAATACAATGGGCCCCTGTGTTCGAATAAAGACTGAGATCGATGTGTCTGAACCTTTAATGCGAGGTATGTTCCTGAAAATTGATGATTCCAACACCTGGCTCTCGTTCGAATTCAAAAAACTACCAATCTTCTGCTTCCTTTGCGGACGTATCGGCCACATGGAGAAAGCATGTGGGGCAAAGCTAGAGAATTTCTCCGACAATATTACCCTACAATACGGTCCGTGGCTCAGGGCCAACACACACAGAGAGGCATATATCCCTGAGGCGGAGAGACAAATTGATCGGGACCGTCTCATTGCAGCTCATCTAAGGCGTCCGGAATCTGAACAACCTTCTATCATAAGGATGGGACCACCTGTCTTCCCTAATGAACCCCCGGCCGAGCTTAGGGGAAATGGAAACGCCTCCCAAGAGATTATCGTCAGATGCAATGATGGGGCCCGACAAGATAGTCACCTGATTCCGGGTATCACAAAATCCAACTTCGCTCTAAATGCTCAGAATTTAACGTTCCTTACTTCAACTGGGCCGCTACCTAAACCAAAAGAACCTCCAGAGAAATTTCCGAGGCAGAAACATGTTCCTCTGGATACGCCTGAAGCTGAGCAGAGTCCAAATCGGATCCCAACTGGTGCCCTTCTGCAAGCCGATTCTGGGATGACTGAAGCCTCACCTTCAGGACATGTGACTCGTAGAACATGGAGAAGGGCACGTGACGGTGGTAAAGGCGATTTCCCGGGGAATCCCAAACCATGAGACCGGAAACGATAAAGCGAGTCCAGTGGTATGCACACCAGTATTCCCAAAAGGCGGAAAGCATCAGGAACGTCATTAACCCCACAAGAGACAAAGGCGGAGGCGGGTCAGGCCCGGCTCCGCCTAGAGCAATGATTGCTTTATGCTGGAACTGCCGTGGGCTTGGCAACCCACGAACGATTCGCATGTTCCAACGCCATTGCGCTCAAAGTCGCCCTGATATGGTTTTCCTGTCCGAAACCATATTGGATAACAAGGACATCACAATTCTTGCCCTAAAATGCGGTTTCCAGGGTTGTTTCCCGGTTCCCCGACAGGGTCATTCAGGGGGATTATGTCTTCTCTGGAAGGATAATGTCGATGTGAGACTCCTGTCTTTTTCCCAGTGCCACGTGGCTGCATCCATTTGTGATTCCCACAATCCCAGCTGGACTTTTGTGGGCTTCTATGGTTGGGCCTCCTAGACTGAAAAATGGAAATCTTGGGATCTTCTTTGCAAACTCCGTCGTGATCTGCCAAGCCCCATTCTGTTTGGAGGGGACTTTAACAAGATCCTTTTCCAGAAGGAGAAGATAGGTGGAGCTATGCGCTCCTCCACGTCTATGTCTGCTTTTAATGATGCTATCCTTAAGGCAGAGCTAATGGACCTGGGTTTCACGGGTAATCCCTTCACATGGTTCCGAGGAAGATATGATGGAAATCGAATCGCTGAACGTCTGGATAGATTCTTTGGCTCAATGGACTTGATGAGCCTCTTCAAAATGTACCATATCAGACATCTCACGTTCAACTGCTCGGATCACTGTCCAATTGTCATTAACTGCACCCATAATGCGCACGTTTTTGATTCCAGGAAACCATTCAGATTCGAAAGCTTCTTGTCAAAATATCCCGAGTGCGAGGCGGTTATCCGTTCAGGCTGGAAGAATGGGCAAGCTGATCTGAGAACCAACTTTCTCCGAGTGACATCTGATCTGAAGACTTGGAGCTACTCTAAATTTCGTCATCCGGACCGGTAATGCAATTTCCTTGAAAGGAAGATTGGCTATCTTCTTAGCAAACCCCCGTCTAGCAGCATTCTCTCCAAAATAAGTGAAACCCAACGAGAGCTGGATGTTGCCCTGCGCAATAAGGAAGGCTTTTGGGCTATGCGAGCGCGTGATATTCATATAGCAGAAGGGGATGCTAATACCCGTTATTTCCACCAGAAGGCTTCAGCAAGACGCCGAAAAAACATTATTTCTGGCATTCTAAATTTAGACGGTAGTAAAGTGTCCGACACAGGAGGAATCCAAGAAGCATTCCTGAGCTATTTTCAGAAACTCTTCTCTGCAGGCCATTCTTACATTTCTCCTGAGATTGAGGACTGCATCAAACCTGTTATTTCTGACGATATGAATAGACTGCTTTCTAAAGATGTGACGAATGACGAGACTCTTATGGCCTTGAAGCAAATCCACTCTACGAAAGCCCCGGGACCAGACGGATTCCACGCCCTCTTTTTCAAGAATTACTGGCACGTCATTGGTCCAGACATTTGCAATCTGATGCGGGATATTTGGGCAGGGAAAACGGATCTGTCTTCTCTTAATGAAACTATTCTTACTCTCATTCCCAAGATGAAAAATCCGCAAGGGGTGTCGGATTTTCGACCTATCAGTCTGTGCAATGTTTCGTATAAGATCTTTTCGAAGATCCTGGCGAATCGGCTGCATCCTTGGATACCCGACGTCATTTCAGAGAACCAAAGCGCTTTTGTAGCAAAAAGGTTAATCACTGATAATGCCATTATTGCTCATGAAATTTTCCATTCCATGAAAACACGTACACGAGCGAAGAGAGGGATCATGGCGTGGAAATTGGATATGGCTAAGGCCTATGATAGAGTGGAATGGAACTTCCTCGAATTTGTGATGCTC
The DNA here is from genome assembly GCA_963277665.1 of Viscum album. NCBI lineage: Eukaryota > Viridiplantae > Streptophyta > Magnoliopsida > Santalales > Viscaceae > Viscum > Viscum album. Next base: position 6,536,329 of record OY728148.1, on the reverse strand, counting down.
AAGATGGGTTTCTGTACCAAATGGATTGACATGATCATGCAATGCATCTCGTCAGTTTCCTTCTGTATTAATGTCAACGGGGCGCTCACCCGAGGTTTTTCCCCAGCCCGTGGGCTTCGTCAGGGAGACCCTCTTTCACCCTTCCTCTTTATTTTAGTGGCTGATGTGTTTTCTAACCTCCTTTCCAGGGCAGCTTCGCTTTCCATAATTCATGGGGCGAAAGCGTGTCGCAAAGGCCCTCCGATATCCCACCTCTTCTTTGCTGATGATTGCCTTCTTTTTTCTCGAGCTACCCTTAATGAGTGTACTGCAATCTGCCAGGCGATACAACAGTATGAATGGGCTTCAGGAAAAATGATCAATCAGAGTAAATCAGAAATTTCTTTCAACTCTGGAGTTCCCCAGTCGAAAAGAGAAGATCTATGCTCTTTAGCACGCATTCCTGGGGTCGATAAGCACCAGGAGCATCTTGGGATCCCGACGGTGGTTGGACGGTCAAAGAAAGAAATCTGTTCAGCTATTGTGGATCGAATTGAAAGAAAAATACAAGGTTGGACCCCTAAAAAATCTCCAAGGCCGGGAAGGAAATCCTCATCAAGGCGGCACTTCAATCTATCCCCAGCTATTTGATGTATATTTTTAAACTTCCTGATGTGGTGCTCTCAAAGATTCAATCCAGCACATCTAACTTCTGGTGGGGACGAAAGGACGGAAAAAATAAAGTCCATTGGATCGCATGGTCTGCTCTCTGTCAACCAAAATCTGAAGGCGGAATGGGCTTCCGGGACCTTTCTCTGTTCAATGATGCTTTGCTGGCTAAACAAGGTTGGCGTATAATTAATAACCCTTCATCCCTATGCACGCGAGTTCTCCGGGCTAAATATTTCCCACATAAGGATTTCTTGGATTCCCATCTTGGCCATCGACCCAGTTTTCTCTGAAGAAGCATTTGGGGTGGTCGTAATCTACTGAGGAAAGGACTAGGCTGGAGAATTGGGAATGGTTTTACGGTCAAGATTTGGACTGATCCCTGGCTTATTGATCAGTCATGCACGAAGGCGTCATCCCCTATTTATCCAGGATCCGAACATGCCACATTCTGTTGTCTTTTTGATGATCAAGGGGCGGGATGGTGTCTGAAAAAACTCTTCTCCTGGTTTAATGAGAGGGATAGGAGAATTATACTGAGTATTCCCTGTGTGGCAGACGCAGGGCCAGATCATCTCTTCTGGAAAAATGACAGCTCAGGAGAGTATACAGTGAAAGCTGGCTACCGGCGAGCTCTTACTTCTCAAATTACAGAAGGAGATGCGAGGCCCTGGACATCAATTTGGAAGCTTTATGTTCCCCCTAAAGTTCGCTTTTTCTGGTGGCAGGTGTGTACTGGTATCCTCCCAACTAAGAGCCTCCTTGTCTACAGACACTTTTCAAACGACAACTCATGCCCTTTCTACCCCTCTGTGATTGAATCCCCTCTCCATGCCCTTTTTCAATGTCCCGGGGCTCAGGAGGTTTGGAATGGCTGGGGATCAACTATAGAGCTGGGCCTGGACGCCGCCTCATATCTTACCTCTCTCCTGATGCGATGGTGTTCCTCCTTTTCGCCGGCTAAAGCAGGAGCCCTGTGCATTTTGACTTGGATTATCTGGAATAGGCGGAACGAGGCCATTTTCAATCATTTCCGGAGGCCCCCCAGATTTTGGATTGACCGGGCATTGTCATGGATTGCGGTCTGGCAGAACCACCCTGAACAACAAAGACTTTTAACCCCCCCTCCTCTTACCCAACATTGGTGCCCCCCACCGGAAGGGGTAGTTAAAATCAATGTGGATGCCTCTCTCCCTAGGGATGGCCCGGTTGGACTTCGTTTACTGGCCTGAGACAACCTGGGAAATCTCATCGCTGCCAAATATGAAGCACGTTATGCACTTTGGGAGCCCTCAGTCGCGGAGGCCGCCGCCATCCTTGCTGGTTTAGACTTTGCAAAAGATCGCGGTTGGGATTCCATTCATATCGAATCCGACTGTCTCACTGTTATCAAGGCCATCAATATCACTGACGGCGGGCTTCAACCTTTCGGCCCCATTATCCGGTGTATTCACTCGCGGAGACAAGACTTCAATTCCTGCAATTTCTCATTTATTAGAAGGGAAGCGAATGAAGCCGCTCACAAGATGGCAGGCATTGGCCCTCCTTACGAGGATTTTCTATGGTTCAATCATTTTCCCTCATGGTTATGCTCCTGTATTTCTGCTGATCTCCATCATTAATGGATCCGTCTTCTTTTGTCAAAAAAAACTAATTTCTATGTCAATTTGAAACATTTTCATGGTATGATATACCATGGTGCACAATTATCTATAACATGTGCATTAACTATTCTTCTCGTCAAGGGGAACTATTTGATAAATTCGTGTCAGCCACGTGAATTCCTTTTTCCAATGTTTTCATGTTTTATAATATTGGGTGAATAGTTTGGGGAAATAATGTTCCAAACATTAACATCCTACAATCATCAAAAAAATCCTCAGATTTTATCCAAGATCATCCAAACTAATAACATAAAAAATCACTAAAAACTTGGAAGAAGACTACCAGAAAACAATCTTGAGGAATCTCTATGAATTTTCAGGATCATGTTATATAGTCCCTTGTTTAATCATGATACCATAATAATATGGAATTTTAAGTAAATCGATAATGTTTATATGATGAAATGGTATTTTTCTTAACTATGTGTTTTCATTTAATTTATTCTTTTACCTCTGTAAGACTTTTTCTAAAAAATTTCATAAAATATATTCATTATCTAGAAAATTCTATAAATTTACAATGGTTCTACTTTACACATTTTTTTGGTAATGCATTCACTCAAAAATAATCTATAAATATTATAGATTCTTATACTCACAAATACCCTTTTTATCTTACTAATGATCATAGTTTTTATGCATTTATGGGAATTAACATTCTCTATATTCCTTATTTTGGGATTATATTCTTGCTTTTTTGTGTGGAATATTCTTTAAATTGTTTGGAACTCTCTTAATCATATTCTGGAGATGCTATTTGTTATATTCTACAAATAGTATTCATAACATTCATTGAAGAACATAACATAGGAAACAAACCCTGTGTTTTATTAAACCATTTTATTAAAATAACATCATGTATAGTTAATCAATGCGACATTGATAAAAATGTATAGATAATTAATCTTACATTTAAATGGAACCTTACATTTCATAATGAGAAAATGTATGGTTAAGGAACCCTGCATAATTATAAAAGCCTATATTTGAGAAGAAAATATATGGATAATCCACCTTACTTTATTGATCAACCTTTTGTTGCCAACCATACGTTCAGAGAATAAATGTTACATTATTGAACCCAATGTTTGGTTTTATTATTTAATTAAGAAGTACTAAATTTTACATTTCAACATTGATGTTTTGAATTTAATATTTTATAAGAGTTTCATGCAGGAGACACTGTACAATATCTTGCTGATTTGAAGCACCTTTTCAACCAATTCAATGCTTTTTATAATTGATTAGAATAATCATATTCAGTGGATAAATTCTATCCTATTGTTAAGGGAAGTTATGATAACTCTTATATGATTTTATGAATTTAAATTATCATGATCAATTAGGTGATTTTCATTAATATGAAATTACAATGCAGACTCTCTGATCTATTTATTTATTCAATCGGTGCATATGTTCAATATATATGGGTGTCAGGTTCATATAAAATAATTACAGTCACATATTTCTATTCGACTTCATTCTTGTGATGATCTTTTACAGATTAACTACACCTATCGATTAGAATCTACTATCTATAGAAGAGGCTACACATTTTATACATAATTCTATTAAATAATGTACTTGTTGTAATTATTATTTTTTAATTTTAAGATGCTTTTATTTAAAGATCTATTTCAAATAGATCTCTTAAGAACATCTCTTTCATGAAGATATTATTTTTTAAATAAAAACATCCATCTACAATCAGTTTTACAAAGTACTATGATGTTTAATTTGAAACTATTAAATAAATATCTTTTTTATTCATAGTTTCAACTACTCGTACTCATTTTTGGGGGAATATCATCTTCTCTATCTAAGATGTGGATATTCGGTTATCTGTTAATGAACCATTAGTATCTATTTTTATCCTTTTTTTAAATGTTTCAACTACCTTCACTACTTCTTGATTCTATCTTATGATATGAGTACCTGATTAAAGAAATTCACTAAGCACACAGAGAGAGTAATTAGCGGAGTGTATAACGGAGTATTTTTGCCCAGAAATACTATAAAAATTCATGTTTTGTATTCTCTATTATCCAATAATATACAATTGATATCAATATCCATTATTGGGAAATATTTTTAAAATACACTGTTCACCCCCCCCCCCCCCCACACACATATATATATTTGTATATTATGACCTAAAAATTGGTATCAGTTTGGTGATTTTGGATAAAGGTATAAGAATTTGAATGTATAATGGACTATAAAAAGATGTCAATAGTTCATCCAAGAGAAAGGGATGTCCATGGTTCGTGCTCTATATTTAAATGGTGAATATTATTGGTGCTTGAAATCAAATAAGATAATTTATTTAAAAAATCATGGATTATAGTTTATTCTATGAATATAACTCCCTATAATATTCTTGAGAAACCAAAAACATGAAATGTTGTAACTAAAGATGAATATGATATGAAATCTAAATATATTAATTAAATTATCTACAATATTGGACCATAAGAATTCAGTAATGTCTCGTACTGTCCTACAACTTATTAAATGTGGAAAACTTTTGCATGATCCTATGATGGAATAGATAATGATAGAAAAATGAGGCATGAAACCATAAAGATGAAATCCGAAACATTTAAAATTTCTTATGGAGAGAGTATCTCTAAAATTAATGCAAGGAATACAAGGTATTGTCATCAATATTACATCCTTAGGTGATACTATCAAACAAGAAGATCATGCTTTGAATGTACTAAGAGTACAACCTACTAAATTGAATGGTATATTAGCTACAATTCGCCAATAATCACCTTTCAAGGATCTGGAAAAAAGAGAATTTATAATGATACTGATGATGTGTGATACTGAAATACAAGATGAATATCACAAAGTCTAATTGAAAAATGAAAATACTTCTCTAAAGGTAATGAATCAAAACTTGTATAGAAAAATAAAAACATAACTAAGTGAAACAAATTCTGATTCATGTTATTCTGAAATGGATCAAACTATGTTATCTTGTAATTTTGTCAAATTTTATAATAAATAGAAAGGATTACTAAGGAACATAAAAAAGATGATAAATAATGAAGAGAATTTAGATGCTATGAATACAATAAATTGGGTCATATAAGACATGATATTCCTCAGTTTACAGGTGAAAAGTGAAATACCTAGAATAAATATCATAGAAATGATTATTATTAAAATAAAATTAGAAGAGAAGTAAAAGTAAAATGGAGTGTTTCTGAAAACTTCAGTAGCTCATAAAATTCTGATTTAGAAAGGGAAGTATCATGTCTGGAAGAAGATATTTTATTCATAGCTAATGTAGATAAGGTAAAAAAATTAATATTCCACTAATTATGTTTCTAATTAAAGTTGTTCAGATGGTAAATTTGATGCCTACAGCATAATTCTAGAAGTAAAATATGACTCTTTATTAAAGAATAACAAATCATTAAAAAAATATTCACAAAGATGGTTTTGGAGAAAGATATACCTTACTTAAACAACATCTAGTTTTAATTGAAAAATATATCAAATCTACATCAAATTTTGATGATCATTTAAATAATATTAAATCATTACAATATAATGTTGAAACATATAATATTTCTCTATATTATTTAAAAAAGTAAAAAATATTATAAATGAAATTATTTGTAATAATGTTATTAAAAATGAAATATTTTGTTATGAAGTAAGGTGAAACATATAAACTATATTTGAATTATTTTCTTCCCAGCTCAAAAACTATTAACAGAAATCTTTTTGGAACAAATAGTCATATAAGAAAAAATTATTATTCGAGAAATATTAAAATATGTGGAATTAAAGAAATTTATTTTTCAAATAGTTTATTTTAAACAAATGATATGAAATTTAGAAAAAATTATATCTGGATTTCTATATCTCTACTAGATAATACTGTTAGACCCTATTGGATATGGGTAACAAAAAAATAATTTTCTAATTACCATTGCAAGAATTTGGTCATAGAAAATGAAAATATATATAGTATATGAATAATGGATACTCTAGGAACACAAGTGAAAATTCATCAAACATCAACACACTGAATCAAAAAGATTATGGTCTAGTCAACTTTGGAGATAATGAGAAATGAAATATAATTGTACATGGAACTGATGGATATCCAAAAACTATCTCAATCAAAAAAGAATTATTTGTACAAGGGATGATGAACAACATGATATGGATCCCTTATCACTTTTATGTTGGATATTGTTTTTTTTAACAATTCATGTTCAATTTCTAAAGATATATACTTTGAGTTTTTAGCAACTAGAATAGATAATCTTTATACTTTGGATTTAAACTCTTTGTGTAAATAGAAAGTGAAACTACTATGATAATTATGTCATGGATCTGGCATAGGAGACTTAGTCAATGTAATATTTAAGGTTTACTTATATGTTTTTTGAAACATTTGTTTTCTGATTTATATAGTCTTAAATTTTATTGTGATAGATTTTGTGATGAATGCCAAATTAGAAATCAACACAAATACTCATTTAAATATATTAACAAAATTATTACAACAAAACCTCTAGAACATATCTCTATTGATCTGTTTGGACCATCAAGAGTATCATGTCGGGTAGGTAAAATATATGTATATGTATTATTTAATGATTATTCTATAGTTACTTGTTTCTATTCTCTATAACTCAAAAGTAATTATTTTAATTTTTTTGAATGTTTTAGTAAAATTGTTCAAAATGAAAAACGTTTTATGATAATTTAGTTAAGAAGTGATCATGGATGAGAATATTTGAATTAGGAATTTAATTCATTTTGCTGAAACATGGGTAATAAACACATATTCATTACGCCAAGGACACCTTAATAAATAAGAATTGTTGAAAAAAGAAATAGAACTATTCATGATATGGTTAATACTATGCTAAATGAATAATGCCTTCTTACCTACATCTAGGCAGAAGTTATAAGCACAACCTGCTATATCACGAATTAAGTTTTAATTAAGCCTATTTTCAAAAAGAAAACTTATGTACTTTGGAATAATATAAATCCTAGATTATACATTAATTTTTTTAGATTCAAGGTGTATATCATGAACACCAAGGATAATCATGGTACGTTCAATCCAAACTCTAATTAATGAATACTTTTATGATATTCTTCAACCCTTAAAGCATATATAGTGTTTAATAAAATACAAGGATTGTTGAAGAATCATTTCATGTGACGTTTGATGAAACTAGCCCTTTTTTTAAATAGAAATTTAAAAATGATGAAATAATTGACTCTTTTGACAAAATGAGAAATGAAAAAATTAAAATTTATTTTTAAAATAATATAAATAAAATATAGTTTAGTTCAAAAGAAAATTATACTTATGAACCAAATTTTTTTTTCATAGATAGTCTATAACACTTAAGAATCATCCTTTAGAAATTTTTATAGGATACCTAAACATAGAAATAAGAACTAGTATAAATGTGGGAAACCAAGTATGATTATCATTCTTCCTATCTCATCTAGACCCTATGTGTTTTGAAGAATCCTTATAAGATGAGATTGGGATTTTAGAAAAGCAGGAAGAGGTTAACTAATTAAAAAGGAATTATGTTTAAGAATTAGATGAAAGATCATAAAATTATCCACTGATAGGAACTAAATGGGTATTTAGAATAAATAAAATATATCATGGTTTTATAAGTGAAAACAAAGTTTTATTTTTAGCTACAGGATATATTATATAAGATGTTATGGATTATGATGAAATAATTTTCAATGTAGCTTGATTTGATGAAATTAAAATACGTTTATCTTATGAATCTCATATAAAGATTAAATTATATCAGATGGATGACAAATATTTCTTTACAAATGGTTATTTAATTATGTATATATTTAAAAAACTCTATGTTTTGATAACTCTCAAGGACAATATTCTGTATTAAAATGTACTAAATCTCTTTATGCCATTATATAAGCACCAACAGACTGGTATGAAAGATACTGTTCTTTTAATAAAAAATGGTTATATGGTTTGTATGGTAGATCCAACACATTTTATTAAAATAGTTATTTCTAATACATTATTTGTTCAAATCTATGTTGGTGACGTTATTTTAGGTTCATGGAATGAAAACCCATATAATGATTTTTTAGAACATATGAAAAAAAATATTGAAATGTGTCTGATGGGAGAATTGAATTTTGTTTTATAACATCAAATTTATCAAAAATATTAAGGAAATGTTTTATACCAAAGTAAATATATTATTGATTTATTGAAAATATTTTGTCATAAGAATATAAAGATATATACAAATCCCATGTTTACATATATAAAACATGATATGGATGAAGGTTGAAAACCAATGGAAAAAATTTTATGTAGAGGAATGATTGGTAGTTTATTATATATTACTTCTACCAGACATGATATTATTGTTTTCAGTATGTTTATCTACAATAAGTCAAATCAATACTAAAGCATACAATATTATTCCTGCAAAAAGGATATTGAGATATTTAAAAGGGACTAATTTCCAATATCTTATTTATCAAAAATATTCATATTTTAATTTAATATAATATTCTGATGATAATTTTTGAAGGATGTAGATTAGATAGAAAAAGTACGTCAGGTTCCGGTCATAATTTTTGAAAAATTTCAGTATCATGGTTATGTAAGAAACAACACTCAGTTTCTTGGTCGACTTCTAAGGAACAATATATATCCATAGGTAGATGTTATCCACAAGTAATATGGATGAATGACACATTAATGGACATTGAACAAAAATTTAATAGTACACAAATTTTATGTGATAATACTATGGAAATAAATATTTTAAAAATTCGTATATGACATTCAATAACAAATCATATTGAAATTAAGTATCATTTTCTATGAGATAATTATCGTAAAAAGGATATATCTTTATAATTTTTCAACCATGATTATCAATTTGGTGATATTTCAATAAAACACTTCCCACTATAAGTTTTTATTTTATTTAAGGGATTTATGATTATATTATTTTTAAATATATTTTAATCTTTTTATCCTTTTAAATTATTTTATTTTATTTTATGTTATTATGATTTATTTATGTTTTTTATTATTTTATGAATACTTTAAATCTATTTGGTTTTATTTTTTTCTTTTTTTTTAATTATTTAATTAATTTGTTTTAACTGAATGTTATATGAGGCAAATTTTTTCCAAAATTATCATAATTACACTATAAACAACATGGGAAACAAAGATACGACATCACCTTTCAGAAACCATTCGAAAAAATTACTATTTTTAAAATTATTTTTCCTAACCCAAACATTTTTCTTCCCTTCCAAACCCAATATTCAGAAAAACCTCATCTGTTCAGATCTTCAGAAAAGATAAAATACAAGATAATAAAAGAGGGTAAATCTAGTGATCCAAAGTAAAAATGTGTTTGTAGAGGAAATATTTTTCAATGAAAAGTTTTATCTTCTGAATGGATCTACCATATTAATCTAATCTTGAAACAGGTGTTAGAATTTCAAGGTCTAGAGTCTGTGCTCAATACAAAAACATATAGTTTCTCTATGAGGTAGAACTGAAATATTTCTACAAAAGCATATAGTTTTGTTTCGGTGATTCAGAAGGTACTATTTTGTGTAAGAATATATGGTAAATATTTATTCCATTTCTTTCATTAAATTTTACCAAAATTTAAACTGTCCTCATGAAGGAGTCATTCACATTGATCTATGGTCCATTAGAGATAGTAGTCATAAGTCTAAATATGGTTTCCAAAGATCCCAAGAATGACCATAATATACTGTCTAAATTTATTCAAACCAAAATTTCTATGAGGATGTTTAAATTATAGATAATCTTGTATCCAGATTTGTAGGTCATGTATCTATTTTTAAGTTAAATAAAGAAGAATTCTCCAATGAATATGATCATATATCTTCAATACTGATGATAATGAAATACAAGGATGAATTTTTATCCTTAGAGAAGGATAAATTCTTGAATTCTATTTACGAAAGATATAATTCAAATAATTTAATCTGGAATAAAATTTCATCACAGCAATGTACACAATAGAGTATGTCTAAAGAAGTTTGGTTTTTTATAGAGTACTATAAAAGGAAAATTTTTACTGATTTTTGATGAAGAGAAATGTGGTTCTAAAGCTTTTGATTAGGGGGGATTAAAGGGTTGTTATAAAAGAAAGAGTTTCTAAATAAAGAATAAACGGTATTTCCAAGTAAACTAATAGGATACTTAGATCTAATGTTGAATAAGAAAAATAAGATGAATTATAATGTCAAGAGGGACTTTTCATCAAGACAACAAAAAAATAAATTCAATAAACTTGAAGACCCATTGTTAGGCTCTAGATAATCAATATTATCAATTTATTTTGAGTAACCGGTTCATAAAGAATATCATCAAGTAGATAGTCAATGTAGAGAGATTCTGGATTTACTTATGATATTTGATCAATTGGAAGAGAATATTAAATAAAAGAATATTCCAAAAAAAAATTTCAAGAAGAATCTTCTCAAGTAGAATAAAATGAGAGGAAATAAATACATTGATGTTAAAAATATTGTTGTGCATCATTTAGTAAAGATATAACGACCTATCACTAGAGAAAAAATATAAGAACTTATAAAGCAATCATGCTCTATTAGAAAAAATATTGATAAGTCAACGACGAATCGTTTATCAATTATGTTTTTTTATCAGACACATAATCTAGATGAGGGGAAATTTAAATGTTTTTCAAATAATTTTGAACAGCATGTGATTAAGGAAAATATCTCTCGGGATTAAATTTCAAATCTTCAGAAATAATACGATGAATCAAGGAAAACGTTTCAAGATCTTAATGATAATTATGTTTCAAAAAGGACTTTGGGGATTTTAAGAGAGAGGTGTTGGATGAGATTGGAAGGATCAAATCTGAGTTTTTTTGTAAATCATACTTTATATATATACAGTGGTACATTGGGAGAAAATTTGAGTCAATCAAAAGTAGTTTCAATAAAGCAAGTAAATCTACATCTCTCTTTCTACATCTCCAACCCAAATTCAGAGATTTCATGTAATCATAATATGTATAGATGAAATGAATGATCATCTGCAAATCAAATAGTGTAATAGTGCTCATTTTTCAGTTGTATTGGAAAATCAGAATTTTTTAATTGACCCATTGAATTAGAGTGAAACTCATACCAGAAATTTGCTAAATAAATTCTGTGATAATCTATCACAATTTATTCAGTCAGAAGAGCATTTTCAGGACTTTTTTAAAATCAGTTTAGTTGAATGATTTCATATTATTAAAGAATCAAGTTTTTTAATCTGGATGATGGGTGATGATCTTACCAAATGATTATAGGCTCACATAGTAAGACACAAATATTTTTTTCATGATCATCATGCCCTGATAAAATCAAGGCCTTTATCCAACCCTGAAAAAATCCAATAAACCCTTCCATTACTAGATTTCTAATCTACAATATGTTGGCTGGATTTGATATTATACGTGTACAATTTTAATTAATTACATTCCTTTTTTTATTCTTATATGTTTGTCTCTAACCACCAGAATCCCTAAAATGTAAATTCATAAAGTATTTTCAAACATTAATTTAATATTATGTGCCACATTAAAAGTGTTTAATCTTTTTTCTTGGAAATTTTTTGATCTCAACGAAAGGGGGGAAACATTGGTAAACACAAAACCTCTTTTTAAATTTTTTTCCTTTAGAACTGTATCATTGAAATAATAATATTCATATTAGTATTCAGATTAATTTGATAAAGTTAATCATAAATTACATGTGTTTAGAAAACACTATATTTTCGTTTAAATTGGGGGAGATAGTTGGGAATGTTTTTTATCAATAATACTCTATAAATCTTAATGATTTTGAGGCTCAAAAATATCCTTTTTTGTCTTACAAATGATATTACTTAAGTATATTTCATGAAATTAATATTCTTTATGGTTACTATTTGAGAATTATGTAACATATATTTATTCTCAATGAATATTCATCAATGTTTTTGAAATGATCTTAATAATATTCTTGAAACACTTATTGTTATATTCTCAAAACATTGTTCATACCCTACATTGAAGAATGTAACATAAGGAACAAACCCTACATTTTTATTTAACCTTATGATTTAAAGATCAACATGTATTGGAAATAAACCCTACTTTGATAGATGCATATAGATAGATAACTATATGTTATTATGGAACCTTACGTATTACAAAGAGAAAAAGTATGGTTAAGGAACCCTACGTATGTATAGAACACTACTTTTGAGAAGAAACCATATAGATCATTGACTATACTTTTATGAACAAATTTAATTTTTCAACCCTATGTTCAGAGAAGGATCCATACGTGGTTGAACCTTGCATTTGGCATTTTGTCAACTTATGAAAGAACCCTATATTTAACTATTCATCATCGTGATTTGAATTTATAAATTTATCAATGATTCATGGAATGTTATTTGCAGAATATCAATCCAATTGAAAGCTCATTTAGACTAAATCATGTCTCAATATTATTGATTCAAAAAATCATATTAAGTAGTGAAATTCTCGAATATTCATATGGGAAGTTGTGAATACTCTGACCTATTTTTATGAATTCGAATTCTCACGGTATATAAAGTGATTTCCATTGATCTAGAATTACAATTTATGCTCTGAGATTAATTTATTTTTCCTCTCAGTGTATTGGTTCATTATATATGTGTTTTTTATTCATAAAAAAATTAGAGTTGCATATTTCCCTACAACTAAATTTATGTGAATATCTTTTATAGATATACTACTATAATTATTTAGACTCTGTTATAAATAGAAGAAAATAAACTTTTGAGACATACTTGTTTTAAATTTTTTATTTGTTGTATGTATGTTGTTTTTATTCATTGATGCTTTTATTTAATGATCTATTTTAACTAGATCACTTTAGAACTACTATTTATTAGAGTTATTATTTTCTAAATAAGAGGATATATCTTCTGTTAGTTTATGTTACAAGTGTGAATTTCAATCAGAACCTTTTAAAGAAATTTATTGTTATTGATAATGTCAACTACTCGTAATCAGTTGTGGTGGAGTATAACCTTTTGAATATAAGCTATAGACATTAGGTACTCAATTAATTAACTAGAAGGATCTATTTTATCCTTGATTGTAAAGGTGTCAACTAAATGCACTTAGTTGTGAATTAGTCTTTTGATATGAGGGCCTAATTAGTGAAATTCCCCAAGCTCGCATTAAGATTAATTGGTAGAGTGTACTAGGGGATCTTTCTACCCTAAACCACTATAAAAACCAATGTTTTGTTTTTCTATTTTATTCATATATTCTATAGTTGATATCAAAAGTTATAATTGTGGGAATTTTTGAGAAGACACAATCCCCCCCCATATTTTGTATATTTGTATATTCTGACCTAACACATTTGTTATCTACATAACCAATATAAGAAAATAAATAAATCTATCAAATTTAAATGTATAATACCACCTTAATAAATGATGAATTATAGTTTTCATTACATAATTTTTTGTTGAATCATAATTATGTATCAAAATGATATAACAACATATATATGATACAATTTTAATCCAATAATGGTCAATATTATTTTTTAGTTTATTTACATTTCAATAAAAATAGAAAATCACTTGTGTGTTTGTACAAACTACACCCTCATTAACTGATGTATATTAATGTTAACCACAATTGAATATGGTTTTTATCTATAATATATTTAAAATTAAATGTATATAATTTATTATATAAAAATTATTCATGGATGAAAAAAGATACATTCTTTAATTTATCATATAAGATGAGAAACTGAAACAACACTCATGGCTTTGAATAGACTATTGTATACATGTTCTTATATAATTCATTTTTCATAATCATAATAGATGGTTAGTTACAAATATATTAATAATTTTGAAAGGATATATTTTTTACATTATTATGTTTTTTTAATTTAATAAAAAAGACTCATTTGACTATTGTAAACCAACAAAAGTTATTTTTTATTTCAAACCCAACAACCTCAAAATAACTGATGTAATCTTAATCAAATATTTGAATATGTATGAAACAGTTATAAGTGAAATTAAACTAAAAAATTAAATTATAATTAACTATAAAAATATATTTTCCCTTGTAAATATTTAAAATTATTTTTTATGTAACATAAATAATGTAAATGACTTGCTTCACATGTGGTAATGGATTTCTAGTTCAGTTCATTTTTGGAGACATTAAATACTCTAACCACATTTTTTCCAACAAGTTGTGAATATACTAATTTACGGACATTTTTAGTAATTTTTATCAAAAATTATATTACTTAAAAATAAAATAAATGTTTTTTACTTCAATGATTCAATAGTGTAAAAATATCATGTAATAAGAGAATTTTATTCAAACCATATTTTGATTTTTTTTAAAAAATAATTTATCTTTATACATGATAGTTAAAATATCTCAAGTATATTAGTAAATTATTAATTTTATTACTGATTTATTCTAAATTTATGTGTTTATTTTTTTATAAATGACTTAAATTAAGAGTCATAAATGATCTATAAATGAGTTATTTTTGAAATTTAAAAAAAGGTGGAGTGAATTTTTTTAACATATACGGTATAGATAGATTTTACACTAATATGATATTTATTCTTTAATAGGGGTACACTTCATGTTTTTATATGCTATTAAAAGAATATACCATTCCCCATTATTTTGGAAATTTTTTTGGTATAATTTACATTAAAAATGGATTTTTAATCATTATTTTATTTAATGTGATAATATGATACTACGTGTATGTTTAATTGAAGAACATATAATATTGAAGATGTGAATTAAATATATTAGTTTTTAAATTTATATTATAGTCCTTGACCATTGTTTATATTAATGAGTGATCCCAATATATCATATTAATTCCTTGAATAATAAATATGTTATCAGTTGAATTATGTTTAAATTAATCTAGTAAGCTATATAATTTATAAGGGTCCCTATAACATTTACTATATTTGTTTTATGAAGACGGTATTTCATGAATAAACTTGTATTTTATATATACAAAAATTAATTTCATGGAAATAATTTAGTTCCATATGTTATGCTCATGTGATATTGTTTTTAGGAATGATTATTCCATTTAGGCGTTAATGCAATAAATTTATGTTATGAATTTTCATGGATTATAATATTTTCTCAAATGTCCTTAGGATTTTATTTTTGAGATATTTTTCTTATTATGTATTCTAGGAAAAACATTCCACAGTAACTCGAATTTTATGTGAATGTAAAATATATAACATAGTATACATTTTATTGTCTTCAATTAAATATCTCTTATATGATATCATGATTTTGAGGTAGACTAATGTGTTTATTTTATTCTTTTTACTACCCTTACTCTTACTATTTCTTTCATAGGTTTTTTAAAATTTTATTTATAGGATAGAACTATAAATAATAAAAATGATGAAGTTAATTTGAAATTTGGAAATGATTTTTCAGTTAAAACCCTTTTTACATTTTAATAGTATAATATTATTAAACATGAACATATAGTAGATGTGATAAAATTTATTAACCTCGATTTTTATTTAAGGATTATGATCTATTTCTCTAAAACTATAATCCTAAATATATCCTTAAGAATAACTGAATATAAATTCTTCTTTAAATATAATTATATGATTGGAATAAATATTAGTTGGTTTTATGCATGTTATTTAAATATTATTTAATAAAATCTTATTATTATTTTCATGGATAATAAAATGTATACATTCTACTTAAACACTATGAACACTTTTTGTTCATTTAATACATTTTATTGTATAAAATATAAATCAATTATGACAATGTCATATATTTTGAAGAGACTCGGCTAATAATTCTAGAATAACATTTATAGGTTAACCAAATCAATAGTCTCATTAGTCAATTATCTATATAATGTTAATGATTAATTAATTATAATTTTCTTACATTAAATACAATATTTTAATCAAGAAATTAATTTGGCCATGAAAAATAAATTATATCATTTCCTAGACATGGTAAACCATTTGTTTTGATTAATGATGTTTCTATTTATCAATTGCGTGGAAAATATATAATTTTAATATAAAAAATTCTTCAATTTTAAATATGTTAAAAAGGATATATTATTATAGTATTTCCACCCTTAGAACAATCCATATTATATATTAATGAAACAACCACACCTCTTCTTGAATGAATTATTCCACACATATAAAAGGGCGATAATATCAATTTCTAGTAGAAGTATAGAGTAAGAAGATGAGTAATATTTTGTCAATATTGAATATTTATTTCCAATATCTATTATCTATTTATTAATTCTATATTAATGTCATTATAATAGAGGTGGTGATGAAAATTGACTCATCACTTCAAGGATGTGGTAGTCCACACATACGCACGAGTGACATTCTCATTTACAATATGATGGAAAATGAGAAAATTGTTTTTGAAAAATAATGACAATAACTCTTCAATATTTGGGTATAGTGATGGTATGATTTTATTAGTATTAAATAATTTTTTTAGGGGTTATAAAAATAAAAATAAGTAAATAAATCTCATTAGAATTATACTTATTCTATATGAAACCACTCTTAGATTACACCATAAGAGTTAATATGATTCTACTAGAAAGATAAAAACCTTTAGAACATGGTTTTAATGGATAAATATGTATTTTTTATGGAATTTATATGATAAATAGATTCAGTTATTTAATAAATTGGGGATGCAATATTCCCTTTTATAAGTGAAGAACATGGAAATATTATTAATACAAGAAATATTTATATATAATATTTATATAACTCATTCAACATTAGATTAAAACTGACATAACATGAAGTATAAAGAGTATAGGTTAGTTATATAATAATCCAATAAATTTTAGATAGGATATCATTTCATTATAAACATTATCATTTGGTTCAATCCATTGCCATTCAGGTTAAACATTTGATGTTGTAACACTTTTTTCTCTCTATAAGTGTCAATATAGTAAATTTAAAAATTATAATTGGCGCCTTAATTAACCATTATAGATATTGTAAACAATTTCCCATTAATATATATCAATATAATACATTAAAAATATATAAATGGTTTTTAAATAAATCATAACCATTAAATATAATTTTTGTTTATTTTTTTGACTGGTAATATATATTGACATTATTTTCTTAGATACATCAATGTAATTCAATAATAAACTCATTAAATATAATATAAAAATAAAAATATCCAAATTATTCCTATTTATCTTTAATTGATCAAAAAAATTATATCATATAATGTTTTTAAATTCATTTATATTATTTTTATACTATATGTAGAAGCTCTACATCGGTGTTGCATAATTATTCAATGAAATAATAGTATATATACAAATTAAATAGATATAATGTAACTAAAATAATTTATTAATCTGATGAAATAAAAATTTACAATCATTCATATGTAATCTTTTTCTTTATGAAAACATATTAGAGATATCTATAAAGAGGGAAATACATTGTAATTTTTTTTAACATAAAATAATTTAATGATAATAATAAACATCATGTGGGTAAAATGATATATTTTAGAATATAATATGATTATTTAAAAACTAAACAAACATAATAAAATAGATCAGTGATTTCATTTTATTTTTAGATGGTATCCCAGAGATTTAACTGTATTTAGACAAATTTAACAATGATCATGGTGATAATTCATTTGCAATGTCACTAGTCATTAGGAAATGAAACTGGAATTTTTTTATTTACCAAATATGAACATAAATAAAATTTTGAAATAAATTTTTTATTATGAAATTTTAAAATAATGAATAAATCACTATTAATTTAATTTCAAAAAATAAAATGAAAAATAGTTTATAGAATTTTTTGTTTTAATGCATAAAAATGAAATTATGAAAAAATAATTCCTCATATTTATTGTCAAAATAATATTTAAATTATTTTAAACAAAATATATTTTATTTTACTTTAAAAACAATTCCAAAATAGAATAAGTCATTTAAATTAATTTATTTAATGAAAATTAGTGACATATTTTCAAAATTCGGCATGTATAAACAATGAATAAAAAATAATATCTGGAAAATAAAGAAACCTCCAATGTCTAAACAAAAATAATATCAAATAAAATTTATGATTTTTTCAATTAATGTTTTTAAAAGTGACAGAAATTATTTATAATATCCATGAAAAAATTTCAATAATTTTATTAATGATTTTTAATTTTTAAATGAACAAAATGAAATTATTTTAATTCCATTCATTATATCCACATATAAATTAATGAAAGATAATTATAATTAATATATATTCTACTAATTTAATTATATTAATTTATTAAAAAATTAATAATTTAATATATTAATAAATGAATACATAGAACACATAGAAAATATTTATGAAAATTGTATCATTTTCATTTAAATTACAATATATTCATTTATAGTAATAAAATTATCAATAAAATATTTAATATTCATCTTTTTAAAGAGACCCCATAAATATATTTTTTTCAAATTTAATTATTCATATTAATAAAATATCTTCCAATGACTAGGTCATAAAGATCACAATAATATATTAATATTTATGTATTAAATCTTTGTTCATATCAGCTTGGTATTTCATATTTTTTAAGATATCAAATCTATTATATGATGTTAATAAATACTTAAATACAAAAAGTGATACATTTCTCACACTTAATGGAAATCAAAAATCAATATTTTAATCCATGTACCTTAAAAAATATTTGAGACATTACAAAAATAATTTTATGGAGGGTAAGATAATAAAATATGATAATTAAATGAAAATACCTTATAAAACTAAATGCTCTTTTTGAAAACAATAAGAAAATAAAACTAACAATTAAACGTACATTTTCATGTTGGTTATATAAAATATAATGTTAAAATATAATTATACGTCATCATGTTTCTATTTGTTGATAACATTAGAAGAATGTGAAAATATGGACATGGTAGAGAAAAATAATTTCCAAGGAATAATATTTATTAATAAAGAATGTGGCCACGACAATGCAAATGAACATAAAATGATAAATCACATAGTGATTATTAAGACCATAAATTAACTTTAATTGAAGGTAAAAGAATAAAAATTCTATTTTGAGACACTTTTTTAGAGTTTGGGGTTTATTTTATATCAAGATAGGGTACACGATATAATTTATATACACGATATAATTCTATTTATTTACGGAAATTTCATACATTGGTTATTCATTGATCAATTTGGACTCATATATCATCTATTCTACAATGAAATGAAGACTCATGTATAGTTTTCAATTCAGGAAGATGTATAATTAATAATTATTAGATTATATGATAAAAGTAGGCCTGAAATATTATTACTCATATTATTATACATTATCCAAAACTGGAATGGTTTAATCAGGATATGATAATATAGTGTTTGAATGAAACATTATATAAGGAAAAAAACTATAATATATAAAAAATAATAAATAATACAATATAATGAACATACATATTTCCATAAATAAATTACCATACTATTTTTCAAAATTTGTACTACCATGTTCAAAAATAAAAAAATAAAAAATATTTTATCTAATTTCATTCCTAGATAGACATAGTGTTTAACTCTGGATACCATCAATCACTACTTATGTCATATACTAAATATTTTTATTCCTTAATATTATAATAATTAATATATTCTAACTTTTTCAATAAATATCTTGAATCACCATAAATCCTTAAGGAAATAATATATGATTCCAAATTAAAATTCAAAATTTATTCCTCTCAAAACACCCATTATAGAAAAATATTATTTCCACATAAACATAATCATATAATTTTTCCAATATAGTAAACTTCTTAATATTCAACGTCCTGACTTGAGTTCCATGCAGAAGTGCACCGAGCTTCTTCTCTACATGACCTCAACTACGCCTCCCCATACACTATAGGATTCCCACAGGCAGTGATGTTTTGGTAAGTCATTCCTGGGGATAATATACCCTCATTTATTAGAGTAATACCCCAGTGGAAATAAATAAATAATAGCTGAAGCATATATAACCTGAATAATACTCAATGACAAGATTACCCAATATAAAATATAATACTCAACTTAACTGGAAAAGATGCTATATCAATATATGTGTAAATTTTATATAAATAAACTAAAAATAATGACACTACAACTCCCCTAACGAGGCTTGAACCATGTTATGTTCCCTCTTCTAAGCGTCGTCCCCAACCAACCACATATCCCAAGCCCTTTTCCCTCTTCTAGACATGAATAGTAGAATATTTTTAGGTACCAATCTAGAAGCCCAAATCAGGTGTGAGTATAATTCAGTGTCCACCACCAAAGATATCTAAAATAGTTATAGTCAAATGATAGTGCATTCAGTTTTATAAAGAATACAAATACAAGCAAATAATTAATTTTTTATCACATTTTCATTTTTTCTTATGTAAATACATTAAATCTAGGGTTCCCAAGGAATGTGGTACTACTATAGTAACTTCATCTTTTACTAAAACTCAAAGTGTTCCGAAGTTATTACCAAATATTAAAACCTACTTTTATGTAAATCTAAATGTATTCAGAGTTCTATGATATCTCAATACCTAATTCGACTCGTGCAACAGTTTGAATATTCTTATGTGGGGTCATAACTCAGAGTTTAATTATATATATTCATTAATTTTTCATTTAAAAGTCACATTAACGATGTTATAAATATATCATATATGATTAATATGGCCATGTTATCATGATTAATCATTAATGGAATGACCATGTTCTTATTCTTTTTACTCATAAGCATAATAAAAATGTTACCATGTATACTTATCAATTTATAATGACCATTTTACTATTCTCATTACTCTAAAGTATGACAGTCATGTTACCATTTTTACATCACAATTTGGAATGATCATTTTCTTATTATTTATCAAATAATTAATTTACCGATTAATTATCCACCCCAGTCCCATTACTAATTCGACAATTAGATAAACACATCAATTATATTAGTTAACTCAACAACTAACAACATGCACAGAACCATTAATTGATTTATCAAATAATTAATGATCATTATAATTCATATTCAATAATTTATTTTTTATAATTAATTATTTCATCCTAATCTAATCTTTCAATAATTATTACAACAATTAGTTATACACGTCACATTAACAAATGCACATAAATATTTATAATTAATTATATCAATATAGAAACTTATATCTAACAAAATTAATACCTTGTTTAATTACATATATTAAATCCATTAAATCATATTATAATTTTCGAATAATTTATTATCTGATCGGGATACCCTTAATCTCATGATAATTACTAAATCAATAAAATATCTCAACAAAGTTTTGATAAAACAATAGTTCGATCTAATTAACCAAATTTATGATATTAAAGTTCTAAAGGATGATAGTAATTCTAAAATTTTCCATGTACTTATAAATTCCGTGAATATGGGAACTAGATTTAGATCACCCACTTAAATATATTGTTAGATGTTTCCCAATAGAAATCCCAAAAATATGAGTGTCATAATGACGTTGATTAATGTTCCAGATATAAATCCCAAATCCAAAATCAAGATCCATGAAATCACGTTCTCATAAATCAATATATAGAACCCAAATTCTAGATCTAGATATTAAAACATAGGTTTAGATTCATGTAAATAAAGTATATCTTCCAATATAAGATCTAGTATAGATAAAATAAAGAACAAGGGAATCATTGGGATGAAATCCACTTTCCTTGAGAAGAGAGTATCTTCAATCTAGGATTTCAATCTCGATGAGCGGTGTTCTTATGGAATTATAATCTATGTGGGTCACGGCATTAACCTTACATTACCATTAGGAATTTAAATTCCAGAGTTAGGGATGCATAGTAGGTGTCTAAATCCATTAAACATTAAAAATGAGTGAGATCCACAATTTTAGTATCACACTATCGGCCCTCAAATAGTTTAGTCGCATGGTTAGAAAAATTATGCACTAACCATGCCTTATCAACTGCTTCAATGGGGAACTTCACATAGCCACCTCACACATACTATAAAACCATGCTTTATCCATCATAACACAACTACCTTAATGACTATAGATCACAGTTTTTCTCATAGGAATCCACACGGTTTGTACAAGTTGTGTGCCAAATTTGCACAACCACGTTTCTCTAATATTTTCTAATATTTCACTCAAACACACCCCAATCCAATACTCTCATCCAAGGTATATAAGTAAAGACAATTAGTACACAAAATCATGCTCGATATAACTTCAAAAAGGAATATGATCTTACAATATCCCAACCTTATAATAGCTCATCCTGAATCTTCACCTCCCTTCCATTTTATGATTCTGAGACAAAAATATCGAGCCATTGATATTTCATATCAAAATCACATTCCCATGTTTCCTCTTGTACAAATCCATGATTCCATGAAATAAGTACTATTAGTATTGCCTTTCCCTGCAACACTTTTTTTCTACGATCCAACACACGTATAACATTATCCCCAAAGGACACATCAATCTCAAGGACAACCTCATCAACATCGATCACGTATGATGTTTCCGGATAATACCGCTAAAGTTTTTATACAATGAAAAATTATTCATAGAATTGTATCTCCATTGTATAGACAATTGGTATGGGTCTGGCTAGATTCTCGCCACTATCCAAAAAGGTCAACCAAACCTAGGTTCTATCTTATCGTGCCTCTATATAATAAGATGACCCAACCTAGGAAACACCTAAAGGACCACATGATCACACTCTGCAAACTCTAGGGTTAATCTCCATATATCATCATATGACTTATATATAATATATTCCATAGCCATGTTATTCTGAATCAACTGCTCCTACTAAGATGTCTCTAACAGGGGACTCATTCCCAACAACGTTGATTCACTAGCCTCCATCTAGTATAACGGTGATCTACATATTCTACAATAAAGATCCTCGTGTGGTTACATCTGTATAGTTTCATGATAATTATTATTTTAGGACAACTCTACTAAGTCCAAGTGCTTTTCCCTTAATCCATCGAAGTCAATTGCACATGGAAAATGCATATCCTCAGGCACCTGTATTGTATGTTCTGAATTCCCATCTGTCTTTGGGTGGAAATTCATACATAATAATACATTTGTTCGAAGTGATTTATGAAAGACCTTCTATAATGGTGGATTAAAGAATATAACAAGATCTAAAACTATAATTTGCGACACTACATGCAGAAAAACTATAAACCGAACATACAATTCTCCAAACTATTCAATTGTAAATTTTTCCCATATAGGAAGGAATACCACTACATTTTTTAGTCGACAAACAATGACCAAAATAAAATCATTATTCATAAATTTCATTGGAATACCCACAACAAATTCTATGTTCAAATCATCCAACATCAATTCATAAATAGAGAACAGTTGTAGTAAACCTATAGGTTGTTAATTCTCTCCATTAACCTGCTGACAAATGAAGTATCTTTTGAAATACCTTATTATCTCTTTTATCATGCATGGTGACCAAAATTGTCATCATAGGTCACAGTAAATTTTGGTGACACATGGATACACCACCTAACATGTGGCATGAAATTCATTTATGAGTTCCTCTCAAATGCTCATAGGTACAAAAGCATGATTACTCACAATGATAATATCTTTCTCATCCTTCAACCATTCTGACGATATCTCCCCCATATTTAGAACATTCCCTCAAGGAGAAGAACTCTAGATCCTCATACTCTCTATCCGTGATCTATCTCAAAGGTTTATACTCCTTAGGAACTAACACCAATTTCATCTACTCTTGAATCTCTTAAACCAACACATTCATTTCATCCTACAAGGACATTATCATCCACTCTGCACTAGGGTCTTGTACCCTCTGAGTCTATGTATTCCTACACATGGTATCAGCATCACTATTTCCATTGTCAAGCAAATATTCCAATTGAAAATTGAAATACTACTTATAATCAACCCATATACATTATCCAATATTAATATAATGATGTGAATATATATACTTCATGATGTTGTGATCTATATAACAAGTAATATTTTCCCACAATAGATAGTGTCTCCAACACATAAGAGAATAAAATTCTGATTCCAACATGAAGTCGTGTGTTGGGTAATAATATTCATGAGGGCTCAATTTTCGAGACCGATTTTCTAAAAATATATATCCATACATCATTACAAATCTCTATTTGATCCCATAGGCATTAGAATAAATATTATTCTCCTAAATAGACTAAGGAAGGATCATAATTAGTGCCTAAGTTAAACGCTTCTTCAAATCCTTAAAATCTCTCTCTCAAGCCTATTACCATTCAAAAATTTCACCTTTTTTTGTCAAGAACTAAAGAGGTGTTACGAAATGGAAAATGTATTTGATGAATCTATTGTAATATTCAAAAAACCCCTGAAAGCATTAGATATGAAAAACATGATTGGGATGCTCCCATGAATCCACTGCCAGAACCATTTTTGGGTACACTAACACACATCCCTTCTAGATGATGTTCCCCATTAAGTGTACCTGATTAATTCAAAACTGACACTTAGATGTATTAGCATATATTCGATGCTATCTCAAGGTACTCAAGATAATGTTATGATGATTGGGATGATCATCATGAGTCTTGGATTACACCAGGATTTATTCCACAAACACCACCATGAACTGATATAGATACGGATGAATGATCATGTTAAATAAATCCATAAACACTTCAGGTTAATTTTTCATCCCAAATGGAATTACAAAAAACTCATAAAGGCCATACCAACTCTTAAAAGAATTCATATATATATCAAAAGTTTGAATTCTCACATTATGATACCAATATCTGAAATTTATCTTTGATTATAGACATGCTCCCTTTAATTGGTCAAAAAAATCATCTATACATGGAATATGATTTGTTTCATCATATTCATTATGTTCAAATTCTATTAATTGACACATACGAGTAAACTCCCATCACCCTTTTTTAAGAACAAAATATTTTATTCCTAAGGTGATGTATTTGGATGAATAAATACATTATCCTCCAACTCCTCCAACTAAGTCTTAAGATATTTATGATAAATCAGTGCCATTCTATATGGTGGAACAGATACTTGATTAGCCCCAACATTAGCTCAATAGTGAAATACAAATCTCTCCCTGGTGGGAACCCAGAGAACTCTTTAGGAAATAAATCCTGAAATAGTTCTACTACTGGTGAAGGACATCATTCATAATAGTCAAATCATCCAACAATAGACTAAAAACATGGGTTGTGAGCACTTCCAATGGATGAGTAGTTGTCCCTACTCGGCTTTCTTGGATGTCCCACTATTGATGGGGAATATACATTTCACCCATAGGACATGCAAATATCATCCTCTCTTAGTAATTTTTGTTGTGGGCACATTATAAGAGTAGCTAGTTCATACTGATAATTAGGTTGAAGCCTGTCATGTCAACAGAATAGAGATCACATAGGAAACTATATTACTCAATATCTAGTGAACATACCTTGAAATATAGATATCTCTAGACTATACTCTCAATGGTGTATCTATAGTCATTTTCCCTCTCATAGAATCCATCTCAAAGAAAAAAATGTTTAAAAAATTTAGATATAACGTATTTAGAAGAACAAGTATCAACCATGGCCCTAGATAAACTATAATATTCTAGAATAGTATCTCTCACTGTCAATGGTCCAGACTCGCAATCCACAAGTGCAGGTCATACTCCATGTAACTATGATTCCCCTCTTCCTTGTGAATTTGTCTGACTCCCCTAAAAAGCACCATTCTAATGATGTGGGTGGTCCTTCCCAAATGAATCACATCCACTACCATTACGGCCTCGACCAATAGAACACTACCATCCAATCTAATTTTGGTATAGAAGATCCTCCTTCCACACACAGACTCTTCACAATAGCTTATTCAGTGCTGGTATATCACTGCAACCTGTAGAGTTTATGTAGATGTTCCATAATTTCATCAGATCAACACTCTATTGGTGATTGGTAACAGTTTTGATTATAGTGTCTTGGACTACGACACTGAAGTTAGATAACCCCATTATGTACATTTCCAACACACCCTCATATCTGTGTAATCTGCTTTCCACTTCATTGGTTAAATTTTTCATAATTCTACTTCCTTCTCTCGGAAGTCTCACTGCCTAATCATCCAATAACAACTACATGTCCAGTATTGGAATCCTCCATTTTGTTCACTTCAACTATGAGAGGCTGATCCACCACTTCCATAAACTTATTCAACCTAAATATATTCAAGTGGGACATAATATCACACATAAGTCCATACTAATGAAATTTATAATAGTTTTATCATCTCCTTCTAGAGATAGAAAAAATAATTGCAGATCTATATAGCTTTTAGCAAAGTACATCACCGACATACTCACCTTTGAGAGATTCATGATCATGGATGCATTATCTAGTCTCAATATCTCTAGAGAAATGTTCTCAAAGAACCTCCCTAATAAGTCCTTCCATAACATACCATT
This sequence comes from Viscum album, assembly GCA_963277665.1. NCBI lineage: Eukaryota > Viridiplantae > Streptophyta > Magnoliopsida > Santalales > Viscaceae > Viscum > Viscum album. The sequence continues at coordinate 6,509,278 of OY728148.1, read as the reverse complement.
AATTTTTTTAGTCCATGCCAGAATGTTCCACTAGTCCTTATCTGATCCCCATAGAATATAAAAGACAAACTAGGCCCTCCTCTTAGCAAATGTCTCCAAATGTTCCTGTGATGTATCTATAGACTAATCCAATAATAAATCTCCCTTAGGTCCACCATATCCGGTAAACGTTGGTGGGTGGTGAAACTAAAACTCTCTTGTCAACTCAGACACACATTTCAGAACCCCCTCGGGTCTCCTTCAATGAATTTCATTAAGTGAGAAGATTTCTCTAAATACTGACCCCTTTATCAACTGCTGGATGGATATTTTCCTCATGTTACCTAACTAGAATAACTTTCTTATTCATTCCCCCTAGTCATACACTCAACAAGAATCATGGATCCAAACACTCTACAAAGACAATCACATGTATTATGTCTCATATCACAATATTATAAAATTAGAGTATTAGGAAATAATCACAAATAGACATTTTCCTCATCTTCTTCACATAGTCAAATCTAAGAAACTATCACTACCCCTAACCATCATACTCAAATGTTTAGGTTAACAAGGTTAAAAACTCTATCATATAAATTTTTTGAATTTTGGATTCCAATTATTACAATATTTAAACTTTTTAAAATCATTATCAATTCATGTTAGGAACCATTTTTCATTATAACCTCACAAAATGTAAAAAAATTGATGTTAAACAACATACTATAAATTGTTTCCCTATGCGTTCCTAGAATGATGAATGTCATAACAACCCTGAGTGCCTAAAATAATGTATACAGACTCATATCTCAATCAATTATGGGACATGAATCGATAATAAAAATTCATAGAAGTGATAATCACATCACAAAACAAGTATGACACCCATAGTGAAATAACATTAAAATATAATAGAAAATAACAATAATAACAATCCCACCCAGAGAACTTGGTTTTCCCCCATATATTGTTGTACCTCACATGAATGAGCTCATTTCCAAACCTTGACACTTCATATTATTCTATCTACCATTCACAAAATAGTAAGATTAATGAATAATAAATAAATTTTGAGATTTGATAATACTTTGAAATGCCCTAGCCCAGGTTCCACACAATAGTTCCCCAAGTCGGTTTTCCAAATGACCTCTAGTGCACCTCCCAGTATTCTAGAGGCTTCTGACTAGCTGAAAGGGTCTTGCTGGTCATTAATGGGGTGATGATACCATTATTTATTAGTATAATATTCATATAGAAATAAATATATAATAGCTTAAGTATATATAGTAGGGTAATAATCATGTCACAAGATAACCAAATAAGAAATATAATACTCAAATACAAGGGAAACATGCTATATAAATATAATTGTCACGTGTCTATAAAGAAATTAAAAATAAATACTCTAAAACACCCCAAATGAGTCTCGATCCACATCTACTTCCCACCTATATAATCCATCCCCAATATACAACTTATCCCAGTTCCTTTTCCCTTATCTAGTCTTGTAACTATATAATTTATTTGTTACTGATCAGGAAACCTAAATATAGTGTGAGTACAAATCAGTAGGCCACCACCGAAAGTGTCTAAAACAATTCCCATCCAAAGATAGTTCATTCAATGTTATAATGAAATAATAGATATTTTATCACATTTTCATTTATTCATATCTAATTACATTAACTCTAGGGTTCCTAAAGATACCAAAACCTCAATGCAAAATTCATCACATACAGGATCTCAAAGTGTTCCATAGGTAATTCCATAACTTAACACCTGCTTCTAGCCAATTCTATAAGTATTCAAGGTTCTATGATATCCCAATACCAGATTGAACTCATGCCAATGTTTTAATATTCTCATGGGATGCCATAAATCAGAGTTTCATTATTTCAATTCTTTAATTTCACATTTCAAATACACATTTCCAATGTTACAAAAATTAAAAATATAAGTATGTTGACCTTATTTCTATGCATACTCCCTAATTGATTTATAATGATACCAATATCTTTTCTCATATGTATAATCATCATGTTACCATGTGTATTTCTCAATTTAGTATGACCATATTCCCATTATTTTTAATCATATGGATGATGAACATGTTATGATATCTAAATCCCAATTTAGAATGACTATATCCCCATTCGTTGTCACATAATTAATTTACCAATTAATTATCCACCACAATTCCATTACTAATATACCAACTAGTTAAACACATCATTTATATTAGTTAACACAAAAATTCTCTAAGTTAATTAAACCATTAATTAATTTATCAATTAATAAATGAACAATAAAATTACTATTCCATTATTAATTGTCCAAAATTAATTATCTCATTCTAATATCATCTTTCCATAATTATTCCCACACTAGTTTATCTAGATCATATTATCAATGGCATGTAATTAATCAATAATTAATGCCATTAACGTAGACTTTTCAATATATCATAATTAATTAGCTAATTAAATATCTAGATTACAACCCCTACATATTATAAAAAATTAACATAATTAATTATCTAATAGAGCATCCATACAGTCTCATTATTAATTTCCCAATTAATCATCTATTTCAAAAAAGATACATTAAAACAATTGGTCGATATAATTAACAAAATTTAAGAAATTTTTTTTCAAATGGATTGTGGAAGTTCTAAAATATTTTCATATATACATAAGTCAAATAAAATTCTATAGTATATAGATTTAGACAACCCAACTCAATTCATTGATGTATTTTTTCCCAAAAAAATCCTCAAATTTTCAGTGGCATAATGACATTGATAAATGTTACTAAAATATATCCCTAACCCAAAATCAAGATTATAGACATCATGTTATGATAAATATTTATCTAGTCCTAATATTCTAGATATAAATCTAACCCTTTATTTTTACATCCAAAAAAACATATAATATCTTCAATGAAATATTAATAGATGGTTATAATAAATAATTGGAGAAGCATCATGAAAAAATCCACATACCAAGAGAATATAAGATCTTTAATTCAGGATTTAGATCTCAATGAACAATGTTCTTAAGGCCTTAAATAAACTTTTTGTCGATAGAAGATCCTCTATTTACCATTAGTTATTTAAAATATAGAGTTGGGGCCACATATTAGGTGAAACATGTCATTAAAAGTTAAAAACTAGTGACATGAACAATTTTAGGATATCACTATTGGCCATCGCACAGTTTAATAATAGGGTTAGACAAACCATGCATTAATTGTGCATTACACATAGCTTCAAAGATTCACTTCACATGGAGACCTTGCACGACCAATCAAACTGTGCTTTAACCATGTAAAAGCTACTACCTCAAAGGCCAAAGATAACATGATTTATCCTAAGAGTCCACGCGGTTTGTACAAACCTAGTACCAACCATGAACACCAACATTTCTCCATGATTTTCTTAGACATAAGCCAAATGAACCCAAAGACAAAACTCCAATAGAATGTTCATAAGTAAAAATAAAAAAAAAACTTATAATCACACCCTAGATAACTATAGAAAAGGCCAGGGTCTTATATAAAATATAGCTATAATTACATTTCACAAAATTACTTTTCCATCCCATTGGTTTTTTTAAAATGTAATTTATTATGAAATAATATAATAATCCGTTATTCGAAATTTAATATAATTGCTTCCACATCGAAGGCCATTTAGAAGAAAAATAATATCAATAAAATTTATCGTACATCCACAAAATTTAAAATCATTCTAAAAAAATAACCTTTTTATAAAACAAAATTTAAATGGAATAGTAACACAAATATCTAAAATTTACTAAAAATGTATCCAAAATATAAGATTAACATAAATGATCAAAAAGGTATGTATGATTTTGAATTTATAGTCATCAATTTATTTATTTACCCATAATGTTATCTAAACCATATAAAATAACCTCATCTGAAGATTCATATCCCCTATATTTTTATCAAACATTTCTATTATACCAGCATACAAGACCCATATCATAAATAATCATTAATGATATGATTTATAACATGGTAACACTGTCATCAAATTTTAGGGTTTTTTTGGATTATATTATTAGGGAATAAGATTGAACATATACATTATAATGTGGAAACACCCACAAAATTTCAATTCATTCCATAAAATGTATTATTAAGTCAATGATGTTTTTTCATTCATGAACTCCTCACATAATTAATAGAAAATTGCCTTCATTCAATGAGTAACTTTTAAATAGTCATACTCATTTATAATACCTATCAATAACATTTTAAAATATGTGATGATCCATAAAATTTACAAAGGTAATTATAAAAATATAAACCTATTATTTCATTCAAAATTCATAAAAACCTATAGGGTTGTTTATCAGTTTATATTATAAAATCATAGGCTAAAAATATTTACTTATCAATTCATGAAATAATTATTAATTCATAATTTTTATAAATTTATTTATCATGTATTAATAAAAATAACAATACAATAAATCATTTCCATGAAAATAAAAAAATCACATTTGGAATTTCATAAATATTCCATTAATTGATAAACAAATTATTTATGATTTGAAATCAAAAAAATTCAATAAACCCCATTTTCATGTATAATTAAAAAATATATGAATATTAAAAAATATTACCTTCATCATGAAATCACCTAACAAGATAATCCCATCATTTTTGTACGAGTAACATATATCAGAAAAATCATCTCTTAATATGAATTATTAACATTTTTAAAATTAGTACATCATATTTCAAAAAAATATTTACCATTTAATTGAATGCCTTTAACATACCACATATTACCTAATGGATATTAGTCAATAAAGGTTTGGTTTTTATAATAATTTTTACATTCATAAATATTTACTAGCTTCATGTTTTAAAATAATAACATTTACTAACATGTACTTGTAATTATATAATGAAATAAAAAATTAAATAACCTCTGGATTAAATAATATTTATAAAAAAAATTTGACATGCACTTTTCGTCATGAAAACCACAAAATCTGGATTCTAGACCATAAAAACTAATTTAATTTTTCATAAAAATCAAAACATATTTAAATATCATTTTAAAATGTATAAAAAATATAAATCATAATGACATATTTATCCATTGAAAAACAATAATAACATTTATAGTAATTCTAATAATTTATAAATGATATAATTATAAGAAAATTCATTTAGGATTTTTATGTAAAACAATTGTTTTTTCTTTTGTAATAAGATTAAATAGTGAAAAACAAAAAATTTAACATTATGATATTAAAACCATTGAAATGTGTTAAAGAAAATATCAAATTTATAAAGAAAATATATTATAAAATTATAGAATAATATAATTAAAAATTTATATGATGTGGAAATATATTAATAACATATTTTTAAAACATTATTTTAATGAAAATCATTTAACACTATGGTAACATTTTAATCTGAAGTATGATATAGAATATAATTTAAAAAATACATGACAAATAAATTTATTCAGTTAAATTCATTATAAAAAAATGATATGTTTATATGTAAACAACATAAATTAAAACAGGTGATAAAATGGAATAAGTCACAATTAGAGGAAATTGAGATGGGAAATCCCTCACCTCTTGTTAGACTCACAATGTATATTCATTAATTACTTTTTAAAAATAATATGTTAATTATTCAAATTATTTAATATAAGTCATGGTTTATTCTTTTATATTGATCAATTTTATTTAATTTGTTACCCTTTATTATATATTTATTAAAATGATTGTGTTATTATCTATCATCTTTATAATCTCTATTCAAAACCCCAAATAAACAACAAAGGTCAATCAATGTAAAATGTTTAATTATAACATAATATATGTAATATTTATAAATTAATAAATCTAATTTTCAAATTAACAATTTATACTTCAATTTCAATTTGAATTAATCATTTTCTAAAAACTGTAGATCATATATAAATATGGATGACAATTTAATTTTTATACAATGTTGATTAAAACAAAATATGATAATAATATTTTATTTTTTCAAAAAATAAATATTATATAAGTTGCATATTTTTTTCCTTCACATATCCTTGAGACCAAGAAGGTGATATGGTAAATAAAAATGATTCACATTTCTTAATGGAGGTAGTATTCCACATGCACACCCAAGTGGAATTATAATTTTACAATCGAAGGAAATTGTTACATGGGATGTAATATATTATATTCTATTAATGATAATATATATTTTTAAATATTATGTATTCAATAATTAAATATTTGTAATATGTTATGTAGGGAAATGACAGAAAATGAAACACATTGAAATATGGTGGTGGTGGTCTAAATTTACATGTGGGGGATGATTTCAATTTCCATGGGTTCAAAAAATGATATAAAAAATGATTGAAAATATTCATAGTAATATGTGATTATTTGAATGATAATTATTTTTTTAATTTCAATATGCATAAAAAAATATTATATTATGGTAGAAAAAGAAAAATCATCAAATGATTTTTATACCACTACTTTGGAAATACTCAGTGGTCATACACCATAGGCCTTCACAGGTTGTCTTGTTGGTGATTAAAAAACCTAAATAGAATTTGAAAAAATATTTTGATTGTAATTTTTCTTAAATTTATTAGATAATTAGATCATGATGCATGAGGAAGATATAAGAAGAGATTCCATTTTATAAGTATGGAGGGTGGAAAACATATTAATACTTGTACTATTAATATATTATATGTGTCTATCTCATGAAAAAATCTACAAAAAATATTCTATTTAAATATATAAATAGTTAAAATATAATTATTCAATAAGATTTAGATATGTAAAGGTGTTATCTTTTTCATTATCTTATGGTTTTATGTCATCATTAATTATGTTTAACCTTAATAATTTTAAAAATTTATTAATTCATTTTGTGTCATAAATGTAATTTAAAAAATTCCAAGTTCACATAAAAAAATCATGCATGATAGTATTTCAAATTTCGAATATACCTAGTTAAATATTGGGATCTATTATTATTTTCTATTGTTAAAATAATTTTTACACATAAAATTTCATTTTATGTGATTTTTTATATTATTAATAAATCGTGACATCAACTACATCATGATAAAAATATAATTTCATTATCAACACTTTCCCCATCACATATAAATTTTAAATATCCTTGAAATTCATGGTACACCATACTTAAACAAAAATTTATTTATTTTATTTTTTTATGTTCTCTTTTTTAAATCTTCCAAAATATGAAAAAGTGATGTTTTAATGTTACATAAAACATCAAATCCATTATACAATGTCTAGAAATTTAAAAAAATATTTTAGCAATTATAATATATTAATTTAAAATATAAAATTTTAAATCATTAAAATCTTATTTTTATCCCTATGAAAACAAATTATTGATATTAAAATATAAATAGATTGTGTCATTTTGTAATTTTTTTGGAATATAATAATACAAATGTCATAGTGATATTAAAGTATCCCAAAAAATATATTAGTTATGATATAAGATGATTACTATTACAATAAAACAATATGATGAAATAATGGAATGTTATTGGTAGATTTTGTGACATTATTCAATATTTTTATCCTCAATTAACTTGTTTTACACATTACTAATGTTAAAAAAATCACAATGGTTTCTATTCATAATAAAAATTAAATTAATTTATTTTAATATTCTAAGTCAATGAATTCCTAATATGATGTCTATTTTATTGAATTTAAATTTTATTTAAGTGCCCAAAATTAATTTTAATACAAAAAAAAATTTACGTAGTTAAATTTTCAATTATTTAGTTTGTATATATAAATTTGAACACAAAAAATTTAATAAAAATGAACAATCATAGAGAATAATATTGATTATTTTTTATAAATTGAATCATAGGTGACATTAAAAAAATAAAGAAACTATTAAATTACATTATTTGAGAAAAAGAAATTATATTTTATAAAAATTTGGCACCTATCACTGATCACTAAAAAATCATTACAGAGAGATTAAAAAAATACATTTTTATATTATTATTAAATTATTATGAAAATTATTATTTTCATTTTTAAATATAATTTTGTAAAATGTAATAATATAATAAAAGTATTCATTATCAAAATGAAATAAATGAAATTTATGAAGAAAATTTATTCTTGAATAATAAAATGATATCAATCTAATTCCATTCATTAAAAACATATTTAAATTATTCCTAATTAATATAAATGATTATTTATTCAACTTATTTCATAAGAATAATTTATCACTAGTCGTTAATTTAATATTTAATGATAAAAATACGCTACAAAATAAAAATAATTGAATAAATATATAACATTTACATTAAAAATTATTATCACCATTTACATCTAATTAAAAATAAATGTATCACTGATTAACCATTTTGAAATGGAATAATATTGTTTAAATATTTAAACAAAATTTTTTTCCTATTATTATTTTTCAAACAAATTGATGGGTAAAATTGGACATAGAAAGAAAAATGTTGTTTAATGATTGATGGATAAATTTTCAAAAAATATATTTTTTGAAAAAGATATTTTTTTTTCTAAAATTAAATATTGTCAAATATTATAAAAAAATAATTTAGTATAGGGTAATAATTATTTTGAAATTTATTTTTATTTAAATTGTAATATTCTTATTTATAATTGAAAAGATTGGAAAAAATTAAATTTCATAGAAATATTTTTTTTATAAATTTTATTTAGAAATAGTAAAAATGTTTATATTCATTATAATGATGATTCAAATATATAAAACAGCTGCTGATTTTTATTATATTTCTACTATTAATATAAAAAATAAAACATTTCTTTGTTATTATTTTTTATGTCACATATTTATTTATACTAGATATAGACGCAACAAAAATGAAGGAGAAAAATTATTATTTACCTAATAAATTAATATATATTGATAATCAATTAATGGTGCAAAAATTTATATATTTTTCACCCAATGAAGGGTTTTATATTCTCAATTGTTGAATATAATCCCAAATTATTACAAAATTATATTACAATTTTTGTTTTATGATATTGGTTGAGTGATTAAATTTTTTATATTCCAACAAATTCTCATTGAATGTTTAGAAAATGAATCACCAAACCACTGAATCCAATTATTCATATAAATCACAAATTTTTTAATAGGTGTAAATGTTTTTAATGCATCATCCAAAAATATTGGATCTATTTTAAAGAGCCACAAGACCTCATGAAACCCTTTCTCATAATTAAATGTCATATGATTGAAATCAAGGGTCTACACATCATCAATGTGGGTTTTACCCTGATTAGAAAAAAACACGTCGAAATTTTTAATAAAATATAAATCTACTAATATTAATCTTGTTGGATGATAAAACATCATATAGTAATAATAGAAGGAACACATCTTAAAAAAATAAAATGTTAGACTCTGAGTGAAGGTTAAGTGCCCAATAATGGGGAGTTGATGAGATGAAGGATTGAAGTTATAGGAAATTTCAGGACACTCTCGTGACTATTACGTCGGTATTTATTTTTCATTCAATTTATCAATAAATTTATTTAATTACAAATTTGAGGGCCCCTGGTTTATTTTCCCTATATGACAAATGAATCTTTTATCAGAATTTTTTCATAAGTATTTAGTTACTCCATGACATTATTTTGTTTCATTATTTTTTATCATTATTGATAATGAGGGTATAGTCTTCCAAATTAATTATATCAAACTCTCACTGCTATTCACCAATATCTAGTAAATAGGGAGGTGTTGATGAGTTTTTGTGGATATCTTGATTAGACATGGTTGTTCTGGTAGTGGTGTTACAAAATTATGTCAGAGATCATATTTCCTCTTTTCTTTTTGACTAACATAGGTCATATAAAAAAAGATATATGTTGGGTGGGACTCAAGTAGGGGATGTTCCATATTTTTAGACTACTCATTTTTAAGAGACCTCGATGATTCCACTGATGGTATTGATATTATAATTTAATTTTATTTTCAGTGTATTCAAGTATTATTAGAATATATGTTGTATCACATGAGATATATATATATATATACATATTTTGTGTCTCATACTAGTTCATTAATTTAATTCATTCAAGTAAGAAATTTTTTTTCATATGGATGTGTATTATCTCGAGAGTGATACATGTATTTTCCATGATGTTGTAAATTTCTATACAAGAATTAGATAGCTGATCCAATGATAATAGTTATTATATATATTTATATATGTATACAATTATTTTTTAGTGACTATGGATAATGTGTACACATGAAGATCAATGGATAGATTTGGGAATGATATACCTTCAATATTAGGTAGACTCCTAATATCATCATTTAGTGATCCCATAATATATATTACAATTTTTTAAGAGCTAGTGGAATCAGATAACTAAAAAGGTCATTTGAAATTTTAAAATTCCATCACTGAGACAATCAATGGGACTACTAGCTGTAGAATACCTGGATTCTCTGATAATTGATTGAGTGCCTATGCCACCACCAGTCGAACATGATGATATCCCCTATAACACTCATATACTAAGATTCATGATTTCATATGAAAATAATCTTCATCAAAGTATTAATCAAATTTTTCCAGTGTAATGTTGAAACTTTCATAAGATAATAACCAATGATGGTCGAAACAACAATTCTGAATGAACCCCTAGTCATTCATAGTTCATGTGGCATGTATGATGAATGGTATTGGTTAGATATTATAATTTGAAATTTAAATCTGGTAAATACTCATGAGTATATGATACATATATCATAGAAAATCATATTATATTGACCTTTTTGAAGATAGTGGAATATAGTGAATCAATATAGATGATCAAGGGTTCCTAACTGGGAAACATTTAAGAGTTAATTATTGAAAAACAATTTCCTAGAACAATTAATAGAATCTATTTATAAGATTTCATAGATTTGCATCACGCTCATAAGTCAATCACTATGTATTCAACTCAGTTCATTATTTCAGTATTCATTTCATATCTATTGGGTGGGAATAAGGTGTATACGGGTTAAAATTTTATAAAATCTATCATTCATAGATAATATGTTAGGTTAGAGGATTTTAATTAAAAAACATATGTTAAGGTTCTTATAATGGCCTTGAATTTTGATAGGTACTTGATGATGATAGGTTTGTAGGCTTATATCCATTCCATAAAGGATCCATGTCCATGTATCCTCTCACGTATATGGGGTCATGTAATATTAATATGGAGAAGAATATTTATGTAGAGAAGTACTATTTCTAGAGTATAGTGTAGTTCAGTACATCAGCGGTGTCCTTTACGGGTACTAATTCCAATAGATTAATTAATTTCTAGAAAAATGGTTTCCTTATTTAAATTCTTGTACAAAGTCATCTGTTTAGTACCACCATTCTATTAGTGTTGGATTTGTTCGATGTTTTACATATGGATTCTCATTAGACATATTGGATATTAGGTAAATTTGAGAGAGGGTGACCATAGATGAGGATGCAGGATTCACTTACTTTGATGTCCCAATAAAAATGAAATTTAGTTAAGGAATCTTGAGTTTTTTAAGTTAAACAAACTATTGTTTAATGAAATTATGGATTGTCTTCCCATCTATGAACGATCTTGATCACATCATATATACATAGTAATTTTCATGATACTGATTCTTTTCATTGAATTATATATTTAAATTTGTTTCTGGACTTATCTAACTATTCAAGTTATCTTCTAATTTTCTCTTCTTTGATACCATATTGTAAATGAATGTGTATCCTCTATAATTATTCGTATATATTCTTATTATAATTTTCAATTATGTACGCTTTTAGATTATCATGATTCTAAAATTAATGATCTCCATTTTGTTTTTATAGTGGTTTGGATAACATGTAATAGAATCCAAATTGACTATAATAAGAGATTGGTGTTTTTAAAATCACCCTAGTGAGATTTTTATGTGATGAAAATTTATTAACAGTTTTATTCATGGATGATTAGATATAGACATGGGATAGATTGGGATTATTACTGCATAGGCTATAAGATCTGATATTTCATAAGGATCATGGGTACAAATTATATCTTCCTCAATATGTGGATGACTATCTATCATGACCCCCTCCCCACAAAGTGAACCCCTCCTCGGTCAGCAATGTCAGAAGGGAGATAATGACCCCCTAGTCTCGCCTCCAGTAGGCCATGGGTTGGCAGCTGGCACTGAAGGTATAATAAACAAACAAATGGAAGGCATTAACCTCTAATAGAACACATGCAGAAGAAAGAGATAGGATAGACACCAATCAACTACAACTCAGAACTGAAATATAAATGAAACCCAAGTGCATATATGTAATTTCATGAAATATTACTATAACTAGACGGTAAAAACTCCAATTACCAAAAACATAAAAACAGCAGTAACAAGAAGCCCAAAAAGCTACTACAACCCCAAGCTAGTAGAAACCAGCATGATCTCCAACCTCCTCCAAGTGACCTGAAAAACAGTTTATATATACATAGGGTGTGTATAACAGTATACTTAGTAGGATCCCCCCTGAATCCTCTCGTGCAATGTATAGAAAGCATGCTAAAGCACAGTGAACAACAAGTGAAACTAACTTGTCACCTATCATGTATACTATGTTCCCAATCTCACCATGGCTACTCTCACCAAGTAACATATACAAGAATATATCATATAATAAAGAATATCAAGGGTACCCTGCTACTACATCTCCAATGCTTTCCTGCTTTGCCCCAACGTCGCATGTCCTGGACATGTCTCTCTAAAAAGGCTTGCTCGTAGACACCTAGGCGAAGCACCACAGTATGCACCTTGTGCAAAAAATCCACCACATACACACACCAAAGTAACTAGGTATTTTTTAGGTTCCAACACAGCTTTCATAACATGTATCATACATCGGGTATTACACATCAAGCTATTACATCCCATACACCAAGTGGGGATCCTCAATTCATCATAGCCTATACATGTTACACCTTTAGTAGTCCATAGAAAACAATATCTAGAATATATGTGCGTTAATAAGCACAAGCCATTTGAAACCTATACATTCATATATGGGGAAAACTAACCAAGGTTCCTACCATCACAAGTAACTACTAATAAAAGAGAGTAGGGCTAAAAGGGGTAGTTATCCATCCATCATTCCACTATAATTTTGGGGAAAACATCCTCCAAGTCTCAAAATCTTCGGGGTGTCAGTTTCCCTTACTGACATGGTGAAGTAGCCTACAGAAACACAAAAAGTAAAGAATATATTATAACTCATAAGAACACTATGGGAATAACCTAGTCTTTGACACAATGAAGCTATTGTCTCTCATACTTCGGGATTCTACATCTATGACTAGGTATCTTCTTTGCAGACATCCATTTAAAGATCTTTATTAGATAACTTCATTATCTTATTCAGATCAACTTTACATTAATTAATTCATCATACATTTAGTAACCACGAACAATTCTACATTATGTTTCATTAGCATCATAGCTAAAGTCAATGGTTCCTTCCAAAGTTCAACCCCATAATTATGTTACAACAACTCCGCGCTCATGGGTTTACACCATTTATTAAATTATTTATTAATGAATTACTATCCCACATTCTCAGGCATTCTAGAAAAACATTCTATGCTACTAAACACAAGGGGACTCAACATGGTAGGTAGATGTACTACCCGTTGAGTCTTTGCCGCATATAGAACTAGAATATACCCATCCTTCCTTGAGAAGCTAAACAAAGAAAGCATGTGGCATACCCCGCGTGTTTTCACCTCTTTCGGAAGTAGGGTAAGCAAGACCAGCTGCCTTGATCAGTGGGGAAAATTTAAGAAGATAAACAACCAATCAAAAATATGTAAGCATCCAAAAATCAAATCGTATCAATTCCTTTATCCTTGGTGTCCTCCCCGACACCCACATGTATAAATTAATGTATCTCTCCACTTAGGAATCATTTTCTGGCACAACCAAAAGGGCCTCCATGTCCCCACATATCATAACACCCATCCAAGCTCACATCACATCACAAGAAGAAGGAAAACAAACACCATAGTAATTGGGCCATTATCCCTTTAACATTCAAGAGGGTAACTCATAAACCCTTAAGGAATTATCAAACAAATGGTTCGTTAATCCATATTGAATTAATATATTTTTTTTGTCTTAGGTTCCAAATTTTGGAAAACTAATCACTAATCTATCACAAATAATTAATCATTCATACTGTGCCAATTATATTAACATCAAATTAAAACTAAACCCAAATTTGTTTACATGCCTCTTTATCTATAGCCAAATAATTATCAATTAATCCCAATTTACGTTCCTTCTTATTTTCATCAAGAACGAACTACTAATCAAAGCAAGCATAGATAACACACTATCTAACAAAAATATGAGGCTATAACATATGACCAATATCAATTTATTTAACTAGTTAAAAATAATTATTATGTTAATTACATTGTCATCCAGTGGTATAGAACATGCTAAAAATATTTATTCATGAAAATGAAAAGAGAAGAAATGAATCCCCTACCTCAAACAGTTCTTGACATTTTTTATCCACACAATGGGTCATGATCCTCCTCTAGCGACAACTGCATCCATGCGAGGATGAAACAGTATGACCACACCAACCAAACCCCAAGAAATACCCCATTATAAGAATAGATATTACATGCTATAACATGGGAATGGGAAATATGAGAAGATGATCCCCAATGAAATGATGATAAAACATACCTTATATTGAAGATTGATCGATACAGCTTGGTTGCATCAAAATAGAGTGGAACCAGTTTGGGGAGTAAACTATGATTGTGCGAATCCGAATGGATGGATTGAAATGTTATAGAGTCTCATAGGCGAGAATAAATAGGAAGATATCTTGTCCCTATTGATGATATAATGAGGCGACAGTTTATGATACGCTTAATTCTCCATTTAAAGCAGATCGCATTAACTCACGCAGTTTGACAAAGTAAAAATATCCTGATCCTTAAGAATAATTAATATAGGATTTGTGTCCTTTCAATATTCCTTATGAGTCCATAAAATAAGGTTTTAAATGTATTTACTGGCAAAGGAAGCATCAAAGGGGAAAAACTGTAGGAAACTAAAAACATTGTTCACCTACCGTTACTGTATGCCTACCGATCTGTGAAACTGATATGTGAAACCGATCTGTGAAACTAATTGGTGAAACCGATCTATGAAACTAATCTGTGAAACCGATCTCTGAAAACGATATGTGAAACCGATCTATGAAACCGATCGGTGAAACCGATCTCTGAGACTGATCTGTGAAACAAATCTCTAAAACTGAATTGTTAAACTAATCTGTGAAACCAACCTGTGAAACCAATCTCTAAAATTGATATATGAAACCGATAACTAAAATTGATCTGTGAAACTGATCTGCGAAACCGATCTGTGAAACCAATCTGTGAAACTGATCTGTGAAACCGATCTCTGAAACTGAATTGTAGAACCGATCTGTGAAACCGATATGTGCAACCAATCTTTGAATCCGATCTGTGAAACTATATTTGAAACTGATATGTGAAACTGATATATGAATCTGATCTGTGAAACCGATATATGATACCGATCTGTGAAACTAATCTATGAAACCAATTTTTGAAACACATTACACCTACCGTTACTACACACCTACCATTATTGTACCCCAACTGATAGAATATTTCATAAAACTGGAAACATTTTTCAAAGAATTGGAAATTTGGGAAAGTGTTGGGGATATGTAACTTTAACGTCCCAGAAAACCTCCAACAAAACATTTTTACAATGTAATTAACTGGAGAGGTCTAGGCCACTACATCATATACCTCTCAAAACATTCTCATCTTCGAGATTTCAAAACCCTAAAAAAGAAATGGGGTCTGAACAACTACCCATCCAGATACCTCTCAAAATAGGGAAGCAACAATAGATAATTCAAAAATAAATATGACAGGTCTCACCATAAAGGGAACATCGTTACATGAAAATAGTTAATCATCAAACAACTCTTGGGACTGAGCACATATCTGTGAATCACGTTTCCAAGTACCATCCTCCATGCCACCATGTCGTCACAAGACATGAACTAAAGGGATAGAATGACCGTGCAATACCTTATCCTTGCAGTATTGGATATCCATGTGTTGCTACTCGAAGGTTTCATCATCATCAACATTTATCCCCCCTAATCGGTGATGTGAGAGTCTTCATGAAGATAACGACATATCTGTGAAACATGGAAAACATCATGTATAAGACTCATCTATTGCGGAAGTGATACACGATACTCCATAGCTCCAACACGAGATAACACATTGAAAGGCCCAACAAATCGCATAGAATGATCACTTCCATGACAAATCCTTCACTGCCCATGAGGGGGACTCACCTTCAAAAACACATGATAACCAACATTAACCTCTAAGGCTATTTTTCTTTGATCAGAATATGATTTCGAATGATCTTGTGCTATCTTAATCCTCTCACTAATTACTTGGACCATCTCTATTAAATTATGCACTTGTTCCGATCTAGGAATTGCTGACTCTCGAACCCCAGTCCAACAGAAAAAAGAATGTAAATTCTGACTATACAGGGATTGAAATGGTTCCATAATGATGGTGGAGTGAAAACAATTATTTTAAGCGAACTCCACCAATGGTGAGTACAACATCCATGATCCTCCAAAATCGAGAACAAAAGAGCATAACATGCCTTCAACAGTCTATATGGTTCGCTCTGTCTGACCATCATTAGGAGGATTAAAAGAAGTGGTAAGGAATTATTGAAGAACCAAAAGCATGTTGGAGACCTCTCCACACCCTGGAGGTAAAACTAGGATCTTGATCAGTAATGATTGTCCTAGGGACTCCATGAAGTCTCACCACCACCTCTAGATACTTCCTCCACAAAACGTCCACTAATCTCGACTCTTTGATCGCTATGAAGTGGGCCGATTTTGTGAAATGATCAACTACCACCCTTATAGCATCATGTCCTCTTGAAGCTCAAGGTAAACCAGTAACAAATTCTATTGAGATGTCCTCCAACTTCCACTAAGAAATCTCTAATGGATGGAGAAGACCACCAGGAACACGATGTTCGGCCTTCAACTTCTGTCAGACTAAACATCGAGACACAAACTCTGCAACCACACACTTTATCCTACGCCACAAAAACTGGATCCTCAAGGCTTGGTACATATTTGTCACTATAGGATGTACCGCAAATGTATAAATATGAAACTCTTTGAGAAACATCTCACACATCATCAAAATAACTAATTGCTTTCCGTGTTACAACACTCAGTGTTTTTCATCCTCCGACCAACCATCAGGGGAATCACCATAAACTACTCAGTCTCTCCAAACCTCCCTCACTAGATCTTTCAAATGGGACACTTCCACCCTTTTCATTAGGGATGATTTTACCGTCATCTAAAAAATGAAATCACTACCCCCAACTTCTTCAATATTAAGATGCAATCATAACAGTTCTTCTATTACTCTCCAGGGATCACCGGATTCACACACAGTATCACTACATGACAATCGACGCAGCGCGTCAGCGACAACATTCACTTTTCCAGTGTATATGATATTTCAATGTTTTATTCCTGTAATAACTCCATCCACCGAAATTGTCGTAAGTTCAAATCATGCTAGGAGAAAACATACCTCAAACTCTTATGATCGAATTAAATGACAAAGTGCTCACTAATGAGGTAATGTCTCAACAACATCAGAGAAAACACCATGGCTACTAACTCAAGATCATGGGTGGAATTGTTGCATTCAGGGGGATGTACCTTCTGATACCCATAAGAAAAAACTGACCTCTACTATATGAGAACATAGTCTAACCCCAGATTTGAATCATCAAAGAAAACATCAAACATCAAACTCTCAACTGGAAGACAAAAAACTCGAGCAATTACTAACAACTCCTTTAGATACTAGAAAGCTTCTTAACACTGATCAGTCCATATGACTTCCTGATCCATCCTTGTCAAAGCAATCATAGGAGTCACAACTCATGAGAAATTGGCTATGAACCTCATGTAGTATCCTTGGAGACCATGCAATCTTCGCACCTCTGAAACTGTCATGGGGGATTCCCAAGACACAACTACTTCTATCTTCAATGGATCCATATATAATTTCTATTAGGACACAACATTCCCCATGAAACGGACATCTAGAGCCCAAAACTCACACATTTACAACATCCCAAATAGCTGAGGATGACGAAAAACTCCGAAAAATACTTGTAGATTTTGTGCATGCTCCTCTTCATATTTGGAGTACAAAAAAATGAAGTAGATGAAAACTACCACGAACTTGTCCAGGAACTCATGGAACACTACATTCATCAATCCCATGAGTATAATGGAGTATTCATTACGCGAAATGGCATTACAATGAGCTCATAATACTCATGAAAACAACATAACATAACCTTTAGAATATCATCATCCTTCACATTCATCTGATGATATCCTGACCACAAGTCAATCTTTGAGAACCAACTTGGACCCTTCAATTGATCGAATAACTCATAAATCCGTGGAAGAGGATAGTGATTCATTATTTTCACTTTGTTCATGCGATGATAATCGACACACAACCTCAAATTACTATCATCCTTCTTCACAAAACCAAATGGGTTCACCCCACGGTGACAGACATGGCTGAACAAAACCGCATTGTAATAAAACATCATGTAGTATATGTAGCTCTTGTAACTCAAAAGGGGCCATCCTATATGAATACATTGAGATAGGATATTCTCATGGTTGTAGATCAATCCCAATCTCGATCTCTCATCGAGGGGGTAATGCTACAAGCTCTTCTAGAAAGTCATCAGGGTTCTCCTCTACTACACTAGGAAATGAAAACTGCTAATCCACTGAAGAACTCAGAATCTTCTCATCCATAATGGATGATAATGATGGAATGCGCCTATGACCCATCTGAGGATCTCGCTCACCAAAAAACACCACTTTCTCTCCATCCACACCAATTAAGACGACCTTCTTCCTAATGCAATCCACGATATCCTATACCGAATACAACCAATCCATGTTGAGGATGACATCATATGGTTGTATTCCTAAACATATTAAATCTCCCAAAGATCGGTATTCCCCAACACTAGCTCAAAGTCTCTACATACTTCAAAAAATTCAGCTCGACCTCCAACTGGCGTAGTCAATGCCAAAGGGTAATGGAAACATCTCTACCTCAAGTCCAAATGCATGGACAAGTGTAGGTGATATGAAGGAGTGTGTCAAAAATGAATCAAACAAGTCATACAGAAAGGTATAAAACAAGAAAATGGTACATTAAATGACAACTGGATTCCCTGGAGCTGGAAACGCTAGAGCATGAAGCTGACCACGACCTATTCCACGGCCTCTCTATCCATGATGAAAATCACCACATCGATCGTGATCTACTATTAAGGATGGGGAGTGTCATGGGGAGGTCCACTACCTACCCCATCTACCTTATTTTGATCCAATGCTAGTACAACTAGCTATTGCTTCTGTGGATAGAACTACCTCAACGGAGGAACCAAGAGTGTGGCGCCCGGTGCACGATGAATGCTCTGAAAGGTCAGGCACTCCAGCTGCTGATGGCCATGACCACCATAAGAAAAACAAGCACCTGATCCCTTGTGATAATCCTGAGAGTTTCTGCCTCTAGAGAAACGAGATGTGAAGGTCTGGGACCTACCCTCAGCTGAACAGAATCTCTTCTGCCCTAAAAACTGGGAACCCCGGACCACAGCTCTACTTCGTTAGGAATCATGCCGATTCCCCTCTCGTGATGTTTCGGCCCTAGCTGAAGTCCTCTTAACAACAACTTCCCTCTCCAAAACCTCTTGATATGTCTTCAGTATAAATGGGGTGACCTGGCACTGGATATTTGGATGACAATCCCCCTCAAAATGCCCCACTCTGGCCTCCTCATATGGAAGTAGGTCTGAAGCATATCGTAAAAGATTTTTGTAACGGATTCCAAACTCTTGAACACTGAAGATCCCATGTCGAAGGGTAAGAAGCTACTAGAAACTATACTCTTTTGCAATAAAAGAAATAATCTCGACTCTAAACCTCTCTCAGAACTCCTCCCATGATATCACTGGCTCCTAATGATCCCTGAGGAACATGAACCATGACTGCCTTGCTGGCCCACACATCATCGTCACAACCAAGGACACCTAGTGCACATTACAAGCATGAATCGAACTGAAGTGGATCTCAGCCTCCTCTAACCAGTATTACATGACTGCATTTGAAACAGCTCCCTCATAGTTCTGCAGACTATGGTGTTGAAACTCTCAGAGTGCCCTCCTCCATGTTTCGTCAGCATCAACCTCTACCCTGTGATGATCTGCTAGAGCAGCCTGCAGGACATTTTCGGTGAATACCTGATAATGACATCGAACTAGATCCATACCTGTAAAATAAAAACCTGTTAGAACTCCTAATCCTGGAATAAGGAAGACTCTACATTAATTAATTAATTTTTTTCTTTTATTCATTTTATTCATTTTAGGTTAACCTATCACAATGTCTACCAATTCAAACACATGAACAAAAAATAATGATGCATGATCCTCTCCTAGGTTTCTACCCAACAACTAGAAGCACTTTGTTTAGTATCCATTGTAAACTTCCTGGTCTATACATCAAATCACAGGGGCCCTAAACGCCTATGTATTATCCGGTCTTCAGTGTTTACCACACCTGATAAACATAAATGACATCATTTCCCTACCAACCCTTGCAACCTCAGCTGTATCTAACTCCAAAATCCATAATATCCCTTAACCAGACATCTAATACCAATCTATCATGACCCCCTCCCCACAAAGTGTACCCCTCTTGGGTCGGAAATGTGAAAAGGGAGATAATGACCCCCGATTTCTGCCTCCAGTAGGCCCTGGGTAGGTGACTAGCACCAAGGGTATAATAAACACACAAATGGGAGGCATTACCCTCTAAGAGAACACATACAGAAGAGGGATATAATATATACACAAATAACATCCAACTCAGCTCTATGATATTATAGAAACCCAAGTGCATATATGAAATGTCATGAAGAAGTACTACAAATTGATGAGAAAAAAATTAAGTTCCCAAAAGAAAGTAAAAAACAATAGCAACCACAATCCCGAATAGCTACTGCAACCCCTAGATAGTAGAAACTAGATTGATCCCAACATACTCCATGTTACCTGAACAAATCATTATATATACATAGGGTGAGTATAAAAGTATACTCAGTATGATCATCCCCAAATCCTCTTATGCAACATAAAGAAAGCATGCTAATGAACAGTGAACAATAAGGGAATCTAACTTGTCTCCTAACAGGTATACTAAGTTTCCAACTTCAACATGGATACTCTCACAAAGTAACGAATACAAGAATATATCATATAATAAATAATATCAAGGGTACCCTGCTACTACTTCCCCACTAGTTTGGCACTTTTCCCAAACGTCACACGTCCTGAGCATCTCTCTCCAAATGGGATTGCCCGCAAACACCTGGGTAATGCACCACAATATACACCTCATTTAACTAAACCACCACATCCACACACCAAAGTAACCAGGTATTTTCTGGGAGCCACCACATCTCGCATAACGTGTATCAAACTTCAGGTATCATACCTCAATCCATTACAGCCCATACGTTGAGTAAAGATCTTCAATCCATCATAGCCTATACAGGTTACACCTATAGTAGTCCACATAAAACTATATCCAAAATATATGTGTGTGAATAACAACAAGACATAACATCCCTCTACACACATATATGGGGAAAACTATCCAATGTGCCTACCAGTAAAAGTATCTACCGGGAGAAGAGAGAGAGGCCAAAGGTGTTAGTCAACTATCCATCCTCCCAACGGAATGTTGGGGAAAACAACCTCCACCCCAGGGCTTAGAATGCATGGGGTGTTCATTGCCCTTACTGACAGGGTAGAGTAGCATATAGAAACACAAAATGTATATAATATAATATTACTCATAACCACACTATGGGAATAACCTAGTCTTAGACACACTACAACTAACGTCTCTAAGACATCGGGATGCTAATTCTAAGACTAGGTATCCTATATGTACACACCCATTTAAAGAGATTTATTAGATTAATTCATTCCCTTTCTCAGTTCCACGTTACATTAATTAATTCCTTATACATTAACTAACCATGAACAATTTCAAATAATGTTTCATTAGCATCACACCCAAAGTCAATTGTTCCTTCAAAATTTCAACCTCGTCATTATGTTCTAGAAACTCCATACCCATGGGATAACCCCATTTATTCAATTATTCTTTATAAAATTACGTTCCCACATTCTTAGGAATTATATAAAAACATTCTATGCTACTAAACACAAGGGGGATCAACATGGTGGGTAGATGTACTACCCGTCAAGTCATTACATCTTATAGAAAGAGCATATAGCCATCCTTCCCTGAGAATCTAAACATGGAAAGCATGTGGCATACCCCATGTGTCTTTGCCTTTTTCGGAAGAAGGGTATGTAAGACTAGCTCCCTTGAGTAGTGTGGAAAAGTAATGAAGATAAACAGCCAATCAAAATTAATCATGCATCCAACAATCACATCCATCCAATTCCATTATCCTTGGTGTCCCCCTCGACACCCACATGCATAAACCGATGCATCTTGCCACTCTAGGAATCATCTGCTACCACAACCAAAAAGGCCTCCATGTCCCCACATATCACATCACCCATCCATGATCACATCACAACACAAGCAGCAGGAAAACAAAAACAACACTAATTGGGCTCTTGGCCCTTTAACAATCATGAGGGTAACTCAACACCCCTTAAGTAATTATCAAAGAAACATTTCTTTAATCCATAATAAATTAATAGATTTCTTATTCATAGGTTCCAAATTTAGGAAACTTAATCAGTAGGCTATCACAAATAATTAAACATGTTTACTATGCCAATTTTATTAACATCAAATTACATCTAGAACCAAATTCATTTACATTCCTATTTATGTTTAGCTAAAAATTATCAATTAATCCCAATTTACGCTCTTTATAATTTCCATCAAGAATGAAAAATTAATCAAAGAAAGCATAGATATCACATTTTCTAGAATGAATATGAGGAAATAACATACGACCGATATCAATTTTTTTATCCGTTTAAAAATATTTATTATGTCAATTCTATTGTCATCCAATGGGATTAAACATGCTAACAATACAGATGCATGTAATAGAAAAGAGAAGAAATGAATCCCATACCTCAAACAGTTTTTTACATTCTTTATCCACACAATGGGTCACGATCATCCTCTAATTACAATTGCATCCACCCAAGGATGCCACAGTGTGACTGCACCAACCAAATCCCAAGAGAAGCCCCATTAAAAGCATAGAGATTAGATGATATAACATGGGAAGGAGAAACATGAGATGATGATCCCCAATGGAATGACGATAAAACATACCTTATATTTTAGATTGATCGATACAGGTTGGTTGCATCAAAATAGAGTGGAACCCATATGGGGAGTAAACTTCTGATTGTGCAACTCCTAGAGGATGGATTGAATGGTTCTAGAGTCCCAAATCCGAGAATAAAGAGGAAGAATAAGGTAGGAATATATCTTGTCTCTTTTGATTATTTAACAGGGTGACGATTTATGATACACTTAATTCCCCATTAAAAGAAGACCGCAATAACCCACGCGGTTTGACAAAGTAAAAACATCCCATGCCTCAGGAATTATTATTATATGATTTATGGCCTTTTAATTGGCCTTAAGAGTACTTAAAATAACTCTCTGAATGTATTTTACGTCAAAGGAAGCGTCAAAGGGGAAAAATTGTAGGAAGCTGGGAACACTATTCACCTACCCTTACTGTACACCAACCAATCTGTGAAACTGATCTATGAATCAGATCTCTGTAACTGATATGCGAAACTGATCTCTAAAACTAATCTATGAACCTGATCTATGAAACTGATCTGTGAAACCGATCTGTGAAACCTATCTGTGAAACCTATCTGTGAAACCGATCTGTGAAACCGATCTATGCAACCGATCTGTGGAACCGATTTGTGAAACCGATCCCTAAAACCGATCTTTGAAACTGATCTCTGAAACTGATCTGTGAAATGAATCTTGGAAAGGGATCTTCGAAACCGATCTATGAAACCGATCTGTGAAACCGATCTGTGAAACCGATCTGTGAAACCGATCTGTGAAAGCGATCTTTGAAAGCGATCTATAAAACCGATCTGTGGAGCTGATCTGTGAAACTGATCTATGATACATTGTACACCAACTGTTACTGTACACCTACCATTATTGTACACCTACTGATAGAACAGTTCATAAAACTGGAATCACTGTTCACAAAATTGGAAATTTGGAAACTTGTTGTGGATAAGTCACATTGATGTCCCAGAACTCCTCCAACACCACCTTTTCACAAAGTAATGGACTGTAGAGTTCTGGGCCATTACATCAGATACCTCTCAAAACAATCTCAACCCCGACATTTCAAACCCCACCAAAAGAACCGGGTTCTGAACAACCACCCACCAAGATACCTCTCAAAATAGAGAAGTCAACAAAAGCAACAAAAGAAAATTCATAAGAATGACATGAAAGGTCTAACAACAAAGGGAACATCATTACATAAAAAATGTTAAACATCAAACAACTATGGGTACTGGGTACGTGTATGTGACTCATGTTCCCAGGTAATCTCCCCGAATCAATGATATGAGAGACATCATGAAGGTAATGATGGAGTTATTAAACATGGAAAACATCATGTATCCGACTCATATATGGGGGAAGTGATACTCGATACGCCACAGCTCCAACATGAGCTAACACCATGAACGGCCCAACAAACCATGGAGAAAGCTTACTTCCACGACCAAACCTTCAATGCCCATGACGGGGAGTCACCATTAAAAACACATGATCCCCAACATTAAACTCTAAGGGTATCATTCATTGATCAACATATGATATCAAGAAATCATTTGCTGTCTTCATCCTCTCACGAATTACCCGGACCATCTTTGTTGTATTCTGCACTAGTTATGGTCTGAGAATTGATGACTCTCTGACCCTAGACCAGCACAAAAGAGAAAGGCAAGCCCGACCATACAAGGATTCAAACGGCACCATACCGATGGTGAATTGAAAACTATTATTATAAGATAACTCCACCAAGGGTATGTGCCTAATCCAGGAACCTCCAAAATCAAGAACAGAAGAGTGTAACTTTTCTTTAAGTGTCTGGATGGTTTTCTCTGTATGACCATCCATTTTAGAATGAAAAGCAGTGCTAAGGCATTGTTGAGAACTGAAAGCATGTTGGAGACCTCTCCACACCTTGGTGGTAAAAGGAGGATCTCGATCAGAAATTATCATCCTAGGGAATCCATGATGTCTCACCACCTCATCTAGATACTGCCTCGACAAAACTTAAATTGATCTCAACTCCTTGATCGCTATGAAGTGGGCCGATTTTGTTAAATGATCCCAAACCACCCAAATAGCATCATGTACTCTTAGAGCTCGAGATAAACCAGTAACAATGACTTTTGAGATGTCCACCAACATCCAGTGAGGACTCTCTAATGGCTGTAGAAGACCACCAGGAATACAGTGTTTGGCATTCACCTTCTGGAAGACTAAACATCGAGACATAATCTCCGCAACCGCATGCTTCATCCCAGGCCACCAAAACTGGATCCTCAAGGATCAATACATCGTTATCACTCCATGATGAATCTATAATGGTGAACTATGAAATTCATTGAGAGCCATATCATTCATCATCAAAGAACAAAAATCCATCTGTGATACAACACCTAGTGTTGTTCATACTCAGACCAACCATGAGGGACATCACCACAAACAACTCGGTCTCTCCAAACCTAAATCTCTAGATCATCCAAATGGGACTCTTCCACCTTTTTCATCTGGTATGACTGTACTATCATCTAAAAAAGTCAACCTATACCCCCAACTTCATCCATATCAAGATGTAATGTTGACAGTTCTTCCATTACACTCTAGAAATCACCGGATTCACGCATAGCATCACTACGTGACTTTCAACTCAGTGTGTCTGCTACAAAATTCCCTTTTCCATGTGTATACGATATTTCAAAGTTTTATTCCTGTATGAACACTATATACCGACGCTATCGTATGTTCATGTCACACAGGGAGAAAACATACCTCAAAATCTTATGATCGGTGAAAACCACAAAGCGCTCATCAGTGAGGTATGTCTCCACAACGTCATAGAAAACACCAAGAATGACAACATAAGATCATGGGTGGAATATTTGCATTCATGGGGATGTAAATACCAAGACCCATAAGAATCAACAGACCTCTGCAGCATGAGAACATAGCCTAACCCTAGATGTGAAGAATCACAGAAAACATCTATCTAAACTCCCGCAGCTAGAAGACAAATGACTATAGCACTTACTAACATATCCTTTAGATACTCAGAAGCCGCCTGACACTGATTAGTCCATATGAATGCATGATCTGTCATGGTCAATGCTGTCATAGGAGTCACAAGTTTTATGAAATTAGCCACGAACCTCTTGTATTATCCTGAGAGACCAAGGAAACATTTCTTCTCTGAAACTATCTTGGGGGACTCCCAAGTCACAAATGCTTCAATACTAGATGGATCCACAACTACTACCTATTAGGACACATCAATCCCCATGAAATAGACTTCCCTATTTCAAAACTCTCACTTGGACAACTTCCCAAACAGCTGATGTCGACAAAGAACTCCCAAAATAGCTTGTAGAAGTTGTGCATGCTCCTCTTTATATTTTGAGTACACAAGGATGTCCTTGTTAAAAACTACCAAGAACTTGTCCAGTAACTCATGGAACACAACATTCATTAATACCATGAATACAGCTGGAACATTCCTCCTGCCAAATGTCATTACAACGAACTCATAATTTCCATGAAGACAACGGAACACAGTTTTCAGGATATCCACAACCTTCACATGGATGATTATATCCTGATAGCAAGTTGATCCTTAACATCCAACATGCACCCTTCAGGTTATTGAAGAAGTTTTCAATCCATGGAAGAGGAGAGAAGTTCTTTATATTCACTTTTTTCAATTGACGATAATAGACACACAACCATAAACTATCATCGGCCTTATTCAGTAAAAAAATGGGTCCACCCCACATTAACACACTTGTCTGAATAGAACCGCACTATAATAGACCATAAATCTGTATACATAGATCTCGTAACTCAGAAGGGGCCATCCTATATGGAGACATAGATATAGGAGACTCTCCTGGTTGTAGCTCAATCCCAAACATGATCTCTAGTTGAGGGTGTAATGCTACAACTTCTTCTAGAAAGACATCAGGGTACTCATCTAGGACAATAGGAAACACCAACTGTTGATCCTTTGAAGAAATCAGCATCATCTCAACCATCCTAGATGATAAGGATGTAAAGCGCCTATGACCCATCTTAGGATCTCACTCACCAACAAACACCACTTTCTCTCCATCTTCACCAATGAAGACGACCTTTTTCCTGAAGTAATCTATGATAGCCTGCACTGAATATAACCAATTCATGCCATGGATTACATCATATGGTTGTATTTGTAAAGATAGGAAATGTCCCCATGAGTGGTGTTTCCCCAACACTAGCTCACATTCTCTACATACTTCAAAAAATTTAGCTCAACCTCCAACTGGCATTGTCAATGCCAAGGACACTTGAAGCCTCTCTACATCAAGTCCCAAAGCATGGAAAAGGGTAGGTGATATAAATTAGTGTGTCACTCCTGAATCAAACATGGTATACACCAAGGATGAAAACAAGCACAGTGTACCTTGAACGATGTCTGGCTCGCCTGGAGCTGAAAATGCTAGAGCATGAAGCTAACCATGACCTCCTTCATGACCTCCCTGACCCTGATGATGACCACCACCTCAACTGCACCCTACACTCTGAGGACAGGGAGCGTCATGGGGTTGTCCTATACCTACCACATCTACCCTCTGCTGATCAAAACTAGTGCAACTAGCTGCTGCTACCTCTGCTGGAACTGCCTCAATAGAGGAACCTGAAGCATAGCGCCTTGTGCACGATGATCACTCTAAATGGTCGAGCACTCCTATTGCTAATGGCCATGACCACCACAAGAAAATCAAGCACCTGATCCTTTGTAATAATCCTGAGAGTTGTTGCCTCTGGAGAAATGAGATGTGCATGGCTGGGACCTACCCCCCGTCTAGACAGAACCACTTCTTCCCAGAAAAATGGGAACCCTGGACCACTGCTCTGCTTCGTGTGGAATCATACTGATTCCCCACTCGTGATGATTCAGTCCTAGCAAATTTCCTCTCAACCACCTCTTCCCTCGCCTGTACCTCAAGATATGTCTTCAGCATAAATGGGTTGACCTGGCACTGGATCTCTGGATGCCAATCCTCTTCAAAATTCCTCTCCCTAGCCTCCCCATCTTGCCGATGGTTTAAAGAATATCTTAAAAGGTTCCTGAAATGGATTCCATACTATAGAACACTGGATCCCCCCTATTGAAGGGTAAAAAATCTCATTGCAACTAGACGCCTTTGCAGTCGAAGAAAGAAACTCAACTCTAAACCTATATCGAACTCCTCACATGATATTGATGACTCCTCATGATCCCTAAGGTACAATAACCACCAATTCCATGATGCTTCATGTAGCAACATCACAACCAAGGACACCCAGTGCTTCTTACAAGCACGAATCCAATTGAAGCCGATCTTGACCTCCTCTTACCAATCTTCCATGACTGCATCTGAAACAGATCCCCCGTACTTCTGTAGAATATGGCGCTAAAACTCTCATAGTGTCTACCTCTATGTGTCATCATTGTCAACCTCTACCTTGAGGCGATATTCTGGAGCATCTTGCTGAACATTTTCTGCGCAAACCTGAAGGAATGCCAACCTGGGGCCATACCATTAAAATAACAACCCATTAGAGCACCTAAACCTAGAATATGGAAGAAACAACATTAATTAGTTAATTATTTTTTTTTATTCAATTTATGTTAATCTATACCAAGGTCTATCCATTGAAACCCAGGCACAAAGAAGAATGATGCATGATCCTTTCCTAGGACTCTACCCAACTACTAGTAGCACCTTGTTTAGCAGCCATTGTAAACATAAAGGTTAATACATCAGATCATAGGGGGACCTAAACGACCATGTCTCAATTGGTCTCCATTGTTTACCTCACTTGCTAAACATGAATGACATCATTTCCCTACCAACCCATGCAACCTCAACTGTGCCTAACTCCAAACTCCATCATATCCCTCAATAAAACCTCTAATACCACTCCATCATGACCCCCTCCCCACAAAGTGCACCCCTCTTGGGTAGGCAATGTGGGTAAGGAGATAACGACCCCCGATTCCTGCCTCCAGGAGGCCCCAAGGTGGCGACTAGCACCGAGGGTATAATAAACACACAAATGGGAGGAATTACCCTCAAAGAGAACACATGCAGAAGAGAGAGATAATATAGACACCAATCAACACCAACTGTGAACTATAATATAAAAGAAACCCTAGCGCGTATATAAAATTTCATGGAAAAGTACTGCAACTGGTAGGAAAAAATGACAAGTAACCAAAAGAAAGTATAAACATCAGCAACCACAATCCCAAACAACTACTGCATCCCCTTTCTTATAGAAACCTTCTTGATCTCCAACCAGATCCATGGGACCTGAAAAAGAGTTTATATATACATAGGGTGATTATAAAAGTTTACACAGTAGGATCCTCCCTGAAACCTCTCATGCAATGTAAATAAATCATGCTAAAACACAGTGAACAACATGTGAAACTAACTCATCACATAACAGGTGTAATAAGTTCCTAAACTCACCATGGATACTCTCACTAAGTAACTCATACAAGAATATATCATATAATAAATAATTTAATGGGTACCCTGCTACAACTTCCCCATTGGTTTTCTGCTTTTCCCCAATTTCGCAAGTCTTGAGAATCTCTCTCCAAATTGGATTGCCTGCAGACACCTGGGCAAAGCACCCCAATATGCACCTCATGAAAAAAAATCACCATGTACACACACCAATGTAACCAAGTAATTTCTGGGAGCCACTATATCTCGCATAACCTGTATCATACGTCAGGCAATATAACTGAAGCCATTACAGCCCGTACACTGAGTAAGGAACCTCATGCCATTACAGCCTATACACGTTACACCTATAGTATTCCAAAGTAAACTATATCTAGAATATATATGTGTGAATAACCACAGTCCATTAAAGCCCTCTACACACATATAAGGGTAAAAGTAACCAATGTACCTACCAACACAAGTAACTACCAAGAGAAGAGTGCGGGGCCAAAGGGGGTAGTTAGCCATCCGTCCTCTCACCCGAATGTTAGGGAAAACACCCCTAAGAGCAGAGAATACTTGGGGTGTCAGTTGCCTACACTGACATTTTGGAGTAGCGCACAGAAGAACAAAAAGTACATAACATAATATAAATAACAACCACACTATGGGCATAAACTAGACTTAGACACACTACATCTAATGTCTCTCAGACTTCAGGCTGCTACTTCTAAGACTATGTTTCCTATATGCACACATCCATTTAAAGATCTTTATTAGATTTCATCATTCCATTTTTTAGTTCCACTTTACATTAATTAATAACTTATACATTAATTAACCATGAACAATTCTAGATTATGTTTCATTAGCATCACACCCAAAGTCAATTGTTCCTTCAAAATTTCAACCTCATCATTATGTTCCAGCAACTCCATCCCCATAGGTTAACACCCTTTATTCAATTATTCATTATATAATTACTTTCCCACATTCATAGGCATTCTAGAAAAATTTCTATGCTACTAAACACAATGGGGATCAACACAGTGGGTAGATGAACTACCTATCGAGTGTTTGCCATTTATAGCAAGAGCATATACCGATCATTCCTTGAGAAGCTAAACATGGAAAGCACGTGAAATGCCCCCCCCCCCCCCCGTGTCTTCTCCTCTTTTGAAATAAGGGTAAGTAAGACCATCTTCCATGAGAAGTGGGGAAGAGTAATGAAGATAACCAACCAATCAAAAATCCTCAAGCATCCAACAATCACATCCATCTCATTACATTATCCTTGGTGTCCTCCCCGACACCCACATGCTTAAACTGATCCATATCGCCACTCTAGGAATCATCTCTTACCACAGCTAAAAGGTCCTCCTTGTCCCCATATATAAAAACCCCCATCTAGGCTCACATCACAACACATGTAGTAGGAAAACAAACACCACACTAATTGAGATCTTGGCCCTTTAACAATCAAGAGCGTAACTCAGAACCCCTTAAGAAAGTATCAATCAAATTGTTCATTAATCCATATTGTATTAACAGATTTTTTATTCGTAGGTTCCAAATTCGAGAAACCTATTCAGTAAGCTATCACAAATAATTAAACATTCTTTCTGCACTAATTTGATTAATAGCAAATTACAACTATAACAAAATTAATTTACATGCCTCATTATCTTTACCTAAACAATAAACAATTAATCCCAATTTACGTTCTTTCTGATTTTTATCAAGAACGAACAACTAATCAAAGAAATCATAGATATCACACTATTTATCAAAAATATGAGGCAATAACATACGACTGATATCAATTTATTTATCCAGTTAAAAATAATTATTATGTCAATTCCATTTTCATCTAGTGGAATTAAGTATGATAATAATATAGTTTCACGTAAAAGAAAATAGAGGCAATGAATCCCCTACATCAAACTGTTCTTGAAGTTGTTTATCCAATGAACGGGTCACGATCTTCCTCTCACAATAACTGCATCCACCTGAGGATGTAAAAGTATGACCGCATCAACTAAACTCCCAGAAAACCCCCATTATAAGAATATAGATTACATGATATAACATGAGAAAGATAAATAGGAGAATATGATCCCCAATGGAATGACGATAAATCATACCTTATATCGAAGACTGATCGATATTGCTTGGTTGCATCAAAATATAGTAAAACCAATCATGGGAGTAAAGTGTAAATTTGAAACTCTTACGAGATGGATTGAATGGTTCTAGAGTCTCACAACCCTGAATAAAGAGGAAGAATAAGGGGGAAGATATCATGTCCCTTTAGATGATATAATGGGGTGACGATTTAAGATACTCTTATTTACCCATTAAAAGCAGTTCACATTAACCGGCATGGTTTGACCATGTAAAAATATCCCAGGCCTTAAGAATAATTAATATAAGATTTATGGCCTTTGAATTGGCCTTAAGATTCCTTAAAATAAGTCTTTAAATGTATTTTACGTCAATGGAAGTGTCAAAGTGGAAAAATTGTAGGCAGCTGGAAACACTGCTCACCTAAAATTACTGTACACCTACCAATATGTTAAACCAATATGTGAAACCGATCTGTGAAAATGATCTCTGAAACTGATATCTGAAAGCGGTCTGTGAAGCTGATCAGTGAAAACAATCTGTGAAACTGATCTGTGAAACCGATTTGTGAAACCGATCATTGAAACCGATCTATGATATTGATCTCTTAAAAAGATCAGTGAAACTGATCTGTGTAACAAATCGTTGAAACCGATCTGTGAAATCGATCTATGAAACTGATCTGTAAAACCGAAGTGTGAAACCGATCTGTCAAACAGATCTGTGAAACGGATCTGTGAAACTGATCTGTCAAACTGATCTATCAAACTTATCTGTGAAATGGATCAGTGAAACTGATCTGTGAAACCGATTGGTGAAACCGATATGTGAATCCGATCTGTGAAACCAATCTATGAAACAAATCTGTGAAACTGATATGTGAAACTGATCTGTGAAACAGATCTGTATAGCCGATCTGTGAAACTGATCAGTGAAATAGATCTGTGAAACAATGTAAACATATCTTTACTGTACACCTACTGTTACTTTACACCTAATTTTACTGTACACCTACCAATAGAACATTTAATAAAACTGGAAACACTGTTTACAGAATTGAAAATTTGGTAAAGTGTTGAGGATAAGTCACTTTGACCTCCCGGAATAGCTCCAAAACCACATTTTTACAAAGTAATGGACTAGAGAGGTTTGGACCATTTTACTATTAGTATGTATACTGAAATGACATCATAGGTATCCACCATTAGAGAGGTTTTGAGTTAGAAATAAAATATATGACCTTTGAACTACCAACTTAGATACGACCTAATATTTCTGTTTTTTATTTGTTAAAAATGATGAAACATAACTGAATGAATTATTAAATGTGTAATTTATCAAGCCCACTACCTCACCAAATGGTGAACCTATTTTTTCCACCTGAAGGATTATGGTAGTAATTGAATTGGTATAGATTACTAGATGTTGGATTAATGATTCTGACAAATTGGTACTCTTTACCCATGATTGGTGACATTATTTTTTTATAAGGATCCTGGTGGTTCTCCATGATTTATTATTGATTGGGGTATCGCTACTTGTAGGTTATAAATGAGGATGTAATACCCCAACCACAGTTACCCAGATTCGGTGCATTATTTTAATTCATTGGTATGATTAAAAGGAATCACGTCCCAAAGGACCAATCAGATTAGTAGTCTGGGAAAATTGATTACATACATGAACGTTACATTACATTATAAAATAAATAAAAAACAAAATTGTCTCTATTGACCACATTCATATCCCTTATACAATCATCGTAGGTCAGTCATAATATAATTCTTCACATCCTAGGAAAAATAAAATATAGAAAGGGGTGAGCTCAGATGCTCATTAAGGAAAAAAATATAGTGGAAACATTGATAAATAATCATAAACACTTAAGGAAATGTATAAAACTAACACAAATGCATTTGAAAGCATAAAATTCCACAGAATATGGAAAAGATAAATCAAATAATTACATTTACTTATTTAAATGGATATTATAATAGTCGAATAATCCCATCTAATATCAATGCCTAATTTCATAATGATGGAATCCATCATATCAGACATCAAAACCACATAGTCAAGGCCTCGTTCGAAGACTAAAAATAAGAGTTTTTCAAATCCTTGTGTCGAGACACTAGTTCTTATCATGATATGTACCGATGCATCAATCAGCTATAGCGGGCTCCGCCCATCACTTACTATGTCCAATGAATTCCTCATACGAATCAATTGAAATATAACATTAATATTCATTTTATAATTAGCATACAAAATATTAATACTTACCAAAAACCATGAATGGTATAAAAATAACACAACCACATTAAAAAATCTCACAAAATATTTAATATAGTATTGAGTATTATTATCATAATAAAATAACTTCAAACATGTCTAAAATCAATTAATAGATGTTGACATAGATGAAATAAATTATTTTTGAGAGAAATATCTCTTTCGATTTTGAAATCTTTTAAATGTGATTTAATTATAAAAGAAAAAATTTATTTTGAAAATATTATTATAATCTTTTTAAGGGGAGCATCAAAGGTGTAATAATTGTGGAGAATAGCCATAGTTATCGTATAAGCTATAAAAACATTCTTACCTTAATTAGACGAAATGGTCATAATGTACCTTGTTTGGAAAACAATGGAAAGCTTCCTTTCAAACCATTTTATAAAAATTAATCAGGGGTATAAATTAATTTAACCCATAGACTATTAAATATTAAAAAAAAATTTAAATACATTATGAAGAAACTCAGATGTGGATGATTACATGGTCCCCGTAGATACTTACATAATAACAACATCAGATAATAAAGAGATTGTGAAATTAACCCTTACCTTATACTTTTATTTTGTCGAGGGTATGTTAACCACCTATATAATAGTTGAATAATTTTTATCATATTATATGATAACCACATATATAAATATGATATCATATAAGATATTAAAATATTTCTTTGCAAATAATATATTAGTAGTATCATTGTTTCGTGTGTTAACAAATTAGTTTTCATTTATATATTTTATTACATAAGACATCATTTTTATTCATAGGTAGAACTTGATTTATATCCAGAATTATATTATGATCCTAAACATTATTTTCACTCATCAAATGATAATTACTCTTCAATGGTTATGATTTGGAATGGATTTCATTTCATTCATGGAGACGGTAATTTGTGCATATGCACAATCGCTACTTCCAATTCATTTTTATATTTTAAAATTATAGAGGACCAAAATATAAATAGCTATATTATTATTAATTTATAATATAATATTTTTTCTATGTTACATAAGTTCTTTAACATCATCATTTATAGGTTCCATGTATGGTATGAACGAGTAATATCACTTTGATGGGGCAGTAGTCCGCACATTGTCAAATGAAATTATCATATATATACAACATGAAACTAATAAAGTTATACTATAAATGAAACATCCTAGGTAAATAAATAATATTAAATTGTAATTTTTATCAATATTTGTGAATAAAATGTTAATATTACCTTAAAGGAAATGCTATGCTCGATGGCATACCCAATACGTAACAACGAGTTTCATTGAAATCTTATGTCTCACACTAATAATATAACAATATTATAATAGTTAACGCCTAGCCGTTGTAATATAGGGAATGAAAAAAAATAACAACAAAATGATTACATATGTTTGTTAAATATTTTAACCTTTATCTAATAAATGTTAGATGATTAAAATCCAAATGAATCCAATTTTACGAATAAATACACTAATATTTTTTAAAAGATTATTTTACCAACTTTTGATGGAGATAATTTTTTAAATATAACTTTTTAAAATTTTATATGATATATTTGTCATAATAAACTTATTCTTTATGATTGGGATATTGAAATTTAATTTGTTTAAATTTTTTGTATGTTTCTGACAATGTTCATTTTTTAATGAATAGTGAAAAATATTACATTTTACATCAATACTGTTTTTTCATCTAATTTATATATATGGTTAGATTATATTTTTAATTGGATTTAATGTTTAATTATAATCTATTTTTATAATTTAATTCAATGGTTGTAATTATAATTAATTTCACTTTGAAAATAGACATAAACAAGTGCCAAACTTTTCATAAATATTGCTTCCAAAAAATCCGCTATTTATTTTGACAGCGGGAATAAAATATATGATTTATTAATGAAACTTCTGTGTGTTGAATTTGGTAAAATGGAAATCATTTCTGAAAATAAAATATCAAATATATCATAGGGTTAATTTTTGGTATTTTTCTGATAATGTTTTTAAATGAATAGTTAAAAATACTGTTTTTAATTCAAAACTACCTTTTCATCCAATTTATTTATATATTTAGATTGTAATTTAAATTTATTTTAAAGTATATTTAAATTATTTATTTATCACTTAATAAATGTTTGTTCATTGGATGTAATTTCACTTTTCAATTGGATGTAAAAACAAGTCAATCTTTTGATAAATGTTACTTCTTAAAAACCCATATTTTGTTTTGACAAAGGGATTTACTTTTAAATTAATTGCTACAATTTATGTGTTTTGAATTTGATAAAATGGATTCCATATTTGGAAATAAGAAGTTCCAAATTATTTAATTAAAACTTTTTTGTTTTTTGACGTTATGAATAGTAACGACGAAAATTATCTTTAATTATCGTGTTTTATTAGAAATCGGGTAATTAAGGGTAAGAAAATAATATAATAAAAATATAAAAGGAACCCAACATGTGTCCTAATTATATTGGTGGTGTCATGGCCGACCATGGGATACTTCGTGCCAAGCTGGGGACCCCATGGAATCACATTATTGTGATAGTTACCTTTTATCATATTTTTTCTAAAGAAAGGAAAATGTAACCAAAGTATGTAACACCTAAGTAAAATAATTTTAATTTTCTCTATATAAACGATATATTAGTCTAAAAATATTAATTGGAAAGATAAAAATATTTCTTGGCCAAACCCTTCCCCTTTCATCTCTCAACATCCCTCTCTTCATCATTGAAGCCTCACCTTTGGAAGAATTCACTTCAAGAACCCTTTTGGTTCTAACCAAAAGGAGTTACCCGATTTAAAGGTAATGTATTCACTTGTGTTCTTTTGTTTTATTTTTCCTCTCCAAACCTCTAAAATCTTTTTATTTCGTTATTTTGTAACATCACCAGTGTCTTAAAAATACTAGGATGTTTTTATGTGAAAGTTTTGAGCTACACTTACACACACCTTCATCTAATTGTTAAAAAACATACTGTTTCTGTGGATGGAGAATTATTGCCTCACGAAACGATGATTGTTAAATCTTCTCTTAACACCTTTCATGGTGTACATTATGATGTCACTATATTTTATATATGATATATATGCTATATATGTTTCCTATATTCTTCTGTATTTTATATTTAAAACATGCCTTTATACTTTTCATGTTATGCAAATGTGATAATTTCATACGAGGAAGCGTGGACTACCGCCACCTCAAGTGATGTGACTCATTCATGCAATACATGGAATTTATAAAGAATGAAATTAATGAAATTATGTGACCTATATAAAATATATATTACACCAGAATTATGATATATATATCTCTCTCAATTATTTTTAATTCCATTAATTTGTCAAAGAAATAAAAGTAGCGTTCATGCGTACGTACGACCTACCGTCTCCATGAACGGTGAATTTCATTTCTTTTTATCTCCAAATGTTATGTAATAGTATAATATGAATATTTACTAGACATATATTATATTTAAATTATTAATACTATTCTGCATATGATTTACTTATATCTACAAGGATAATTCTTATCAAACAAGTTCATTTTTGACTCACGTACCAAACATCGATAAAATCATCTGATATGAACTCACATTATTAACTAATTATTATAACATTATAATATGTGATATGATTTGAATAATAATATTTAAATTTGGTCCTTAATAAATTATAAATTGACCAATGTTTATTATTCATGAATATAAGCAAATGAACAAGACATGTCGGACATGAGGTAAGGGATCTGACCTCTCTCTTTATTTTCAAGTACCCTCTTTTATGTCATTTCATTTATCCTCCATGTTATTATGTTTGGGGATGTTTTTTTATATTAACCATTCTGTAATTTTTATTTTCATATGATGAAAACCCCCCTCTTACTCTCATCAAATCATTTTTAGAATATTTAAGTTGCAAAGTTAGGCTGCCGAATTTTTGTAAAGTATCCTACCTCTATCTTTCTTTTTCAGTACACTTTTTATGTAACTTACTTAAAGATCCTATTTATTATGTTTTGGGATGTTATTTTATATTTCCCTTTCTGTAAATTTTATGATAGTATGATGAGAGAACCTATTTTATCTCATCAATACATTTTTGGATGTTTTATGTGGCGCTGTTAGGCTGCCAAATTTTCATAAGGGGATTTTCATCTCACTTTTTATTCCCGTGAGATTCATGCTACATTGGCCACTATTTCCTTTTGTGTGGTGTATGTTCTGCCCATTATTTTACTATTTGTATAATATACTCTCATTTATGGGTAGTTACATTTTCATTGTATGACCCTTCTTTCATGGGATGTACGTTTCGAAAGTTGCCTAATTCGGTAAGGAAACCCTTCACACTCCTATTTTAAAAAGACTTATTTTGGTAAGCCTTTTAATTCACATATTTTTATGTTGGTATATGGTTTTATATATCCTTATTGATTTAAATTTTATGTCCAAGTGATGATATACCATTTAATCTCTCATCAACTAATGATATAATTTTTAAAGTGACGTTGTTAGGCTGTCGAATTTTACCAAGGTAACTTCTTAACCCAATTTCGATTTCTTTGGGTTCAACATGTAGTTATTGAATATTTCATCCTATGAATATGTGTGAGTTACCTCTCGTTGTTTTACTCTTAATATCCACTTATAATGGGTGTATTTATATTTTTCACACATAATTATGAGATTGATTTATCCTTAATTTAAGGATACCTTCTTTATAAGGGATTTTACCTGATTTTACAATTTTATTGAGACTTCATTGTTTTTATGCACCCATTCACTCCTAAATGGTGTATATACTATCCTTTGGAATAATATACCATGAACCCATTTATTTTGATGATATTATAAAGTTATTATTAAAGGTTATTACTCAATTATTGTATTTAAGTGTCTCTCATTTTGTGAAAACCCCTTTATCTAAAATATCATTTTAAATGTTTTAATGATTTATTCCTATAAATATATCTCATTAAAATCCATGTTATCAAAATGGTTTTAAGGATTTATTTATATGGATATTAGTGGTTTAAAATGTTAAAAGATTCAAAGTGGTATAGGACAATTTGATTCAAAAATGCCATTATTAAATGTTTTCAATGGTTTTGAAAATGGTTTTTAGAATGGAATCAGTATTTCAATATCAGAAAATGTTATATTGTTATTATAATGTTGGAATGTTATCTTTACTTTGTTCTTAGATTATGTTCTATGATTATGTTATGGTTCTTGGGAATTGTTTATGAATACAGGTTGATTCGTGATAAACTAAGGGTGGGTGGGCCCGATATAGCTCTCTAATTCATTGGGTAATGCAATGGGGTTAAACGTTAAGGTTTCTTCGAATAGATTTTGGGAATATACTGTGATGGGTATTCCAAACATAACCACGAGGTTTACTCCATACGTATGAATGTCATGAATGCCTCATGTTACCTTTATGACTAATGATTTCTATGAGTTATTTGTAAATCTTATGATTTCATAAGGTATGTTAAATTGCTTATGTTTTATGAGTAAAGTATGATTTCATTGATTCTTATGTATACATCGACTAATGTTTTCATTCTGTATTGTTATAACCCTTACTGAGATTTTTATTCTCATCCCATGTTTTTCTGAAATGTTTTTCACAGGACATAAAGTTTAATAGGGTCAAGGATGGAATCCTGGAAATGTCAGGCTATCTAAAACAATGAACTAGACATGACTCTTTTGTTCAAGAGTTTTTATTTTGAAAAAAAACTGAAGCTAAGTATATGTGACTACTTTGTAATCTTTGAGATGTAATAGTTATGTCCTAATTCTCTAAAAATCTAAACCTGAAAAGATCCACAATGTGAATTATTAATTTAATTCAATAATAAGTAATGTTTATGGTTGGGTCTTTATATTTGGTATCAGAGGTCAGTTTAGATAACTTTAGAGGTTAGGGTATTCTCTATGCAAAAGTGACATTACCATAATGGTTAGTATTTCTGAAAGAGTCATAGTTTTTATACAAAGTGAATGAGTAATTATATCTTAGTTTCTATATTACTCATTAATCAATGATGATTTTTTTGATATACTCACACTGACATTTTTGGTTTTAGTAAATGGATAGATCTAGAAGGCGCCAAAGTGACAATGGATTTGAAGGTTGTTGTGGTGGTTCTCTGATTAAGAGACTAGATGAAATGGGGGATTCCATGGGAAATATCAAGGTTATTCTAAACCAACTATCAGGAGTCGTGATCAACCACTTGATCCTTGGTGATTTCTCTAATGCATCATGTATGATCTGACCAATTCGATGTGTATGTTCAGGTAAAAATTATAAATTTAACCGTTAGGTTTTATCTGGTCCTTACTTTTGAGGTAATTATGGGTAATTATATGTTATTATGGAAAATGGAAGGCATGAGATAAACATGAGGTTAAATTATGTTATGGTTATTATTTGAAGATTTTATTTCATTTTTGGTAATGTTATAAGAATCATGTAGTTTTTGAAAAAGGACAACACATAGACCGTGTGACAACCTATCGCGTTGGACGAAGCTGCGGGAATCCAACCCACAACCAAAGTGCGACTGGTATTTATCACCTACCACTGGACAACGTGAAGTCCCTGGTCAGTTTGACTAATTAATTTTAGTTAGATGATCTTATGAATCTAGAATATTTTGATTTTGGGTTATCTATGGAGATTATTAACCTATCAGGGAGGATATGGGAATAGGTTAATTAATTTTCAGTATGAGACGTTAAGATTAACTGATGTGATTTGTAGATAAATATTAAGGTTTATCTTGGAAGACTATGTGATTAAATCCTTCAAATATTTTTGTTTCAATCTTAGTTAAGTTTAATTTGATGAATGTTATTGACAATTTGTTTGTTTAATGGTCCTTGTTGAACTTTGGGTATTGTTTGAAAATTTTTGGAGATTAAGAATTGATTTGTTTAAAAAAGGACTATCCTTTTTGGGTATTATCTGATCTTGTACTAAACTTTTTGGTTTTGGTTTTGGTTAAGGTCTAATGAAATGGGAATTATATAGTTCTCTTTTTTGGATTAGGTGATTCTCAAGAAGTTGATTATAGTACTGTTAATGTTAACAAGTCTTCGTAAATACTCATCATTTGAAGAATGTATGAGTTTGTGTAAGAAATCTTGTAAGAGTTGAAAGTCAACATGACAAGTAAGTATATCTCCTTATTATTTATTTAATCTCAAAAAAAATTCATCAATGAAAAGTAACTTAAAAATTTTTTGTCCGTTAACTTTTCTTACTGGGTAATAAAATACCGTTAAACCCATCACCAATTTGTGATTTTATAGTGGTTAACATTCTCCTAAACAAGTTTTTTATCACTATCCCTCAGAACATGACCCTTTTTTTCTTCTATATCCATATTTTCCTACATGGAATCCTAATATTGGTAAACTCAGGTGACATTTGTAATTTCTCCCATTCTTTTAAAGTGATAGAATTACTAACTCTTGTTCCGATGTGGGACTTTCGATGATGTTTCCAATCCCAATTTTGAAATTGTGATGACGCAATTCCCAAAGTGGAGAAGGATGTTACATAGCAGCTAAATAACTAATATTACATTCTAATTTTTATCAATATTTGTGAAAAAAATGTTAATATTACTTTAAAGGGTATTCTATGCTTGATGGCGTACCTAATACGCAACAAGGTGTTTCATTGAAATCTTACATTGCACACTAATAATATAACAATATTATAATAGTTAATGCCTAGCTGTTGTAATGGAGGGTATTAACAGAAATAACTACAAAATTAAAACATATGTTTGTTTAATATTTTTACATTTATCAAATAAATTCTAGAGTCTTAAAATACAAATGAATACAGTTTTAAGAATAAATACTCTAATATTTTTCAAAAGATTGTTTTACCGCCTTTTTATGGAGATCCATTTTTTAAATCTAACATTTTTCAATTTTATAAGCTCTATTTGTCAAAATAAACATATTATTTATGATTTGGATATTGAAATTTACTTTGGATAAATTTTTGGTATGTATCTGACAGTGTTCAATTTTTTAATGAATAGTTAAAAATGTTGCATTTTACATCAAAACTGCATTTTCATATAATTTAAATATATGGTTAGATTATATTTTTAATTGGTTATAATGTTTAATTAGAATATATTTTTACAATTTAATTTAATGGTTGTAATTATAATTAATTTCACATTGAAAATGGACATAAACAACTGCCAAACTTTTCATAAATATTACTTCAAAAAAATCGCTATTTTTTTACATCGGGAATTAACTATATGATTTATTAATAAATCTTAATTGTTATGAATTTGGTAAAATGGGAATCATTTCTGAATTTGAAATATCAAATATATCTTAGGGATATGTTTTGGAATTTTTCTGATAATGTTTTTTAACGAATAGTGAAAAATACAGTTTTTAATTCTAAACTGCATTTTCATCCAATTTATTTATATATTTAGATTGTCATATTAATCATTTTTAAAGTATAATTGATTTATGTTTTTATAATTTAATGCAATTTTGTTCATTTAATGTAATTTCACTTTTCAATTGGATGTAAAAACAAGTCAATATTTTGATAAATTTTATTTCTTAAATACTCATCTTTTGTTTTGACAACGAGATTTACTTTTAAATTAGTTACTACAATTTATGTTCTATGAATTTGATAAAATGGATTTCATATTTGTAAATCTGAAGGTCCAAATTATTTAATTAAGACTCTTTTGTTTTTGGACATTATGAATAGTAACGATGGTAATTATCTTTAGTTATCATGTTTAATTAGTAATCGGGTAACTAAGGGTAAGAAAATAATATCATAAAAATATAAAATGACCCCAAAATGTGTCCTAATTCTTTTTTTGGTGTCATGGACGACCATGGGTTTCCCTGTTCCATCCTTGAGACCCCATGGAATAACATTAGTGTGATTGTGAACTTTTATCATATTTTTTTAATGAAAGGAAAATGTAACCAAAGTATGTAACACCTAAGTAAAAGAATTTTAATTTTGTCCACATAAATGATAACTTAGACTATAAATACTAATTGGAAATATAAAAATATTTCCAACATCATAGTAGTTTTCATTAAATTTTTAGACATTAAATAAATTAAATTATTTATGACACCATGATGATGCAGCAATTACCTCATTAATGAATGATTTAAATAAAATGGAAATATAGGGGGAAATATAAGTCTTAAACTTGTCAGAAACCTATTGGATGGGTGGATTTTGAAACCTTATCACCTTAGCCTTATATATATCCTTTTTGGAGCTTTAAAATCCTAAAATAAGTTTATAATAAAGTAATAGTTTATAACTTTCCAAGAGTTCCCCTCCTCTTCTCTTATAAACGTCCCCCACCTCTACCACCTTACCAACACCTCTAAAGCCTTTGGTTCGGCCAAACCCTGCCCATTTTATCTTTCCAAATCCCTATCTTCATCAGTGAAGCCTAACCATTGATAGAATGCTCTTCAAGAAACCATTTTGGTTCAAACCAAAAGGAGTTAACGGATTTAAAATAATATCTTAACTTGTGTTCTTTTGTTTATTATTCCTCTCCAAACCACTAACCTCTTTTTATTCAGTTATTTTGTAACAAAAAAAGTATATTAAATATACTAGGATGTTTTTATGTTAAGTATTCTAGATACACTTACTAACACCTTCTTCTAATAGTTAAAGAACATACTGTTTCTGTGGATGGCGAATTACTGCCTCACGAAATGATGATTGTTCAATCTTCTCTTAACACCATTCATCATGGCCACTATGATGTAACTGTTTTTTATATATTATATATATGGTATTTATGTTTCCTATATGATTATTTATTTTATATTTAAAACATTCCTTTTAAACTTTGATGTTTGTGCAAATGCGATAATTTCATATGATGAAGTGTGGACTACCGCCCCCTCAAGTGAGGTGACTCATTAATGTAATACATG
Organism: Viscum album; assembly: GCA_963277665.1. Lineage (NCBI taxonomy): Eukaryota > Viridiplantae > Streptophyta > Magnoliopsida > Santalales > Viscaceae > Viscum > Viscum album. The sequence continues at coordinate 6,464,745 of OY728148.1, read as the reverse complement.
GAATGTATAAATAATGAAATTAATAAATTAATGTGACCTATATAACATATATATGATACTAGAATTATAATATATATATCTCTCAATTATTTTTAATTCCATTAATATGACAAAGAAATGAAGGTAGCGTTCATGCGTACGTACGGCCTACCATCTCCATGAAAGGTGCATTTCATTTATTTTTATCACACAATGTTATGGAATAGTATAAAATGAATATGTACTAGAAATATATGATATTTGAATCATTAATAATATTCCGGAGATGATGTACATAAATCTAAATAGAAAATTCTTTTCTAACAAGTTAATTTTTGACTCATGCACCAAACATCGTCAAAAACATCTAATATGAACTCACATAATTAACTAATTATTATAACATTATAATATGTGATATTATTTTAATAATAAACTTTAAATTAGGTCCTAAATAAATTATAAATTGACCAATTCTTATTATTCAGGAATATAAAGAAACGAACAAGACAAGTCGGACATGATGTAAGGGATCCAACCTCTCTCTTTCTTTTCAAGTACCCTCTTTTATGTCATTTCATTTATGATCCATGTTATTATGTTGGAAGATGTTATTTTATATTAAACATAATTTAATTTGTATTTTATAATGATGATATACCCCCTATTACTCTCATCAATTCATTTTTATAATTTTTAAGTGGCGCCGTTTGGCTGCGGAATTTTCGTAAGGGATCATACCCCTCTCTTTCTTTTTAAGTACTCTTTTTATGTAACTTACATTAATCACCACTTTATTATGTTGGGGGATGTTATTTTATATTCTTATATCTGTAAATTTTATGTTAATAAGATGAGATACCCTATTTTATCTCATCAATCCATTTTTGGAAGTTTTATGTGGCACCGTTAGGCTGTCGAATTTTCATAAGGGGATTTTCAGCTCACATTTTATTACCATGAGATTAATGCTACATTGGACACTATTTACTTTTTTTTTTGTGGATGTACTGACCATTAGTTTACTATTTTAATAATATACTCTCATTTATGGGTTGTTATATCTTCACTTTATGAACCTTCTTTCATGGGGTGTACGTTTTAAAGGTTGCCCAAATCGGTAAGGGAACCTTTCACACTCCTCTTTTAAAAAGACTTATTTTGTTATGTCATTTAATTTACATCCTTTTATGTTGGGATATGTTCTTATATATCCTTATTTATGTAAATTTTATGTCCAATTTATGAGATAATATTTTATCTCTCATCAACTAATGTTATGAATTTTTACGTGACGCCGTTAGGCTGTCAAATTTAACAAGGGAACTTCTTAACCCAATTTAGATTTCTTTGGGATCAACTTATAGTTATTGAATATGTCATCCTATGAATATGTTTGAATGATCTCTGGTTGTTTTACACTTAATATCCACTTATATTGGGTGTATTTATATTTTTCACACATAATTATGAGATTGATTTATCATTAATTTAAGGAAACCTTCTTAATAAGGGATTTCACCTCATTTTACAATTCTATTGAGACTTTATTGTTGTTATGCACCAATTCACTCTTATATAGTGTATATATTGTCCTTTGGAATAATATATCATGAATCCATTTATTCCCATGATATTATAAAGATCTTATTAAATGTTATACCTCAATTATTTTATTCATGTGTCTCTAATTTTGTTAAAAACCCTTTAACTAAAATATTGTTTTAAATGTTTTAATGATATATTTTTATAAATATTTATCATTAATATCCATGTTTTCAAAATGGTTTTAAAGATTTATTTATATGGATATAAATGGTTTAAAATGTTAGAAGCTTCAAAGTGGTATGGGACACTTTGATTAAAAAATCTCATTATTAAATGTTTTAAATGGTTTTGAAAATGGTTTTTAGAATGGAATCATTATTTCAATATCTTAAAATGTTATATTGTTATTACAATTAGGGAATGTTATCTTCGCATCGTGCTTAAGTTATGTTCTATAATTATGTTATGGTTCATGGGAATTGTTTATTAATACGGGTGGATACGGGATAAACTAAGGGTGGGTGAGCCTGATATAGCTCTCCAATGCATTGGGTAATGCGAAGGGGTTAAATGTTAAGGTTTCTTCGAAGAGATTTAGGGAATATATTGTGACAGGTATTCCAAATGTAACCATGATGGTTACTCCCTACATATAAATGTTATGAATGCCTCAATTTACCTTTATTTATTATTATTTTTATGAGTTATTCGTAAATAATATGATTTCATAACGTATGTTAAATTTCTTATGTTTTATGAGTAAGGAATGTTTTCATTGATTCTTATGTATACATGGAATAATGTTTTCTTTCCGTATTTTGATAACCCTTACTAAGCATTTTATGCTCATCCCAAGTTTCTCTAAATTTTTTTCACAAGACATAATGTTTAATAAGGTGATGGCTGGGATCATGGAAATGATAGGCTGTCTAAAACAAGGAACTAGACATAACTATTTTGTTCACACGTTTTTATTTTGAAAAAAAATGGAAGCTGAGTAGATGTGACTACATTGTAATCTTTGAGATGTAATAGTTATGTCCTAATTCTCTAAAACTATAAACCTGAAAAGATCCTCAATGTGAATTATTAATTTAATTCAATAATAAGTAATGTTTAAGGTCGGGTCCTTATAGTTGGAATCAAAGGTCGGTTTACATAACTTTAGAGGTTAGGGTATTCTCTACGAATAAGTGACATTACCATAATGGTTAGGATTTCATAAAGAGTCATAGTTTTGAGATAATGTGAATGAGTAATTATATCTTAGTGTTTATATTCCTCATTAGTACATGATGATTTTTTTGATATACTCACACTAATATTTTTTGTTTTAGTAAATGGATGGATATAGCAGGCGCCAAAGGGATAATGGATTTGATGGAAGTTGTGGTGGTTCTCTGATTAAGAGACTGGATGAAATGGGGGATTCAATGAGAAATCATGTGGTTATTCTAAACCAACTATCAGGAGTCGTGATCAACCACATGAACCATGCTAAGTTCCCTAATGCATCATGTACGAGATGACCAATTCAATGTGGATTTTCAGGTAATAATTATAAAGGTTACCATTAGTTTTTATTTGGTCGTTACTTTTGAAATAATTCTATGTTATTATATGTTATGATTGAAAATGGAAGGCATGAGATAAACATGAGGTAAAATTATGTTATGGTTATTATTGGAGATTTTATTGCTTTTTGGCGAATGTTTTAAGAATCATGTAGTTTTGAAAAAAGGAAAACACATAGACCGTGTGACAACCTTTCATGTTGGACCATGCTATGGGAATCAAACCCACAACCAAAGTGCGACTGGTATTTATTGTCTACCACTGGACTTCGTGAAGTCCCTGGTTAGTTTGACTAATTAATTTTAGTTACATGATCTTATGAACCTAGAATAAGTTGTTTTTGGGTTATATATGGAAATTATTAACTTATCTTGGAGGATATGTGATTAGGTTAATTACTTTTCAGTATGAGACATTAAGAGTAACTGATGTTATTTGAAGATAAATTTTAAGGTTTATCTTGGAAGACTATGTGATTAAATCCGTCAAATATTTGGGTTTCAATCATATTTTTGATTACATTGATGAATTTTATGTTCAATTTGTTTATTGAGTCGCCTTTGTTGAACATTGGGTATTTTTTATCAAATTTTAGAGATTGAGAATAGAATTGTTTTAAAAAAAGGATTATCCTTTTTGGATATTATCTGATCTTGTAATAACCTTTATGGTTTTGGTTTTGGTTATGGACTAAACACATTGGAATTGTATAGTTCTCTTTTTTGGATTAGGTGATTTTCGAGATGTTGATTATAGTGATCTTAATGTGAACAAGTCCTCATAAATACTCATCATTTGGAGAAAGTATGAGTTTGTTTAAGAAATCTAGTAAAAGTTGAATGTCAACAAGACAGGTATGTATGTCTCCTTACGATTTAGTTAATCTTGAAAATAAATTCCTCCATTAAAAGTTCCTTAAAACAAAAATGTTGTCCATTAACTTTTCATACTGGGGAATCAAATACTGTTTAACCCATCACCAGTTTGTGATTTTCTGGTGGTTAACTTTCTCCTAAACATGTTTTCTATCACATTCCCTAAGAACATGACCCTTTGTTTGTTCTTCCATATCCATATTTTCCTTCTTGGAATACTAGTATGTGTTAACTCAGGTGACCATTGTACTTCTCTCCCTTTCTTTTAAAGTGATAGTTTTACCGACTCTTGTTCTGATGTTGGACTTTCAATGAAGTTTCCAAGCCCAATTTCGAAATTGTGAGGACCAAATTCCCAAAAGGGGGGAAGGATGTAACATCCCAGGTAAATAAATAATATTACATTCTAATGTTTATCAATAATTGTGAAAAAATGTTAATATTACTTTAAAGGGAATGCTATGCTCGATGGTGCACCCAATACGCAAAAACAAGTTTCTTTGAAATCAAACATTGCACACTAATAATATAACAATATTATAGTAGTTAATGCCTAGTCATTGTAATGAAGGGAATGAACAGAAAAAACTACAAAATGTTTACATAATTTTGTTAAATATTTTTACATTTATCCAATAAATGTTAGAGGCTTAAAATCCAAATGAATCCGATTTTAAGAATAAGTACTCTAATATTTTTTAAATTATTATTTTACCGCCTTTTGATGGTGATACTTTTTTTTATATGTAACTTTTGACAATTTTATAAGCTCTATTTGTCAAAATAAACTTAGTCTTTTTTATTAGGATATTGAAATTTTCTTTGGATAAATTTTTGGAATGTTTCTGACAGTGTTCATTTTTTTAAATGAATAGTGAAAAATATTGCATTTTACATCAAAACTAATTTTTCATCTAATTTAAATCTATGGATAGATTATATTTTTAATTTGTTTTATAGTTTAATTAGAATATATTTTCACAATTTAATTGAAAGTTTGTAATTATAATTAATATTAATTTGAAAATGCCCATAAACAAGTGCCAAACTTTTCATAAAGATTTCTTCAAAAAAAAACCCGCTTTTTGTTTTGACAACGGGAATTATCTATATGATTTATTAATGAAACTTATATGTTTTTAATTTAGTAAAATAGACATTATTTCTGAATTTGAAATATCAAATATAGCTTCGGGTTAATTTTTTGTATTTTTTTGATAATTTTTTTTTAATAAATAGTGATAAATACAGTTTTTCATTCAAAACAGCCTTTTCATCCAATTTATTTATATATTTAGATTGTCATTTTAATTATTTTTAAACTATAATTGAATTATGTTTTTATCATTTTATACAATTTTTTTCAATTTATGTAATTTCACTTTTCAATTAGATGTAAAAACAAGTCAATCTTTTGATAAATTTTACTTCTTAAAAACCCCCCTTTTGTTTTAATAATGGGATTAACATTTAAATTAATTACTACAATTTATGTGTATTGAATTTGATAAAATGGATTCAATATTTTGAAATCAAAAGGACCAAATTAGGTAATTATGTCTCATTTGTTTTTGGATATTATGAATACTAAGAATGGTAATTATCATTAATTATCGTGTTTAATTAGAAATTGGGTAATTAAGGGTAAGAAAATAATATCACAAAATTATAAAATTAACCAAACATGTGTCCTAATACTATTGGTGGTGTCATGGGCGACCAGGGGATGCCTTGTTCCAACCTTGAGACCCCATGGAATCACTGTAGTGTGATAGTGACCTTTTATCATTTTTTTAATGAAAGGGAAATGTAACCAAAGTATGTAACTCGTAAGTAAAATAATTTTAATTTTGGCTACATAAACGATATCGTAGACTATAAATATTTATTTGAAATATAAAAATATTTCCTACATCATAGTATTTTTTATAATTTTTAGACGTTAAATAAATTAAATTATTTATGACACCATGATGATGCAACAATTACCACATTAATTAATGATTTAAATAAAATGGAATGATAGGGTGAAATCTAAGTCATAAACCTATCACAAACCTATTATATGGGTGGATTGAGAAGCCTTATCACATTAGCCTCGAAATATATCCTTTTGGGACCCTTAAAATACGAAAATAATTTTATAATAATGTAATATTTTATAACTTTCCAAGAGTGCCCGTCCTCTTCTCTTATAAAGGTCACCCACCTCTACCACCTTACCCACACCTCTCAAGCCATTGGCTCAGACAAAACCTGCCCATTTTATCTCTACACATCCCTCTAGTCATCATTGAAGCCTCATATTTTATAGAATTCTCTTCATGAAACCCTTTTTGTTCAAACCAAGAGGAGTTAACCGATTTAAAGGTAATGTCCTCACTTGTGTTCTTTTGTTATATTTTTCCTCTCTAAACCACTAAACTATTTTTATTACTTTATTTTTAACCAAAAAAGTATATATGATATAATAGGATGTTATTATGTGAAGGATTCGAGCTACACTTACACACACAATTGTCTAATGGTTAAAGAACATACTGTTTCTGTGGATGTCGAATTACTGCCTCATGAAATGATGATTGTTCAATCTTCTCATAACACCTTTCATGGTGGCCATTATGATGTCACTGTATTTTTTATATGATATATATGGTATTTATGTTTCCTATATGCTTAAGTATTTTATATTTAAAACATGCCTTTTATGCTTTGAATGTTTTGCAATTGCGATAATTTCATACGAGGAAGTGTGGACTACCGCCCCCTCAAGTGATGTGACTCGTTCATGCAAAACATGGAATGTATAAAGAATAAAATTAATTTACTTATGTGACATATATAACATATATAAAATACTGGAATTATAATATATATATCTCTCAATTATTTTTAATTCCATAAATATGACAAGGAAATGAAAGTAGTGTTCATTCGTACGTACGGCCTGCCTTCTCCATGAAAGGTGTATTTCATTTGTTTTTATCTCCAAATGTTATGGAATAGTATAAAATGAAAATGTACTGGACATATATGATATTTGAATCATTAATAATATTCTGGAGATGATGTACCTATAACTTAATGGACAATTCTTTTCAAACAAGTTCATTTTTGACTCATGTACCGAACATCGACAAAAACATCTGATATGAACTCACATAATTAACTAATTATTATAACATTATAATATGTTATATGAATTGAATAATAAAATTTAATGTAGTTCCTTAAGAAATTATATATTGACCAATTTGTATTATTCAGGAATATAAAGAAATAAAGAAACGAACAAGACAAGTCGGACTTGAGGTAAGAGATTTGACCTCTCTCTTTCATTTCAAGTACCCTCTTTTATGTCATTTCATTTATGCTCCATGTTCTTATGTTTTAGGATGTTATTTTATATTAACCATAATGTAATTTTTATTTTAAAATGATGAGATACCTCATCTTACTCTCATCAATTCATTTTTAGAATTTTTAAGTGGTGTCGTTATGCTGCCGAATTTTCTCAATGGATCCTACCCCTCTCTTTCTTTTTATGTACTCTTTTTTATGTAACATACCTTAAGTTCCTATTTATATTGTTTGGGGATGCTATTTTATATTCCTATTTCTGTAAATATTATGTTAATATTATGATATACCCTATTTTATCCCATCAATCAATTTTTGGAAGTTTTATGTGGCACTGATAGGCTGCCGAATTTTTAAAGTGGATTTTCATCTCACTTTTTATTCACATGAGATTCATGATATATTGTCCACTATTTCCTTTTGTGTGGTGTATGTACTACCCATTATTTTACTATTTTTATAATATAATATCATTTATGGGTAGTTACATCTTCATTGTATGACCCTTCTTTCATGGGGTGTACGTTTTGAAAGTTGCCCAAATCGGTATGGGAACTTTTCACACTCTTCTTTTAAGAAGACTTTTTTTATGTCTTTTAATTTACATCTTTTTATGATGGGATATGTTCTTATATATCATTATTGATGTAAATTTTATGTCCAAGTGATGATATACCATTTTATCTCTCATCAACTAATGTTATGAATGTTAACGTGACACTGTGAAGCTGTCGAATTTAACCAAGGGAACTTCTTAACGCAATTTTCGATTTCTTTGGGTTCAACTTGTAGTTAGTGAATATGACATCCTATGAATATTTTTAAATGACATCTGGTTGTTTTACACTTAATATCCACTTATATTTGGGGTATTTATATTTTTCCCACATAATTATGAGATTGATTTAACCTTAATTTAAGGATACCTTCTTTATAAGGAATTTCACCTCATTTTACAATTCTATTGATACTTCATTGTTGTTATGGACCAATTCACTCTTATATGGTGTATATACTGTCCTTTGGAATAATATATCATGAATCCATTTATTCTCATGATATTATAAAGTTCTGATTAAATGTTATTCCTCAATTATTGTATTCAAGTGTCTCTCATTTTGTTAAAAACCCTTTAACTAAAATAACATTTTAAATGTTTTAATGATTTATTCATATAAATATTTCTCATTAATATACATGTTTTCAAAATGGTTTTAAGGATTTAGTTATATGGATATTAATGGTTTAAAAAGTTAAAATATTAAGAGTGGTATGGGACACTTTGATTCAAAAATCTCTTTATTAAATTTTTTAATGGTTTTGAAAATGGTTTTTAGAATGGAATCATTATTTCAATATCATAAAATGTTATATTGTTATTAAAATATGGGAATGTTATCTTTAATTTGTGCTTAAGTTATGTTTTTTGATTATGATATGGTTCTTGGGCATTGTTTGTGAATATGGGTGGTTCCGTGATAAACTAAGGGCGGGTGAGATCGATATAGCTCTCCAATGCATTGGGTAACATGAAGGGGTTAAACATTAAGGTTTCTCTGAAAATATTTAGGCAATATACTATGATGTGTATTCCAAACATAACCATGAGGGTTACTCTTTACGTATTAATGTTATGAATGCCTCAAGTTACCTTAATGTCTTTTGATTTCTATGAGTTATTCGTAAATCCTATGATTTTATGAGGTATGTTAAATTGATAATGTTTTTTGAGTATAGTATGATTTTATTGATTCTTATGTATACATAGACTAATGTTTTATTTCCATATTTTTATAACCCTTACTGATATTTTTATGCTCATCCCTAGTTTTTCTAAAATGTGTTTCACATGACATAATGTTTAATAGGGTCATTGATGAAATCATGGAAATGTCTGGCTATCTAAAACAAAGAACTAGACATGACTCTTTTATTCAATAGTTTTTATTTTACGAAAAAATGGAAGGTGAGTATATGTGAATACTTTGTAATCTTTGAGATGTAATAGTTATGTCCTAATTCTCTGAAACAATAATCCTTAAAAGATCCTCAATGTGAATTATTAAATTAATTCAATAATAAGTAATGTATAAGGTTGGTTACTTATAATAAAAGAGAATTACAGATGATTATAGATACAAAATATCATATCTATCACATATAATTATAGTTCCACCATAATACCCCCCATAAGAGGTGTTAGTATAATATTGAATAATCATCATTTCGTGAGGCAGTAGTTCACCGTCGACAGAAACATTATGCTCTCTACCCATTATGTGGAGGTGTGTGTAAACTTAGTTCAAATACTGCTCACAAAAACAACCTATTATATCTTGGATACATTTTTTGTTATTAAATAGAGGAAAAAATAGAGTTTAGGTGTTTGGATAAGTAAAATAAAAGAAAAGAACATCAGAGGAGATGGTACCTTTAAATCGACTAACTCCCTTTGGGTTGAACCAAAAGGCTTCCTATAAGTGATTTATTTCTATTATAAAACTTATAAAAGTAATAGAGCGATTTAGGGAGCTTAATTGAGAAAAGGTTGGATGAGCCAGGGTGATTGATAAGTGTGAGAAGTGGGTTAGAGTTAAGGCCTATTTATATAGGGGAGGAGAGGCTCTTTATGAAAGTTTAAAAATTTTATTTTTATTATATAATTATTTTTGGTTCATACCGATTCAAAAAAATTAAAGTACAAGATAAGATGACTCATCTTATATATTCACTAATCCAATACTAATTGAATAGGTTTTTGATATTGTTTTAGTTTTTATAATCTCATATATTTAAATCTTTCATTAATGAGATAAAAACTACATAATTATTATGTCATAAATAATTTTATTTTTTGATGTATAAAAATTATAAAACAAATAATATGATTTAAAATATTTCATTAGCTTTCAAATGACTATTTATAGTAAAAATATAACTTATCTAACTCTTCGTGAAAATTGTTTTAAAATGAGATATATGATTATATCATTTATGTCATTACTTTAAATTAATTATTATAAAATTTCATTATCACTCTCAGGTGGCTCCATGTGCACCCAAAATCGACCCAATGATGACCATGGTCTGATATGAATCAACTAATAGGAATAGGACACATGTTAGGGTAATTTAATATTATAATAATAATATTTTTTTTACCCTTATTTAGTAGATTTACCCTTTTAACATGGTAATAAAAATACTAAAGTAAATATTCAAAATGTATAATAATAAATGTTACCTTTTTACACAATTTGGATCCCTTGAATCTAAATTCGGAATCTATTTTTCCAAATCTTATACATAGAAGTGGCATATATTAATTTAAAATTAATTCATGTTTTCAGAACCAAATGCGTGTTTTTATGAAATAATAACTATGAAAAGATTGACACTTGTTTATTTTCAGTATAAATGCGAATTTATATAAAATGACCTAAATTATATTAAATGATAAAAATATAATTTAATGATACTTTAAAACCAATCAAATGTGTAATTTATCACTATAAATTATATCAATTAAAAAAGTTTTTTTCAATTAAAATTTATTATTTTTCATTATCCATCAAAATATGAAATTTATCAAAAAATGTACCAAAAAATTATCCAAACTGAATTTTTCTTTCCCTCTTCTAAAGAATAAATTAATTTCATTAAATTGAACATAAAAAAGTTTCTTGTATTTATTTTAATAAAAGGTTATCAATTAAAAGTTTTTAAAATTCAGTTTTTTTTTTAAAATACTTCTTTTATTTAAAAAATTGAATTTTTTCTTATACGATGTCTAAAAAACGTATTATGGATTATAAAATTATATTGAGTGTATAACATTAAAAACTCTGTTAATATTATTCATAACCATTTTTTCAACTGCTAGTTTGGTAAGTTGTGGTGCGCTCGAATTTGGTGTTACATGTTGTGCAAGTTAATGGATTTCTTGTAAGAGATAATGTATTATGATATTTTAGAGTGTTAAATTCTACCCTCCTTAAATAAATTACATCCTAAAAATTTGAAAAAAAGTGAAATAACAGTTTTAACATGGAAAAACACCTCTCTGGAAAATCCGATTTAGAAATTTAGTTAATAAAATTTAATCTTAATTATAGGGAAGGGGAAATGAAGAAGTCACCACCAAATTATGATATTAGTTAGAAGAATGTTTATGGAAATTAAAGATAAATAATTGGAGGAAAAATGTAAATACATATATGGAGTGATTGAGGTCATCAATCCTAAACAAGTGTCAAATTGAGGTCTTCGAAGCCATCAATCTATTATGATTTAAAATATCATCAGTTTAACAAAACATATGGTATTAGGATAACACATTTTTGGTTTTAATATCCCTTCCCTAAAGTTATAGAATTAATTTATTCATATAATAAGAGGAAAAAATATACAAGACAAGTAGAGTTTCATCCTCCAACTAATTCCATCCACAAAATCATCTTTCACACTAAAAGATAATCGAATTAAAAAATATTATATTTATCCAAATTTTATAGGGTTACAAACATAATGAATTTATAATTCATTTTTCATAACATTTAAAAACTACATCATACATAACTGGACATCATGTTGCCAAGTGGTAGGTGATGTACCCTTGTTGCCCTTCAGTTCTGGGTTCAAATCCTGCGGCCTTGCAAGAGGCGACACATTGTCGCCATTCCTTCATGATATCCTTTTTATAAAAGTCCAAAAATAATCTTAAGAAATTATTTAACCTTAAAAATAGTATCCAATGTGAATACCTTCATCATTTATTATTGTATTACATGGTAACAGCCTGAATTATAATAAATCCTTATTGATTACATTAATTCTACCTTATTCCATAGAGAATACATGATATACACTTTATATTAAAAAATTTAGTAAACTCCAACAATAATAGAATTAAAAAACGTTAATTAGTTCCAAGGTTTTCAGTAATATCCAATTTAATTTATCCAAATCAGTAATCTATTATTCCAAAATCAATACCACAGTATCAGGACCATATTAATGTTTATATTTCATTCAACCATGTATTTTTCAAAATTTCAAAATTTCTATTGAGTAACTTTTATTGGTACCACACAATATCAAATCCTTAATGAAATAGTACTATAGTACAATCCAAAAATTATCTATAATTATTATAACCAGTACATCATTGATACCACACTCAAATGAAATAATTCTTTAATATCAACATATGAACACTAGTTATTACTCTTCATCTGTGGTAATATCATAACATGATTATTATCCAACAACATCATTTATAGTATACTCTGATGATTGGGATATCGATTCACGTACTGTCCCAACTCCTTGCAGATGATGCATTGTACATTTAAATCTTTTTTAATAACCTAGGAATCATGTACTTGGTGTCCTTCTTCTCCACAGTTATAACATACTCTTATTCCCTTCAAGCATACCAAGGTTATTCTTTCCATATTTATCAGATATGGGAAAATCTATCTTTCTCTTATTCCCTTTATCCATATTTCTCTCTACAATCCTTATCTTTTCTGGCTTCCCTTTAAAGCCATATGACTCAAGGATTTATTTACCTATCTTATTAACACATAATACTACTTATTCACATGTTGATAATTTGTGGGAGACTATTTACTTTCTATATGATGGATTTATACGATAAAAATATGATCCTTTTTACTCTTTGGATCATGTGTATTGATGTAGTTGTCATTCCATTTACTGGGTGCCATTTCTATTCAATAGAATACACTAGTTTGCTTTATGAATCTGAATGCATAATTCCAAACATATAAAACACCTAACATAATTTTAAAAGATTATGCATATAATCAATAATAATAATATGTTTTCATTGAGGATTTATTTACTCATAAACCCTTTATAATGGTATGTAATGAAAATGGGAATTATCCAATGAATGTTCCTCAGGAGTGTCATAACCAAGAGTTCCACAAGGCCTATTGTCATGTACTAGGATACCCCATGTCAATCTAGAAACTCCTTGTCAATGTTTTCACTCCTAGGTACATTTGTTCTAGTATAGACCCCATCTCCTTGTATCCATACAGGGATATATTGCTTGGATAAAAAATCTCTACATTACCAAAACTCTATGATGTTCTTCTATACTAATCCTCAAAATCTATCTTGGTGTAATTTTCTCTAATCGGAATTTTTATAAATCTAGTTTCCAATGTTATTTATAAACCTGCTCTAATACCAACAGTACCACCCTGACCCCAATTAACCAGAGTTAGTGCATTATTTTAATACATTGGCATGATTACAATGAATCAAGTCCTAAAGGACTGATCAGTTTATAAGTATTGGATGATAGTTTACATACATGAAATCTAATTTACATTATAAAATGAAAAACAACCAAAACATTGTCTCCATGGAACACATTTATATCACTTAAACTATCTCTATAGGTCAGTCATAATATACTTCTTATCATCCTAGGAAAAATAAAACATAGAAAGGTGTGAGCTAAAATGCTATGTAAGGACAACAATATAGTGGAAACTATCACAAATAAGCATAAACACTTAAGGCAATGTATAAAACTAAAATAAGATTTTCTTAAACATAAAATTCAGAATAATATGGAAAAGATAAATCAAATAGTTCCATTTAAAAATTGGCAAGGACATTCTACTAGTCTAATAATCACATGTAATACCAATAACTAATTTCATAATGATGGAATGCATAATAGAAGACATCCTAACCACATAGTCAAGGCCTCATGCCAAGACTAAAAATAAGGTTTTTTCAAGGACATGTTCAAAGACACCAGTTAGTCTAATGAGACCTACCGATGCATCGAGGAGCTATAGCAGGCTCCACCAGTCACTTACAAAGTCCAATATATTCTATATAGCATCCCGCCTTTTTATAACATAATCTTTCATTTCATTACACAAAACTGAGGATCTTTAAGTTTTAGTGTCTTGGAAACTTGGAACATAATACATGAAAACAACATAAAACATTCCTCTTAAATACTTGAAAGGCTTCTCCTTATGTTCATCCTAGGTTCATTATTGCATCTCATAACCTGGGGACATACATCAAAAGAAAGGGTGAGCAAAAGGCCCAGTAAGGGAAACAAGATGAACATTTTACATGTGAACTTGAGATACTTCAATAAGGATATGAAAAGAACTTTAAGGCATGAGAAAGAAATCATGAGGCATTTCATAATAAAAATAACATTTTTCATAACTTGAAGATGTGGCTGCAACATTTAATATTGACAATCGTTTCATTTCACCAAGGTCCATCCCCAAGGTGTCATTAAAAATTACCAAGGTTATTCACCAAGGCGTCGTTAAAAAAATGGTCATCTCTAGAGATTAAGTCTTTACCCAATGCATTGGAGCGCTATCAGGGCGCACCCTTAAATTTGCCTTTATCATCATGTGAGCCACATTTATCATCATCAAACATTTCATAAAGAACCCATGTAGCACAAAATAAATGGGTTTCATTTCGTAATCATAACGTTTTAAAAACTGCTTTAAAGACATGATCTTTACATCACTTTAAAACCCACAGAAAAGGAAGGTGGGTCTCATGTGTGTAAATCCCAGAATTTAAAATAGACATTTTGGTATATATGTGAATACCCCTTTAGAAGAAAGAGCTTTGATTATTCGCTTAATAATATAAAAGAACTTTAGAAAAAGAGAGAGATATTTGGAGACGGAAATTCTGCAGCATAACGCCTATGTTACGAGGTTTTAGAAGACATTAAAAATAGAGGGAAAATGGGTCAAACATTCATAAATGACCCATAAAACAGTATATGGACAGAATAAGAAGGATACATGATCATGGTAATGAAATTTCAAGGACATACCATTTGAAATTAAAAACATGGAAGGAAGACAAAAATTAGATTGCTCTTATGAAAGTTCGCTAGCCTAACGGTGTTACTTAAACTTCAACAAAAATGATCTGAAAAGATCAAATAGGGTCTCTAATCATGTGAACATAAGAGTTCAGTATGATAGATATAGAGATAATTCCCCAACATAATTAAAAAGGAACTTGAAAGACTTGACATGAAAGTAGAACTTTGAAAAGAATGAGAAGGGTGAAAGAATCCCCTAAAAAATTCGGCAGCCTAATGGCGCCACTTAAAACATCAAAATACTGAATTGAAGAGATCAAATGGGGTCTCTCATCATATGAACATAAGAGTCCAGTATGATAGATATAGAGATCATATCCCAGCATAAGAAAATGTAACTTGAAATAATTGACATGAAAGTAGAACTTCAAAATGAGAAGGGTGAAGAACCACTTAAAAATTTGGCAGCCTAACGGCGCCACTTAAAACATCAAAATACTGAATTGAATAGATCAAATGGGGTCTCTCATCATATGAACATAAGATTACAGTATGATAGATATATATATCATACCCCAACATAACAAAAAGGAACTTGAAATAATTGACATGAAAGTAGAACTTCAAAAAGAGAAGGGTGAAGAACCACTTAAAAATTCGGCAGCCTAACGGCGCCACTTTAAACTTCAAAACACTGATTTGAAGAGATCAAATGGGGTCTCTCATCATATGAACATAAGACTCCAGTATGATAGATATAGAGATCATACCCCAAAAAAACTAATAGGAACTTGAAAGAATTGACATGAAAGTAGAACTTCAAAACGAGAAGGGTGAAGAACCACTTAAAAATTCGGCAGCCTAACGGCGCCACTTAAAACATCAAAATACCGAATTGAAGAGATAAAATGGAGTCTCTCATAATATGATCATAAAAGATCAGTATGATAAATTTAGAGATCATACCCCAACATAGCAAAAATTAAATTGAAATACTTTACATGAAAATAGGTCTTGAAAAATGAGAAGGGAGAAAGAATCTGTTACAAAAAGTTCGGCAGCCTAACGGCGCCAATTAAAACTTCATAAAACGAAATAATGAGAGTAAGAGGGGATCTCTCATTATATTAACATGAAAATGGAAGTAATAGGAGTATATAATAACATCCTCCAACATAGGAACATGGATCATAAAAGGAATGACATAAAAGAGATTACTTGAAATGAAAGAGAGAGGTCAGATCCCTTACCTTAAAACGTAACTCTTAAAACTCAAAGGTTTGGACCTTGAGGGCATGGGGGCACCTTGGGAGGACTCCTTGGGAGGTAATGAGACCAGAAATTCGTTGGGGAAGAGTGGGGAGTTGAATGGATGAGAGGAGGGCTTGGTATTTATAGGGAAAGTGAGGGGACAAGGCATTAATGGCCAAAGGACACCTCACATGTGCTTTTCACAAACCCATGTGCTCTCCCTTGGCATTTATCATGGAGTTAGGCCACATGGGGCCCCCAAAACAATAATTCATCACCATTGGCCGGCCCAAACTTAAAATAACTCATGACATCATCATGACACAGCTATGATGTCATTAAACATACCGAAACCCTAAAACTGCATTTTTACTATTCACTGAAAATTCAACTTTCTCAGCAAGATCCCAAAATTTCACCATAATCAAATATCAATGCTCTGATTACAAATATGAACTCCATTTTATAAAAATAATTTCTAAATATTTTTAATTTTATTTTTAAATAAAACACTATTCACTGAAAATTCGTTTTTTCATAAAAAACCCCAAAAATTACCATAGCATAATATCGGTGCTCTGAGTTCAAAAATGAAATCTGTTTTATAAAAATAGTTTCCTAAATATTTTTAATTAAATTTTTAATTAAAAAACACTATTCACCCGAAAAAAACTAATACTTTAATAATAATTTATGAAACCATTATTTAACCATTTTATTGAATCACATTACTTAATCAAGGTGCCTAGATTATTTTAAAACTTTATTTATGTTAGATTACTAATCCATTTGGTCATATTACTAATCCTAATCATAAAATCACTATTCATAATTTACTATTAATCAAAAATCAAGTTGATCGTATTAGACTCCAAATTTTGTACTGAACATAATTGTAGAAGACCATTTTTTGAAAATCATTACACATTTTTAATTATTTAAGGTTTACATAAACATTTTTAAAATATCCTTTTTCTAAAATTCATCAAAAATATGCATACTATATTTATCCGGTCATTTGAAAATTCATAAACTTCATCATAAGAAGAAATCCCAATTTTTATTTAAAACAAAGTATTACACAAGGCAGTTACGGTCTCCTTACATAGCCCCTTATCACACCAGCATAGGACCTAAGTGAATGTGTGCTAAGGTGAGAGAGTCCAAGGGAGGCTCGGCCAACATTTCCCGAGTAATAATTTCTATCAGTTTGAACTTCTTGCGATGGCGATTCCGTTCTAGCTTCACATGATGAAGGTCGGCTTGGGTTTGGTCCAGAGCAAAGCCCAATTGTGCTACCTCCTTCCCAAGTTCTGTTAGATGGGATTCGATCGGTCCAAGACTACTAGGTGAGGACATCGAATCTTCTTTCTATAATAATTAACCAAGATTACTTGTATTTAGAGACAATAATCAAAACATTTTGTTCACAGTGGTCATATTGACTGATGGTCATATAACAGTCAAAACCCAATGGTCTCATTTTTATTATAATCATGTTTATCAAATAAAACATTTTTGTTGAGTATAAAAATAAAATAAAATAACACATGAAATTAGGAAACAAGATTTATTCAAAATTTCGGGCCGTTACAATCTTCCCCCCTTAAGAAATTGCGTCCTCGCAATTTTAAAAAAATTGGGTTTTGAAATTCCATTGAAAGTCCCACATCGGAAAAAGAGTCTGTGACACCATTACTTTAAAAGAAAGAAAAGGAAGTACAAAGGCCACCCGAGTTAACCCACACTAGGGTTCCATGTAGGAAAACATGGACATGGAGGAGAAAACAAGGGGTCAAGTTCTGAGGGAGAGTGATAGATAACATGATTAGGAGAAAGTTAACCATGAGAAAATCCGAAACATATGATGTGTTTATATGGTCTTTGATTACCTAGTAGGAAATGTAAACCAACAACATTTTTGTTTTACATTCCATTTCATAATTTTGAGGAATTCATTTACAACATAGAACAAAAACATAAGGAAATATACTTATCTTCATATAGAGTTTCATCCTTTAATAAGTTTCTACCCAAAACTAATCTTTTCTCTAAACTATGAGCATTCAAAACTACTTGGTCTCATCAATACACAAGAATCATCTTCTAGAGAATCACATAATCCACAAAAGATTAACTATCTATTTCTTTTATCTTTAAACATTATCCCAAAAACCGAAAGGGTGAGGTAAAACAACTCATCAAAAAGAAAGAATCCCATAGGAATGGAAACTACTTTTAAATCTTCAAAGTTCCATGGTACTACCCAAAGTTCATCATAGTCCATTCTATAAGTAACGGTCCTTAAAATTCATCAAAATAAACTAAACTAAGATTGAAACCCACATACAAGAAGGATTTGATAACATAGTCTTCCAAAATAAACTTCATTGTTCATCTCCAAACAACATCAACCACTCCTAACATCTTATAAAAAAAGTAACTAACTTAAACATATTTACCCCATGATAGGTTAATAATTTCCATATGTAACCTAAATAACAATAATTCCACCTTAAATTCATCAATTCTTAAAAATATAAGTCAACCCTACTCTTCAAAGAAAATACCGTAGTAGTCTATTTACCTCGATCATATAGGGTCCCAAAATAGTGAACATCTTCCAAAATAAAAATAATATTTTAATCCCCTAATCATCTCTGTCATATTAATACGGAAATCGTAGCATTTCCTATCACATTGTTTGTTGAGACATGTTCTTCCATTTCCTGCCATTAACTAAGAAAAGAACTATAATTAGGGGCTTAAATACTTATCCAATAATCATGAAAAGAAACTTAAAGCATATAAGGATAACTTTTAGTTGAAAATTATACCCTAACATGTGATCCCCTAGGTTCCCATCTAGGTTATCCATGATCATATATTCTTATGTGAATCTTTATTTTATTTTATCTTTGTTCCTTTAATAATGGTTCATACTATGCTTATGAATTTACCAAAGCATATCCCCCGGGAGTGTAGTAACCAAGAGTGCAGCAAGGCCTGTTGTCATGTACCAGTTCCCGTTCGAGTCTAGCTCAAAGCTGTGTTTTCGGGTTTTACCCCTATGTACATTTGTGCCAGAGCCACCTCTACCTGCTCGTATCCAGACAGGGATGTATTTGCATGGCAACCCCTTACTCAATACTCACCAAAATACCAGGAAGATTTCCAATATTTTAACTTTTCTATAGGCTTCTTCCTAATGTTTTCATATCCTAATTTCCAGAAATAAATAAACCATCCTTTGAAACCAACTATAGCATCCCACCTTTTTATAACATAAAATTTCATTTCATTACACAAAACTGAGGATCTTTAAGGTTTAGTGTCTTGGAAACTAAAAAACATAATACATGAAAACAACATAAAACATTCCTCTTAAACACTTGAAAGGCTTCTCCTTATGTTCATCTTAGGTTCATTACTGCATCTCACAACCTGGGGACATACATCAAAAGAAAGGGTGAGCAAAAGGCCCAGTAAGGGAAACAAGATGAACATTTTACAAGTGAACTTGAGATACTTCAATAAGGACATGAAAAGAACTTTTAGGCATGAGAAACAAATCATGAGGCATTTTGTAATAAAAATAACATTTTTCATAACTTTAAGATGTGGATGCAACATTGAATATTGACAATCGTTTCATTTCACCAAGGTCCATCCCAAAGGTGTCATTACAAATTACCAAGGTTATTCACCAAGGCGTCGTTAAAAAAATGGTCATCTCTAGAGATTAAGTCTTTACCCAATGCATTGGAGCGCTATCAGGGCGCACCCTTAAATTTGCCATTATCATCATGTGAGCCACATATATCATCATCAAACATTTCATAAAGAACCCATGTAGCACAAAATAAATGGGTTTCATTTCGTAATCATAACGTTTTAAAAACTGCTTTAAAGACATGATCTTTACATCAAATTAAAACCCACAGAAAAGGAAGGTGGGTCTCATGTATGTAAATCCCAGAATTTAAAATAGTCAATTTGGTATATATGTGAATACACCTTTATAAGAAAGAGCTTTGAGTATTCACTTAATAATATAAAATAACTTTAGAAAAAGATAGAGATATTTTGAGACGGAAATTCTGCAGCATAACGTCTATGTTACGAGGTTTTAGAAGACATTAAAAAGAGAGGGAAAATGGGTCAAACATTAATAAATGACCCATAAAACAGTAGATGGACAGAATAAGAAGGATACATGATCATGGTAATGAAATTTCAAGGACATACCATTTGAAATGAAAAACATGGAAGGAAGACAAAAATTAGATTTCTCTTATGAAAGTTCGGCAGCCTAACGGCGTTACTTAAACTTCAACAAAAATGATTTGAAAAGATCAAATAGGGTCTCTAATCATGTGAAAATAAGAGTTAAGTATGATATATATAGAGATAATGCCCCAACATAATTAAAAAGGAACTTGAAAGACTTGACATGAAAGTAGAACTTTGAAAAGAATGAGAAGGGTGAAAGAATCCCCTAAAAAATTCGGCAGCCTAATGGCGCCACTTAAAACATCAAAATACTGAATTGAAGAGATCAAATGGGGTCTCTCATCATATGAACATAAGAGTCCAGTATGATAGATATAGAGATCATATCCCAACATAAAAAAATGTAACTTGAAATAATTTACATGAAAGTAGAACTTCAAAACGAGAAGGGTGAAGAACCACTTAAAAATTCAGCAGCCTAACAGCGCCACTTAAAACATCAAAATACCGAATTGAATAGATCAAATGGGGTATCTCATCATATGAACATAAGAGTAAAGTATGATAGATATAGAGATCATACCCCAACATAACAAAAATGAACTTGAAATAATTGACATAAAAGTAGAACTTCAAAACGAGAAGGGTGAAGAACCACTTAAAAATTCGGCAGCCTAACGGCGCCACTTTAAACTTCAAAATACTGATTTGAAGAGATCAAATGGGGTCTCTCATCAAATGAACATAAGACTCCAGTAGTATAGATATATATATCATCCCCAAAATAACTAAAAGGAACTTGAAAGAATTGACATGAAAGTAGAACTTCAAAACGAGAAGGGTGAAGAACCACTTAAAAATTCGGCAGCCTAACGGCGCCACTTAAAACATCAAAATACCGAATTGAAGAGATAAAATGGGGTCTCTCATCATATGATCATAAAATATCAGTATGATAAATTTAGAGATCATACCCCAACATAACAAAAATGAACTTGAAATACTTTACATGAAAATAGATCTTGAAAAATGAGATGGGAGAAAGAATCCGTTACAAAAATTTCGGTAGCCTAACGGCGCCACTTAAAACTTCATAAAACGAAATAATGAGAGTAAGAGGGGATCTCTCATTATATGAACATGAAAAGGTCAGTAATAGAAGTATAGAATAACATCTTCCAACATAGGAACATGGAGCATAAAAGGAATGACATAAAAGAGATTACTTGAAATGAAAGAGAGAGGTCGGATCCCTTACCTTAAAACGTAACTCTTAAAACTCAAAGGTTTGGACCTTGAGGGCTTGGGGGCACCTTGGGAGGACTCCTTGGGAGGTAATGAGACCATAAAATCGTTGGGGAAGAGTGGGGAGTCGAATGGATGAGAGGAGGGCTTGGTATTTATAGGGAAAGTGAGGGGACAAGGCATTAATGGCCAAAGGACACCTCACATGTGCTTTTCTCAAACCCATGTGCTCTCCCTTGGCATTTATCATGGAGTTAGGCCACATGGGGCCCCCAAAACAATAATTCATCACCCTTGGCAGGAAAACCCTTAAAATAACTCATGAAATCATCATGACATAGCTATGATGTCATTAAACATACCGAAACCCTAAAACTGCATTTTTACTATTCACTGAAAATTCAACTCTCTCAGCAAGATCCCAAAATTTCACCATAATCAAATATCAACACTCTGATTACAAATATGAACTCCATTTTATAAAAATATTTTTCTAAATATTTTTAATTTAATTTTTAAATAAAACACTATTCACTGAAAATTCGTTTTTTCAGAAAAAACCCCAAAAATTACCATAGAATAATATCGGTGCTCTGAGTTCAAAAATGAAATTTGTTTTATAAAAATAGTTTTCTAAATATTTTTAATTAAATTTTTAATTAAAAACACTATTCACCCAAAGAAAACTAATACTTTAATAATAATTTATGAAAGCATTATTTAACCATTTTATTGAATCACATTACTTAATCAAGGTGCCTAGATTATTTTAAAACTTTCTTTATGTTAGATTACTAATCCATTTGGTCATATTACGAATCCTAATCATAAATTCACTATTCATAATTTACTATTCATAAAAAATCAAGTTGATCTTATTAGACTCTAAATTTTGTACTGAACATAATTGTAGAAGACCATTTTTTGAAAATCATTACACATTTTTAATTATTTAAGGTTTACATAAACATTTTTAAAATATCCTTTTTCTAAAATTCATCAAAAATATGCATACTATATTTATCCAGTCATTTGAAAATTCATAAACTTCATCATAAGAAGAAATCCCATTTTTTATTTAAAACAAAGTATTACACAAGGCAGTTACGGTCTCCTTACATAGCCCCTTATCACACCAGCATAGGACCTAAGTGTAAGGTGTTCTAAGGTGAGAGAGTCCGAGGGAGGCTCGGCCAACATTGCCCGAGTAATAATTTCTATCAGTTTGAACTTCTCGCGAAGGCGATTCCGTTCTATCTTCACATGATGAAGTTCGGCTTGGGTTTGGTCCAGAGCAAAGCCCAATGGTGCTACCTCCTTCCCAAGTTCTGTTAGATGGGCTTCGATCGGTCCAAGACTACTAGGTGAGGCCATCGAATCTTCTTTCTATAATAATTAACCAAGATTACTTGTATTTAGAGACAATAATCAAAACATTTTGTTCACAGTGGTCATATTGACCGATGGTCATATAACAGTCAAACCCCAATGGTCTCATTTTAATTATAATC
The DNA here is from genome assembly GCA_963277665.1 of Viscum album. Classification (NCBI taxonomy): domain Eukaryota; kingdom Viridiplantae; phylum Streptophyta; class Magnoliopsida; order Santalales; family Viscaceae; genus Viscum; species Viscum album. Next base: position 6,441,304 of record OY728148.1, on the reverse strand, counting down.
ATGTTTATCAAATAAAACATTTTTGTTGACTATAAAAATAAAATAAAATAACACATGAAATTAGGAAACTAGATTTATTCAAAATTTCGGGCCGTTACATTCTTCATATGAAACATTTGAAACATAACATAAACATTAATATTAAAATTAGTATATGAAATATTAATACATTAACCATACACCAAGAATGGTATAAAAATAACACATCCACTTTCAAACTTATCAAAAAACCATTGATAAAATATGGATTAATTGAATCATAATAAATCAACATCAAACAAGTATAAAATCCATTAAAGGATGTTGACATAGATTAAATCAAAACTATTTGAGAGAAATATCTCATTCTATTTTGAAATCCTTTAAAAGTCATGTATTTTTAATAGAAAACATTTACTTTTGAAATATTTTTTAAAAAATTTATGGGAAGCTTCAAAGGTGTTATAATGGTGGAGAATAGACGCACCGACCATATTAGTAAAAAACTATTCTTACCTTAATTTGTAGAAAAGGTCATTATGTACCTTGTTTGGAAAGTGATGGAAAGATTCATATCAAACCATTTTTAAAAAATAAAAAATGTGTATAAATGAATTAAACCCATAATTTATTAAATAGAAAAAAAAATTGAAATGCATTTTTAAGAAACATATATGTGGATGATAAATAGGTCCCTTTAGATATTAATGTAAAAACAACCTCGAATAAAAAAAAGATTGTGAAATTAACCCTTACCTTGATCATTTCTTTGGTCATGGGTACGTTAACCTCCTATATTATAGTTAAATCATATTTATTAAACTATACAAGAACCACATTAAAAAATATGATATCATACTTGATTTCTAATATTTATTTGTTAATAATATTTTAGTAGTATCATTGTTTTGATTGTTAATTGATTTGTTTTCCTTTATAAGATTTATTACATATGCTATGTTTGTTATGGATATGATGTATTTGATTAATATACCAAATTTTATTATGTTATTATGCATTATTTTTAATAATGTAATGAAAATAATTGTCCATTGGTTACGATGGTTAATGAATCGCATTGCGTTCCTAGAGACGGTAATCTATACATATGGACGAATGCTACTACCATTTCATTTTTTTATTTTAAAATAAAATAAACCCAAATGATACATGGGTATATTATTATTCTACTATATAATAATATTTTATATACGTTATGAATGATCATTAACACCATACATTATATGTTCCATTTTTGGTTTGAATGAGTCATATCACTTTCAGAAAGCGGAAGTGTGCACTACCTTAAATGAAATTATCTTCTATATAAAACATGAATAGGATAAAGGTATGATATACAACATAATTAAAGAATATTATAGACAAAATAAATATCTTATGTATCATTTATAATATCATTTCCATTATAATGGATACCATAAGAGCTGGTAGTATAAGATTGAACAATCATTGTTCCGTGAGGCAAAACTTCACCGTCCAAAGAAACATTATGTTCTATACACATTAGATAGAGTTTTGTGTAAGTTTAGATCAAATTATTCTTATAAAAAACTATTGTATTAAGGATATTATTATTATTATAAAATTATGTAATAAATAGAGTTTATGTGGTTGTAAAAGTAAAATAAAATAAAATTACATAATAGGTGATGTTACCTTTAAATTGAGTAACTCTCTTTGGTTTGAACCAAAATGCTTCATTGAAGTTCCTTCTACCCATGGTAAGGTTTCTAAGTGGAATATAGAAACTTAGGGAGCTTAATTGGGATGATTCTGGTTCAGCCAAGGGTTGTGAAAGGTGTGATAAATTGGATAGAGATGAGGTCTTTTTAAATGGGGGTGGGGCTCTTTAAAAATGATTGAAAATACTATTTTATTATATGATTATTTTTGGTTTCTAAAGTTCTAAAACACATTAACGTAGTATATAATATGACTCATGCTCGAAATAAAATCATCCAATAATAATTTAAAAGGTTTTCGACATTATTATAATTTTTATAATCTCATTTATTTAATTGATTCATTAATGAGTTAAACACAAAATCATTATTGTTTCATAAATAGTTTCTTTTATCTGATGTCAAAAACGTATAAAAAAATACCATGATGTATTAAATATCTTTAGAAATAAATTTAATATTTATAGTCAAAAAGATAAATTATAAAACATCTTGTAAAAATTGTTTTATTAAAATATATATATTTATCTCCTTTTTGTCTTTACTTTAAAATAATTAATATAAAGTATCATTATCACTCTCATGTGTGTCTATGTGGTCCAAAAATCAACCCAAAGATTTCCATGTTCTAAACTATATCAAAAAATAGGAATATAGCACGTGTTAGGCTAATTTAATATTATTATAATAATATTTTTTACCCATATATACCAGATTCATCCTTTAGCCATGGTAAATAAAATATTTAGTAATTTAAATATTCATAATTTCTGAAAATAAAAGTTACCTATTTACACAATACATACCTCTTGATCCCAAATATTGAATCCATTTTTAAAAATTCATTACATGGAAGTGTCGTAAATTAACTTTTAATTAATTCCCATTGTCAAAACAATAAACGTGTTTTTAAGAAATAATAACTATCAAAAAATTTACACAGGTTTTTGTCCAGTTTTCAATGTGAAATTACATCCAATAATATAAATTATATTATATTATAAAATTATAATCTAATTATACTTTGAAACTCCTCAAATTTATAATTTTAACTTTCGATTTATAAAATTTTTTCAATTAAAATTTCATATTTTAGATAATTCATCAAATTATATCAGAAATGTACCAATAATTTATCCCATCAAAATTGTTATGTCCTCAATCTAAATAATAATTTAATTTCATTATATTGAATTAATAAAAGTTTCAAATATTTATTTGAAAAAAGTTTCTCCATTAAAAGGTGGTAAAATTGCATTTCATGATAAATAATCCTTTTATCTTATAAAATTAATGTTTTCTTATATTAGAACTATGAAACTAATAATATGGATTAAAAAATTATATGTTTTATATAAAATTCAAAATTCAGTGAATACAATTAATAACAACTTTTTGAATAGGTATTATGGTATGTTGTGGTGCGCTCAAATTTGTTGTTTCCTGTAGCATAAGATATTGAATTTCATTGAAGAGATAATGTATTTTAAAATCTTGTGGTGTTATAATAGAAATACTTAATATGAATTTTATGAGTATGTGTAGTCTACATGAATAAGTTTTTACTCTATTTAGAATGTTGAATAGAATTTAATTTTTCATGGACATAATGAATTAGAGATTACACTCATATTCTTACACTTTAATCATTGATTTGGTTAATGATATACTTATTTATTCACCATCCAAATACCATCATGATATTGGTATCAATATATTTCTTAGTATTCATTAAGAAATAAACATTATAACAAGCTATAAAAGTTTCACTTTTAAATTCTAGAGGTTTAATACATGGATCATGTAGTTTAATAGAATAGAATATCTATTGAAATAGATAAAATATAATAAGTTATATCGTAGAAAAATTCCATTATTGGGTTTTATATCATGGTATTTATAGTTTAGGGGTTTCATGAATGAAATTTCATCCTGGTATTCACCTAATTATTGGAACCCATGACTCACTGATGATGAAATGGGTGAGGATTCATTTGCTATACTATTGCCAGGATTCTTTTCCTGAGCTAAATAATAAGTTCTGTTTAGATTTTGTATTGATCCTTTGTGACCATTAGATAAAAAATTCATTATATTTTTTTCATCATGAGTTGGATTGTAATATGTATTGTTATAGAGGGGTTATGTAATATTTTATGGGTTATGTTATCTATAACCCCCTATGAAATGCTACACTACCGATAAAATCTGGTTGAAAGTAATGTTTCACAAATGGAATTGTTGGAGACATTATATATTTTGTGAAAGGGTTATTGTGCACATTTTCCATAAGATCATGTGGTACATAATCTTAAATATTTATCAAAATATGAGTTATGGGTGTAGGGAATAATTAGTGTAGTTTTTATAAATTGTGATGTATTGTAAACAATAAAAAGATAAAAATAATTCATATTATATTCAAAAAAATTCCATGTTATCTTATGATAATTGGGAACATCCTTTTAAAGAATAGTAGAGAATAATGTGTTTTTCTTTATTAGAGAATGCATTCTTATAGAGATTAGGGATCAATGACATTTCCATGTTAGTGGTTTCATGTCATTTTTTATGATGGATGATATCTGGTTTAGTGATTATTCACTAGTATAGTATAATAAAATAAAAACATTAAGGGGGTGAGGGAATGACATTATATTTTTTGGATGACGTTTATATAATCCCAGTACATGTGAGATATTTATTTAGAACATTCATCTAAAAATAGTCAGAAGATAGTTTTTTACCTCTATGATGGACATGAGTCCTAGAGAAAAATGATTTTCCATTTTACTATGTCGTGGTTCATATTAGTATGCATAAAGAAGATTTTTTTTGATTTGTTTTTTGATCACATTTCATCCAGAAGATAATGGATGAGAAATAAATTACATGTGGTGTTCTCTAACCACATCTTATTCAGATTTATATTTGGGAGGTTATCATGATTTAATTTTTGAAGGAGTTTCATAAGAACCCAATAATCAGTGAAATTTTTAGGTTATTATTGATTAGTGTAAAAATTCTTCTTTCCTCTTATCTATCCACGATATTCAACCTATATATGATATGTGAATGTTTTATTTCTATGAATGTATAAATGGTAATGGATTTACTATAAAAATTATTTATGGAAGGGAATTATGTTTTAAGAAGATATTTAGTTATGGTTTTTAGAGGGCCTTAGAATATCAACATAGGCCAAGAATAGTACACCATCCCAATATAGATTGACAATTCGGGAAAGGCTTATTCGTATATTGGAGGATATACACCATTACAAAAATTTTGATTTTATAGGAACATGGGAGGATCACCTAAAAAGGTTTTGGTTCTCATACAATAATATCTACCATTAATCAATTTAGTTGTAACTTTAGGATTATTTTTATGGTTGTTCATTTCATTCCCCTCATTATTATTACAAGTATAGTTAGATATTAGATATGGGAAATATTATAGAAAAGTATTCCTGTAAGAGATGAAAGTTGGTTCACAAGAGTTTGATCACAAATAAACATAGGTAGAACACATATTATAAGTATATAAGGATACCATTCGTGACCCATGAGAATAAGAGAAAAAATATTATTGAGTAAAAAATTATGAATCCTTTGAGATCAATGGGTTAAATGGTAGAATAGTAAACCATATGGATATTTTTAATTATACTAATGTATGAAAAATGTGTTTCATTAGTATCACCACAAGAGGTGTATGATGGATCCTATACATTTTATCAACTATGATGATGATTATCTGGATCCTACCACCTTGTATGTGGAACACCTTTTTAATGTAATAGATATGATTGATAATGTCTATTGATTGAATATGATATAATATTTTTGATCATGTAGTGTCATAGATGAATCATGGATCACATGTGAGGGTGCAAGTATGTAGTTCATGTGCAATGCACTATTTTTTTTAATTAAACTAAAAATACATCTTAGTTAGGATAAATAATTTGGGTATATAATTATATAAATATCTATTTTTAAATTATATTAAACCCACATTGGTTTTATTTTTAAATTATATTTTCGAAAAAAATAATAATAATCAATTAAATTTTATTCCTTACACAAGGAATAGGTATTATGATAAAGTAATTATCTTGTGCCTATACAAAGGGTGGTTTTTAGGTGTTACATAATGTAAAAAACATTTAAGGGTTACGAAATAGTAAACAACCTCTACAAAATATTGTGGATATTTTCTAGTTTTTTTCATAATGTAGACATACAAAAAAAATTAATTCAGGGAACCTAGATGTTTTATAAGGGTAATTTGAGAAATACTCTATTTTCTTCATGGAAAGTCTCTTTTTATGAGTGTTTTATGGGTGGATCACTATTTCTATATACATAATAAATTTAATCCTATTATCTCTGGGTTGTATAATAGAAACCCTTACATTTGAAAGGATGTGTTATGATAGGATTGTGTTATATAAAGTAATAACCTTATTTAGAAAATATATGTAATTATATCCCAATACCCCCACCTAACAGCCTAGAGCTTCATAAGGGTAAATCCATGTTGTCCTTATACAGTGCGCTTTTTGGTAAAAAAATGTTATTTTTATCTACTTTTTTCATTTATCCTTATCAGTCTGGATTATATAACAAGGTTTCATGATTTTGTATCCTAAAATAATGGGACTTGAATTAATTTGTATCATTTATATTTTTAAATATATATTGGGAATGTTTTATATTTCCATATTCAAGATTCGATTAAAAGGTAAATTGATGGATAATTAAATTTGATGTTTATCAACACTATAAACTTGAATGGAGAATGCATTCATTTAAAATTCATAGACCATATGTTACCTTCAATTTATATTTAAACATGACTCTAAGTATCCCATAATTCCTAAATCCACGAGTTTTAAAGTATTCCTCAATTAAGCATATTCTTATTATAGTTTCTATTAATGGAAAAACTCACACACCCTCTCTCCAAAATATTATACTTCCATTGATTTCATAAGATAATTTAAAATAATCATTTTCTATGTATGATTTTAAAATTTATTAATTTAGATTAATATATAATGATATTAATGAATTCATTAATGAATGTATCGTAAAAATATCAAAGAATAATAATAATGAATTACCACATCGTAATATTTTATTAATCGAGTGATATAAAATATTATCATATGTGGTGTTATAATTAATATTAATTGAATAAATGGATAACTCATTCTATTGAATAAATCAATCATTAGGATTCAATACAAATGATTGAAATTATAATAAAATATTATTTTTCATATTATATTTGAAGTAATTTAATTGGAATTATTTCTTGGAAACTGTGGTGAGATTTTTGAGATTAAAAATACATAGAATCGACTCTAGTGATGAATATTTAGGAAAAAATACACTAAATATATATCATCATGAGTTATGAATATACAAACTATATAGTGTTCTGTATTTGATATAGTCAACATTTTTTGTTCTCAATTGACTAATTTAATGTGTGTTTTAATAATAGTGAATGTTCATGTTTTACTGTTTTAGATAGATGGAATGATAGAGGGATACCATTATGAAATGATAATATATATAGACCAATTATAATTTGATAGTATGGGACAAATCATAGACATGTCAACTGATGTGGGTGTAGACCATGTATATAAATTGAGAATCTATAAAATAATAGAAAAAAGGGAGACCTCCATATAGGGGTGATGTGTTATCCAATTACATCAACACTATCATGTATTATATACAATAATCTAAGTATTAAAACCACCATTATGTTGGGGTATACAGTGTTTTGGAAAATAAAAAAATCTAGTAGAGACCTGTGACAATTATTTAATGATATATCATAGACGTATTAGTGTAGGGTCTCAACAAACACATGGTCTTGTGGTGAATATCATTACATGTAGTTAAATACATTGAAAACATTACCAGAAACATGAAAAATCATCTTTGGTTATGTATTATGTCAACATGGTTATACCATGATTAATAATTGAATGATTGGTTATACGTTTATCTGAGAATCTATTATACATAAATTGATACAACATTATGTATATAAGATCACATATATTAAGATGGAATTAATTGTTTCCTAGTGGGTTTATTACTCACCTATTCCACATGTTTTGCAATGACCATAAATATTTCATGACTGGATATCTAGTAAAGATAAGGGTCCCATATAATGGTGATTTGAGGAGATATAGTCATGGATTTATAGGCGATGAATGGATATATATTAAACTATCTATAGGACACAAGATAAATACTAAACCATTTTTTATACGATTCTTAGTTTTTACAAAGCATTATTATATTTTATTATTTGTGATTGAAATTATTGATAGTATGGATAAAATCATCCCATAGATGATACCCATGACCTTGTAATTATATGGTGACTACATGTGTACATGGAAGTGAACATGATGTCCGGTTGATCCCTAGATAGAACTCAGTGGTTCTAGTAATGGAATAAAATATTTCTCAATTATTAACAATAGTCATATATATATTAATTTAAGTTTGAATATATTGCATATATTCAAATTCATCTTCTCAATTATTGTTCATCCAAAAATATAAATTTACCACTATCTTATATATTTAAATATATTAATTTCATTTTTTGTTCATATTTCACAATTATGTTGTTTATATATATAACATGGTCGGTTTTTAATAAGTTTTAATCTTGTTTTATTGGTAATATACCCTATTTCAAAACATAATCTCTTTTTGTATGATTTAAAATATTTGAGACACCTTTTAATTTTAATATGTGATATCAAAAAACTATTAGCATTAGTCACTATTTGTTTGAAATTTTTTATAAGACAATATCTATGCATGAATTCATTCCGTTATTATTTTAAAATTATTCAATTTTATCTTATTTTTTTATACCCTTACAATGAATATAATATTAATATTTTAATATATATGTTAATAATTAGAATTAATGTTTTTAGATGGGTTATTATTATGAAACTACAAATATTATTTGTTTTTTAAGTTTATTTTGTTTAAATTCTCCCAAAAAAGTTTTTTAGAAATTTATTTAGATGTTTAGACTGAATTAAATGAGGTTCCTTAGAGATTTATGTTTCCCTCATAATAATAATAATATGATAATGGGTAATGTAATGTTTCCAACTCTGAGTGATATTTTTGTTCCAAATATTTACTAATGAAGTTGGTATATTCTCAAGCCAATTGGATCTTCTATTTTTTTGATTTGTCATTTATTTTATTATAGAAATAGAATGACCTATATAATGGTCCGGTTTATTTTAATGTTTCTATAACCTAATAACTTATAGAGTGTGGTTTATTAGTTTCGTATAATAATATTATATTTACTTTATCGCCGAAACATTCCATATTTTTATTATTTAATTAGATATTCTTTTATATTAATTTTTCCAAACATGTTAATTTTCTATGTTGGGAATTTTCACTGAAATAATTGAAATATTTTTTATTTAATGTTTTGGATCTCATTTAAATTATTATGTAAACAAAACATCTAATTAAAATAATGTGATATCAAAATGAATTATCATGAAACCATTAAATATAATATCAAATGAATCAAATTTTATCTCATACATAGGAATTAACCATTGATAACACATGATTGCATCATACGTATTTTATACTCTCATCCAATGTGTTTAATATTTATATACTCATAATGTTAGTTTTTCAGTTTTTGTAAAAAATATAAGAATATTTGTTGATATATTATATGGAATGGATACTTATAATGTATCCTAATAGGGGTTCATTTTTCAAGTCAATTATTTCAATATTATATTTTATTTTTTATAATCTTTTTAATTCAATAAATACATAAGGTGTGATAAACCATCTCATTTAATATACTTTCAATGAAAATTTATGTTTCGTATAATCTGATTATTTTTAGTACATATAATATGGATCATGAATAATAATTTGGATGTCTATTTTTTATTATTTAATTTCATATTTTTGGTTTTTGTCATGAAAAAAAATTAAAAAAATTCAATTATAATTATATTTGGAGGTTCAAAACTCTCTAAAAATTAATGAATCTTAGATTATTGAATTGGATTTTAAAAATTTTTAATATAATAATCAATTATTTTATATTTTTAGTGATTGAGAAAAAAACAAGGTATTATGTGAAAGCCAAAACATAATTTTTAATTTAATATATTTAGACTACATTTCAAAATTTATTAATCATGATAAATTTATGGGGATTTTTAATGATCAACATGTTACTATGGGTTTATTATTTCATTAAAAGAAACTTTTGGAATTATATTCCTTTTTCTATTTTGGTTATAAATGATGTAGGGCTAGTGTAAGGTAATTTAGAAAATCGAAAATAGTTTTAAAATAATATTAACTCATATGTTGATAAATATCTATTACATAGTGCATATGTATTTTTAAAATAAAAAATTAATAGATCCTTTTAATAAATACTAATATTTTGTCTAAATTATTTAACTTTTACAATGAAAAGGGATTTTTAGAATAATAAATAATACAAGATAATGGTAAATGATTGCTGAAATATAATGTTGTGTTTAAATATAAGGTGTAACATTGTATTATTAATATGTTTTTATTTTGGGTTGCGTTTTATAAAATGATTAATCAAACCATGTAAAATATTACTTCATATGTTGGATTTATATATATGAAAAATATGGTTTCAAATCATATTTATAAATCAATGGTATTTTTCATGTGTATTGAAATTATAAAATTTTATTATTAGGGTAATTGATATTTATATCATTTCCCACATAATTATAATTGTATAAAATTATTGTTTGGAATATTTTAACAAATAATGATCCTAAAGAGGTAAATTTTTCATGTTCATCTCAATGATGATAATTCAATAACTTTTCATTATTGAAATGTATATCCCAAATTTATCCCATTAAAATACTATAAATATATAATAAAAATTCATGGTGATCATTATTTGTTAGTATATTCTAAATTATCATTTCTAAAATGTTAATTTTATGAGTAATGATATAAATATCAAGGATCCTCATGATATAAATTTATAATTTCAATAAACATGACAAATTCCATTAAGTTATTATGATGATTTGAAATCAAATATAGTGTGTAAACTATTGAAATAAACTATAAAATCATCCTACAAACAAATAAACAAGAAAATATATATATATCCCTAATGTAAATTATTAAATATCTAAATTATAGTGGTAAATTCACAAACATGTAGAATAAAATTTAACAAAAATTTTGAATTATATACATTCTTTCCATATATTTATGCTAAATGTCTATAGTAATACCATCATTAGTATAAATAGAAAATAAATATTTGATAATTTATTGATCCACAATATAGAGAATTTATTATCATGGAGTATATTATATACTTTGTTGAGAGTATTCATCATCGACACAAATTTTTATTGTATGAAAATATTAATTATAAATGAAATTGATATTAAAATTAATATAATATCAAATATTGATGAGATTTTTAATACCAAACAAATAAAATTTATTAACAATGAATTTATATATGTCATATATATTTTTATATATAAATGTGAAAAATTATTTTTCTATTGTTAGGGGATAATAGTTTTACATTTTTAGATAGAATAAAAACTAAGTTATTTGTATAAATAGAGTTAGATATTTCTTAGTTCCAAAAATTTTTCTATATTAATTTTTTTGTCTATTGGTGGAAAAAATTGTACAAATATGGTGTGATACTTTTGTAGATATATAACATAAACACAAAAAAATATAAATAGTGAAATAAAAATAATATCTATATTAAAAAATTTGAAATTTTACTTTATAAATATCTTTAAGTGTGTTTGGGGGTATCAAAATATAATTAATTTTCATTATTTTAGACATGGATAACAAAACTAAAAGGCCTATGAAAAAAACATAACATATAATAATGATGTTGGTACTACATAGTCTACAAAAATATTATTACCTTCATAAAATTGAATGGAACAAATCCAAAATGGATCTAATTTATTGAATCCAAAATTGGACCATCTATATATATATGTAATGGTATCTATGTAATCTACTATGAAATATATTATTTATTTTTAGACATGACACCGTAACTTAAATATAATAATAAAATATAATGTATTATTGTTCTAATAGTTTTAAAACATATTTTTTTGAATATAAATATATATTTACGTATTCGTGTAGTGAATGATTGAGGTTTCATTTTTACTAAATAATCACTGAAAATATGTAAAGGTATTATGTATTTTTAGTTCAAAATATTTATAATTATTTGTAATCATTGTAAGAGAATGTATTATAATGGTAAATACTATATTTATAATGAAATAAAAAAATTATCCTTTACCAATTTTAATTAGAATAATTATCCTTTCATATAATAATAAGTTGTTTCTGTAAGGAGATTAACGAAATAATTAATATATTTTTTGATTCGTGTACTAATATTTATATGTTCTATCTTTATGTTTAATTTATTTATAGTTTATATTTTTATTTAATATTTATTACAATAATAATTGAATATATTTATAAGGTTCATGGATTTCTATGAGTCTTTTACATTCAATGTTTTGATGATATTGAAAAATTAGAATTTGGCATAGTAGTAATTGGTAGAAGAGGAGTTTATTTATTGTTGTACTACTCATTATAGAACCAAACGTTCCATATCGTTTATTTATTATATGATGATTAGTTTATTAATGTAGTTTGGGAATGAGCGTTTCCTTGAGATGTTTTAGAATGATCATTACATCATGCATTAGGATATTGTTAAATATTGAACTCTGTTACACCATATTATATTGTTGAAGGATGTTTTCAATTTGAATTTATAGATAGTTGTAGAGTAAATAATTTTTTAAATATATTCCATAACCTTCTGATATATTATTGGATAATTAATAAATATACTATAGGATGGTTTAGTGAATGGAAAATAGGAATTATTTGTTCTTGATTTTTAGAAGTGTTGACATTAATATATAACAAGACTGGTCACACCATATTATTATGGTTATGTTATAATTATATTTCATTCATAACATGGTTAAATATTGATATTGAAGGTATTTCTCCAGGATTTCTATTTTTATACTTAACTAATAAAAAATAAAATTTGAAATAATGAATTATATTATAATTAATGGTGACACCTTTTCAATAATAAATTTGAGTGTATTATCTTGATTTCCCTCATTTTAATTAGGTTTTTTTGAACTTTTTCTACTCTAGAGTCTGGGTTTTTTTATCATGATTATGATGGTTTCCTATATAGATCATAAAATTGGAATATATTTCTCAAATTATGTGGGATGATTTTATATTCAATTATTCAATTAATTCATGCTTTTCCATAGAAGATTATTTAAGGTATATTTATTTCTTGTTTTATGGTTATATAATTTTTTAGATAGATTTCATTTTAATTTCCTTATTATAGGATCCTTTTTAGTCTGTTTTATATTTAATCATTGTTTATTTACATTTATGATGGAATTGTGTTACTAAATGTTCGTTCAAGGTTGGGAATTTAAATACTATTTTAATGTACAATATCCCTATAATGAAAGAATAAGCATTCTATTGGTTACCTAAGGGGTACTATGAGTAGAGCAATGGTAGACCATGATTTCTATATGCCAAAAAAGAGTAATCCTCTAAACTGCATAAGGGTAGTCTTGGTATGGGTAGCTGATTTCAACCACTACATATACATAATCCAATTCAACCCTATATTTCATTATAATGTCCTGTATGGGTAAAAATATTTTTTTGTAATTGCATATTTTCACCCACCAATTATTTGAAAACATTCAAAGAAACAATATCAATGATTATAAATTTATAAAATTATAGTGTATGATTATTTAACATATATAAGGGATATAAATCATATAATTAATATTTAAAAACTATGTATAAATATTATATTAAAATAAAAAATAAACAATCATTTTTTTTACTATTAACAAATATATAGTAATATGCCTAAAAATATTGGATGAACACTTGATGCCTTTATAGTTGGAGATCCAATAGATTTTATACAGTCTTGAATTATGTATTTTCAATATAGGTGATTCTTATTTCATCTAATAAGATTTTATATTCATGATTTGAGTATAGGAATAACTCTCACCCTCTCTCCCCTATTAATGGATATACTGATTAAAAAAGATAATTTCCATTTCAGATATTTATTCATCTTTCGCATTTTTAGGAGTTGTCATGCTTATCATTCCAAATAATTATATAAATAAATTGAAAATAAATACTATAATGATAATAATCAATATATTAGGGAAATAATAATAACAAATATTTTTAATTATCTAATGTTTCTATATAAAGAAGGTTCATTATCACATGTGGGATTATATTTTTTTTGAAATAATATGTAAAATCAAATTGTCTCTCAAATAAGTAATTACAAAATTATTAAAGAGAGAAAAATTTTTTATCGCATTTATATTTCTTATATAATTTTTGAAATAATGTAATAGAACCATTACTAGGAATCCTAAGCATGTGGATTAAATCAATTGATACATGGTAATTTTGTAGGTAATGACTAGTTGTTGTAACTTAACATTTAAATCAGAAACCTTTAGGTAGTTGTTCACATGTATTTTACATTATAGTAATTAGGGAAATGTATTTGAGTGGGATATGTGGATCTCTAAATGGGTAGATAATTTATTTCATTAATATTAAATGTTCAATAAATAATAATTCGTATTTAATTAATGACTCTTATGCATATATTATTTTATGAAATGTTTTTATATATATTTAAAAATATAGAAGGGCAATGTTTGACCCTTATTCATAAGATTATTTCCATTCATTGATGGTCAATGATTGAACACTATCATGTTACTTATACTACATGGAAACCATGAGTTGTGTTTTTTTTAAATGATATATATATATCATATAAGTGCATGTTTAATGATTAACCACATTTATGGCTTGTATGAAAGTGGATGATAATCAATTCCATTTTTATATATATATACACATTACAGTTATTATATATATATGTTTTAATTTTTTACTCATTGGTTTTACTTCTTAGATTTATATTTCTTTTAGTTTTTGTGAATCAATAACAAAATCTTAAAACATGTTTACAAAATTTTTATGTCCCTAATATCATAGTACGTTTAGTGGAAAAATAATCATAATTATATATAAAAACATTATAATGTATTACAATTAAAAATAATATTATTTTTCATTAATACCAACATAATGAGTTTATATCTGATTCATCATACATACCTTCTATAAGACTGGGTGTAAGATTTTGTTCTTAACTTTTTTAATGAATAAAGTAATCACATAGGATATAATCAAATGCCAATATAATCGGACTAAGTAAGACTATGATAATTTTATTTAAAATTTAATGGAAGTATATAATATTAAAATACGTTTATATTTTGAGTATATAACACATTATTCTTTCATAGAGAAGGCCTTTATCACTGTAATGGTGTCAATAAACACAAAATTTCACATTAAGTCAAAAATTAGCTATCAAGCACATGCTGTATGAGTCCATTAAAACAAACCTATAAATATGATTGTTGGTATAATGCCTCTAAATACAATTTCATTTAACGATTTTTTAAAAGATTAATAGATTCATTTTAATGAAGAATTTATTTTATGAGATCCATAATGAATGATAAATTTTTGTCATATCATTCTTATTGTTTTAAATTCATTATAATGTTATATATATATAAGGACTCTAAATTAATGTTATTTCCAGGGTAAATTTTCATTGGTAAAAAACATACTATCATTGTTATGATCAATAGATTTTGAGGATATGATGATTGTGAATCTGATCCATCAGATTGAGGGCTTTTTGGTCTAGGAATAAAGACGAAAATAATCTTTTCGAGGGTTTTTGGGTATAGGAAAGCAATTCCAATATGATATTATAATTTAGGGAATATAATGATAAAAATATAGAGAAAATATGATCACAAAATCAATTAATTCTATAATCTTATTACAATAAACATAAATTTTTCCTCTGAAAATTATATCCACTATAAGTCTAATATTCACCATGATAATTAAACTAAGTCAGGGTCAGATAAAAATACATAAATATACATTGTGTTTTGATTTCAGTAAATATTTTAAAACACATTTTAAGACTACAATTCACCCCCTCTTGTATTTATATCCATTATTAGATTTATCTTATATTCCTCCATTTGGAGTCAGAGCAGGTTTTACTACTTATAATTTCTCATATTTCTCCTCTTCTATTAGGTTCTTATTTTTGTTAGATTTATTAAAAATATTATTTTTTATAATTATTTCAATTTATCTTATAATAGAAAATGTTTTTTCAAGTATTTTAATTTGGAAGTACATGATTTTTGTTCTATAGGAAATATAAATATAATTTGTCCACTAATATTTAATGGTGTTAATTATGAGAATGGTAGGACTAAGATGATTACTTTTGATATCAATATAAAGGTTCTTAAAATTTTTTATGTTTACTAGAGATTATATGCTTATTTATAAGTAATTTAATTGATATAATTATATATAAAACATAAATATAAATTAAATTATAAAGTAATAAATATACTCTAGTGTTTATGTTAATAAGCATATAGATTCGAATATATTCATGTGAATATTAAAATTGTATTCCAAACAAGCTAGAGGTCACATACTTTAGAACATATAATGATTTTGATAATATAAGGGACACTATTAAGTTACACTATCATGATTTTGATTTCACACCTGTGGAATTAGATGCACTGATGAAAAATTGGTTTTTTTCCATTATAAATTGTTTTAAATCTATTTGAAAAAATAACCTTGATAATAAAATCCATGTTGAATACATTGTTGATAGCATTACCAATTATTGGGAAACAAAGGGATTACATATTTATGAGATATAAAAGATTAATAATGTTTACTTCAATTAACTATTTAAAACTATTATGCAATATTATTGATATTTGAAACTATATGATTAAATATATTAGAAGAAAAATAAAGATGTTAATTTTTATACTGCTATTATTCCAAAAAAATAAAAATCAAATAAATGATGATAAAACATAAAATAAGGATAATTTTATATATAAATCCAATTGTATAACATCGTATCATCTATAGAATGAGGTGGAAATCATAGATAGTATAATAAACAATATTTTTGGGAAATAAATATTATTTGTATAGATGCATGAATTTACATTTGTATAAAAGTGATAGGAAAAATGGTAATGTTTATTTTTATGAATATATTAAATATAGATATATCTATCCTGATTTTATAAAGATAAAAATGAAATATTGTAATTAAATAAATTATTATAAGAAAAAACTTTTAATTTAAATCCAATGAAAACAATTTACAAATGCTTCTGAAACATGATGTGTGTGCAATAGTGATTCTTATAATAATACTTCTTAAAATGAAATTTCTAGGCTATGGAAAATTTTTCTTCTTTATATTGATATAATGTTAGTAAAGTGTAGGATGAAAAGGTTTTAGATAGATATATCCCTAAATAAGCATTCTTTATGTGAAAAGTATTATAATGAAAAAAATTCTTAATCATTGGAGGAAAAATATTCAATAAATGAATAAAATTATTTACCTTTTTATGATGTTGTTTCCACATTTATAAAACATTTGAAAAATTATAATTCTAATATTTAAAAAACATAGTATAAATATAAAGGTAAATTTCATATTTTTCACTAAAAAATAACACTTTTAAAAAAATTATATGTTTCTAAATATCATGATAGAAATAGTTTTGAAACAAAAACTATTTCTCAATATCTATAAATGGATGATTCTGAGATAAATTTTATAACAAATATTTTTTATGAATAATGATTTAAAACTGTTACCCATGAGGATAATTTTTCTTTGTTGGAATAAAATCTGAAATCTCTAGTATATAGAAACATTAATCAATTTTTACAATTATAATAGATTTTTTTAGAAAAAAATTATTATTAGAAAATGTGACCTCAATGTACTATTAGTGGAATGGGTTTCTCTAATAATTTCCTTTAGAAACAATTACTTTTACTAAAAAATTGATCACATTGTAATAAAAGATAAATTTTTTAGCGTTGGAAAAATAATTTTTTTTAAAAAAAAATCGAATCATTTATTTCCATAAACCTTTTTTAAGAATATTCTCAAAAAAATAATTATATAAAAGATTTATAAAGAAGTTTTTCTTCTGATAATACAATACCCAAGAATCTTTTCGTTCCAAAAAAATACTTTTCTTATTTCGGGGAAAAAAATTCCATGATTTGGAATATATCATACATAGGTAGTGGATTTCCCATTCAAATGACAGTAAAAAACTATTACTGAATAATATTATCAATTGGAGAGGTTGAAAATTAATATATCTATATATTTACCAAAGATAAATCATAAGAATAAGTAACATTTTAATTCTTATAAAACTTTTATTTCAAATTTTTTTGTTGTTATTGTATATAAGAAAAAACATAAAAAAGAAAATTATGTTATCAAGGCCACCTTGAGAACATTTTGAATGGAAAATTTCTTATACAATGTTTTATGGATTAATTTATTCATTCATTCCATCAATATTAGAATGGTTACACACACACACACAGAAAAATTAGACCATAAGTTCCAAGATGTTCCTTCCATTTCTGTAATTGAAGATCAAACATTTTTATATCAATGAATATTATGAAACTGTAATCTAATAATATAATCAAATTTCACATTGAAATGAATTATTATAGATTTAATATAACTAATTATTCAACCACCTAAATATTTTCAAACTTTTCAATATAGTAATAATCATATTTGAAATTTTACTTCTATTAGTGATGTTTAATATTTGATCTTATACACTTAGATAACATGGAAATAATTGGACAAGATAAATGTATAAGTATTGGTGGAAAATATTATATTTAACTCTTAGATTTTTATAACACAAGGAAAACATGCTACTATTTTCTATCAATAAAATATGATTATTTTATTTATATTAAAACATTTATCACCAATTATGAAAATAATAAAAACCTCACAATGCAAACTATTCATAGTGATCATGGTGGAGAATTTGTTAATTCTCATTTTGAATATTATTGTAGTATAAATGTTTTTGAAAATAACTATTTATCACCTAGAAACTCCTAATTTAATTTCTTAGTTGAATGTATAAACAGAATTCTCAAAGAAATAAGAGGAACTATACTGATTGAAAACATCATTTTTAAACATTTTGTTTTGTTTGAAGTGGTTAGCAATAAATGTTATAATATAAATCATTTTTTAAATTTTACCTTTAACAAATAAAACTCTATTCGATTTGTGCACATGAATACTTATAAATTGTTCTTCCTTAAAATTTTTTTGATGCCAAGTAATCATCATGAATACTAAATACAACATACATACTTTATCATCCAAATCCAATTATGGTATATTTTTATCTTATTACACTGCTTATTAGGAATATATTAATTTTAATAAACATTAATGTTCTATTGAAGAAATAATCAATGTAAATCATGATTAAATTGGTTCATTTATTTTCAAACAAACATAATCCTATATCATTATATGTAATTTAAACAAAAATTCACCATTGATTAAATGATTTTCTAAAAATGAAATAACCCATGAATATATCTTTGAATTTATTCCCTAAGGATATTTTCTAATATTTAAGAAGAAAATACTTTTCAAAACCACATATTTTTGTTGTTACATATAAATGATCATATTGGAAATATAATTTGTTATGTATAACAACTAGTTTGGACTAAAATACCCCTATTAAATTAAATTGTTCATCTATCATTCTTAACCCCATATAAACCATAAATCCCCATGAGGTTTTTGGTGATAAGGGGCAGATTAAAGGAGTGGAAGGTAAAATGAATGAATTATAAAGCAATCAGTTCTTAAAATTTGTTTAATGACCTATATAAATATCAATAATTATAATAAAATTGGTTTTTAGAAATAATGTGATGAAAATTGAATAATTGTTATAAATAAAGCTAGAAATGTTTGTTAGATATATATCCAAGAAGATTTAAATCATTATGAAGATACTTATGATTATATATGAAGACATTAATCCATCCAAATACTTATTATCTTTAAAAAACTCTTTATTTTGAAATATTAACAATTTAATGTGATATTTTATCCTCTTACTAAAAATGTTCATGGGGGATTTTATGTTAACCACCCACATTATTTTTAAAACACTAAAAAATCTGGAATATGTTTATAAACATAAAAAATCATTATATATATTTAACAAGACCGTTGTGCTAGTATGGTAGGTTATCTTTTTATGTTTCAAAAAAACTTTTGCTAAGGGACCTACGTATCCAAAATAATAATAAGAGATGAAAAAAATTCTAAAAATTTGTTTTTATTAGATTATATTTGTTAAAAATTAGTTTTTTAATATATTCAATTGATAATATTATTAAATATGAGTTTGAAATATTTATGATTGGATAATTATCATATATTATAATATTTAAAATTACAGAAAAAACAGAAATTTTATATCCCAACATAAGTTTAAAAAATAAATTCTTAAAAATTTTCGAAGCAATAATAATAAAAGTATTAGTGATTATATTTGTGTCTCTAATATATTAGATCATGATAATGATGGGTAACAAGTGGATCGTATGATACTTACAGGTATTAAATGATGTTTATTTTACTAAACACTAAGTCAATAAAATTTAATTTTTTAAGAATTAATATGTGAAAGATATCAAGATAAGTCAAAATAAACACATATAATAATATATTAATGTTGTTTCTAATTGTCTAAATTGAACTAGGGATTTAATTCATTTCTATTATTATAGAATTATTTTTAATCTATTGTTAATTTAGATGCTGAATTTGGTGGATGTAGAATATATATAAAAATTATATCTGAAATATTTCATTTCATAGGTTATTATTTAGTTTCATGGTCACATAGGAAAAAACACTTAGTAACCCATCCACTAATTAATTTTTATATTTGGCAGCATGATGTTGTTCTCAAGTACTATTTATGAAACACACACTCACTTATTATAGCCTAATTTTATTAAACTCAAATATGTTGTGATAATAAAATTTGGATTTTTTAATGTAAAAAAATATCATATCCCAAACATGATTAAAACATTGATATAATCCACCATTTCCTTTGATATTACACACTTAAATGTGATATAATATTACAATTTATCATTACATAAGAACAACATGCAGACATTTTTAGTGAATATGACCATTTTGATAGATTTTAATATTTTAAATAGATCATTTTTATGAAACATGTTATTTAGTTATTTATATATACTTCCTATTGTACAATCTCATTACATTAAGGTAATCCTTTTAACAGAGTGACAAATAATTTTTTTCTAAAAGATTTATGTTTTCATATAAATTTTCAGTTTCTTATATTTCTTCACTCTATAAATATTTTTAACGAGTTATTCATTTCAAATATTTTCATAATAATTTTTCAATCATAGTCTTCTATTTGTTTTGTAATTATTTTTTTACAATTTTAATTTACAATTTTAAAAACCTCCCGTAATCTATTATAATTTTCAAAATAATTATAGACCTTTTTTATTTTCAAAAAAGCAATTTTTATTTTCTATTGAAACTATCATAAGTAGATTCTTCACATGAAATATTTTATTTAGTCATTATTTCAAAACTATTATAATCTATTTTTCAAAAACCAAGAAGATCATGTTATTTACACATATGAATCATTCTAATCCAAATGATACTCTTATACTCCTTTAATTATTTTATAATTTATTTATTATTAGATTTTAAATGTTATTGTTGTTATATTTAATTAAGAAACACTATTTTTTTATACAAAAATATTCTATAAAATATTTCCTAATAATATTAATTAAAAGTAAAAAAAATAAAAACTCTGACAGTTCAAAAAATAATCAAATATTTTATCGAATCAACACTGACCTTTAGATCAGTAAAGGTTTTCATCTCAATTGTTGGTTTTATTATGGAAGTTGAACTGTCACCCATGGTGCATATATATAGAAGATCCTAATTTGTCACATATTGGTTCTTCGGTATTTCTTCACCCAACATAATACACCAATAAAATCTATATGTAAAATATGGTTCCTTATTTATGTTCACAAAATCAATTTTTTGTTCAGATGAAGATCAATGTGGATTTTGAAAATTGTTATATATTTAAGGGGAGAATTTTGTAATGACCTTGGTTTTAAAAGAATGAGCCAATTCTGAAGAATATTTTTTATTTTCATTGTTTGAAATAATTTTCTATAGGGAAACTGAATAAGGACTTTGATTTATAGGATCTAATTGTGGTTTGTGATTTCTATGATTCTATTAATATTTTTAAAAAATATGGTAATTATAAAAATTCTTTTTAAATTTATGGAATGTGATAGAACTATTCATATATCTATCATGTGTATTTTATTGGAATACATTCTAACAGAGATATATTTTATCCATCTAAGAATCTTCTAAATAACATCTGTATGTTTGGTGAAAGAAAACATGTGGAATCATTGTTTTTAGAATATGAAAAGGTTATAAATTTTTAACATATATCTCAGGAAAATTGTTTATTTTAATATTTTATGTATGGTTTGCACTTTCTGAAGAATGTAGAAATTTATTTTCTTATGGTATATTATATTTTGGAATTATAATTTTTCATAAATGTGATGAAGATTGGTCTTTTGAAATTCATTCTTCTCATAATCAAATAATATCACAGCCATATTAATAATGTGAAGAATAATAATGTTTCTATACATTTAGAGAAATATGTTTACTAAATTTAAAAAGAATTTCATACTTTCAAATAAAGTATTTCCAATGTGGTAGAAGATTTAGTTCATCAAAAAGTCTACAATGAACATGAAGATATTGGTCTTTGATTCTATGTCAGAGAAGTTTTTTGAGAAATTTTAGAACACAATATTAGATTTGTTTTCTTCAAATAAATTTTATAAGGTAAAAATGAAGAATATAAAGAATGTATATACTTATCTTCCAAAAAAATAGTACGAAATAGAAGAATATTCCAAATGATGTTTTGATATAAATAATGTAAATTAATGTTGACAAAAAACTAGGAAACCAATAAATAAAACATGATCTTATAGAATCAAATAATTCCAGAATAAGTATTGTTGGAAATGTACAATACATTGTAAAAGAAATTAAAAAAATTAAGTGGTAAAACAAATCATAGATCATTGAAAATAATTTGAAAGTAGTTTTGAGATATTTTCAGAAGCTACTTATAAAAACAACCCATAACAATCCTAATAATCCAAAAGAAAGATTAAACTTTAATGATTCCACAATTGTTCATGTCGATGTTATTTATGTTTTTTAATGGAAAATTGAAAGTTAATGTAGAAAAATTCATCTCTATAATTCCACATAAATAATCCATACTATAATTACCTATTATTGGAATCCCAAGAACTACAAGAAAGTTAATGAATGTTCTAAAAATTAACTAAGAGAATACTTTCAAGAAGAAAATATTGATGAAAAAGTGTAAGAATAAAAATAATATAATGAGAAGGTAGAATCTAAATATGAGTCAATAGAAATACAAATAGAATAATATGTTAAAGAAGAAGAATGAAAAAATGTTAAAGTAAGAAGATGAAATATTTCAAAATGATGTCGAGGAAACACAATCACCAATGGATTCATGAGAATCAACCTCATCCTTATTATGTTCATTATATAGATCTAAAAAAATAAAAATATGGATGTACTCAATAAGAAGTATCATCCTCCAAATAATAATGAAAAATAATCATTAAAGGAAAATTATGATGATCCGCTTCCAAAAAAAATATTTGTTGACAATGTCAAATATGATAAAGAAATTGAATTTATTAAATTTTGTTATAATAAAAATGTTGATAAAAATGTTTCAAATGGTTTTGAGAATAATGTTACAATGAAAAAAAAAGTTAAATGGAAATAATGGAATCTGGATAAACCAAAATGAAACATTACCTACATGATCCCTAATTGAATGATTTTGTAAAATAAAGTTGTTTGGAATGTGTTGATTGTATTTTTAATTAAGTTAGGATATTTGAAGAAGAGCTTCCATATATTAATAAAAATTATTCAAGGGGGAATATAATCTAGGGATTTATAAGATATAATTCAGAGTCTATAAAACTCTTACCAAAATTAGTGAATCATATCTAAATATATTTAAAAACATTTTACGAATGTTCTTAGACTCCAAAAAAGTAATTTAATTTGATTATTAAGCTGTAAAAACATATTGGTGACAATATTACTATTCATGATGATCAATTATATTAACTAAAGTATCTCTTTTATTTTTTAGATGAATATTTTAATCCGTAATCAAAGTACTTGACATACCGAATAATATTATTTTGAATAATTCAGGGATCCCACTAATGATCATACTAAGAAATTAAATGTACTGAAATAGAAGATCCCAAATATTGATAATGAGAAGTGAAATATGAGTTCATCTGAGGATTATGTAATTTTATATATATATCATAAAAAATAATTTTTTTAGGATATCAAAATTCTGATGTCCCAAGATTGTTCTTTAAAAGATAATGTTGAGAAACCTGAGAATGATTGGAAATATTTTATAAAGATGATGTATTCTATAAAACTAATGGTGATGTAACAATAAATCATCTGTTTGACACTTTTTTTATAATTTCTATATATATTTTTGAATTTTTTAAAATCAAAAAAATTATCTCTTTATCCAAGTGTATTGTTTTTTAATTTTTTTCTAATTCATATTGGTTTAATATTATTTCATTTTTACCTAGATGATTAAGAAGTTCAATATTTTTTTCTTTACATTTATAACATTTGAATAACATTGGATCCATCTGAATTGATTTTGAAAATTCACAAGGGGGAATTCAGGAATGGGGACAATATTTTATATGAAAGGTCATGATTTTACAAATGGGGATATGGTACGTTAAGTGGGATATAATTTTTTATTAAATTTGTAAATAACTTGTTAAGTGATATATTAATCTCTGGGGAAGCCTATAGTATTCAACATTATACTGAATCATATACAGAATACTTTCAAAATCAAGGGGAGTTATATTTAAAAAAATTACTCTTAATAAGATGTTCAAAAAAGTATAATGGAATATATTTTTTCCATGTAATTTTATATATTTATTTTTTAAGGATTGTGGATTAGAAAAATTGGGAGATTGTTGGGTCTGATGTTTAACTTCTTAGTTTTCTATTTCTTTTTCTGAAGTAATAACCACTTTCTTAAGATCTAATTACAACATTATCATTTCCCTAGTGTTTTAATATGTTTTTATAGAAACAAAAATAATAATTAAAAAACAGAGAAAAAGTTATATTGTATTGTGAATATAAAAATACTAATATTTATTAGGATCATCATAATGAGTATGTGTCTGATCCATCAGACTGATATTCTATTAAAAAAATGTAAGATGATTAAATTATCCTTAACACTAATAAATTCATAACTATTAGAATGAATTTGGTTTTGAAAGAATTTTATTGATTAAAATTATAATAATTTAGTTGACAAATGTAACTAATTCCATCGAACTAAATTTTGTTTCTAGTTGGAATAAATAAGACTTGTTTTTATTTTGTGTAATATCTTTGAAAATATAATGTATTTAATCAACAAAACATTTTACATTCTGTTAAAAATGATTTTTCAAGTGCATGACGTATAAATCCATTGAAAAAATCTTAAAAATATTACCGTTGGGAGGGTATATATAAATACCATGTCATTTGAAGAATTTGTAAAATATTTATAGATTCATTTTCATACGGAATTAATTTTGTAGGATCCCTAAATATATCTAAATCACGAAATGTTTGTTCCTGGGCACTATAGTTTTTAGAGTGATGTTGTTATAGGGAATCCTTCTAAGTGTTTTTTCTTTAAGAACAATTTAATTTGATATCACTGTATGATCATTTTAATGATTTAGGGCATCTAAGTCAATGAATATGTGAATATGATATGTCATATTGATGGATTATATGTATAATAAAAAATACTCTGATCATCATATCGAACAGAATTTGGGCTAGGAAGATAAATAATGTTGCATATTAATACTGAGGGATTTTGTGAATAAATAAAAAATTTAATTTGATCATCATATCAAATTATTTTTATTATTATGGAGAGAAACATATCATTTTAATTATAATAATAGAAATGTATTATGATTTTTATTTAATAAAATTCTCTTTTTGTCATTTCAGTTATAATTTAAATAATTTGATTTATGCCTTTATAACTTTTACATAGGTGTTGAATTTTTTCACTGGTGGTTTGTTTCTATTTTCTTGTTTAAAAAAGTATATTAATATACTTACAATTATAATAAAATTAATTTTTATAACTCTGATTATGATAAAAATAATTCTACTAAAAAATTTTAATCAGATATATTATGAGTTTCATACTCACATTAATAATTTTATTGAATATGATTTCAACAAAAAATGCAAAAAGAGGGTTTGGGTTTGGTTATTTTTAAATCATTTAATATCTGTATTTTTACATCAATTCACCCCATCCTATAATTATACCAATGATAATATTGCTATCATGATTCTATAAAGAATATTAATTCAACCACATGTTATAGAGATCAAATTAATGTGTTTAAAAAAATAATGGAGAACAATTATGTGTAATTTTATGAAAATGTCTGATAATTTTATTTTATTACCTATAATAGAATATTTGTTTCACTGATATGTTACCACTATTTAAATGTAATATTATTGGTATCTTCTATGTTGTGGTTTTATTGGGCATGGTCCTCATGTGATAGGTGTACAACTCAAGGAATGATAGCTCTATATGGTGATAATTTAAAAATAAATCATGTCATATAATTCTTAAACCTAGATTGATGATTTTTCTTTATAAACTTGTTTGTACTAACATGGGGTCATGATTATCATATTATATCGTTTAACACCGTAATATTTTTTATGAAGAAAAATATATTTGATAACATAAATGACATGCAATAATTAACATAGATGATAATTGAAATCATTAATAAATAATAATCTATTTATTTGTAAATAAATTTCACATATTAATATCGTGTGTTACATGAATCAATGATACATTTATGCTCATTATCCTATCCAATATACAAAACCAAACCTAAACGAACAATTATATATATAACTGTTATACCCTAGACATTGTATTGGATATTATGAATAATATTAACTTCCTTATGGAAGAAATATATATATATATATATATATATATATATTCTTTATTAAATTTAAAATATTGAAAAATCTATATTAAATAATAAATCATTTTTAGTAAAATGATTTAATTCTTCAAAAAAATTCATCAAAAATAATTTGTTTTTATCCCATTCCATGGAGAAAATATTATATTTTATTTTCACTACATTTATATATATTATTTAAAAATACTAATATCATTTTTTAAATTATCATATCAAAAATTATTATGGGTAGAATTTTGGTATTTTCAAAAAAATAATAATTTCTTATGAATTGAAAAAACTAATAATTCTTGTAAAAATAGTATTTATTTTAATAAATTTGGGAATTAATAATTACCTATATGTTTTTTATTTTTTTCATATAACCTGAGTATAATTGCTTTTAATTTAATCTAGTTTGTTACATTTAAATCAACATTGTATTGATTTTTATTAAAATTTCATTTTTTTAGTTTATAAATTGGTTTGCCTAAGTGTAGTTCTGAAATTGGTTTATAATATTGTTCTGAAATGTTGGTTTGCCTAATGATTATAATTCATTAACAAAATCTCTAATAAGGAATTTATTAAATAAAAAATATATATATTATATTATTAAAATAATTTAGTAAAATACAATTATTATTATTGATCATAGAGTTTTTATACAAATCATTTTTTCTCTAAAAAACACACTTCTTATAAACATTTTCTTTTGCAGTGTTTGTAATATTATTTTAAATTCTATTCTTCCATTTCTTGGAGTTAAATTTTTCAAAATGGATTTTTTTTCTTTTGGATAATAATAATATATATTATAATAATTTAATATTATCTACAGTCCAAATGAACATTGAATTTATTAAAGATCAATTATCATAGTTAAGGTAAAAATGAGTTTACTCTGGGGTAAAACTATAATAAATATAGTGAAAAAATTATAAAATATATTATTATTATTTTCATAAATTTATTTTGACCTTGTATATCTAATTCTATAAAATATAACAATTCTATACTATATTCACTTGAAAATGACCCATATAATATTTCAATAAATAAAAATTATAGAAATATAATTTTATACTTTAAATATCTCTAATGCTTTGGGATATGGAAAACATATTAGTTTAATTAAACTTATTATAATGAAATATAAATTATTTTTTATTGTAATAGTTTATCTTTTTTTATTTGAGA
The DNA here is from genome assembly GCA_963277665.1 of Viscum album. Taxonomy (NCBI): domain Eukaryota; kingdom Viridiplantae; phylum Streptophyta; class Magnoliopsida; order Santalales; family Viscaceae; genus Viscum; species Viscum album. The sequence goes on along the minus strand of OY728148.1, from coordinate 6,412,950 downwards.
CTAAATAGTTTCTTAACATTCTTTAAAAATTAAAATGTTGTACTTATTTTAATAAAAATAAAAATAATATAAACAATACCTAAATTTATAAAATTGAAGTAAATTGAATGAATTAATTTGATAAATTATTATTCTATATTAATATATAAATATTAACATGTTTTTACATAATATATTCAAATTAACTCATTTTAATCGTATTTTATTAAATTCTGTTGAAATAAATAATATCAAAATTTATATAATGTTATTTTATGGGAAATTATATTTTATTAAATATATAAAATTTATAAACAATATTATATTAAACCATGTAATCTCTAAATGGAAATAAACAAAAACAATCCTCCCTCATGGACCAATATTAATTTTATAATGACTACAATTAAAACTAAATGATAAAAAATATTTTATTAGCGTTAATGTCAATATTTTGTCTTTGTACGCTCATGGGCTTGTGTTAAAATAAATTGTCAATAGTCATAGAATTTTAATGTTTTAAATTTAAATTTATATTTATAATAATTAAATTTATACTACATAATTAAAATCAATTTAATAGTAAAATTAATGATTAAATTACTTAGTTAACAATAATATAAAAGTTACCACAGTAAAACTAATTGGATATAATTGAGTAAACAATATTTTTAAAAGATAAAATGATAATAATATGTCTATTTTTGATGTGTGGTGGTATTTAATTATGAAAAAATACCTACCGAATATTTTAATTATATTTTTTAGTCACGTGATGTAAGGGAGACCAACCAATCCTTATAACTGTTGAGTATTTAAAAGAATGACACTCCTCCACAAATATAAAAGGAACTAAATCCCCTAACTTCTTCACATCACATATTATAATTGGATTGACCAAAACCTACAAAAATAAAATCTAAATTTTCATATCAATAACCTAGAATACATTTTTCATATTAATCCAACATTATAATGTTTCGATTGAAATAAATGTAGGACTACTATAGATCATGTAACAATCAGGTAGGAAGATTTATATTTTATTTCATTCCCCACACCATTCAATAATTTATATAACATAATGATATGATATCCTTGGTAGCATCCATATACTAAGATATGGTTATGTTAAGGTCAAAATTATAAAATTCCCAAAATCATTTCAAATGGGTTATGATACAGTCATCCATGTATATAGAGGACTACTTCCTCCCCTAATGAAGTCCTCATTTTTCCATTACCACCAATCACTATTTGCTATGACAGTGGATATAAATTTTATATATGATATTTATAAAATAATTATACATATTTAGTAATTATTTTATTTATAACCTTTTATGTTTTATTCTTTATGTGATATGATAACATCACTCTTTTGTATAATATAATGTCCCCATGGAAAGTGAGGTGATTATTTTTTTACTAACACATTAAATTGAATCTTTTAAGGGAAAGGATAACATATATATTTTATATTCATGAAATATTTATTATTCTTAAAATAAAATAGATCATTTTATTTACACCTTTTCCCGAACTGAAAATTTTTAAAACATCATTTGTTGTCATCTGGACTACCACCACCTTGAAGCGATGTGATTCCCTTTTCACCACCAAATCACATGAATTATATTTATAATTATATTTAATTAAATAATATATTATTTTTTATATTATTATCATGATATAATGATAAAACATTACTGGCCTTATTACCACAATTATCATTTAAAAATCGAAATTTTATTCAATCGTATGTAAGACCCAACCTCTCTATAGTCATAACATTACATCATTTTTATAGCCATATTTTATTATTTGTTTCAAAATAATTATTTAGGTTTAAATATGATAATTATTTAGCTAATATTATTTTTTTATTTCTAAAAAATTATCATTTGACAATAGTTAACCCAAACATGCCATTTTTGACACACAATCTGAATATGGTCAAAACATATGATATAAAATTACTTAATTAATTATTCATATATAAGATGATCATATGTGATATAAAATTAAAAATATACATTAAAAGTGTTTTAAAAAAAGTATCTAAAAAACATAAGGTTTTTATATAGTAATATAAATATTGATGAAACATTCCACACTCAAGGTAAAGGTTTTCTCGTCTAACTATTATTTGTGTGGGATAAATTTAAAATTTAAAATTTTTAATGGTCTATATCATTCCCATGAATTTTTTTATTATTATAAATAAAAAATATATAATAAAATAACTATTTTAAGAACAATCTTTCATGTTATTATGGTTTCAAATTTACTAGAGTGGTAGATGATTTTCTCTCAATGTTTCTTCTTTATGACGTTTGTTATTTAATACACCTATATTATTTTAAGAGGTGTATATACATCACCATTGAAATGTTATTTCATTAATCTCATTATTTCTATGATATTATATGTTTCATTTAATGATATTATTTAATGGGTATTTTGATTCAAAGTAACTAGTGTGGTATGAGATTATGTTATAATCTCATCATTTATTAAGAATAGTTTCAAATTATGCTTCAAATTATGAGATATTATGATAATTATCCCATAAAAATATAAATATTTTGTCACATACAGTTATTTTTGGAAAAAAAACATAATTATTCATTATTTTACACTATTAATGTCGTAAAAATAACCAATGAGTATTTTTCTGATAAAAATAATCTTTGTGGTCGAAAACGTTTCTTCTTCCCAAACCATGCTTAAAAAAAATATTTTGAAAAATATTTTAAAAATAATTTTCAAAGAAGAATAATTATTTTCCTAAAATGATAGTTTTATTTGTTTTTTATAATCTTCAATGAAAAAATTTAAATGTTACTATCAATGAATTATTTTCAAAAAAATTATATTTTAAAATTTCAATAATCAAAATTAAAAGTGAATTTTAATAAAAATTTATTTAATGATATTTAAATGGTATTTCCATTGACCAATGTCAGTAGAACATTCTTTTCATTATACACCACTAGGGGTATTTTTATCATTACCATCATCATTGATTCTCCTTATGTATTTTGATTTTTTCAAATATATTCTTATGTAACCTTTTTTTCACGACATTCATTTTTCAAAAATAATGATATGGAAGAATTTTTTTTCAACATGTTAATAATATTTAGATAAAAAAATGTTTTATAATTGATCTATGATGAAAAAAAATCTCTACTTAAATTATTTATTATTATGTATATGTACATTATAATTGATGGGTTCCCATATATTCCATTTGGTGAGTCTATAATAGCTCATTCGTTGGGGGTTCATTGATATCCCTAAAATACATCGAATATTGATTATTTTATATGAATAATTATATTTTTTTTATTGATGGTCATATTAATTTTTAATCGATATACATGTGATATTATTTGGATCTATAATGATTTTATTAGATGACTTTAAAATATACCTAAAAAATTTCTATGCATTTTGGTGGTATTTGAAGTTTTATTCGATAAAAATTGATATCACATGGCTAATGATTATTGATTCTTATGACTATTTAATTTTTTGCTTACATATGCCAATTTTTTAGGTTTTATGATCTAGGTATCGATGGGTATTGATTTGCTTTTGTTATAATCATGCTCTTTTAGTTTTTCATCGTACCCTTATGCTCTCCTAATGTTCGATGATGAAATTCATTTGTTAAATTTTTTTATTATATTAATGAGCATTTAAGATCACACATCATATATTTCCTCTTCCCTATGTTTTAAATAATATGGTTGAATGATTTATATATACAATGGATATCATATTGATGATGATGATTAATTAATGTAAAAATAGAAAGATGTCTTAATTGGGAGAAGCTCGGGTTTAATGTCATATATATTTTAAATATAAGAGACTATACTAATTATCTGAAACACTAATCACAGAAGGTCCATGAGTATTTAATATATCCTGATTTTCCCTTTTATGTATTACAGATTATATAGAAAAAATTGGGTCACATTTATTAGCGTCAAATCTATAATAGTAATGTTTACTATTTCATCACTGGATTCAAGAGTCCTGGTTTGGGGATGTTATAGATGGTTTCAAAGGAATGGTTAGATAAATTTTAAAATTGTTATATTTTAATTTGCATATATCTCATGTCTTATGGATACAAACATATGCCGATAATATTACATTTGATTATATGTTCAATGTATTTAAGATCTCATTTGAGGGTATGAAGTTGTAAATATTTTTGGGATTTTGATGACATTGTTGATGTTGTTTTATTGTGATGATATATTTTTTAATCAAAGGATCAAAATGATGATTTATTTAGGGAGTAATTGGTTTCTAGTTTAATGAATGAAATTGGAAAACCCGTATTTTATGTGAAACAATAAAACCTCTAGCAAGGTGTTAGGAATTTTAACCAATGAATGAATATTGACAAGGCTATCACTTTTACCACTGGTCTATGTGATGTCCTTGAAATTGGGGATTTTTATAGGTAAATACTATTTTTATTTTATAAAAATAAGGTATTGTAATTGAGAAATAATGGTGTCATTTTCTTGGAATAATTTATGATCGTATCTTTCTAATTATTGGGTGTTAAACTTGTAGGTTAATGTTTTAGGCAATTTATTGATAGTTGTTTATGTCGTGATTCTATTTCAACATTTTATATTACCATTGAATTTTGATGGATAATTTATCATATTATGTTATATTTATTTTGAAAATTATATTAATATTTGAAATCCATAATTTTTTGGCTGTTTTCGAATGATAGGTCAGATTACATCATTATCCACTTTATAGTAATGTGTTATTGAATGTTAAAATTGTTCTTCAAGATTGAAAAAATCATATTAGATATACATTATTTGTATAAAATCATTCAATTATGGATAAAATTGGATGAATGATGAAATTATATGTACCAAGTAATTATATTTCTCAATGTTTATAGTCTTGATTGTGAAATAATTACCCATCAATAAGAAAAAGATCTTGACACAAATGTATTATCATAGTTCCTTAAATTTTGATTATCTTATGGTGTTTTAGATCACCAAATATTTATGGTTTATTGACCATTAACATTACATTGATCATTCACTTTCTAATAAACCGTGAACTCAATCAAAATCTATATTTATATATTATTTTCCTCCATATTCTAATATTCACATTTCATCTATGTTATCCTACCTATAATCTGAGTTTTTAGTTATTATTTATGAGCTATTTACATCCAATTATATCTTATTAAGAGAATTTTTTTATTAACCCTTTTTGAGATGTGGGGTTATAATAAAAGTATTTTTAAATATTAATCGTTTTATTTCTAAGATAAAATACAAATTGTGAGGCCATAGTTTATTGAAATCAGGTGTAACATCTCAAAACATTAAAAGAATAGAATTATGTATTATAGAATAAATAACATGAAAAGTATAATTAGATAATAATGTTACTCCTCAATACATTTTGTTCTATTTAATTTTAAATAAATATAGTCTCTTCAATAAATATCAATACATGAAACCATATGATTATTCTTCTCAATAGTGTATTTAATATGCAACACCGAGCATAAACAACCAATGATATTGATTACATTTATAAACTAGCTTTTTAATTGGAAGGTATTAATAATATAAAATAAATTGAGGAATATGTAAATATACACATATTAATCAATATTAATTATTTATATGTTTTTTAATAATTAATAAATTTTGATATTGTGTTTTTATTCACCAGTAATAAACTTTCTCCAAAAATTATTTTCAAATTATTTTTCATGAAACATTATTTTTCAATATTATGGTAAATTATTAATAAATTATTTAATAAAATTAATGTCAAATTTTGGAATTAAAATTTAAATATTTACATTGGATTTAATGTTTTTGTATATTTCAGAGAATATATAATTTTATGTGAATATTGAAAAATAGATTTTTATAAAAAGTATAAAATTTTAAATTAATTAAATAATTTAATTGTTATAATATTTTTTTAATGTGTTTCAACTTTTCCTATGTGTTATTTATTAATATTTATTCCACTTAATTAATTTTAATTAAAAGTTTTATCTTTTTATATTATGGTTGTTTTTGGGTTTAAAATTTTTTTTTCTACAAACTGTTTTAAAAGGAATAATGTTTCTATACTTTTATTAACTAAATAATGTCAAATTTGAAATTATTTAGACCACAAACATATATATATATATATATCATCAGTAAATACAAAAAAAAGATTAATATATTGATTAATATAATTCATTATGTTGTTATAGTATTAATTTTTTTAAAAAATAATCTTCTTGAAAACATTATATCTCACGGTGTCAACATGATTAATTTTATATTAAATTATACCACTTATGTGAGATTAATTTTTCCAAATAAAATCCATATTTTTTTCAAAATAATTTATATTTTCTATTATGGTCAACATAATTTCTTATATAATGCAATAGTAATTGTATTAAAATTAATTACAGCAGTAAAGATAAAAATAATTTTACTAAGAGGTTAAACATGAATTAGAAGTTGGAAAATTGAAAAATATATTATAGTAACATTAATAAATTAACATATTTCTTTATTTTACTTCAAATTCATTTAATTATTAAAATCAAATTTCACTTTCCATTGAATAGGACCCATATATCAAGTTGTATAAAGAAAATATGAAAATATAACATTTTTCAATTCAATATCAATAATTCATTGGAAAAGGAAAAATATTATTTGTATAGTTATAAATTTTTTTCAAAGATAAATAACATTTTTATGATAATAATTTGTCTTTAATTTATATAGATTAGTTTGTTATTTGAAATTCTTAAGAAATGGAATTCGAGTAATTATTTAGTTAAAAAATAAAATAACTAACACTAAAAATAATAAAATTGAATTACATTATAAGAATAAATATGTATCATTATTTATTAAATAAATATATCATGTTAATTAGGTTTAAACATAATATATTTTAATTCAAATATTATATTGTTCTTTTGTAGAATTAAATTTATAGAGATAATGTCTAAATTTAAATAATTGTAATATTATTTTATTTAATTTTTTAAACCTAATAAAAATATTATATTATTAAAATTTATTTTTCATTTAAAATCAATAACAAATATCTTCCAATCATGGAACATTTTTCCATTTATAATTAATATAATTACCCAAAAATAATAAGAAACATGCTATAGAGTTGAGGATAAAATGGTGTTTTTTGATGTTCATATGCTTTTGTTAAAACAAATTATCAACACACATAAGGTGTTTATATAATAAATTGGATTTAAAATTTAGAATTATTATATTTATATTATCCAAGAAAACTATTATTTTTAATTATTAAAATATATACTACCAAGATAAATAAAAAGAAAAAAGTTTTAGTGGAAAAAATGAAAAACTATAAAATTGAATGACCAAAAGAATATGGACGAACATGAAAAAAAATTAATTTTTCAAGGAGTTTTTTATAGAAACAATAAACCATAATCAAAATTTTGGTCTCTTTTAGAGTCAAATGAGGTAATATAAACCTCCCAATAGTGAATACTTTTGGGTATTTATAATAATTCTGCTCCTCCACAATTCTAAAAGTACAGTCACTCCCCACACTTCTTCACATATCCCAAGAGATTTGGATAAGCTAACCCATACAAGAATAACATAACAACCTCCCTACAACATTTTGTCAACAATATTTTTTTTATGAAATATATCATTTGATGGTTTGGGGGTTAATGTAAGAAGGAGTCTAAAAAAACTGGTAATGTTCATCTACAAGCGTTTTTATTTTATTTCATCCTCCCCCTATTAAATTCTTCTTACACCATAAAACTTATGATAGCAAAAGTATAATAAATATTATTATATGTGGCTATATTATTTTATTTATCTAAAACCAAACATATATCCATAAAATTGGTTATGAAATCATCAATCTTGAGTATGAAAAATACTGCCTTGCGAAATAATGTCATTCATTTTTCTATCACTACCCCATACAGTTGTGTTGGATGAGGGATATTCAGATTATTTCTATATTCATAAAAAATTATATATGATGATTAATTATATAATATATAACATTTTCCTTTAAATTTCTTAAATGATGTGATAACATCAGTCATATATATAGAGAACTACTTCCTTGAGAAGGGATGTGATTAATTTTCTAATAATGTTATACATTAAATATTTTCAATTTAAATATAAAAAATATATGGGATATAAATGAAATATTAATCAAAATAATGATATATTTTTCATTATAGATATATAAAATTTCATTTTATCATTTCCTATTTGAGTCACTAAGTTAAACAATAACGCAGTTCACGGACGTGTGGACTACCACCTCCTAGAAGCGATGTGATAATATTTCCACCCCCACAACACAAGAATGATATATATAAGTATAAATAATTAAATATAATGTTATAAATTAATTTATTATAATTCTAGAAATATAAATTATTACTTTCCTTTTTATTACAGTCATCATTGAAAAATGGACATGTTACTCAAGAGTATATACGACATTACCTCTCTTTGATCGTAAATTAAATTCATATTTCATATGAATAATTCATTATATGTTTATAAATTATATTTAATTTATTAATATGATTTTTATATAATGATGTTTTTATATTTTTTAATAATTTCATCTTTAACAATAGTCAATCTGCATAAGTCGTTTTTGACACAGAAGCCGAATATGGTCAAAACATCAAATTTAATCCTAATAGATTTTTTAATTGAAGATAACATGATAATAATTGAATAAAATAAATAATAAAAAACAAAAAGTTTCTGAAGAACAATAATAATAAACATATTTTTCTTATTCATGGTGTTAATGACACAGCTTACAATTAGGACATGAGGTAACAGTTTTCTTATCCCACTTCTATTTATGTGAGATAAATTCTAAAATCAATAATTGATTATGTTATTCAGTGTATAAAATTCTTATAAATATATTTTATGATTCATTAATTATATATTTAGGGATATTAATATTCATTTTTTTATTTATATATAATCTATTTTATAGTTTCAATTTTTCCCAAGCTGTAATAGATTATTGTCTCAGTTTCCTTCTATGAGACATATGTAATGTGATAAACATATCTTATTTTATGAGTTGTATATACATACCCCATTGAATTTAATATTTAGAATATTATTAAGTTAATTCTGTTAAATGTTTCATTCAATGAAATTATTTTATAGAGATTAAAATTCAATGTTATCATAGTTCGATGTCTAGTATGTTAATGTCCCATTATTTTTCATGATCATTTGAAACTATGCTTACAAATTTTAGATCATATGATCCATATGTAAAGAAAATCATATATTTTCTACTCCTCTAGTTATTTCATGAGAATACAAGGATTCCCATAATTTTAAGCTCATTATTTTCTAATAATTTCAATATAATGTTTTGATGAAATGTAATCATTTCATTCAAAAACATTTCTTATTCCAAAATAACATGTCCAAAAAATGGATTCAAAATGGATTTAAAAATTTATTATAAAAAGAGAGGTTATTTTAAAATATAAATTTTAAAAATATTTCCTTAATAAAATTTTATAATTATATAATTTATTTTTAAAATAATAATTTTCAAAATGATTTATGTTGTAAAAAGTTAAATTTAAAAAATAAAATAATATTTAACTCAAAATTTAAGTAACTAAATTTTCATGGAATTTACATCTATAATTTTCAACAAACCATTTTATTAAATATCTTAATTGTGGGTAAATTTTTAATTTATTATGTCCTGATACATTTTATTGATTTATTATTATTTTTTCAAATAAATTTTATGAACCACATTTCATTTCCATGGGATAATCATTTTTTAACGATTTTGTTATGGAACATATTTTTTCCCTGGATTAAACCTATTTCGTATATATTGTTATGTAACATTTTTATTTTCCATAGTTTATCCATTTTTTAAATAAAAAATGGTTTTTTAATGAGTTGTGATAAAATAAATTCCCTATTTTCTTTATTAATTTTTTGGATCTTATACATTATAAATAATGGGTGTGAACCCAAATAAAATTACGTGAGGCCATTATATCTTATATGATGGATTATCCCATATTGAACTCAAATTCATTAGGTTAGGATTAATTTATTTATAGATTTATATTATATGTCATTAATATGGTTATTTAAATCATTAATTTTCCTATAAGGGTTTTGTTAAGATTATGTGAGATAATTTTCCATGAAACTAATGTATTTTATCAAAGACATTTATGGATTTATGATGTTTAATTTGATCAGGATTAATATCACATGGATCATTATTATTGATTATGATGAATATTTATTTTTTTAATTCATTATTCAATTTCTACTATTTTATTATCCATTTAATGATGCGTATGAATCTTATTATGTTATACTCATTCACTTTGATTATGTCATCAAACCAATTTGATCTTATTATGGTAACTGATAATAATCATTTATTAATTATTATATTTTCCCATACTAAGAATTTGAATCCAAACTACATATGTTTATATTTCCATAGTTCAAAATTATTAGGTTTAAACAAGTTTTTTATTGAAGGAACTATAGATGGATGACTATTATTTTTTAATGTGAAATAGAAATCCCTTGTTACATGGGATAATTCTCTTTTAATTTCATATGAATTGATTTTGTAAGAGTTTTTTATAATTCTAAAAAATTGTAAAATATGAATTCATAAATGATTTAGGTCATATAATTTCTTAATTTCATTTATTAATTATATATTGGAAATTAATTGGGTCCAAATTATTTGCATCAAATCCAGGAATTTAAATTTTATGATTTTGGTACTAGATTTGGGTGTGTCAGTTTTTGGATATTATATATATGTCCAAAGATATGACATTATGGTATGATTAATTTTGTTATCTGATGCATGAGTTAAAAATATTGAATTATAGACTATTATTATATTATATAGAGGCATGGGGATGTGAATCTATAGAGACACATAAGGAACTATAGCTCTGTGGGGTCTAACATAGAGGCATAGAAACCACAGTAGTGACTAGAGAGAGACATGACATGATGAATTAGATTATTCATACTTATATATCATATAAATATGAATTTATATATTTAAAATTAAGACACTATATGACTTTTTTCTAATATGAAGGAAAAAACAATAACAACAGAGTGTTCAGGGAAATCAGTCAAATGATTTACCACAACACTCAACGTTCATTATTTATTATGTGTTCACAGTGATATTATGATATGTTATGAATTGATGTATTGATAGATTTTATTTATCTTTATAATATAAAATTAATTAATCATCATATTACTATTTGAGAATTTGACCATGTTGGTGGTGCACTACTTAGTTGTACTTACACCCAATCTTGGCTAACTATTGACCTTGGGTCTCTATTAATCCACTCTTGTTTTTGGTATAGCGTTGAAAAAGTATCAAGTTGATTGTGGACAATGATAGATTAATATGGGTATAATTAATGGGAAATGGTTAGTATTTTTTATAAAATACCATTTTTTTGTATTTTTGATTTGCTGAGTGGGGGTTTATCCATTGTATTTGTATGACTATTGAGTTTTTTTACTATTGAATATCATATATAAAGATTCCATGAATGTTTTTAAGTGTAACTAGGTTGTGAATTATTTATATATTTGTTTTTATATTGTTTTTCCATACTTTGATTGTTTGTGTATTCTCTACATGGTATTACATAGACCCTTTTTACTAGTCGGCATCCTATAGGGTATGGGGAGGTGCAATTAATGTCATATAGAACTCTACATCTGAATAGGTGATATTAGTCGATATGTTATAAAATGGTACTTAAGGAATCAATACAATATTTTTTTATTATGGGGTTTCATTATATTTGATACATATAAATATATCATTTCCTGTGATAAAAATTAGGATGGTTCATTTAGAGAACCATTTTGTTGGGAAGTCTTTGATAACATGGATTGGGGTTGATTTTCATGGATTAAAATATTATCATATATCTTAAACATTAATTAGGAATATAAAATTTTATGATGTGATTAAAAATTCACTTCTAATTATGGAAATAATTATATGGTAAAGTGAGAAACCCCAATATTCAATCACAAAATGGGACAAAAAAATCAATGATAAAAAACATAAGCCTACATAGATCAATCACCATATATAATTTATTCGAGATATTATTTACCAAATTATCTGGTCCCTGCATTAACTTGTCATCAAAATGATACACCATCTTTTCCCAAGTGAGCATGCATTATTCTTTAATGACAATCCACTTGTTTTATCACCTTATCAATATAAGATATTGTGTTTTAATCCATTCACTCTAATCACCATTGGTATTCAAATATACTAACCATTCCATCATCATGTCAGCTGATTCTTTTGTAGAATTAATCACTAGAAACAGATCTATCATCACCATATCTTTGTGTAATAGCCTTGTTAAAGAGAATCACCAGATGGTATCTATTTTGTATTCTGAGAATCCTTGGGGGAACTAGCCCTAAAATCAATAACCTCATTATGAATAATCATATCATTGTCATTAAGATCATTTTACGTAATCATGAAATTATAATTATTATTTGAACTTGATTCTACTAGAAGTGTAAACTATTAATATTAAGTTCTTATATTCATATTTCCTCTCTGAATCATCCTCCTCCTTCAAAAAGGAAGCTAACTACCCTATAAATCATTTACATAATCACCAGAAAAAATTCCATAAGATTCATCACTAGACAGGTTCCTGGGGACCATCTCCTCTTCATTAGAGGTAACTACACAAGTATCATTGTACTTATGAGTCATATATTCATTCAATGATCCTTTAAATCAATCTCCATGATAAATATATGTTACATCCCTTCATGGTATTATATTGATCAGATCCTAAACACATATTGAATGCCTAGAAACATATCTTGTTTAAGGGACACCCAACCTTTTCACATTAGAAACCACTAAATGACATCTACCACTTATATCATTCCTTGAATGCACCTCAGTATAGGATGCATCAATAAGAGTCTCAGAACATCCCTCATCTATCATTTGTTACTCCACATTGATATTATTTTCATTTATTGATCTCATATCCACACTATGTGTACTTTAAAAAATCTAGAGGATCTGAAACACAAGCTCGATTCCCAGAATTAGAACTCACGTTCACTGAAAGATCTAGAACATAAGACATAAAACCCCCAAATCCTCTCACAAGTGACTAAAATTTTTTCCATTCATTTGAATATCATCATGATTTCCACACAGAAAACCATTTGAATCACATAGATTAATAGATACACCAAATTTAATCTTTTTAGAAAAACATTCATCAACACTAGAACCATAAAAAATTTAATTTCCTCCTTAATACACACCCATAAACTTTTCATGGTTTTTAGAACCACGCCTATTGAATTCCATCAAATGGACTATTGTCATACAGGAGGAACAAAAATAAATCATCCATTCATAAACATCATGATGTATAAAATAGAACTCTTTATCCACTAAAATCCAATCATATTCGATGTTAATTCTTTACAAATCAACATCTATAAAGACTATGGGATTAATAGTAAAAATATATATAGTTATACTTTTGGAATACAAATATCCTTCAATAGGATTATGTAACATTATAATAATATAATTAATTTTAAATAGTAAAGTAAGATGATAATAACTAATCCAAATATCCACTAATGTGGATTCACACTTCAAATTGAAATCATAAGTCCATCTAATGTGATAGAACTATGATATATTAAAGATGTGGGGAGCATTGGACCATGATTTGACCAGTTCTTCATCCGATTCAAAATGAATCATTATTTATTTTGTTTCTACCATACCCATTGTTTCCATATAATATATATAAAAAACTTAAAAAACCTCCCAAATGGGTATGCTAAAGATCTTAAATTCTTGAACCAAGAATTAAATGTTATAGCCAAAAGGATTGGGGGCTCATTGAATTCCACGATTGAAATCAAAATCATTGAGAATCCATCGAATTGATTTGTGACTTTAGAGAAAAGATTTATTTTAAGAAATGAGTGGGGAATGAGGGGGTGGAAAATGGGATAATGAATAAGGATCTACTCCCAAAAAATACATTAGAGGTCCCTCCCCCACTAATGGGGGAGATACCGGCTTTTTGGAAACATTTTTAATGATGTGAGTTCATACATCTCAATTAAATCTCATTATTTTAATTTCATGTTGTGATTTTATATGTTTTTAAAACATTTTTGTATCCTAAATTGGATTTAAAATCATTTTATTGATTACATATTTTTGACAGGACATATATACTCTGAATGTTTTATTGAACTAATAATAAATAATTCATTTAGTTAAGTTCCAAAAACATGTTCCTTGTTCACATGTATGAGTTAATGGTGAATATTTTCGATGAACCTTAATTGTTTCTACTTATAAAAAATAACATTATAGACTATGATGTGTGGTACTATAGTGGTAATGGTGATGAATATGATGTTACAATGACGGTGATTGTAATGCCCCGACCCCAATTACCCAGAGTCGGATCATTATTACGTAACATTGGCATGACCACAAAAGTTCAAGTCCCGAAAGATCGATTAGTTTAGTAGCCTCGATGCACTAGATACATTCATAAGTTTTACATTACATTATGAAAAAAACAACAACATCCCATCCCCTATGAACACACTTATCCCTTAGAATATCCCTTCATGTCAATCATAATACACTTCTTCACATCCTGGGAAAATAAAACATAGAAAGGGGTGAGCTCATATGCTCAGTAAGGATAAAAATATAGTAGAAACATTCATAAATAAACATAAACATTTAAGGCAATGTTTAATTAAAACAGAATTCTTTTAAACTTGAACTTCAGCATGATTTGACAAAAATAAAATGAAGTAATGCCATTTAATTATTCACATGGATATTCTATTAGTTGAATAATCATATGCAATATCAATAACCACACTCATAATGATGGAATGCATAATGCCAGACTATCATAACCACATAGCCAATGCCTCGGTCCAAGACAACAAATAATATTTTTTCAAGGCCTCATGATAAGACACTAGTTTGTATCATGATACCTAGAAATGCATTAATGAGATATAGTGGGCTACACTCGGAACATATTGAGTCCAATTAATTCATTATATGAAAAGGTTTAAACATATAAAAACATAATCGTATCACATAAAACATGCATAAGGGAAACATAACATTTCCAAATTTCAATCACAAGATAACAATACAAAAAATAGATATAATCAAAACATTATCAAAACCCATTTCAATAAAATAAAATTAAGACATGATATTTATTTTTCATTTAAAAATTTGTATGTCTTTTTGAGGAATCTGAAACACAGATAATGGTCACGGAGGGGGAGTAGTCATTGTCACTGAATACGTAAGACAAAAACATTCCTTTTTCCGTTTAGTAATACTATTCATACAAAAATATTAATTTTGAATAAAAGTAAAAGTCAAAGGGGTTTATACACCATATAAAATAATGTTGTGTATAAAACAAAATATGCCTCAATAGAAGGAGATCGAGACGAAGTCCCTTACCTCGTGTCCTACATGACTCGACCATTCTTTAATCACGTGAATAATAAACTATAGTTCATTTATACTTTCTAAAGAACCATTACCAAGTTCATTATTCCCTTTATAAAACTTATTGCAATGTTATGATAATTATGTATAACATTTAGAGGTAAGAAATTAAATGCACCGTTCATGGAGACGGTAAGTCGTATGTACACATAAACATTACTTTCATTTCTATTTAATATTTAATGGAATGAAATAATAATGATATAATGTTATATTATAATTCAAGCATAATATAATATATAAAATCATTAAATCCATCTTTTATATGTCCAATATATGTCAGTAACGATTCAAATCACATTTAGGGGGCGATAATCCGCACTTCCTAAAATGAAATTATCACGTTTACCCACAATGGAAATCATAAAGGTATCCCATAAATTAAAAATACAGAAGAATAATGAAACCATAAACATAATATATAACATATAAAAATATAGTGACATCTTAATGGCCACCATGAGAGGTGTTAAATGAAGATTGAACAATCATCGTTTCATTAGGCAGTAATTTTCCACCCATAGAAATAATATGTTCTTTTACCATTAGACAAAGGTGTGTGTAAGTTTAAATCAAACACTTATCATAAAAACATCCATGTATTTTGAATATACTAGTGTTGTTACAAAATAATGTAATAAGAATAGTTTATGGGGTTTGGAGAAGCAAAATAGAACAAAAGAAAATAAGAGAAGACATTACCTTAAAATCGGGTAACTCTTTTTGATTTGAGCCAAAGGCTTCCTTGGGAAGAATTTTTCCCAAAGTGTGGATTATATGAGTAATATAGGGAATTATAGAGAGTATTTGGGCAGAGTATGGTAGAGATAAATCGATTTTATGGTGTGAATAAGGTGGTATAGGGGGGTCTTTTATAAGAGGAGAGAAGGGGCACACTTGGAAATTCATGAAATGTTACATTATTATGAAATGGTTTTTGGATTTTAAAGGTACAAAAATGATATATTTAGATTATAAGGTGATAAGGGTTCAAAATAAACCCATAAAATAGGCTTTAGACAAGTGTATGTCTTAGATTTTACCTTATCTTTTCATTTTATTTAAATCTTTCATTAATTGTTTAGTCGCTGCACCATCATGGTGTGATAAATAAATCTAATTATTTAATGCCTAAAAATTATAAAAATAATACCATGATGTAAGAAATTTTTTTATATTTACAATGACTGTTTATACTCTATAATATCATTTTTTAGATAGAATTAAAATTGTTTTACTTGGGTGATTCGTACTTTTGTTATGTTTTCTTTTCTATAAAAATAAAAAGATTAAATGACACTATCACACAAAAGTGATTCCATGGGGTCCCAAAGATTAGAAAAAGGAATCCCATGGTTGGCCATGAAGCAACCAGTATCATTTGGACACATTTTGGGGTCATTTTATATTATAATGATATTATTTTATTACCCTTAACTACCCGGTTACTAATTAATCATGATAATTAAAGATAATTGTCGTCGTTATTATTCATAATGTCCAAAAACAAAAGATTATTAATTACATAATTTGTACCTTATGATTACAAATATGGAATCCATTTTACAAAATTATAAAGACATAAATTGCAGTAATTACTTTAAAAATTATTCTCGTTGATAAAACAATTAGCGTGTTTTTAAGAAAAATAATATCTATCAAAAGAATGACAATTGTTTATGTCCAATTTAAAAATGAAATTAATTATAATGACCACTATTGGATAAAATGGTAAAAAATATATAATAATTATACATTAAATCTAATCAATAGTATAATTTATCACTTTAAATTATTTGTATTAAAAAATTTGTTTTTAAGTACATTTTACTATTCATCGAAAATTGGAAGCTCTTAGAAAAATACCAAAAATTAAACATAGGCTAATTTCGAGATTCATAATCCAAAAATTAAGTCTATTTTGAAATATAAAATTTATATAATTTCAAAAATTAGGTATTTCTATTCATAACGACTACATTGATTGGTCGTAGTGTGGTAGAATCTCGAACTTGCGTACAATGCAATCTATTGCATTGTTGAAAGAGAAACATACCGTAGAAGCGTGGGGTGTTACATTATACCACCTTTCAATAAATTGTGTCCCCACAATTTGAAATTGTTCTTCGAAAATAAAATGTTGAATGTAGAAAGTACCTTTGTGTAAACCCCATATAGGAATTAGGGTTAATAAAAATATAACTTTAAAAGAAATAAAGAGAAGTACAAAGGTCGCCTGAGATAGCCCATACTAGGAGTCTATGAAAACATGGATATTGAAGAGATACAATCCATAATGGTCTGATGGAGAGTTGTAGAAAATAGGATTAGGAGAATGTTGGCTATAAGAAAAACACAAACGTGTGATTGGTCAAACGGTCATTGATTCTCTAGTTGGAAAAGCGAACTGAAAAAGTTTTTGTTTTATGTTACCTTTCATAAAGTTGAGGAAATTATATAGGAGATTTATTAAGAATGTAATGAAATATACTTACTTGTAATTTAGGCTTTCATTCTTTAATAACTTTTGACCACAAACCCATCATTCACTCCAAAAGGTAATAGAACTCAAAAATATTATATTTATCCTAATCATACAAGGTTACAAATATTAACACAAACCATTTAGATTAAGAAAAATATTTTGTAATAACCAGGGACTTCTTATAGGATAGTGGTAGGTAATAAAGGCATGTCACACTATGGTTGTGGGTTTGATTCCAACAGCTTTGTCTGACGTGATGGGTTGTCCCCCGACCTGTAGGTTGTCCTTTTACTAAAACTATAGTATTATAATATTCCAAAAATAATCTTCAGAAATGTTTTAATCATAAAAACTTCTATCAAAAGATAAAATTAATCTATTCCAACCTTTATAGATATCCAAAATACCTCTATCCATAATTTCTCTAAAAGGTCTCTAAATTCCAAAATCAATTCATCAGATTCCCCAAAAAAAGTAATGTTTCTCTTATGGTCACATACTAAAAATATGATTACCTTCATCATATTAAAACCATAATGAAAAAAACATGTACTGTAGTACAATCATTATATATATCACATTATTCTTATAACGAAGATATAATCCTTGAGTCCAAAATCACCAATACATTAATTATTTCACTTTAACTATAGTAACAACTTATGATTGGCCTTGATCCCTTGGCCTTTTCTGAGATATGTTTCCCTAACACGTAGGACATTCATTTGCATAATTCCCCATTTCCCTACAATTGTAGCATTCAACATTGATAGCCTCTTTCTTTCCCTTCCAATCACGAGACTGATGACCTTTTTCTCCACATTTATAACAAACTCTCATTTCTTTTAGGAAAGTACCAGGGTGATTCTTCCCATAATTATCACATAATGGAAAATACTTCTTTCCATTTTTTCCTTTATCTGTCTCTTGTTCCACTTTTCTCTTATTCTCTTGATTTACTTTATTTTCATAATATTTATAGAATTCATGTTTTATCATGATAACACATGAGACAATATCTTCGTACGATGAGAAATATTGTGAGACTAAGTCTCGATGGAGAAATAGTTTTAACCCATCAAATAAATGATCAATCTTACTTCTTGGGTTATGTATATAATCTGCTACATGCCTCTCAATCCATGTAAAGTTAGACTCATACTTTGTGACATTCTCATCCTCCTATTTTCTCTGACTCAAAAATTTCCTTTCAATATCTGCTCGATGGTCACGAGGAATGTATTTTTCTACGAAAATAACTTTGAACTCCTTACATTCCATATTTTATACTTCATCATATTCCTTCGTGTTTTGAATCAATGACCACCATTGATCAGCATCTCCAGTGAGGCGGTAAACTGCCATGATAAACTTTTCCCTTTCACTAATCCCCAAGGCATGGAATATTTTCTCTAAGTAATCAATCCATTGTTAAGATACTAAGGGATTTTTACTCCCCTTGAATATTGGTGGTTGTTTCCTCATGAAGCGATCTAACATTAACCCTCCACGCTATGGATCAGGGTGCTCCATATAGGTAAGGTTATTATTCATAACCTAAGTGAGTTTTCCCTGTATGGTGATAAGCTGATCAGCACCAGTTGTATCACCAGCTCCATTATAGTTATCTTGATCATGGGGTAAATCCATACATGGAGTGTATGCATTGATACGGTTTACATTCCTTCCACTAGGAGCCATTTCTAAACAATGTCTCAAACTAGATCAGTTTATGAATCAAAATACATAATTCCATACTTGTAAAACACTTAACATAAATTGAACAGTTTATGGATATAATCCATAATCAGAAAAAATTCTTCAAGAAAATATATACTCATAAACCCTTCATAATGTTTTGTAAATAAAATGAAAATTATCTTAAGCATATCCCCCTGAACTGTCATAACCAAGAGTTCAACAATGCCTGTTGTCGTGCACCAGTTACCATTCGAGTCTAGCCCAATGTGGTGTTTTCAGGTATTACCCCTAGGTACATCTATGCAACACTTGCCTCTACCTGCTCATATCCATACAGAGATGTATTTCTCAGAAAACTCATAAAATCTCTATAATACCAAAATTTTAGGTTGTTATTCTATACTAATCCTCAAAGTCTATCTTACGGTTATCTGCTCTAATAAGTGTTTTTCTAAATCTAGCTTCCCAGGTTAGTAATAAACTACCACTAATACCAACTGCAATGCCCCAACCCCAGTTACCCAGAGTCGGTGCAATCTTACATAACATTGGAATGATCACAGAAGATCAGGTCTCTATAGACATATTAGTTTAGTATCCGTGAAACACAAGATACATATATAAGTTGTACATTACATCAGGAAATAAAAACAACAACAACATATCATCCACATTGAACACACATATCCCTTATATTATCCCTATAGGTCAATCACAAAACACTTCTTCACATCCTGTGAAAATAAAACATAGAAAGGGGTGAGCTCAGATGATAAGTAAGTATAACAATATAGCAGAAACTTTCATAAATAAAAATTGTCATTTAAGGCAATGTATAACTAATCAAATGCCTTTTAAACTTGAACTTCATCTTAATTTGAAAAAATTAATGTGACGTAATTACATTTACTTATTCACATGGATATTATACTAGTCGAATAATCACATTCAACATCAATAACAACATTCATAATGATGGAATGAATAATGCCAGGCTATCCTAACCACATAGTCAAGGCCTCATTCCATGACTAAAAATAAGATTTTGTCAAGGCCTCATGCCAAGACACTATTTTGTCTCATTAGACCTATAGATTCATCAAGGAGTTATAGCGGGCTCCACTCCTCACATACTAAGTCCAATGCATTCCTTATATGAAAAGTTTTAAACGTATCATAACATAATCGTATCATATAAATCATTCCTAAGGAAAAAATAACATTTACACATTTCAATCACAAGATATCAATACCAAAAATTGATATAATCAAAGCATTATTAAAACCATTTTCAATAAATGAAAATTAAAACATCGTATTTAATTTTCATTTAAAGAAAGTTATGGCTTGTAGAGGAAGAAGAAACACAAATAATGGTCCCGGTGGTGGAGAAGTCATTGTCCCCGTATACGTAGGACAAAAACATTCCTTTTGTCATTAACAAAAACACATCATACAAGAAGATTTCTTTTGAATAAAAGTAAAATTCAAAGGGATTTATACATTTTATAAAAGAAAGTTGTGTATAAAACAAAATATGCCTCAATGAAATGAGATTGAGATGAAGTCCCTTACCTCGTTTCCAACTATACTTGATCAATCTTTAATATCAGGAATACTAAACTATAGTGAATTTATAATTTCATGAGAACCTTTTTAAATTTCATTATTCAGTTTATATCACTTATTGTCATGTTATGAATATTATGTAATTATTTAAGTTAATAACGGTCATTTTGTCGATCTTTGGTACTTGAGTCAAAAATAAACTTCTTATAATTACAAGTTGATCATGTGGTAAAATATCCATTATATCCAAAATTATATTCATGATGTAGATATCATATATATCATATATATCTAGTATATACATGAATTTATAATATTACATAACATTTAGAGGTAAGAAATGAAATTCTCCATTCATAGAGACGGTAAGCCATACGTACGCGTGAACGCTACATTCATGTCTATTTCATATTTAATGGACTGAAATCACAATGATATAAAGGTATATTATAATTACAGCATAATATCATATATAATATCCTTAACTCCATCCTTTATATGTCCCACATATGGAATTAATGATTCAAATCACTTTGAGGGGCGATAATCCGCACTTCCTAAAATGAAATTATGGTGTTTACCCATAATGGAAATCATAATGGTATGCCATAAATGAGAAATAAAGAATAATAAGGAAAACATAAACATAATATATATCATATAAAAATATATTGTCTTCTTAATGGCCACCATGAGAGGTGTTAAAATAAGATTGAACAATCATCGTTTCTTGAGGAAGTAATTCACCACCCGCAGAAAGAGTGTGTTCATTAACCATTAGACGAAGGTTTGTGTAAGTATAAATCGAATACATCTCATAAAAAAATACTATATTATTTAAGATACTGGTTTTTTTACAAATAAAAGGAATAAAAATAATTTAAGGGGTTGGAGAAGCAAAATAAAACAAAAGAACATAAGATAATACATTACCTCAAAAACGGGTAACTCTTTTTGATTTGAGCCAAAGGATTCATTGAGATGACTTCTGCCCAATGTGAGGCTTCTAGGCGTAAGAGAGGGATGTTGAGAGAGTATTTTGGCAGAGTTTGGCTGAGAAAATTGGATTTATTGTGTGAATAAGGTGGTAGAGATGGGGGGCCTTTTATAAGAGGAGAGGAGGGGAACTCTTGGAAAGTCATGAAATGTTACATTATTATGAAATTATTTTCAGATTTAAAAGGTCACATAATTATATATTTCATGGATAAGGTGATAGGGGTTCTAAATCCACCCATACAATAGGATTTAGACCTGTGTATGTCTTGTATTTTACCTTATCTTTTCTTTTTTATTTCAATCGTTATTAATGAGGTAATCACTGCACCATCATGGTGTGATAAATAAATTTATTTATTTAATGAATAGAAATTATAAAAAAATACCATGATATAGGAAATCTTTTTGAATTTACCATGAATATTTATAGAATATATGATCATTTATGTAGACAAATTTAAAATTGTTTTACTTGGGTGATGCATACTTTTGTTATATTTTCAATTCATTAAAAATAAAAAGATAAAATGTCACTATCACACAAAAGTGTGTTGATGGGGTCCCATAGTTTGGTACAAGGAATCCCATGGTCGGCCATGACGCAACCAGTAGCATTATGACATATTTTGGGGTCATTTTATATTATTATGATATTATTTTATTACCCTTAACTACCAGATTACAAATTAATCAGGATAATTCTAAGATAATTATCGTCGTTACTAGTCATAATGTCCAAAAAAGAGAGTCTTATTTATATAATTTGGACCTTATGATTCCAAATATGGAATCCATTTTACCAAATTATAAACACAAAAATTGCAGTAATTAATTTCAAAATAATTCCCACTGTCAAAACAAATAGAGTGTTTTTAAGAAACAATATCTATCAAAAGATTGACAATTGTTTGTGTCCAATTTCAAAGTGAAATTATTTATAATAACCAACATTTGAAAAAATTGTAAAATTATATTCTAATTATACTTTAAAACCACTCAATATTATAATTTATCCCTTCAAATTATTTTTATTAAAAAAATTTAAGTATTTTTTTCTATTCATCGAAAATTGGAAGTTCTTAGAAAAATAAAAAAAATTCAACATATGCTAATTTTGATATTCCGAATCCAAAAATAAATTCCAATTTGAAATATAAAATTTATATACTTTTAAAAAGTGGGTATTACTATTCATAATGGCTACATTGATTTGTCATGGTGTGTTAGAATCTCAAACATGCGTACAATGCAATCTATTGAATTATTGAAAGAGAAGCGTACCGTGGAAGCTTGGGGTGTTATAGTGATTATGATATCATCCATCTCTAGACTGGTTGTGATAAGAAATTTTTAGTTTTTAATGGTTCGTTTATTCCTTAGTAAAAAAAATGTATGTTTCCAATATAAAATTAAAGTAAAAAATAGTTCCATCTATGTTATACATGGAATAATCCATATAAAACCATGTCAAAATCTGTTTAATTAAAAATAGAATTTATGACTCTAATTGTTGTTTTTCTAAGAGAGAACCCATCTTTAAATATATTTTTTGATGTTCAATGATGATGTTATGTGGGTGTTGAATTCAAGTGAATCATTTCACATGATCTTGTAATGAACTTGAGCCATAAATTCCACACTTTTTACAGTTAATTCTGTTTCTCATATTGGTTTTAAGTATCCCAAGTATGGATATTACATATGAAGTAATAGTCAATGTCAATATTGATGGATAATTTTCTTTGATGAATATTCTTTAATAATTTGTTTATCATTTTTAAGGATGTGTTGAATTTAATCTATGATTTCTTGGAACACAATGATAGGGGTAACATTGATTGTGGGTATTTATGTTAAAATTTTTGTTTATGAGTATTTGAAATAATGTCTCGTTGAAAAAAGGATCTGTTTTTTCCTTCCTTGCTTTTAAATAATGTAACTCTCATCCAATGTTAAGTAATGATACCAAGAAGTTGGTCGAGGAATAATTGAGAACATATAGACACTCAGTAGTATTATCATACACACATGAGATCATTGGTATGTATAGAAACTACTAGAAAACATATTATCTACTTAATGATTATAATTTTGAGTGGTTTTTTTGAACTAGTACTTTGTAGTGTGTGGACAACTATAATAGAATATAGCCTCTTTTTGAATATTGTTATTATTGTTTATCCACTTATTTAGGAATAATTAGTTATTTTATTTTCACATTTAGTAGATCCCTAATGTGTGAGGGTGCATGATATGGTTAGACATAGGGTCAGTAGAATTGTTATATATAGGGTGGTGAGATGACATGTGATGATATTCTTGGTTCTATGGAAAAACTCCGAGGGAGAAGTTATGGTAGTTAACTAAATATTTTGGTTTAGGGATACCATTTTTATTAGGTACATGCATATTATAAATTAATATATTTTGGTTTTCAACCTGAGTGAAATATTTATATCTATTTATCAATGTGGAAGTATGTGAAATCCACAATTTATTGGGGTACCACTGTGTGGTAAAGATAAGTTTTTCATTGATGAAGATATTGTGATTCAAAGATGAAATACTCATTAAAGGAAGTGACCCTGTGGTTCAGTTTCCAAAATATTCCCTTAGGAAACTATAGGATAATTCAATTATCATGAATGTATTATTGAATGAAACTAATAGTATTTTGAGTAATCTAAGTCTGTAAATGTATTGTTTCTTGATTGGAAATTTGGTAAGAATTGATTGTTCTAGTTATTAATAAAATTCTATGATGAATTTGTGATGGGATGGGTAGATTTATGGAATAATTTTAATATATATTAATGCTAATATTATTATGGGGAGCATAAAATTATCACATGTTAAATTACCCTTTTATTGGGAAGTTTCATGGTCTTCTATATAAATGGTTGATTAATGATCATGTTCACATTAGATACAGATGTGTAGTGGACCTTGTAAAATATATTTACACATTAGATATCAGATATATGATTTTGATATTGAACTAGTTGTACGGTAGATGGTGTCCATGGAATCTACAGAGAGAATATTTCATTCATATAAGGAGTCATATCATTAGTGTTTTAGTATTTTGAAAGGGGAAAACCATTGGTAATCCAACTAGGATAAATACTATAAAGTTAGATCAGACATTAG
This sequence comes from Viscum album, assembly GCA_963277665.1. Taxonomy (NCBI): domain Eukaryota; kingdom Viridiplantae; phylum Streptophyta; class Magnoliopsida; order Santalales; family Viscaceae; genus Viscum; species Viscum album. Next base: position 6,387,335 of record OY728148.1, on the reverse strand, counting down.
TTATGATGATGGGAACTTTAAGACCACTGAATGGGTTCATTAGGGATGTTCTTTCTATATTTTTTCCACAATATCAAAACATATATGATATTTTCAATATTTTACAACATTGTATGTACATATTCTCTGCTATTGTTACTGTGGAATTTCTAGGTTTTGAGTTTTTCATAGAAGCATTTTATGAGGATCTTCTTTTTCATATCATTTAATGGAGTTATAAATACATTAATGGAAATATGGTACCACATTCTCATATCCTCTAGAATCATCGAATGATCAAGGAGGGTACATGGTAGAGGGAGTTAGATGTTTGATCAAATTGGGTTGAGTTGTTTCAGAAAGACCAGTTGAGATACTTATCAAAGAAAAAAATACATTATAGGGTGATAATTAAAATGTTTTAAATCCTTATATTTAAATTAAAACATCTTTTGTTGATGTTTTATGAGTTATTACTATTTAAAATTGATATCTTTCATCTTGTTTTTACCCTTAAATATTTCATGGTGCATATTTAATGGTTAAAAGGACTCTACCCATTCATTTAGAAGATTTTGGGGTAGTTTTAAGGGGCCCAATAAATTATAATGATTTTATAAGGGTATAAAACCACTACATAAGGGTACAATAGAAAAGTTATTGACTATAAAATGGTAACTATGTCTCATCTATATTCAACAAAAATTATCTATATGGGTAATACTCTATGATTAATTTGGATATCAAACACATGTGGGGTATTCTATGTAATGAAATTAGATTTTGTATACAGTGAACAAGTAAAATAAGTTACTCATATGCAACCATGTTCTTCCATGTATGGGAATCTGATTTCTTCAATTATATAAGGTTAAACTCATTTACCCTTGTAGAATATAATAATTTTTTTATGTGTCATATTGTTTACCTATATTTCTATTTCTCAACCTCCTATTTATCTAGTACAATTGTGAACCCTATTTCAATGATTTTATAATCCAAAAATCATAGGAGTTAACTTTTTTTAAATCTATAATGGTTATAAATCCCACAATGAAAATTCAAACACTCAATATTCATGATTCGTGTAAATGAAAAATTAATTTGTTTCTTTTATATTTTATTTTTATTTCTAGAAACTAGTATGTGGTTTATCATAAAAATATCTTGAAACCTCTCTACCTTGGGATTTGTATATCCCCTTGAGTTTGGGATTTCTTGATTTTCCTTATTCATTATTGGTGAAACCTTTATCATCAAATAAGAATTCATATTTTTAGTTCTATATATTGAGGAAACCTCACCATATCTCAGATATTCTTTCATGTAGTTTATGAAATGGATAATTATTGATAGATATTTTTTTCTACATCCCTTTTCGCAAGTCAGGTTTTTGATGTTTATCGTACCAATGTGTTTTTTAAATAAATGGAATAGAAATATTAAAATTTTAATAACACTTAAATTAAAAAAATATTATTATTTTAATTCTAGATTAGAAGAGTTTATTTAAGAGAGATGAGTTATAATCCCATGTGGGATTATAAACAATATTTTAAGATTAAATTTTAATATCAAGCTATGGGATGAATAGGTAATTATGAAATTATCTAGGAGAGGAAATTTTATTATCATATGTGGTGTTTTTTATTTCATTCTTCAATTGAAATATTAAAACATGTTAAAAGAATCCATGTAGATCAATTTGATCCAATTGATATGTAGGATTTTTTTAGGTGATGATTCATTGGTGAACTATGTATATCTCTATGATAAACATGACGTAGTTAGTCACATGTACTCAACCATTTTTTAATTATGCAAATTTATTTCTATGAGTTTTTATGTTTGAAAAATTTGATGAACAAAAATTTAATTCATAATATTGTATGACTAACTAATAAAGATACTTTAATTAATGAATTTTTTGTCCTAATTAATTATTGGAACAAACCTAATGAAATTGAAAGGGATCTAATGACCACATTGGACACTTTTTTACTAGATTTTTTCTATTAATTTATGTCAATGGATTGAATACTATTAATAAATTTAACTTCATATATTCCTTAGGGGTTGTTTTTTAGATAATAGATAACTAGAGTACTTAATACCTTGTTTTGAGTTAATATCACAACTAAAAATAATATGAGTCTTGAGGTTATTTCATTCTATATATATATTTATACACATTATACCTTGACGATATATATACGATGGAATATCTTACTAACCATTATTGACTAATATTGTAGGAATGTGTGCAAACATAATATAGATACTCATTGCGTAATATGGTATGTATATGTGTTAGAATAAAGTTTTGTATGTTGTTGAATTTCATATCTGTGGATAATTCGACCCCACAGTTTCAACATGAGATTATTGATATACTAAATGTCATTTTCTTCTTCTTCATGGTTCAAAAGTGGTATAGGGAGAATTCATGGATCAGTATCCCTTGTGGTTAGTATGTTATGATCCTATATTCGATATGATGATGGGATTAGGATAGATGATGGGGTATAATGATCTAGTGTTGTCTAAACTATTGATAAAATGGTTATATATGATTATAATTTAGAATAAATAATGGGGAATGAAAGTATATGTTCTCTGAACTATGATAGAGAAACATGGAATAACTACATTGAATAGTCCGACCAAGAGGCATAGAACTGGTGAAACTATATACAGAGATAGTGTATTATGTAATATAATGGTATAGAATATATTATTATTCATAATAGTTTTAATGAGAGATATATATAGGTAATGAAATATTAGAGTGGTCTAATAAGGGATTTTTAGATTTTTGACAGGCTATTTCTTACTTATCACACCCGTTATGAATATATTCTCGGATTGAGCTAATTTAAGTGCAAAATATATTCATGACATATTGGTAATTTCATAACCTATCATGCCCCCACAACAAGGTGTACCCCTCCTGGGTAAGCAATGGGAAAAGGTAGGTAGTGACCCAAGAGTCCCACCTCTAGTAGGAACTATGTTTGAAACTAGCACCGAGTGTATAATAAACATATTGATTGGTGGCATTACCCTCTGAGAGAAGACATCAGAATTAGATAGATAATATAGACACAAAATAACTACTCATCGTACTCTAATATAAAATAAAACTCATTTATACAGCTTTAATGTCACACAAAAACTAATCTAATTGAATGAACACTATAAGTAGAAAATGAATGTAAAGGCGAAAGAAACCATGAAGTACAAAGAGATCCTAAAACCCCAAGCTACTAGATTCCATCCTATTCTCCAAACTTCTCCAACTGACATAAAATCAGTTCATATAAATGTAAGTTGAGTATAGTATTATACTTAGTAGGATCCTCCCCAGAGCCTCTCATGAAAAACATATTGAATGCATTCTAAATAATAGAGAACAATAAGTGAAAATTACTCTTTTCCTAAGACGGTATACTATTTTACAAACCTCACCATGTATACTCTCACCAATTATCATATACAAAGAAATATAATAAATAATGTAATGTTTACCTCAATATAACTTTTGCACTGGGCTATCTTTCTACTGAAACATCGCATGTCCTAAACATCTCTCTCCAATAGGGCTAGCATGCAGATACCTTTCCAAATAACTACAAAATAAACCATATGCAACACACCACCACATCAATATAACCAGAAGTAACTAGGTATCTACCTAGATGGAATTGATCTCACAAAACATGTATCATACATCTATGATTATACCTCAAACCATCACATCACATACACCAAGAAAATATCGTCAATCCATCCTGGCATATTCATGTTATACCTATAGTATTCCATAGAACACTATAGCCAAAAAAACATTTTTATTAAGATAAAAAACCATTAAATCCATCTACACACATATACGGGAAAAACTAGCCACCATTCACATCAACACAAGTAACTACAAAGTGATGATAATGGGGTCAAAGGGGGTAGTCATCCATCTTTCCTCCCACTGGGATGTTGTGGAGAACACCCCCTCGGGTATCTAAATCCAAGGGGTGTTAGTTATCTTAAAATATTGGAAGGACTGGAAAATATAAACTGAAAATTAATTTGATGTACAATACCTCACAACCACACTATGTGTATATCCTAGTATTACACTCATTTATAGCTAATGTCTCTCAAACTCTCATGTACCACTGCTAAGACCAGATATCCTCTAAACAAACAACCATTTCAAGATATACCTTAAAAAATTATTCCATTTAATCAGTTTCAATTTATGTTAAATAATTATTTAACCATTAATTATTCAATAACATTTCTATATTACACATCATTAACAACATAACAAAGATCTATTATCAATAGGAAAAAGAAAACAAAGATCAAGTATTCATAGAATTTTAACATTATCATGGCATCCTAGATCTCTTCAACCCCATGGGTTAAAAATTTCCTCATTTTTAAATATAATTAATTTATATATTACCATATATTCTATGAAAATATTCTAGGCTACCTAACACAATAGGATCAACATGGTGAGTAGATGAACTACCTGCTAAGTATTTTCCACATATATCTTGATCATAGGCTCATCCAACCTTGATAATATAACCATTGAATGAATATGGAATACGCTGCATATCTTCACCTCTATTGTATGTAGAGTAAAAAAATAGTATTCTAGATGTAGTGGGGAAAAGAAAGAAAGTAAACATAAAAATGGTTTTTTGAATATAAATTGATTCATACAAGCATCAAGATTCCATGATATTGTATATTCCCATATTCAAATAATTTAATCATCTATGGTGTCCTCCTTATCACCCACATGAATATCTTTATGAATCACAACACTACATGCATCAAAATAGACCACAACAGTTGGGCCTCACCGCCCCTCATACATTAATATCATTCTTGACTTAGTCTTATTTGGATCATGTCAAATACGAGCCTCCCTTACCAACATACCACAATAGACCTTAGGACCCAGCCATCCCAGGCTCACAACACATCACAAGAAGCATGAAAAGAACCTTGAAACTAGGTTCGTGGACATAAATTAAAGCATCCAACCCCCACAAACAAAAATCTCTTAAAGCTTCAAATCACATAGAACATGGATTTGAAAAGAAAACAGGAAACTCAGTCCTTACAAAGGCATTATCTTTTATCAAAAAACGGTTTCTAATTTTATTTTAATTAACTAATTAATTATTAATAAGTTCTAACTATGGAAAACCTATGAAACAAGATATCTCAGTAAACAAATACTAATTATATAATTACTTTAACATTCCATTAATTATCTTATTAACATTCATCAACACGAAATATTTTCACTGAACAACTAAAAAAAAGCAGGCTACCATCAACTTGATTATCATCGAATTACTACAAAAACAACTAGATTCAGTAAATATTCCTCTTAATAGTTTTGAAATTTATTTATCAATTAATTATTTCATTAAATTATTTAAAAATTTCCATTAATAATAACATGATGAACAATGAAAGGCATAGATATGATACTCTCTATCAAATCATGTGTTAAATAGTTTTCCTAGTGGAAACAAGAACATCACAATATAATATATATAAAATAAATAATTCATTTCATGTAATTAATACGTTTATTTAATTGTGATCAAATGGTATAAATCATTATAAAATTATTATTTCACATAAATAAATAGATAAAAAAATATCATAAGATTACCCTGATATCTTTATAGAGTATGCTGTAGTATTATCGTGTGAAGAGAGATCATGACTTGGATCAAAATACAGCCATGTGTGTATCCTATCTCGATCTATCCTTATAGGATGGTTTTTTCTGAGTTGAGAGACATGAATATACATCTCAATGGTCTATTTTTTTTGTGTTTTTTTAGTCTGGTGGGTCACTATGGGGTCTCCATGTATTTTTCATAAAGAAGGATGATGGAAGTTTGTAGTTCAGTATTGATTATTATCACTTGAACCAAGTAATAGTGAAGAACCTATAACCTCATTCATGAATTGAGGATTTATTATATCATATGAAGGGTGAAATATGGTTATTGATAATCGATTTAGGATATGGAAATCATTTAATGCATGTAATGGATGAGGATATACAGAATACTAATATTTGTTCTCATTCATGGTAATTATGAGTTTTTTTTTCTGTTTTATGGTGTGGAAAATTCCCCTATATTATCATGGGGTTGATGAATGATGAATTTTATGATTTACTAGATAATTTAATATTGGGTTTCATTGATGAAATAATATTTTACTTTGTTTCTAAGTAGGATCATGAAAAGAATCTGTGTGTCGTTTTGGGATTCCTTCTTCATTAGATTTTTTTGGAAGTTTACTAATTGATAGTTTGGGCTGGATAAGTACATTTCATATGGACTTTTTTATCCCAGTTGGGAGTATATATGTATCCATTGATGGATGAAGTATTTTTTTCTTAGGAATCCCCCAAGACAATGGAAGAGGTGCGAAGATTCCTTAGACTTTCATGATATTAAATGAGGTTCATAATAGAATTCTCTCATGTTTTAACTCTAATGTAAAATTGACCAAAAAGGATAAGTTATTCCTATGGACTGAAAATAGTGAGATTTATTATTAATATCTGAAGAAGATGTCGGATAGTGATCAAGTTTATTTTCTTCTTATATAAGGAGTTCAGTTTGATATTTTCTCTAATGCTTCAATTAGTGGGTTTGTCGTTTTTGTTACACATCATTGGTATGTCATTTCATATGGGTATCATTAGTAACATCCCAATGTGAAAAACTATTACACCCACAACCACATGTTGTTGGTATTGGTATGTATACAGATGTTATTTAGAATTACCTTATTGGTGAGCATTTTTTGGTCTTTACTAATCACAATCACTAGAGGTATGTTTTATCCCAATGTGACTTAAACATGCATTAGTGTCGGTGGATGGAGTTCATAAAAGATTAAAATGTTGATATTTCATATACACATTTAAAGGGGAATATTTTAGGTGATGTTGTTATAAGGAATACATGTATTGATGCATTGTGATAATCTAGGGATTTATGAAGAGTTGTTGATGAACTCTCATCATTTTTATCTAGATATGTGAGCATTTTTGGGAAATGGTTCTCATCTTTAAGTGATGGTGAAATAATCTCTAGTGTAGTGGGGAGAGGAATCCTAGTTTGGTAATTTTGAGGTGGAGGGTGGGATATAATGGGTTTTTTGTACAATTCCCCTGGTGGTGATCTGTGGATGAAAAACATCGTGTTTTTTATGTAAAGGATTCTCATTCCTTTAGGGATGCATGATATGGTTTTTATATAGTTTCATAATTTTCCATATGTGGTATATCCTTGAGAGATAGAGTTATTACAGAATTTTAGAGGCCATTTTGGGGTCTTAGATGGAAAAAATAATTTTTAGGGTATATGTCTCAATGTTTGGTCTACTTGATGGTGATGGTCGGGCATCATGTTCCTAATGGTTTTCTCCAATAATTAGATGTTCTTTTTTTGATGTGGTAAGAAATATCTGGGGAATTTTCCCAATTGACCTAGAACCCATGGAGGTTATGATTATATATTGGATTTTGTGGATCACATGACAAAATTATAAATCATTACAGTGATCAAGGATTCAGTTTCTATAGAAATTTTGTCAAAGAAGTATCAAGGAAGGTGTTGATACTCCAACGAGTCCCGAAGATGCTAATTTTACATATAGATCCTCATTTTATCATCATGGTGTGTAGAGAACTCACCCATTATTTTGGTTATCTTCAATTCTATAGAAATATTTTTCTTTTACAGATGGACGATCAGAGAGAGCAGAACATCCAAAATCTTGAGGATATGTTTCACTCATGTTTCATGTATTTTGGTAGTTTGTTGATGACGAACCAACCCATAATAGAGATCAATTATAACAATAGTCTTCAATCCACCATCGTTATGGATGCATTTTAATTTTTGTATGGAAAACCATTCTATTCATAGATTTCTTGGTCTGGGGTCATAAAGTCAACAATTCTTGGGCTGGAGCTACTAAAAGAGAGTTTTTTTAAAAAAAAATCATCTTTTGGGTTGAAAACACTTCTTCTTCCAAAACCAGGTCAAAAAAAATAATTGAACAAAATTATAAAGTAATTTTCAATGAATAAGTGGTATTTTTCTCAGTAAAATGGTTTATTTGTTTTTCAAAATATTCATTGATAAAATTTAAATGTTATTATTATAGATTTTTTGTTCAACAATTTTTATATTTTATTATTTTAATAATAGAAATTGAAATTAAATTGTCCTAAAAAAATTATTTAATGATATTTTAATGGTATTTCTATTGACCAATGTTAAGAGATATTGCTGTTAATTATCCACCACTAGTGGTGTTTTTTACTGATACCATCATAATTCATTCTTATTCTATATTGTTATTGGTTCAAAGATATTCTTATAGAACCTTTTTTTCACAACTTAATCATCTTTCAAAGATAACGTTCTAGAATCCATTTTATTCCAACATGTTAATCATATTAAGATAATAACAATAGTATTATCATTAATCTATGATAAAATAAATTCTATAACTAATTTATTCATTATTATTTATATGTACATTATAATTTATGGATTCACCTATATATCATTGGGCGAGTCTATAATAGGTTATACAATGGGGGGTTCCTATATATCACTAAAATGAATCGATTAATGATTATTTTCTATGATTAATTATATTTTATTTTTATATAGTCATTTTAATTATAAATGTATCTATATGTGATATTATATGGTTCTATAATGGTTTTATTAGACGAGTTTCAATGATACCAAAATTGTTTACGGATTTTTTTTTGTGGGTTTATAAAGTTTTATTTGAAAAAAAATGATATCACATAGATAAGGATTATTTATTCATATTACTACTTACTTTTTGAATACATATTTCAATTTTTTAGGTTTTATGATCTAGGTACTGATGGTTATTAATTTTCTTTTGTTTTAATCATTCTCTTTTAGTTTTTCATCAAAAATGTATCCTCTCTTTATGCTCGATGAAGAAATTCATTTGATGTTTTTTATTCTATTACTGAGAATTTAAGATCACATATCTTTTATTTCCTCTTCCCTATTTTGTAAATAAGTAGTTTGAATGAGTTATGTATATAATAGATCTCAAATTGAGGATGATGATGAATTAATGTAAAAATAGAAAGATGTGTTAACTGGGAGAAGCACGCATTTATTGTCATATAATTTTTTTTAAGAGGCTATACTAATTATCTAAATCTCTAAACATAAAATTCCATGAGTATTTAAAAGATACGTTTTTTATATTTTATGTTTTATAGTTTTTATGGGAAAAATTGGGTCACATTTATTTGAATCAAATCTAGAGTTAGAAGTTTTACTATTTCATCATTGTATTCGAGAGTCCAGGTTTGTGGATGTTATTGATGGTTTTGATGGAATGGATTAGAAAAATTCCACAATGATTATATTTTCACTTGTGCATATCTAATGTCTTCTGGAAACAAACGTAACACGTTAATATTTAATTTGATCTTATGTTCAAAGTCTTTAACATCTCATTTGAGGGTTTGAAGTAGTAATTATTTTTGGGGTTTTGAAGACATTGTTGAAGTTGTTTTATTGTGATGGGGTATTTTTAAATCCATGGATAAAAATGATGATTTCATTAGAGTGTTATTGGTTTTAATTTTTAATTAATAAAATTGGAAAACCATATTTTTTATAACAAACTAAAACTGCTGGCAAGGTGTTGGGGCTTTAACACATGACTGAATGATGATAAGGGTATCACTCCTACCACTAATCTATGTGATGTCCAAGAAAATAAGAATTTTTTATAGTTAAATATTGTGTTTATTTTATAAAAATATTGTGTTTATTTTATAAAAATATTGTGTATATTTTATAAAAATATAGGATTTCAATTGAGAAACAAAGGTGTAATATTCAAGGAATAATTCATGATAGAATATTTCTAATTATTGGGCGTTGAACTAGTAAGGATATGTTTTATGAATTTTGTTAATAGTCATTTATGTAATGAATTTTTTCAACATTGTTTATTACCATTAAATTTTGATGATTAATTTATCATATTATGTTATATTAATTTTGAGAATTATAATACTATGTAAAATCTATATATTTTTAGGATATTTTCTAATGATAGGTTAAATAGCATCATTATCTAGTTTATAGTATTGTAGTATTCAATGTTATTTTTTTGTGTTTCATGGTGGAACAAATCACCTTGAATATACATTATTTGTATAAAATATTCAATTATGGAACAAATTGTATAAATGATGAAATTATACACAACAATTAAATATATTTCCTAATGTTATCAGTATTAATGGTGAAATAAATCTCTATCGATAGGAAAATATCTTAAAACAAATGTATTATCCTATTACCTTGAATTTTGATTATCTTATAGTGGTTTAGATAATAAAATATTTATTATTTTTTGACCTTAACATTCCATTGATCCTTCACATTATAATGAACCGTGAACTCAATAAAACTCTGTATTTATATATTCTTTTCCTCAGTGTCTTAATCTTAACTTTTCATATATGGTCTCTTATCTGAAATCCTTGTTATTTGTTATTATTTATGACATGATTACATTTGATTATATCTTATTAAGAGAATTTTTTATTGACCCTTTTTGAGATGTGGGTTTAAAATAAATGAATTTTCAAATATGTATCCTTTTATTTTTGAGATAAAATATAAATTGTAAGGTCATAGTTTATTGAAGGTCGGTGTAACACCATAAATATTAAAAGAATATAATTATGTATTATATAATAAATTAAATGAAAAAATATAATTACATAATAATGTTACTCCCTAATACATTATGATATGTTTTCTTTTAAATAAATAGAGCCTTTTCAATAAATTTCATCACATGAAACCTACGGATTATTATGCTGAATAGGGTATTTAATTTACTACACAGAGCATAAATAACCAATGATATATATTACAGTTATAACCTCAGTGTTTAATGGGAAGGTATGAATAGTATTAAATAAATTAATATATATATATATATATATGAACAAATCAATATAAATTATTGATATGTTTTGTTAATATTTAATCAATTTTGATAATGTGTTTCTATTCAATAACAATATACTTTATCCAAAAATGATATTTCAATTACTTTTCATGAAAAAATATTATTCTAAATTGTTATAAATTATAGATAAATTATTTAAAAAATTAATTAAAATTTTTGGAAATTATATTTTAAATATTTACAATGGATTTGTTTTTTTTATTTCAAAATATATGAAATTTTCTATGTATATTGAATAATAGATTTTTAGAAAAAAGTATAATATTTTAAATTAATTAATTAATTTAAATATTATAATATTTTTTGAATATCTTTCATATTATCCTAATAGTTATTTGGAAATATTTAATCCATGGAATTGACTTTGAATAGTAAATTTATTCATTGTTATATTAATGTTGTTGTTGGGTTTAAAAAATATTTTTTTCTAAAAAATATTTTAAATGGAATAATGTTTCTTTATTTTTTGTAACTAAATAATAACTAATGGGTAATGATATAAATCATTTATATATATATATATATATTACATTTCCAGATAAATAAATAGATTCATATATTGATTAAGGTAATTCCTTGTCTTGTTATTGTATCATTTGTTTCAAAAAATAATTTTCTTGAAAACATTTTATCTCACGGTATCTACATGATTAATTTTATATTAAATTATACCAATTGTATGAGCTGAATTTGTAAAAATAAAATCCAAATTTTTAATCCAAATAATTTAAATTATCTATTATAGTCAAAATAATTTCTTATATAAAGCAATTGTTAATGTAAAAAAATAATTATTGTAGTCAAGATAAACAAATGTTTTCTATGAGGTTAAAAATGATTTATAAGTTGGAAAATGGCATAATATTTTAAAGTAACTTTACAAAATGAACATATTTCTTCATTTTCCTTTAAATTAATTAATCTAATAAAATTACATTCCACTTTCCATTGAATATGGCCCATATAACAAGTTGTATAAAACAAATTTGAAAAGCTAGTATTTTTCAATTCAATATATATAATTCTGGGGGATAACGAAAATATAATTGGTTTTGTTATAAATTTCATTTGAAGATAATTTATTTTTTTGTTAAGATATTAATTTATCTTTAATTTATATAGATTACCTATATATTTTAAATTCATATGAAATAGAATTCGGGTAATTATTCAGTTATTAAAAAAATAAAATAACTAATACTAAAAATAATAAAAGTTAATTCCATTGAAAGAATAATTATGTGTATTATAGAATAAATTACACGAAAAAATATAAATTGTAATGTCTTTGTTTATTAAAGGTGGGTGTAACACCCAGAAACATTAAAAAAAGATAATTATGTATTATAGAATAAATTACATGAAAAAATATAATTACATAATAATGTTACTCCACAATACATTATGATCTGTTTTATTTTAAATAAATATAGTCTTTTCAATAAATTTCATTACATGAAACCTAATGATTATTATGCTCAATAGTTTATTCAATATGCTACACCGAGCATAAACAACCCATGATATATATTACAGTTGTAACCTAGGTGTTTAATTGGAATGTATGAATATTATTAAATAAATTCATATATATATATATATTAATCAATATAAACTATTGATAATTTTTTTTAATATTTAATCAATTTTGAGATTTTGTTTCTATTTATCTATAGTATCCTTAATCCAAAATTGATTTTTCAAAATATTTTCATGAAAAAATATAATTCTAAATTATTGGAAATTATAGATAAAGTTTCTTAAAAAATTAAAATAAATTTTTGGAAATGATAATTTAAATAATTATGTTGTATTTAGTTTTTTTTATTTCAAAAAATATGAAATTTTCTATGAATATTGAAAAAAAGATTTTTTGGAAAAGTGAAATATTTTAAATTAATTAATTAATTTAAATGTTATAATATTTTTTGAATATATTTCAAATTATCCTAACAATTATTTTGAAATATTTAATCCACATAATTAATTTTGAATAAAAAATTTATTGGTTTTTATATTAAAGATGTTGTTGGGTTTAATGATGTTTTTTTCTAAATACTATTTTAAAAATAATAATGTTCCTTTATTTTATCTAACTAAATAATAACTAATGGTTAATGATATAAATCATATATATACATCTATATTACATAAGGAGATACAAAAATAGATTCATACATTGATTAATGTAATTCCTTGTCTTGTTATTGTATCAGTTGTTTCAAAAAATTATTTTTTTGAAAAGATTGTATCTCACAGTATCACATGAATTATTTTATACTAAATTATACCAATTATATGAGTTGAATTTGGAAAAATAAAATCCATATTTTTAATCTGAAAAATTTAAAATATTTATTATAGTCCACACAATTTTCTATATAAAGGAATTATAAATATATAAAAATTAATTATTATAGTCAAGATAAAAATATGTTTTCTAGGAGTTTAAACATGAATTATAAGTTTCAAAAAGGGATAATATTTTAGAGTAACTTTAATAAATGAACATATTTCGTTATTTTCCTTTCAATTCATTGAATTAAAATAATTACATGCCACTTTCCATTGAATATGACTCATATAAAATGTTATATAAAACAAATTTGAAAAGCTAATATTTTTCAATTCAATATCTATAATTCTTGGGGATAACAAAAATAGAATTGGTTTGGTTATAAATTTTTTTTAAGATAATTTATTTTTTGTTATAATAATAATTTATCATTAATTTATATAGACTAGTTAATTATTAGAAATTCATAAGAAAAGGAATTCTAGTAATTATATAGTTAATAAAAAAATAAAATAACTAATTCTAAAAATAATAAAAGTTAATTACATTGAAGAATAATTATGTCATTCTATTTGTGTAGATTAATATTCCATGTTAATTTGGTTTAAAAATCATATATTGTAAATCAATTATTATATTGATATATACTAAAATTAAATTTATATAGATGATATCTAAATTTATATTATTGTAATATTTTTTTATTAAATTATTTAAACATGCTAAAAATATTAGATTATTACTAGTTTTTTTGTTTAAAATAAATAAAAAATATTTTCCAATAATGAAAAACTTTTCCATTTATAATAATATAATTACACCAAAATAATAAAAATTATGTTATAGAGTTAATGTTATATGGTTTTTTTGGATGTTCATATTCTTTTGTCAAAACAATTTATCAAAAAACATAGGGTGTTTATATAATAAATTGTATTTAAAAATAATAATATTTATATTTATATTATCCAAGAACACTCAATTCTATTGTATTCCTAATATATTAACTTCCAAGATAAATTAAAAGGAACAAGTTGTTATGGAAAAATAAAAAACTGTAAATTTGAATGAATAAAACGACTATGGAAGAAAATCATAAAAAATTAATTTTTTGATGGATGTGTTAATATAGAAAATAATCCATAATCTAATGTTTGGATCTATATTAGAGTATAATGAGGTAATATAGGCCTTTCAATAGTGAATACATTCAGGTGTTTACAATAATTCTACTCCTCCACAACTCTAAACCTGTACTCACTCTGATCACATCTTCATATCTCCCTAGGGATTTTAATAAACTAAGCCATACGAAATTAACATACCAACCTCCAAACAATAATATTGTAAAGACCCGTAAAATTCAAGGGAAATATTTTCTTAATTTTCATTGGAATTTTACAAGAGCGCGGTTTCTGATGGCACCTGATTCCGAGGCACCGTGTGCCCGAAATCAATTTCCAAAGTTTCGCTCGGGTACTTTCAGTGAACAAACAAGCGGGAATTTCTATCTTTTGAATCGGTGCCCGAAATCGAATTCCGAGGGCACCGATGAACTCTCAGTGCCGATATTCGCTTAAGGAGACCTTTTCCGAGGTTCCGTTTTATGCAGGTTGAGAGTTAGTTTTGGGGGAATTAAAATGAAGTTAAATAAAATGTGGAAACACATTTTATTTTTAACCATGTTGATTATATCCTCCCAAAGGGAGTTAGAGGTGGGACCCACATCCACTTAACCTCCCTTGAGACGATTAAGTGTGGTGGGGCCTCACAAAGCCCAAGTCCTCAACACCCCTTAAAACTCCCATATAACTCCTCTCTTAATAATTTGACAACTTGAGTTATTAAATGAGTTGAGTTGTTTAATTTCAAACTTTTGAATTTCAAGTGGTTTAGTTGTGTAAATAAAATAAGCTTTAAGCTTATTTTATTTCGGATAGTATCCTTTGCCACCTTGAGAGGTTTTGGGAGCTTTCTTCTTCTTCTTCAAACCTTGACGAATAACACAAAGAACACTTATGCTCTGACGAAGAACGTCGCATCTCTTCTTCATAGCCGGTGTGTTTCTGAAGATCGACGACACCGCTTCTTTCAATCTTCTTCCTGTGTCAACGAAAGGAGACGCCACTTTCTCCGCAGGCTTTCTCTATCAGCTTACGAAGCTTCTCCAACGACGTGCCTCTTCAGATGCACCTCGATGTCAATGGAATCGACGTTCGATTTCTGCGACGACCGACCCCTGCGACGCTTGTCTTCCACGGTTTGATGACGTGGTCTGCTCTTGAAACCGAGGTAGGGGATTGTTGTTGTTTTATTTAATTATTTCCATTCTTGATTCTAGAATGTCGAACTTCGAGGATAATGAATAAATGTTATCGTTTAACGAGAGGGGGGCCGGACCGCACAAACAAGGCCGAACCCCCCTCCTATGTTCATATCTGTTTCCTTGCAGATGGAATGGGATGGGGTGGTGTTGTCGCACCACGCGGGAATCGCACGGCAATTATTGCGCGCCGCCGTCGCGTCGCGCCGTGGAATGAAATTCAAGAACGCGACGCCATCGCATCACGTCAAAATAAATCGAAGGCGCCACGGCTGGAGCGGGGCCACGGCAGAGGGGCGCGGTGTCGTCGCACCGCGCCGGACGATGAAGACCATGCCCAGTTCCGGGCCACGACGGAACATGATTACCGGCGGCCAGCCGGGCCGCCGTTGTTGGAAGCCGGAAGGGGACCGGCCTTTGCCGGTCCCGTTGAGGATGAACCGGCCGGCCAGGTCGGGCCGGACGGAAGGGAGAAAACTGGGGGAATTTAATTCCCCCGGCCAGAAAAACGGCCCCCCATTATGAGGGGGGGCTGCAGTTTCACAAAGGGGGGCATCCCCCCCCCCCCCCCGTTTTTAAATCAGCTCGGCCGAAGGCCGAGCTGGTAGCATGCCCAGCGCGCTGCCTTTAGCTGGACCGGCGTGCTGGGCCGGTCCGCCAGGCCAAGCCGGGCCGCACCGGGCCGTGTCGGGCCGGGTCGACCCTGTCTGGGGCGGGTCAACCCGGTTCGGGCCAACCGGGGGGTCTCGGGCCGGGGCGGCCCGGGCCCGAAACCCCCGTTACCGAGCGGGTTGGATTCAAATGCCCATAACTCGGGCTACGGATCTCCAAACGACGCGTCGTTAGCTGAGATTCGATCCTTGGATCGAGACGGTCGTTTCGGTATATCGCACTCAAGGTTTCGAAATACTTTGTGTTCGGCCGGTTTGGTTCGTACACGAAAACAACCCGGCCCTCGGAGCGGAAACGCTAATATCTTGAGCTACGGACGACCGATTGACGTGCCGTCAGCTTTGTTGTGTTCCTATTAGTGAGACGGATCTTTTATAATACTCCGCCCTAGGTTTGGACACAGGTGGAGTACGGTCGGGTTGGTTTTGCCGTAAAAACCAACCGGGCCCCTGGAACGGAAAAGCCAATCACTCTCAGACCGGGCGTCCGATTGACGCGCCGTCTGTTGCGTTGAGTTCCCGTTGAGGATACGGAACTTTTAGATACATCAAATCTGGCCTTTGTTACAGTTGATGTATCAGACTCTCGACTCGTGGAGCGGACCCTCCCGAACGAGCTTGCTGTGTGCGGGAACCCTAGAGTTGCTTGCGACTACTACTGTGACTGAGACGATGACTGTGCAGAGATCCTTAGTGGATTCAAAGACGACGACTATAGCACTCAGCGATCTTGTGTGGATCAGTGCTACTGATCCAGTGTGGGTCCGATCCTGTTTGGGTCAGCGCTCAGCGGTCCTGTGTGAACCAGCGCCTACAGATCCTGTATGGGTCTGATCCTGTGTGGGTCTTTGCGGGGGTTAGTAACTATTGATCCTTTGTGGGTCCGACGACTTAGATGGATCAGTGATCATCTCTATCGTCTTTCGAAGTAGTATACCTGTGTGAGCTGAATACTGTTTGCTTTCCTGTGTGGATTGAGTTGTGCTATCCTGTGTGGATTACGTTTTGCTTTCCTATGTGGAATATTTTTACTTTCCTGTGTGGACTGAGTTGTACTTGGGCTAGGAGGTTGGAGCGTATTGGAATTGATGACTTAGGTATTTGTATGGGCATATACCAAAGTAGTGTCGGTTGTTACTTCGTGATTGTACCTTTCTTTTGTGGTTGAACCTTTGTGGATTTTGGGAGATCTTAAGGGGTCTCGGGGTCCCTAATGAGTAGCTTATACTCACCCCTGCACGGTTTATGCCCGCACTACATTGTGTTTGTTGCAGAGGATGGACAGCGTTGATCGTGGATGAGGCTCGCAGAGCAGGACAGTACCTGGAGGTGGACCACTGGGCGGGACCAGCTCGGAGCGGACGGCGGGACACAAGGAGCAGTGGAGCTATCTGTACCCACCCTTCATGTGGGATTTCCAGTGGACAGCTCGGCGTAGCGGCTTTACTATACAGTTGTTGTTTTCCCTATCGAGTTGTACTTCACAGTTGGGCTTGTATTTCCGGCCCCTTTTACTTTCCGCACTTACAGATGTACTCTGTTTTTACTTAGTGTTTACTTTTCCACTTTCTTACTCTGTGGTGCTTGTTTACTTTACAAAGGCAATACCTTCCCTTTTTACCGAGATTTACGCCTCGGTGCTAGTCGCCAGCCCCTGGCCTATGGAAGGTGGGCTTGGGGTAGTCACGGCACGGGCCCCGAGGACAGGTCGTGACAAATAGGTATCAGAGGAGTTCGATTCTACCGCGAACTCTAATATTTTCTTTGTGAAGAAATAGTGTTTAGCGTATTAAGTGTGGTTATCAGTCCAGGGATTCCAGTGTTGGTGCGGCGGCGGACGTATCCGTACACCAGGACCCGGACTTCTGATTTCCGACTTAATACACGAAAACATTGATTGCGTGTGTGTTTCAAGGTTTTCTTTGTGATTACTTTATATCAGCTCACTAGGTATACTGTTGTGACCGTGGCGCACCTGTTTCCTTTTCAGGATGGCCCCACGACGGCAGCCAGCTAGGGTTCCGAGAGTCGAGCGTGATGACATCCCACCGAGCGACCAGGCCTCGGTGCAGGGCCCTTTGTCACCTGTGGCACCGGCGGTAGCTTTAACCGCCAAGCCCCCGATACTTCCAGAACTATCCCCTGACGATGCACATCTCCTCAGTGCACTGCATGAGTTTCAGCGCCAGTGACCGCCCAGGTTTCGTGGGTAGATGGACCCCCAGGCAGCAGAGGACTGGCTAGAGGCAGTCGTACGATTTTTCAGGCTAGTGAGGACACCAGCAGACCTCATGGTGTTCCTCGCTGCGAGCCTACTGCACGCAGAAGCGGGCTGATGGTGGAGCTTGATGCTCTAGGTGCACGATGAGGAATATCAACTTTCGATGGACTTTTAGAGCCTCTTCCGCTCTGAGTTCGTTCCAGCCACCCTCCGTGCGGTGTGCATTCAGGAGCTTCTTCAGCTGCGGCAGGGCAGCATGACGGTCACTCAGTACTCAGCGAGATTTACTGATCTCTCGCGCTACTCGACCGACATGGTACGGGACCCATTCATCCGAGCCCGGACCTTTGAGCATGGATTGATACACGAGATCAGGGCATCACTGATCTCCCTCAGCATTCCGACTCAGACAGGAGTACTGGAGCGAGCCCTTTTGATCGTGAGCTGTCTTTATGAGTCTACACCAGCACCGCGACCCACCACAGGGCGGCACGTGGCAGAGTCATCTGCAGCAGGCAGTCGACGGATGACTCAGGGGTCCAGGAAGACCAGACCCTCGGGCAGACAACCTCAGGACACTGGCTCAGCAGTGCGGGGCACACAGCGCGGAGCCAGTCTTTCGAGAGGCAGACAGTGCTACTCGTGCGGCGGGCAGGGCCTCATGGCTCGTGACTGCCCGACTCGCCGTGCTGAGGAGCAGAAGACAGTTGAGGGACTACCGAGGCAGAGGCAGAGGGTCAACCGTGGCGGTCCGAAGGGAGGAGGCGGATGAGGTAGAGGAGCTGGCCGAGCAGCAGGTGGTTGCGACGATTTGAGGCTCTACCACCACCACCACCAGGAGGTCCACCCCGACCACAAGGAGCTGGCGGGCAGAGACAGGCACAACTCCAGGAAGCAGAGTCCTACGACCATGGCACAACAGAGTTGATTCGAGGTACTATCTATGTCTATTCCACCCTTGTTGCAGTACTAATAGACACAGGAGTGAGTCACTCATTCATAGCTGCTGCCCTTGTTTGAAGCTCAGAGATTCCGACAGAGCCGTTGGCTCGATCCTTACGGCTAGAGACTCCTACGGGAGCAGAATCAACGATTACGCACCGGTGCCATCAGTGTGAGCTTACTCTAGGAGGCAAGAGCTTCAGCTGGGATCTTCTTGTAGCAGCGTCGAGGCGTTACAACGTCATCTTGGGCATGGGTTGGTTATCTACACTCCATGCCCAGATTGACTATTTTAGGCGCATGGTGCGATTTGTACGCACCGACGGGAGCAGGTTCACCTTCACCGGTGAGAAGAGATCTTTTGCATCATAGGATGGACTCTTGCAGAGGAGAGGACAGCCCATCACTCATCAGTTGGCTAGCCTCATCCTAGGAGCAATTGACGTGCGGAGTCATGGTCTTCCTGCAGTGGTGGATCATTTTGCGGACGTTTTCCCCGCCGATGTTCTAGGGCTACCTCCTCGCAGAGATGTAGACTTTTAAATTGACCTGTACCCCGAGACAGCCCCGATATCGACTCCAACATATCAGATGGCCCCCGCTGAGCTTCGAGAGCTACGGGTACAGTTGGAGGACTTGCAGGGCAAGGGGTTCATCCGACCCAGTGTTTCACCCTGGGCTTCCCCGGTTTTGTTCGCCAAGAAGGCGGAGGGGAGCTTGCGACTTTGTGTTGACTATAGTTTCCTGAACCAGTTGACAGTGAGGAACAAGTATCCACTACCGTGGATTGATGACCTCTTTGATTAGCTCAAGGGAGCACGGTGGTTCTCGAAGATAGACCTCAGGTCAGGCTATCATCAGCTCATAGTTAGAGACGAGGAGGTGAAGAAGATGGCCTTCAGATGTCGGTATGGCCACTATGAGTTCTTGGTTATGCCCTTCGGCGTAACCAATGCTCCAGCAGTGTTCATGGACCTCATGAACAGGATATTTCAGCCATACCTTGATCTATTTTTCGTGGTCTTTATTGATGACATTTTGATTTACTCGACGACTGAGGTGGAGCACGCCTACCACTTACGGGTTATACTAGACACACTCTGAGAGCACCAGATTTATGGTAAGCTCTCGAAGTGCCAGTTATGGATACGTGAGGTCCACTTCTTGGCACACTTCATCTCTGAGGTGGGAGTTTCAGTGGATCCTGCGATGATCGAGGTAGTGTTAGCCTGGAAGCCACCTAGGAGCTTGACGGAGGTGCGGAGTTTCTTGGGACTAGATGGATACTACTAGAGATTCGTGTCATACTTATATAGAGTTGTGGCACCACTCTCAGCATTGATGAAGAAGGGAAAACCCTTCGTGTGGTCAGACAGATGTCAATATAGCTTCCAGGAGTAGAGACATAGATTGACTAGCGCACCTATCTTGAGGTTGCCTGAGGAGGGAGTAGGGTACGTAGTTTACTACGATGCATGAAGGACCGGACTCGGATGTGTCCTGATGCAAGTGCGGGTAGTGATCTCCTATGGATCACGTCAGTTGAGGCCTCATGAGCATAACTATGCTACCCATGACTTGGAGTTAGCAGTAGTGGTCTTCGCCCTGAAGACATGGCGACACTATCTGATGGGCGAGTGCTTAACAATCTTTTCTGACCACCAGAGTCTCAGGTACATCTCCTCTCAAAAGGATATGAACCTGAGATAGTGTCAATGGCTCGAGTTCCTCTAGGACTATGACTTTGAGATAGTCTATACTCCTGGGAAGGGGAACGTAGTAGCTGATGCCCTCAGCTGGAGGACGGGCATTCAGCTACTTGAGGAGGTGACGGAGCAGCTAGCCTCTTTGCAGATATCCTTCGTGGATAGAGATGGATCAGCATTCCTTCAGTCTCTCACAGTCACTCCTCCACTTATACAGCAGGTCAGAGAGGCACTGTGTGGGGACGCTGACTATGAGACGCGGCGTGCGAAGATATCCTCAGGATAGGCACCTGATGTTTTTCTCCATTGGAGCAGAGCACGACATCCTTTTTAGAGGACGTACCATGGTACCCGTTTCTTTACGGGAGGAGGTGATGAGAGAGTTTCACACTTCTCCCTTGGCGGTACATCCCAGAGTGGCGAAGATGTACCAGGATCTCAGACGACAGCACTGGTGGCCAGGCATGAAGAAGGCTGTGGCAGAGTTCGTTTCTCGATGCCTCACCTGCCAGTAGGTGAAGGCTGAGCACCAGGTACCAGCAAATTTGGTTCAGCCCTTAGAGGTCCCGGAGTGGAAGTGGGACGGGATATCTATGGACTATGTGACTGGACTTCCACGCACTTCCATAGGTCACGACTCCATCTGGGTGATTGTCGAACGACTCACCAAGTCGGCTCACTTCTTACCCATCCGAGAGCAGGGATCAGTGGAGATCTTGGGTCGTCTTTACATTCAGGATATTGTACGGCTTCACGATGTTCCATCATCTATCGTCTCCGATCGAGATGCTCACTTTACTTCCTGGCTTTGGAAGGGATTACAGGAGGCGTTCGGGACGCAGCTATGTCTGAGTACATCCTTTCACCCTCAGAAAGATGGTCAGATGGAGAGGACCATTTAGACTCTCGAGGACAGGCTCCACGCATGTGTCCTCGCCTTTGGTCATAGCTGGGAGGACCACCTACCCTTGGTGGAGTTCACGTACAACAACAGCTTCCACTCCACCATCGGGATGGCACCATAAGAGTCGTTGTACGGCCGACCTTGTAGAATTCCTTTGTGTTGGACAGACCCTGGGGAGTTAGCACTTGTGGGACCAAAGATGGTCCAGGCCATGACAGAGAAGGTCCAGGTCATCCAGGAGTGGATGAGGACAGCTCTGAGCTGGCAGAAGTCTTATGCGGACAGGAGGCGGAGGCCACTGTAATTTAAGGATGGCGACCGCATCTTCTTGCGGTCTCACCTCGACGTGGTATACGGAGATTTGGCCGAGACGGCAAGTTATCGACGTGCTTCATCGGACCCTTCCAGGTCCTCAGCAGGATTGGCGAGGTGGCTTATCGCCTGGCTCTACCACCTCAGTTGCACCGGGTGCACGGCGTCTTCCACGTGTCTCAGCTGAGGAAATACGTGCACGACCAGACGCACATCATTGACCACAGGGAGCTTGACGTTGATGATGGGGCGACTATTACGGAGGTCCTGGTGGTGATCGAGGATCAACAGGAGCGGGTCCTATGAGGATGATCAATTCCTCTTATGCGCATCAGATGAAAGCGCGTGAATCTCTAGGAGAGAACTTGGGAGATGGAGGGTCAGATGCGTGCTCAGTACCCTCATTTGTTTCCCCAGTTTTGATGTATCTTTACGGGGACGTAAAGCTCTGAGGTGGGAGTAATATAAAGACTGGTAAAATTCAAGGGAAATTTTTTCTTAATTTTCTTTGGAATTTTACAAGATCGCGGTTTCTGACGGAACCTGATTCCAAGGCCCGGTGTGCCCAGAATCAATTTCTGAAGTTTGACTCGGGTACGTTCAGTGAACGAACGAGCGGGAATTTCTAACTTTTGAACCGGTTCCTGGAATCGAATTCTGAGGGCACCGAAGAACTCGCTGTGCCAATATTCGCTTAAGGAGACCTTTTCCAAGGTTGCGTTTTATGCACGTTGAGAGTTAGTTTTGGGGGAATTAAAATGGAGTTAAATAAAATGTGGAAACACATTTTATTTTTAACCATGTTGGTTATATCCTCCCAAAGGGAGTTAGAGGTAGGACCCACATCCACTTAACCTCCCTTGAGAGGATTAAGTGTGGTGGGGCCCACACAAAGCCTAACTCTTCAAAACCCCTTAAAACTCCCATATAACTCCTCTCTTATTAATTTGACAACTTGAGTTATTAAATGAGTTGAGTTGTTTAATTTCAAACTTTTGAATTTCAAGTGGTTTAGTTGTGTAAATAAAATAAGCTTTAAGCTTATTTCATTTTGGTTTGTATCCTTTTCCACCTTGAGAGGTTTTGGGAGACTTCTTCTTCTTCTTCAAACCTTGACGAAGAACACGAAGAACACTTAAGCTCCGACGAAGAACATCGCATCTCTTCTTCGTAGTTGGTGTGTTTTCGAAGATTGAAAATGCCGCTTCTTTCGATCTTCTTCCCATGTCAACGAAAGGAGATGCCACATTCTCCTTAGGCTTTCTCCATCAGCTTACGAAGCTTCTCCAGCGACTTACCTCTTCGGACGCACCTCGACGTCAATGGAATCGACGTTCGATTTCCGCGACGCCCGACCTCCGCGACGCTTGTCTTCTACGGATTATTGACGTGGTATGCTCTTGAAACTGAGGTAGGAGATTGTTGTTGTTTTATTTAATTATTGCCATTCTTGATTCTAGAATGTCGAACTTCGAGGATAACGAATAAATGTTATCGTTTAACGAGAGGGGGGCCGGACCGCACAAACACGGCCGAACCCCCCTCCTATGTTCGTATTTGTTTCCTTGCGGATGGAACGGGAGGGCGTGGTGCCATCACACCACGCGGTAATCTCACGACAATTATTGTGTGGGGCCGTCGCGCCGCGCCATGGAATGAAATTGAAGAACGTGACGCTGTCGCGCCGTGTCAAAAGAATTTGAAGGCGCCGCGGCTGGAGTGGGGCTGTGGTGGAGGGGTGCGGTGTCGTCGCACCGCTTTGGATGACGAAGGTCATGGACGGTTCCGGGCCACGACAGAACATGATGATCGGCGGCCAGCCGGGCCACCGGTGTCGGAAGCCGGAAGGGGACCGGCTTTTGCCGGTCCTGTTGAGGAAGAACCGGCCGGCCAGGTCGGGCCGGCCGGAAGGGAGAAAAAACGGGGGAATTTAATTACCCCGGATAGAAAAACAGCCCCCCATAATGAGGGGGGCCGCGGTTTCACAAAGTGGGGCAGGCGCCCCCCCCCCCCCCCCCCCCCATGTTTCAATCAGCTCAGCCGAAGGCCGAGCTGGCAGGGCACCCAGCGCGCTACCTTGAGCTGAACCGGCGCGCCCGGCCAGTCCGCCAGGCCAGGCCGGGCCGTTCCAGGCTGGGTGACCCTGTCCGCGGAGGGTCGACCCAGTTCGGGCCCACCGGGGGGTCTCGGGCCGGGACGGCCTGGGCCTGAAACCCCCATTACAGAGCGGTTTGGATTCAAATTCCCATAACTCAGGTTACGGATCTCCAAACGACGCGCCGTTAGTGGCGATCCGATCCTTGGATCGAGGCAGTCGTTTTGGTATATCGCACTCAAGGTTTCATAATACTTTGAGTTTGCCTGGGTTGGTTCGTACACGAAACTAACCGGGCCCTCGGAGCGGAAACGCTCATATCTTGAGCTACGGATGACCGATTGACGTGCCGTCAGCTTTGTTGTGTTCCTCTTAGCGAGACAGATCTTTTGGAATACTCCGCCCGAGGTTTGGACGCAGGTGGAGTATGGTCGGGTTGATTTTGCCTTAAAAACCAACCGGGCCCCTGGAACGGAAAAGACAATAACTCTCAGACCGGGTGTCCGATTGACGCGCCATCTGTTGCGTTGAGTTCCTGTTGACGATACGGAACTTTTGGATACATCAAATCTGGCCTTTGTGACAGTTGATGTATCAGCCTCTCGGCTCGTGGAGCGGACCCTCCCGAACGAGCTTGTTATGTGCGGGAACCCTAGAGCTGGCTGCGACTGCTACTGTGACTGCAACGACGACTCTGCAGAGATCCTTAGTGGATTCGACGACGACGACTACAACACTCAGCGATCTTGTGTGGATCAGTGCTACTGATCCTGGGTGGGTCAGATCCTATGTGGGTCAGCGCTCAGCGGTCCTGTGGGAACCAGCGCCTACAGATCCTGTGTGGGTCCGATCCTATGTGGGTCTTTGCGGGGGTTAGTACCTATCGATCCTTTGTGGGTCCGATGACTTAGATGGATCAGTGATCATCTCTATCGTCTTTCAATGAAGTATACCTGTGTGAGCTGAATCCTGTTTTATTTCCTATGTGGATTGAGTTGTGCTATCCTGTGTGGATTACGTTTTTCTTTCCTGTGTGGAATACATTTACTTTCCTGTGTGGACTGAGTTGTGCTTGGGCTCGGAGGTTGGAGCGTATTGAAATTGGTGACTTTGGTATATGTATGCACATATACATAAGCAGTTTCGGTTGTTACTTCGTGATTGTACCTTGCTTTTGTGGTTTATCCTTTGTGGATTTTGGGAGACCTTCAGGGGTCTCGGGGTCCCTACTGAGTACCTTATACTCACCCCTGCACGGGCTATGCCCGCACTATGTTGTTTTGGTTGAAGACGACGGACAGCGTTGATCGTGGTTGAGGCTCGCAGAGCAGGACGGTACCTGGAGGTGGACCCCTGGGCGGGACGAGCTCGGAGCGGACGGCGGGACCCGAGGAGCAGTGGAGTTATCTGTACCCACCCTTCAGGTGGATTTCCAGTGGACAGCACGGCGTAGCGGCTTTACATTACAGTTGATGTTTTCCCTTTCGAGTTGTACTTTACAGTTGGGCTTGTATTTCCGGCCCCTTCTACTTTCTGCACTTACAGTTGTACTCTATTTTTATTTAGTGTTTACTTTTTTGCATGTTTACTCTATGGTGCTTGTTTACTTTATAAAGGCAAATTCTTCCCTTTTTACTGGGATTTACACCTTGGTGCTAGTCGCCATCCCCTGGCCTATGGAAGGTGGGCTTGGGGTAGTCACGGTACGGGCCCTGAGGACGGGACATGACAAATACT
Organism: Viscum album; assembly: GCA_963277665.1. NCBI lineage: Eukaryota > Viridiplantae > Streptophyta > Magnoliopsida > Santalales > Viscaceae > Viscum > Viscum album. The sequence continues at coordinate 6,361,028 of OY728148.1, read as the reverse complement.
TAAATAATTAATTTTTTATTAAATTTATCATACAATGGTCTGGGTGATCATCTAAGGAGACCAGAAAAACTGGTAATGTTCATCTACATAATTTTTTGTTTTATTTAATCCTACCCATATTAAATTAGTCTTACACAATAGAAATTATGATAACAAAATTATATTAAATATTTTTATATGTGGTTATGTTAATTTAGTGATATAAAACCAAACATACTTCCATGAAATGGGTTATGAAATAATCATTCTTGAGTATAGAAAACACTTCCATGCGAAACAATGTCATTCATTTTTTCATCACCACCCCTTATGGTTGTGTTTGATGAAATATATAAAGATTATATTTTATATTCATTAAAAATTTATATATATATATGGATTAATTATATAATATATACCAATTTATCTTAAATTTATTAAATTATATGGTAACATCATTCAGGTATATGATGGACTACCGCCTTTCGAAGGGATGTGATTAATTTTGAAATAATGATATACATTAAATATTTTGTGTTTAAATATAAATAATATATGGGATATACATGAAATATAAATGATAATAATGATATATTTTTCATTATAGAAATATAAAACATAATTTTCTTTTATCCTTTTCGAGTCACTGAATTAAATGATAATGCAGCTCACCGACACGTAGACTACCACCTCCATGAAGCGTTGCGATAATATTTTCACCCCCACAACACAAGAATAATATATATAAGTATTTATAATTTAATAATATGTTAAAAATTATATTATTATAAATATAGAAATGTAAATTATTAATTACCTTATTATCATAATGATAATTGAAAAATGGATATGTTACTCATGCGTATATATGACCTATGATCTACATGATAGTATATTTAATTAATATTTCATAAGCATAATTCATTATAAGTTCAAAAATTAAATTGAATTTATTATTATGATTTTTATATAATAATTTTGTTTTATATTTTTTAATAATGACCACTTCATCCAAAGTCATCCCACATAAGTTGTTTTTGAAACCAAAGCCGAATATGGTTAAAACATAAAATGTAAACATAGTAAATTTTGTACTTCAATATAACATGATAATAATAGAAATAAAAAATTAATAAAACAAATAAATATTCTAAAGACCAATAATAATTAACATAATTCTTTATTCATGTTGGTAATGACACACCTTATAAGTAGGACATCAAGTAGGGTTTTCTTATCTCACTTTTATATCTATGAGATATATTCCAAATTCATTAATTATTCTCATTCTTCAATGTATATAATTCCCAAAAATATATTGTATGATCAATTAATTATATTTTTATGGTTATTAATATTATTTTTATTAACTATATATCATCAGTTTTAATGGTTCAATTTTACCAAAGGGGTATTAGATTATTGTCTTTGTTTTCCTTCTATGAGAGATATAAAACGTGATACACCTATATTATTTTATGAACAGTATATACAGACACTTTTAAATTTAATATTTTTAATCTTATTAAATTAATTATATTATATGTGTCATTCGATGAAATTATTTCATAGGGATTATAATTCAACATTACCATAGTTGGAAGTTTAGTATGTCAACGTCCCATCATTTTTCATCATTATTTAAATTTTTTCTTGCAATTTATAGATCTTATGATCCATATATCAAGAAAATCAGAAATTTTCCACTCCTCTAGTTATTTCATGAGAATACATGTTCTCAATTTATTTTACTGTCTTTATTTTCTAAGAATTTGAAAATACTCTTTTTTTGAAATGTAATCAATTCAGTCGAAAAAAAATTTTCATCTAAATAAACATACCCAAAAAATGGATTCAAAATTTATTTAAAACATTATGATAAAAAAGAGAGGTTATTTTACAATATAAATTTTTATAAAATTTTCTTAATACTATTTAATAGTCATTCAATTTATGTTAAAAGGTTATATTTAAAATGATTTGTGTTTTAAAAAGTGAAATTTAAAAATGAAAATAATATTTATCTCAAAATTTATGTAATTCAATTTTAATGGTATTTCCATTAACAAAATTTATCAAACCATTTTATTACTTATCCTACTATGGGTAAATTTTTAATTTATTGTATCCTATTAAATTTTATGGATTTATCAAATACTTTTCAAATAGATTATTATGAACCTCATTTTTTTCCATGGGTTGGTCATTTTTCAATGATTTTTCTATGTAACCCATTTCATTTCCATGTATAAAATATGTTTCATAGATATTGTTATGTAACATTTTAATTTTCCATATTTTATTCATTTTTCTAAAGGAAAAATGGGTTTTTAAATGAGGTTTGATAAAAATCAATTCTTTATCTACTTTATTAATTATTTGGCTCCTAGACTTTAGAAATAATGGGTGTGGACCCAGATAAAATTAGGTGATGCCATGATATCTTATATGATGGATTCATCCATATAGAACACAAATTCATTGGGTATAGATTATTTTCTTCATAGAATTATATTTTATATCAGTTATATAATTATTTCAATCATTAATTATTATATAAGGGTTAGGTAATGGTTATATGAGATTATATTCCATGAATATAATGTATTTTATCAATGACTTCTATGGATTTATGGTGATTAATTTGATCATAATTGATATCACATGGCTCATTATTATTTATTGAGGTGATTATTTATTTTGATAATTTGTAATTACATTTCTCATATTTTATTATCCATGTATTGATGGGTATGAATCTTATTATGTTATATTCATGAACATTGATTATGTCATCAAACCCATTTGATATTATTAAGGTAACTGATAATAATAATTTTTATATTTTTATATTTTTCAATACTAATAATTTGGTCCCAAAACACATATGATTCTATTTCCATAGTTTAAATAGACTTGGTTTAAACACGTTTTACCTTAAAGGGAATTTATATAGAAGACCGTTATTTATTAATGTGAAATAGAAATTACATGTAATTTTGGAGAATTATCATTTAATTTTATATGAATTGATTTTGTATGTGTTTTTCCTATTTATAAAAAATTATAATTTTTGAGGGAAATCAATTATTTAGGTCATCTATTTTTTTTCTTTTTATTTTTTAATTATATATTGGAAATACATTTTGTCACAATTATCTGTATCAAATCTTGAAATGTGAATTTTTCGATTTTAGTACTAGATCTGGGAGTGTGTGTTTTGGGATGTTATATATATGTCTTGAGATATGACATTGTGGTATGCTTCCATATGTGATTTCTCCCATAAGATAATAACAATTAATTATGGCCTATTATTATGTTATATAGAAGACTTATTCATGTGTATATATAGAGATACATGAGGTATGATTGCTTTTTGGGGGTCTAACTAAAGTCATAGAAACCATAGTATTGACCAGATAGATACATGACATCATGGATTAGATTATTATATCTTCTATATCATTGATTTGGGAATTTATATGTTCAAAATTAAGACACTTTATTAATTGTTTCTGATATAAAGGCAAAACAAGTACTATAGAGTGTTCATGGTAGTCTGTCAAATGATATAAAACAACACCCAATGTTGTTTAATTATTTTTCATTCACAGTGATACTATGATATGTTTAAATGTGATGTATTGACATATTTCATTTATAATAAAAATAGAACATTAATTAAACAACATATTCTTGGTTGGGAATTGGACCTTGTTGGTGGTGCATTATTGAGTTTTACCGACACCCATCATGGTTAACCATTGCACATGGGTCACTAGTATTCCTCTCTTGTTATTGGTATAGCTTCAGCTATGTCTCAAGTCGATTATTGAGAATAATATATTAATATGGGTATAATTTTTGGGAAATGGTTATTATTTTGTTGAAATAATTATTTCAATTTTATTTTTATTTTTGTATATGAAATTGGTTGGGTGGTGGTTTACTTATTGTATTTGTATGACTATTGTGTTTTTTTACTATTTTATATCATATATAGAGATTCCATTAATTTTTTTATGTATAAATATGTTATAAATTATTTATATATTTGGTTTTATATTTTTTTTTCACACTCTAACTAATGGTGTATTCACTCTGGGGTAATACATAGTCCCTTTTCTTTAGTTAGCATCTTATGGGGTATTGAGAGGTACAATTACAGACATATTGAAATCTATATCTGAACCAGTGATATAATTTAGTATGTTATAAAATTTTATTATAGGAATTACTACAATATTTTATTTTTTATGTGTTTTTGTTATATTGGATACATATTAATATATCACTTCATGGGATGAAAATTACGATGTTTCATTGCGAGCACTATTATTTATGGAAGTCTTTGATAATTGGGATTGGTATTGATTTTCATGGATTGAAGTATTATCATATGTCTTAAACATTCATTATTAATATAAAAATATTTGTTGTGACTAAGAATTAGCTTCATTGTTATGAAAATAGTTTTAAGGGAAAAGTGAGATACCATAATATTCAAACAATAAACGGAACAAAAAATCCATTAAAAAATAAGTTTATCATATAAGAATCAATCTCCATACATATTTTCGACAAAAGATTATTTACTATATTATCTGAATCCTCCATTAACATGTCATCAAAATGATATTCAATCTTGTCCCAAGTCATCATGCATTCTTCTTGATTAATACTCCCCTAATTGAATCATTTTATCAATATATGATATTGCATATTAATCCATGAAATTTAATCACCATTGGTATTCAAACATATAAACCATACCATCATCATTTCAGCTACTTATTTTATAGAATTAATCACTAGAGACAGATCTATCATCTCCTCATCCAAGTGTAATTGCAGATCTAGATATTGTTCAAGAGAATAACCAGACACTCACAATTTAGTAGTCAAAGCGACCTTGGGGAAACTGACACCAAAATCCACAACCTCATCAAGAATAATTATATCATGATTCTTAAGATCATTTTACATAGTTGTAAAATTATACTTATTGGTGGAACTTGTTTATATTATAAGTAGAAACTATTAATAGTATTGTTTCTGATGCTTTCATCGGGGCGTGTGCATCTGTCACGCATAGGATGCTCTGATGTTACCCTGTATTCCTACATTCCAAAGGCAGGTGTCATTTTCTCCATATTCATGGACGTCTCCTCCTTGATCGAAAGGGATGATGGGATGTTGGTTCTTCCTTCTGTGGATTCCTCCTCGGAGCTCGTCACCTAGTTCGGGTCTCCCTCATAGATTTAAGACGTAGTTTGTGAAGCTCTTCTCAGCGCCATATCTTCATGGAAGCCCATTAATTACACCGCTTCAGTCTGGACATTCCATGGAGTTTGGTTAGGGAAACAACATTCAGTTTGGAGAGTAGTCACATTGAGGCATCACTAAAGCATCTTGATGCTGGGGATTGTCATGTCTATCTTCTGTATCTTATCATAGGGCTTCTTGATGGCACCGAAGCCTGAGGCATCCAACATTGATCACGGGGAATCATATTCCATTTCCATGTATCTGAGGATTTCCTCATCTTCCCATGATTAACTCATTTTATACCACAAGTTGGACGTCCCATGGAGACGGATCAGACTGATCGGAACACCAGCTATAGTGGATTAGATTATGGAACGCCCTGGAGGGAACACCGATGTTGGGGCCAACACATGGGCAGCTTCCTGATTATTGTAGAGGTGAATGAGGTGGCATGATCTCACTGGGATGTGGCAGTCCGAGTAAGAATCATGATTGATGATGGTTTTGGGCTTGAGCCTTTAATAGACTTCCTACGTATCCCCGTGGCTGGGAATCAATGTCCACATAGTTTGATGGAATGAGGGGACACCTAAGGAGGAGACCCATGAGAATGGATGCATGGATGGGTCCTAGAGGATGTGGAACCTCCAGGTTAACGAATGAGCTTCCCGAGACACGTGGGCTCGAGAGAGAGATCAAGATGAGTCAAGGGTGATGGGATTGAGCCTCATAGAGGCTTCCTACGTATCCCCATGGCAAAGAATCAAAATCCATATAGTTCAGGTGGAATCTGGGGCTTACGTTCTATTATGGTCCATAGTGTCAGTAAACCGACGTGATGGTGGGTCTGGGTTCCGAATGGATGGTGGGATTGAACATCATGGAGGAATCATACCTATCCCTATGGTTGGGAATCAATGTCCGCGTAGTTCTATGGAATGAGGGGAATCCTGAGGAGGTGACCTGTGAGAATGGATGCATGGATGGGAACCATAATATGTTAAACCCTTGTGTTAAGGAATGATCTTCCCGAGACACATGGGCTCCAGGGAGAGATCATAATTAGTAATGGGTGATGTGCTTGAGCCTCATGGAGGATTCCTACGTATTGTTGTGGTAGGGAACTAAAGTCCACGTAGTTTAGGTGGTATCTGGGGCATACTCTCTAAGACATCCCATGTTGTCGGTAAACTGACGTGAAGATGGACCTGGGGTATAGATAGATGGTGGGATTGAACCTCGTGGAGGATTCCTACGTATCAAGCCTTGACATGGATCAAATTCCCCATAGTTCGGGATGAATTGGGGCTCACCTTCTAAGATGGCCCAATGTGGGTACAGTTTAACGTCATGCAGGACGAGGGTGAACCTGACGTGAAGGAACGATCAAGTGGTGGGTTTGAACCTCGTGGAGGCTTCCTACGTACCATTCCATGACATGTATCAAGGTCCCCATAGTTTGGGTTGGAATGGGGCTTATACATAAAGATGGCCCAAGGTGGTGGGTTGTGTAGAGACCCGAAGCTTGATGTACATGGACCTTACATTACTTTTGCAGAATACTTAGTACATAACAAAAACACACACACAAGGATCGTAATAGTTTCTTGTCTTTAGAAACTCGAAATATAATCTTCTAATAATGGTGAAATATCATCAACATCTCCCATAATGATCTTCCTCTTTTTTTACCTAAAAACTTTCTTTATATCTCAGGGAAAAGAAAACATAAAAGGGTGAGCACAAATGCTTAGTAAGGGTAAACAAAAGAAATATCAATCACAACATTTTCATAAAAAAATAATATTTTGGAAATCATAACTTGCAAAAGAGAACATAATTTCATAACATGGGATAAATCATAGTAGTGAAATGAAATCCCAATCATCAAAACATAAAACATGAAACTTTGTTGCATACACACATAATCATAGAGAATCATATCTTATTAGTCATTACTCATTTTCAAGACTATCTTTGTGGACAAAGTCCATTTCTGAACCGAGTCACCCTCGTTTCAGTCCTGTTTCACTGAACCGGTATAACCTACCATTCCAGCCATGTCTATCTCATGAGATATAAAATCTTTACCCAATGCATTAGAGGGAGATATTGGTCCCACCCATCTCATAATGATACCATTCTTATGTGTGCCACAAAATCATAAACCATACATCATAGCATAACCCATGTAATAAAAATGGGATTTGTAAACATCGTGACATCATAAAACAATTCATATAAGAAAAAAGAATTCATAAAATAATTCCATCACAACATAATAAAATCAATGTAATAATAGGGATAGAAACAAAACCATATATTATCTTAGATGGAAAATAATTTTGATAAAACACTTGAACTCCATTATTGAGGAAAATATCTTGTCTACTTCAAAAACATTATTCCTTTCTTAACATGTCATACAATTTTAAACTAAAGAAGTTGATTAAAAATAAACATGAAAAATTTTAAATGAATCTTCTTGGAAATAATGTTTTAAAAATCCATTCATGCCGTATAAGTTAAAAAAACAATCTTCATACTTTTGTCAGAAAAGCCAAGAAGTACCTCGTATGAAAAAATGACATAAGATTTCATTAATATCCTTTACTAAAAACTCACCAAATGGTAAAATTGGATTTAAACAATTGTAGGTGGATGGAAATAATATTACATATTTAGGAAACATGGATTTGGATGATAAAATACACCCCACTAAATACTAAATTATAAACAATCTCAGATAAAAATGTGATTGTGATATTTCCCTTAACTTTGGTCCGATATGCTTTGTACGTGTCTGAACCTCCTGTATAATGATATTAATAATGTTATTGACTTATTACAGAATTATAATTATTTTTATGATATCATATATGGTCATATTCATATTTTTTATTAGTAATATTTCATTACTACTTGTTATTCGGGTGTTTATTACTTTTTGTTCATATGCATGTTTGTCGAATAGATTCTTATTCTTCTCTTTAGGTTATAGATATCACATTTACAGAATGGTATTATTGTAATATATATAATATTAATTCATTAAATTCATTTATATAATAATTATGAAATGAAGATCATGTAGAATGAGTCGCATCACATCGTGGAGACGGTATTCCGTACGTACGCACGAATGATGATATCGTTCATATGATCATGGAATTCTATTGGAGTGTATGTATACAATTTCCGAATCAATATCACTTTACAATAATCATATATAGTTATTATGTACACCATTATACCCATCTAAGTATGGTGGTGGTGGAAAATAGATTACACCACGGCGTGGAGACGGTATTCCGTACGTACGCATGCGCGGTGATTTCGTTTTCTGTGGGATGGATAGATGGTGAAATAAAGTTTTTTCATACATATAATAACATATCAGTATATGAGTGATATTGATTTTATTACTTCATAATGAAACAACTAAATAAGAACAAGTGGAAGAAGAAATAAAGATGAAAGAATTGGTAACGAACATTACCTCTTCTTTGAAGTCCTTCTTTGAGACCTTCTTTTAGGGCACTAAAATTGGTCTTTGAGGAAGAAAAAAACATCTAGGATATTTCTAGGGAAGTGGATAAGAGAATTTGGCAGGGGTTGGACGATCTTGAATGCTCAATGTTGTTTGAGGAAGAGAGGGAGAAGATGCCCTTTTATAAGGGAGGAGAGGGGTACCTTTGGAATAATTAAAACTATTATTTAATTATAAAGTCAAATTCGGATTTAAATAGCTCCAAATTGATTTATTTCGAAGCTAAGGTGGGGATGGGTCGAAATCCTCTCATCTAATAGAATTTAGACAAGTTTAGATTCCTATATTAACCTTATCTTTTAGTATTAACTCTTAGTTAATTAGATTGACATTTACCATGTCACTTTGTATTTTTATATTATATAGTTAATAAAACTACCATATACATCCAAGAGACCCCAAAGTTGTGTTTTATTAATATATATAACCTTATCTAAGTCATGTTTCCGAACCATAGATTTTTAGGAATAAAATAACAATTAATAATATAATATTTGTTTTAAAAAACTACTTTATGCCAATTTTGACACTATTCAATAGTTGATTTTTTTGAAACTCATAACAGAATGATTAATTCGACCAAAGATAATTAACATAATCCTAACATGTTATATTAACCTATAAAATTAGTTTAATTCATAAAAAGGTTCAAATTATACTTATTTAGGTATTTATAATATCAATTATGTCAGTATTTCATTAATAAGATAATTACTGCATCATCTTTGTGTTATAAATAAATTAAATTATTTAATGTCTAAAAATTACAAATAAAATACAATTATGTAGGAAATATTTGTAGCTTTCTAATGTATATTTATAGTCGAATTTATCTTATGTATAACCCCATATTAAAAATGAATTACTTATTAAACATGGATTTAAACTATTTTAACCCTTCTTTAAATAAATTAATAATAAATGTCCTAATCTAATCCAAGTGGGCCTAAATGGTCATATTTAATTCCTAAGGTTCTTTTTGGTCCAATTACACTTGTACAATAGAATTAGGACATGTTTTAGGGTACTAATAATATCATTTTTACCCTTAATTATCCTATTTACTTTTAACCGTGGTAAAAAAAAGTAAAAAGATACTATTCACCAAAAAATTATTTTCATCTTATTGAACCAAATTTTACCTATTGACATCAACTGTGTCACTAAAATTTTCAAAATTCCACTCACATAAGCGGTAAAATTAAATTTTATGAAAAATTCAGTTTTTTAACTACCACTTAGTGGTTTCACTATTTATCAAAAAATGAAAGTTTCCCGAAAAAAACCAAAAATTAGATCTACGCTATATTTGATTTTATTAATTAAAAAATGATTTATATTTTATCAAATTCAAAACATATTTTTTACATTAATTAATTTAAAAATTAATTCTCGTCGTCAAAACAAATAATGTGTTCTTAAGAGATAATAACTATCAAAAGATTGACACTTTTTTATGACTGGTTTAAATGTGAAATTACATCCAATGACCCACATTGTATTAAATTGTAAAAATAAATTCTAAATATAATTTAAAACCACTCAAATTAATAATTTATCTCTATTAATTATTTTTATTAAAAAAGTTTTTAATTATAAGTTCGTAATTTTCACTATTCATCGGAATATGAAAGTTATCCGAAAAGTGCCAAAATTTCACCTTAGGCAAAATTCGATACTACGAATCCAAAAATGAAGTCCATTTTGAGAGCTAAAATTTCTAAATTTTTAAAAGGTGGTTATTACTATTCATAACGGCTAATTTTATTAATATTTTGATAGCATATCGTTGTTTAGTGAAACTCGGTATTGCGTACTACACACACTATCGAGGAAGGTCGTGATTGCGTGTAATGCAAGGAAAGTCAAGGATGTGTGTTGAGCAAGATCCTTTTTGTGTAGCTTACAACACAAGACATTAATGAAATTAAAAAGAATACTTTTTTATAAAATCTCGGACTGTTACATTCTACCCCCCTTAAAATGAATTTCACCCTCGAAATTCGTCGGGGTTATAAATGGTTTACTACTCGAAAGTTTCTTTAATAGAAACCCACATCGTAAAAAAGAATACCAAAACTTGGCTTTAAAAACAAAAGTATGAAATGTAACGATTTCCCAAATAAACTAATCATTAGGTTTCCACATAGGTGAAAATATGGATATGGAAGAGAAATCTAACCATCATGTTATGATGGAGAGTGGTAGAGAACATGGCTATGGAAAAGCCAGAAATCACAAAGCCATAAATTTTTGATGATCTACAGTACCATCTAATTCATTAGATATAAGAGCACTAGGACAACATTTTTGGTTTTCAAGATCATTTCCCTAAAGTTGATGAAATTTGAATTAGAAGAAATACTTTCGTGATTTTGGTATAGTCTCACTGTGTTTCGTTATTTGGACAATTTCCACTTTTTCTCTTAAAGAAATGAAGTTGAATTTGTCATTTGTGATGTGCTTTCAGATCATGTGATAGAATGATGGTTCATTCCATCTGTCTCAAACAAAAGGTTAGAAAAGTTATCAAAAAATACATTAGTCCATCTACTGTGAGATTAATCATATATGGTTCCTAAAATTGACTTATACTTCATATATCATACTGCTTAATGTAATAAAACTAGTTTCTATTAAACAGGGACTTCCTGTAGGCCAGTGGTAAGCGATAAAGGCCAGTCGCACTTCGGTTGTGGGTTCGATTCCCACAGCCTTGTCCAACATGATGGGATGTCGCCCGTCCTGCAGGTTGTCCTTTTTCTAAAACTACATTACTATAACATCCCATCAATAATATCTAAAATAACATTTATCCTTATACAATACTAACTTATGTCCAACATAGTCCATTCTAATCTTTAGGCTTATCCATAATACTGCTATCCAATCTCATATTATAGTGAAAACGATTACCAAAGAGTTCATATAACAAGAATGTTAATACCATCGTTGATCCCCATATATCATGAGATATGTCTTGTTGGTCACATTCCAAACATTCTAAGGCCCTAATCATGTATTCTCTTGAAAAATGAATACCCATTGAACCTTAGTGAAAACATTAATGTAGTTAAATGGTAACACTTCCCATAAACCAAAATCCTCAAAATTCTATATACTCAATCCATGATATCACTTATTCCTTATATCAATCATGAGCTCATGAATACTGTCAAATATTTCATTTTCTCGTTTTCCCTTCATTATGCGCATATCATCTTTTTTCCAAAAATATCTCAATCACTTTCCATGGTTACTGGTACCATAAAATTATTGAAAACCACAATAGACCAATACATAAATATTCCAATACTCAACATTATTTTGGAATCCCATTACATAAAAACTTAATCTTTCCACCACATCTTTGTCATATTCAACATCACCAATGGTGATCACATGTGACTTCTCTCTTTTCCTTTTCCATAAGTGGTTGCTCATGTCGATCATCACTAACCCTTGGATTAGGGCATTTATTGGCATAATGTCCCATCTCCTTGCACTTGAAACATTGATGTTTAGTACGTTCATTTTGTGTATCCCTTCCATTATTTGCATCAATAAAAATCTTCTTCCCATCATTGCAGCATTCAAATGCCCGATGACCTTCCTTTCCACATTAGAAAAAGTTACTTGTCCCTTTAAGGCAATCTCCACCATGCTTCTTTGCACACTTTGAACATAAGGAAACATTCATATTCTTTTCACCATTATTCTGAGATTTCTCCTTGAAATCTATATTTTGTTTCTTGTCAAAACTACTAGATGGATAAGATGCACCAACTTCCATTTCTACCTTGATAGCACAATCAACAATTTCTTCATAGCTACTGAATTCTCTTATAGCTAATGCCCTTCGATGATTTGGTTTTAAGCCACTAAAGAATCAATCAACTTTAATTTCATGCTGGATGATAAAGCCAGATGCATACCTTGCAAGCCTTGTAAAATTCTCTTCGTATACACCAATGGATTCATCATCCTTTTGATTTAGTTCAAGAAACTCCTTCTCCATCTTTGTTCGAAGAATACGAGGGATGTACTTATGAAAAATAAGTTCTTGAACTCATCCCATTCCATGGACTCAATTTCATCTGTTTGCCTCGTATTCTTGATAAGATTCCACCACTGATCAGCTTCACCTTCCAAATGATATACTGCTAAGATGACTTTATCATGATCAGAACATTGAAGAACTAAAAATATCTTTTCAGTGGTACTGATCCATTGTTCAGCAACAATTGGATCAGGAGACCCACTAAAAGAAGGTTGATGTTGTCTCATGAAGGACTCAATAGAATATTGTTCCCTTCTCTGCTCATTTGGAAATATAGAATGATTCATAGCTTGTGAAAGTATTGCAATAAGATTGTGCACTCCATATCCCATAACATTTGTTTGTTCAGGAGGACAATCATTGCATTGTCCATTGCATTGATCAACACGGTTCCATAGGGTTCCAGCCATCGTCTAAAACCTAAAAAGAATAGTGTGAGAGGCAAAAATCATAATAAAGGGGGAGTAACTTCAGTATCTAACATCTTTGGTTTAATCTAATATCGTTACCATAGTTCTCGGACAATATCCTATACGTATACTTATCCTTAGGGACATCCCTAGACATACCTTAGAAATATCTCTAGGGATCTCACTAACGTTTTCGCATCCTAGTTTCCAAAGGTTGACTAAACTTTTCCTCTGATACCAACTGTAGAGACCCGAAGCTTGATTTACATGGACATTACATTACTTTTGCGGAATACTTAGTATATAACAAAAACACACACACAAGGATCGTAATAGTTTAGTGTCTTTGGAAACATAGAATATAATCTTCTAATCGTGGTGAAAACTCTTCAACATCTCCCATAAACATCTTCCTCTGTTTTTTTACCTAAAACCATTCTTTATATCCTAGGGAAAAGAAAACATAAAAGGGTGAGCTCAAATGCTAAGAAAGGGTAATCAAAATAAATATCAATCACAACATTTTCATAAGAACGTAACATTTTGGAAATCTTAACCGGCAAAAGAGAACATAATTTCATAAGATGGGATAAATCATAGTAGTGAAATGAAATCCCAATAATCATAACATAAAACATGAAACTTTGTCGCATACACACATAATCATTGAGAATCATATATTATTAGTCAAGACTCATTTCCAAGACTATCTTAGTGGACAAAGTCCATTTCTGAACCGAGTCACCCTCGTTTCAATCCTGTTTCACTGAACCGGTATAACCTACCGTTCTAGCCATGTCTATCTAATGAGATATAAAATCTTTACCCAATGCATTGTAGGGAGATATAGGTCCCACCCATCTCATAATGATACCATTCTTATGTATTCCACAAAATCATAAACCATATATCATAGCATAACCCATGTAATAAAAATGGGATTTGTAAACATCGTGACATCATAAAACAATTCATATAAGATAAAGGAATTCATAAAATAGTTCCGTCACAACATAATCAAATCAATTTAATAATAGGGATAGAAACAGAGCCATATATTATCTTATATGGAAAATAATTTTGATAAAACACTTGAACTCCGTTCTTGAGGAAAATATCCTTTCTACTTCAAATTTTTTTTCCTTTCTTAACATGTCATACAATTTTAAACTAAAGAAGTTGATTAAAAATAAACTTGAAAACATGTAATGGAAGCTTCTTTGAAATAATGTTTTAAAAATACATTCATGCCGTATAAGTTAAAAAAACATTCTTCGTACTTTTTTCGGAAAAGTCAAAAAGTACCTCATACGAAAAAATGACAAAGGATTCCATTCATATCCTTTACTAAAAACTCACCAAAGGGTAAAATTAGATTTAAAAAATTGTAGGTGGATGGAAATAATATTACATATTGAGGAAACATGGATGTGGATGATAAAATACATCTTAGTAAATACTAAAGTATAAACAATCTCGGATAAAAATGAGATTGTGATATTTCCTTTACGTTTGGTCCGATATGCTTTGTACGTGTCCGAACCTCCTGTATAATGATTTAAATAATGTTATTGACTTATTAAAGAATTATAATTATTTTTATGATATCATATAAGGTCATATTCTAGCTTATTATTAGTAATATTTCATTACTACTTGTTATTCGGGTGTTTATTACATATTGTTCTTATGCGTGTTTGTCGAATAGATTCTTATTCTTCCCTTTAGGTTATATATACCTCATTTCCAGAATGGTATTAGTGTAATATATATCATATTCATTCATTCAATTCATTTATATAATCATTATTAAATGAAGATCATGTAGAACGAGTCGCATCACATCGTGGAGACGGTATTCCGTACGTACGCACGAGTGATGATATCGTTCCTATGATCGTGGAATTGTATTTGAGTGTATGTATAATATTTCAGAATCAATATCACTTTAAAATAATCATATATAGTTATTATTTACAACATTATACCCATCCCAGTAAGGTGGTGGTGGAAAATAGATTACACCATGGCGTGGAGACGGTATTCCGTACGTACACACGCGCGGTGATTTCGTTTTCCGTAGGACGGATAGACGGTGATATAAGGTTGTTTCATACTTATAATAACATATCTGTATATGATAGATACTGATGTTATTACTTAATAATGAAAAAACTAATGAAAAAGAAGTTGAAGAAGAAATAAATATGAAAGAATTGGTAACGAACATTACCTCTTCTTTGAAGTGCTTCTTTGAGACCTCCTTTTAGGGCACTAAAATTAGTCTTTGAGAAAGACCAGAACCTATAGTATATTTATAGGAAAATGGAGAAGAGAATTCGGCAGGGTTTGGCCATGCTTGAAGGCTCAATGTTGTGTGAGGAAGAGAGGGGGAGATGCCCTTTTATAAGGGAGGAGAGGGGTACCTTTGGAATAACTAAAACTTTTATTTTATAATAAAGTAAAATTCGGTTTTAAATAGCTCTAAATTGATTTATTTAAATGGTATGGTGGGGATGGGTCTAAATCCTCTCATCCAATAGAATTTAGACAAGTTTAGGTTCCTATATTAACTGTATCTTTTAGTTTTAACTCTTAGTTAATTAGATTGACATTTACCATGTAACTTTGTATTTTTATATTATATAGTTAATAAACTTACCATATACATCCATGCGACCCTGAATTTGTGTTTTGTTAATATATATAACCTTATCTAATTCATTTGGCAGAACCTTATATTTTTAGGAATAAAATAACAATTACTAATATAATATTTGTTTTAAAAAACTATTTTATGTCAATTTTGACACTATTCAATAGTTGATTTTTTCGAAACTCATAAGAGAATGATTATTCGACCAAAGTTAATTATCTTAATCTTAAAATGTCATATTAACCTATAAAATTAGTTTAATTCATAAAAAGTCTCTAATTATACTTATTTAGGTATTTATAATATCAATTATGTCAGTATTTTATTAATAAGATAATTGCTGCATCATCTTTGTGTTATAAATAACTTAAATTATTTAATGACTAAAAATTACAAATAAAATACCATTATGTAGGAAATCTTTTTATCTTTCAAATGAATATTTATAGTCTAATTTATATTATGTATAACCCCATATTAAAAAATATTTACTTATTAAACATTGATTTTAACTATTTTAACCCTTCATTAAATAAATTAATAATAAAGGGCCTAATCTAATCCAAGTGGGCCTAAATGGTCATATGATATTCCTAAGGTTGTTTTTGGTCGAATTACACTTGTACAATAGTATTAGTACCTGTGTTAGGGTAATAATAATATCATTTTTACCCTTAATTACCCTATTTACTTTTAATCGTGGTAAAAAAAAGTAAAAAGATACTATTCAAAAAAAAATTATTTTCATCTCATTGAACCACATTTTACTTACTGAAATCAACCGTGTCTTTCAGATTTTTGAAATTCCACTCACAGAAGCGGTAAAATTATGTTTTATGAAAAATTCGGTTTTTTAACTACCACTTAGTGATTTCACTATTCATCAAAAAATGAAAGTTTCCAGAAAAATACCAAAAATTAGATCTAAGCTATATTTGATATTATGATTTCAAAAATGATGTCTATTTTATCAAATTCAATACATACCATTTGAATTAATTAATTTAAAAATTAATTTCCATCATTAAAACAAATAGCGTGTTCTTAAGAGATAATAACTATCAAAAGATTGACACTTGTTTATGACTGGTTTAAATGTGAAATTACATCGAATGACCAACATTGTATTAAATTGTAAAAATATATTCTAAATATACATTAAAACCACTCAAATTACTAATTTTTCTCTATTAATTATTTCGATTAAAAAAGTTGTTTTTAATTATAATTTAATGATTTTCACTATTCATCAGAATATGAAAGTTATCCGAAAAGTACCAAAATTTCACTTTAGGCTAAATTCGATACTCCGAATCCAAAAATGATGTCCATTTTGAGAGATAAAATTTCTAAAATTTTAAAAGTTGGTTATTACTATTCATAACGGCTAGTTTTAATAATATTTTAATAGCATATCATTGTTTAGTGAAACTCGGTATTGCATACTACACACGCTATTGAGGAAGGTCGCGATTGCGTGTAATGCAAGGCAAGCCAAGGATGGCTGTTGAGAAAGCTCATTTTGGTGTAGCGTACAACACAAGACATTAATGAAATTAAAAAGAATATTTTTTTATAAAATCTCGGGTTGTTTCAGGTTGGGGCTTACGCACTATGGTAGGCCAAGGTGTACGGTGAACCGACATGAATTTGGTCGGAACCAATGGGTGATGGGATTGAACCACGTGGAGGCTTCCTACATAACATTCCTTAACATTGATCAAATTCTACATATTTGGGTTGTATAGTTTTACATCATGAGGGAAAAGGGTATTTGGGGCTTACACTCTAAGGCGGCCAATGTGTGTCATGGCCGGTGCTCACTCTAAGCTCACGGGAGCCATGCTCAGTGTGAGAAACAAGAGCTAGCAGAGACCTGAAAATCACGTCACGAATGGTGTGTCTGTGGGAGATGGAATGGGGCTTATGCATTTACTGTCCCATGGTGCCAGGACTTACTCTAGCATGGAAGCTCGAGGGCGACAAAGCACAAAGGGAGAGGAATTTTGTGGTGGAAGAAAGGAAGAGTCACATTCCCTATCACACCCTCCGATGGTTTCGGCACTGAGGAAGTGAGTAGGAGCAAGGGTGCTACCTACTGCATGGAAAGCTAGGGGCTTACATCAAGGTGGTTTCCCTTTACCATGGACAAACTCCACTTCAATAAGGAGGATATCATCCCATATGTGGAGTGTTCCCATCCCCATGGAGACAAGTGGGCATGGAGAATGTCCTTGGTGGGGGGACCCTGCTTGGGAGGCACGGGGCCAGGTCACATTTTAACGTCAAGTGGTGAGGATGAGGTGCTTGGTAGTTCAACTTCCTACAGGTCTGACGATGTGGGTTTTCTCCACACCCTTAGGACTTACATAACTATTACCCTCTTCCCCTTGCATGAGGGAATGCATTGTCAAGGCCGTAGAGTGTGGGTGTCGTGGAGAGAACCATCGAGGGTTCCACGTTAGTATTGATATGCGAAGAAACAATAACCGTTAGAGTGCCTATGCGAAGAAGCATAAGGTGAAGCAACGCAAAGGGAAGTAGTTTCCATGGGAATTTGAAGTTACTTCCTACTAAAATATAATGTTTTATGAGAAAACCATTTATGATGCAGATGCCCGGGGTGCGCAAAAAACCTGCGAATGGCACCCAAAACGAGGGCATTGCCCGGGGATCCCTGAGGTGAAGGGGCCTGGGGGATTGTGCACAACCCTAAGGATTTAAACTAAATCAGTGATGCTCGCACAAAATTGGGGGTCTGTGGTTTTGCACACAAATCGAAGAGATTGCGTGCAAGAGAAGTGATTGCATGCAAAGGAAGGGGATTACACTCAAATGAAGGGGTGTGATCGCAAGGAATGATTGCACACAGCTTGGCCGTCATGCGCGCCATGGAAGGGATAGTGTGCAAGGGTCAGAGACCATGGGGTTAGAGTTAGTCTAAGCCATGGGAATCTCATGCGAAGGTGGACCCCGGTGTTACTTGGTGCAAAAAAGAACCATACCTGAAGGCCATATATCACATGTGCAGAAGGCGAATTTCTCACATGAGAGGACGTTCAAATTCCATGGCCCTCAAAAAGAAAGTGGTCACCTTCTATTTCTAGGCGATCGAGGGCGCAAAATACAGGTTGGCATGTAGTTATTACACGACAGAGTAGTTGTCACGAAATGTCAACCGTGTGGGGTGTGGTCATGAAATTATTTTACTCCTGTGCTGGGACCTTCATGAATCCCAGTGCCTTCTGCACTGGATACATTTTTTCGTGCACCTCGCCTGTTTTTTCACACAACACTTCTGGTCCCTCCGGACTAGGTCTCCGGGTCCGAAAATGACTTTGATTTGTCATTTAGAATCTTTCTTTATCATTTATGTACTTTTCGGCATCTTCAAATGCCCATGTTGTAATTGGATTGGCGAGGGGTCTCATTGATTGGATTTTGCGGGAAATGCCGAAATGTAGGGCTTCATGGGTCCTCTGCATGGAAATATCTGAGAATGCGTGTAAAACTTAGCCCAGTGAGAAATTATCATTAAGTGTGGATGTGGAACCTAGTATTATCCTATAAAAGCATCCTCAGGTCCTATGCTCCATATGACTTTTCTCACGTGACAAGCATTGAGCTCTCATGCGAGAAATTGATTCTACTCCTACATGAAAAACTGCCTGGTAGCGCATAATTCTATCGAGATTTGGTGACATTTTATGTGAAGACCCCAGATTTATCGTGCCACAACATGAAACTTCATGCCAACTGCTTCTTCTATACGCCAGACTCTCAGATTTCGTGCCAAACTCTCAGATTTCACGTAACACTCTTGAAACAGTTGGTTAGAAGAAGATGGCTACAAAACGGGTTGATGAGGGGGGATCTGCTGCTCACAGAGCCGAAATGTTTGATAACCCGGAGGTTTATGGTGAAAAAAGGGTTGTCTCCAATAACCGCAGCCTCTTCAACATGCTAACACCCTCCCAAAAAGAATATACCATGTCTGACCATCTTCCACTATGGGACTTCGGCATTCTAGAGGAGGTCCCCCTGCCGGGTTTCGAGGTTGACACACCACGGTCATCGGTGACCCATGAAGACGGCCTTATACAATAAAACATCACCATCATCGGTCATCCTTTCTATGAAACTAGGCATATAGACATCTATATCACGAATCCCAGGACCAGGACCATTTCTTGGGGTGATTCAGTTGCGGAGTGCTCACCAGACCTCTACGCGAGCTCTTTCTATCATAGCATCACTGACGAGACCAAAGGTTGGATGTACGACTATGACCTGTGGTGCGGAGGGAACTGCACCAGCGAGTGGGCCTATGTGTACTCGGTTCTCCATACATGCGCTAATTTGGGGGCCGAGCTATGGCACATTGGTCTGTTCGAGGTGGTGTGGACATCGCAGTTTCACTTCAACCTCCATCCTGAGCTTGAGCTAGCGTTGTTCACCTAGTGGTCCCCTGATACCAACACATTCCATCTTCACCATAGGGAAGTCGGCATCAGTCTCTACTACATCCACGACATTTAGTGTATCACTTTGGAGGTCCATAAATATGATGAGTTTCTCCCACCGATGTACATCTGTGGTGACAGATCACGAACCACCATACTGATGTGGAACCTACTGGACCTAGCCAAGGAGAAGCTGGGGTCAAGGACTTCCTAAAGTACATTGCCTATAATGACCGGTTCAGCCTATTGTTGGATAATAATTCAGAAGCCAAGATGTCAGGATGGGGAAAATGATGTCCAACCGCGTCTTAGAAGAGCAAGAGCGGATCATACTGGAAGATCATGGAGGTGGGACAACACCAATCATGGGGCTACAACATGAATGAGGCCTAGGACCCTAATGATTGGTACACCAGAATCCTCACTACATTTCTAAGAGGATGGCTCTTGACGGTGCGGGAAGCAAGGATGGTCATCCGTCCAATGACTCTGGTGATGGCTGTCATTATTGATGTCAATAAGAAGCTCAGCCTCGGGGACCCCATGCTGGCTCATCGGTACATGATCTTGGGTTTCATATCGAGAGTGGGATCACCTAGGAGAGTGTGGGGCCCATTTCAGATCATCCATGGCTGGGTTGTTGCTCACTTCAGAGGTTACACCTTCCAAAATACCATCTGTCCTCCAAGAAATGGCATGCAACCCACTATGGTGAATATTTCCGGGGTCATGCCGATGATGCTCAATGAGGTGGGAGTACGAATCAGGATTTGTAACCATTCCAACTTCGCCTTCATCTCATTTTCCACCCCAACTGGTCAGCTCATATATGGCATTCAATGGTCACTAGAGTAGAAGGAGTACTTCCATAGGATCAGAGGTGGGGTACTTGTGGCAGGAATCAATGGGAAGATCTTTTGCGAGCCTTATGTGCCGTCTAGGTTCGCCAGGCAGTTTGGGTGCCTCCATCGAATGCCGGAGAAAGTATACAATGATGTCCGGGAGGAGAGGCATCAAGGTGTTTCCGTCAGCTGTGGCCTATGTCCACAACCTACAGCTCCCTTGAAATCATCACTCTTCCTCCCACCGGGGTCAACGTTGGCCTCTCAACCAAGTATGCTGAACATTGGACAGTAGATTACCCTAATGGGCTTCTGTGGAATTGAGTTCGGAAGCTCATTGTCGCTAGTGCGGAACCTCGGTGGCGAGAGAGCAGGCAGGGTGCTGCTAGAGGGGGAGGACCAGAAGCACCATATGCAACGGGGCCTGCATAGGCTGAGACCTCATTAGCGGGGGCGTCCCATGGCGTGGTCATTCCCTTGTCACCTATAGGAGGGGGGTCTCATGGAGCAGACAGATAATGTCATGTGAAGTAAATAAGATACCTTCTTCAACCATCCTACGAATCTATCTTTCCTGCACTATGGTTGGCCTGGCTAACCCTGCGGAAATCAATGATTAATGAATCCATCTAGTAGAAGCTAGTACGAGACGGGATCGAACTACCAGATGTTGTTCTTGTACAGGTCACCGACAGAGCGAACTTCCATCGAAGGCATGCATATCGAACAGCCATGGACACATAGGCACACCAGCAGGGTCGGCATGAGGAGTATTACTTCATAGTGAATGTGATGCTCGGCCAGGAACATGACCCAGAAAATCTTCCTTCGAAGGATGATGACGGTAGTGATGAGTCAGAGGATGGATAAACAGGAGAGGAGGCATAAAAAGAGGGTGAAGGGGAGCCTGAAGGTGAAGGGTTGTAGGGGGAATCCCAGCAAGGGAGTCTCTGGGAATGCGGAGAGATCGTCAGCTCTGATATAGATGTTACTTAGATACTCTAGGTATGCTTTCAACCCTTATCCATCCTTCAATTTTCATTGTCTCTCCTTTGTAATCATTAATCCACACATCTTTATCTCTACTCAGGAGAACATCGGCACTGACCAAGCATCTCTAGTTGAATGAGGGGAGGAACACAAATAGGGCTAGGTGGGGTACCTACGCCCATTACTGAATTGATGAATACTATGAGGTGCCTCACCATGACAGCTCTTGTAGTATCTAGAGAACTAGAGAATGGTGACTTGGGTTCATGTAAGTCCCTTGATTTGATACCGATACTCACTTTCGGAGAACTCAACCGATTAGGGTGCTCCTTGTCTATGCAGTGATCAAGGCATTTGAGGTTCATCGAGCTACTAAGCCTAGACCGTCAGTGAGCATGCTGGTGGAAAAGATACTGCCCCATCTAGAACACACCTCCCAAACCATGTCGTCCTCAGAAATTGGTGAGCAGGGAGTGGAGGACATCAGTGGTGTTGCTGTCAGGGCTGGGCTGGAAATCGACGACGGTGCCACCAGGATCGATCGGATAGGGGAATGTAACCTAGATTCTAAGGAGCCAAATACCTGGGGAGGAATATATGAGGAAGACCCTACTGCTGGATTGTTGGCTCTCTTCCCTATCTATCAGCGCGCTGATCCCAATGAAATTGATGATTCAGATTCTGAAGCGGCCAAGGAGAGCCAAATGACCTGACACAGTGGATGGAAGTGCATCTGGAATTTTCTCAATCAGCCCCAGATGGAATGGCTGAAGCGGATGGGGTCACTCCACACATGGATGCACTTCCTATGTACTAGAGGGGTGGATGCTCAATTCATTTACCTGATAGTCCAGGATTACATGGACGACAAGATGCGTGAGAGCAGCCAGTGTGCCGACATCACCCAGTGTCAGGCGGAGTCAGAGAGAACTCGAGCATGTATGAGGGTGGAGCATGAGGTCCAACGCCTTGAGGAACTTGCGAAAGAACAAGAGCTATTCATCGTGAACTTTTCTAAGTTCATGGGGCAGTTGAGGGCCCAGGTAGTGGATGCTCAAGATCAAATCGTAGAAGTGAGTCACCAGATAACCGAGATCTAGACTGAACAGGCGTGAGTACGGTCCAGGGTTAGCGATCTGTGCTCTGTAGCCCTTGATGAAGAAAGGGTTCTCAGGGGATGGGAGGCAGTCTTGGAGGACACCAGCGAAGGGGTGGCGGCATTGGAGAGATCTGACCAAGAAGCCAACACTTAGAGGCTCTGCTTTTGAAAAAACCATAAACTAATCCCGCTTTACTGCTTCTTGTTCTATTAAACTATATGTATGTACAAATTTACTTACATGCCCCTTTTTTTAAGGTACTCGACCATAACCCCAAAATAAGTTACAATCCATTCCTAAGCTCACGTGGGCTGTGAGGAGCGAAGGAGGAATGTACTATAACTTCGTTCAAACATGGGAGCGTTAACCAAGCTTCGGGTATTCGAAATTCGAACCCAGATTCCCATAGAGAAGAGGGAGGCCCAATCAAAGAATGATGACCTCAAACCTATTGATGTACCAACTTTTCAATGTGATCTGGTGCACGAGCGGGGAAATGACAGGGGCATTGGAACCTGTCCGAACATAGCAATATCAGAAATGTGAATTGTGTTACACATATTCAGAACACTATGGGAGGGGTGTGGCAATAAAGTATGACTGTTGACCTTGTTCGAAACACAACATCCTTATTTCATTTGCCTAAAATGGAGACAATAAACAAGATTCGACTAATGAACATGTGTGCAACATGGGACCTAACTCAAATATCGTGGATCAGACTTCTGGAAAGTTGGCCCAGGATAGTAGGCGGACCATAGGCTGATCATCCATACTACTAGGGGTCCCTTAAAATGTTATCAGTCTTCGGGAACATTGGTCTAGGATAGTAGGTGAACTATAGGTCGACCAACCATACTGTTAGGGGGTCCCCTAAAACGTGAACGGGGATGAAAATCAGAATAAAGGGAAACACAAAGCATGGAATGGGAAGCGGTGGTTTGTTCAAATAGAATCTAAAACTCCCATGATTACACCAATATGGTGGAGTCACATTAGGAGGATGCATCAGTCTGATCATGGATCATCCCTACTTTAGACAGGACCTATCTAGTAAGGGAACCGTCGCTTCCCAATTTCATCTCGGGGCATCCTGAATTTGTTCAGGGTAAATTTTGTAGTTACACAACTCCCCGAGGGGTCAGTCCAAGGGGCCGATAGTTAGGAGGGATTAGATTTGTGATTCCCGGGTCAGGACCCAAGAAGAAATGTCTTGGCATTCCTACATATCCCATAAGTATTGGAATCAAGCCATATGTAGATCTGGAAAGGGTCTTAGTTTAAGATCTTAAAATTCGGATGAAGGATTGACAAGATGTGCTGGAGGCAAATGGTATGGTGATTACGAAACTAGACATGAATTAGGACATTAGTCCAAATTTCCATCGTGCACAACTCCAGGGAAGGAGCCTTAGGCCAAGACGCCGACGAGGGTTAGAGGATAAGGAGTAGGAGATGCTATCTTCTAGTTGAGCTAGACCCAAAATGCAATTTTTGGGTTACCCCACATATCCCATGGGTATAAGGGTCAAGATACACATGGATCATAGAGAATATCCCAACCTATGGTCATAGTTCTTGGATCACTGGAGCCCTGAGAGACACTGTATTGCAGTTTTGTCCCCCTGACGTGTGGAGGTGCACTGAGGGATACTTCTTAAAGTGTCGAGATTCCACCTTTACCTGATGGGTTGGAACATAGTGTGAATCATGAAACCAACATTCAAGGACGAAAGGGGATGGCGTGATGATGAAGGACTATTGCTGACCATGTTCACAACAAATCATGCTGACACATTAGGCAGAAATGGGGACAAAAAATTGAGCATCGACCGCTGACCATGTTCACAATGTGGGATTTGCATCAATATGTTGTCCTAAACCCTCGGGGAGAATTGGACCGTAACGGTAGGAGATCCCATAGGTGTGGTATCCATGTCATTCTTGTGTGCCCCTTCAAGTATTCAAGAAAATATGGGCCAAATGGAGGGAGACATGAATCCTGACCAGTGGAAGTAACATGCCTATGTTGAATCTAACACTCTAGGTCCTAGAGGAGAGTACTCTTGACACAGTGGTTGACCACTACAATGGGTTGAGGGGCTCATCTTGAGAGTCAACAAGAGGTGGAGGATTCCCAGAAGAAGGGGTCATGGTGCCATAAACCCAACACGAAGGAGGGCATAACCCTGTACTATACCTATATATCCCCCTCGTGGAGAGGGATAGGCCAAGGGGCCTAGGTTACCAGGATATCAGGAAATCTCTAAGAGATGGGGCTAGACCCGAAATCTAAATGTTCAGGTGGTCATACGTATCCCATAAGCATGGGAATCAAGCAACACATAGTTCATGAAGAAACTTTTTAACTTCATGCGGGATGACATACAATTTAATGTCATGGGGGACGACATATAGTTCAATGTCATGCGGGACGAGCGTTCAATTTAAGGTCATGCAAAACCATAATCCGGTTAATGGTCATGGAGGACCCCAGTCCAGTTTAAGGTCATGGGGGACCATAAGGGGACAAATGTAGGGCCAAATGTAGTTTATGGTTTTGAAGGACCCTAATCTAGTTTAAGGTCATGGAGGACTTGAATGGGCCCTTTTGGAAAAGTACTGCTTAAGGAACATGCCATTGGTGGGAGGAGTAATATGCTCACCATTCGTGGTCACCAAGGAGTATGAACCATTTTGGTAAACCTTATGAATAATGAATGGTTCATCCCATTTTTGATCCAACCTAGGTGGTTTCCTACTGGGAATCATTGGTGCCTTAAGGGATAATACTAAATCTCCTTGCAGGAAAAAGTGGAGGTGAACCTTCTTGTTGAAACCTCGAGCGATCCCTCTCTGATGCCTTTTTAGGTTGTGTAGGGCATGAATCCTATACTCATCTAATGCTTCCAATTCAGCTCGATGGATCTCACCCACTCTATCTGGCGCATGTTGGTCATAGACCGATGTGCGAAATGAGGGCAATTGAATCTCGATGGCCAGGACAGCCTCACATCCGTACACTAGGGAATCTGGGGTCCCCTAGGTAGAATTACAGGACATCATCTGATAAGCCCAAATGGCATTGGGGATTATATCTGGCCAACACTTCTTTTTCATACCAACCATTTTCTGTATAATGTTATAGAGGGTTTTATTGAACCCCTCAATCTATCCATTCACTTGCATGTGATAGCGGGAGGTATGGTTGGAGAGAATGTTTTACATGGCATATAATTCCTTTAAATCGGATGCTTGAAAGTTATTGTCGTTATCGGTGGGGATAGCATGAGGGGATCCAAAAAAATTGATGACATTGGAACTCATGAGGTCCATGATAGTACGAGCCTTGACTTCCTTGAGCAGAATTGTCTCTGCCCACTTGGAAATGAAATCTCTAGCGGTCAGAATGAATCGGAATTGGCAAGACATTGCCAGTGGGTATGGTCCTATAACATTTAACCCCCAGACTGCATAGTGCCAAGAGTACTTGGTAGTATGGAGAGGATCTGGTGGCCGGTGAACAAAGTTAGCATAAACTTGGCATGCATGGCACCTCTTGGAAAACTCGATGCATTCATGGATCATGGAGGGAAAAAAATACCATAGTCTATAGATATGATGAGATATTTTTGGCCCAGCCTAATGGGAACCACAGGAACCAGTGTGAACATCTTGTATGACTTGTGGAATATTAGTCCCTTCAATGAAATGGATGATAACACCATAAAACTCTCATTTATATAGGATCTACTCAAGACCTAGACCACTCTAGAGGGTAAACTGCAGCATGTGTCATCAAATTCACTCGCGCTCGGTCTGATTGATAGGGTGGAAACCATTTTGGAGATAATCAACAAAAGGGGTTCTCCAGTCAGGAATTGCTTCAACCACTACACCGGAAGAACATGGGGTTCCTCATGAGGAATCCCCGGAGGTATGATGGCTTACCAGTGGGCCATCGTCATCCTCTAGGTTGATGGGACCAATGAATCTTCGAAGCGCCATGTGGATAATTAGATCATCCTTCTCAGGCATTGCAAGTGATGTATCCAGGCTGGCCAAAGCCTCTACTAGACTATTATACGACCGAGGGACATGGATAACCTCCGGCGGAGAAGGGAACTGGGCCACTTGTTAGAGGGCACGTTCTAAAAATGGTATGAGCTTTGTCATCCTAACAACAAAGTCCCCATTGAACATCATAAAAACTATCTTGGAATCCCCTTTCACAACAAAATGGGGCACATTGATCTCAACGGCCAGCTCGAGACCCATAATGAGGGTCTGATACTCTACCTCACTATTGGTGCAACCTTCTAACAACATGTATTAGTAGGGCAGGATGGCATGTGCCCGGGTGGTAAATATGATACCCAGGCCCACTCTATTGAGCCTAGGATCATTGATCCTCCTATCGGTGGGGCTACAAAAGGCACCATCAAGGTGCATCTTCCAACATGGGATGGCTTGATCAACTGGATTGCCTCATCAGGAAAATCCAAGTCCACTGACTGATTCGTAGAGGTTGTATGGGAAGCTAGGAAGTATTCCCATGTCTATAACTTAATATCCTTTTGGGGAATAAACCTAAAGTCAAACTATAAGAGGATCATCGCCCACCTTGCTACTCACCAGTCAACATGGGGCGGTTCAGAATATACTTTAGAAGGTCCACTCGAGACACTAACTATACCTCGTGGTGCTGCAGGTAGTGCCACAATTTTTGTAAGGAAAACATGATAGTAAGGCATCTCTTCTTGATGGGGGAGTACCAGGCCTCTATTTTGTGGAGAATGCGGCTGAGGTAATAGAGGCTGTTCTCTATCCCTTCATTATACTTCTGGGCAATAAGGGCAGAGAGGGACCAGTCTAGGGTGGTGACATAGAGGATCAGCGGCTTCCCGGAGATGGGTGGCATCAAGACCGACGAATAGAGAAAATATTTCGTGATTTCTTCAAAGGTGTTTTTTCACTCTTTGTCCCATTTATAGGTCGTACCATTCTTCATGAGGCGGGAAAAGGGATTACAGTGCTATCCAGATTCACAGTGAATCGGCGTATGTCGGCTAAGTGGCCTTGGAGTGCTCAAAGTAACCAAATATTACTCAAGGGATCCATCTGAGTAATTGCATTGATCATCTCTAGGTCAATTTCAATGCCCCAGTATTTGACAGTAATGCCATGAAACTTCCTGGAGTTGACCTCGATGGCACACTTCAACGGGTTCATCTTCACGTGGATGGAGCGTAGGAAGATGAACACTTTCTCATGGTCCTTGAGATGGTCCTAACACTGGCTTGTTTTTTCTACCAGATCATCCACATATAATTCCACCAACATCCCATGGATCAGCTAGAACATGCGATGCATGGCCCACTGATAGGTGGAACCTGCATTCTTTAGGCCAAAGGGCATTACCTAGTAACAAGAAGTACCTTGCAGTGCTCTGTATGTGGTAAACTCCTCTTCCTCATGGGCCATCAAGATCTAATTATATCTAGAGTAACCATCCATGAAGGAGAGGTCTTGGAACTGATTCGTGGCATCGATCAACAATTCTATCACTAGAAGGGGAAAATTATCATTCAGCCAATGACTGTTGAGATCACGGAAGTCAATGCAGACTCTGATCTATCATTTCTTCTTCTTGACTAGCATGATGTTCGCTAACCAAATGTGGTAATGGACCTCCTTGAAAAAGTCAGATCTGACAATCTTTTCAACTTTGGCCTCGACCATGGCACCGTGAGAAGGGTGCATATTTCTGGGAGGCTATTTGAACCCGCGATGATTTTCTAGGAGACCGAGGCGGTAGACGGCTACCTAAAGATCCAATCCCAGAATCTTATTGTAACTCTAGGAAAATAAATCACATTGTTGTTTCATGAAGCCTACATACTATTTCTTCTACTCAAGGGACATGGCAGCACTGATCAATGTAGGTCTCAGATCTATCTCGCAACAAGTGTTCAGCTGATCCAACTCATCGACTGTGGCGTCGATGACATTTTCAAAGAAAGGGGGATAATCCTTTAAATCCTCATCTCCTATTATAGTGGGATCCTCCACGGAAGAAGCATTTTCTTGGTTTCCATGCTCTAATGAGAGGCTGGCACCAGCTTGAGCGGTAGTGGTTACTACAACGGGGAACTCAAGCGTTGTCGAGACCCTGACTATGAAGGTTGTTGACCCGATCCCATCTGGTCTCTATCCCAAGAGGCCATGCTTGATAATATGAAAGAATTAGTGGCATGTTGGCTGGAGATTACTTACTCCAGCCTGAAAAAATAGACAAGTATGATGTACTGTCGTTTCCCTGAGCCAAACGTCCCGATATATGATAGAAGTGGTATGCTCTAGGATCACTAGGGATTGATTCATATATGAATATGATGTGATCATTCGATGCTACCTGGATTTTGTAGAAGGATTCCCTCTTGTCCAGAAAATGATAAAACAATGCCCCATATGAGGGGTTGTGTCCTTCAACCAATGGATCGGGAAGACATACGCGTCATTCAAAACCTGTCCAAGTTTCGGTTGTAGAGGCAATTGGATCAACTCCACTTTCCTGGACTTGATTATCCTTGCTGTTGTAATAGTCAGCATCAATGTAGCGGGCTTCGCAAGAGGCGAAAGGAGATGAATCGCTTTGGAGTACTCCTACGTGACCATTAAGGGGGTACTTGGGGCATTGGTGATACGATGAGGGGATCTCGGCATGTAGGTGATCCATGGCCTACCCATCAATGCATTGTACGAGGTGTCCTAAGAGAAGACCATGAACTCGGTGATGGAAACCCGGCCACTGAACTGGGTCTTCAAATGGATCTTGACAACCAGTGTCTGCTTTGTCCTGTCATATTCTTGGATTCTCAAATCAAAGGGAGTCAGGTCATCCTCAGATAACCCTAGCTTCCATAGTGTCCTTGTTGGGATAAGGTTGATCCTAGATCCGGTGTCAACAAGACTGCGGAGAACCTCCACACCATTGAATTTGCTGGTGATATATAGCGGGCGGATGTGCCCCAGTATGGGAGAGCCTTCATCTTCTCCCGAGAATGAAATGATTGATTGTAATTCGGCATCCTCAATTGTTTAGGCAAGAAAGGACTATGTAATGCTACCTCTGTCTCAAACTATAGGGGGCTCCCTAAAGCCTAAGCAAGTGCTTCGTGCATATCTGGAGATAGGTGAAGGAATTCAAGGATGGAATGCCTCGTTGGGAAGCAAGTGAGGTTCTTGAGAACATCATAATTCTGATCTTGGCAAGAAAATATTCTTGAAGGGAGTCGATCTGCAATTGGAGGCATGGTAGGCCTTGTCGGCCAGATTGGTAGCTGACTGGTACTGGGTACATCCCACTGCTCACTGGTCAAAGCTCAGAGGGTCGCTATCGGATGAAGACCAGGTGCCTGAGATCATCCTATAATGGGGTGAAGCTGGTCATGGCATAGTCGTAGTGGTTCTTCCTGATCTAGTAGCACAAATGGTGGCGGAGGTAGATCTGTCGATGCTAGATAAAGAGGCTGTGCATGCTGAGTTTTGCGTTGGGCCTGCTGTTCGGTCTCATCGGCATGCACGGCCTTGCTGGAGGTGCCAACTGATGCACCTCGACAAACCAAATGGTTGTCGATTTGAAAATATTGGTGTCATATGGGGAAATTTGGAAGGTTCACCCGACTCTCCGCCTCATCGGAACTCATAAAAACATTTACCAACACGACTGTGTTAACTGAAGCATAACCTTGAATGTCACTTGAAGAATCATCCACCACTGGAAGAATTCTGGGAGGGATGCCCATTTCAGGGGGCATGAAGATGCTGAGTTCGCGAACTGAATATGGCATCAGTGGTGAGCATTGCTTCTTCTTGTGTTGTCGATGCTTGCTCTCCTGGGAAGATGGTGGCTGGAATGATAATGCAGAAGTGGTGGTCGAAACATCTAAAGGATCCATTTGATTCAGACATTCCTGAATGATGCCATGGGCATGGGAAACCATCCTGCGGGACATCAAGTCACTATAATTCTCAATCTCGTGTTGAGAAACCTGCTGCCACTCACCTTTACCATCGCTACTACTATCTAATCCCACAAAGACACCCGCCACATGTGTCAGTGTTGGGCCCAACCTGACTATGTTGTCATTAATCTAGTCTTGGAGCCAGTCCTTGAACACATATAATTTCATGATGGTGTGCCCCATGATCTGGTGATAAGGGAAGAAGTTGGGGTGATCTGTAAGATACGCCTCTTCTGGCTTCCGGAACTTAGGCAATCATATGATTCACTGCTCTAAGGCGTTGAAAAGGTAAGTATGGACCTGATCCTTGTCGAATGAGTAGGCGTGATTCCTTCTATCTGGAAAGTGGGTCTAGGATCCTGACCCGAACGGGTGTCCAGAGGATCCTACCGAGGAGGCAGAACATGATTATCTAGCCTAGGCGGTGGTGGAGCATTGCACGGGGGCACCTGCCGATTCTGAAGACACTGCTGGGCTGGAAGTAATGCCCATGGTGGTGGACCTATGCGAGGCTACAGAGCTGGCTCCACTAGTAGAAATTATAGATTCCTATGGGGCTCTACATGGGCCATTGTGGTTGGCTCGTGTTTGGCATCCCTCCTTTCTATGATTACAGGGGGAAGTAGGCAATCCTGACTGGTATATTGCAGAGCTTCTTCAAGGCGCATGGCCTTATCTGAGAAGTCTCTGAACCCTATGGGATAGTTCTGAGTAATGATATAGGTAACTAGTTCCGTCTTGACATTCTCCATGCACGTCATCACTAATTTCTCCTAAGTTAGTGGCATGTCAAGGGAGTATGTGAGCCCCTTCCATAGGGCGATGAAGTCCGTGACTTGTTCATCCGGCCTTTTCTTTTACCTAATGAGGTCTGTGATGTTTTTCATCAAGATGTTAGTGCTGAACTGGTAAAAGAAATTCCTAAAAAGGTCCTCACAATTTTTCACAGATGTAACAGAAAGATGGCTTTACCTGACGAATATCGACCCTTCCAATGTCTGAACAAAACAACGGAGCATGGAGGCCTCCTGCTATGCTGGGGAACCTAACATAGGCCCACACCTTGAGCTAAAGTGGTACAGGTGCTGCGCTGGGTCCCCCATCCTATTAAATGGAAGAAAGTGGGATTCCCAAATTCTGGGGGTGCCGGCATGCCATCCACCCTTGCTGGGTATGGCTTCCATCTGGCGGGATAGCCGTCTGTCGCATTTCTAAAGCTTTAGGTGGGCAATGAGCGCCCCCATTGGATTTTACAGACGTGGGTCCCTGTCCTGATGGGGATCCCTAACCACGAGTGAATTTTCAGGCTCTTCAATGCAGTAGACAAGCTCGACGGCTTGCCGAGAGATACTTGGTGTGGTCGGGGGAGCCCGAGCGGGGTTCCATGGGTTGTCGTGCCATTTGGGAGGGTTTAGAGAGAAATAATGTGCCCTATTTCCATGATCTCTGACTTCCACCCTGTCAACGAATGTGGCATGATTAGGGTTTCCTGGGAGAATCTCATAGAGGGGTAGTTGTTGCAGCTTTTTCTACCCTATCCTAGGATCACCATAGGGTGTTCATTGCTCTGCAATTCATTCAACCAGATGTTCATTGACTAAATTCATATGCTCACCATGTTGTTGGCAAAGTGTGGGATTTTCAGGGTCCTCTTCTGTCTTTTGCACAGAGGTGGATGGGTTAAAGTGCTTGAAGGCTCTAACATGCTCTTTCCCCTTGCTGACATTCTATCTGAGTACCAATGACTAGGTAGGTGGAGGGAGACCTAGAAGGTTCCTCTACTAGCGAATAATCCCCCTCGATGGGTCCAGTGGTGACACATCCTTAGGGGGGACATCCCCATTAAAAAGTCCCAACTCATTCTCCTTTCCTGCCAGATCGGTCATGTTGACTGACGCTCTTCTAGGGGGCATGTCCTCACTATCGCTAAGCGAGTTGGGTTTCCAGAGAATCACAGTGAATGGGAGGGCAGCGTACTTCCCCCATCCACAGACCTGTGCCTGGGGGTAGCCTCCTCAATAACTTTGAGGTGTACATGAAAACTCTGAATGCATAAACGTTGGAGGCCCTATGGTTTCCAGGTGACTCAAGGAGATGGACCATGGGGAGCGTGGCTATGTCAACCAAACGACATTGTTCTACTATGTCTTCGAGGTGCTCTTGTCTCCCAGGATAAGTCACTCGCTAGTGGCGAAGATGGAAGTGATTCTCCTAGAGGGTCTGGAAGAAACATTCGAACTCCTCTGGTGTGAGTGATTCCGGTGTACTAAAGATCAATCATTCTACCGACCAAAATGTCTCGGGGAAGTGGCCTACTGTGAGGATGGTCCAGAAGAACCTCAGCTCAGATTCAGGGTATGACCCTTGTTTTTCCCACTCATAATCTGAGGGTTGCTGAGGAACTGGTAGCAGTGCTGAGGCAGGTCGTTGGGCCGATGGACTGGCCGACGAAGAATACAGCGAGTGAGCTGATTGGCTAATGAATATTTGGTTGTCCTTTGAATGTTTCAGCGACTTGGACTCTATATCACGATAGGAAGAACTGGTCACTAGGGCTCCTAACACAGCATCAGCGTCTGCAGAGGGTGGGCCATACCATGGCTCTCCTGACATTGAACCCAAAAATAGATCTCTATAACCTCTAGTTGAGGCAGAGGGTGCATCCGGAGATGCCGGGGGTGACTTCATGGTTGGTCCCATGGAGTCTAAAAAGTTATCATCCTCTTAGATATAACTTCAGTGGGAAACATGGATCTTGTTGATTTCTCATTCCGGGAGTATGAGGCTGATGCACTTCATTCCTTCCCCATCCCTTGACTCTGTGGATTGAGGATATGGTTCCCGTGATGAGTCACACTCTGCTTCGGAGTCTGAGAAGTGGACTGGTCTAATTGTTATCCAAACTTCCCAAAAACTTTTATTACGATGGCGATGACCCACCTTATTCCCCTTGTTGGATCCTCGGGATAGGGCTAATTTATGACATGGGGTCCTCTGGCCGCACTGGTGCTGGGCCGGAGAGTGTTTCTACCTGAGGATGCTGGGTGTGAGGGGAACCAGGAAAAATGTCGAAAGGAACATGGCGACGACCTCCATGTTGACGGGTGAATGGACATGTCATGTCTCCATATCGGCAGGCTGTGGTGGGGGGGGGGAGTGGTGTCGTACCCGGTATAGTGAGAGCTTACGTGATCCCCATATGGAGTGTTGTTGTTATGGGGAAGATGATGGCTTGGGTTGAAGGTGGAGCGGTGCAAACCACAAAGCCGATGTTTGAAACATGGATGATCTGCACCATTCATTGCGGTGGCCGGAAATGAGCCTCTGCGCATTGTGGTACTGTTGCGAATTATTATGCGGCGGTAATCACCTATTCTAGTGACTAGGAGAGTCGACCCAGCCTACCTGTGGGGCATTTGGGGCCTCGATCTAGGTCAGGAATGAAACTATCCCTACTCAATGTATGTAGATAGTTTGAGGTATGATTTAGTGGTGGATTGGGCCATAGTAGTCACTGACATTGATTCCCCATAGTGAGTGTCCTCTTATGCTCATGCAGGATGCTGGCGTCGGGTTAGTTGGACCGGGGCCAGTAGTGCAGGCATGTGGATTTCCTACTCCTTGGCTCGGGGAACCAGGTGGAGGGACTGACGCGGACTGGTGGGTGCCCTTACCAGGATCCCTTGAAGCGGTACTCTGATTGGGCCAGCCTGAACATCCCCTACCTCATCAGCGTAGTTGAAGGAGTTGTCAGGGCATTTTGGGGATAGGCTCCCGAAATGAATGAATGGTAGAGTTAGGAGAAGCGGCTCCTTGTGCGGCCATCGGGGGCTGCGTTGATGGTGAGGAGCATCTTTCCCAAGATCTATGAGGGACATTTCCCTGGTGGGGATAACCCCTTCCTCTTCTTAACTGCATACAAGGTCATTGATTACCCTTCACGGGATAATATCTGATGGAGAGAAGGGGTGTGTGCACCCATAATTCATGGAAGTCAAAGCTATCATAAAAGAGTCGGAACCGTGCGGAGTAGACACGTTGAGATTTCCCCTGCCCCTGCGTCATTGGGTAGGTGATCGAGCTCCAGATGCAATATCATGATTCCTGAAAGCAGGGAGATGAACTCATTAATACCTCTAGGAAAAGGAATCAACAACCAGTGCCCCAACGCCATTCCGCCTTCTGTGGCCAGTTAGAGGGATCCACCCAAACAATGTCACAGAATGGAATTCCCAATGTCCTGACTGTCCCAACTTCTGGGGAGATTCACATTAGGCCTATTTGGTGGGACTTGGTACCAGGTGATGGGGACATATGACATACTGAACCACCGATGCCCCTAACAATACTAGCCTCCAGGTTGAGGAGAATATATTCATATTGGGTTCAATATTTCTGTATCCAACACTTTCGTCGGGGTGTGCACAACCGTCACGTAGGGGATGAGCTGCTGTTACCCCGCATTCCTGCTTTACAAAGGTGGGTGGCATTCGATCCTTATTCTGGGATGTCTACTCTTTCATTGAAATAGGGTGATGGGATGCCACTTATTCATTCCAAGGATTCCTCCTCGGAGCTCGTTTTCTAGTCTCAGTCTCCCTCATAGATTTAATACATATGTTGCGAAGCTCTTCCCAGCACCATATCATCATGGAAGCTAGTTAATTACAATTCCTCTATCAGGACCTTCTAAGGAGTCTGATCAGGGCATCAACCTTCATTTATGAGAGTAGTCACGTTGAGGCATCACTAGCATGTCTTGACACTGGGGAATGACATGTCTGTCTTCTTCCCCTTATCATAGGGATTTTTTATGGCGCGGATTCCCGAGGCATCCCACATCGAACACGGGGAATCATATGTCATTGGCATGTATCTAATGTTTTCCTCAGCTTCCCATGTTTAACATAGGGTATGTCACAGTTTTAATGTCTGGCGGAGAGAGATCAGACTGATCAGATGTGTATCTAGAGTGGATCAGATTGAGTAACCCCCTGGAGGGAACACCGATGTTTGGGCTAGCTCATGGGTAGCTTCCGGAGTATTGTGGAGGGGAATGAGGTGCCATGATCTCACCCGGATGTGGTATCCCCGGTAAGAATCGGGATGGATGATGGTTTTGGTCATGGTCCTCGATGAGACTTCCTACGTATCCTCGTGGTAGGGAATCAAATTCTGTGTAGTTCAATGGAACGAGGGGATACTTGAGGAGGCGACCCATGAGGATGGACGCATTG
Source organism: Viscum album (assembly GCA_963277665.1). Taxonomy (NCBI): domain Eukaryota; kingdom Viridiplantae; phylum Streptophyta; class Magnoliopsida; order Santalales; family Viscaceae; genus Viscum; species Viscum album. The sequence continues at coordinate 6,324,443 of OY728148.1, read as the reverse complement.
ATGAGACCTAGAGGAAGTGGAACCTTTGGGTTATGTCATGAGCTTATGGAGATATGTGGGCTCGAGGGTGAGAACAGGATGAGTCATGGGTGATGGGCTTGAGCCTCATGGAGGCTTCCTACAAATCCTCGTGGTAGAGAATCAATTCCCACGTAGTTCAGGTGGTCTCTAGGGCTTAACACTTTGAGATAGCCCATGGTGTCGGTAAACCGACGTGATGGTGGACATGGTGTCCAGATGGATGGTGGGATTGAACCTAGTGGAGGCTTTCTATGTATCCTCATAGTAGGGAATCAAAGTCCGATTAGTTCGATGGATTGAGGGGACACCTGTGGAGGTGACCTGTGAGAATGGATGTATGGATGGGACCTGGAATAAGTGGAACCTCTAGGTCAAGGAATGAGCTTTCTGTGACACTTGGGCCCAAGGGAGAGATCAGGATGAGTCATGGGTGATGGGTTTGAGGCTCATGGAGGCATCCTATGTATTCCAATGGCTGGGAATCAAAGTCCACGTAGTTCAGGTGGTATTTCGGGCTTACACACTGAGATGGCCCATGGTGTTGGTAAACCGAAGTGAAGGTGGACCTAGGGTTCGGATGGATGGTGGGATTGAACCTTGTGGAGGATTCCTATGTACCATGACTTGACATGGATCAAAGTCCTCATAGTTTGGAACAAAATGGGGCTTATTCTATATGACGGCCCTGTGTGGATATAGTTTAATGTCATGCGGGATGAGGGTGAACCTGACGTGAAGGAACGATATGGTGGAGGACTTGAACCTCATGGAGGCTTCCTACATACGATGCCTTTACATGGATCGATGTACCCATAGTTCGGGTTGGAATGGGGCTTACACTCTAAGACAGCGCAAGGTGGTGGGTTGGGGATTATGCTCTGAGGTGGCCCAAGGTGTTTGGTGAACCGACGTGAAATGGGTCGGAACCAATGGGTGATGGGCTTGAACCTCATGTAGGCTTCCTACATACCATTACATTACATGTATCAAAGTCCCCATAGTTTGGGTGTATAGTTTAACGTCATGCGGGATTAGGGTATTTGTGGCTTACGCTCTAAGACGGACCATTTGTGTCATGGTCGGTGTTCACTCTAATCTCATGGGAGTCATGCTCAGTGTGAGAAACAAATTCTAGAAGAGACATGATGATCAGGTCGTGAAGGGTGCGTCTGTGAGATATGGAAATGGGTTTACGCGTTGAGCAGCCCATGGTGCCGGGACTCACTCCAGGATGGAGGCCCGAGGGAAAAAAAGTATAGCGGGAGAGGGATTTTTGGATGGAAGAATTGATGAGGATCGTTCCCTATTGCACCCTCCATTGGCTTTGGCAATGAGGAAGTAAGGAAAAGCAAGGGTGTTACCTCATACAAGGCAAGCTAGGGGATTACACCAAGCTGGCTTCCCTTTCCCACGGACAAATTCCACTCCAGTAAAAATGATATCATCCCCTAGGAGGAGCGATCCCATCCCCATGGAGACGAGTGGGCGTGGAGAATATCCAAGGTAGGGGGACTTTTCTTGAGAGGCATGGATCCTGGTCACAATTTAACATCATGTGTTGAGGATGAGGTGTTTGGATGTTTACCGTCTTATAGCTCAGATGAGGTGGGTTTTCTCCATACCCCTAGGACATAAATAATCATAACCCCTGCTCCTTACCAGAGGTAAGGAATCTCCAAGGGAGTATTGAGGGGGTGTCGCAGAGTGAACCATAGAGGGGTCCATGTTACTGTGGCTATGCGAAGAAGAAATAATAGTTAGTGTGCCCATGCGAAGAAGAATAAGGTGAAGCAACGCAATGGAAAGTATTGTCCAAGGGACTTTGAAGTAACTTCGTATAAGCCAAGAAGGTTGTAAGGGAAAACCATGTATGATGTAGATGCCCAGGGTGAGAAAAAACCTACAAATAGAACCTAGAAAGATGGAATCTCCCAAGGATCACTAAGGTGAAGGACCCCAGGGGATTGGGCGCAACCTTTGTGCTTTGCACGAAATCAGTAATGCTTGCGCAAAATAGGGGGCCTGAGGTTTTGTGCACGACACGAAGGGATTGCGCGCAATGGAAGGCGTGTGTGCACAAAAGAAGGATTGTGCACAACATGGCCAACATGCAAACCATGGAAGGGATATCATGCTAGGAGAAAACCTTGAAGTGGATGGAGTTACTCTCATGCATGGGGATCTCATGCGAAGGCGGACCCTGGGGAAACTTCGCGTGAAAAATAACCATACCTGAAGTCCATATTACACGTGCTCAAAAGGTGAATTTCGTGCACGATAGGAGGTTTGAAATTTTCAGCCCTAAAAATTAATGTTGTCACCTTCTACTTATAGGTGACCGGGGGCACGAAATACTGGATGGCACATAATTATTGTGCAAAAGTGGCAGCGACAAGAAAGGTCAATCGCGTGGAGTGCATGCACGAAATTATTCCGCACCTACGCCAGGACTCTTGGTGATTCCCAAAGCCCTTCGTGTAGGATACATTTTTTCTCACACCTCACCCGTTTTTTCACACAACACCTCTGGGCCCTCCTGACTGGGTCTCTGGGTCCGAATATGACTTCGCTTTGTCATTTAGAAACGTTCTCTATCATTTAATCACTTTAGGCATCTACAAGTATGTTCTTCTTTTTAGATGTCATATCTAAATCTTCCTCCACCTTGAACAAGGAATCCGACTAACCTATAAAACCTTTACATAATCACAAGAAACTCTTCCATAACATTCATCACTATAAATGTTCTTGGGGACCCTCTCATCATTATTTAATGTTTCTACACATGCTTCATATAACTTTTGAGTCATATTTTCATTCACCGATCCCTCAAATCAATTTTCATGATAAATATATGTCTCATCCCTTAATGGGATTATCTTGATCAGATCTTAAACCCATTTGGAATGTTCAATAACATTTATTATTAAGGGGACACCCAAACTTGTAAAATTAGAAACCCCTTCATGACCTATATGTCGTGTCTCATTCCATGAATGAACTACCACAGCATAGGATGCATCAATATGAGTCTTAGGACATCCCTTATTTACAATTTGTTACTCCACATTGAGATTATTAGATCTTATTGATCTCATATCCACACTATGTGTAGATTAAAAAATTTAGAGGATTCAAAACAGAAGCTTGAATCCCAAAAATAGAAATCACATTCATAGAAAGAGGTAGCACATACGACATAGAAACACCCTAATCCTTTCTAATGAAACTGAAAATTTCAGCATTTATTTGATTACCATAATGTGTTCCACACTAAAAAACCATTGATTCACATATATCAATATATACACCAAATTTAATCTTTTTAGAACAACCTTCATCAACACTAGACCCATAAACGTTTAAATTTCCTCCTAAATACAATCACTTATACTTATAATGGTTATCAGACCCACACCTATAGGTTTCCATAAAATGTTCCATTCTCATACATGAGGAATGAAAATTAATCCTTGATTTATAAACCTCATGTTGTATAAAATAGAAATATTTATCCACTGAAATCCAAACATACTCGGTGTCCATTATTAACTATTCAACATCCATAAATACTGATGGATTAATAGTAAAAACATATCTAGTTATACTTTCAAAACATAAAAATCCTACCACATGATTCTCGAACATTATAATAATATATGGTCTTTGAAATAGTAAAGTAAGATGATAAAAACTAATCCAAATATCCATTTATGTGGAATCACACTTCAAATGGAAATCATAAGTCTATCTTAAGTTATTGAACTATGATCTATTGTAGAAGTGGGGAGCACTAGACCATGATTTGATTAGGTCGTTATCCTATGTGAATTGAATCATAATGTATTTTGGGTCAACCATACCCAGCGTATCACTATAATATAAATAAATATATATATAAAAACCTCTCAAACGATTATATCGGAGGCCACAAATTCTTGAACCAGGAATTAAATGTTGGATTTAATAGGATTGACGGATCAATAAATTCACCATTTGAAATAAAAATAATAGAGAATCCATCAAATATATTCGGTACATTATTAATATATGTATTTTATGAAATGGGGGGGAATAAGGGTTTGGAAAAGGGGAGAAAGAATAAGGATATACTCTCTCAAAAGACATTGAGGTTCCGACCCCCTCCGATGGGGAAGACATTGGGTTGTTAGAAACATTCATTATGATGTGAGAGCATACATCATAATGAAACCCAAAGATTATAATTTCATATTGTCATATCATATGGATTTGAAACATTTATGAATCCTAAATAGGATTAAAAATCATTTTATTGATTACATATTTTTGACATGACATATATACTCTTTATATTTTATTGTACTAATAATAAATAACTCCTTGATTTATGTTCCAATATAAAGTTGATTGTTTTCATGTATGAGATCATTGTGAATTTATTTGATGAAACTTTTAGGTTTCTAATTATTACAAAAGAACATTAGAGACTACGATGTGGTGTTCTAGGGTCATAACAGTGATGACTATGATGTTATAAATGATGGTTATTACGATATAATACCTCTATTAAATGGTTGTGAAATTAACTTTTTAGGTTTTAATGGGACATTAATTCCTTATTAAGAACCTAATGTATGCTTCCAATAGAAAATTACAGTTAGTCAATGATGTATCTATGTTCTACTTGGAGTAATCCATATAAAACCAAGTGAAATGATGTTAATTTGAAAATAGAATTTATGACTCTCATTGTGGTTTTTATAAGAGAGAAACATTATTTAATAATATTTTAAAATGTGAAATGATAATGTTATGTGGGAGTTTAATCAAAGTGGATCATTTCCCATGATCTAGAAATGACCTTGAGACCATAAATTCAATACTTTTTACAGTTAATTCGGTGTCTCATAGTGGTTTTAAGTATCCCATGTATGGATATTATATATGAAGTAATAGTAAATTTCAATATTAATGGATAATTTTCTTTGATGATGATTCTTTATTAATTTTAGTATCATTTGGAAGGATTAGTTGAATTTCAAGTATGTTTTATTAGAATCCAATGATATATATAACCTTGATTGTGGGTACTCAAGATTCAAGTTTCATTCATGTGTATTTGAAATAATGTATCATTGAAGGAAGGATCCCTTATTTCATTCGTTATTTTAAAATAATTTAACTGTCCTATGATGTTATATAAATATACCATGTAGTTGTTCTAGGCATATTTGAGTACATGTAAACACTCAGTAGTATTATCTTACACACCTGAGATTAGTGGTATGTATTAAAACTACTAGATAAAATTTGATCTTTTTACTGATTATCATTTTGGGTGTTTATTTGACTAGTACGTTGTGGTTTGTGGACAACTCTAATGGAATATGTGTTCATTATTGATATTTTTACTACTATTTAAACACTTATTTAGGAATAATGAGTAATTCTATTTTCACTTGTTGTAAATCCATAGCGTGTGAGGGTGCATGATATGGTTAGACACAGGGTTAGTAGAATTGTATGATTTAGGGTAGTGAGATGACATGTGTAACATACATGATGTATTTTAAATGAATTTTCATTTATTTTCCTTCCATTCTTTGTATTGGGGGTTTCCCATGAATTTTAGGAGTAAATTCAGGGTTTTCAAGATTTGGGCCAAAAAGAGTGAGTTTATTTCCAGTCATAAAAATTAATTATTTTTCATTAATAACTTCTTCTTTTTTCAAACTTTTTCACACATTCCACTTTAAAAATTATCTCCATTTAACTATTCAAACCAACATTGAAAATTTGGACCCCTTAAAAATTCATTATCATCTTGTATTTGGGTGATCTAATTAATAATTGGACCAACTCGTAAGCCCATTTTCTGTTATAAAGTTGTTTTTATTATTTCATAATATTTTCATTTTTTTTCATTACATTGATTCCACCTCTCACTTAATCCCACTGAACCTAGACTCACCCCCATTTTCGTTTCCCCCTCTTTTAAGATGTATTTTTTGAGAAATACGACCGACATTTTCATGTTCCTGAAATCGTTCAGATTTCTCAAGTAAGTGACTATACTTCTATGTTCTTTCCTTTTCTATAAGATTTTTCAATTTTTTTCTTGAATCTCCAAATGTCCAAAAGCTATGGATTCATACCTAAGGATTTATTTTGAGTTTTTTGGTCCAATCCTATGGATTTAGATTCTATATCACTCCCTTGTGGTGGAGTGGTGGTGCAGTTGAAGTTCCACACTAGGATTTTTAGTCCTTGACTCTTATGGTAGGTGATTCTATATGTATCTATTCTAGAATAATATTTATTACTGTATTTCGGTTCCCATTATTTACCTCTTTCATTATTTTGATGTTGACAACTGATTTGGGTAGCATTTTTAAATTGGTTTATTTTTAAGTCACAATTTTGTGTGAAAATGGGAGTTTTACATATGCAACCCATGTTGTGCCTCTTGGTGTAGTTTTATAATTCATGGAATGGATATATAAAAAAGTTTTTATGCTGAAATTTCTGGTTTATTATGATATTAGTCTCCATTTGGTTTTAAAAGAGGTATTTCAGATGAATTACATGTGCAATATTTGGTTACTTTTCTTGAAATTGTTTTATGGAAATTATAAGTGGATTATTGAGTTATATAAATGGTGCAAAGAATGTGTAACTATTGTATTGAATGTGTTTTGCTATAAATAATTGTTATATGTGAAAATATATTTTGGTAACATGTGGTAACTATTTGAGCACAAGATGGGAAACCTAGGTAACTAGGTGGGCTAATTTCCAATAGTACGCTAGAGAACGGAGGGGTTTCGACCATGGTTCACATAGAATGTTTGACATGGATAACACTAAAAAACAATAATGGAGATAATTGGAGACTACTTGGTTTTGTTTTTTATCACTACTAGTGGATCGTTCATGAGAATGAATTTTATTACAGTTACTTTCACTGAGGAACAAGGTACTTAAGGCTCACAAATAACTAGTAACTATTTGTGTTTCTATGCTTGGTGCTCGTGGCATTCTTTGATGTTATCCACTCCTTATAGTATTTTTTGATTTTAAAATCATTATCTTACATGTTATATTCAATTTCACTCATTATTTATAGTTATCCCCAATGAATGGTATTTTCAATTCAATGTTGAAATTTTAGAAATAAATGCTACAATTTTCTGTTTATAACTCTTGAATGATTTTTATTTTATAATTCCTATCACTTGGAATCCTTGGGTGATACCATATTGGTATTAGTCTCACACCCTACTTAAACCTGTTGGTGTAAGTATACTCTTTCATGTTTGACACAGGAAAAGGAAAGGCCATGGGTGATGGGAGTTCGGGTTTTTAGTTTCTTTCCATGGTGCGGTGTTGTGGACACAGCTCATGGGTGATGACCCATTGTTGTGTGGAGTCTAATGGGATATATTCTGCTTCATTAATGTACCTTTAGACCCCTTGTGTCATGTTTAATCCCATATACCCAGTTCTGTATTTTATTGTGTCTTGTTTGTCATAAATTATCAGATTTTTTATGTTGTTTGTTTTTGGATATATTATGAATCAAAACTCAGGAAACGCATTCCCACATACATTATTATGATACCCAAGAACTTATGCCAGCCTGTGGGGATAGGAAACACCCTTTGGAACAATCCATGGGCTAGGTTTTGTGTCAGTTTGATGGCTACAATATTTTGTTGGTGACAAAATGGTATAAAAGGAGGTTAACATTTTTGAGTTACATTATTATTTTGGGATGATTCGGGCAAGACATAAGCTAGGAATGTCGGGTCTCAGAGTTTTGGTCATGAGTAGGGTTCCTGACAAATACACCTCGTGACAGACCGCGAGCCTCCATGGAATGTTTGAATTGTTTGTTTATCATCACTTCTAAGTGAGACGTGTGGGCGGCAGACTGCATGTGGACATCGAGTGTGGTTAAGTAGTTTTCTTCTGCTGATGTAATGTGTTTTTCTTATTTATATATGCTGTTATTCCTGACTTTTTCAGAACTATTGTACTGATTTTCTTTCTTGTGTCAGTTTCCTTTTGTAGAAACATGCATCATTAGAAAACTCCCACGCACCCACAAGTGTATGCTAGAGAGAGTTCCATTGCACCACTCGATCAAAGGATGTTATAAGCCATGGCCCAAGTTGTCCAGGCTCTAGGACAGGGAGTGGTTATGGCTCCTACTCTAGCCAGAGATGTTGAGTATGGGCCCAGGAAGGATAAGGCTCAGGAGTTCATGATATATAGACCTCTTTGTTTTTGAGGTAGCTCAGAACCTCAAGAGGCAGAGGAATGGCATGAGAAGATAGAGTTTATGATCAAGTTTCTGGAAACACCTGAGGAGGTCTAGGTAAAATGTGCATCTTTTTAGCTAGAGGGTCCCAGCCGTCAGTTGTGGGAATCGGTGTTTCAATCTGGGAAACATGAGAACATGAGCTGGAGAGATTTTAAGGCCATCTTATATGACTAGTATTGTCCAAAAGTTCTATCATATGCTAGATATCGAGAATTCATGGATCTTTCCTCTAGAGATCTTTTAGTAATTGATTATGCTAACTATTTTTCTGAACTAATGTGTTATACACCAATCATCATTTCTAATGAGAGCATTTAAAGCCCAATATTTTGAGAAGGGGCTGTTGCCAGAAATTCACTCACATGTCTTCCTATTCAAGTCAAGAACTTATACTGAGGTGGTCAATCATGACTTCGTGGTAGAGATAGAATAAAAGGGGAAGTCTGGGATCTTTGGAGTTATATCTGCTTTGGGTACTAGTAGCTATTTAGAAAAAATAGGAAGCGGTAAGAGCAGGGAAAGACGGGAGGTGGTAGTTTAGGCCACTCTTCTAGGCAGTTTTCATTAGGGGCTTCAGATGTGAGGATTGACATGTGCCACCAGTGTGGCAAGATAGGGCACATCTGTCCAGCATGACCTTATCCACCGAAGACCTGTCTTTAGTGTGGAGGTATGGGACTCGTGCAACGCTTTTGCGTGATAGCGCGTCCACTTCAATGTGGGGCAGGATCTATGGATCCCAGGGGTGGGCCACCACTTTCTGAGCCATCGAGGAATAGGGTATCTTAGTTCAATGGTCATGGTGGAAGGGCTGAATCATCTTGTGGGCATAGCCAATTTAGGGCAGATCCAAAGGCGGGTGGCCATTCTTAGGCATTGACGCGGCATATTTATACTACGGAGTAGGCACCAGCAAGATCGGATATAGGGCCCTTGACCGTTTGAGGTACCATTTTGATTGAATCTTTTTTATATTCTACTATTTTTGATACTAGTGCTTCAGTTTCATTTATATATGCACATATTGTGAGCACACTGAACATACCAACTGATATTTTATCTTTCTCCATAGAGATGGTGACACTGGTGGGAAATAAGAAGAAGCAAGGTCGGAGGTTCCCATCGTGTGTGCTCTCTGTGTCGGGGGTGGAGATGGAGTGGGAACTCCTAGCCTTGGAAATGGACCTTTTTTAATGTAACCCTTGCCATGGACAGGTTGGTACATTTGCAGGTGCACATCGATTGCTATATTCAACAGGTGAGTTTCATGGAACCTGATGAAAGTCCATAGGTTTTTCTTGGGGAATTGAACCATTGGTCTAGTCCTGTGGGACCTCCATTCCAAGTGTTAGGGAATAATATCTTCCAGTATTTGTTGCTCATGCTAGAGGGCGATGGTGAAGCTCATGAGGGTAGATTACCTCATGTTGTGGATGAGTTCCCAGAGGTATTTACAGAAGATTTTTCAGGCATTCCCCCATAGTAGGAGGTGGAGTTCTCATTAGATTTGGCAACGATAACAAAACTGATATATCGTCCCTCATAATTTATGGCCTCCATTGAGCAGAGCGAATTAAAGATATATCTAGTCTCTTTAGAATCCAAAGGATTCATTCGCCCAAGCGTCTCTCCATGGGCGGCTCCTATTCTTTTTTAAATAAAGGTCGATGGCTCCCTTAGGTTTTGTATTGATTACCAGAAGTTGAATAAGGTACCCATTAAGAATAAATAACATTTTACTCGAATATATGACTTATTTTATCAGTTAAAGTTGAAATAGTGGTTTTCTAAAATAGACTTGAGTTCATGTTATCACCTACTTATGGTGAACGTGGCAGATATCTCGAAGAAAACTGTCTAAAGTCGGAACATACACTACGAGTATTTGGTAATTCCCTTTATATTGACCAATTCTCCAGAAGTCTTTATGGAACTCATGAATATGGTGTTCAACCGTTTTCTCGACGTAGTTGTCACAATGTTTGTGGATGACATCTTGGTTTACTCTTGATATGAGGAGGACCATGAGCACCATTTGCTGATCCTATTGGGAACTCTGTAGAATCACCACCTTTATGCAATATTATCATAGTGTACCTTCTAGACCAGGGAGGTGATGTTATTGGGGAATGTGATCTCGGAGCAGGGAGTTTTGTTGTATCCATATAAGATCAGTGCATTTATGTCATGGGAGAAACCAAAGAACATGTTTGAGATCATGAGATTCCTTGGCCTAGAAGGATACTACATGTGGTTTGTTCGATATTTCTCTCAGCTTGCTTCACCCATGACCACACACACACAGAATGGGGTCATGTTTTTGTGGAGCCCAGATTGTTAGGTTTCCATCGAAGAGTTGAAGCAGAGGTTGAATACCACCCTAGTCTTGATCCTATCAGATTCTAGGAAAGGCTATTTGGTGTATTGTGATGCTTCAGGTATGGTTCTTGGGTGTCAGATTTTTCACTATGATCACGTGGTGGCATATGTCTCTCGCCATCTCCGACCACATGAAACGAATTATCGAAACCCATGACATAGAGCTAGTGTCATTAATACATGTTTTAAAGACATGGAACCACTATCTCTTTGGGGATCCGTTGTGGCTTACTCTGATCATAAAATATTGGCATATATCTTCTCACAGAAAGATATCAATTTGAGGCTGTGTCGCTGGATCAAATACTTGCAGGGGTTTGAATTTGATATTATCTATACCCCATGGAAGGGTAATGTTATTAAAAATTCATTGAGAAGAAGAGTACCAGTGCATGATTTGGGGAAGTCTAGTGATGAATGGACATTGATGGGACACTTTTCTGAGAAGCATGTGGATACCAAGGAGCACAGTGGAGGTTTATTCATGGAAATCATTCTGTTGACCCCATCTATTATTGAATTGATTCAGCAGAAGAAGCCTAGTGATGTGTTCTTTCAGCGGTCGAAACAAGTTCTTCATGTCGGGGAGACATGTTCTAATTGTTCTTCTTCCCCCAAGGGTATCTTGTGTTTCAAGGGTCATTCAGTGGTACTGCTATCTCCTAGGAAGGTGGTAATGCTTGATATCCACCAGTCACAGTGGGTTGTCCACCCCGGTGCCACCGAGATTTACTATGATGTTCGTCGATAGTTCTGGTGGCCTGGTATGAGGCTGGACATTGCGGACATTTTATTGAGATATTATACATGTCAGCAGGTGAAAGAAGAACATCATAACCCATCTGGTTTGCTTCGGCCACTACCCATTCTTATGTGGAAGTGGGATGAGGTTGACATGGATTTCATTTTTGGATTAACTCGTACACCTCTAGGTAAGAATCTTATTTGGGAGTTGATTGATCAGCTTTCCAAATAATCCCACATAATTCCTATCAGAGATACAACTAAAGAGGATGAGTTGGGCCAGTAGTATATTTGGGATGATTTAAGGCTTCATGGTGTGCCATCAGTAGTTGTCTCAGATAGAGACCCTGCTTCACCTATCAGTTTTGGAAAGGCCTTTAGAAGGATTTGTGGTCACAAATTAACATGAAAATATTGTACCATCCTCAAACAGATAATCAGATAGAGTAGGAAAATCAGATCTTGGAAGACATGATTTGTGCATGGGTCTTGGACTTCGGTGGTTCACGGGATAGCCATTTGGGTTTTGCCGAGTTTTCTTATAATAAGAGATGTCAATCCTCTATTCGAATGGCTACCTTCTAGGTACACTATGGTTGGCCTTGATGGTCCCCCATGTGTTGGGATGAGGTAGGTGAGACATCATTGTTGGGACTAAGCCTTGTGCATGAGACATCTAAGAATGTCATGTTGTTCAGAAAGCGTTTATTGACTACTCAGAGCCTCCAGAAATCATATGCTAATAAGAGGAATTGAGACCTTGAGTTTTCAGTGGGTGATCAGATATTCTTGAAAGTGGCCAATCGTCTGGGTCACCGCCACTTGGGGAAACAAGGAAATTTGACGTCAATGTATGTATGACCTTTTGAGATCACTGAGCGTATTGGCATTTTGGCATACAGGTTGGCTTTTCCTTCTCAGTTTACATCCATCCATGATGTTTTCTACATCTCCCAGTTAAAGAAATAAAACCCAGATTCATCCCACGTGCTGAATTGGGAGGGGTTGGATATAGAACCTAATCTGTCTATTTCTGAGCAGCTGGTAAAAATAGTGGACTTTTAAGAAAATGTTATTTGGGGAATGTCTATTCCACTGGTCTGAGTTCTTCGGCATCATGGGAGTGATACACACAAGACATGGGAGTGAAAGTCGTGGGTTAAGGAATAATACTCGAACCTGTTTCCCGAACAAGCATCGTTATAACTTTTTGGGGAATAAATTCATTCATGGTGGGTATAATTGACACATAAAAGATTTATTTTAATGTTATTTTCATTTATTTTCTTTTCATTCTTTTCATTGGGGGTTTTTCATGATTTTTATGAGTTATCTAATTATGTATTAGGCAAACCCGAAAGCCAATTTTTTGTTTTAAAATTGTTTTTTCTTCTTTAATAACATTTTCATTTTGTATTAATTTTTGGTAATTCCACCTCTAACCAAATCCCACCGAACCTTGACATAGCCCAATCTCTATTTCCCCTGCTTTAGAGATCATATCTGTCAAGAATTAGGGTCTAACATCTCAGGTTTCTAAAATCATCCATATTTCTAAAGTAAGTGACTATCCTTCTATGTTCCTTCCTTTTCCTTCTGCTTTCACCCTTTCTTCTTGATTCCAAAATTTTATATAAGGTAGGTCATAGTACCTAGAGTTTTATTTTGAGTTTCTTGGTCCAATACTCTGGTTTTAGGTTCAATCTCACTCTCTTGTGGTGCAGTGGTGGTGCGGTTGAAGTTCAGCACTAGGATTTGTGTTTCTTGACTCTTTTGGTAGGTGATTCCACATGTAGGTATTCTAGAATATCTTTTCTTGAATTATTTATGTTTTATTTAGGTTCCTAATTCATTATTTTTACTGCATAAATTTATTTGGGTAGCATTTGAAAGTGATTTATATTTATGTGCCAATTTTGTGTGAAAATGTGCGTTTTACATATGCAACCCATGGTGTGCCTCTTGGTGTTGTTTTATAATTAATGGAATGGATTTATAAAAAAAATTATGCTGAAATTTCAGGGTTGTTTTAATATTGGTCTCCATTGGGTTTTAAAAGAGGTATTTTAGATGAATTTAATGTGGAAATTTTGTTTACTTTTCTTGAAATTGTTTTATGGATATTATAAGTGGGTTATTGAGTTATATAAAAGGTGAAAAGAATGTGTAGCTATGGTTTTGAATTTTTGTGACCAAAAAAATGTTTATATGTGAAAATGGATTTTGGTAACATGTGGTAACTATTTGAGAACAACACGAGAAACACGGGTAACTAGGTGGGCTAATTTGTTCTAGTATGCTAGTGAATATAGGGGTTTCGACCATGGTTCACATAGAAATTGTGACATGGATAAAACTAACAAAACTATAATGGACATGATTGGAGACCAATAGGTTTTGATTATGCTGTCTACTAGTGGCTCGTGCATGGGAATAGATTTTATTATTGTTACCTTCACCGAGGTATGAGGTACATATGGCTCACAACTAACTAGTACCTAGGGTTGTTTCTATGCTTGGTGCTCATGGCCTTTTTGGATGTTATCCTTTCCTTATGGTATTTTTTATGTGAAAATCATTAGATTATATGTTTTATTCAAATCCACTGATTCTTTATATTTATCATCATTGAAATGTATTTTCTTTTCAATGTTTCACTTTTAGAAATAAATGCTACCATTTTGTGTTTATAACTTTTGAATGCTTTTTATTTTATCATTCCTATCACTTGGAATCCTTGGAAGATATCTTATTGGGCATAGTCTCACACCCAAATTACACCTTTGGGTGTATGTAGACTTGATCATGTTTGACACAGGAAAAGGCAAGGCCTTGGTTGATGGTAGTTCGGGTTGCTAGTTTCTTTCCATGGTGCGGTGTTATAGTGATAACTCGTGGGTGATGACCCCTTGTCATGTGTATTCTCATAGGATTTTATCTAGTAATTTTTTGTACTTCTGGACCCATTTTGTCTTTCATAATCCCATATACTCATTTCTAGAATTTATTATGGTTTTGTTGGCATAATTTTTCAGATTTGGTATATTGTTTGTTTTTGGTTATTTTATGAATCCGAACTCGGGAAAATCATTCCCACATACATTTTTATGATACCCAGGAACTTGTTCCAGCCCGTGGGGTTAGGGAACACCCTTTAGGACATTCCATGGTCCTGGTTTGGTGCCGGTTTGATGGCAACCAGATTCAGTTCATGACAACATGTGATGATATTCTCGATTCTATGGAAAAACTCAGAAGGAGAAGTTATGGTATTAAACTATATATTCTGGTTTAAGTATACCATTTTTATTAGGTACATACATATTATAAATTAATATCTTTTGGTTATAGAACTGAGTGAAATATTCATATCGATTTATCAATGTGGAAGTAGGTGAAATCCACAATTTATTGGGGTACCATTGTATGGTAAACCTATGTTTTTCATTGATGAAGATATTGCAATTCAATGTTGAAATACCCATTAAAGGAAGTTACCCATATGGTTCAGATCCCAAAATTTAACCTTAGGAAACTATAGTATGATTCACTTATAATGAATGAATTATTGAATAAAATTGATTGTCTTCTGAGTAATATATGTCTATAAAAGTATTGTTTTATTGGAAATTAAGTATGAATTGATTGTCTTGGTTAGTAATCAATTTATATGATGAATTTTTGATAGGACATGTGGATTTATGGAATCATTGTAATATTGATTAATGATACTCATATTATGGGGGCATAAAATTATCACATGTGATATTACCATTCATTTGGGATGTTTAATGGCCTTCTATACAAATTGATGTTTAATTTTCATGGTTGCTCTCGATACTGAGGTGTTGTGTACCTTTTACAATATATTTCCACATTATATATCTTATGTATGATTCTGATATTGAACTAGATGCACACAGGATGGGGTCCATTGAATCTGTGGATAGAGTAGTTCCTTTATAGAAGGAGTCATATCATTGGTGTTTTGGTGCGTTGTTGTTAGTATTTTGTTTTTTGAAAACCATAGGTAATCCAACTAGGATAAATACTATAAAGTTATTCCAGACATTAGTTATGATGATGGCCACATGAAGACCATTGAATTATTTTATAAGATAAGTTCCTTCTATTGTTTTTCCAATATATCACAACATATATGATTTTTTCGATATTTTATCAACATTATATGTACACACCCTCTCCTACACTGATTGAAAAATTCCTAGGTTTTCATTTTGATATACATGAAAATTATGAGGATCATCATTTTTATATCATTTAATGGTGTTATAAATTCCTTTATTGAAATATAGTACAACTTTCCCGGATCCTCAAACCTTATCTAATATCTAGGAGGATACATGGGAGTGAGAGTTAGATGTTTGATCACATTGGGTTGTGTAGTTTGAGAAAGTCCAATTTAGGAATACATTGAAGAAGAAAATTCATTATAGGGTGATAATTAAAATGTTTTAAATCCTTATATTTAATGAAAATCATCTTATGTTGATTTTTTATGAGTTATTACTATTTAAAATTGATAGCATTCAACTTGTTTTTACCATTACATATTTTGTGGGGCCTATTTAGTGGTGAAAATGATTCTACCCATTCATTTGGGGGATTTTGGGAGTAGTTTTAAGGGGCCTAATAAATTATAATGAATCTATAAGGGTATTAAACCACTAAATAATAATACCATATATAATTTATTTACTATAAAAGGGTAACCATGTCCTATCTCTAGTCAAAATAATGTTTTTATTGTATCTTTATGGGTAATCTTCTCTGATGAATTTGGATATCACACTCATATTGGGTAGTCTATGTAGAGAAATTATATTTTTTATGTAGTGAACAAGTAAAATTAGTTACTCATATGTAACCTTGTGAATCCATGTTTGGGTATCTTTTTTATTCCCTTATATAATGTTAAAAAAAAATTACCCATGTATAACAATATGCTTTTATATATGTGTCATATTTTTTACCTATATTTATATTTCTCAACCTCCTTTTTATTGAGTACCACTGTGGACCATATTTCAATGATTTTATAATTCATAAATCATGGGATTTAATAATTATTACATCTATAATGGTTATAAATCCAACCATGAAAATTTAAACACTCATTATTCATCATTGGTGCAGATTAAAAAATAAATGGCATCTTTAATATTTTATTTTTATTTCTAGAAACTATTATGTGGTTTCTTAATAAAAACATCCTAAAACCCCTCTACCTTGGGATTTTTATATCCCCTGGAGTTTGGTATTTCTTTATTTTCCTTATTCATTGTTGTTGAAACCTTCTTAATCAAATAAGAATTCATATTATTCATTATATTCAAGAATAAACCTCTCTATAACTCCTATATTATTCGAGGTATTTCATGAAGTAGATATTTGTAGATAGATGTTTTTTATAATTCACTTTTTTCAAGACTGAATTTTGATGTTTATAGTACCAATGTTTTTTTAATTAAATGGAATACAAATAATAAATTTATTATTACAGTTAAATTAAAAAAATTATTGTTATATTGATTCTTTATTATATTAATTTATTATAGTGAGAGGAGTTATAATCCCATTTGGGATTATAAATAATCTTTTAAAAATAATTTTTATTATCATTATATTGGATGAATGGGTAATTATGAAATTATCTAGTAGAGAAAATTTAATTTTCATATATGGTGTTTTTTATTTCATTCTGGAATTGAAATATTACAACATGTTACAGGAATCCATGCAAATCTATTTGATCTAATTGATATGTAGGATTTTTTAGGTGATGATTCATTGATTAACTATGTATTTTTCAATAATAATCTTGAGGTAAGTATCCCCATGTACTCTACCATTTTTTAAATATGAAAATTTATTTCCATGGTTTTTTAGGTTTCAAACATTTCATGAACAACAATTTATTTTACATTAAGGAATGAATTACTAATAAGGATTGTTTAATAAATGAATTTTTGGAATTAATTAATTATTGGAACCAACCAAATGTAATTTAAAGGGATACAATGCCCACATTTGAAACTTTTTAACTAGATTGTTTCAAGTAATTTATGTCCATGGATTGAAAATTATTGAATACATTTAACTATATGGATACCTTTATAATGCCCTGATCCCAGTTACCTAGAGTCAGTGCATTATTACATAACATTTGAATGATCGAAAAATATAAATTCTCAAAAGACCGATTAGTTTAGTAGCCATGGAATAACTATATATATTATTCAAGTTTACATTACATCATAAAGTGAAAACTACAATGACATCTTGTCTCCACAGTCAAATCCACTTATACTATCCCTGCTGGTCATTCATAAATACTTTGTCAAATCCTGGGAAAAATAACGCATGTAAAGGGGTGAGCTCAAATTCCCAGTAAGGATAATAATATTGCGGAAACTTTCATAAATAAGCATAAAAATTTAAGGAAATATATAACTAAAACAAAATCCATTTAAACATGAACTTCAGCGTAATATGGAAAAAATAAAATGAAATAGTTCCATTTACTTATTCACATGGATATTCTACTAGTCAAATAATCACATGAAATATCAATAACCACTTTCATAATGATTGAATTCATAATGCCAGACTATCATAACCACGTAGCCAAAGCCTCGTGCCAAGACTACAAATAAGATTTTGTCAAGGCCTCGTGCCAAGAAACTATTTTTCTCATGAGACCTACCGATGCATCGAGGAGCTATAGAGGGATCCACACATCACATACTAAGTCCAATGTATTTCTCATATGAAAATATTGAAACATAACATAAACATTCGTATAAAAACTAGCATACGAAATGTCAATACTTTAACCACAAACCATGAATGGTATAAAAATAGCACATCCACAGTCAAACATAACTAATTAGATACAATATGGAAGATTTTATTATATCATATTAACATAAATTGAAAATAATGAAGGATATTTACATATATTAAAATAATCATCAAACTATTGACAGAAATATCCCCCTTTTTTTGAAAACATTTAAATGTCACACTATTTTTCAAGAAGCCATTTAAAATATATTTTTGAATCAAAGTGTCCCAAACCACTTTGAAACATTTAAAAATAATATTGTTTTGAAAACTATAATATCCATATAAATAAATCCTTAAAACCATTTTTAAAACATGGACATTAATGAGAATGATTTAGAATAATAAATCTTTAAATCATTTTAAAATGATATTTTATTTAGAGTTTTTAACAAAAAGAGATACATTTGAATACAAATAATTAAGGTAATAAAAACATTATAAAATCATGAAAATAAAAATATTCATGATATTGTATGTCAAATTACATTATATACATCTTATAAAAGTGATTTGGTGTATAACAACAAAGGAGTCTCAATGGAATGTAAATTGAGATGAAATTTCTCATAAAGGCTCTATCTTTAGGTTAAGGATAAATCAGTGATATAATTATTTGTGAAAAATATAAATACACTCAATATGATTTTATATTCAGTTTAAAACAATCAAAGTACATTCACACATATTCTTGTAAAAACAACACCAATGAATTCGATGTTTAACACAACAAATCGAGATTGAGTAAAAATTACTCCTATCAAGTTCATACCGATGAAATGAAAATTTATCATTGGAGTGATTATGTGTATCAAAATTATATTCACGTAAAGGGGAGTGGAAAATATGGCATAATCAAATTAATATTTATTCCACACCTAATCTTGGAGTAAAATAATCAATGAAGTATGCATAAAGCCGAATGAGTGGAAATTGAAATTTCAAATTCCCTTATTGATTTGGTAACTTAAAAAACATACACCCATGAAATAAGGAAAATACAATGATGATGTAAATATCCATAAATTAATTTATATTAAAAAATGAATACAATCATGTGCAGTACACACACCACATGCAATAAATAATAGGTGAACAATGGAATTCTCATGGAATTAAAAGTTAGATAAGAAACCCCTTACATTGTACATTTTCCTTGGTGGAGGGTAGGTTATCCTCCTTAATAATGTTGAAATAATTTTTATTGAATTATTCAAGGATCGTATACATTAATATCATATATTATCTTTTAACATTTCTTTATAAATAATATCTTCGTATTATCGTCGTTTCAGGTGTTAACTTACTCATTTTCTTTTATAAGTTTTGTTACATAAGTCGTGTTTGTTATGGGTAGGAAGTATCTTATTCATAAATAGAATGATATCAAGTCCTTAAAAATTACTTTTAATCATAAAATTAGAATTAGACTTGAATGGATACGGTGAGGAATGAATCACATTGTGTTCGTGGAGACAGTAGTCCGTACGTACGCATGAGCGATAATATCATTCTTTTGATACTAAAATAATATATAATTGGATGGTATATCATATATAAAGAATAATAATAATGATATATTTATTATTTACATGAATTACACATCATTATTATACTCATCCAAATAATAATTTATTGAATAACAATTACACCACAACGTGGAGACGGTAGGTCGTACGTACGCACATATGGTTACATGTCATTCAAAGAATTGATTGAATACTGAATTTTGATGTAACATATTTATAATAACATCAAATTATATATAATATAATTGATGAATTATTTTATGATGGAAATAACGATGATATAATAATTTGAAGAAGAAAGGATCTTGAATGAGGGTGGTGAAAACATTACCTCTTCTTTGGGTTCTTCCTTTTGAATTGACCAAAACGTCTCTATAGGTTGGATTTATGATCCAAGTAAAGAATCTAGGTTTAAGTGAGGGAAGTTGAGAGAGTATTTGGGTGGGGTTTGGGTGAGAAACAAAGGCATTAAATGTGTGAATCTGTGATAATGGGGAGTTCCCCTTTATAAGAGGGGTGATGGGCACCTTTGGAAAAGCTAGAAATATTATTTTATAATAAATTCATATTCAATTTCTAATGGCTAAAAAGTGATTTATTAAAAGTCTAAGGTGGGGATGGGTCTAAATACTTTCAACCAATATAATTTAGACATGTTTGGGTCATTATATTAAACCTATCTTTTAGTTTTAACTCTTAGTTAATTAGTTTGACATTTACCATGTCACTTTGTATTTTTATATTATATAGTTAATAAAAATACTATATATGTCAAAGAGACCCTCAAGTGGTCCATTAATGACACACCTATCATTATATGTGTCCATTGGCCTATCCTTATATTATGAGGAATATAATATCAATTAATTATATAATATTTGTTTTAAAAACTAAATTATGTCAATTTTGACAATATTCAATAATTGATTTTTGTTAAAGTATTACCAACTTCATTAATTCAAACCAAATTCATTTAATCAGTCCTATAATGTCATATTAATCAAAAAAAATTCATGTATGTCATCAATACTTTCAAATTATATTTATTTTAATTTTTATAATAGCAATTATTTGATTCCTTTAATGATAAGGAAAATACTCCATTATTATTATGTCATAAATAATATTTACTATTAAATGTCTAAAAATTATAAATAAAATACCATTATGTTGTAAATAGTTTTGTCTGTATAATGAATATTTATAGTAGAAAATCCAACATAACTAACCCTATGTAAAATTATTTTTCCAAAAGATATATGCTTATGTCATTTTTGTATTTATTTTAACTTAATTAATATAATGTGTCCTTATCACTTACAAGTAGATCCATGGGGTCCCAAAATCTACCCAAAGATGCCCATGGTAGGACATGTATTAATAAATAAGGTTAGGACACTTTTTAGGGTAATTTATTATTTTTAAAATATTATTTTTTCCCTTATTTAACGGATTTACCCTTTAACCATGGTAATTAAAATATTTACCGATATAATTATTCAAAATGTCTAAAAATAAAAGACACCTATTTACACAATATGGTCATCCTGATTTTAAATATGGAATCCATTTTTCCAAATTCAAAATACAGAAGTAGCAGAAATTAATTTAAAATTTATTCCAGTTGTTAAAACAAAAAGCGTGTTTTTAAGAGATAATAACTATTAAAATATTGACACTTGTTTATGTCCGGTTTAATTGTGAAATTATGTCCAATAAAAAAAATTATATTAAATGGTAAAAATATATTATAAATATACTTTAAAACCACTCAAATGCATAATTTATCCCTATTAATTATTTTGATTAAAAACGTTATTTTTAATTAAAATTTAGTAATTTTCACTATTCATCAAAATATAAAAGTTATCTGAAAAGTACCAAAATTTTACCCTAGGCTAATTTCGATATTCTGAATCTAAAAATGAAGTCCATTTTTATAAATAAAATTTATAAAATTTTAGAAAGTGGGTATTACTATTCATAACGGCTACTTTGATTGTTCATAGTGTGTTAGAGTCTCGAAGTTGTGCACAAAACACACTACTGTATTATTCAAAGAGAATCGTACCGTGGAAGAATGGGGTGTAACATTCTCCCCTCCATCAATAAATTGAGTTCTCGTAATTTTTAAAATTGGGATTGGGAATATAATTTAATGTCCCGCATCAGAAAAAGAGCCAATAAAAGTATAACTTTAAAAGAAAGAAAGTGAAGTAAAAAGGTCCCCCGAGATAGCCTATACTATGATTATATGTTGAAAAACATAAATATGTATGATAAACTAAGTGTAAAGATCTGATGGAGAAGGATAGAAAACATTATCATGAGAAAGTTAACAACAAGAAAACCATAAACTTGTGATGGGAAAAATCATCATTAGTTTCCCAGTAGGAAAAGTAAACAGACAACATTTTTTTGTTTTATGTTACATTACATAAAGATGAGGAATTGATTTCTAAGATTGACTAAGAAAATAAAGAGATATACTTAATTTTCAAGTATAGTTTCATTATTTAATAATTTTCCACAACTAACACATTTTTTTAAATGATGAGTATTCAATAAGTCTTAGTCACACTGGAAGAGATAGAATAAGCTTCTATAAAATCACATGATCCATGAAGATTAAACTATATATTTACCTTTTTTTAGAGATTAACCAAAACCAAAATGGTTACTAAAAGATCTAATGATCCCCTAAAAGGATATTCATTTAGATAAAGAGGCACTAATTTTATTTTCTAAAATCAATACCCCAAAGGAAAATAAATAACATTCCATAAACAATTGTCCTTTAAATCCTTCAATATAATCCAAACTAATATTGAAACCCAAAACCTAGAAGAATTTGGATATGTAGCCTTCTATGATAAATTGTATCTCTAAATGACATCAACTACTATAAAAGTAACATACTTAAAAGTAATCAACCTAATCACATATTATTAATTATAGGTTATTCATTTTCAAAAATAACCCTAATCACTATAAATAAACAATAAAAACATAGATAAAAATCTACTATTACTCCTCAAATGTAACCCCATAGTATTCTATTTTCCTGGGGCATATAGTGTCCCCAAAAAAGCGAACATCTTCTAAAATAACATTTACCACATAATCACCAAATCATTTTCCTATACTAAGGGTATTTATTTGATAAGACATAAGAACCTAAATCAACTTATTATTCATAAATAAAAACATTTAACTAGAAATAATTAGTCACACTAACCAAGGACTTCATGTAGTCCAGTGGTAAGAAATAAATCCCAATCGCACTTTGGTTGTGGGTTTGATTACAACAGCTTTGTCCGACGTGGTGGGTTGTAACATAGTCTTCGTGTTGTCCTTTTTCAAAAACTATATTTTATAACATTAAGTATATGAGAAAAATTACTCAAAATAACCATAACATAATTTTAACATGAAATGTTATCTCATACCTTAAATTTTCATCCTAAATTATAATAACTTGTAATTTCCTCAATACAAAGGATCATATAAAACCAAATGGTTATTTATAACTATATCCACAAGGGGAAAGATAAGACTTCATCAAATATCATTCTCACATGGAAAACTATGGGGTTACAAATACAAGAGAAAATTATTCCAATGTAATCCCATCAACAAGGAGAACTAATACTTTTAAACAGTTCTCCAACCATTTATTTACACATAGCATCTTATTTGACCAAGAAAATATCCTACAGAATAGGGCATTCACTTGGGAAATGGCAAGGTCCCCTACATTTTCGACAAATAACTGTAAATGGAATCTTGTGACCATTTTTATTTTCATCCATAGTACTCTTCCTTTTTCCTCGACAATTCATTACATTATGTCCATCTTTCCGGCACATAAATCATTTCTTTATTCCATTGAGATGCTTTCCTAGGTGTCTCCTTCCACATTTCCTGCAAGATGGAAATTTAAGATTACTTTCTCCACATTCTCCACTGCTGGAGCTATTATCATTCATCACATTTCTCTTCTGTGTTGAGTCTGAGAGTGGGTTAATATATATGGTGTTGATCATATTTTTGGAAAACTAATTTTGCATGAAGATGATATCTTTTACACCTATAAACATCCCATTGTGTTTCTCATTTCAACAATTTTTCCCACCTTATACATCATTCTCAATGTTACTATGACTTCCTTGGACGCCATCCATTGACTAAAACTAGAAAGCATTGTTTGAGTAACAGTAGTCATAAAATCATTTAGAGAATATCATGACACAATATTTTCAATTTGAATCGCCTTAGGAATAACCAAGGTCATTTATTCTCATCTTATATTAAAATACATTAAATTGGTTTGGAAAGAAAATGTAAATTATCCAAAGCATATCCCTCAGGAGTGTCATAACCAAGAGTATAGCAAGTCCCGTTTTCGTGCCCCAGTTCCCATTCAAGTCTAGCTCAAAGTAGTGTTTTTGGGTTTTACACCTTGGTACATTTGTGCTAGAGCCACCTCTACCTACTCGTATCCAGACAGGGATGTATTTCTTGGAAACCTCAAAAAATATATACAATACCAAAATTCTAGGAAGTTATTCTATACAAATACTCAAATTCTATATTTGGGATATGTTCTCTAATCAAAGTTTATCTAAATCTAATTTCCATGTATTGTACTAAAACACTTTTGATACCAACTATAACACCCTGACCCCAGTTACCCATAATCAGTTCATTATTACATAAAATTGGCATGATCACAAAAGATTATGTCTCAAAAGGCAGATTAGTTTAGTAGACTTTGAATAACTAGATACATTCGTCATGTTTAAATTACATCATAATGTAAAAACTACAACAACATCTTGTCTCCACACTCATATCCACATATAGTACCCCTATAGGTCATTCATAAAATACATCTTCACATCCCAGGACAAATAAAACATAGAAAGGGGTGAGCTCAAATTCCCATAAAGGATACAAATATAGATAATAACATTCATAAATATGCATAAATATTTAAGGAAATGTATAACTAAAACAAATGAATTTTAAAATTAAACATCAGCATAATATGGAAAAAAATAAAATGAAATAATGAAATTTACATATTCACATGGATATTCTACTAGTCGAATAATCACATGAAAAATCAATAACCACTTTTAAAATGAAGGAATGCATAATTCCAGACTATCATAACCACGTAGCCAAGGCCTCGTGCCAAGACTACAAATAATATTTTGTCAAGGCCTCGTTCCAAGACACTAGTTTGTCTCATGAGACCTACCGATGCATCAAGGAGCTATAGCCGGCTCCACCCATCAATTACTAAGTCTAATGAATTCCTCATATTAAAAGTTAGAAACATAACATAAACATTCGTATTAAAACTAGCATACAAAATGTCAATACTTTAACCACAAACCGTGAATGGTATGAAAATAACACATCCATAGTAAAAAATAACTCATTCGATACAATATGGAAGATTTTATTATATCAGATTAACCTCAATCAAAAATAATGTAGGATATTTACATAGATTAAAATAATCATCAAGATATTGAGAGAAATATCCCCCTTTTTCCTTGAAAACATTTAAAAGTCACACTATTTGTAAAGAATACATTTAAAATAGATGTTTGAATCAAAGTGTCCCTTACCACATAGAATCATTTAAAAAGAATTATGATTTTAAAATGTTAATATCCATATAAATAAATCCATAAAACAATTTTTAAAACATGGACATTAATGAGAATGATTTAGAATAATAAATCATTAAATCATTTTAAAATGATATTTTAGTTAGAGTTCCTTACCAAAAAAGACACAAATGAATAAAAATAATTGAGGTAATAAGAAAATTTTAATATCGTGAGAATAATTGGATTCATGATATGTTATGTCAAAGTACATTATTTACATCATATAAAAGTGATTTGGTGTATAACAACATTGGAGTCTCAATGGAATGTAAATTGAGATAAAATCTCTCATAAAGGCTGTATCCTTAGGTTAAGAATAAATAAACGACATAATTATGTGTAAAAAATATAAATAAACTCAATATGATTGTATTTTCAGTGTAAAACAATCAAAGGACATTCACACATATTCTTGTAAAAACAACCCCAATGAATTGGATGTTTAACTCAACAAACTGATATTGAGTTAAAATTACTCTTATCAAGTTCATACAGATGACATGAGAATTTATCAATGGAGTGATTATGTGTATCAAAAGTATATACACATAAAGGGGAGAGGAAATTATAACATAACCCAATGAATAGTGATTCAACACATAATGTTGGAGTAATATAATCAATGAAGTATGTGTAAAGCCGAATGAGTGGAAATTGAAATTTCAAAACCCTTTATTGATTTGGTAACTTACAAAACATACACCCATGAAATAAGGATAATAAAATGATGATGTAAATATCAATAAATTAATGTATTTTAAAAAATGAATACAATCATGTGCTATACACACACCACAAGCAATTAATTAGTGGTGAACGATGGAATTATCACCGAACTAAAAGTGAGATATGAAACCCCTTACATTGTACATTTTCCATGGTCGAGGGTAGGTTAGCCTCCTGTATATTGTTGAAATAATTTTTATTTAATTATACAAGGATCATATACATTAATATAATATATGATCTATTAACATTTCATTGTTAATAATATCTTAGTATTATCGTCGTTTCGGGTGTTAACTTACTCATTTTCTTTTATATGTTTTGTTACATAAGCCTTCTTTATTATGGGTAGGTTGTATATTATTCATATACAAAATGAGTTCCTGGTGCTTCACTAAATGACTAATATGGATTCTCCTATCCCGTAGTACCATGTCCACTACATCAACCAGTATGACCCGTAGATATCTAACTACAAACCTAATATGGGGTAACTGGCCTATGACTACTATCAACATCTTCCTAGATCATCTATCATTACCCAACTATCATTTTTTCTTATAAAACCACTAAACATTCCCTATCCTGCCAATTTTTCTATACCAAACTAGTGGTTGGATACGTTTTCCATGAATGTGCCCAACATACTATAATTACAGAAGAAAAATAAAAGACTACCCTAAAAGGATAATTTTCTCCTCTAACTACTCTACCCACCACTTCTATGATGAAATTTCTTAAAATGGCGACTCCTACCAAAACAATCATTTCCAATAGATTTCCTAACTTGGACCACAAGACCATAAAAATAATCCTTCATGAAAATTTGAAATAAAATTAGGGCCTGATTTACAACATTAATAAATAATTAAACAAAAATATCAACATGTGACATGATCTCATGTCCATGTCCATCCTAGAAACGTATCTCCATTTATACCTCATCCCCTCCCAATGTTTGAAAAAATCATTTTATGCCTATGAATAAGACAACTTAATCCATCATCATCATAGACCACTGGTTCTAACTAATAAACTCTGCTGCCTTCCACTTCCTCAAGATATCTTGGTATAAATTCTCTAGAAACATTTCTTGGAAACACTTCAATGATATACTATTTTTCTACTCAATATGAATTGTGATTTTACAACTAGTTCTCTGACGTCCCCATGACATATAATCCACCAACATGACTCCCTTCTATGGACGAATCACTAAGTGATCTAAAGACATCTTTATTTACGCTACCAAAAAATATAATTCATTAGGTACACCCTCTATAGTAAAATTTCAATGGTGTTTTAGTTGAAAATATCTAGTCATCTCAAACATACTCAATATAACCCACCCTAGGACGTGTTCCATTATCTTCTTAAAATGATGAATGTTGAAGCGAAACTTCTCCCCTCCTTGGTTATCCATAAAAACCAGGGTTTCTTCTTCCACATATAGACTAGAATTTTTAAGTATATACACTTTTATCCTATCCATAACACATATTCATGTTCTAATTTTTATACAATTCCAAACCCATATATCATATTAGATAGCATAAAATATTTACAGTTTTCAAAAAAAAGGCTCTTCACTAGTGTAATCAAAACCATTATACAAACACTACTCCAACAGACATATTTCAATCTTTACCACTACCAATATCTCTCCAGATTAGTTGTAATTTTAAAAATGGTGAAAACTAACTCACATGACCATAAGTCATTTCATTAGACACCCATTTTTGTTTTTTTACTTTCACAATGTAAACCATTTTTGTTTGGAAACAATATATATTTTAACAACTTCTTACATGATAAGAATTAACACAATTATAACCATTAATTAGTAACTAATCCTTAGCAATAATATTGCATTCATTATATTTTTCAATTTACATCATCTTTATTAAATAATAACTTCGTTCAGATTTGAATGATAATTATTTGCATTCTTCCTTCATATGGAACACATCCTCCCCATGTGTCCTTAAAAATATGCATTTCATCTATATTCCAAGGTGTCTAAATGAATCATGAATGCACAAACACATCCAATTTTTTCCAAGAGAAAAATTAAATGAAAAAGTAAAAAAATAAAATGAGTACATCCCCTAATAAAGAAAAATCATTAAAATATAACAACAAATGTCAAGAAAAATAATCCTTTCCCTTGGAATGTGGTGTTTCCAAAAACATGGGTTAACTAATCCCTTGCAAGACCTCATTTCCAAGGCCCAACTCTTCCTAATAACTTATCTACCATCCCCAAATAGTATATAAAAAAAATTCTTTGAATCCACTTTTTAATGCCCATATATTGAAATACACCAAATTGGTTCCCTCAGTCAGGTCTCCACATGACATCAGGTGCACCTCCCCACATGCCAGAGGCAATTGGCTAGCTATGGGGGTCTAATATGTCGCCTAGGGAGACTGTTCCCTATTTATAGGATTAATATGTAATATTTGTGATCTTAAATAATGTAAAAAAAGACAATATGTTTTTATAATTCATTAAAAATCATTTCCCAAAACTATATTGTGGCCAACAACCAAATGGTCAAATGATATGGAATATCATATAGTACCCAAAGTAAAATATCACAAAATAAATGGAAACCAAATAATTCCAAAAAAAATTGGACTCGATGTATGAATCCCTCATTCATGATCATCCCAAGCCATAATTTACCCCTATCATTGGGCATTTTCTTTTCTACTATCCCAAATGCATCAAATATACAAGGGTACACAATGTTGTCCCTAGAAGGGTCTGAGTAAATTTTAGTAGGCCACCACCAATGGTGTCCACGAAATATATAGTTTATAAAGAGGGTGTATTCATGCACTAAATTATAAATAATGTAAAAAAGGATAATTAGGTTCTATTAGATAACAATGTACACTTAAACAATTTTCATACATCATTCCATGGGTTAGACATTTTAGTCGATTACACTATGTAATTTTCTATTAAACTACAATGTACTAGATGATAATCCATGTTCCATATCTCACTAATGAAAAAATATCACAATTAAATACATCACACATACTTTGGAAACTTGGTCCATGAAGTCTTGTATAATGAAACTATTCAGGTAATATAGTTGCATTCTGACAACCTAACCCATGAATTCTAGGGGTGCGGATTATAACCTCATTCCAACACAACCCTTGGGAATAGAAACGCAATTCATAAACCTAAAAACCCCAATCCATGTTCACATTCTTCTTTAACGATGTACCATACATACCATTTCATAATCCATACTCATGTAATACACAAAACATTCACAATTTACAATTCCTTAAATACATAATTCATTAAAGTGCATTAATTCATAAAAAAATTACCTATTTATGATAAATGACTCATTAAAACATTATGAATATATTCAATGTTCCATTATTTGTTTTTATCAGTTAATCATAATTAACATCAATTTTATTTTTAACCCATGTGGGCCAAAAAATACCATTTCTCCTAAATTTCTTCCATAAATCCATGTTAACATGCTCAACATAAAAAACAAATGTTTTGTCTCTCTAAACCTTAAAATTTCTTATTTAATATTTTAATAAAATGTTCATGAGAACAAAAAATCCCATGGTTAGGAAATATCTTAGTTTAGTAGTCCACAATACAACACATGGGGATTAAGAGTTGATAAATTCCTCATTTAGATGACCAATTTTCTAAAATATAATAGAGTAATTAAATTCTATTTATGAAGATACTATAACACAACCACATAAACATAAAATATATATAAAGACTGTGTGATATTAATTGTATACGACTTACTTTGATTCTGAATATGAACACTACCTTAACTATATCTTTTGATTGAAAAACAAATACCCTTCAAATCTACACCCTATGATCGATTAGAAAAGTTGGTTTTAGGGCTTCAGTTGAAGTTCTACATGTACAAAATACCTAATCTATAAAATTGAAGTAAGATGAGTGCTATACGCACCCGTATCTTTAAATGACAACTGACGATGCTCTAAATGACTTAGGAATGTGGTTGATTGAACATAAGAATCGTTTGGATGTTTTTTCCCATCAATTGGGTTATAGGAGGAAGAATAGAGGAAAATATTATGTTTGAAAAATTAAGTTCTGAGAGGGAAAAATTATATAAAATCACATTTATGGATTTCACTGTTTGGAAACACGGTTTTCCAAAAAGTTCTCCAAACACACACCACCCTCAATTAAAGAGTGACTATAGAAAAAAGTTACCTGTGAATCCCACATAGTTTGATAAACTTGGTTGTAACCATTCAAAATTGATTTGTCTATGCCAGAACAGTTTTTCCACCACCCTTGCATAGTTTTCTGCAAACCATGAAACTATCCTTTAAGAAAGATAGGTTACCACACATGTATAATAATAAGCATAAACCAACCTTGAACAATGCACTATATGACCATGTTATCCAATCATCCATGTCATGAACCCTATAAAAACCCTTAATCCTCTGAAAATACTAAGAAAATACCTCATTAACCATAATAAATGTTTTTAAAATAGGTATTTTAACATTTACATATATCATGGAGGTCCATTATTTTACAATATTAGTTATAGAATGGTAAATACTGATATATATTTAATTAAGAAAATTATTATTAATTAAATATGTGTATAAACACCAAAAAATGTTTTTATAGAAAAAATATAACATATGTAGTAATGTATTCATTTTTTTTAATTATTTTCATAATTCCCTAAAAAACTAACCTAAAAAATCTTTAAAATATATTATTGTGAAATCATAGTTATTAAATTAAAAATTAAGTATTCTTATGTTGAAAGTGTTGTTACAACTGGTATCAAATCCAGTTGGAATATATTTTCGTTATAGTACCAGATCATGGATTGAAGTTATTAGGATGTCATAGTGGGTATTAAATATGGCATAATAGTGTCAATAAATTGCAATGAATGATATTATTTTGACATAGTAGATCATGTTTTTTATAATATATCTCTGTGGAATGGTTTGATGTGTTTTGAAAAAAAAATGATAAATAAATCCATATTTTATTATCCTATATGAAATTTACATGAATGTTGGATTAGTTTTCTATCTATAGGTACTTCATCAATTTTTATTCTAGGTACATGATGTGTTTATTACTTGAATGTTAAGGAAATGTGATCCCGATACATCAAATGTTTTGTGAACTAATTTATTTCTATTAGAGTAAAATATTCATTATTTCAAAAATTCATTTGATATTTCAGATCACTATTTTCTTGTTCTGTTAAATATAATAACACGATATTTTATAGATTTATTGTGGGAACATATGACTATTTATTAAATAAGTCAATATGAGATATCATATAGAGAAAAAAATACACAACTGATTACTGAGAAAGAATAATGTGAGGAACAAATTTATTTAAGGGGTGAATAATGTGAAAAACAATGAAATGTTAATAATAAATCAATTTATTTATTTATTAAAAAGGGGTATGATTATATGGATTTATATTAATATTAACATTTTTATAGAGTTTTCATTAAAAATCAGTTTTATTCTAACTAAACTATTTTTTATGTAATATATAGTATGATTTCAAAAGTAATATTTCTCTAAATTTGAATTATAATTTGATGAATAAAAAAATGAATATATTATCCATTAAAAAATATCATAAGTTGATTTTTTTATTTTTCATAAATATAATTACATTGGTGAATAGTGAAAATAAGAAATTTTCAAATACTTTATATACTTAATGGACTATATAATAAAAATGAACCTTTATGTTTTTAGTTAAATCCACATAACTCTAATTTTTTATTTATAATTCAATAAGTATCCTAATGATCTATTATATAAATTCTTGGATTCATAAATCCTTTTTATTCTTGGAGAGTCAATTTTCTAAAAGATATGTTGTGATAAAGATACATATAAAAAAATACCATTTTAACATCCTCTAGAGATTAAGGAAAATTAAATTGATTCCATACATCGAATAATCAAGTTAAAATAATTTAACATATTCATTTTTATTTTTAGTAAGAATAATTATACTAAGATAGTAAAATTTAGTCACTATAATAGGGGTATGAAGGTTTGAATATTCGGTTAACCTGATATATTATGCTTAAAATATCAATAAAACATCACTATGTTATATTGTATTTGTGTTAAAATTCATTTACATATCCTATCATTGATATTTTAAATTATTTTTAAAACATTACTTGAGAATGAAATTTATTATATATTATTGTTTTTAATATTTGTGTGGGTGACAATCATCTCACATATAAATCAAATCAACATATTCTCACATCATTTCACAACATGAACACTGTATATTAACTGAACTCTTCCAATATCTCTCCCAAACTCTCCTTTAGATGTTCTTGTGCTCTGGGTTTCCCCAAAAGAAATATCCATGATGGAATAATGTGTAATAGGAAATAAGATACCCATAGAAAATGTATATTCCATACCCCAATTAATTCATGTTTTGTTATTAATATAACTCTTCAAATTTAATATATAATTCATAATATAATTACATTATTATGTTTAATATATTATTAATTTATTAAATTGAAGAAAAAATTATCTACATCCATTCACTCATACTAATGGGTTTCAATTATTTTATAAAGGTACCTTATGAAATCATAATATAATGAATAGATTATGAATTATGTGACTAATCCATGAAGATTAATTTTTGAATTCATGAAAAATTAAACAATTATTTTAGATTTTTTAATTATACCATCATTATTGATCAACATTATTTAAAATGGGCTTATGGTTTTCCATTATATTATATACATTATTGATAAATTCTGTGATAATAGGTAATTTTGAACTATTTTTCACTATGCCGAATTATATATTGTAATTATATCATTCTATGTTATGATATGTCTGGAATGAATTAAATATCTCATGAATGAAATGAGAGTGTAAAATTTGTGGAAAAAATTAATAATATGATGAAATTTTGACTTTATTATGTAATGTATTTTGTATTCTATTAAATTTAAACCTAAAAGATCCTAGATATATAATAAATTTCAATCCAATTTTAGAAACACAAAATTAATGGTTTTTTATATTGAAGGGGTATTTTTAAGTAGTCATCAGTAAAACACGTTAATTTATGTTATCAGCGTACATTGATTTTTTAAATATGGGTTGTAGTTTTATACAACTCCAAGATATTTTATGTCTAGAGAGTTTTGGGACTATAAAATCATTACATAACATTGTATAATTCTCCATATGTTGTATATTGTTCAAAAAATTCATCTTAAATTTATACCCATGATTTACTGAAGATACATTTTATTCATTTAAAAGATCCACGAGAGATAAAATATTTAACTTTTAATAGATTATACACAACCATATATTCTATTAAGTAACTTTTTAAAATATGTAATGTGTAATGTAGAACTCATTAATTGAATTAAAACTAATTGAAACGCATTAGTACATTGAAAAAACAAGAAGAACCAGGAAATGTTTTACCACTTTAAAAAATTTACATTGAGAAAATAAATAAAATATATAAACATGATAATATAATCAATTTCTCAAATAAATTAATTGAATACCATTATGAATAATCATAGGACCATAAAAACATCATGAGGAAGATAATAAATCCATCTGAAACTTCTTTAAAAAATTAAATATCTTTCCATTAAAAGATCAAAAAAATTACCTGAAAAAATCAAATCACTTCCTAAAAGCAATTTAGTAAGCCTAAAATAGTAATATTGGAGCATCATATAAATAAAAAGTTTTCCCTCATGTTAAAACCTTTATGGAGAAATAGATTCCTGGATAATACTATCAATGTCACTTACTGAGGTATCTCCCTCATTATTCCCTCTATAGACTAAATCATTACCCACTACATTTGAAAACAATATCCCAAGTTTACCCTCATCATATATAAATTCATTTTTGAAGAATAATGAATGAATATTTTATATTAATTCTATATTTCATCATAAATAAAATTTAAATCAAAATATAATCAATATAAATTAAATGTTACAATTTTTTATCAGAATTATGTGGAATATACATTTCTTTATATTCAGTCTAATTAAATCTGGGTTACGTGGGAATGTCCTATTATATGAATAATCATTTATAATTTTCTAGAAATCATGATAATTAGGTAACTATAATGGTAGGAATGGGGGTCCATATGTAAATAGATTTTAAAAATATATTTTTTATAATAAATAATAATGAGTTGCATAAATAATGTAAAAGAATTTCTAATAAAATAAATTCTATATAAATTCAAAAATGATGAAAATAAAATTCCAAAAAAAATATTCTTATAATTTATACTACTACAACATTTTTAAGAACTCATTTATAGTGGAAAACAATATTATAAGAATATGATTGAATGACTTTTAAAAATAACATTTCTTAAGTCTAATATAGATTCATACATTCTTCAAATCATGAATACTAAACATTTATTTGTTATTTTTATGTTTAAAACTCATTTACATGATCATTCAATGATCATTAATTGATTTATATTATTTACTAAATTTTATTATTTATTTAATGATTATATCATCCAATTAACACATGATAAAAATAAAATTATTTATAATAATAAAATCAACTGGTATTAGGTTGATTAATCTTCAAACCATAGAGAATATGAATTTCTATAACCACAAAAATAATCAAAAATATTACCAAACAAATAAATGAAAACAAATTGAAAATACATAAGATAAAATGGGGAAATATGATAACATAGGTGATGAGGTGTAGTAGAGAGATATATAAGTTAAAATGATTAGAAAGATGTGATCAATTTATAATGTTTTTTGGAAATGAAATTAACTGAAGCATAAGAGCCTCAGCCCAGTTGGGAGGTATCCTTAAGTGCATCCACAAGACCTAGGTTCAAAACCATGTAGAGGTATATTTTTATTTGGGGTACTGTAGCAGGGTACAGTAGCAGCCACTATAGCAGTACTGTAACAGAAATGTACACTGCGCGGGTAATATAGTAGGCACTGTAGTAGTACTGTAGTAGGGACTATTCAAAACTGTAGCAGCTGGAACTATTCACCTTGGGCAATCGGTTTGAGCTTAGTGTCCTTTCAGATTTCAGGCCACCCAAACCTTTAGGTTAGTAGGGATTTGGGGCCACCTTTAAGGCCTTTGGGCCACCTCAAGGGCTTCAGGTCTTATGTAGTTTCCAAAGACACAATACAAAAAAGAAGCAGGCCCAGAAAAGGATTCATATCTGGTGAACTCACCATAGTAAGGAAAAATGGATTTTTCAAAATGAAAGGGTATGGCTATGCCATCGGGAGCAGCATGTGCTTGCAAGGGAAGCCTAGACAGACGAACATACCAAGGTGGAGAGATACTATCGTGATGCAGATTTTGGGGAAGGGTCATTCCTTGTAGATAATCTAGTTGAATTCTATAAGACCTTTGGGTAATGTAATCTCCTAAACATATGGGCCATGTAATCTTTGAACCTATGAGCCTTGTAAGGGTTCCCCCTCATCCCTTGAAAGGAGGGTTAGTAAAAATCAATAAAAATGGAGATCTTCTGGCTATTCTGGATAAATTGACCGAATCAGTAAAAAATAACAGCTAATGCTTAAATTAAAACAAAAATGTTTGAATGGATGTAACACATATTTTTCCCCTAGTGATATTTCTAGAGATTTGACAGGAACATTTTTAATATATAAAAAACAAAACTTGTATTAAATAACAACGAATAACAAACTTTTCTAATTGATTTATATTGGATGAAGTTACTAAGGATTAATAATTTTCTAATATTCACCTATCAAAAACTCATGTGGGGAAATTTATTCCCAATAATTACTGTAACAAATAATTACACTAAATGATGATGAAAATGTTTGGGCATCAATTAATTTTCCCTATAATACATTGATATAATATTTATCAGGAAATAATCACCAAATCCAAAATAATAATTAACTATGACTTCATTTGATGATTTATAACATAGAAAGGATGAAAATGAATTGAAAAAATAAGGAGTATAAAAAACCTAACTAGAATTAATTATTTTTTGAATGTGGAATAAGATTAAAATCATTCCATTCCATTTAACATAAAAGAGTAGTTACACATAATGTTTGAAAAAGAAAACAATTTATTTTATGGAAAATATAAAAAGATTCTAGAATATATGAAATATGAATATATATATATATATATTCTTTATTTAAGTTAATTCTAACTCTGTTCAGAGATTTTATTCATTCATCATCATTGTTATCTTATATTTCATATTCCCCCACCATAGAGCCGCATTTAAAAAACCTAGAATAAATATCCTCCATTTTTATTAATACTTTAAATGATATATTAAAAATTCAACAATCTGGTTTATGAAATATTATTTTACATCAACATTTTCATAAAGGAAATTTCACATTGGTCCTTCTAATATGTTTTAGGTAATATTCATGCGATGAAATTGTTTCTCTTTAGGATGACATAACATGCCCATTAACATTGAAATAATCATGAAATTAATTTATTAGCAGTTTTACATTTAGTTTCATATTATTTCAATCATGTATGGAGTGATTATCCTTTCATCATGATATCTTGGCCTTAATAATCACCTCATTAGAGATATGAGAATTCTTCAATGTTAGTCGATAAAATTGCACACCAACTCGTGATTTTAGTGTGGAATTTCCTCAAGAAAAGATATGCAAAAAATATTGAACAAAAATAAGTTGAATTTTGCTGCTAGGAGTCACTTTTCCATCATTAAATACACCTACACAATGAAGAAATAAAAGTATATGTTCTTAAAGTTCATTTTTGAATGAGTGTAAATTAACTTTTTATTTATTACACACATCACTATCAAATTTTTTTTATGTTAATGTGTTAATAACCTAAGAGACACCAACTTATTTTACTCTTTAGGTTTAAATTTTGTTCTAGTTGAAATTATGATTTAATAAAACATAGTACTTTAGTGGGTGATATATAACCGACCATCATTTTCATATATCCTGACTCATTTTGGGATCCCAAATGAGATGTGCATGATCATTGGTCCACTAATAAATATTTAAAACAAACAATATGATATATCTACTATAGTTATATCCTAAGGTTCATTCCCCAAAATTGAGAAATGAAGTCCATGATCCTTATATGATCAACCATGTTATTATTAATTGATAATGATCAATTCTGAGGATTTTTCATGTTTATTTCTTAATTGGTGAATTGTGCAGCTGTGAATTAGATAAAAATAAAATCTAATTCATTTATGAAGAGGTCTCTTCAATGGAATTCCATTATTTGTGTTCATTCAACTAATCTATGGTAGTTATATATAATATTTAATTTATGATTTCACCAAAATAAAAACGGATCGTCTGGGTTTCATCATCGAGAAATTGATGTCACAGTAAAAGATTGATCATCATTGACATAATACATTTTTTTGATAAACTATCTTGAGAAAATCAATTCATCTATTTCCTTCCCCATACCAAAATAGACCTATTTTTAGCTAACACCTGATATTTTTTGTCAATATTCTTTTGGAATCTTCATCTGAAAACCCTTACATCATCATCTTCAACCGATTATCAAAAATCTTAGATAATTTTCGTGGTTATACGGTTACCCTCCATAATTGACTATATTGGTGGAAAATTTGAAATTTGAATAAAGAAAAAAATGTGATATATAATTTCCCTTTTGAAAAATTAGTCACATTTTCACAACATAACATTCCTAAAAGGATGAATGTATAAATTTTTCTTCATTAATGTGCCACAAAACCAACTAACCAGGGAATTGGACCTGTAGGATGCACTACACAAATAAATATAAAACTATAAAAGAAAGTCCAA
The DNA here is from genome assembly GCA_963277665.1 of Viscum album. Taxonomy (NCBI): domain Eukaryota; kingdom Viridiplantae; phylum Streptophyta; class Magnoliopsida; order Santalales; family Viscaceae; genus Viscum; species Viscum album. Next base: position 6,286,254 of record OY728148.1, on the reverse strand, counting down.
TAAAATTGAATTAAAATATTATATAATTATTCCTAAACATGTTAATAAATTAAAATTATTATAAATATACATATAATTTACAAAATAATAAAATTAAAAGAAAATAAATTTAAAACAGTAATATTAAAAATAAAAAATAAAAATAAAATATCATTCATTAAAAATTGGATAGACCATCGAAAACTAAATAAAAAGAATAAAAATATCATCAACTAAAATAAAACAGTAAAAATTATCGATTAAGACTATATTTAGATATAGAATATAATGATAATGAACATATAAATAATTCATTCATAGAAATAATCATTTTGATATGAAACTAATATATTTAATATTTAAATGTTCTGGTGAATCCAACACAATATTTAATGAATAGTATTGAATATCATTCATCAAATACATAATATAATTGAAAAAATGGATATGAAAAAATATAATGCACAAAAAGAACACAATATTCCCTAACATTTATCCTATTAAAATACATATGAATATTAATTTAGTCACATACATATGTAAAAAATAAATCTCAAAATATTAAATATAAAATTAATCAAACAATTGATTTATTAAATAATTTTTTGACGTAGAGTCATAGAAGTAGAAATAAAAATTCCTCAATTAATTAAATTTATTACCTACACCATTATATAATATTTTATAAAAATTATTTAAAATTAAAAAAATAAGGATAATCTAAAGAAAGGTTAATTTAAATCAAAATAAATAATAACATTACTTAAAAAATATCACTCACACATAATTCAATATCTAATAATAAATAGACATTGAATTAGATGAGGTGGAGGGAAATTTTATTGTTTTGAAAAATAACCCATTCAACAAAAGTTGAATATATAATTAAATGACCAAATGAATATGACATTAATCATAGATTACGATTTTAAATTAAAAATTCATTTTACGAATATTATTGATTTATATTATAATTAAATGTTTCATGGATAATTATTATTTAATTATAGTACACCAAAATTTATCTAAGAAAAAATATTTTAATGAGTTAAAGAAAATTATTTAAATAATAAATTCAATGTTTAAATCAATAATAATATTGTTAAATTAGAATCACAACCTTCAAATTTGATATAATATTCACCTGGAAAAAATTTCTAAGGCATGAAGAAAAATATAAAACATTTTTAAAAAAATAGTGATTTTCATGAGTTATAAATTGATTAATTTTTTTGAAAAATAGGAACCCTTACCCATAATAAAATCCCATAAATGACCCCCATTATTCAGTGTAAATGTTCAAGGGAATTTAAGAATGTATAAAAGAAAATTTATTATTAATTTAGAAGGGAATTATTATTTATTAGGGTCAAAATAATGTATAAACTATATTTCAATACATATAAAAACATTCTCAACATACAAAATAATTTCATCCTATTACTATATAGAAAATAAAGAGCACTAATGAACTACTAAAGAGGAAACATACTATATATTGAATTTCAAAAAGAAAATAATTAATTCTCCAAGATGACAGTGAAAATATGAAATTTAAATTCTAAAGAGTCAGAAATATTTCTAGTGTCCAACGGGTTGTTTATAATGAACTAATCATAAAAAATACTTAACATGTATTTTTTAATGTTTTATTACACCCAAAATAATATACAGTAATTGACTATTATTTAGAATTTAGTAAATGTATATTTTCAATATAAACTTCCATGGAATATGACATTAACACTTGAATATCAAAAAAATCATCATTTTCTACATTGATTAGGATTTTAAAGATTCCAAATATATATATCCTATTTAGAAAATGATACCTATTAATTTCTAGAATTCCAATTTCAATCAATCAAAAATATAGAGAAGATTTATAGAAATTTTTTCTAATTTTTACCAAAAAGTAGCAACATCATCATCGAACAACTCCCTAGAAGATTCATGGAATAAAGAAAAAGAAATTATTGTAGAAATAATAAAATACACTTATTTAATGTTAAAAAATGAGTCTATGTAAAAGTATTCGGTTTTCCATGAAAATGGAGTGGTACTTACAACCAATATGAATAAATTCATTCAAACACATATAAAATGAAAGTATAACAAAATCAAGGGTTTTTGGTCTTATAGTAAAAAAATTAATGTATTCATCTTGAATTTCACCTCTATTGTGTAATACTTATGGTCATGTAAAGTTTATTATTTATTTTCAGTTGTGATGCTATTGATTATTTTGAAACATTTATAATTTTATATTAAAGATTAAAAAAATATTAAATAACATAACACTCTTTCCAAATAAAATAATGTACAATTATAATTCTTAATAGAACTATAATATTTGGATTTAGTAACATCACACAGTTTATATATATTATAATAATCTAACCTATAATTATCCACAAAGATGGATACATCACATCCCAAAAGGTCCCCCATAGATGAGGGATTTATTAATTCATAATTATGTGAAAGAGTTACCGAATGTTTCCAATAATTAATCTCATAATGGTTCATATAGATGTAATATTTCATTATATTATAGAAATATTAACCATGATCATCTATGAAATTATGAGGTTAATGGATTAAAAACTCCTCATTTATGAAATTTAAATAAACTGGGAATAGAAAAAAAACATTTAGTAGATTTTTCACTAACTGCATATATTCCCATATTCAACTACCTTTTTTTATATAGGGATATCATCTTCAAGCACTCACAATTATTCTATATGCATGACCATAGTCAATAATAATTGATATATAGTATATTATTATGATAATTATGGATATCCGAATATAGAAAACACCCTATATTCTCAAATTATACACTCTTAATAAAATGTTATGACTCATTTTCAATTTATAGAAGAATTAAACTCCCCAAAACAAATTTCCCCATTCTTTAAACACTCACATTCAGCTGCATGGTCTTATAAAATAGATTTCACTTCCTAGGGTGACTGTAACATGAATATTTATACCTGTTGGGATGAATAGAGGGCTATGAACCCTAAACATCATCCTAATAAATGCATTTAAAGTTAGTTATTTGGTTGGGATTAATCACATCATGACACTAATCAATGAATATCCAAATTTTATAATCTGGTTTTTTATAATTTTTACGACATGTGTGGACATGGTAGAAACAAATTAAATTACTTCACATATAACACACTAATATTTTGTGAAATTTATTATTTCTTAAATAAATTAACCCTTTTATATATTTGGTGATAACCAAATAAGTGTGTTCATCTCTAGTTACATGAAACACTGTGTTTATATTTCATTATGCATGACATGGAGTGTAAGATGAAAAATAGGCTACACTATGTTTAAATGAAATTTAATATAATATTAAAATATTTTTAGTTGAAAAATAGTTATAATAGAAATTATAATGGTGTTTATGAATATGATTAACACAATTATAAAAATATATGGTCTATAAATGTATATAAAATTAATTCAATGGTTGAAAATTATTTCAAAAGATATATAAAAAATATTTTGAAATAAAGGAAATAATTTTATCAAAAACAATTTTTATGAACACAATTGATATTTACATCAATAAATTAAATAAAAAATAATTGACTTATTTTAATAAAATTTGAAAAATCATATATTTAATAAAAAATTTAACATTCATATATGGTTTTTTCTAGACATGACAAAATAATACATCCCTAATTATTCATAAAAAGATCTTCAAGAAAATATTATAAAATTTTCCTATCTAATATTAGTTCATATCTATATAAGTAATTTTAAATTAAATTAAAATATTCCACTTCTATGTTTAAATTAAAATATTCCACTTCTATGTATTGAATTTGAAAAAATGGGTTAAAATTTTTGAATCATTATAAATTATATAATATATTATTATATTCATAATTTATTACTATAAATAAATGTACAAATTAGATGAAAGTAATAATAATGGTCAATAGAAAATATGTTTACCGAGAGTTAAACTAAATGGAAAAGGGTTAAAATTTATTAATATATATCCTTAAATCAATTTTCTAATCCCATTTTGACAATGTATTTTTATATCTTATGAAAACTGCATATTGGACTGTTATTCTATGGAAAAATGTGGGCAATCCTTTTTATTTTCAAAAATTACATGTATGCCACCCACCCAACCTATAAAGGGTCACCACCTCTCTTCCCCACCTCACATCATGAGACCAATTTTCATTAGACATTAACTTCTGAAATCCATTAAAATATTCCCTCTTGTCATTGAAAATACATTATTTTAAGAGTAAATAAAACCTAGGTTTTATTATATATACAAAATTAATCTACCCAAAAAAGACATAACATTATTCAATGAGGGGTTCTATATTATTTCATCACCCAAATCCATCATTTTTTATTAAAACCTTCTGATATAATAAACTATGTATATTACAAATAGTAATATGGTTTTAGTTAAAAGTAATTAAATAAAACCAAGTCCACTTTCATCAAATGATTTATGAAAAAATTATTCTTGTGTATATAAAACTAACTCATCATGAACTGATGCCATTTGTGTTTCCATTACCACCTCTCATGATTGTGTATGATTTTGTATCTAATATATATATATATATATATTAAATTTATAAAATTATTATACCTCTTTATTAATTTTATCATATAAAATATTTTATTTTTCATTCCATAAGGGATAAAATATCGTTGAACATTTGTATACTCAACTACCGCCTTGCAATGTGATGTGATTTGTTCTTAACTAATTCTTTACATATAATATGATAAATAAAAATTTAACTGATATGAATGATACTAATGAATTTTTTTAAAATTCATAAATTATAGAATATTATTCCCTTTCTTACCTTTCATCTCACCAATATATGATAACATCTTATTATTACATATTAACTATTATGTTGATAATGGAAAATAACATTATATTTTCATCACCGAACCACAATGATGATATGTATAATTATATGTAGTGGAATAATGTATTATTTATTATATTATGAACATTTTTGAAAGATTATGTATTACTTACCTATTTTATATATTGATCACCAAAAAATGGAAATGATTCTCATGTGTACGTATGACATACTGTCTCAATGATCGTAAAAACTACATTTATAAAAATAATAATTCATGATTATTATTATAGTTATAATTTATATATTATTATTATATTAATTTCATGATTACTATTTTAGATATTACAGTACCATGATAACACAAAGTGTGGAGAAAATTACAAATTGAAATTTATATAAAAAACAAAGCAGTTATTACCGTAAATTTGATTTTCATAATAAATTTTTAATAAAAAGAAAATAAATAGTAATTCTTAAGTCATATAATGAATTATTATCAAATTATAGTTCAATAATATATTCGTAAAAAATCCAATCTATTATAAATGAGTTCCAAACATGTGGGAAGAATTTTTTGACTTAAGGTAAGGTATTTATATACCCACTTTTATTTATCAATGAAATATGAATATTCACCAATAATTTATTTCGTGTGATGTATATACAACCCAGTTTTCATTATATATAAAAAATATTATATTTTTAATGATATTTATTCATTTATTTAATTTAATACATTATTTGGGATTACGATTCAAATAGAATACTTATGTAGTAATGGATATTCACCACGATTTTTAATTTATGAGACACATGAAATATTTACAACCTATTTCTATTATATGGGCTACAAAAACCCCATGAGTTTATTTTATGATTATTATACTAAGAAAATAATTTTTGATTTATAATTCTTTTTTAGGATCTCACTTTCATGGGGTTCATAGATGTAAGATTATGAAAATGCTAATATATTTTTTGTTCTCAACTGGTACTTCGTGATAAATATGTTATGTTATGCACCAATAATGGTTGATGAGATGCATATAAATCTCAATAGATATTTTATATATTGAATTTATTTTTTATCATTATATTTTATGTTTTATTTAATGTTATAATTTATTGAAGCTTCTAAATAAATGTTACTAATGTGGTGATTGTTTTATGTTACAATGTAATCATTTATCAAGATTGATTATTATTATAATTCAATGATTAAATAAAAATAGAAATATCTCTAAAAAATATGAAGTTTATTATCCAATGGTTTTTATTGATATTTTTTTAATTTATTTTTGTCCCTTTCTATTTTGAATATTTCAGTAGAAAGTTTTTATCAAAAAAATGTTTTTATTCATAAATTCGATCAGAAACAATGTTTTCGTCAAAAATGATTTTCTTAAAAGACTTTAGAAAAGGTATTATATGTTTTTTATTTAAATAATTTATTGTATAAATTTTTACAAAGGGATCACTTTTTGGGAAATATTTTTTAGGGTATCATTGTACTTATGTGTAAAACATGAATAAAATTTCTTTCAATTATGAATGTTAATTTCGTTAAAGATTACATTATATGTTTTCATGTTTCTATTAAAATAAATATATATTAAAAAAATTAAGATTAAAAAAGTTGACATTAATGTATAGAGGATCTTCAACTCAAGAAAATTTTTTAAATTGTTTTTTTAAATATTCCATTATAAATATATGAGGAAATTATCAATAAAATGATTTTCATTAGGTTTATAATTTTTTTCAAAAGTGGAAATGTAATTTTTCTTATGAAATATTTTAAATTAACATTATATGTTTCTTTATAAGATTCAATTTTATTTTGAAATAAATTCTATTCTGATAGGTTTGATGAATTAATTGATTTTAAATTGATATTTTCAATGAAAATAATTCTCATGAAGAAATGTTCTAGGAGATTTATCTTTCAAAATCATTTTTCATCTCAATTGAAATACTTTTATGTAACACTTTATTTAATAAAAATATCATCCAATTATAATATTCTTTTTATTTCTCTAAATTATTTATATTTATTATTAACAGATATCAGTTATACCTATTACTCTTACACGAGTTACACAATGATAAATTTGATAAAAAATCAGCTTCCTTTTACATGGGTTTTCTATGAAAAAATGAAAACATTATTTTGAAACCAATCTCTTTCCAACAATTTATGATATGATGAAATTTTTATGAAACACATTTCATTTATGAGGATTTGATATGATGAATTTTTTATGATCTTACATCACAAATATGTGTGATTATAATTATTTAGTGGGTGAGATTTATATCTCCCTTAAAATCATTGGGTAAATAATTATATCTCCTGAGATAGATAATACTGGAATGAGGAGTAAACCTAGGTTATTACCTGAATTTTCCCCTAATGATTGTCATGCGAGTGAACCTTGATTAGTCTGATTTTTTGGGGAGTGAACTCATTCCACTCAAATATACTTTTCCATAATATATGACTATTGTAGATATAAGTTTCCATTCATAACTGTATTGAAAAATTGCAAGTCTTATTATAATTTGACTCTCTCATGGATCATTTTTGTTGATTTCATTATGAATCGTTTCATATCAACTACAAATCTTTACGATATTTATCTTCATCCTAAGATTATCTATTTAGGATAGTGTTTTTCTATTATAGGTTCACGTTATCACACACTTATGTTAATTTTATGCTTAAGTATCTCCCATGTTTAATGAATATGTGAATATAGTCTCACCCTTTCTTTAGTTTCTTTTACCTAGGTTATGAATAATGATTTTATGTGGGGTATTTTTTTGATGATTACTAATGAACAATATATTTATTAGAGTTATTTAATATCATTCAAAAATTTATTATTTTGTGTACCAAGTCTCTAATGAATTTAAAATATCATTTTAATTTAGAATTTATTTGTGTAAGGTATTAAATAATCATCTGAATGATGTAATTTCAATAGATGAAAAGTCGTGGTCACTATAGATGGAATCAGAAGAATATTTATGTTTTCCATTAGAAACCAAGATGAGATAAATTTAGTGATATGAATAAGGATATTTATAAAGATATATCTATTGATGTATCTAAGGATAAGTATAATGATAAGTCGAATTATAGTAAAATGTGTAGGAAGTTTTAATAGTTTCCACAAAATTACATCAAATTATTGAATCTAAAAGTTCATGTGTATCAAAAATAGAGGTTCCTAGGGGTAATAAAAATGAAAAGGGGACATTGATCTATATTCAACCATAAACTAATTTCTAACTATGATCCTTGATGCACACCTAGTTAGAAACTCTTGTTTGATATTATTTGTAAATTCAAAAATTCTATACAAAACATTATTAAAGATATAAATAGACGATTATAATGATCTCACTAGGATAAACATAACATTTCATATACAAAAGAAGTTGTTTTCATGATTTATACATACTATAAGTTCATTTTCTTGATTATTTGGTGTTCAAATTGGATAAATTTTCCAAAAACTATGTTTTTTAGTCAATGGATGGAAACATGAGGGAATAATATTAGTAATAAATCTGGTTTAAATTTTGTTAACTATGAGAAATGAAATGTAATTATGGTTGTATACAATGTTATTTTGATTATCTATAATAATTATCATGTTATATGATTAAAAGGATTACTTAAATGATATTCCTCACATAAGGAACAAAAGGATGAGTGAATTTTATAAATGTTAATATGGAAATTTACATTTAGGAAATAATATTTTATAACACTACTTTCCATGAAGGTTGTAACTAAAGAACTATGTGAACATCCAAAATATCGAGGAATATGATATCTGTATGGAAATAAAGGACATCATGTGAATTGAAATTTTCATCTTCAATGTCCCATGTGTGCCGAACATGGAGATCATCCAACTCAATGACCTAACAAAAAAATTATCTTATAGACCATGGAAGGACATGTTCTATGTTAAAAATTGAAGTATAAGTATTGAAAATTTTATAAGAATATTTTTTTAGAATTACTTTTTCAATGTTATTTTCAATATATGAATTATAAAACATCTTTGGATTTTATTATTTTTGGAATAATATATGTCTCCATGAATAATTAACATCATAGATACATACTTATTCTTGGATATATGAGTTTAACGATGATCCTTTGTTTAATGTTTTGGAACCCATTTTGAGAATTTTTTTGTTGTGAGTTTAAAAAGATTAAGGGTAATTTTAGTTATATTAATGTAAATACAACATTTTTTTATGAGAATAAATATCTTTTCATGTATGTATGATTAAAGTATTTGGTATTTTTTAGGGTTTATCATTTATTTGATATTATGTTAATTATATTATTATATAATTTTTAATCCATTTACTGAATATATTTTTAAAAAAGTATAACATGCATGCCCGAAAACAACCTGTTGCAACTGGTAAGGCCATTAGGAATGAACCCACAATTGAATGTATATCATAATAGTGTCCTATATTAATTGTTATTTCTAACTAAAAAAATGAGATATATCAGATTATGTAACTTTATGCTTAGTCGGTCTGAAAATCCAAGCTAAGGGGAACCGTCCAAAAGGAATTTATGGCCATTATCCTCACCAGAAAAGATACGGGAAGACATCATTGTGTGATTTATCACTAAGAACCCCCAAAACATCTAATTTGAAAAATGATACATGTACTATAGATGATCTCCTAATTAAGTAATATAATATTTTATTTATTAGTTAATTTTTCTATTTTGATAAGCATTATATCAAGATACATTAATGATGTGTTATGGTTTGAATGGAATAAATCATTATATTGTGTATAGTCAGAATTGGAACACTATGTTGATGTTTTGGTGATGTTTTCAGCATGATCTCCAATTATATTTTAGTTTTGACACTATTTATTATCCCATAAAATATGGTAAGAATGAAATAATAATTAATACACAAGATGATATGCTGATATATTCTTCTGTGTATTTCATTGGTGGATGGGATCAACAAATCCCAAAATATGATGTTTCAAACAACATTATATTTCACTCAAGCTTTTAGATGGATCCATATGAATCCCTTTATGGAAGTATGGGATGAAATACAATGTCGTATAATAATGTGACATAATATATATATATATGGACCATATATATAATGATGTTGAATAAAATCACAAAGATATTTAAAAACACATTTGGGAGGAGTTGAAAAAATGATATATAAATAATTTTCAATGTGAAAAAAAAATTGATTTTAGTGAGAATACATTTATAGAAACATCACCATGAAATAATGATTGGAAATCTAAGACAATGGTATATTGGTTAGTTTGATTGTCATGCTCATATTTGGACCATGGAATATTTCTTTTTGGTTCGACAAAAACTCTCTCATGTTCACAAGGAATTCCATGCATCTCTCTCAAATTAGTAAATAGCTAATTAATCATTTATGATGATCTTAGAGGTTGTACCAAAGGGGAATGATCTTTCAAATAAATAACAACAAGTTAAGATTATGGATCGAATAGAAAATATTTCATAAGAAATACAATTATACCTATAAATGTGTTGTGGGGAAACCCTCGGCTTGAAAATGTCTTTTGTATACCATAGGATATATGGAGGGAGAAATATCAATAGTTGATGGTACCGGGGAAACACATTTTGAGGTCGAGATTCATGTTTTAGGGTTAGAATTCAACATCTGGTGATTTTTCTAATATTTTATTTTCAAAATTAAAAAATTCTCTATGATATTTTATGTTACATAGATTTGTGAGCCTCACTTTCATTACGCATAATAGTTTTTTGCCTTCTGTTACATGGAACATCTATTTTATTTTTCACAACATGTTATACTATGATTAAATAAATCATAAATTACTATTAGAGAATTATTCTTTAATAAGATAATTATCACTTAAAAATTTAAAAGGTTTGTATGGATATAATTATATAAAGTAAAAAATATTTTTTATATACATATATATAAAATTATTACATTAGTGACTAAATAAATATAAATTAGAAATTATTCTCTTTGTATACAAATAAAATTCTTTTTTTGGAAAACATTTTTAATGCACACAAGTGAATTTTACAACATTAAATAGAAAAAATTTCTAAGGGTGAAATATTTTATTTAAATATATAGATTATATATTCTATATATTTTTAAAATTAATATTACTTTTTAGACCTCATATAACAAATAGTTTCATTTAATGATTTAAAACTATATTATTTTAAATTGTCATTTTTCACAATTAGAAAAATAAATTTAAAACTACTTATTGAAATAATTAATAATTTAACTGAAAAATTAATGTACAGCTTTTTAAATCAACATGTTAAAATTATTTTAGGGTTATTTTTTATAATATCTTAAAAAGAATAAATTTATGATGAATAATGAATAATTTGAAATTTTAATTTGGATCATCATTTTTTATTAAATTATTTATAAAAAAAATTATAATAAATATTTTTTCCAAATTAAAATTAGTTACAATAAGTTTCAATGAGTTAAATTTTTATCATTTTAGTTTTAAATTTTGACATAAAAACCTTTTATAATTTTCAATATTTTTACTTTGAAAATATTTTTTTGTCAAGTATGTGGGATAAATTTCAAATTAAAATTTCAAAATTATATGAAGTAAATATTTAAAAATTTATTAGATATTTTAAATATGAATAATTTATATTATCTAGCATGTTCAACATAATATTTGACCATAATTATTATTGAAAATAGTGAAAATTATTTATTGCGGTAAATGTATAAATTTGTATACTATGACATAAAATTTAAATTATAAATTATAAAATGACATACATAAAATCATAAATTATATTTAGTTTCCATATTAAAACTCTATAATGTGTGGAACTTTCTTATACTCTATTTTGAAATTGATAAATTGTGAAAAACATGGGAACCCATTCTTCTTTAAAATATATTTCATTCACCTCACATAAAAATCGCCACAAACAATTCTAGCCCCATCACATTAAAATAGAATTATGGTTTGTAAAATAACAAAATAATTCCATTAAAACATTCCTACACACAATATTAAAGCCTCTTCATGTCTATATCCTTCAGTGGATGGATTTTTGTTTATATATAATGAGGTTACATGATGAAGAGGTAATGTTCCTCAATGTAAATTTTTTATTTTTTATTTTCTTACACAACAAAAAAATATTCTTAAAAAATTGTGATATAAAAAACTAATTATCTAGAATATACTATCATTTTTGAATGATAATTTTATTACCTAAAAACATCTGTACATCCATCAAATGGGTCATGAAATTATCATTCATGTGTACAACAGACTACCACCTCACTAACTAATGACTTTGTTTTTTTCCCTTTCCACCTCCCACAATTTGGTATGAAAATTGATATAAAGTAAATGTATATTATTTGTAAAATAATTATACCTATAGATTCATTATATCATATTAATCTTTTTCATTCAATTTTGTTGGGGATATGATAATGTGCATATTCTATAAAACCAACTACTCCCTCAAAATGTGATGTGATTTGTTTTTCACCACTACTTTAGATAGAAGATAATAAGGAGTGATTTAATATATAAATATTTGGTATAAAATAAAATAATTTTTTAATGTAATATTTATCATATAAAAAATATAATATGTTAATTTCTATATTAAATATAGACTCATTGATAGATGATAACATCATTCATGTATATGTTGACTACCACCTTCATGAATTTCTGTTACACTATACATTTATAACCACACCATTTAGATTATATATATAATTATATTTAAATGTATAATAATTAATTTATGATAATATTATGATTATTTAATATTAAAATTTTACTTACCTTCTTTTCGTAATGATCATTAACTAATTAAAATGGTACTCATTCTTATGTATGTCATAATGTCTCCTTGATCATAACATAATTCATTTCTAAAAATGAATATTCATTATTCATTGTAAAAGAATAATTTATTTATAAATTTTATAATTATTTCATTATAATTATTTTGGGTATGATTTATCCATGATCAAATTTATAGGACCAGGAATAATAAATCAAAACACATACAAAAAACCAAACAATCTTTACCCATCAAGAGATTTTAACAGGGAATTGTTATTAAAATGGTAATAAATGGTCATAATTAAATCATATATATATATTTATATATATAATTATATAAAGGATATCAATTAAAATTTTATTTATTATCAATGGTTTTTGGATGAATATATGGGATGTCGATACTTAATGTAATAGTTATCTGGGCTCTATTTTATTTATGGTAGTCTTATGTGAATTCAACAATCATTTATTTTATGTTTGTTATATACATAAAATTATACAAAACATATAATGTATCTCTTCTTACAAAATATTTTATTTTTTCCCTTTTGTTGAGTTTTTTCGGTACTCGTTATTCAAAATATTATAATAAGGTTCGTGGATATCTATCCCAATTTTTCATTCTATGAGACACATTTCATATTAAAAACACATTAATTTTAAATGGTGTATACATATCCAAGGAATTTATTTTATGGAAAGTCACCTATAAAATATTTTTATTATATATAAATTTTAGGATATCTCTTTCATGTTGTTTGGGATTCAATGGCTACAAACACACTAGGGGACTGGTGTCTTAGTTTTCCTTCATAAAGAAATATGTAATTTTATGTACCAAATTATTTTATTAGGTGAATTTATAACCCAAATGACATATAATATCATGAATTTTTTTCATGATATTTATGTGCAACACTTACTAATACGGCTCGAGCTATTGCTAACCCAAACCCACCTCCATAGTAATAGGGTTAGCAATCTGTGCTGAATGAAAAATATAACATGGGGTTTTCTTTACCTAATATACATGTATGCACAAACATGAATATCAAAAATAATAATATAGAGTAATAATTATATAAATCATACTATACTATAATATTAACTAAGAATGGAAACCTAGAGGGTGTATAAGAGTATGATAGTGAAAACATAAATATATAGGGAGAAAATACATGCACAACATGAAAAGATGTCCCAACATGAAAAACATGAAAGTGAAAAGGCTAAGAGAGCCTAGATTATGATCTCTAATATGTGAACACCATACATAGTCTATAATATCATGGATCAATATTCTTCTATTTAGTCATCATATAAATGAATGCCTTCAACATAAGACACAACCCATGTAAGAAAATATTATACGTGGTTGAGTATACACAGACCTAGTAGAACACCCTAAAGGATTAAGGAGGAGGAGAAAGAGATATAATGGAAATAGAATGATAAAAGACATTAAATAGTAGATATGATGTTGCTCAAACAACTGAAGGGTAGAGTGAACTCATCCAAATATAGGGGGCTCAACAAAATTTTTAGGTGTACTAGACATTATAAAATTGCGACCAATGGAAAGAGAGTGACATCATCAAAACATGATAATATAAACATCTAAGGGAGGTGAACTAACCCATATTCCATTCAATACCATGTAATAAGAGTAACTAAATCCCAAATCATGGATATATATATTTATATATTGATACATATATTTTCAATAAAATATTCCAAGAAAAGTGAAAAAGGGGATCTCCATTTAATAGTCCATCCATGGAAAATATTCTCCAACAGTTTTGGAATGCAAAAAATAATTCCCATCATCTCATGCATTTTCTAGGAAGGGAAATGTGCATGCCAAGACATGCCTCACAAATATTCCTTAAAGTCAATGTGCTACAATCTCTAGATTGTGGACCCATGTCTTGGTATAATTATAGGGATTTACTCAATATATAGATATAAAACATTCCCTACCCAAGATAGGGTTCCACTCTAATAGTTTATAGAGGATGCATTCCTTTTGAAAATTGGTTGGTTTGACTCCGAAGAGTAGCATACCCATTCAATGTCCAATCTATAAAGTTATAGTCTATGATTCTATAGGACCAATTCCTTGAATACGATAGAGGGACCCATTATATTATTTTATATAGGACCTAGGGCTAGAAAAGCTAGAGGTTTCCAATTTAGTCATTGATGAACTATGCTTATCCTATATAGAGGATTCCACTCGAGATTCCTATAACAATGAAGCTCATTACTTTAATCATCAGAAACCACCTAAATAAGATTTATTCATAAAACATCTCCACCGTATACCAAAATATACAATATAAGGGATTTTCACATTCTACACAAAAACCATATGATTAGATACTCGTTTGAAAATATTGGAGTCCAAACAAAAGAGATATTAAAAATGGTTGTTTACTCTAAAGGAACGAATTTTTATACATTATAGGAGGGGAACCACAAGAAATGTTGTCCCACTCCATTACCTATTCATGTTCATGGAATAAAATGGATTAAAAACATATAGGTACAAATGACATGTTGAGGATCTACATGGTTTTCCCATACCACCAGAGGTACCACTCATGTGACTATCTAGGTCTGTGTATCAATAGTATTTATATGTACTTGGAACAAGGAATATATTTATCCTTGTTTGTGTAACCTTATACAGGGAATTACATTAAATACTGACTTATCATAAGGTGTCAGGCCCATGTTCTCCACCACATGGATCATCCTCCCATCGAAGGGAATCATGGTGTGTATGAGGGTAACCATTTTTGTGCGTTGTAATTATTAAAAACGATAGACTTCATAGAAAAGGGGCTACACGCATTGTTTTCATCAACATAATGTGTGTTTATTATCTTCATTCTTATAAAAATAGATTTATCCATTGTGAACTACATCCTAGTTTTCCATTTTCATATCTGGAATTTATTCCTCCTGAAAACTATTGATCTCTCGCTATTTGGATGATTTTTTCCATCTAGTGGCCTAAAAACTGATTACTAATGAATTTGAAACACCACATAACACCACTCACTCCTTCAGTTATTTATTAATTTGTTATTTTTATTCCAATCACCAATAAGTTATCCTAAAACACACAATCCATTTGATAGCATCCCTAATTTTTTGACCATCCCTCGTATAAGGATTCATCACTATTTTGGGGTCCAATATTCATATATACCACCTGATAATGTAAAACATCCACATGGGGTCTAATTGGTAAATAACACGAATAAAAAAGGGAGCGAAGTGTCACAAAAAATGGTTTATAGATCATTGGAGTACAGTTATATTACAACGATTCAAAACTGAGATACATGGGGCTAGAAATTAATTAATAATCAATTTAATTTCAGAATATTCCCTTACGAAAGTTCAATAATTGGAAAAGATATTAAAAGGGATCTTATCAAAAAGTATATAATGTCTAGTAGTGTGTAATCCAAAATTTGAAGATTCCTACCTAGATATTAGATAGTTTTTCATCAACTAATGTTCCCACCAAAAAATATAATAATCTATATCATTCTCATCTATCTGATATGATCTAATCCAAATATTCTTAATTGTAGTATATTGATTCACTAGTAGAATAAGGAAAGAAACTCTCAAATTTCCCATAGGCGTGAGAGTGAAAACCTAGAGAAAATTCCATTTTGATGTAATTATAGAAAACAATAATTAATTTATTTCATTAAATAAATATAATAAGTTATTAAATTAATTAATTGAACATACCACCATTGTTCATCGAATATTAATGACATGTGATGACATGTTTTAAGTCATTTATATTGTAAAATTTGAATTCCAATCTCAATAGTGGTATTATATTTATTATATAATCTTCTGTTTATATTTTAACATGTTACCTTTATTAAAATATATGTCCCTAATATAAAAAATATATAATAATTTTATAATATTAATTATCATCACATCGTGCCTCAAAATTGCATGTCGCCTCTCTATCTAGCTCTGAAAATATATATATATATATATTTAAAATTATTATGAGTAAATAAATGGTTATCTAAATCATATACTTATTAAATATATTCATTTTAGAAAAATAAAAAAAATATCTCAGGAAAATGGGCCCTCATCTGGATCTCCCGATCGTAGGATATCTACTTCACTTTCTTATGTTGCTATAAAAAGTGATCCAAGGGGATGGACCATCCACTTAATTTTTTCTCAGGAAAATACACAATATCCACTTGGTTCTTTACAAAATTATATCTATCATTAATTTCCAGGTCACCCTAGACAATGACGTGGATGGGGTCAAACACATATATCCTTAGTTGGGATACATAGAAAAAAAGTCTGGTCATCCCTTCTATGGGGATAGGGTGAAAATTTATGAAATCTTACCAATGTCTGTGTGATCCTGAATGTCCTGATAAACCACAATGATAGAATTCATCCCCTTATAAACCTATGAAACCCTCTTCATGGGGATAATCTTAAGAAAGCATGACCCCACTTCTCAATCTACAATTGATGATGATGGTTATCTACATTAAATTATTGTTTTTACTAATCCATCATCATCTTCTCACAGAGGACCTGGACATGATATATCTTCACCTACACAAACTATAGAGCTATAATATATGTATCAACAATCTATGTACATAAAAATGATAGAGTTAAGGGTTTCTTATACAATGCCTCAAAGGGTGGCATTCATATAATAGGGTGGAAGTTGATGTTTTTTTCAAACTCTTATAATAGAAATATATCCATCCATATTTATCCTATATCTAACACCCAATACCTCATCATATACTTCA
This sequence comes from Viscum album, assembly GCA_963277665.1. Taxonomy (NCBI): domain Eukaryota; kingdom Viridiplantae; phylum Streptophyta; class Magnoliopsida; order Santalales; family Viscaceae; genus Viscum; species Viscum album. The sequence continues at coordinate 6,268,646 of OY728148.1, read as the reverse complement.
ACATCAGGATTGAGCGATCAATAATCCCATACTTTTAGTTGCGAAAATTTGTACTCATCCAAATCTGGGTCTCTAATTCCTCTTACAAGCCTCCCCATAATTGTGACATAAAATGCACATCACAATTAGAGACAATAGTTGGGGAACCCCATGAAGGGTAGCAGTATCTTTTATCCCAAATACTCTATTTCACTCTAATTCCTAATAGAAATAAAGGGATCCAGCATTGATATATAATCAAATATCACCCTGATATATTTATAGACCATCACAATTTAAACAGCCCCTATCAAAAATTTCATAGAAATTTTGTACCATGTCCTCTCAGGGATCTCAATGGGTTGTAAAGAAAACTCCTAGAACTTGGTTCCCACCATTATCCTACTAGTGGATGTGAAACCATGAGGCCAAATCATGTTTGATTTATCTCATTATGGACCACAAACACGAGTTTTTTTATATCTTCAACACACTATGATGTATAGTCAAAGTATATGTGTGGAACACTCACAATACCTCCTCTCGAATCATTACTATGACTGTAGTCCATCCCAATAAATGAATGATATGATTACCTCCCTAAAAATATCTATATGGTGAATTGCACATGGGTATCAGGTTATAGAATACATCATTATCGATTTCTTGCAATTGGGACTATCACACATGCTTGAGATGGGGAGGAGTCAAAACCATTGACTATATAAATTATGTATCCTCTTAGTCCAATAGGGTTGGCTACATGAAATCCAACTCCTCCAAAACCTCAAGCACTTTGAAATCCGAGGAATTCATAATAAGGGAATACTTCTCTATATTCCCCATTAAAAATATATATATTGTCTTAATGTTATTTTCCTACAGGAACTCCCACTAGATCCATTGTCTTATATTCAAGTCAATATTCATGAAGACGCAGTTGAGACATTGATGGTCTAAGTACATCATAATGTGCTCCCCCAAATGATAGTGCCTCTACATTCTCAAGGAGAACACTATCACTTCCATATATTGGTTGTGATTATCATATTTCACCTCATGAGGACTCAACATCCTTTCCCCATCGGTGATGACTACAATCCATCGCATAGACACATAGAATAGACCGTTTCATGATGCTTCACAATACACTACATACTTCAGACCAATCTCTTTTATGCTCAACAAAAGATAAATCCTCATATTCATCCTCAACTCTTTGAGGAACCTCTCTAATATCCAATTCCTTGTAAAAGTATACCCTTTCCAACTCAGGTATGAGAAATTGGATTATATGCTATAGAAGCCTAACACAAACCCTTGTTAGTTTCCTCGAATCCAAAGAAAACTCTACACCTATAACACACTCTTAGATGGATCCCATTAAATCACTACATTGATTATTACTGCATCAAATGAAAATTAATTCTCATAAATTAAATTTCCTATGAATTTGACCATGTGAATCCATAAATGACTCTTAGAGTTATTTTATTAAATATTATTCTTTTAATGAAAACATACACCCAAAATCAAGATCGTTTTATGTATCTTAACTATTACAGATTAGTTGAGTTTATCATCAATAAATAAAACCACAAACTAGTTGGTGTACAACTCGGATAATTGTTTCATCAAATCCAAAAACATTTCATGAGAATTCATTATACCAAAGACCATCACTAGGAAGTCCTAGTTTATATAGAGGCATCATAATGATAGCTTCATAGTATTATCAATGTGAACCCTCAAATGGTTCTACAATGACATGAGCTTGTTAATTTAGAACACTCTTATGCCTCTCACATATTAAAATAGGTTTTCATTCCTTTGAATGGGGTACTTTTTCTTTATCAAATTCTACTTTAATTGAATATTATCCTCACAATGCCATAATATAATACACATATTTATTAAACAACCCCAGAGATTCCTAGGGGGACACAATGGGCCTGATAAAACCCTTATCTCATAGTTCCCTATAACTACAATCATAATTCTGAGATCCTATTAAGGGCCATCTAAAATTTTGTAGAAGATTTTGGAGCATCCCTATGATTCATGTTAAAAACTCAATATCCCATCTCGTAGGTACTGTTGAAACATACTCAAGGAAGAAGGTCATAAAATACCCAATGAATAAGGGAATCTACTTTCCTAAAGATCCGATTTTACTGAGGATTGTATTCACAAACTAATGGGTCATGGGTTGTATCCCTATGCTCAAAAAAACCCAATTATCTCACCATGACAGCTCTCTCACCCACACATGTGACTCTTGTCCCATCCGTGTGATGGTATCTAAATCATCAGTGGATACATTAAATTTGGTATGAGTCAATGAAAAACTAATACATACCTAAGACTATGTAATATGGGTCCATATTTAATACCAAAAATATCACATGGGAACCTTTATCAATAAATTTTTAGATCGCACTAATGAATGATAAATGATACATTAGAGGGGTTCCTTAAAGAATCCTCAAGACAAAGCTATTAGGAAAAAGCCTCTATTGGAAGATCCGACACTCCTAAAATAAGTATTTTTTTAATGTAATTAATATCACATGATTATAATAATTTTGATTAATGATTGTAATAAAAAATTATCATATCTCTATTAATCTTGTGTGTCGATTGGATATAATCTTACAAAGCCTACAAATGTATGCCATACTGACTGTCAGCTCCTTAATGTAGAAGTGGGAATCTAGGTGGTGGTGGTGGAAGGATTACATAGTTTTATCTACCAACCATTTCTACTACTACCCATCTTCCACCTCCACCTCCCCAGGGACCACCCTACCTTCACTTTGGAGATCTCTTCCTATGGAACTGCCACTATCGTGGCAGTCCCTTGGCTATCTTCCATTTATCATCATCATGTCAGGCCATGTGATCACAAACTATGTTACTTCTTCCATCACAAGAAAAACACATCCCCTATCTATTATTCCCTGGTCCTATACATTGTCCCTATTACTAATAGATTCACATCATTATTTTTTCATGATAAGATCCCCAACACTGAGCTCCTACCAAATGGCACCACTTAACTACTATAGACGACTCAACTCAGTGATAACTACAATCACCTAAAAATTAATGAAATCCATAATAATGGTAAATCCATATCATTATTTCCTTCTCTAACAAGCTATAATAGGTGGGAGTAAACATGGGAACATATTGACTAATATCACTCTTTAAAGTACAATCTCAAATATACGTGCTTGAAAGTATATATTTTTGATCATGTCAAGGGAGCACAACATAAGGTCTGTGAACCTCATATCATACTAATCCATTGTCAACCCCCTAATATAGCTCTATATTCTCTTTAATTATAATTAAGACCAAATGGGATGGGTATAAATCCTCACAATACATCTACTAGAATTCGGGACATGAGAGTGATCACTCATCATTCATCTAGGAAAAAAGAATCCAATAGATCCTAGACTATCTATAGAAAAAGGAATCAAATATCAAAAACACCTGATTCATCATTTTTTAGATAATCTTTAACATTTGTACAACAATCTATATAAAATCCTCTAATTCCTAGAGATCTTTTCAATCATGAAACATTAGCATCTTCTAGAACAATCCTCAGGATGTGTTCTAATCATGGGCACATCCTCGTCTTACTTGGTTGGTATGATCTAGTAATTGACCAGTGGGGTGGTTCTACCTTTCCACTTTGAGTATATATCTCAGTGGTTCATCCATAAAAATGTCATCATCACTCATCAGATCATTATCATGATCTAAAACTGATACCATGACTACCTGGTGTTGCGGAGGCATATTTAATATTTAATAAAGGCTTACCATGATCATATGAGAATATGTATTTATATAAATAATTAGTATATGAAATAATAAGGATATATAAATAATTAATCATATATGATTCATGTACCATTGATCAATTTCAGAAATGACTCAATGTGTCAAGTCAAAAATTATGTACTCATAGTCCATGTGCATGGATATGTTGATCGCCCATACAAACACTAGGTTTCCGGGACTGAGAGCCACACTCAAGGAACATCAAAATTGATTCCCTAAATCCCAAGATAATCCCCATAATAGGACTATATTAAACAATGTCCAAATGATCAAACCATAGTTGATACCAATCTTTCACAATCCAACCCAATGGGGCTTGAGCCGAAACTACCCCAAGCCTATCACCAAAGGCCAGGGGTTGTTGACCAACACAAAAATAAATTTATATCTTGGGAAGGAATTTACCTAATGTACTTGTATGCACACACATGACCATATCAATGAATAATTGCATTGTAATAATAATAAAGACATATAACATATTTAGTATTAAGAAATTAGGAAAATACTCTTGGGTGTACATGATTATGCCTTTGAAAATTCAAAAGTAAAGGGTAAAAATAAATTCTCAATTAGATATATGTCCCAACATGATAAAACTATACTGAAAAAATATTAGAGTTCCCATCACCAGATCTCCATTTTGTGACAACTGTATGGGGTCGAAAATACCTAGAAAATCTACTAGGTCTGTAGTCACTACTGACCTATCCATCATTTCCATAGAACACAAAACATGTAGGAAAATTCCATAAAGTGGTAATTATATACATACCTTGTATGTTGAACTGAAATCTAAATGGTGGGATTTATGAGATACAATAGTAAAAAATGATAAATGATAAAAAAAATGGTGATTTTGATTCGTATCAACCCAATGAAAGTAGAAGTAACCTTATCGAAACACATAGGCTTCAACAAAGCGTGTAGGTGGACTAAACATAGGTATTTTACACCCATAGAAGAAGAGTATTCACATACAACTATAATAAGCTAAAAATTTAGTGCTAGTGGACTATCTCAATCTTTTTCACAACCTATGGCATGTGAGTAACAAAATATATAGGGGTGGATACATATATACATATAGATATATTCCCAATAATAGTATCACAAGTAACAGAGAAAGGAGATCCCCAACACATAACCCATCCATGTAAGAGGGTTTCCAATATTTCTAGATGTCTGATAATGATTCCCATTATCACATGCATCTTCCCAGTAGAAAAAGTCCATGTCAAGAAACATATTGTCATTGTGTAGTGTTGTCAAGGGCCCAAAATCCCTCGGTAGAGGACATATGCCTCTATACAAAAGTAGGGTTAATCTCATTTCCTAAATAAAGTACCCATTACCAACATATTAGGAGGGTTCCACTCTTATATTTGGTAGAGGAACCATGCCTTATTTTGATAGGAGGGTTCCTCTTTATGGTATAGAGGACCAATGCCATATCCCAGTTGAGGGGTTGCATAATCAGACGCAATAGTACCCATAAACTGACATCATAGGAGGATTACACTTGATGTGTCTGTTGGAGATCCATTACTTTCTTTAGATAGAGGCTTCCACTCTATTCATTAAGGACCAATGCACAGCCCTATTACAAGGTTCAACTCGAGTTACCACTAGCAATCCTCCTAGATCACTTCCATCATCAAGCACTACATACATAAGTGTCCTAACTAGAACATCTCACATCACATCTCAAAATATTAAATAGATATAACCATCACATTATCGAGGGAATTAAAATTTATATGGGATTCTTGTGGGCCAAAATTCATGTTAAATTAAAGATATATGATAGATTGTAGTTTCCTCAAAAGGAACGATGTGATAAATAGAGTGTGAAGGGACCCACACATCATGTGATCTCTATAAATCAATTATATACATCCCTATATGTTTTTGAATAATAATCCATGTATGGATAAAGAGACTATAGGGTCTATTCACGGTTTACCAATGCCACATTTCCCCCGTGATCTTAGTTGTGTCCATATATCCATCATTTTTCATGTACTTGGCACATGACATGCACTTTTCTATGTGTATGTAATATGTTACATGGATCTTACACTGCCCATGAACTCCCACATTGGGTCCTTCCCATTGGCTCCACCGCATTTTTAATCCACCGGAGGAAGTGGTACATTTCATGTTGTAGGGATACACCCCATGATATCCTTCTATTTCTTCAAAACCCTAACCAACCTAGCATAGTGTCTCTATGCCATGGGTTCATTGTGGTATAGAGAGTGTAGTGATTTATTTATTATTCAATAACATATATCCTCTATGAACCAGATCTAAAGTATTTTCTATCATATTCATCCGTGTTTATTCCTAAAAAAGGTGGATCTATCTCTATTTGAAATATTCTATCATTCTGGTTTCCAAATAAATATTTCCCAATGATTCTCATGAACCACATCACAATGTTAATTTCATAGGATTTTTCTTCAATCAATATTTGTATGTTGAGAATAAATACAATCACTAACAACCAAAATCCATATAAATTCATGTGTGGTTATTTTAATCTCCCGTCACGCATAGATTTTTCATGATTTAATGGGTCTGATTAAGCTTGGTACCACCCTATATTTTAAATCTAGTACTATGGGGTCTATTAAATGTACAATCAATAGAATCAAAGAATAAACCACTAAAAAAGAAATAATATATTCTTCTATAAGAGTTTTTGTGCAACATTCCAGAAAAAAAAATTTCAAGGCTTTTAAAAAATTTATTAATATATAATACCATTACTTATTAAAATTACATGATACATCTATTAGTGAATATTAAAAAAGGTATTAACCTACTAAATATTATTAATCAATGAGGTCATAATCCATAATTTGTTTATTCCCACTGGGATATTGGATTGTTTTTCATCATAAAATTATTATGCCCCAAATGGAAGAAGTAGTTGATTTTATAGTTCTCTGATCTACTGAAATCCATAGATTCACCATCATCAGATGTTGATTTTTTTATAGGTGGAATAATGAAATAAAATTTCTTATATTTGTAAAAGGATAAACATGGATAAATTCAAAAATATATGTACTTATTGAAAAGTATGATTAGGCTAATAAAATAATCTAATCAAAATTAATTTAATAAATTAGTTCATTGAATGTACCTTTAGTGGGTCACTTGTCTAAACATGCCACTCTAACCAGTTATTGGTCGCGACATGGGTGAAAATCACATTATAGACACAACCATTGTATTAGATTTCTTAAATGATCTTATATTTATTTTCTATCACATTTTTTATGAATTTTTTCTATAAATAATATAAATTATATTTAATATTTTTTAAAAACAATTAAGGTTACAATGGGTCCGAGAATAACATTTCGTCTCAACACCTATCAAAGAAAATAAATGTAAAAATATATCAAAATAATTCTACAAAAAACATTTTCTCTTCAAATCTGTTTTATCATTTAATGTTAATCATTTTAAGTTCTTATATATCATTATTACGAATGTGGTAAGTGTTAAATGTTAACATCTCATTGTTTTTTTTGATTTTTTATGAATGTTCTTCTAATAATGAAATGTTATTATCTATCTTTCAATAATCTCTTTAAATTTATTCTCACTTGTAATTTCTTGAGAATACATGTTTTAAATTAATATTCTTCCTTTTATGTACTCATGTATACAAAAGAATAATTCTAGGAAAAAGATTTTAATGTATCATTTTTGTGAAAACCCTTTTTTTCATCAGAAAACCATGGTTTCAAAAAATGTTTTTCGAATTTTTTAATTGATTAAATAATTTAAAAGAAAATTTTAAATTTTTCTTTACTTTTTTAGAAATATTTTTTTGAATTTATTATTTTTGTAAATATATATAAGATAAATGAATTTCTTTACCTTCATGACTATTATTTTTATTGAATTATCATTTATACATTATCATAGTTTTATTAAATGGAAATTAATTAAAAATATTTTATGTTCTGAAATTTTTTTTCTTAGGAAGAAGGTTTATTTTCTTCTAAAATTTTATTCAATGATTTTCATAGCATTCTGTATATATTTTCATGTTTACTTTTAATGTATATGGGTTTTAAAATGTTTTGGTAAAAAATTTCAAAAGAAGAATAGTTTATATTTCTGAATAAGTTTTTTAAATGTTTTATAAAAATACCAGTATAATTTGTAATGTTTAATTTCATTTTGTTTAAATTCCCTATATTTTATGATTTTCAATGTAGTTTTTAAGGAAAATTTATTTTTTCTATGAAATGTTCCTTGTGATTGGTATGCCAAAATAATTATCCACTCAAAATAAAACCAGTAGGTTTTATTTTTTCATTGATATGGATGTTTTATAAGTGTAACATTTATGTTCATTATCTTAATAGAATATTTTTATTATGACCAGATGTTTTTGAAAATTATTTACCATTCATGTATTATTCAATGATAATGTTCTTAATAAAACGTCTACTTTTTCCAAGTGTTATGCTATAATGAAATGATGAATTGATTATGAAACCTATCTATTTTAAAAAGGGTTATGATATGATCAAATTTTTATGAAATAGATTAAATTTAAGGGGATATGATATAATTATTATTTCCTGGTCTTAGAAAAAAATATACAATTTTAATTATGTGACATGTAGAACCTATATATCCTCCAAATCTATTGGGTAATGATTTATATCTCATGAAAAAACATGAGTAGATGTGAAATGAACCTAGTTACGTAATGGTTTCTTTCAAGTATGATTGTATTAGAAGTTTACCATAATATATATGATGGTTCAGGGAGTTAACCCATTCCACAGTTATAATCATTCCAGAAAGACATTACTAATAATGGAATGATTTATTATTCTTATGTGTTTTCCACAATTTAATGTATTCTTATAATTTATTTCATTATTTTCTCATGTTATTTATTTACTTATGATTATTATCTTATGAACATTATATATTAATTCTCGGATACATGATTTTGATCCTTGGTATTCTTGGTATATATTTTTTATGTTATTCTCATGCTATCATAGTCTTATGATAGTTTTTTTATATATCTCACTTGTTTAACATTGCTTGGAATTTCATATAATCAATTACAATATTTCCATTCCCTGTGAAATAAAAAACCATTTTAACTATGGTATTCTTGTGATGATTACTAAAAAAGAGTATCTCCATGGGATATTTTGAATAGGCATAAATAAATAAGATGATTTTGTACCTAGTTGCAAATACACTAAGCAATTATGGTCCCTACACCTTTTTTCTGTTATGTATTAAATATTCATCGAAAAATTGAAATATATATGTATGAAATGTAATGAAAACTATATAAGGTTTGATTTAACTCTTTTTTGGTTTCCATATTGGATTGGGTGAATTATGATATCCTGGAAATAGAGAGATTTTACTATAGAAAATGACCAAATGTTCAGGTTTGCATGTTTTTTGAATAATAGTGTTCATGTATAAATATGCAAATATATTTAGAGGGTTATTCAATGGTTTCATAATTCTCAACCCTCACATAGGTGATTTTTTATATGAAACTAGATTGTGCACTCCCAAATGGACATATTAATATCAGAAATGGGTTGCATGACATGAAAATATTATCGAGTAGATGTTATTAGTATTCTCTGAAGAATGGTATTTTTTTGGGTTTTTAATGAAAACACGTGTTTTATGTTTGAAATAATTTATTTGAATGAATTCAGATTTTCCAATTTTTTGTGGTTTAAAAATTTATTTTCATTGATATTAAAAGAATATATTTAATTTAATCAAGGGTTTTGACTTGGTTTTTAAAAACACAATTCATTGGAAACCATGGGTACATTCGGAAATAGACATGTCACATTAGTGTGTTTGATTCCACTAGTGGTTTTGTGATATGGAAACACTATAGTATAACTCAATATCTATTTAATAATATGTATTCCTTGTTTATGATTATTTTATATATAGAATGTTATCACATTCAATATATCAAAAATATTTTGGTTTTTCATCTATAATTTTTTTTTCAGATGACGGTTTATTTCATGTATAATTTCACAAATTTTCATCTTATAATTCCACGATAGTTGGGTTAGCCTATGATTAAGTAATATCTATTTTACCTGATATATTTATATATTGAATGAATATTGTATATATTTATTAACATCAATGGATTGTTTAAAAAAGAGTATTTTTTTGAAATTGATTACTAAAAATAATTTTTATTTAATGTTAGATCTTGTGCATTCAAGATATTATAACTTGCATAATTTATTTGGTGGTTTCTAACTAGGTTTATTTCTCACCCCATACATTTGAATTTGGGTGATTTTTGACCCTATTGATTCAAACACTCATAAATGTAAGGGAAAAATGTATCATTATAGGTTCTCGTGTCACTTATCCTTCATAATGGGATGGTTTGGTAGTGTTGGATGGTCACATAGAGGCTTGTTTAGTCTAGACATCATTATCTCATCAGTTTGTTTTGTTTGGATTTTTTTAGGTATGATAAATATGTATTTATTTATTTTTTATCTTATATTCATGTTTCTTTAGTCATTTATAATACATATATTTTTTTTCTATCTCACCATGTGGTGGAAAACATGGTTGAATTTTCTAGTTGACCTGGTTTAGTTCACAACAAATTTGTATCAATTTGTGATTATATTATCAGATATTGTTGACACTACCAATTATTGGATTGATGTTTCTTTATAAAAGAGTTCATATTTTCAAAATTCAGGAATTATGTTAATAAAATGGTGATTAAAAATTCAATTTTCTTTTGGAATGTGGTATATTATTGGTGGATAGTGATTTCTTCAAATCCTGAGACTTATGGTTGAGGTATGTTAAATGAAAATAATATGGGGTATATTTAAATCCTCATATTCTATAATTTTGTTTAGTCTTTTTAGTAAATTCAAAATTTTATAAAATTATAGTTTTGTTAAATCATTGATATAGATATCATAAGTTGGTTCTAGGATTTTTGAATCGTTATTTGACTCATTGGTTTGTGGTTTATTATTATTAGACAATGCATCAAATAGTAGATCTTACTAAAATGAGTGATGAAGCTATGATACAGGTTCCACATTCTAATCCTCTCTTGGACCCATAATTTCTAGAACATATAATCCACAATATTCGAAAATAGAGAATGTTACGTTTCATGAACTCAAGACAAGCAATGAATCCTAAATTGGAATTGAACAAGTAACAAAAAAATATTCCATGTTTATAAATGATCCTATTAATATATATAATGGATTCAATATATTGAGATAATATTCAACATTTTATAGACAATTTAGATCTCTAATGTGGGTTTTGAGAAGTATATTCTTTATTGACTAGAAATGAGTTATTGGGACTCGGTTTTGTAAGAAACACTAATAATGATATCACTTAGAAATCATTCATGTCAATCATACACCATCTGTTTCATCAGATGAAATTACAATGTTGATTGACTTGATTGTTTTGACTTTGGAGAGAAAATAGAACATTGTACTAGATTGTTTCACCTATTTTGTATAGTTAGTACACATAACACTGCATCAAGTCACAAATGATTTCTTGAAGTTTTTAATGTTTGATTTGGGGTTGTGAGATGGTATCTGATAGGTAATTATTATCATCTACATGTTTACCTTTGTATATGAATTTAATGTGGAATCATTGTAATAGGTTTTAATAGGTGAAAAAAAAATTTCCTCAAGGAGTTTATGTTTGAATATACATTGTGTAGTGTATATCTGATGGATCCACTCTCACCAAGGTTATGATAGTTCATAATAATGAATCCAAGGCTTATGGGTACTAAAAATTATTTATAGGGTACATTAATGTTGATAATAATTATCATGTAGCATATAAGACAATATTATTACGTGTGTTGGACTATGCACTAGATGAATATGAAGCAAGGACATCTGGGGTTAGAGATATAGGGTTTATTTCATATTCTATGGTGGTAAATTTTTTATTAAATGTTAGGCTCATTATTTTATATCATCAATGTTAGTCGTTGAGATGACATTGCATTAAAATAATATTATTTTTCTAGTCAATATTTCAATGAATTTTTTGAAGGAGGAATTGACAATGTATCAATTGTTCCAAATCTTGACAAGTTATGGGTGAACATGATGTGATGTGTGACAACATCATAAATGATTTTGATATCAAAAACCTAATTACAATCATCAAATAAATGATCCATGTTAAGTCCCATCTTTATTACATTCAACAAAAATTTTAATTTCTATGTTTAGACGAAATCAATATTTTTTAGGGTGAGTTGGATTCCCATACTGGGAGACCTGGGATGATTTCTCAATATAATGAGGTGATCTCATGTCGGTTTTTAGAGTTGTTTAGAGATTATTTTTTCCCTTATTTTCTTGGTCCAGTTCTTATGGAAGTGTGTGTGTATAGAAAGGTAATTCCAATGTATTTTTCTAGTTTACCACTGTAGAGATAGATCATGTATTCCATATACATTCTACCTAGTATGATGCCAATTTCAGTACCATAATATCATATGGTTTTGGATTATTTGGTAGAACATATGTTCTATCTTAGAGATATTGATTAAATATGATTTATTCATACTATGATGTCACTACACTATATTCATATCCTCTATTCTATGAAATAATACATGAACTAGAAACATTATTCTTATTAATGATTGTTAAATCACGTGACTATCAAAAAACATATCTCCTACATAATTGAGACATTCTATTTGATTATAAAAGAGGGAATCATTGGGTTTTAATGATTAACCATTAGTTAAGGTAACAATTTTTCCTAGTTTGAGAAGAGGATATACCAAAAATATAGATTTCGAGAAATTTTTGGAATCTCTTGTATTTGGCTCTGAGATTCATTATATCTATTTCTCTTTTGCTGTTTATGGCTTCGACGAAGAGTCAAATTTATTTGTTCATGGAATCATATATTTTTTTTCCATGAATAATAATATGGGTGTCTCAATTCTGGATTAGGGGCACAAAGAATATTTAGATATAATTATTTGACCTTTTGGGGAACATAATTTATTTGTTAATTTTAACAAATGTGAATTTTTGATTCAATAAATAATATTTCTATTTAATTTTATACTTTTGGGGGAGTGTTAGAATATCATAAAAAGGTTTAGGTAGTTATATTTCATGAGGGTGTAATATAATCATTTTAGATCCAAAGTGTCATGAATATAGTAAGTTATTATAGGTGATTTGTTTGTTACTTCTCAACGATTTAATCATCGATGAATTATTTAAACTATAAGGGTATTATGTTTGACTGGAATGAGTAACTTATTATATCTTTTTAGTAAATAATTGAGGGATAGACATCACCTCTATTACTGATTCATCCTAAACCATTTATATTTAAAAAAATTGTACAATGATTCTTTTATTGGTTTAAGATGTTTTTTGATGTAGGGTAGATAGGTAGTGTGCTACAATTATATCTATTTACTGCATCATTAGTAATATTTCCCTACCCATTATCTTCAATTGGAGGAGGTTCTCCGTGAACACAAAATATGGGGTCACGCCCTCTCTTAGGATTAGTTTGTTATATATTTTGATTATAAGAGTTTGTGGTATATTTTTAGTGAGGGGATCATATATTGGGACCAAATCACTCAGTACACAATATATATAATTGTGAATTTTAAATTTGATATACTCCAAGTAAAGGTAATGTGGTCATGAATTGGAATATGTGGATGTTACAATCACCCGAATTGAATGAATAATTGGATGAGTGGACTTTTATAAGTTTGTTTGAATAGATAATATTAACTAATAGAATAATCTAGTGGGAAGGTATGCCTAGATTATATAAAGGATGATTCCTCATTTTATGATGAATTTTAGAATAGATGTATTTCTTACCCTATGTTTGAAAGTTTTATTTAAATAATTTATGATGGGGATACCTTGGGCGACTGTATCGGTCACCTAGTGGACCATCGTGTTTTCAATATCAATTTGTTTTTTCTTTTTTATCTTAGGTATAAGTGGATGGATAGTAAACTCGATTTCAGTTGTTCTACACACCAAGGTACATGAATTATGTATAATGTTTTGAAAAATTATTATCTATGTTTGGTGATGAGACAATAAATTGAGGAATTTATAACATGATTTCATAAATGATAGAGAATTATTGAAGATATATTAGGAACTTGTACAATGTTACATCACCTACATACATTGGTATGTAAATTGTATGATATTTCTATTGATTAAATCATTATATACAAAAAACGCATAGTATGAATGATTAAAGATGGTTGATAATTCATTGACTTTAAAAATTAGTGTATTTTCACCCTATCAAGGAGATGAATTTATGGGGAAACCTGGAAAAAATTATTTCTAATTGATTATAATACATAATGTGGTTCTTTATATAGTTTTTTTTATTAATGACACCATATTCACATCTAAAAGTTCTAATAGTTTTAGGAGGAGGTGGGTTTCTAGTTGAAAATTTTCACAACATATCATTCTCATATGGATGGATATAAATAGGAGGATATCCTAGTTAATTAGGATGTTCTATGGGGATATTTTTTATTCTAGTATTTATTTGGAAAATAAATTTCTATTATTATAATTTTCCTATAAAACAATTTGTGATGACTTAAGCAAAATTGAACCCTTTAAGACATTTTATGGGAAGACATGTATATCTCTATTTGGTTTAGTAGGGTTTGGAGAATGGTCATTATTTAGGATGTGTCTCTTTCAATATGTGAATGAAAATGATTAATTTATATTGAAGAGATTGATCACAACAAGTGTAATCATAAATGTTACATGGACCAATATCTTCAATTGTTGGATGTAAACATTTTTGTTAAGGTATTTTATATAATTTCACCATGCTTGGAAAAAATAATGGTCGGTTTGTAGGGTATGTTGGAAATTATTTCTATGTCTCTTTATTATATTTTTGGGTGATATGGAATTGTAAAATACTCGCTAGAAAAGATTTCTTGTTAAATATCCAACCACAATGTGTTCTAAGTTTACTAATCGATGAGATATCAAATGGGTCCTTCCTATATGATTAAATGGGATGATCATGAACTTGAGACCAACACCACTATGGTTGAGAAACCAATTTATATTATGGATCACCAAGATAATGTGATTTTTGGTAAAATAATTAATTGGATCTATGAAGTATGGAAGTCTGGATATGAAAGTGTAAATATATGGGAGTGAGAGTTGTTGATGATGTAGTAGTGGACTTTACTTTTTGGGTTTATAAGATAATAACAAATTTCTAGAGAAAGAATGTTTTTATTTTAGAGATGTTGTAACACCGTGCTACCATCCATCAAATATAATATAACATTTATTTTCTTTTCCATTTAAGTTTGGGTAAATTATGGGACTCATATGGATCGATAACTTTTGTAAGGGAAAATGACCCAAAATATGAGTATGATTATTGGTTTGAATTAAAATATTAATGGTATAAATTTTTAAATGGACTCAGAGGATGACTAATTGGATTAGAGAGCCTCAAAACCTGGGTTCATATATTTCTTGTTGGAATGTATAATGTGCAATTCCTACTAGGCGTATTCTCCCCATGAATTGGTTATATAACATGAACATGTTGTAGTATAGATTTCTAGATTATTATTACGATCATGATAAGACACATGTCATAAAAAAATTACATATCATGAATGGGTATATCAATATAATATTCCACATAAGGAGACATCATTTCTACACACAGGAAATTATCAAAATTCACACCATAAAAGGGGTTCCTGATAGTAATTTTCTATGTTCAATAGTTTTAACCATGTTTTATGCATAATAAATTTGTTATCTAGGGAATAGAGAACCCTATTGTGATCTACAGATATTGTGGATAATATTGGATGATCTCCCACTTTGGATCTCTCCATTTTGCATTTGACTCCCATGGAATTTTTGTTGTGTAACCTTGGTATGTGTTCTTATTCATTCTTTATTTACTCTAGTCAAAAAATATGTTTTGGATTCTTTTTTTTTTCAAATAATGTTTTATTCATGTTTTCTTTTCATCCATTTAAATTTTATTTCATGAAATTTTCTTTTAAGGTTGATATTTTTATTTCCAATCTATATTATTAATTTTTTATTGGTTTCCACTATAATCATGTTAGTTTTTTTCTATTAAAGTTTTTTTATTTAATGATTTTATATTTTTTTCAACTACAATGGGCCGTTGAATGAAAATTATTAGTTTATGTTACAAAGGATTTATTGGAATGAATTCACATTATTAATTTCATTTTGAGTTAAAAATAGATTTTATTTATAGGAAAATTATTTTTTAAATTTGAGCATGGGTTTTGAAAAGGGTTTGACAATCATAGAACATCGAGAACCATGGCTGTATCATGGAATAGACATATCACTTTATTAAAAATTCCACAAATAAAGTTTCTCATATAATGAATGACTATGGGAAGATAAAATATTGGATAGAAGCAACATATATCCCATTTAAGATAAATATATGTCTAGTGCATATTCTGAATGACTAGATCCCAAATGTTATAGTTTTTCATTTATAATAGGTTAATTTCATGATGGTTTATTTCATGGAAATTTTCACATATTTCTATCAAATAATGATTTAATGGTTATTTTCAATATAAAATGATTTTTAATATAGCATATATATTCATTGATTTTGTGAACATTGTAAAAATTTATATAAAAAAACAAATGACTAAGAAATATTTTTTAAAAATTTAATTATAATATGGATTATTTAAAAGATTAATCTTGTGATTTGTTTACATTATGATCAGCATCGATTATTTGGTGGTATCCTACTATGATATTTTTCATGCTTTAGTTTTTTTTTCATTTGTGTTATTTTACACTGTATTTATTATGACACTGGTTAATGGATTGAATTATTATAGAATTATATATACTCTTGTCATTTTCAACATCATACTTGGATGGGTAAATGGTGATGGATGGCCACATGAAGAATTTTTTTGTATTTTATTATTTTTTAGTCTAGTTTCTCATGTTTCTCATGTAATGTTTTGTCTAATTTATATTAATTTCATTCTTCTACATTGTTCTTTTATGTTTATTAATTAATACATGAGCCATGTTGTTCTTTTCTATATTTCTCCAAGTGGAATAACATCTTAGGTGACATTTATAATTTATTTGGGCTAGTTTGTTTCATACATATATTAAATAAAAATTTAATATTTTTGGTATGAATTGGGTGACAAATTTATGTTATAGTTTTTTCTTAAATAAAATTTTAATAAAAATTCTCATTAAGAGATTAATTGATCAAATAAACATAATTTTTCTGATTATTCCTCGTATAATAATCTCTAAACACTTCTTCAATAACATCATTCGACTTACGACTCTTTATATTAGGGGATCAATGAAAAAATGGATGAAATTTTGATCCTCATATACCTGAAGGTTCATTTTCCCTATGTCAGATTAATAAAATACCCAATATTTTCTAAAAATGGTCATCATAGAATGATGGTAACACAATTATCACTCTGTATTTCAGTTATAAGGAGACAATTATAGAGTGTGAGTTTTCATTCATGAACCAAAATTTTATCAATTAATCCATATGTATAGGCATGTAATCTATTATCTAATTTTAGTGAATGTAATGATGGTTTAACCTCCCATAGACCCAAAATTTTTAATAAGTTTGTGCGGAAAATAATGATGGTATTATCTAAATCAAATACACACATAGTCTTCTAACATATTGAAATTTTTCAAAAAGTTAAATGGATCTAGGGTCTTTCCATTTTTTAGGAAGGGGTTTTTCAAAAATGGAACAACATTACCCATTCAAATATATTTTTGAAGAATCAGACTAAAACCACTTATTTGAAAATATTTTTTTGAAAAAATTAAAATATAAAAAAACATTAATAAAATGCCCCACTATCACAGGAAAAAAGTCCAATATAAGAATTTTTTTGATAGTGTGTATGACAATAAACACAAAGATCATAAGGGTATATAGTATCCTAAGATATTACAATATATTTAATATTTTAATGTTTTATGACCCAACCTAGAGAGGCTCATTCAATGACTACACTAATCCCACATTAGATAGTCCAAGGGCTTGCGACTAGCTAGATGTAGGCATATTACACGAATTGGAATCATTTTCTATGTACCAGTACCCACACACATATCCAAGCCGAAAATTATGAAATGTAAAAACACTAAGTAATAAGAATTCATACAAAAAAGATACCAATATGAAAGTGTGACATTATGAAAACTGGAAGGTAAACAAAGATAGATTACAATACCACCAAATGAAAAGTCTACAGTAGTGAATACACAAGTTTTTGAATCATTTTTGAAAAAACCCCAACATGGAGGGTAAAAATTGGACAATTTTAGGAAGCCTTAGGAAAAAACATCATTTGTATGGTCACTCGAGGGAAAACGTAGTCCTAATCCACATTGGCCTCCATCAAAGCACCCATCATCTTCACAAGACATGACACTTGTGAGAAAATACTATGTAGGTGTGTGTAAAAAAATTTCTAAGTGGGACATCCCATGACCACAAAGGTAATACCACTATGAAATAAATTAATTACACCACACACAGAAAACAAATGAATTACACCACAAAATAAACACATGAAGTATAGTCAATACTTTTAGTTCACACATGTATAAGTCTAAAGAAGAATGATATGGATTAATAATTATGGTATAAATATATTCTAGTATCCATGAAACTAGATGATTCAATGGAACACAGATCATTGATGTCCCATAGAGCATTAATGGATCATGGAGCATCAGTGGGACATGGTGTGTCAATGGAGGACAGAGTTTCGGTGGCCTCTAGAGAGGTGATGGAACCTAGGGAATCCATAAAACATAGACCATCAATGGAGAAAAGAGTTTCAATGGTTCATGGAGTGTCAATATTTCTTGTAGTTTCAATGGAACATGGAACATAATAGAATAATAAATCCCCCAACTCACATAGTCATCAAGATCTCATAGTCACGGCTAGCCCCATGATTCATCTGATAGAGTGCTCATTCCAGAGCACCCAATCCTTGAGCCATGAATCATAGAAACAGACACTTTAAAACTCATATATAATAACTAAAAGTTTTATATCATCTCAAGGGTCTCAATTCCACAAACGTCTCAACAAACAGACATACCGTTTGAAAGATATGGCAAATTTATTAAAAAGTCTCTGGTCTGGTTGGGGGGTCGACCCAAACCGCACCGTAAGAAATGAACTGACCCAATATAGACACCCTATCCCAACCAGATTATCTTAGGCTAGCCTGAACTAGAATGGGATGATGGAAATTTAGACTATAGCACACTGGGTCATGTGATACAGCCTGCTAGACCACTAGAGCGACCTGGTTCACCAGCCCAGCACATGTCATATGGGTAGGCTTTTCTCTTCCCGATACATTTAACCCTATCCATGTCTCTTTGGTCAACCCAGTTGGGAGTCCATGTGGTCAGCTGACACCCATAGTCAAAGTGGCATTGGACCATGTTTCATGATGTTGACATGCTTAGTCTACCTAGTCCCACGACATCACCTCTTCAAAAATGTCCTCTCTCCGATGTAGCTCTAAGATGCATCATGCTACTACCATCATGACCTCCCATTATAGACCCTGGTAACCCCCCATAGCCTGCGCAACTATAGGATCCCCCTCGATGAGGTCCTTCTTAGACTTCATCCCATCTCAACCGTCTGATTTCCCTTCTGGAGGGATCCAACTGCGCTTCTCATGGCCTAGCCTCCCTTGTTGGGCCGATTCTACCTATGCTACTAGCCACCCAACCAACGGGATTTCCCTTCTATGCTTCTCTAGAACCAGTCATTGAATCTACCTCTATCAACCTCCATGAACAACTGTGACCTTGTGTGGTCATATCCTAGCACCATTGCGGGACTGGATCCCCGGTCTCAGATCATTGTGAAACAGATTGATGGTGCAGGGATTATTTTCCCACAATTCATTAGGAATGAAAAATTCCACGATTTGTGGAAATAGACAAAGAACATGAATTCCAAATTAAAAATATCTTGGTCTTGTTCAGGATGTCCTTGGTCTGTTCATGTTATAATGTTTAATAAATACATAACAACTAATAAACACAAAGAACAAACATCCCACCAATCGCTACAATTTAATATGCCCTATAATAATGATCTAATCATGGATCAACCTATTCAAGGGTTCTTCTATGTTTTTCATTGCAATATAAGAAGTGGAGAGAAATAAAAAAAAGATAAACAATCTACTATGATTTTGGACCAGTCATTGATGAATAATGCATGCATGTGTCATCGTCAATCCTATATCTGTCAACATACATCAATCCGTTGTGCTCCAATCAAATTTATGTTCTCAATTCCTCAAATTTAGGGATATCCGTCTTCTCTATACTTCAAGGAAACTATTGGATTATGGAGATAACCCTATATTTCTGAAAAATTCTTGGCTTAAGAGAATATCATCTATATGAAATAGAATATTTTTATTAAAAAATTTTAGTGATAGTTACGCCCAATTTCTAATATTCACAGTAGGCCTGTGTCAGTCAACATCATTCCCTCTTTATTGTGAAGTCACCTTTTAGAACACAAATTTGAAATCATATTTCTGATTCACAAACCTATTGAGGAGTTATTTTACTTTTTATGGATACTCACTCACACACACTATTAAAAGCATTACAATTTTCACCCTATCATTCTAGGAACACTGGTTATCAGAATCTCATGTCGTCCCAGTGCCAGGTCTTGGACATTTCAAAATTATTTTCTAAAAATAAAATCAACGAAAGCCAATTCAATACATTCTCCCAATAATAGTGATTTACGTCTTCAAAATATAAAACAATTGATACTCACAAATTTTTGAGAATCAATAATAGCATCCTACTCCGAAGTGCTCTCATAATGATTCATATGCTTCCATAAAATGGGAACTATTGGAATCAATCACTCATAAAGGATCCACTCTTTTTGATATGCAATCTACATTGGGTACTCCTCAAAAGTCATCCCATCATCATTGTTTAGCTCTCTTCATTAGATGACGTGTAATATATCATGCACATGTTTGTAATGACCCAATTTTTTATCAATATAATTCCCTTATTATATATATTCCTTATAGTATAATCACATTAGAAAAATCAATGAAATAAAATGAAACTAAATACTATGTTACTATTTAACATAATTTTTCTAGATCAATGTTTTCAATTTCAATATTTTGATTTACATGGTTTGGATCAGTATGATGTTTAGAGTCCGACAGGACAAACATAATATTTATAGAATACTAACCTACCCTTATTAATAGTAATTTAACCCTTATGAATATTATATCTTCCAAAATAATAGAACCCAACACATTAATGATTTAATAAAATTTTATCATCTTAGAAGTGACAATTTGACCATAGTAAAAGCGTTGGTATCTTTGTAGGTCATATATATTTAATTAAAATTAATTAATTAATTTAAAAGAATATTTATTTTTCAATTTTTTTAATATATTACCAATTCAATGTGTTCTGGTTTTAAGAAAATTTTATCACCCATTATGTCATTTTTTAAAACATTATAAAATCAATTATAATTTTAAAAACTATATTTCTCATGTAAATTACGATTTTAATTAAAAATTAAATTCATCATACATAGAAAAATATTATAAAAATGGGATTTATTTTTGGATTATACATGTCAAAAAATGGTAAGTTTATTTTTTGGGATTTTTTTAAAATACCTGAATTTTTGTGAATAATAAAGTACATTAATTTACCACATAAATACATTATAATTTAAATCCACTATTCATGGCATCACAAGTGATATAAGCACCGAAATATTGATCTCAAATTTCTTATTTACTATTATTGGTCATGTAATCATCACTATTTCTTATCTTTGTGGGAATTGAAAAACTAATGATTTCAATACTAAGAAAACCCATCTCCCCTCCACTATAAATAATAACCTTGACACCCTCATTTTATTACACGTATAAACCTTCAAGCCTTTTATAAACACTAAGAAAACGTCTTCCCTAGCCCCTCCCCACAAGTAATAGCATCTTGTCTCATCAAAATACCAATCATAGGTTCCTTATGAAGGATCTTAAGAGGAGGATTCATGAGGTACTTCCCCCCTCTCTCTCTCGTTTCTTTAAATATACATTCAATTTCAAGTTCTTTCATTCATTGATCCCTACCTATAATCATCCACAAGATATGGTAAATAAATTATATCACATATAATGGAATTATATTTTACGAATGGGACATTATATCATCAAACCCCATTCCTCTTTTATTTTTATTTTAGAAAGGAAAACATTGTTCATGAGGTGTTTATTTAACAGCTTTAAGAAGGACATGTTTAATTTTTTACTTTACCCCATTCTGATCTTGTCATGAAAACATTTATATGGTTTAGCCAAATTATATTATATGTATTATATCCAATCTTGTGTTCTGGAAAAAATTATTTACATATTACTAAATGATTAAACAAAAATAGTTCGTTTTGGTCAAAAAACTGCCCTAATAAATCCAAACGATCATCATTAAATTATTATCTAATGATTCATCCACATGATATATAACAAAATTTATTCTAAGATAATTTGAACTCTTTTAATATCATTAATATCATGAAATATAATTTTTTTATTTTTATACATGTTATATACGAACTTCCATTTATGAATACAAGTGAACCGCTCAAGAAAACCATAATAATAAACATTCTTGAAAAATATATTTATACTCTCTAAATCATCCAAAGGCACATAAAATAACTTCATAAAACCATAATAATCCATATTCACGTACAAAAGGTTATTTAATTTTTAATTAATGTATTTAATGTGGATATACATGATATTAATGTGAAGAAATAGTTTGGATACAAGGTAAGGGGAAATTGTCGAACACAACTTTCATTCTTCTGGTTATCCCACTTTCACTCCATTTTTTATATAGTTAGTCATAAAATTTCTTTGGTAATCATTGTATATCATTTTTTGAGAAATTCATGTTATCCCGTGATGTTTATGGGAAAAAAATGTTTTTCAAAAGTACTCTTATTTCAAGAACACACCTTTTACTTCTCACAAAAGGATGATAGTTCTTGTATCAATTATGTTATTCCCTCTTTATTTTGGGAACCCAATATTTATGAATGTATTATTATGATTTGAAACCCATTTCCTTACATGGTAATTTATGTTCATGATTGATATATGATTTATGTGGTATGGATGATAATTAAAATGGTATGATGTGATTG
Source organism: Viscum album (assembly GCA_963277665.1). Taxonomy (NCBI): domain Eukaryota; kingdom Viridiplantae; phylum Streptophyta; class Magnoliopsida; order Santalales; family Viscaceae; genus Viscum; species Viscum album. The sequence goes on along the minus strand of OY728148.1, from coordinate 6,245,372 downwards.
GTGTGCCTAGAATTATATAGCACAATATGAATGTTTGAATGTGATAGCTGCACCTAGAATTATATAGTGATACAATGAATTGGGAAAACTGATTAATATTATGAATTAATGTGAAATGATATGTGAACATGATTCTATATTTTTTCACAATTATTTCTGGTAAATGACCACTAAGAGATTATGTTTCATTTTTATTCATTGCCACAATCCATACCTTTATGTAATGTTTCCCCTCTTGAATTTTTATGGTGATATTACGATTAAGTTCATACCATGCTATATTTGTCTTATCTATCCTCTTATTGGGCTTTTATATCACATCTTTTTTATGTATATCCTCTGGTAATTATGTTTACATAAGATTTTTTGATGGATAATAAGAAGCTGGAGAAGAATGAATTAAAATAATGTTTTTTTATGTTTTAAATGTTAGGTTTGGTCCTAGTTTTCCCAATACACCAAACCTATGGATACTCACGGTGCTATAATATTATGTTTTTTTTCTTTATAATGAATTAATTTTAATTTAATAAAATGATGGGTTTCTATAGTTTGTATAAAATGTAAGGTTTTTTTAATTTAGGAATAAGGATAAGTGAAACTTATAGAAAACCTCTAGTATTAAACTATGTAAAAATATGAACATAAGAAGATTTGCATAGGGATCCCAAAAGTTATGATTTTAGTGAAAATTTTACATATTATTATTTTATTTATTCATGACTCAATGACTTGTGTTTTTTTCTAACATTTTCAATTTTAGAAAATGGTGGAAACTAAGAGAAATGAGTCCAACTACTTGTGGGATTGCCAATAAAGTGATTGCCTGAACGACATCCACAATGATTTGGGAGGTGGAGTTCTAGAAATCATGGTAATTCTTACCTGAATTTATCAGGTTATAAACAATATCTAGAATAATGCGGAATATCATCCTTCACCTAAGAGGTAGCAACTAGCTATCCAGTGTTTTATGTGGCAATAGCCATAGAAGATTAGTGGGTCTTCTGAACCACTATTTGCGGAATAGTGGGTCAACTCCATAGTGAAAATATTATCTATGCTTCATTGTTCTAAGATGGAGAATGGTACACTATCTATTTATCATCTAGAGGGATATATTGATCAATGGTGGGTATTGATTAAGAAAAGTATGACAAGTGCTGAAATTGAAGAGATGGAATGGGAATAATTTAAGATCAGGTTTCTTAACTAGTATTTCCCATGATCTTTTCATATGAAGATTGAGAGGGAATTTATAGATCTCTAGAAAAATGAAAATAGAATATTTCATGAGCTACATAGAGAATTTCATAAGGCATGCAAGGTATGATTTGGGATTTGTTATCAACAATGATAGAAAAAATTGATATATTCTTTAGTGTGTTAAAACAACACCTTCTAAAGGCTCATTCAATTCGAGACATTGGGAGTTATGAAGAAGTTGTTTGGTATTCCCTAAAACTGAAGATAAATATTGGAGATCATTATAATGGCTATGGTGATAAGAAACAAAATATGGAGTTTCAAAATGGATTTTATACAGAAAAATATGGGATGAAATCTCAACGACCCACATGCCAAAACTATGGGATTTTGCATCATTATAACTGACTCAAAAGGATAGGGAAATGATTCATGTATGTGAATGAAGACCACCAGGACCAAGAGTTTCAAAAATATATGAGAAAAAAAGAGAATGTGGTGGAATAAAGGAGATCCCCACCCATGATTCACTGCTAGAACTCTTTGGAAAAATGGAACTATGAAAGCCAGTTCACTAATCCTCGAGTCCTCATGAGTGATCAGTGTCAACAACCCCCAAATCCAATGAATCAAGGTAAGGATTATTCCATAACTACTAATGAATATGAGTAAGATAATAATGTCATACAAGAAACACTTCATATTCAATCATGAATAGAAAATAGTAATATTTGATTCTTGTTCTACGAATTCCTTTATATATTTCATGTTTTCTAGACTGTATAATTGATGACCTTAATCATTGATTTAGAGATATCTATAAAAATATCAATTGGTGAAATCATTGTAACCCGAGTGTTTGACTCTTCTCATGTTTGCTTATGTGGGAATATTCCTCCAGTGAATCTCTTAATACTTCCCTTAGTGGAAATAAATGCTAAAATGTCAATGGACTGTATGTCGTTATATAGAGAACATTTCAACTATCTGAAAATGAAAAAATCTTTTTATTTTACAAACCATCCCATTATCCTGTACAAATGAAAAGAAGAAAATGAATATCCTTTAAGAAAACCTTCAATAGTGTGGGTTTTGATTTCGGACGTAGAACAATACTTCTCCCAAATGGTTGATCAAAGGAAAGTACCATCCTTGTAAAGATGACCTTTGTAATGAAATATGGTGATGTATTTACTAAAGAGTAACCTAGAATTCCCCCGAATCGTTAGGTAGAGTTATCAATGGAACTCGTATCGTGAGCTACTTCTACCTAAATGTGTCCCTATAGGATGTATCCTATTTAAATATATGAGTTAACGAAGCAGATACATGATCATTGGGACAATGTGGTAATGTATCGATTATCAAGAACATAACAAAATCACCATAATGAACAAGTATCCTCTCACAAGTATTGTAGACTTGTTCTATCCTATATGATTATCTCAATACTTTTCGATGGTGGATATTTGTTCTATATATCATTAGGTGAAGGTGAAAAGGTAATATATTCATAAGACAACCTTCCGTAAAAGCTATGGATACTATGAGTTTCTAGTAATTCCATTTGAACTTACTAATGCCCCTGAAATCTTCATTGATTTTATGAATAGAGTCTTTATACATTACCTAAAAAAATATTTGGTTGTTTTATTGATGATATTCTCATATACTCCAAGAGAAAGGTGAAAATGATGGACATCTAAGACATGTGTTGGTGACATTGAGAAAAGAAAAGTTATATGCCATGTTAATCAGGAGTGACTTTTGGATGAATAAATTCACGTTCTTTGGACATGTGATGACAATAGATGTAATTTATATGGACCCTTCAAAAACACCGGTGATTTAAAAATGGCCCAGACCCTCTAGTGTCACAGAAATACCTTGTTTTCATGGATTAGCCTGGTAATACCAATGTTTTGTGTGAAATTTATCACGATTGTCAAGGCTGCTAGATAAGATAATAAAAAAAGGGGTAAATTATGTTTGGACGAAAGATTATGAGGAAAGATTTAAGGATCTAAATAGAAGGCTGATCACTTCACATGTACTCACATTAGAAAAATGTGGAGAGTTTTTTGTGATATACAACGGTGCTTCAAAAAAGGCTTGGGTTTTGTACTCATTAAAAATGATAATGTGATTTCCTACGCTTAATTTCAGTTTAATATCCATTAGAAGAACTACCTAACACATGATCAAGAGATATTAGCCCTGATTTCTCCCATGAAAATTTTGTAGCACCACCTTTATGGAGATAAATGTGATATATACACCCACCACAAGATCCTAAAGTACATATTCACACTAAAGGGGCACAACATGCATCAAAGGTGATTGTACATGCTAATAAAATATTATGATTTCTCTATTAACTATCATCCAAGAAAGGTAGAAATGGTAGCTGAGTCTCTAAGTAGAAATGAACCTTCTCCTCTATCCATGTTACAGATTGAGAAAATCTTTTTCTTCTTGGATATGCAAAGAAAGGATTTGGAAATCATAAGGGTAGGTGATACATGATACCTTTCCCAAATGATTTCACAACTGTAATTCCTAGAGACAATTAAGGATGCTCAAAGGGATGATATGTACTTAAAAAAAGGTGAAAGAAGTAAAGGGAAGCTACAAGAGTAGCATATCGATAATAATGGTGAGATTCATTTTGGAATGTTGATTTGTGTGCCTTCATCACCCAAGATAAAGAAGGATCTATTGGAAAATTTATATAGCTCGTCATTATCTATCCATCTTGGTAGCACCAAGATGTACTGAGATCTCCAAGAACACTTTTGGGGGGATAACATGAAGAATGAAATTTTGGAATACATCTCAAAGTGTGTGGTATGTCAGCAAGTTAATGTAGAGTTAAAAAGGTCCAAAGGAATGATGTAACCATTTCTTATACCCATGCGGAAATGGGAGAATGTCACTATGGACATATTCATAGGTCTCTCAAATACGTCGAAGGAAAAAAATGTAATATGGGTGGTGGTTGACAGACTCACCAAGGATACCAAATGTAATATTATTCGGGAAGATATATCACTTAAAAACATGCAATGATATATGTTAAGGATGTTGTGAGACTTCATGGAGTTCTAATCTCAATTGTCTCTAATCACGTTCTAAGGTTCAAATCCAAATTCTGTAGAAGTCTGCAATATTATTTTAGTACTAAATTGAATTTCATCATGACATATCACCCCCAAAATGATGGCTAATCTGAAAGGTCTACTCATATTCTTGTAGATATGTTAAGAGAATTTTCTCTATAATTCAATGTTGGATGGGATTAGCATATACCATTGGTTGAGTTCTCATTCATAAATAGCTTCCTCTGAAGTATTTAGATGGATCCATATAAAGCTCTATAAGGAAAGAGATGTTGAACTCCAACCTATTGGGATGAAGTTGAAGAAAGAAAGATATATGGACCGATCTTGTGCAAGAGATGATAGAAAAGGTTCTTGTATTCCACAAAAATATCAAATCTGCTCAAAGTTAGAAAAATAGTTGTGTTGAAAACCATCAAAAGTCCATAGAGATCAACGTTGGAGATAAATTCATCCTTAGCATATCACCATGGAAGAGAGTCATGTAGTTTAGAATGAAATTGAAGCTAAGATCAAGGTACATTGACCTCTTTGAGATGCTTGACTACTGGGATCTATGGCATATCAATTATCACTTCCACCAAAATATGGCTCATGTTCATGATGTTTTTCACATAACACTCCGGATGAAGTACATACCATATCCTAGAAATGTACTAAACATAGAGGTGGTATATCTGGAAGAAGACCTCTCTTATGAAGTGAAGATAGTGAAGATTCTAGACCATAGAGATTATATTCTATCTAACAAGAAAAACCACCTTGTAAAAGTGTTATGGATGAACCATAAGTTTGAAGAAGCCACATGGGAATCAGAGGTGGTGATGAGGGACAAGTAATGTCACCTATTTGTGTAAAATGAAATTTCTATAGAAACATTTAATAAGGGGGGAAGAATGTAATTACCTAATGTTTTATCAATATAATTACCTTCTTATAAATATACCGTAGAGTGTAATCACATTAGGAAAAACAATGACATATAAGGATAAAAAATAATATTTGATCATTCAACATAATTTTTCCACTTCTATGTTTTGAATTTTTAAAATATTTCTTACATGGTTGAGATCTGTAAGATGTTTGGAGTCTGATAGGACAAACTAACTTTTGTGAATAGTAACATACACTTATGAATAGTAACATATTTTTTTGAATAGTAATATGAACCTTGTAAATATTAAATCATCCCAAATAATAGTAACTTTAACCATGAATGATTAAGTACAAATTAGGAATCTCATAAGTTAGAATTTTACCATAGTAAAAGTATCGGTATTTTTGTAATTTATAAATAAATAATTAATTAATATAAAAAAATATTTCTTTTCCAAAATAGTTTTCATAAATTAATAATTCTATTTATTCTGGTTTTAAGATATCTTTATAAGACCTTATGAAATTTTTGAAGACATTATAAAATTAGTTTAAATTTTAAAAATATTATTTTTCATGTAAATTATGATTTTAATTAAAAGTTAAATTAATCATATTTCGAAAATTATTTTTTGTAAAATGGACTTTATTTTTTGATTTTACACATTGAAAAATGTTTCCGGTGAATTTTAGGGATTTTTCAGAAATACATGAATTTTTTGTGAATAATAAAATACATTAATTTACCAAGTAAATAAATTATAATCTAAATATACTATTCCTGAAATCACAAGTTATGTAAGGACCCAAATATTGAAATAAAATTTGATTTTTACTATTATGTGTCATGGAATTTTCAAAATTTCTTATTTTGGAGGGAATTAATAAACTAATTATTAAAATATTACAAAAACCTATCTCCCCTCCACTAGAAATGCCACCTTTCTCACCCTCATTTCTACACAACAATAATGATTAAATCCTTGTCTAAAATCTTCCAAAATATCTTCCTTATCCCCTAACCCACGTACAATAACTTTTTGTCTCATTGGAAGACCAATACTAGGTTGCTTATGGAGGATCTCAAGAGGAGGATTCAAGAGGTAATTCCCCGCTCTCTCCTTTCCTGTAATTCCATATTAATTTCAAGTCATTTTCTTAATCTATCCCCACCTATAATGGTAACAATGGTATGGTAAATGTATAAATCACATATAATATAATTTAATGAAATTAATGGTACAATATATCATAAAACTCCCTTCCCCACATCTTTTTATTTTAGAATGGAAAACGTTGTTCGTGAGGTATTAATTTATCCCCATCAAGAATGACATGTTTTATTTTTTACGTTACCACACTCATATATGTTCATGGAACCATTTTTATGGTAGAAACATATTATATTATATATATAATATCTTATTTAATGTTTTGTAAATAAATTATACACATATTACTAAATGATTAAACAAAACAAGTTCATTGTGGTCGAAAACACTGCCCGAATAATCCCAAACGATCATTATTAAATTCATATCTAATCATTAATCTACAAGATATATAAAAAAATTAATTATAAGATAATTTAAAATTCATTAATTTCATTTATATCAGTGAATATCAGTTATGGATGTTCATCCATTTTCTACATGAATGTCCATTTAAGAATACAACTGAACTGCTCAAGAAAACCATAAAAACGAATATTCAAGGAAAATGTATTTATCTAATATAACTCATCCAAAGGCCCATAAAATAAAGTAATGAAACCATAAGGAACCATATTCATAAAAAAATGTTCTTTAATTTTTAATTAATGAATTTAAGGGGGTTATACACAGATTTAATGTGAAGAAAGTGTTCGGATACAAGGTTAAGGTAAAATCTCGAACCCAGCATTCTGTCTTCACGTTCTCCATATTTCACTGCATTTTTGAGATGATTACTCCTTAAAAATAAATTTTTTATATTTTTCATTCCATTTATTGGTTATATATGTTCTCCACTAGAGTTTATTTCAATCTAAATTTTTTCCAAAAGAACTCTTCTTTCAAAAATGCACCTTTTACTTCTCACTCAAGGATGATAGTTCGTATATCAAGTATGGTATTCCCTCGTTCTTTTTGTAACCAAAAGTTTATGAATGAATATTTATGAGTAAAACATCATTAAATTCCATGGTCATTTATGTTCATGATTGATTTGTGTTCTATGTTCCCAGCATGATAATGAAAATTCTATGATGTGATGGGTGTGCCCAGAATTATATGGTGCAATATGAAAGTTTGAAGGTGACGGGTGCGCCCAGAATTATACAGTACTCTAATGCATTGGGTAAAGTGATGAATATAATTAGTTAAAGTGAAATGATATGTGAACATGATTATATATTTTTTAAAATCTACCTGTGGTAGATGACCTCGAAGACGTGATGTTTTATTTTTATTCATTGTTCTATCGATGACTTTATTTAATGTTTCCACTTGGTATTGTTTATGATAATGTTATTTTTTTGCTCCCCACATGCTATAATGTTCTTATCCATCCTCTTAATGGGATAATATCTCACCCCTTTTTGACGTCTATCCTCATGTGATTATTTTTACTATGGAGTTTTCATGGGACAATAAGAAGCTGTAGAAGAATGAATTAAATAATTGTTTATGTTTGATGTTGTAAATGATATGTTTGGTCCTAGTTTTCCCAAGGCACATAAAATATAGATCATCATGGTGTAATACTATTATGTTTTTCATCCTTATAATTATGTAATAGTAATGTAATAAATTTTTGGGTCGCTATAATGCCTCATTAGCTGTGATACATGGAAGAATTCATGCACCTAGTGCAACTGAGGTGGAAGAGGTAGGAGATTCTCAACCTCAAAAAATCTTCCCAGTATCTAAAAAGGGATGATGTATGTAGAAGATAACTTTCCTCCCCAGTTATATCACCATAATCCATATCAAGGTGAGAGCTGAAGGAACACATAGTCTCCACCCTAGAACTCTATATGCCTCTATAACCTTTTAGCATATGACTTTTAATTAATTTTATCAATCTACATCATCTCCTTGATGATATGTACCGTCTCGTTGGTAGACCATAGCATATATGTACCCATGAGTTCTAACTCCCCCAGGTTCATCTTACATAGTGGGGACCTGCATGGTTGTCATAAAAGGCCTCAAAGGGTACTAGAGCAATGGTGGAATGATTTCTATTATTTTACACAAACTCCACCTATGGTAGGTGATCCTCCTTACTACAACCATTGTTTAGGTTTCAATCCTATAGTTTGTACTCATAAACCTTGATGGTCCTCTCAGTCTGGCCATCAGTTTGGGGATGAAATGTTGTGCTCAAGAACAGTGGAGTCCCAAATCCCTCCTGCCATCCCTTCCACAACTAGGATATAAAGAGGGTATCACGATCTGAGACTATCATTGATAGGACTCCATGGTGTCTAACAATCTTTTGATCATAAAGGCATCACAATCTATCTAAAGAGCTTTGTTAACGGATGGGAAGGAATTGGGCCGACATTGGGAGTTATTCAACAATATTCCAAATGGTATCATGACCCTTGGACGTGTGTGGTAAACCCACCCCAAAGTCCATCTATATCCCATCACACTTCCACTATGGAACCTCAATTGGATGGGTAATGATTGTTAGAACCCGGTCATCTGCCTTCACTTGGTAAAAATTTAGGCATTTAGAAACAGACTCTACCACTAAATTTTTCATCCATGACCACCAGAATTGACATTAGAGGTACGAAATATCTTTTCCACTCTGATATGTACTTCTAAAGTGGATTATTGGAACTCCCCCAAGACGTCCTCTCGCAACATCCCTAGTAGTAATATGCATCATCTAATAAGAATGACTTGCTCCCCACCTTTCAAATATCTATCAGAGGCATGACTTGTGGAAATGTGATAAGGTAATGTGTCATAGTGAGTGTCTTCATGCAAGGATTCTCGGACACATTATAAGAGTGTAAGGGTAATAGAAATCAACTATAGGTATGATGATCCATCACACTTCAGAAAGGATATCTATAATGTCTCAAACTGCTCTGACACATCACTCAGCAATAGAAATATCGATCTTCTATTGAGAACATCTTCCACTATGTTCCCCTTCCCAAGAGTATAGAAAGTTTTATATTCATAGTACTAGAGTAACACTATCCAGAGTCTTTGTCTTGATTTCAAATCCAACTATGAGAAGTTATACATGAGACTTTTGTGGTCATAGTATATTGCAAATTTCCCAATCATTGGGTAGTGTCTTCACATATTGAATTCAAAAACTACCACTACTTGCTCATCAAAATTGGTCACATAGTTCTGATCATACTTCCTCAACAGTCTTGAACTATAGGAAATCACTTCTTTCCATTGCATCAAGAAAAAACAAATCCTTTCCCTCGAACCATCACAAAACCCCACGTAATCAACACCCTCCTCTTGTAATATCAAGATTAGGGGAGCTCTTCAATCTCTTCCTCGACTCCTAAAATCACTACTAACACTTCTCTGTCCACATGAAAGGCTACCCCTTCTGTTACAATGTATTCAAGGGTGATGATACCAGGGAAAAGTTGAGTAAACACCATTGATAGTACCCAAACAAACCCAAGAAACTATGTACCTTGGTAACACTTTTGGGTAGATCCCAAGTAATAACCACTTCACTCTTTGTCAGATATAATGAATCTCAAGCCTCTCAAATGAAATATCCTTGAATTTTGACCTCCAGAATCCAGAATTGTCAATTAGAGAGCATACTATAAAGCTGGTTCTCATTGAATGTGTCCAGGCCCATCCTAATGTGTATTATATGCTCCTCCTCAAATGAAAAATACACTAGGATTTCATCAATGAAGACCAAAATGAACCCATCTATGTAAGGATGGAATATCCTGCTCCTGAGTCCCATGACCTCTACATGGGTTTTCTTCCTAACATATGGAATCACTTAGTAATCATAAAGGATGTACCAATTTATAGTGGTTTGATGTAGTAAATCTGTATCCCGTACACAATGTTGGTGATTACAAGTTCTCATGGATATCGTTAAAAACCACTTATCTCCCTTCATCTGATAGAAGAGGTCTTGAATCCTTGGTAGTGGATAAATATTCTTCACGATCACCAAGTTGATTCCGTAAAAGTCTACACATAACCTCAATCTCCCATAAAATGCATATGTGCGTCCTGCATTGCATGTATTTCCTTTTCACCAATAAAGGAAATACTTTTCCCATCACCATGGACACACCGCAATCTATGCCAAAAACAATCAATCTAGAAATGAACTAAAAAAAACTAGTCCATTCCATTAATGGAATTATAGGGCCATGATGGTACCACCAAGAGACCCCAACCTTAACTCTCACACCCAAGATTAAGGCTGCACTTGTAGCTTCAGATTGTTATCATTGAATCTTCCCCAATGGGAGTGTATAAGAATATGGATGGAGTTAATAGTTCCAATGGAATCTTAATGTATCAAAAAAGATTCATAGTGATAAAATATTGACTAGAACCATTGTCTATCAAAACTACATCTAGGGTGGAAAAGAAAAATATTGTACCTCAAATCATCTCTGTAGCACCAGGGTCATAAGTCTCTTTCTCATGATGTCATCCTCATCCATATATACTAGATTCAGAAGCCCATGGTTTATATCCTGAGTGTGGTGGTGGTAGTATTTCAAACCTCCACCCACCACCTTCTACACTACCTGCTCCTCTTCCACACACACAGCCCTATGGACCACCCTTCTCCTACATCCACCTATACCATAGTGTTCCCTCCACCATCTATTGATTGTCAGCATGGTGAGTCGATAAATCTCATGCCATGTGTCCCTGATCACCGAATGTGTCACACACCCTATCCTTTGACTAACACGACCAGCCCTAGCAACCCTACACCACTGATCCCCTAACATGGTGTCATCCCATGGAGATTTTGATGCACTTGGTTACTGTTCTATACTATCTTCTTCCCATTTCTGATGGCTCAGCTGCATGGTGCCTACTAATATCTCCCACTACTGGTGTCTGCTCCGCCAGAAATCCATCCACTACTAGGGATCTCTATATTACCCTGCGATATTTGTTGAGTATAATGAATGATCTGTAAAACTCACATAGTACTCCAATACTATCTAACTTGCCTTTTGTAGATATAAGAGCTTATGTATGTTCACTACGAATAAATTTTTTAAAAAAAGAACTCCTCCTTGAGGAGGTTCACAAAGTCTTCCCATGGTTGAGTAGGCTTGTCATTCATATGGATCACTAATCTTCACCATCTTCTTGCTGATCCCCGAAGAAGGATCTCATCTATAACGTCTATATAGTCTAAAAGAATCCCCATAATTTAGAAGACAATTCTATCCACCTCTATCCGATCCTCATCTACTTGGGGTTCTTTCTCTCTCATTAACATGGGATTTCATTTCCTCAAGATCTCTTGCAATGCACTAAGAATTTGTGAATATGATCCTAGTAGTTATGGTAGTAACCAATTATCTCCAAGTGGTGGTATCAATTTTACACATTCAAGAGGTTTTATCTTTGGTATTGGATCAAATATTGATGCCTAGCCACTAGTCAGATCATCCTTGTGATCATGCATCAGAATCCAAGATGGTTGGATATGTCGAGGCATCCTAAAATAGATCAAGTTGTAACATAGTCAATAATGTATACCTTTTGAGATGACTCCAAAAGGACATTTGAAAACAATCAAAATAATATTTGATCCATGCACTCTATATTCTCCATGCAACTAGTTTTTTATGTACTGAGTTGAAAAGAAGAATTTAGAGTCATGTTGTATGGATACGTCATTCTCTACAACAAAAAATGGAGTCTATAATGTGAAAGATGAAATTGATACACTTTAAATGGTTTCCCCAAAACAATCTCATAAAATATTTGTCCTTTAAGTAGAGCTGGCCTCTTTTGATACCCCTCTATCTGAACCCATGCCTGAGGGTCCAGTTCCATGAGTACCCCAATCCCACCTCTGATAGGCCAGGGGATAACTACTAGCACCAAGTATGCATATCCCCTGAATGGGAGGCATTTTCCAAAGTACACATTCACATGAACACATCTCCAAACCCAAAATGATTAAATGTTGAAACACTAAGTAAAAATCATTCATGACAATAATATACCAACAACAGAGTGTGATAGTAGGAAAAATAAAATGTGAACGTTTCCATAATACAAGCCAACCAAAAGAAATGTCTGCCAATGTGAATGAACAAATCCTTGAAACTCATCCATATAAAACCCTACCTAATGGGTAAGCATAATATATATGTAGAATGTTGTCAGAGGACACCTCAACTATCTATTCACTCTAGGAAGCACATTGTCATATTCCACCTAGGACTCCATCAATGTGTCAATCATCTACACAAGAAATAACACGTGTGGGAAAAGCCTATGTATGGGTGAGAAAAACAATACTCAGAAGGACACCTAAAAACTAGGAAGGTAATACCACATATAAATACATGAATTACACGACAATGAAAATAAAAAAAGTACACTATAAATGAAAAACATTAAGTACACACTAAATAAAAACATAGAGTACACCACAAAACAATCACCCAAAGTATAGTCAATATGGCCATAACACACTGGTATATGTCTAAAGCACAAAGAGTGGATTTCATGTTGTGGTCTATAGATATCCCAGTCTCCATGAAACTAAATATTTTATGGATCACGGAGCATCGATGTAGCATGGATCATTATTAGAGATTAGAGCATCAGTGACACACATATCTTTACTAGCACACAGGGCATCAGTGGAGTATGAAGTGGTGATGGCGCCAGGGGCTTTGATGGTATACGTAGCATCAATGGTGCATGGGGAATTTATGGTGCACAATTAATAGATGGTTAAAACGGTGTCAATGTAGCCAAGAGCATCAATGTTTCATGAAACCCCCATGTCATATAGTCTGCAAAAATATTTTCAAATGGTCCTCTCATTTGAATGATATGGCCAATTTAGTAAAAAGGGTCTTGTCTAGTGTCGGTCTGACCTGACCCAAACATGTGGATCAGGGCTGGCCAAAATTGGCCTAGCATGATGGGCCTCTATGTTGCCGTAGGGGCTGAGTTCTCTATCATGGCCTGCATCACACGGGCTCACGTTTCTCCTGTAGATGCGAAACACCCCAGCCATGTCCCTCTGGTCTGTGTGGTCACCCAATCACATGGCTAGATGAATCCCCTTATCCATGCGGTATCGATCCACATTTCACATGGCTTACCACCATTGTCATCTTAGTCACGTGGCTTCACTTCAATCGTAGGGTACTCCGTTGAAAATGGATCTGAGAAAAATCTTGATGCAACCACCATGTCCTCTTGTCTTGACCCATGGTCACCCCTTGTGGCCTGTTGTGTCCTGGGACCCCTCTTCAACACGGTCCCACATAGATGATGTCTCATTGCTACCACTGGCCACCCTACTAGTGGCCTCCATCCACACTGTACCTGGACATACCTCCCTTTTTGTGCTGGTGTTTCCTCCAGGGCTGGCCACCCTACCAGTGGCCTTGCCCTGTTGTGCTCCTCATGAACTGATTAGAGCCACCTCCTCTCACTATTACAGCCTTGCACGAGTGCCTCCTTATATATTTGTTTGATCGAATCCCTGGTCTCAAATTGTTGTGAAATTATTCAATGGTGCAATGATCCTTTGATCATAATTCGTGAGATCAAAGAACATTTTTATTGGAAGAATGATACAAAGCACATGAATACCAAATTGGGTAGATCCTAGATTTGTTGATGTTGGCCTTGATCTGTTCTTTTTAGAAGGCTTAGTGAAGAATAAACAAAGTATACCCATAGAGAAGTATCAACCCTTTAACCCTTGAAATATAATTCATCTTGTAAGAATGATCTAACTGTGGATCAACCTATTTGTAGGTTTGTCTATGTTCAATTTATGAATCTAAGAAGGGACAAGATATCAAAAAGAGACCAACACCGTACCTTGAGTCTTGTCAGTCATTTATTAAGATTGGAAGATCGTGTTATCATCGATCCTAGACCTATCTACGTTCATTGATCCACTGTTTTCGAGTAGATTGTTGATCATGATTTTTAAAATTGTTGGGGGAGACTTCTTCTTTTTACCTTAGGGATGCTCCATGTTTATTGAGAAAACCATGGATTTTGGAAGAATGTATTGTTTAAAGAGAATATCTACTATTTAAAATAAATATTTTTATTAAAATATCTTAATGAAAACTATGTCCAAATTTTAACATTTACATTCGACCCTCATCGGTTGATGTTATGCCACCCCTATGGTAAAGTCACCATTATGAACGTAACAAGGACCTCAAATATCTATTCTACGAACCTGTTTAGCAGTTATGAAAAAGTTTCTATAAATCCATCCATGCACTCTATTAAAAACATAATAGTTTTCATTGTATCATTTCAAAAACACTAGGACTTGGAATCTCATGTTTTCTCAGTGCCTGGTCTCAAAATTATTCCAATTAATTTATAAAAATAATACTAAAGAATATCTGATTCATTACATAAATAAATATAATATTGTATATTGTATGAAATGAAAGTGATATTGAGTAAGGGTGATTCATATACTACAATGAGTTTCTTTGATAACATGTGATGCATGCAAGACTGATTTTACCAAGCAATAATGTATTTTTAAAAAATTATTATTTATTACAAAAAAATATAACCTAGAAAAAAATTGTATTTTATGAATGGTATTTAATAACTTATGAAAATATATATATATATTATATCTAATAAGAAATATTAAATTTATACTATATATTTTATATCCATAAGATAAAAGAAAAGAAAATATTACATTAAAAACCAATATTTTTTTAAATGTAATTTTATGTAAATTTATAGATACTCTAATATTAATAAAATAACATTATATTTTATATATTTTATATGTCAAAATAAAAATAATTTTTTAAACATAATATTACAATTTATGTTTGGGTGAATTTTCATTATTTTTATAACGAACTGTTTTTTGTTGAATAGAGAAAATATTGACATTTAATTCAAAACTGGTCTTTCATATAATATATTTATGTGGGTAAATATTTTTTTTGTAATTGTTCTAAAGAAAAATTAGAAGAAATATAAATTATTTAATCAAATATTTCTTATTTTAATCAATTTTACTTTGAAATTGTATTAAAAAAATTTCAAACTCTTAAACATTTTTAGTTTAAAACCCTTATTTAACATCACATTTATAGCATTAAATTTAAATTAATGTATTACACATATATAAATAATATTTTGAAAAATATAATAATAATTTTCAATTATTATAATTTATAATTCATAATATTTTTAACCTATTTATTAGGGAAAAAATACTAGTGAATGTAGTTAAACATAATTACACTAATTAAAGGGACAATTTTCATATGAATGTAATAAACAATAAATATATAGAAAGCATGAAATCTAAGATTATGAAAAATGAATTGGATGGATAAAAAATTGACCCTATAATCCCATGGTTTAAATTTTTTTCATTATTCGTTCCACATGACATAGGAAAATAGTGTGTGGAATTTTCATTTAAAAAATATACAATAATCACACTCCTACTATAATATAAAAAGGTACTCACCCCTAAAACATATTCCCACATACCAATACCTTTGAATCACCAATAATATACCTCAATATTATACCATTAGCAATATAATCATCATTTTAGAATAATATTGATTAGAATTAATACCTAGTATGCCTTTTAGTATAAACCAAAAGGACATACCTGAATAAGAGTTGGGGTTATTCAACACTCAATTTTGATTAATTTTCTCATCCACATGTGAAATTATTTTTATATCATTATAATATAATGACCTTAGAATCTTCAATATATTGAAATATTGTTATAATTGTAGTTTTACTAGAAATTTCACACACATCCATCAATATTTGATATGCAATCCTCTTTCGTGTGTATGAAGGACTACCGCATAGTGAAATGATGTCGATAATTCTTCCATTTTCCAACATTAAAATTTTGAAATAATGATGTATTTATAATTTATATATGATATATATGATATTTATAATTGGTTTATTATTTTTATAATTTTAATATAACCCATACTTTCATTCTTTCCATTTTCATCTAATACGATAATATAGTTTGTGTATGTGTGGTGTACCACCTCTTCAAGTCAACGTGCTTCATTCATAGAATATAGGGAATGTATAAAAATTTATTTAATAATCCTAGATGTAATAGGTGGAATAAACATTACTCTATAACAATATATATATATATATATATATTAATTTTAATTATTTTGAATATGATAATTAAATATATGTAGTGTTAAGGTGTACGAGAAACCTACTCTCTCCATGAATGTTGCATTTCCTTTCCAATATTTAATTATTTTGGATTATTCAAAATAAAAATATACTAAATATATAATATAATTAAATAGTAGAAAATATCCTTGAGATCATTAAAACATGATCACCATAATAAGAACAAAAAATAAATAGTCAATGAATAATCTAAAAACATGAAAATTAACATGAAAATGATGATAATAATGAATGATTGATAACAAAAAATTTATAGTTTATTATATGATATTAATATATCATATTATAAATAAGATTATGGATCTAGTATATGTTAGTGATTTGTCTAAAACCATTATACCTGATGTTAAAGGACACTCACCCAAGTAGAAATTCAAGGTAAGGGATTCATGTCTATATTTTATTTCTCTGAGGCATACAAAATTCTCCCTAAAAATTTTTGTTTGTGCTGTATTTACTGACCATATTATATTTAATATCAGGAATAAATTTATATTCATGTTATTTAATGTTTAAAATGTTGTTATTTCATTCATGGGACTTAATATTCATATGTTTCCCAAGTGGTAAGCGACTTCATCTAAATTTACATTAATTGAGGCATAATGTTTTTGTTATGAACCTAATTTCTTATATATGGTGTATTTAAAGTCACTTTTAATTGTAATATTATGAATAATTATATCATCATTATATTATTATTTGTAATTTTCATTTTTACATTGAATGGGATTTACACTTAATGTTTCAAAGTCGTAATAAATGTCATACCCCAATTCCTTTTCATTGGGTTATATTACATTCTAATTATTTAATACATTTTATGATTTTTTCTATAATTGTTTTTTCAATATACTGATTTATTTCCACTTCCCTTATGTGTATTTATTGTTTATAAAGATAATTCATTAATTTTTTTATTCTCACTTCAATGGTATGTCGTATATTAGTGTTTTCATCAAATTCCCATTTTATTCAGGATTGTTTAAAAATGAATTTAAAATAATATTATTTTTTTATCATCATTTAATAAACAATTTAATATTATACTACATTTGTTTTCAATGACAATTTTCATGAAATAGTACCAAAATTACAATTTTTGTACTTCAAAATTTTTAAAAATTGTTTTTCAGAAAAACTGACATCATTTTTTTTCTTTAATAAATGATATGATTTTAATTTAAAACCTTTTTATGAAAAATTTTAATAAATGGAGTTAACCAATATTAAATGATTTGTTAAAGAAATTATATCGGTTTTTTTCTTTAATTATTTTTCGAAAGAATCTTCGTTTCGTTTTTTTTTGAAAATGGTGATTTTATAACAATTTTAAATTGAAAAATAAATATTTTTTTACCATGAATTGCATGTATGTAATTACCCATTTTCATTTTATTGAGGATTTATATGGTAGATTAAACTTTTAATTATTAATGAAAATTAATTTTTGTTTGATTTAAAAATAAAATAATTTATAAAAATTAAAAATTAAAACATATATTTTTGTTTGTTTTTACAATATTTATATTCAATAATGACAAAAACCCTTTATCCTTACACCACATGGTATATTATTTGTTGACACTATCCTTACTCATACATTGGAATGGTTAAGATTTTTTTGAATAAGGATATTGTTTAAATTGAATTATTTAATTCCTTTTAGTCCCTTTTGAATATTCATTTTTCTATTACCTTTTGACATTGAACAAACCCTAATTATCCATATCATTTATAATGTAAATTTTTTTAAAAGGTTCGGGCCGAAGCCTCATTTTATACCTAATTAAAAGCAAATACCTCTTTTAACTGGGTAGAGTGACACCCATTACATAGCCTGAAGGCCTAGTGGGCACGTAGCCCATAACATAACCTGTAGGCCCACATTTTTTCCCTGAGGTCCATTCTATGAATAGTATCGTGGTAGCTACAGTACTTGCCACCACTACAGTGCCCTGTCGCCGCTACAATACCCTGCCACCGCTTCAGTACCCACCGATCTAAGTACCACCGCTGCAACAGTACTGCTACAGTACTGCTATAGTACATGCACCCCATGGGTTTTGAACCCCCATTTTTCATGTAAGATTATGGGGTGCTTACCACTAAGTCAAACCCCAACTACATTTATAATTTATATTTTTATTTCCCAGTCTGTGTATCATTTTTAGATATGGTCATTACATTAAATTTATTTTATTATATGAGAAAATATTGTAAACTCCATATTCATTATTTAAAAAATATATTTATTAGTGAATATTGTTTGTTAAATAAATCAATAACTCGATATGTGGAATAATTTAGATATGAATTAATGGTTGTCTCAACGATTTCATATATCCCCTTGATGCATCAACATATTCTCTATAGAAAAATATGTTTCTTAAATTAAACTAGTATCAACATTCTGTTTAAAACTATCTTGTGAAAGGTCATCATAGTATAGGTTTTCATGTTCCATAGACGAGAAATCCAATAAATAATCCTTTACTTTTTTATGATTTTATTTATTATTATTTATTATCCATTATATTTTAATTATGATTATATTAATAGAATCATTTCATTCACATTTTATTTATAAAATGTCATGTGTTTTCAATTTCATCCCTCTTCATATTGATTATTCCATTCAAGTTTCTTAAATTGATTTTTTTAGATATTTTCCTTACAATATTGTTTACTCACTTCCTTATCTATATATTTATTTCATATAATTTTTATTAATTATTACCCAACCATATTTACTATAATCACTGATTCATTATTTATAACATTATACCTAACCCTTAGTGACCATTATAAATCACCAGTATTATGTTTCATTACCCTAGGATTCACTAAATTCTACTGAGAGTGATATGAAAAGATATAGTAGACGTAATTATATTATTATCCTCAAAAGAAAAAAAATAGTTTCAAATTTTTAATGGAATTTGTAATGGAATACTTCTGTATGTGTCTAGTTTACCAAGAATTGCAAATATTTTCTTCCTTTGGGAAATTATTTAGTTGTATCTTATGCCAATGTAATGGTTGAACAAAACCTAATTATAGATTTTTTGATCAGGTTGATAGGGTTTGAATATGATAAAGTTTTGTAGGATCCTTGGGAACTCAATTTAGGGAATCATATATTATAGAACATAACCCAATGTTAGAATTTGAAGATAAGTATATATGAAAATTAAAATGTTTTTGTATGAAAGATTATATGTATTCATTATTATAAATACTTCCCTATCAAGATATTACAAGTGGATATGGTTTTGGCATAGATGTTCCCAAGGTTAACAACTCTAAAAATGTGTGTTATACCTGTGCTAGGTGCAAATTGGTATATGATAATAGGCTTTACTACGTAATTGGTCTGATACTCTAGTGGTATATACATTGAATAATTTAAATTTCCATTATAAACCATTATGATAGAGTTGAATCGATGAAGAAAATCAATTAACAAGGTCAAAAATATGGTGAATCATATTTTAAATAAGATAAATGTGGTAAAAAACTTTTTAGTTTTTTAGTGTGGGTGACTTCCAATATTAGGGATGTTGTTTGAAATTTTTGGAAGGTATTTATTCTTGTGGAAACGTTACTTGGGGAATAATTATTTTATAGTTCATTTGACATAATTTTAGAGGTATTGAAAACCTTTATGGTTCATATGATCAGTAATGAAATTATATAATTAGTCAAATAAGATTAATAGAATTTGTAAATAATTTTTTTCTATTAAAAACCTTAGTTAAAAATATATTTGATGATTAAATTTCAAGTATACCCATTATATTTATTTTATAATTTATATTAATATTTTTTTTCGAAAATTAAAACATGTATATCAGGTGATGACCCATCACTTCTAGAACGGAAATGATATTTGAACTCATGAAAAAGGATTATATGGGTTTAATGACAACCACTGACCAATGTATTCTCCTAGTTAATATTAAATTGTTTTTAGATTAACAATTTTATTAATAAATATTAATGATGATCATATAGTTTTTTTAAGTTTAGGGACTACAATATTACCCGTATCTTATTTTATGTATATTTATAGCCAAATGTAAAAACATTTCACTCTTTTATGGGCCTTGCAATGCAATAAATGTTTATTTTAGTGCTTCATGCATTAATGATAATATATTTATATCCATTTATTGATATTGTGGATAAAATGAGAATTTTTCAATGAAAAAAAATGGATGAAGGTTATGTTAATAAAATATAAATATTTCATGTATAAATATTTCCTTTTATTCTTAGGTAGTAAAATAATTTCACAATATTTTGAAAGTGATCTAGGAATATAATGTAGTCATGATACCTTAAATACTATTCAAATGATGGTCTTCTAAATCAACATAGATTTATGGATTTATAGAAATAAACATTACATTTATCATTGAATTTTTCATGATTAATTAATTCAATTACACGTATAAATATTTATGATTTTCCACTATGTACCAATCATCACATCCCATTATTTTTCTCATATTTAGATACCTATTTATATGTTATTCTATGTGACTTTTTTACATTACATTCTACCTTTTCTAGATGTTGTTTTATGAAAACTTCTCCCCATATGGGGTTTAAAGATAAAAAATATCACACAATAAATTACCATTTTCATGTTTATTGTTTGATTATGAATTTCATTTAATGGGGGTAGAATGTAATTCCCCAAAATTTTTAACATAGAACATTAGAAACGACATCATGTATGACATAAAAAACATAGCATGTAATAGAATATTATATCAAATGAATTTAAAATATATTTACTATATTAAATAAAATCTATCTATTATATAGAATTAAATGAATTCGAAAATGAGTTAGCATTAATGACAAAGGGAAAGAGTTTCATCAACAACATTCATTACACGAAAGACCGAGTTTTACCAAGAAACAAAACATAATTAGAATATTATTATATAAAATAAATTGATATATAATTTCCATTAAATTGGTGGTTATGAATAGTATTAAATATAATATGAAAATATATAAATTATATATACAATAAAATGTTTTGAAATTCAACCAATATATTTTATAGTGGTAAAAATAAGAGAAATCTTGGTATTATGCATAAAACAAATATTTTTTTAAAGGTAATGTTACGACCTTTTTATGGAGAACCAATTTGAAATGTAAATTTAGAAAATTTTATAAATTTTATATTTAAAACTAAAATTAATTTTTTAATGTAAGACATAAAATTTTTATTTCAGTAAAATTTTAATAATATTATAATAATTATAATTTTTTTTTATTAATAATGAATAATACTAAATTTTAGTTCAAAATGTTTTTTCTAATTTTTTAATTAGAAATAATTATTTTTCTCATCGGTTTTAATGTTCAATTTGACCTATTATACATAAATTTAAAAAAAATTATTTCATCAGAATAATATTTAATTTTAAATTGGATAAAAATCATAGTAAACTTCTGAACACTATTATTTTATAACCACATTTTTCCGCCTTGTTTATGTGATTAAATTTAACATAATTTTTTAATCATATGTGATTAGGATTTTGAAAAATGGATAAATATTTGCAATAGTAATATATTAGAAATTCTAATAAGTTCTTTTTTTTTGACAAAACAAATTTGTGATTCAAATTAAAATTATTAACACTGATTAACAGAAAAATTATATTACCAAGTGACAAAACTATAATGTTAAGGGACAAAATAACCATAAAAATGTCCAAAGTCCATTAGAATAAAATATTTCACTATGTCTGCAATTTTATAGAGTTTGGATAATTATTTTATCTAATTGAAATGGGATAACATGGAAGGAATTCCCTTCTAAAAATTATACAAGAATTCAAATCCTCCTCCACTATAAAAAGACACTCACCCCTCCCACTTATTCACAACTATAAATACAATTCTCTTGCCCATAATATACTCAAATATGATCAAAAAACAATCTCTTAATCCTTGAATCATGTCTTTGTAAAAAAATGAAACCTAGATAGTCATTCTGTATAAACCAAAAGGAGTTACCTGAATAAGTGGTAATGTTATTCAATGATCACATTTGTTTCATATACTTCTCCAATAATTCAATTAATTTTATATTACTATTTTATAATAACACCATTTTCATAAATATAATTAGATGTTTTTTTGATAATATTATAAACTCTAAAATTCATCCTCATCTAATAAGAATGGAAATTAAATCATCGTTCGTTTGTATAGAAAATTACCGCCTCACTAACCGATGTCACTCATTCTTCCATTTACCACAATTTGGGGTTGAAAATAATGAGGGATTGATTTTTTATATAAGATATATAAGATATTTGTAATTTATTTATAAATAAATAATTCTTATATAACTCATACCATCCCATGTTCCATTTCATGGTAAAATGATAATATTTTTTGTGGACATGTTGAATAATTCCTCCTCAAAGTGCTATGATTCATTCACACTATACGTGCAATTTATTAAGGATGGTTTTAATGAAACTTTGTGAAATATATAAACTATATATGATCATATAATAATAATAATTATAATATAAATATATATACAATTTCATTTTCATTCTTTTAAATTTGATAAACAAATTTAGGTAGTCATCATGCAAATGTACATCATAAATTCTCCATGAATTATGCATTTCATTTCCTAATATAGATATTGTGGATTATTATAAATAAATATATAATGATTATATTTTATAATTAATTTTTTTTATAAAATATTTAGATTATTAAATTCCAATAATCATAATTAGAACAACAAAATTTCAAGTCAAAACATACTTGGAAAACATGAAAATGAACACAAAAAATTGGTGAAAATAATAAATGATTGTTAACAAATGGATAATTTGATATTATAAAAAGATCAAATATATTATTTAAAATAAAATTATGGTTTTATTATAG
The DNA here is from genome assembly GCA_963277665.1 of Viscum album. Classification (NCBI taxonomy): domain Eukaryota; kingdom Viridiplantae; phylum Streptophyta; class Magnoliopsida; order Santalales; family Viscaceae; genus Viscum; species Viscum album. The sequence goes on along the minus strand of OY728148.1, from coordinate 6,221,797 downwards.
GTTATTTTAATGTTGAAACCCATTATACATGTAGTTGTAAGACATTCACCTAAAAGAATACACAATGTACGAGATTATTTTCTCACTTTAATTTCTATGATATAGATGCAAATTTCATCACATATTTATTTTTGTGGTGTATATAAAACAATAATACAATACATATTATTAATATTTTCATCTTTTTATTATTTAATTTTTCATTTTTTTATTTCATTCACGGGGCATATGATTCAATAGTTACCCAAGAGGTAAGGGGCATCACCTTAATTTCAACTATTTTAATTATATTTTTTTGTGAACATAATTTTTCATATATGATGTATATATGATGAATTTTAATTATAATATCATGAATAATTAATTAATAAATATATATTTATTATTAATTTTAATAATTTCATCTAATTCTATTTTGACATAAAGTAACCAGGTGGATATGAATTCCATAACCAAATTATTTTTCATTGGGTTTTATTAAATTTTTTATTTTTGTTAATGATTTTGACTATATGTATAAATATTTTGAAAAAATATTGATTTATTTCTATTTCCATTATTTGTATTTAATGTTGATAAAAATAATAAATTAATTTCGTGAGTCTCAATTCAACATTATGAGGTTTTGAATAGTTTACTTTACAATTCCATTTTATTCAAGATCGTTTAGACATGAATATCGATTAAAGAATATGATATTATAATAATTTAATAAACCCTTTATTTTCTTTTTTATCGATATATTCTTTACTATTTTATGTAATAGTACCATATTATAATATTAGGTACATAATGTTATTTATAAATGTATTTAGGAATATCTTTCATTATTTTATACATTAGTCAAAGAACCTGATTTCTTTTAAATAGCTTATTTTATAAAATCTTTTCAATTTTTTTAACATTCCAAAAATTATTTACTACTAAAATTGTAACAATTTTCAGCTTTTAAAATTATATTCATAGGACTATTACTGTTATTTTTTAAACAATGTAATTTTTTATCCGTTTTACCTTTAAAAACAAATGTTATTTACCTTGTACGACATGTTTGGAATTACATCACCACATTTCATAGATGTTTCCATTTAATGTTTAGAAGGTTAATTAATAATGAATTTTTTTTTATAATTTTATTTTAATGAAACAAGTTGAAAAATAAAATTGAAAATGAAAAGAATTTTTTCCCTTTTATGGTATTTTTATTCATTAATAATAGTAACCATTTATACATAAGTCACATGAGATATTTTGTATGGATAACACCATTATTATTCCTCTTGATTGTTTATAAATTCATTATATAATGATCATATATAAATTGAAATTATTTATTTCTTTTAGTCCCCATGAAATATTGAATTTCTTATAATTATTTGACATTGAATTTCCTCAGATTATCTATATCCTTTTTCATGAATATTTTCCCCTAAAACTGTAAATTGTTTTTACATACAGTGTTCACATTGAAATGTATTGGACTATATATGGAAGTATTTATTAATAATTATTCTTTATTATATATTTATATTTGATAAGACATATTAATTTTTAATTAACTGGATTACTCAATTTTAGTAATTATTTAAACATATAATGATCGATGGCAACCAATCAATGTATTTCCCTCGATGTGATGAAAGATTATTTTGAGACAACTATGTTTTTAAAAATAAATAGGTTTCTTCCAATAGATTTAAAATGACTTTTGAAATGTCTCTATAGTATAATTTTTCAAGTTATTCAATCATGATGTCAAATAATTAATCATTTCTTCAATTAAGAATTATATTGTAATTATTTACTGTCCATGAGATTTGAACTATGAAAAGGCCAATCGATTAATTGAATTATAAGTTTCTATATTAAATGGAATATGTTTTAATTTTAAAACCTTTCAATATACAATATTATTTATCCAGTTATTTAAATTGAATGTGTTCCCTATTACATACTATTCCATATTGTTTACGAACCTTCATTTCACTATATTTTTTACATAGAATATGTATTCAGAAATTACCAATCCATATTTATCATTCTCATTGATTCATTATTTCTTATACTATATTTTAATCTTCATAAAAATTTAAGCACAACATTATTATGTTTCATTTCCCCATGTTTTCATAAAGTGTACTGGGAAGAGATATGAAAGTGTACACTACTTGGAATAATGTTATTATCCTCTAAAGAAAAAGAAATTATGTTTTAATTTTTGTACTCATTTGTAATAAAAGACACATATATTTATTTAGTTGACCAATTATTTTAAAACGTTTAGTCCTTTTTTTATTTTATTTACTTTTATCTTAAGAAAGTGCAATGGTAGCACGACACTAGCTCTGAGATTGCTGGGTCCAGTTCACTACATGCAATGAGGGAATATTTACATCAATTATATAAATAATTTTATAGAATTACATGTTATGTAGTTCCTTGTACTCTTTGAGACTTTTAGAAAAATAAATTGGTGTATTATAATTCTTCAAAAAAAATTACACTCCTCATCATTAATCCTCACATCTATCATTCCCTCATTGATGAGTTAAATCATAATTTTATTTTTCATTGTATTTTTCTTATTAAAATGTACATTACTGTTAATGATCTAAATTTATATATAAAATTCTATATTTTTTATTTTTTAAATATATATTTTCATGATGACATAAAATATTATGTTTTACTTCCACTATATATATTATAAATTGATCTATATTTTTTAGACCTGATATAAAATTAACAACCATTATATTTTCCATGGGATTTATCAAAACATATTTATATAAAATTCATATATCGATTCCACTAATTTCCATTGAAATTTATGCCATGATCAAAAATATAATATTTATTATATAAATTTTTTCAACCCAATCTGGTTCACATCTAGAATTTTAGGATTCTACATAAATATTATATGAATAAAATAATCATATATTTAATTAAAACATGGCCATAAAATCCACATCATAATAGGGGGATTCTATATAGAACTAATCCTAAATTGAAGGTCTCATATTCTGTACTAAAATTTGACCAATAAATTATTTCAACACACCATTCTCTCACTATGAAATAATGATTTTTTTACATTATAAATTATATGGACATGAGGAAATGATATTAATAGCCTATTTTCCCCCTAATGTCATCAATGTGATCCCAAAAAAATTATGAATTGAAATATAAAAAATTGGGACTATAAGTTTAGTTTTTACCATACATACCAACGTAAAAATCCGTTATCTACAAATATTATCAGCAACTAAAATATAATGGGTGAAAAATTTATCCGTATGAATGACTATCTTCCTTTATCAGTTTTTATGTCTTTTTAATGTTGTTTAATAATTATCTTTGAAAATTGTCTATCATGTTTTAGAAATCATAAAAATTAGATTTGTTCAAAATATATTCTTCATAAGGATTGATAATATTAAAGAATGTGTTTATCAAGAGAAGAGGGTAATGATTGTGATTGTTAAATTGTATAGGATGTTCTACAAACCTATACTTAGTCATATGGAAAATATCATCCTCATCATAATCTAAATTGTAAATTTTATGTATCATCATTTTAGTGGTGTTCCTAGGATAAAATAACATAATAAATGAATTAAATATGATGTCCCTTGTGTCAAATATTTCCTCATATATATTATATAACCAACTTCTTCCCAAAATATATAAAAATTGTAATGAATCTCAATATATTATCATATCCATTCATTACATTAAAGTAGCAATTCTACTGATCCTTAAAAATTCCCTATAAATCTGACAGAATCCAAACATGGATGAAAACTAATGGTAGTTAACATAGAGACTTAATATTTATTCATATCGTAATTTATAATCCCTGAGGATTATTATATACAATAAGGATTTTTGGAACATTTGGATGATGAAAATATGTAATATAATTTCTCTTATCATTCTAATTATTATGCTGAGGTGAAACCTTATTTTTATTATATAACATAGCTCTATAAATTTCAAAATTTGGATTTATATTTCATCATTTTTGTTATTAATTATTGAGGGTAAACGTTTTATTATTTTTGGAATTAGTTGTTGAAATTTATAATTATCCCTTTATGTACTCTATTTAAAATTTATGATTTATATATTTTTTAAAATATTATAAAAGAATGAATGATACAAGTATGTTTTAAATTTTTATTTATTTTTTAAGAATATAATTTTTTATATAATATTTTTGGCATTGTGCTCATGAACCTTCCACAAAAAAGGGATGATGATTTTATAAATCACATTAGTTAAGAAATGAATAAAATTTAATTATTTATAAACCTAATAATATCTATATTCATGGTATGAAAGAGTCAAATCACAAAGACAACTATGTTATTGGATAAAAATATAAAAACTATAGCAATTCATATAAAATAAAAGAAGGTGAAAATATCAAACAAAAATTTTCAAAAATGTTAAAAATAGAGATGTATTGTAGTAGCAAGAGATGTTAAATATTGATTGGAATCAAAGTCATAATAAGTTACTTTTTAGATAAATTTGATAGATTGAATCTGCTAAAAATAGCTACTCATGATTATAATAATAATAATAGGTGATAAATCCTAAAAAATACATTTTTCACAGTGACATTATCGATGAATGACAATTAAATCTAGTATTCTAAGAGAATAAATTCCTAATTTGAGAATAAAATACATTTCATTTTTTCCAATTGATGTACTTGTGTTGAAGTTACTATGGATTAAATTTTTCAACTCTTCACCTATCGACATGTGATGTAGGGAAAAAGAAAGACAAGAATAATTAGAAATAAGTACAGTATAAAAAGATGACACATAATGAAAATCATGTAATTATCCCTTAAAAACACATTTGAATTTAATGAATAAAAAATGATATTACATTATAATAATATTGAACTCAAAATTCATCCATCACTTTATATGTAGATAATTATTAAAATGTATATGAATGAATGAAGTAAAAAAATAGAATGCCAAGAAATTAAATAAGAATGAATGTGGGAAATGATTTAAATCATTCTAATCCAATTACCTTAAAAATATTTGTTATTATTAATATAATAAATATTCATAGACTCATTTTACGAGAAACAATCTATGGTTGTAAAATAGAAAAAACTAGAGTAAATATAGGGAAATCATCCATTTTGATGTTGATTTCATATCCAATGATAGAATATACTTGTTCGTTTCAATCATTTATCTATTCCGAAATTCTATCTACTGATTAATTACTTAATGTTTTTTAAGGAATTAATATCCAACTATTTTGTAAAACCTTCATAATATAATCTTCAAATACAAGTGTACTGATATTAAAAATTATTTTACAAAATAAATTTCTTGGGGGAACTTTTTTATTGGTCTATATACAATATTTACTATGATAGGTATGTGACATTATTATTTTTTTCTAAATTATATGAAAATATCATGCACATTGAGATCATATTTTAACTAATCACTATGTTTTACCACATTTCGCATGTCATTATTTCAATCTACCATTGAGAAATCAACCATTGTTTGATCCAACTCGATGTTAGTAAAAACATCAGCACATATAAAAAACATTCCCATCCAAAATAGAAAAACATGATCATATCTTCATGATTTATTAGTGGAATCTCTTCAAACACCTCATTTGAAATAATGAATGAAATAAAAGTGGAATAAATCATGATTTTCACCACTCACCATCTTTATTGAACAGACATTCACATGGAACAAAAAATATTTTCCTTATTAATTTTATATGGAAGTCAATTTAATTAGATTTTATTCAGGTCATCAATATCTTCAAATTTGGATATATCCCATGATCATTATGCTAATAGATCGTAGAGACAATTTTATTATCTCTAAAAATTATCGTGAACCAAATTGTGGTTCCATCCAACTCGACATCGGACTAGATTCATGGAATATCTTGAAGTGTGTTCCTGATCTACATAGGCTATAAACTAGTTCCTGGGTATTAGAAATATTTTTTGGGAATGACCTTACCCATTTATATTTTCATAGATAACTAACAATAATAATAAAAAAACAAAAAAAATGGTTTAAACCAATTTTCATAATCATGTTTAAAACATTATACTAAAATAATGAATACAATAATGGAATGAGAAAAAAAAAACAACACCAAAAACTCCATTCAATAATAGAGATGTCTCCCTAAATCCTCCCCCATCTATACATGAAAAAAGTGGATCTCTAGCACCTAGACCCACCATCACCACGACACATATATTCATTAAATAGGTATTGCACTAAAATGTATACTTTCACCCAAATTTTTATTTAAGCTGTGATCGAAATACCAATTGGACACCATAAAAATTAAAATATTTCATCTTATAAAATTAGAAGAAAAATTAATGTGCACATTTTTTTAATAACATTTTAATGAAACCAATTATCAGAAAGAAAAAAATATCAAGAGGGAACCATTTTCTCAATAATCATTATTGATATAAAAATCTACACATGGTGTGTCTAAAGGTGTCTGGTCATGTCATATGTTTATTTAGTATTGTAATATTAAATATTTATAGACTAATCCCGGCCTTATCCACTTTATAATAAATAGGTATACTAGTTCTATTTTTCCCACCTACATACTTAAGATTCCCCTTTATATTAAATTCTTTTTAACATATCACCAGAATTATCACATTCACATATACGGGCCATGCATCAAAAGAACACAAGGAAAACACCCCTTTCACATAGTAATACAAATTTCTACTTTATCAATCACACAAAAATCAATTCAAAACACATTTTTCACAATATTCACAATATATTTAATCTAATTTAAAGAACCAAAAAACAGAATACATTTTGAATCCAACCATTTTTTTTTGGGTAAATGCACATTTAAAAATATTTTTTATATAAAATCCCTTCATTATAACATGATTAATAATTATGAGGCTCATTCAAGGATCATAATAAGGAAAAAATATTAAAAAATATAAATTTAATATAAAAAATATATAATAATAACATTTTAACCAATAAATCACTTTAAAAATAATTTTCCCGCATTCCTCGTAAGGCATAGAACATATTCAAGACACCTTACAACAACAGAATATAATGAATATAAATAATTTCCTTTATAATTTTTGTTGTTATCTCATGTTCATATGAATCCTTTTCAAAAACATGATTCTCACCTCAATGATAATAAATAAAACCCATATAAACAATTATGAATTTAAGCTAAACTCATCCAATAATGTAGAAGAATGGAACCACCTACCTCATAGTTAAAAACATTTAGAATATAATGAAAAACCAAAACATCACCAACAAAATTCTCTAACCTGTAAATATATTACATTGATCCCCAAGATCATACTCAATAAACTAAATATAAAACCATTACTGGCTATTATACTCACTATAAAATAAGAACTCATGAAATGGGGAGGATAAACCCTAAAAAAGAATATTAAATCAAGGGAGAAAGCCACTTTGATTATGTTTTATGGATAAAACATACCAAATCCTCCTAAAAAATGAATATTTATGGGATAAATAATGGCGTTAGAAGTTTATTAGAGTAAATAATATTGAATGGGTGGTTTAGGGGAGTGTATGGAAAAAAATTGATGGTGTAGTTGTGTAAAAATATAATGTTTTGAGTGACCTGGAAAAGTAGCATAGTTATACCACATAATTTTCTAAATAATGTTGAAAGCATACACCCCTATATATCTATGTAGTCTAAGAAGCATAGTTATATAAAATTATTTGACTAACCATATTCCAATTGTACTATTTTCCACTACAAAAAATGTAATTGGACCCATGGATTCTAAAGCGCATAATTTCCCATAGTTGTGTGACAACAATGAACTAGCTTCTATAATAACCAAATTCTCCATTTTTCTTCAAAAACAAAATGGGGAACTATGGAATTAATTTATAAACCAAATAAAAAATAATTACCACAATATAAAAACACGGATGCGTCCATTCTCCCCACCATTAAAACATTCCACCATTGGAAAGACACCCTAAAGCCAGATCCAGAAATAAAAATGTATACTCCTCATAAAACAAATAAATTTTAACCCAATACTCATGAACATCATCATAATTCTTCCAAATAACCAGGACCAATGGAATAGAATTCACATGAAGCATATTACCTTGGGAATACACTATATGAATATGTCATTCGAATGATAGATAGATTAGGCTCGGACTGCATCTATTCACAATTAAACACATGACATGGATTTTGGATGCCATTTTTCAGGTATGAAACATGAAAAGAGATATAAATATATGTAAACAATGAGGGAAAAAATCCAAAATGTATGCCACGTTATCAATATTCTCGGTAATCTCATACTGTCTGAAATGACTTGGAATTAACATTCCTTGCTTACACAAATGACGATGACACAAGAAAGGTGACACATTCATAAACACCAGGTCACTGCCAGAGAACTCCAAATATTAGTGCCTCTATCTAGTGTATGAAATTTAAAATCTCTGCACCATCAATAACTATTTTTGATCAAATTAAATTTCATAGAAGTTTCTTGCACAAGGCTCTGTCCCAAAAACAATATCTCACCCACCATATCCCAAAAACACAGAGACTAACAAATATCACCATGAAAACCATTTAAGAATACATTAAAATTAAGGATTGGGAACTATTGTTATATAAAAAAATCCAATCCAAAAAAAACTATCCCATAAAAATCTGACATTCAATAAAAAATCACATAGCATGTATTCCAAAATTTGGTTTCCCTATTGTGTATATCCATTTTTTGAGGATTGTATTCCATTCCCAACTGGACCTATGACCAAAATTCCTTATGAAGGACCTCCCAAAAATGTGTGTTAAAATAGGGGTCCCCAATAGAAATAATTTCTAATAGAACACCATGAATATTCATAGATTTTTTAACATACAACCGACCAAATTAATCCACCTTTGATGAATCCCAAATTGGAATGAAAAGGGATGATTGGTCCAAATGAGAAACAACTATAAAAATAGAATTAATCACCTAGGGAGTATTTGGAAATATATTAATAAAGTCCATGGTGATATCATCCCACCTCAAAGTAGGAATAAGATATGGTTGAATCAAAACATAGGGCCTTTGGTGCACTTCTTTCACCTACTAACATGTATATGATTGCGATAAAAATTATTCAACATTGCACCTCATACATGGCCACCAGAACTATCGACACACGTCATAATAAATCAGGTTACCCCCTAATGAACAAACCACTAATATTGGAAGATATCCTTAATCTCCATATTTTTCATTTAAAATGAAACCATAATAAGACCTTTGGAGAAAAAACACCCTCGAGAGAAAGTGACCAGTCACAAGGTGTCTCCCCGCGAACAAAGAACTACATAGACTTTTGTCACAAATAATAAACATGATTCTCCCATTGAATCATTTCTAGAACATAAGGTGTCAACTGAACAATATCAAATAATACAGACCATCTATTATCCTTGGTCTCTAGGTGTAACTCTGAAAAAAACTCATATCCATGTCCACTCATAACTTGACCTCCTCAAAAATTTCACTAGAAATATTCAGCACAAATAATCTTCCACCATATTATATTTTCCTTGGTTATACAAGATATAAAAATATAACCCCTAAAGATACTCAACACAATAATGCTACCTTAAATTCATGTTATTTGGGTTGAAATGTAGGCTAATCACTTATGATCATAATAAATCTCATAATAATATCAGCAAATGTAATGGCACAAAATCTCCATGAAATGCATAATTGCTTCTAAATCCATCTCTTGGGTTACTTAATTATTTTAATGTGGTTAGAGTTGGTGAGAGATATAATCCACCACATGATCATCATATATCAGAACACTCCCATAACCTATACAATAAGAATCTCAAAAGACGCCATATCCCCTTACACATTCTAGAAAGATCAAAATATGAGTTTTGGTCAATCTTCATTTAACCTCCTCAAAGGACACATGATGATATAGAATCTATTGAGTGTTTAAGCATTTATAGTTGAAGACATTCATGTAGAAGAAAGGTGAGTGAAATCTCAAACAATTCTCATATAAGACCATACTAATCCAAAGTAGATTATGATATCAAAATAATTATTCCATTGGTCCCATGACATTACTGCACTAATCTTTTGTGGGTTTACTGAAATAATCGTCTCCAAGATAACATGACTTAGAAACATCACACCCATACTCTAGAAGGTTCACATATAGAACATTGTATTGAGATGATTATCCCAAAGGGTGAAAAAATTGATCTGAAAATGATGATCATTAACCACCTTAGTCACAATATAGAATGTGATTTCATACATGAACACAACAAAAAATGTATCAAGGTATTGGTGGAACACCCTATTCATAAGTTCCATGAAGTTCACCCGAACATTTGTCACTCCAATAGGTCTCACCAAATACACAAAATTTTTTTATCTATATCAGAATAAAAATAAATTTTAGAAAACCACATATCCCCTTTATGTTGATTGAAAATTTCAGCAGTGCTTGGAAAACGGTACTTTTTATTTATTGAAACTATTTTAATATTTCTATAATCAATGCACAACCCTACAATAATATTGGCCTTTTTTATATAAAACTAATGAAAACCATGGTTATATGATCTGGATAATGAATACTTTCGATTATAAATAATCTATTTATACCTTCAATTTCATCAACATGGTTGGGGAATATGGTATGAGGGAATATATATCAACTATGTTATAGTATCCAAATTGATAGGGAACTACAAACCCCGATTGGAGAAAAACCAAAAAATTGTATAGAAAAACATCTTGCAAGTCATCCACTATATGAAGTAATCTATCATATAGATCCCAATCATCGTCCTCCAATGTAATAAATGAGATCTAGAAAACATGATTTCACAACTCTGAGAGTGGGGTCCCATGATGACATGCACAATGAGCATATTATCCATGAAAAACAAGGGTAATAGCGGTTGGTTTTCCAGAACACACCAAATGTTTTTCTAGAAATGTGCATCTGATAATATACCCACAAATCTATACCAAGAATCACATATAAATTATCCATCTATAAATGAAATAACTTCATTCCAACTCATATTCTGACAAGGTGAGTACAGAAAGACACATAATACCCTACTCTCGATTTTTAGAAAGATACATTACCAACACCATCACATATTACATAAGATCAATCAGAAACATTAGCACATCAACATGGTAAGAAGAAATAAAAGAAACATTAGAACCAGTATCAAATTGAAGAAAATACTAAAGATGATGGAATAATAATGATACCTTTAACTTTCACACATAGTACTTCTGATTCCACTAGTGCATGATCTAGTGCATAATGTTACCTCATCATAGACTCAGCGTGATAATGAGCATTAGCCTATGGCTCTATTCTTAACTGAGTCTACCTATAAGAATATCCAACCCCTCTTATATGACCTTCAAACTAAGAACTCGATGTATATATTTTCTTGATTGGGGTGACATCCCCTAAGAATCTACAGATCATATTCCACTATAAAATGGGCATGCCACTTTTTAAAAACACTACATGTTTCCCATAGCTTCACATACGATACAATATCTATGAGGAAATTTAATAATGGTTCTTATTTTCCTAGTGATCCCACATTTTTGTAAATCAACTGAACCCCATTGAATGGAACAAATTAAGATAACCAATAAATATGGCATGAACTACCATTTACCTTCTTTCCTAACTCATCCTACCTCAACATATGCTCCGAAAAACTAATAATGCTCATAACTAACAATACTCCTAGAAAATTAGGCAAGAACATCAGATAAATCATGACCATCATGTCTTCGTTGACCACCTCAACATAGTTATTAAGAATAAATAGGAAAAAATGAGATCGTAATTCTAACAACAACCCATGGACGAACCTTTGAACCTTTTTTTCTTATTGTAAATGATCTCTGATGAATATAATATTAACTCTATAAAATGGTTGGAATACTCCATCATGGTCTGATTTCCCTTGATTAGCTCCCTGAACTCCTGATTCCTGGTGAATGAAAAAACTCAGGATAATATTAGTCCTTGGAAATGACCTTTATGTGATTCTTACTCAATTTATTGTGCTTTCATTCATGCACCACTAATTTCCACCACTTCTAATTGGGAACATTCAAAAATAATGAAAAATATTTCATTCAAATGGAATTAGTGGTATCAAAAACTCATTCATCATATCTATATTCAAAAGTCATTCCTCTATTTCCTGATATTTGGTGCAACCTTGAAAATATGGAGTATTGTTCTTGAGGATATTTTGAGATTTTTTATTACCAAGATGTGGTTCGGATTTTATAATCCATGCAAGATGAGGGAATGATCCTTTTCCCAATGCTTGGATAGCCTAAACAATTGATTCCACTAATCTATGATCATTTGGCGAGGGATAATATAGAGACCCGAAGCTTAACGTACATGAAAATTACATTACTTTTGCGGAATACTTAGTCCATAACAAAAAAACACACACACAAGGATCGTAATAGTTTAGTGTCTTTGGAAACTCGGAACGTAATCTTCTAATCGTGGTGAAATATCTTCAATATATCCCATAAAGATCTTCCATTTTTTTACATAAAACCTTTCTTTATATCCTGGGGAAAAGAAAACATAAAAGGGTGAGCTCAAATGCTCAGTAAGGGTAAAAAAAAGAAAAATCAATCACATCATATTCATAAGAACATAACTTTTGGAAATCTTAACCTGAAAAAGAGAGCATAATTTCATAACATGGGATAAATCATAGTAGTGAAATGAACTCCCAATAATCATAACATAAAACATGAAACTTTGTGTCATACACACATAATCATAAAGATTCATTTCTTGTTAGTCAAGACTCTTTGCCAAGACTATCTTAGTGGACAAAGTCCATTTCTGAACTAAGTAACCCTCGTTCCAGTCCTCTTTAACTAAACTCGTATAACCTACCGTTCTAGCCATGTCTATCTCATGAGATATAAAATCTTTACCCAACGCATTGGAGGGAGATATAGGTCCCACCCATCTCATAATGATACCATTCTTATGTGTGCCACAAAATCATAAATCATACATCATTTCATAACTCATGTAATAAAAATGGGAATCTTAAACATCGTGACATCATAAAACAATTCATATAAGATAAAAGAATTTATAAAAAAAAATTCCATCACAACATTATCAAATCAATGTAATAATAGAGATAAAAACAGAACCCTTTATTATCTTAGATGGAAAATAATTTTGATAAGACACTTGAATTCCATTCTTGAGGAAAATATCCTTTCAAATTCAAAAACACTTTTCCTTTCTTAACATGTCATAAATTTATAACTAAAACAAGTTAATTAAAAATAAACTTGAAAACATGTAAAGGAAGATTCTTGGAAATAATGTTTTAAAAAACCATTCATGTCGTATAAGTTAAAAGAAAACATTCTTCTCGTACTTTTGTCGGAAAAGTAAAAAAGTACCTCATACGAAAAACTACAAAAGATTCCTTTCATATCATTTACTAAAAACTCACCGAAGGGTAAAATTGGATTTAAACAATTGAAGGTGGATGGAAATAATATTACATATTGAGGAAACATGTATGTGGATGATAAAATACACCCCAGTAAATTCAAAAGTATAAACAATCTTGGATAAAAATGAGATTGTGATATCTCCCTTACCTTAGGTCCGATTTGCTTCGTAAGTGTCCGAACCTCCTGTATAATGATTTAAATAATGTCATTGAATTATTACAGAATCATATTAATTGTTATTATATCATATATGGTTCACTTATGTCTTTATATTACCCGTTCTTTTGTAAATTCATGTTAAATTAGCGTTTTGGGTAAATTCGTCTCATTTGTCATTCGTGTTTTAACTTTTAATTATTCATATGATTACATAGATCCTTATTACTTAATTTTAGAATATAAAACATGATTTATAAATAATATATATTCCAAATATACATATATATAATGGATCGATAAATGGAATGAAATACACCGTTCATGGAGACGGTAGGCCGTACGTACGCATGAACGCTGTTTTCTTTTCGTTATTGAATTGAGTGGAATTAAGTATATGACATAAATATATATACAAATAAATCAAGTAGCTTTATAATGTCATATATTTCATTATTATTTCTTATATATACTTTATAATCATTCTTAAATGGTTAACATGGAGAATGAATCTCATCACGTCGTGGAGACGACAGTCTGTACGTACGCACGAGCGATGATATCATTTCCATAATTATTGAATTGAATTGGAGTGGATGATTAAATATATCAGAATCAATATGATTCTCTAATAACTATGTATAGTTATTCTTTACACCATTATACCCATCCATGTAAGGTGGTGGTGGAAAATAGATTACACCACGGCGTGGAGACGGTATTCCGTACGTACGCACACGCGGTGATTTCTTTTTCCGTAGGATGGATAGATGGTGAAATAGGGTTGTTTCATACTTATAATAAAATATCAGTATATGAGTGATACTGATGTTATTACTTAATAATTAAAAAACCTAAGAAGAAGAAGTGGAAGAAGAAATAAAGATGAAAGAATCGGTAACAGACATTACCTCTTCTTTGAAGTGCTTCTTTGAGACCTCCTTTTAGGGAACTAAAATGGGTCTTTGAAGAATACCAGAACCTCTAGGATGTTTCTAGGGAAGTGGAGAAGAGAATTTGGCAGGGTTTGGCCGAGCTTGAAAGCTCAAAGTTGTGTGAGGAGGAGACGGAGGAGGTTCCCTTTTATAAGGGAGGAGAGGGGCATCTTAGGAAAATCTCAAAATATTATTTAATATTAAGGTCAAATTCGGTTTATAATGGTTCCAAATGGTCTTATTTCTAAGATAAAGTGGGGATGGGTCGCAATACTCTAATCCAATAGGATTTAGACAAGTTTAGGTTATTATTTTAACCTTATCAATTAGATTTAACTCTATGTTAATAAATTTAACTTTTACAGTGTCTTTTTGTTTTCTTACACTATATGGTTACTAAACGTACTATATGAAGCCATAAGAACCCCAAGTTGTTTATTATTAATATATATATCCTTATCTAAGTCATTTGGCAGATCCTTAGATTTTTAGGAATTAAATAACAATTAATAATATAATATTTGTTTTAAAAACTAATTTATGTCAATTTTGACACTATTTGGTACATGATTTTTATGAAATTTCTAACAGAATGATAAGTTCGAACCAAGTTTCTTAAATCAACAATAACATGTCATATTAAGCTAGAAAATTAGTGTAAGTCATAAAAAATCTCAAATTACATTTATTTGGGCATTTATAACATCAATTATGTTAGTATTTTCATAAAAAGGTAATTACTGCATCATCATTGTGTCATAAATAAAATAAATTATATACAGTATAAAAATTACAAATAAAATACCATTATGTAGGAAATATTTTTATATTTATAGTCGAAATTATATTATGTATAACCCTATATCAAAAATGTTTTTGTAAATAAACTTTGATTTTAACTCTTTTAACTCTTCTTTGAATTAAATAATAATAAATGTCATAATCTAATTCAAGTTGTCCTAAATGGTCATATTTTATTCCTAAGTTTGTTTTTGGTCGAAATACATTTGTCCAATAGGATTAGGACATGAGTTAGGGTAATATTAATAACATTTTTACCCTTAATTACCCTATTTACTTTTAACTGTGGTAAATAAATGGAAAAAGTTACTATTTAACAAAAATTATTTTCATCTCATTGAACCACATTTTACTTACTGACATCAATCGTGTGTCTCGGATTTTTTAAATTCCATTCACAGAAGCGGTAAAATTATGATTTATGAAAAAATTGATTTTTTTAACTACCACTTAGTAGTTTCACTATTCATCAAAAATTTAAGTTTTTTAAAAAAATGCCAAAATTTCACCCTAAGCTATAATTGATATTCCGACATCAAAAATGATTTCTATTTTACAAAATTCCCATCATATATGTTTCATTAATTAATTTTATAATTAATTACAACAAATAGCGTGTTTTTAAGAGATAATAACTATCAAATGATTAACACTTGTTTATGTCTGGTGTAAATGTGAAATTACATCCAATGACCAACATTGTATTGAATTGTAAAAATATATTCTAAATATACATTAAAACCACTAAAATTAATAATTTATCACTATTAATTATTTAGATTAAAAAAGTTGTTTTTAATTAAAATTTAGTAATTTTCACTATTAATCAGAAAATGAAAGTTATCCGAAAAGTACCAAAATTTCACCCTAAGCTAATTTCGATATTACGAATCCAAAAATAAGGTCCATTTTGAAAAATAAAATTTACAAAATTTCAAAAAGTGGTTATTACTATTCTTAACGGCTAGTTTTAATAATATTTTAATAGCATATCGTTGTTTAGTGAAACTCGTTATTGCGTACTACACACGCTATCGAGGAAGGTCACGGTTGCGTGTAATGCAAGGAAAGTCAAGGATGTGTGTTGTGCAAGCTCCTTTTGGTGTAGGTTACAACACAAGACATTAATAAAATTAAAAAGAATATTTTTCATAAAATCTCGGGCTGTTACATTCTACCCCCCTTAAAAAGAATTTCGCACTCGAAATACTTCGGGGTTATAAATGGTTTACAATTCGAAAGTTTCTTTAATAGAAACCCACATCGTAAAAAGGAATATCAAAACCAATATTTAAAAACAAAAGTATGAAACGTAACGGTTACCCACATAAACTAATCACAGGGTTTCCACATAGGTGAAAATATTGATATGGAAGAGAAATCTAACCATCATGTTCTGATGGAGAGTGGTAGAGAACATGGCTATGGAATATCCAGCAATCAAAAATCTATAAATTTGTGATGATCTAAGGTACCATCTGATTAATTAGATATAAGAGCACTAGGACAACATTTTTGGTTTTCAAGATCGTTTCCCTAAAGTTAAAGAATTTGAATTTTGATAAATACTTACTTTATTTTGGTACAATCTCACTGTTGTTCGTGCCTTGAACAATTTCCACTTCATATCTTAAATAAATGAAGTTGAATTTGTTATTCGTGAAGTGTTAGCAGATCATGTGATAGAATGACGGGTCATTCCATCTGTCTCAAACAAACGGTTAGCAATAGTTATTAAATATACATAAGTCATTATATAGTGAGATTAATCATATATGGTTCCTAAAATGGACTTATACATCATATATCATACTGCTTAATATAATAAAACTATTTTCTACTAAATAAGGACTTCCTGTAGGCTAGTGGTAGGCGATAAAGGCCAGTCTCACTTCAGTTGTGGGTTCGATTCCCACAACCTTGTCCGACACGATGGGTTGTCGCCCGTCCTGCAGGTTGTCCTTTTTCTAAAGCTATATTACTATAACATCCCATCAATAATATCGAAAAACGGTTTATCCTAACTTATGTCCAACGTAATCCATTCTAATCTTTAGGCTTATCTAAAATACTTCGGTCCAAGCTCATAGTATAAAGAAAATGATTATTTGAAATGTCATCAACCAAGCATGTGAATACCATCATTTATCCCCCATATATCTTGTTCGTCACATTCCAATCATGTGAATACCTTAATCATGTATTCTCTTGGAAAATGAATACCCATTAAACATTAGTGAAAACATGAATGCTATTAAAAGTTAACTCTTTCCACATACCAAAATCCAAAAATTCTATATACTCAAACCATGATATAACCTTCTCCTTATATCAGTCATGAGCTCATGGATACTATCAAACATTTAATTTTCTCTTTATCCCTTCATTATGCGCATATCATCTACATTACAAAAATATCTGAATAACCTTTCATGGATATTGGTAACATTAATCATACACATTCAAAAATCAAGGAATTAAAACAGTGTAATAATCCTTAGATGTATCATTATTCCATAATACCATGAGATTACTTATACAACATTACACATGATAAACATGTAATCATTCCACTACATTATTAAACCATTGACCGAGCTTCAACAATTCTTTCATTTCACATATCATTTGCAGTCTCTTCATCATCATCAACATAAATACTACCCATACGACCATATTGATTCTCTTCATGAGACTTTCCCCTAGGGAATTGGTTTTCATAATGCCCATACATTCCACATTTAAAACAATTTACCATTGTTGATGTCCTAGAAATACCATTATCCTCATCCCTGGTGTTAACGAAACCTTTTCCTTTGCACTTACAGGCTTTGTGTCCTTCTTTTCCATACCCAAAGCATCTTCCAGTTCCTTTGAAACATTCTCCTTGATGCCTCTTCCCACATGATTTATATAGGTGAAATTGAAATTTCTTTCCTCTATGATCATCATGAAACTCTATCTTTCTCTTATTAGACGAGTCAGGAAACTTACCAAATTTTACTTTATTGATCATATTATGATATTGCTTATTCGGTATAATAATGATGTTTGGACTTCTAAATCCCATTTCATTTTGTTGCTCATGAAATATATCATTCCATTGTCCATCATATCCTCCATTATCGTGAATCATCTTGTTTCCAGCCATTTTCTAAAACCCAAAAAGAATAGTGTGAGAGGAAAAAAATCATAATAAAGGGGGAGTAACTTCAATATCTAAGATCTTTGGTTTAATCCAATATCGTTACCAAAGTTCTAGGACTATATCCTATAAGTATACTTATCCTTAGGGACATCCCTAGACATACCTTAGAAATATCTCTAGGGATCTCACTAATGTTTTTGAATCCTAGTTTCCAAAGGTTGACTAAACCTTTCCTCTGATACCAACTGTAGAGACCCGAAGCTTAACGTACATGAACATTACATTACTTTTGCGGAATACTTAGTACATAACAAAAAAACACACACACAAGGATCATAATATTTTAGTGTCTTTGGAAACTCGGAACGTAATCTTCTAATCGTGGTGAAAGATCTTCAATATCTACCATAAAGATCTTCCCTTTTTTACCTAAAACCTTTCTTTATATCCTGGGGAAAAGAAAACATAAAAGGGTGAGTTCAAATGCTCAGTAAGGGTAAAAAAAAGAAACATCAATCACATCATATTCATAAGAACATAACTTTTGGAAATCTTAACCTGCAAAAGAGGGTATAATTTAATAACATGGGATAAATCATAGTAGTTAAATGAAATCCCAATAATCATAACCTAAAACATGAAACTTTGTGGAATACACACATGATCATAAAAAATCATTTCTTTTTAGTCAAGACTCATTTCCAAGACTATCTTAGTGGACAAAGTCCCTTTCTGAACCGAGTCACCCTCGTTCCAGTCCTGTTTCACTGAACCGGTATAACCTACCATTCCAGCCATGTCTATATAATGAGATATAAAATCTTTACCCATGAATTGGAGGGAGATATAGGTCCCACTCATCTCATAATGATACCATTCTTATGTGTGCCAAAAATTCATAAATCATACATCATTTCATAACTCATGTAATAAAAATGGGAATCTTAAACATCGTGACATCATAAAACAATTCATATAAGATAAAGGAATATATAAAAATAATTTCATCACAACATTATCAAATCAATGTAATAATAGAGATAAAAACAGAACCCTTTATTATCTTAGATGGAAAATAATTTTGATAAGACACTTGAATTTCATTTTTGAGGAAAATATCCTTTCAAATTCAAAAACACTTTTCCTTTCTTAACATGTCATAAATTTATAACTAAAACAAGTTAATTAAAAATAAACTTGAAAACTTGTAAAGGAATCTTCTTGAAAATAATGTTTTAAAAATCCATTCATGTCGTATAAGTTAAAAGAAAACATTCTTCTCGTACTTTTGTCGGAAAAGGCAAAAAGTACCTTGTACGAAAAACGACAAAATATTCCTTTCATATCCATTACTAAAAACTCACCAAAGGGTAAAATTGGATTTAAACAATTGAAGGTGGATGGAAATAATATTACATATTGAAGAAACATGTATGTGGATGATAAAATACACCCCAGTAAATTCAAAAGTATAAACAATCTCGGATAAAAATGAGATTGTGATATTTCCCTTACCTTAGGTCTGATTTGCTTCGTAAGTGTCTGAACCTCCTATATAATGATTTAAATAATGTCATTGACATATTACAGAATCATATTTATTGTTATTATATCATATATGGTTCACTTATGAGTTTATATTACCCGTTCTTTTGTAAATTCATGTTAAAGTAGCGTTTTGGGTAAAATCGTCTCATTTGTCGTCCGTGTTTTAACTTGTAATTATTCATATCAATACATAGATCATTATTACTTAATTATATAATATAAAACATGATTTATATATAATATATATTCAGAATATACATATATATAATGGATCTATAAATGGAAAGAAATACACCGTTCATGGAGACGGTAGGCCGTATGTACGCATGAACACTGTTTTCTTTTCGTTATTGAATTGAGTGGAATTAAGTAGATGACATAAATATATAAAAACATAAATCCAGTAGCATTATAATGTCATATATTTCATTATTATTGCTTATATATACTTTATAATCATTCTTAAATGGATAACATGGAGAATGAATCTCATCGCGTCGTGGAGACGGTAGTCCGTACGTACGCACGAGCGATGATATCATTTCCATAATTATTGAATTGAATTTTAGTGGGTGATACAATATATCAGAATCAATATGATGTTCTAATAACAATTTATAGTTATTCTTTACACCATTATACCCATCCATGTAAGGTGGTGGTGGAAAATAGATTACACCACGGCGTGTAGACGGTATTCCGTACGTATGCACGCGCGGTGATTTCTTTTTCCGAAGGATGGATAGATGGTGAAATAGGGTTGTTTCATACTTATAATAACATATCAGTATAGGAGTGATACTGATGTTATTACTTCATAATGAAACAACCTAATAAGAAGAAGTGGAAGATGAAATAAAGATGAAAGAATCGGTAACAGACATTACCTCTTCTTTGAAGTGCTTCTTTGAGACCTCCTTTTAGGGAACTAAAATGGGTGTTTGAAGAAGAACAGAAGCTCTAGGATGTTTCTAGGGAAGTGGAGAAGAGAATTTGGCAGGGGTTGGCCGAGCATGAAGGTTCAAAGATGTGTGAGGAGGAGAGGGAGGAGGTGCCCTTTAATAAGGGAGGAGAGGGGCATCTTAAGAAAGTCTGAAAATATTATATTATATTAAGGTCACATTCGGTTTATAATGGTTCAAAAGGGTCTTATTTCTAAGATAAAGTGTGGATGGGTCGAAATCCTCTCATCCAATAGGATTTAGGCAAGTTTAGGTTATTATTTTAACCTTATCAATTAAATTTAACTCTAAGTTAAATAATTTAACTTTTTCCGTGTCTTTTTGTTTTCTTACATTATATGGTTAATAAACTTACTATATGAAGCCAAACGAACCCCAAGTTGTTTATGATTAATATATATATCCTTATATAAGTCATTTGGCCGAACATTAGATTTTTAGGAATTAAATAACAATTAATAATATAATATTTGTTTTAAAAAATAATTTATGTCAATTTTGACACTATTTGGTACATGAATTTTATGAAATTTCTAAAGGAATGATAATTTCGAACCAAGTTACTTAAATCAACAATAACATGTCATATTAAGCTATAAAATTATTTTAAGTCATAAAAAGTCTCAAATTACATTTATTGCGGCATTTATAACATCAATTATGTTAGTAATTTCTTAAAAAGGTAATTACTGCATCATCGTTCTGTCATAAATAAATTAAATTATTTAAAATATAAAAATTACAAATAAAATACCATTATGTAGGAACTCTTTTTAGATTTCTAATGAATATTTATAGTCGGAATTAAATTATTTATAATCCTATATTAAAAATGTTTTAGTAAATAAATATTGATTTTAACTCTTTTAACTCTTCTTTGAATTAAATAATAATAAATGTCCTAATCTAATTCAAGTGAGCCTAAATGGTCATATTTTATTTCTAAGTTTGTTTTTGGTCGAAATACACTTGTTAAATAGAATTAGGACATGTTTTAGGGTAATATTAATATCAATTTTACCATTAATTACCCTATTTACTTTTCACCGTGGTAAATAAAAGTAAAAAGTTACTATTCACCAAAAATTATTTTCATCTCATTGAACCAAATTTTACTTACTGACATCAACCGTGTCTCTCTAATTTTTTAAATTACATTCACAAAAGCGGTAAAATTAAGATTTATGAAAAAATTAATTTTTTTAACTACCACTTAGTAGTTTAACTATTCATCAAAAATTGAAGTTTTTTAGAAAAATGCCAAAATTTCACTCTAAGCTATAATTGATATTCTGACTTCAAAAATGATTTCTATTTTACAAAATTCCCAACATATATGTTTAATTAATTAATTTTATAATTAATTACATTAAATAGTGTGTTTTTAAGAGATAATAACTATCAAAAGATTAACACTTGTTTATGTCTGGTGTAAATGTGAAATTACATCCAATGACCAACATTATATTGAATTGTAAAAATCTATTCTAAATATACATTAAAACCACTCAAATTAATAATTTATCACTATTAATTACTTTGATTAAAAAAGTTGTTTTTAATTAAAATTTAGTAATTTTCACTATTCATCAGAAAATGAATGTTATCTGAAATGTACCAAAACTTCACCCTAAGCTAATTTTGATATTACGAATCCAAAAATAAGGTCCATTTTGAAAAATAAAATTTACAAAATTTCAAAAAGTGGTTATTACTATTTTGAAGGCTAGTTTTAATAATATTTTAATAGCATATCGTTGTTTAGTGAAACTCGTTATTGCGTACTACACACGCTATCGAGGAAGGTTGTGATTGCGTGTAATGCAAGGAAAGTCAAAGATGTGTGTTGTGAAAGCTCCTTTTGTTGTAGCGTACAACACAAGACATTAATAAAATTAAAAAGAATATTTTTCATAAAATCTCGGGCTGTTATAAATAAATCATAGAATCATTTTCCTACGGCTACACTAGAACTCATTAAGGATGAATTTTACAAAAAAATAAATAATAACAAAGAAAAACCATAAATATAACCATTAAAAATAATATTTTTGGACCAACAAAAAAAATTACCAACACTTTTATAAATTAATACATAACCAAATCCATCATAATAAAAACCCAATCAATCCACTACACCCCCACCCAATGACTATATAGTGTCTTTATTCTATATGTCTCACCTTGAGTTAATTTCAAATCAATTACCAATATCCCTTTTCATCCTAATATCAATCATATGTTGTGATGTCCAAGCACCCTAATAGAATACATAACCTCATGACCTGAAAATCTCTCCTCCTATCTATCAAAACTCATCCTTAAAAACTAAAAAACTAGACTGATGTTATTTTATACAATTATTGCACAAACCATTCAAATATTCCATCGAACATGACACCCAACTTTATTTATAGCAGGGAACAAATATTATTTCTGATCTCATGGGCTAGAAACAAGTGTTTGGGTATCATCAATGTCATTTGGTAATGTTTTTATCCAATTAGATAATAAAAAATATCCAAACATAATAAACATAATAATAAAAAATAACCATAAGTAAACAAGGATCAAATATTTTTAGAATAAATTATTAAATTTTAATCTAAAACCATGAATAAAAAAATGGAATATAAACAACAAAACTATCCCAACACACTATTCAACAAGGGAAAATCACCATCAAGACACCATGATCAACAACTGGAAGAAGTTAAAATCTAGTAAAAAGATCCACCATCACTGTGACATATATTTCCGTTACTTTGGTCACACATAACAAAGTATACTTATAAGAAATGGTCTAATTATAGTATGGGACAAAGTCCAGTAGGATACCCCCAATAAAAAAGATTCAATTCCATAAAATTAGAGAGAAAATAAACATTCCCTAATTTTGTAACATCATTTTAAAGAAATCCATTTTCTCAAATAAAACACTCTTAATGGCACCATTTTCTCAATAATCATACATGAAATAAAAATGTACACAAGTTATCATATATATTTACAGCTAAAAAACACCTCATAAGCAACATGTCACGAGAGAGAACCATGGGTAAATCTATACGGTTAACTAGAACATATGGGACATTATGAACATCGCACCTTGGGTATCAGAATCCACCAACCAATACCAACATTATTTCTATGCATAGGCCATTCGAGGGGAACACATCCTAAGGTCTAATAGTCTCTATATAATAACCAAAATCCAAATTATTCTCATGTATGATCTAATAGAGGGGAGAACATACGATGGTATAGTAGTTTCTGATCATGCCACATGTTTAGTGACTTTTTTAGTTATAAACCCTTGTAGATGAATTAGGTCATTAGACATTATTGAATCAACTAGAGTACGGATTCTAGTTTTTTCACCCAGATACCCAGGATTCCCTTTGTGCTCAAATTCCATTTAACATAATGCATGAATCATCAGTTCCACATATATATTCCAATAATCATATGAACACAATAAAATCAATAATTTCCTATAATGAAACTAAATTACACATTTAGATGCACCCTAATATCATTTGTATTTTTTTTCACAACCTGCAGAATTTATTTAATTTATTTGAAAACACAAAATATGGAAAAAAATTGTACTCCCACCCCTTTTGTGGGAAAAATCATCTTTAAAAATTATATTGATATCAAAAAATATATATAACATGTTTCACAATTCAATGGCTCTTTCATGGTGCAGAATAGGGAACCAAATATTAAACAACACCCATTTCACTTTGAAATTATACTTTAAAAAAATTATAGAAAATTAAATATCCATACAAATATATTTCACAAAATCCACAGAAGGATTAAAATATAATAATAAAAACCCACAATAATCAATATACATAATAAAACTGCTATACTTTGAAAAAACCCATTTTCATCACATGTGCATCTAAAAACATTTCAAAAACAAGATTTTATCCTCATAGAAAATCCATAGAATGTATATAAATAATTAAACAAGAAAGCTAAATCCCACACCATTCCATATTCTATGGCTGGTAAGATGGATCCCAACTAACAACGTCACAGACTGAGACATCTAATGATTTGACTGCCCCAACTTCAGGTGAGTTTCACTCTAGGCCCACTATTTTCATGGCAGGACCTGGTTCTAGATAGCTGGATTTGGTGACACGCTAATCCACTGATGTCTCAAATGCTACTAATCCTCATATTGTGGTGAATCTCATCACATTGGGTTCAAAATTTATTTTTCTGACACTTTCAATGGGGCATGTCCATCTGTCTTATTGGAGGTCAGTGGCGCTGTTTGTTGCCCTACATTCCCACTTTCCAAAGGTGGGTGGCATTTGTTCCATGTTTCGAGATATTTTCTCCTTGATCGAAACTGGAAGATGGGATTTCGATTCTTTCTTCCTTGTATTACACCTTGGAACTCATCACCTATTACATGTCTCCTTTATAAATTTAAGATGTTGTTAGTGAAACTCTTCTTTGTGTCATATCTTCATGGACACTAGTGAATTACATGGCTTCTATCAAGATATTCCAAAGGGTCATGTTAGGTATGAATCCTTTAGTCAGGGGAGTATTCATTTTGTACATCACTGGCGTATCTGGATGCTGGAACATTGGAACCTTTGAGTTTCTTCCCCTTATTATTGGGATTCTCGAGGGTGTAGAAGCCTGAAGTATCCCACATAGAATGTGGGGAATCATATTCCATGGGCATCTATCTATGGTTTTCCTCAGCTTTCCATTCTTAACACATGGTATGTCGTGAGTTTAATGCCTAGCGGTGGAAAATTAGATAGATCATAACACTAATTAGAGTAGATCAGGTGGGTGCATCCCTTAGAGGGAACAATGATGTTGGGGATAATGTGTGGTTAGCTTCCCGATTGTTGTTAAGGGGAATGGATAATTAGGTGGTTTGATCCCACCGGTATGTGGCAGGCCGAGTAAGAATCCAGATGGATGATGGAGGGTTTAATGAAATGGGTGGAGAATGAGATGGAGTCGACTCAAGGATGATATTGTTGTCGGGGTTGAGTCTCGAAGAGACCTCCTACATATCCTTGTGGCATAGAATCAAAGTCCTCATAGTTCATCTGACAATGGAACACCATAGGAGGTGACCCATGATAATGGAGACATGGATGTGACCTGGAAGAAATAAAACATCTGGGTTTTGTTATGACCTTCCTCAAACACATAGGCTCGAGAGAGAGATCAGGATGATACATGAGTGGTGGGCTTGAACCTCAGGGATGCTTCCTACGTATACTCATGGTATGGAATCAAAGTCCTCTTAGTTCATCTAAAGTTGTCTTTCCAACAAAATGGGTTGACAATGGATTACTACCGAATGGGGTAACAACATCTTACCACTAGATGGGGTTTCAATGGCTTACCTATAGATGAGGTCAAACCTCAGGGAGGCCTCTGACATACCTTATCTAGGGGAAAAGGATCAAAACCACATAGTCCCTATGGGATGGGGGGTCTGTGAACCTATGTGGAGGAGGACGTGAAGTCCAATGGTTGTTGGGATTGAACCTTATGAAGGTGTCCTACGTACCTTGACTTGGTAAGGATCAAATTTCACATAGTTCCAGTGGATGCAATAGCTTACCACTGACTAGGGTAAAATGTCTTACCACTGATTGTGGTCCACATTTTAACATCATTCATGACGGGGGTGAACTGACGTGAAGGAGGACCTGGTGCCCAGATAGATGGTGGGATTGAACCTCATGGAGGGTTCCTACGTAACCTTCCTCGAGAGGGATCAAATTCCATGTAGTTCAGGTGGGTTTGGCAGAACCAGCATGAAAGAGGCTTAGTGAACCAAAGAAAAGGGGGGATCAGAGCAACCAGGTATTGGGCTTGAACCTCAAAGAGGCTTCCAACGTACCCTACCTTAGAAGGGATCAAAGAACATGTAGTTCAGAAGGGGTGTTTGGTGAACCGACGTGAGGATGGTCGGGACCAATGGATGGTCGGATTGAAAATCCGGGAGGCTTCCTAGTACCATTCCTTGGAAAGGATCATAGAGAATGTAGTTCAGAAGGGTTTGGGGATTACACTCTAGGATGCCTGAAGAGGATATCATGGTTGATGTTTTCTCTAATCACTTATGAATCATGCTCGGTGTGAGAAACAAGAGACTACAAAGACCTGACGATAAAATCGCGGAAGGTGTGTCCGTGAAATGTGGGTTGGGGATTACAAGTGGTTAGCGGCCCATTGACGAAATAGGGGCTTCACGTGGTTAACATCCCAAAGAGGAACCTGGGGCTTATGCATGGTTAGCAGCATGAGGAGGTGCAGATTGGGACTAAATCCAGGATGGATGCTCGGGTGGTGACAAAGCCCAACGAGAGAGGTATTTGGAACATATGAATAGAGGAGTAGGGGTGCTGCCTCCTGTAGGAAAGGATATTGGCTTACACCAGGGTGGTTTCCCTTTCTCCATGGATGAATTCCGCTCCGATAAAGTGGATTTCATTACATGTGTGGAATAATCTCACTCTCTTGGAGACCAGTGGGAGTAGAGAATTTTCGAGATGGGGAACCCCGCATGCAAGGCATAGGGAGAAGTCACAGTTTAATGTCATGTGCTAAGAATGATGGCACTTCGTAGTTTAATGTCTTACTGCTCGAATGAGGTGGGTGTGCTCTCTACCCCTAAGACTTACATAACTGATACTCACCCACCCTTGGGGAAATGTAGGTATCGACAATGTCATAGTGAGGGAGTGTTATGGTGTGATCCATTAAGGCATCCATGTTAGCGTGGCTATGAAAATAAGCAATAGTCGTGAGTGTTCATGGGTGCCACTAATGAGCAGTGATGGTGGATGAGGCTTACGCATAGAAGTTTCCCATAGAGAATGTCATGGTCGATACTTACTCTAAGCCCACAGGATTTATGCTCGATGTGTGAAACAACAGAAAGCCAAGACCTGGAAATCACTTCATGGAAGGTGCATCAATGGGATGTAGAGTGGGGTTGATGCGCAAGTAGTGGCCCAAAAAGGAAATAGGGGCTTACATGTGGTTTACAACCCAAAGTGGAAAGATGGTCTTATGCATGGTTAGTAGCCCAAGGATGTGGAGAATGAGCCTTACTCAAGAATGGAGGCCTGGGTGGTGACAAAACCTAGAGGTAGAGGGATTTGGAAACCAGGATAAGAGGAGTAGGGGTGATGCCTCTTGCAGGAAAGGCTAGGTGTTTACACCGGGGTGGTTTAGCTTTCCACATGGAAGAATTCCGTTCCGATAAAGAATATGTAATTATAGGTGAGGAATGATCTCTATCTCTCTCATGGAGACCATCAGGTGTAGAGAATGTTCGAGATGAGGCACCCCATGTACAAGCCATGGGTCGATGTCACAGTTTAACGTCGTGTGCTGAGGACAGTGGTGCTTGTATTTTTAATGTCCTGTGACTCAGATGAGATGGGTGCACTTCTCACCCCTAGGACATACATAACTGATACTCACCCACCCTTGGGGGAAGGATGGAATTGGAAAAGTCGTGGTGAGGGGGTCTTATAGAGAGATCCATCGGGGGGTCTATGTTAGCGTGGTTATAGGAAGAAGAAATAGCAGTATGAATGCCAATTCAAAGAATCATGAAGTGATGAAATGAAATGGAAAGTATCATCCAATGGGAATTTTATGTTTCTTCATGAAAACCTGAAGGGTCACATGAAAAAAAATGAGTTGCAGAGCAAGGGGGTTCATAGGTAGAATCTTTTTGAAGCTCTGGTGCTCCATCAAGTGGAGGTGATTTGAGGAGGTATGTACTTCGTGAAGTTAAGTATCCTAGGCTAGGAATTGGGAATAGGTGCATAAGGAAGGAGCTTCATAAAGTGGAAAGGAATTCATGAATAAATATTTCCCGAAGAAATAGTGCCTTGCGAATCATTGTGTTGTGAAGCAATGTTCTTTGCAAATCACAGTGACCATGCCTTATCATGTGATTCGTTTGTGTATAGAGGATGTTTCGCAAAGCATAAATGCATCATGATGACCTGAGTCCCATTGGGGATCACCTTCCTTAGAGAAGGCTCATGGGCATTGCGAAAGGTGTCCCTCCAGAAAGAGGGGTTGAATTAAATCAAAGGGGGAGGCCCTTCACAATGAAAAAGTACCTTGAGAAGCTCATTGTTCATAGAGAAAGAAGTGCTTCATGATTTGAGAGCTGAGAAGGTGAAAGGTCAGATGATCCGTCAATTAGGCTCGAGGGGAGACCTTTATTTGTAGTATAGAGACGCTGTGAAGAAGAGCTCACTCAGTATGAAGACATAGTTTTCTTTGTGGTGTGGTCGTAAATGTCAAATCATCTTGCAGAGGACCCCGAATCCTTGCTCCGCAGTGGGCTTGTGAACCTCAACTTCATTCTTGGAGCCTCCACCCTCTTTTCTCTATGGAGGTGTCACAAACATCCAAGGGGTTCGAGAAAACTCCTGCCTCCTAACTCCACGGTGGGGTCTCGCACGTCAAAGGGGTTTGCAGAGACTCCTGCCTCCTTGCTCCATAATGGGGTCAGAAACGTCAAAGGGATTCACAGAGCCTTCTGCATCCTTCCATGGTGGTGGGTGCGAGGCCATGGGGCTCTGAAAAAGGTATTAGCAAGGTAGAGTCATAGATTTCAATATTATTCTTCTTCTCCCAAACTTTGGGCACCAATAGTCGTTTGTAATTTAGAAAACATTAAAATGCATGAATCCCATGCCATGTATTCTGGGATATTTACCAAAATGAAATGGATATGTGTGGTAATTTAGAGTGTGATATCGAATTTAGTTTTTTATTATTTTTCAACCACTTTTAGAAATTTTATCACTCCATCCTTATGGATCCCTTGAATCTATCGATCAATTGTGTTTTTTAGTGAAAGGATTTTAGTGAACTGGATTGTAAATCTATGACTATTAGTTATTCATTCTACTATTTTATTCCTTAATTTTCTGATTTATTATGACATCGTCTAATACAATTTATCCAAGTTTTGGGTGATTTGGTGATTTTCTTGGGATAGTCTCCATGTTTGTTTCTTTTTCACTCTAATATTTATTTTCTATGCATGGAATTATGTTTTTAGGGACTGAAATATGATACATTAGTTTTTATTGTTAGAAAATTATGGTGTTTTTGAATAAAAAAATACGGATCTTTTTTATTTGCTTCTATCTCGGTTTCTTTTTCAAGGTGAATAATTCTAATATCGATATCCAAGAGAGAAAATTTGTTCTCCATTCATCCTAACTCATGTAATGCAATTGTAGGTAGTCGATATTAGAGGTGCTAGAAATACAACTGTGTTCTGTTTTTTTAGAACATGCATTTTGATATGGTACCTTTAATGAGTAATGATTTTTTATATTGAAATTATTTAGACAATATTTTACCTAACATTTGGGGATCTCACATATAAATTATTAATTTTTATAATTTTTTGTCAGCATAAATGTATGACCATGAACTTTTATGAATATATTTGTTTCAGTATAGCCCCTGAGAACCATTTCATTTTCTGGATGACAGAAATATTGAAAATATACTGTTTGATATGTTTTTTATTGATCACATATATGAATGAATCTACATATTCATAATGAAGATATATATATTTTCAATTTTTGAACCAAATTGTTATGTATTTTACCTTACATTTAGAGTAATCATCATTTTTGCTCAGAAAAGGTGGAAAACATAAAATTATTGTCCCTCGATGTAGGATTGTTTCCAATATTTAAATGATTGAATAATGATATTGAGTAAATACTAGAGTTGTGATGATTCTGTAGAATAATTATTTTCAATGAATACACATGTTACACATAGACTCATTTTTTAAATATTCGTTGGTGGTTTACTATTGTCTTTTATTACTCAAAACCTAACCATGTATTCTGATACATGTAAATAATTTATATTTATGTACTTATATATGGGAAATAGTACCGTGTACGATGGATGAGTAGTGAAGCATAAATATGGAACTAGTAGACATGGAAAACATTTGAAGTGAATCTGGTGCTTTTTAAAATTTTCATCTTCATTAATTTATAATTGGTTAATATTTTCATAATTGGAGAAAATTTATTTAAATTCATTACAATTATTCCAGGTTTTCTTTTTTTTGGAATATTTATATAATTTGTATATCTGTTGTTATTATTATATTCTTAATTAATATAAATGAAAAGATACCTAGTGTATAGTATCTTCATTGATGGAATTATGACTATCACTTCTATTTGGCAGCATCAATCATATAATGAGGTATTAATGTGCAATTGTGAATCTATATCAAAGACACGGTGGTTTGGATCCGGGAATAAAAAAAAGGAGTGAAGGAAGAATTTTATTCTCTTCATTTTAAAAAAACTAGTAAGAGTTAGAACAGAGATATTTTATGAGAGACTTGGGTTTGGGAGTCACCATATTCCTAGTAATATCTTATGAAATTGACCTCTGAGTTACCCTAGATGTTATTTATATTAATTGATTAAGAATTTTGGGTGTGTTATTAGATCATGATGTGGAATATAGATCAATTTTTACGCATACACACATAGAGATACATATATATATACATACACATTTTGTGTTTCATAACATTTCATTATATTAATCCATTTATAATGTGATTTTTTTATGATTGTCCACCATTTTCAAATTTTATATACCTATTTTCCATACTATTGGGATATATTTAATATAGTATTTTTTTGACTAAAACTTAGCATCATGATATGAATGTAGATATATATTACAATGAAAAACATGTAAGGATGGAAATCCATGGTTACTTCTAAGATGGTTATACCTGGAGTTTTTGGTATCCCACTAGGGATAACATTATGTAATCCAACAAACATATTTAGAGTTGACATAATTTTTTAAATATTTTCCATCTTATTATAGAGGATTCTGTTATAAAGATGGTTGGTGGAACTGCCAATTTATATGGATTAGGATTATCCTACAAGAGTTAATTACCACATTACAACTTCAATGAAACATGATGTATGCCCATTTACATGGTATTCATTCAGCATAATACAACTCAGTGAAGTGGGGTTTCAGTTTTTTTTCATGACTATGCAGATAATTCTATCTACATCTCCCTATAGACTATACATGAACCTAGAGACCATAGGATGTGGATGATTTTTAATAAGAATTGATGGTTTTTTGACCTCTTTGAGACTACTATGGACTATAATGTGAAACTGATATGTTCATTCTTTTTGGACCATCCATGATGTGGTGGTAAGCATGGGTAACACTATTTGAAATTAGGGTATCAGCTATGAGGTTTTAAATAACATATTATTATTTGAGTTTTGTAGTAACACAAATATGTTTGATCGAGCATAGGATTTCATATATGTTCACTAAGGATACCTTATATTGCCTACATGAAATACCCTTTGTGGAGATCCTCTTCACATTGTTTCTATAATGTTAAAAAATGAGTCTTATAAGTATATGATGTATATAATAGGACTATAACCTAATATCAGGTAAAATGTTTAGTGTTTTGACATAGCATCATACCTTGAGGTTCATTATATGGACATGAATAGTGAGAAGTTCATATAGGATAATCATGAAGCTATAAATATTTTACCCTTTAGTGCATAGTTATCTGGTACCCTAACCAATTTCAGGAGTATATATTCTTATATTTGGAAGAGGAATACTAGATATATGAAACTCTGAGGTGGTCTTAAAGTGTATTAGAGTTTTGATTCTTAATCCATTTACGAGGAGATACATATCTCTTCAACTTTTGAAGGATTTTGAAAAACTTTACGAACTAAAGGGAACACATAATATAGTGTCTACAATTTGGTAATATTGGGAATATCTAGTAGTTATTATCCTTAGTATCGAGGACAAGAATCTATATGGGATACAAGAGTTAGTGGTAAGGGATCTAATCACAAACCATATGAATATACCTATAATACAAAGACTTAAGCCGTTCATGTACCTCATCAATATGGTTGCAGAGTTATGGTCGTCCATGTTTATTCAGTGAATCCTAATCCATCTGATGTTTCTAGGGGACCATATACTGTATGAGGTATATTCATAGTCACTTGTTTGTTATATACTCCCTTGTTTGATATCGTTGCTTCCCATTCCTTTATCAATGTACAATTTGATATATGAATTGAATTAATGGTTGTGGTTTACTCTAATTTTCATTCCATCAATACATCATTGGGCATAAAATTCTACCACATTCAATGAATACATGGGTTTATTATCACCACGTATGTTATGGATATAAGTCAGAATTATTTATTCTATAGTTTATGAGATTTGATTTTATTCTAAAAATAATCTTTATAAATATATTTCAGTCCAATATTAACTACTATTAGAGGAAGTTCTCATTTACATCACATTAGAGAGATAATTTTGTGATATATAGACAATGAAAATTTGGGGCATGAAGAATTGACCAATACAATATTATGTTCCAGATGGTTAAATTGAAAATAAACAGTGTGGATCTTTAAAAGTGGCCCTTACAACCCCCATATTTTCATCTAGATTTAGATGTATTATAAGATTCTATTTATGATGAATTCAATGGATGTATCCCTTTTACATTAGATGACTTTGAGCAAGATATTGTTCTAGGTGAAAGCTCTAATTTAATACTATATTACTCTTATTTCAAGTACTGGTCAATTTTTTTTTTATTTTTTTCTTATTTATTGGTTTTGATATATTTCATGTGTTTTTAGAGGGTTATATATATTTTTGATATGTTTTTATGAGTTCAATTTTGAAAATATTTTGTATAAACCATTATCTACATCTATAAAATCATGAAATTGAGGATGGGAGTCCCTAGATAGGTACACGATTAGATATTAATAATGAAAACCCAAAACAATCCATTAAAAATAATTCAAATGTTAATAAAGGGAATATAATTTTTGGTTTAATGTGTTTTGAACTATGTTAGGATACTAAGAAGGGGTCTAGACAAATGAAATTAGAATGACATAGTTGGATCACGGTTAACCAAAATGTTTAAAAAAAATGAGGCGATTTTTTTTAAAGACAATAACTTTTAAATATTTGGAAAATATATTTAGAAACAATGGTTGATAACCTTGTTATATGTTGTTAATGATATGAATGTTTTATTTTTACCTAGATTAAACCCATGAAACTCTCATTTTTCTTTTATTATTATAGAGAATCAAATTAAAATCCCACTCATAGACCCATTATTAATTCACATAAACATAGAGTCGTGTTTTGGAAAAGTATGGTCTCTTGGGGATTTGAATTCATTGGTAAGTCATTTCATCTTCCCACTCTCACTATTTAATCTCATTTAATATCACATGGGTCATTATATCTATTACTACATGGATATATATGTGTTTTTTATTTTGGATGATGAGGTTTAATTTTTAGATATATTGAGGTCTATGTGTTTTGACCTATATTATAGATTCTTTATTGTCAATATTTATTTTTATCTTGAATTTATAGGTAGTTGGATTCTATATCATCTCCACTTCACCTTGAACATCAAGGATTTGTTTTATTTAAATATATTTGTTTAATTTTGTGTGAAAAAATGGTCTGAAAATTCATTGAAAAATTTTGATTGTATGTTTTGGAATGATGGAATATGTGCCACCTTATGGATATCATATATTTATATAAATTTAAGATTATTATTTTAAAAATGTTTTAATGTTTTTTCACTTAATCATTTTTATAAGATTTATTCGATGGTGTTTTTTTATTTGTGTGTTGGAATGGAATTTAGAATATTTGGATAGTGTGTGCTCATGATAAAAAAAATTATGTTAATGAAGTACCACCATCAAAAGGGAAATGTATCATGGCTGTGAAGTAACACCTACATGGTTAAACACCATGATTTTTTATATGTATCATAGGTTGTGTGTGTGGAAAAATAATTGATTATGATAAATAAAAAATTAATGGGTTTATTCTCGTTTATTATTTATCTAACACGGATTTCCACTATTTATTTAAAAAAATTATCTATTTTTCAACTTCTTTACATAAAATTAACGATAATATTTATATAATTATTGTGTGTATTGATAAGTCATATAGAGAATGACTATTTAGTTTTTATTCACTCCCTTACTAGAAACCTTGGTGCATTTATATATATTATGTAACAAGACATATCCAAAAAAATTATCTTATTTTTCAAGTGATACATCTTTCTACTATGAAATAACTTGTATAGATAGATCTTGGGGATTATTATATTTTTTATTGGATGATTCCACTTTTGTTTTATTTTCTCTTCTTATGCATTAGTTATTTATTAGATGTTGCCTTTTTTTATTGTCACTTTGAAATGATTGTGATATTTTTTTTTACTTTTGAGTTATGTTAATATATACTCAATAATTAAATTTCTAATTTATAAGTTTATTTTGGGTAGTCAGGACATTTTATGTTATTTGGAAAAAACATCCCACAGTGTTCTCTTATGACATTGCGATTTAGTGGAGAACTTTTTATAATGGGCGTCACCTAAGGTCAATACAACCTCAGTTTCTTCCCATTCAAATAGTTGAGGTTTTTGATATTATAAATGGAAATAGTTTTGTTTGGTCAATGAGTTTAGATGGTAAAAAACAATGTAAGAATATTGGAACATGATTTTTTAGCTCAAAATTATTTTGTTTACCTCATTATGTGAAACATCAAGTAACCCTAGTATTTTGGGTAATAAGAATTTCTATAAAACATAAACATAAGGTATCATCACATAATTTGTTTATCTAGTGAGTGCACCGTATCAAAAAATTTGTACCAAGACATCAAACTAGGAAAATATTGTTCATTTTTTAAATTGGGTTTTATTAGAAATGTTTAAAAGTTTTAAATGGTGGGATTTTCGAAATAATTATTTCCATTATTGTTTTTTATTATCATATCATATGTGTTAATACATAAGTTTCTAACGCATAATTACTATGTGGTTTTTTTTCTAGTTATATAAATTGAAAATAGTTATACATCCTAGAATCCAATCAGAATAGGATGTAGAAAATGTGGCATCACTTGATCCACAAGTGAAACAGCAACATTTTCGGATAATTATTTTGGTTTTCATGTGGTTGATAGAGGTGATATAAATGATTATAATTGAATATTGTATCAGACATTATATTTTCAATAATAGAATACACCCATGTTTGAGGATGAATAAGATCCTAAAAATGAGGTGTCTTGTCCAAATAGAATAATTTGATTATTCAATTAACATGGTACACCTTCTGAGTTAATAGTGAAGTTACAATTGTATATTATTGATGTTCTTTCATGAAAGTGGTATAATTTAGATGTTCAGAATTATTTGGACCCTGTTATTAAATGGGAGACTATAAATAATTTTTTAATATAATATTATACCCTCACACTTTTAGGATTATGAGAACAATAATATTATTCATATAAAAGTAATATAATCCATATGTGATATAATTTGTGTATCATCATGTTAATAGTCTTATATTACCTATAATTTACCACCATTGTGTATTTAAAGGAACACATATTTTATTCTAGGATGTGAATTATTATTCAGAATTTTATTTATTTCATTTTTAGTATTTATTTTATAGGAATGACAAATATAAAAAGGTGTAAAAGATAGATATTTATAGATATATAGTATGAGAATGTTTATTAATATCCATGGGAATAAGTGAGAAATAAAATAGTATAATTAAGGTTAAGATTGACACATACATCCATGATAGTGGAGTATCTCCAAATTATATTGAGATATTTGTTGACAATCCTCCATGACTGTCAGAAATATTTGGTTTTTTCTGTTTTATTATCTTCTGCACTTCTAGAGAGAATATACTAAAACTCATAGATCTTATCATTAATACAACCATTTGGGACTTATCCTTTGATATTATAATCGTTTTCTAATGTTTATTTATTATAAATACATGTTACGTTTCTCAAACATCATATTATTAAAGGGGTTGATATCATCAAGACAATTATCATACATAGAAACATGATATACATGTTGGTTTAATTTACTCTATGAATCATTTGGATATGAAATATCACCAAGGAAATAATGATATATTGTTATTGTTTCATGTTTTATTTGGTTCATAATATAAAATCCTAGAGGAAAAACTATTAAATTTTATGGGGTAAGTAAATATTTTATGAAATATACCCTTATGTGATCCATGTTTGATTGGGGTAAATACCACTCATTTATTTCATCATATGTTATTCATAATAGGGACTTGTCTTATTTCAATTTTATCTTTTGGTGTGGATCCAATTTAATTTATTGAATTTATATAGTTACATTAATATTTTTATGGAATATCAGATCATTCGATTGAGAATTTTCCCATGGTAAGCACTAGTTCATTTTATAAATATGGCAGATATAATACTTAGGCTACCGGTGGATTAGCAAAATCTCAACCAAGTTACGATAAATTATAGGTATCTTATTCCCTTCATCTAAAACAGATTTTATCAACTAATTGGTTCAATATAGTTTATAAAAAGTTATTTATAATTATGAAACCATAAACCTAATGTATGGAGGGAGGATATTCCCAAAATAGCTTTATAAAGATGCTTTGGTGATTTTGAGTATGTGGTTATTCCCATTGACCTTATCAATGAACATGAAGTATTAATGGAATTCAAAAACTATGCCTTTTATTTGTATCTTCTATATTTAATGTCATGGATAATCAATGATATTCTAGTTTATTCTTGGACTAAAACTAAACTTGAGAAATATTTTCATACATTCTTGAGTATCATGTGTGAAGATCACCTTTATGAAAATATATATATTAAAGTGTGATTTTTGGATAAGAGAGGAATATTTCATTTCTCACATGATATATTAATTTTGAGTTTCTATTGATTTATAATATATAGAAGATGTTATCCTTGGAATCCAAAGAAGATGTTTTTTGAGATACATTGTTTTCTTTGGTTATCAATATATTTTTGACACATTTTTCATGGTTTGTCATAAATTACCTGACTGATGATTTTTTGGGAGGGAAAGGTGTTCCATTACATTGGGGTAACATTTACCATAAATAATTTGAATATATTGTGTTTTTAATTAAATTATACCATATACTTAGTTTTCTAATGTCTGAACTTGTATATGTGGTCTATTATCAATAATTAATAATAGGTTTAGGATGTGTTCACATGCAGAATTTCCATGTTATACCTTATGGATTCCAACCATTATGGGTTTATTAAGAATACTACCCAACACATGATTTTTAATTACCTATTTATTATTTTTATTGAATATATGTTATCGTTATATTTTTTGTTATAAAATTTAAAGAGTTTATATATTATAAAATCATGAATCAAATTTTCTCAGAAAGGGATTTGAACATAATAAAATAAATATGGTCGAAATATTTATATATTTCTCACATTGACATGATACATACACCAGATAAAGGGAAATATCTAGGTTATTCATTTAGAATGGGTAATATAATCAGTTTTTAGAAAGGGATTCATAATAATGGATGACTATTTTTTTCATAAAAGATATGCATCTCGACAGTGTTTAGAAATGACCTACTTCTATTTTAGTTCAAGTCACTTTTTTAAAGATATGTATTTATAGGTAGGTTATGATAACAAATATGATACATAATGACTTTCCAAGACGTATAAACATAATTTTGGGGATACCATTAAGTGACGGATGTTATATGATTAATCAATACAACATTTTTGTTTTCAAAATATAATTCTTAACGTTTAATAGGAACAACACCATAATGTATACAACAATTTATTATTCTTTTTTCATTCTAGTATTTGGAAAATTCCCATGGAATTGAGCATATAGTTTTGGTTTTTTGGATTGAAGGGGAAATTGGTGGATTTGATCTCTACATTCATTACCTTTCATCATGTCATGGAAGATTTCTAATAAAACGTTTTATATTACAATAAATAACTATTCCTAAATGGGATTGGGAGTATATAGAAATTAATATTAACATAGTTCTACCACAAATTATTTACAAACATGACACCAAATAGTAGATAATGGATCATCATTTGTGGTTGGATTGATTCATCGTAAATAAATAAAACAATATGGTAAATAAATTATTGAAAATTTGTATCATGGATGTTATAGAGATTTATTACATACACGATTATATTATTTATATCCTAGACCATGATTTATATCTCTTTTTTTGAATTCCATATAATAATACATTGGAACATAACTATCCATGATCATAGATTATCATCCTCAAAATGTCGGTTAATTCAAATGGAAAATCTAAATATTGGAAGAAATTATTTGATCATGTGTCAGTAGTTTTTTTATTAATGATAAAAAATATATCAATAAAAGAGTTATCATACAATAAAAGTTTTCAGGACTTGATACATATGTCCCCTTTTGATGCATCATGTGGTTTCCATTTTTATTATCCACTTTGTTAGGATTATGTATATGAGAGATCACTTATCTTACCTAGCCAAGTGAAGAAATAAGAAAGATTATTATGATAATAAAAAAAATATTAGTAATGACTTGTAGTTATATTAAATAGTATGATTATAATTTTGATCAACAACTATCATTTGTGTTATGTGAACATGGTTTAAAAAATAATACCCCGTTGGATAGACCATCATCATATTGGGGAGAGTGAAATGTTGTCTCTTATATAAATTTTCTCTTTTGAGAAGTATGAGTTAGATGGTGTTTGGGATTATTGATCGATTTTAAAACCAAGGTTTCATTCTATGCATAATATTTTTCATGCACCTCAATTGAAGGTGTACAATCTAAACTCTGACAAAATCATATGATATGACCATATAGAATTTTACCTAGATTTGAAATTAATTCACGAGATGATACAAATTAGGGATAATATATAATATTTCTTACATGGGAATTTTTTTTTATTGGAACAGGTTTTATAGTTGAATATCAAGATTTAGAAATAGATGTTGTAATTTTAAATTACAATGATCTTATAGTGGAATGAGGTCTTCCAAAATAACAACAACCTATATTATTTATAGGGAGGGGAGAAACATTTTGGAGAGTAAGTAACACCACATGTTAGGAAATAAGAATCAATTTTTATATATTATCAACATATATAAATTTAGGATATTGTTTAATGATTTTATTTAGAGAGTTTTACTATGTTTTGGAAGTCTTTTGAGTTGTGTAGTATAAATTTAGTTGTTAAAAATTGTTGACTATATATAATAAATTTTTAATGTGAGGATAGTAGTCACTATGAAAGATAATGGTGAGTGTAAGGTTTGGTTATACCATATGAATGAAAAAAGGAGACCATGAAAAGTGAGAGTAGAGGGAAAATCATTGGCGGGATATGACTTTTGAAATTGGGCTTCAAAACAAGGAGATGGTTTTTAGTTAAGATAATAATACATCATGTTAGGAACACTATTTTACCAAACATGTGAAATAAATATGAATATATCTGTTTGGGAGGTAGTATCATGTGATTGGTTTTTTCATGGTATAAAAAACAAGAATCCAAACCATGTAACATGGTGTTAATGATTTGAAAATTTGATTTTAACATAAATTAAGAACATAAATCCTAAATTTTTTTCAAATTCCCCAAGGTTACTGATCTCATCATCCACCCTAGGACCCCTCAAGAATTACCATTGATCAAGGTTCTTATTTTACAAAATCAAATTTAGTTTCAAATAACTTTTTGTTTGTAATTCATCCCTTCCTCCCTCTCTGTTAATAT
The DNA here is from genome assembly GCA_963277665.1 of Viscum album. Lineage (NCBI taxonomy): Eukaryota > Viridiplantae > Streptophyta > Magnoliopsida > Santalales > Viscaceae > Viscum > Viscum album. The sequence continues at coordinate 6,180,761 of OY728148.1, read as the reverse complement.
AATCTCACTCTATCTCACCAAAATCAATATATATAGTTCTCAATGGATTAACCTATGTCTCTTATTGTGGACCTTTTTGTGATTTTTTAAATCTATTGAAGGGATCATTTTTTGAGAGGATACCAATATGTTTTTTGTTGTTATTTATTTTTTCCATTATTTGATATTTTTGTGGAAAACCATTAATTACGACACATTCTACAAAATTATGTCTTAGTAAAATTTAAATAATTTTTTTATACTGAACTAAAACATTTGGTGATTCATTAAGGAAACTATTTTGTGTTTATGTTTGGGAAATATTTAAAATATATAGGCTTTGGGGTAAGAAATGTTTTATAATATTATAATGTTTATTTTAAAATAATGGAAAAATCATGATTCAAACATTTTTATTGGAGAAATTTTCCAAAAGGTAGAAGAACATTATACGAGATGAGTAGGAATTTAAATTGAAAAACATTATTAGAATATTTCCAAGTAGGTTAAATAATTATAATGTACAAGTAACCACAAAGGGTTATAGAAAAAGGTATTAATGTAAAAATTTTACCTTTAAATAAAATGTGAAAGTGTGGGATTGGTTTCTTGAGCGTGGAAATGAAAATGATTTTTAGAAATAGAAAGAAATGCTTTTATTATGGTTAATTATTTTCCTCACGTGAAATTAATTTATGGATTTGTATGAATTGTGTAGAAATATTTATACCCATTCCTAGAAAATGTTTTTACATGTTATTTTTCTAGTTAAATTTGTTATTAAGTCCATGGTGACTACCTATTGAGATTAAACTCAACCCGTACATGATATCATTAGTGAGTTTTTAGATTATATCAGCTACTAAATATTAAAAGGGAAATATATATTGATTATCTATATACACATCACGATACCCTAGAATACCATATAGATTTGGTTCATATAACAATTATGAGTGTTGTAGGGTTGATTTCACATGGTTTTCATTGGGTATTATTGTGATATAGTCCTTTAAGTATACTATATTTTATTTCTATTTTCACTCTAATATTTTTTGGATATTTAAATTTATGACTCTGTTTTATTTTTTTATACTAAAGAAATATATTTATAGTTTGGATGTTTATTTCCTGTAATCTTGTTTTTAAAATCATTAGGGAATTTGTTTTCCTTATTATCATCTATTTTTCCTATCTATGTAACTCTTGGTCAAAAACACATCAATCTATTACCATTACATTAGATAAGGGGATGGATACTTCAGATACCTCATTATTTTTTGGATATAAGTGAATCGAATCTAATCAAGTAGAATCACATGGGTTTTTAATAGATTAAATTTATCAGGATAAGTAATTCACCATGGCGTCTATTCATTTTTTTCATCGCTAATGTGGAAAATTCTTTTTTTTTCTATGTGTATATTTCTGAATAATAAAATGGGTGATGGTGAAAAATATATCATTTCCCATGTATTGAATATCATATTTACTAGTAATGAGGGGATTAGATGTAATATAATTTGGTTCATCAATCATTCCATTACTAGCTACAAGTTAGAGAGGTTCAGATCCTAAAGAAAACATATATGTTTAGTTATGGTCTATACAAGTCCTTTGTAATGTTGTTTGGATAGAGAAAATCAAAAATAGAGGTCATTGTTACCATTAATATAATCATACACCCATTCCCCAATTATTTCATTATTGTATTTTATGATTACATCCACAACTATCCACTAACCAAGGTGCATCATTAAAGACATCTTGACATAGTATTATATATTATTGACTCACACACACTTCACACCGAATGATAAAAGTGTAAATTTTATATCATGGAGGTGAAATTTTTGTTACTACACATTTCTGAGGATGTTATATCCATGGACCATAAGAGAGATATAGTTGTGATGTCCTTGAAACATCCGAAGATCTTTTTGAGATCAATAAATATTTTGATTTAGATAGTTCCTTATAACTTTTAATCTAAGACTTCCCTTATTTATCAACACTTATGAATTTCCTAAAAAGTAAGTATGTTAAATTTACTAGGTCACACTATTGAAAATATGTGTTTTTTGAGTTATTATGAATTATTTCTATATTCACAGTTGTGATATTTTTACAATCTAGGGTTTTAATATTATTTTTTATTGTGATATGTTAAGAGTTGGTTTGTTGGATTTTTTAATGTAATGAGTGAAGGTAATATATTATGATTCACATCAGTTGTGACCCCAAAAGTAGAGATATCCCAACTATATTATTTAATAAGATATATTTTTCCACACTCTTAAATATTAGTGAAAATATCTCTTTAGTGATAAATTAGATTTCTATATAGATCAAATGGTCGTCCACTATATCTACACATAGTTGGAAATGAATATTATGAAGAGGCATAGGGTAGAGTACCTCTAGATGTTTGATATAGATATGGAATATATAAATGGTTAATGTAAAATGTATTTATATCAGTCAATCTATAATATATTTTTAGTTTAGCAGCATGGTGGTGGAATTTGGATGAGAAGTAGTCCCTAATGAGCTTATAAGATTACTGGAGTATAGATCTTTTAGATGACAAGTGATTAATTACATGTAACAATTTAATTGATGCATTATATCATATAGGTCAAGTGATGTTGGGTTATGAATCCGATTAAGTGTGAAATGATGTTTGAACGTCATTCTCGTGGTGACCCATTACCTATGTGGTTTTTGTATTATGAGGATTTGATCATCAAATATAGGGGTGGGGGTTTTAGTCTAAAATTTCATTAGGTAAAATTATATGAGAGACATCCATAACTATTGGTGGGTAGTAAATTGAGAAGTAAAAAATATGTATAACGAATTTAGGTGGCAGTTCTAGTGTTTAGGGATGAAGAGGGACATTTCTAGTTTTTTCTCTCAATTCCATATGTGTGAGAGGAAAAAAGACAACCAAAAGTATCTTAGTAGATTACTCCAACCACATAATGTGTCTTTATGTAAGTGGGATGACATCACTATTGAACATTTTAAACAGTTTACATAGACCCTATGGTTTAATGACATTGTCTACATGATTATTGATATGTTATAAAATGTTTCCCACTTCACACTTATCAATGAAACTCACTCACTATATGAGTTAGGAAAGATGTTTGTATGTGATATCATATTCTTACATAGATTTCCCTTTTCATTTTTTATTATATAGATTCATGTTTTAAATTTCATTTTTTGAAATTCATTAAGAAATCCATAGGGAATTAGATGTATTTGTTGATAGTGTACCATTCCTAGATATTCATACAGTTAGTGTGGATGATCTATATACTCGAGTAAGTGATTCATACATGAAACATAAACTTTAGAGGATCAAAATTTGATTATGTATCCTTGGCTTATATATCATAAAAACATTACAAGGATTCTATTTTAATGGAACATTATGATTGATTTTATGTTTTACCATTTTATTAACCACATTATTTTTATGAGGATATTTAAGTAGGGGTTATGGGGAAGATCGTGGTTCATGAGACCTATAAATTACTTCCAAATATTAATAATAGGATGATCATATCTTAATGAATACATAGGTTTTATGATGACAAAATGTGGACACTTCTAATGATTGATATAAGAGAAATTGTATTCTTGAGAGTGATTCTTCGATTAATCCACTAATGTTAGTGGATGTTAGAAACTCTAGCCACAAATTATTTTAGATGCTTCAATATCACTATGAGGGTTGGGATAGTAGAATACCATTTATATATTCCTTTAGATTACCAATTTATGGATGGCTTGTTTCATGTGAGTGAATTATAATGGTAAATGTATAATCCTAGGTATTTTTTTGTTTATTAGGATATTGAGCTGGATTCTAACACATCATAATAGTGGGAGATAGTTAAAATCATCTAACTTTATAAAAATGTACTTTGATGAATGATTGTTCTAGGTTTACAGATATTATCACGTCATGGGAGGTTTCTAGAGGAGGAACAAGAGTGGGAGGATATCTTTTTTGGTTGGTGACATGTGTTGTTCAAATAATAATAATATAGACTCATCTTGAAGAAGATAATTCCCTAAATGGGTAGATTGTAAAATCCAGAAAAATCATAATCGTGAAAACATTGTTCCAATCATCTAATTTGTGTTCTTATTTTTAGATATTATTGGATAAATAATTTTGGTCATGGGAATCATGTGGTGGATTAATGTGTAGATTTATATGTTTTAGCTATAAAAACCTTTCACCATTTAAATTTTTCATGATATGAAGTTACACATGTGAAAAATAGGAAAATAATTGGAATTCCATGGTGTGAAAATTTTGGGAAATAATATCTGAATTTTATTTGTGAAAAATTTCATGGGATTCCTAAAAGTGGTTTTCTAGTATCTATTATGATTTTATGGAAGCTTTCATATATGCAACATGATGTAGTCCATTCCATTTTGACTTAGCACATTCAAAAAAAACAAAGTCCATTGATAGGTGCTTCTAAAAGTTCATTCAAATGAAGGAAATATTGAAAATAATAAATGTATTATCCTATCATCTTGAATTGTTACTATACTAAATTAATTTCATGTTTTAATAAAATTTTGGGTCATAAATTAGGTTCTTAATCACTCCCTAATAATATTTTAATTAATTTTATAATAACTCCATATATATCCCTAAAATCATTAGATCATAAATGAATTTTAAAGAAATGATTTGGGAAATAAAATTGATGAAACTATGTTTTTTTGTGATTAATCATCCTTGTTTCTCTATTAATAGTTGGGACTGATTCTGACCACTTCTTTTAGCGCTCCTACTAGTTTTGGGTTATTAAATTTCACTATATAGTGTGTGTAGTTGTTTGGATGATTTAAATTCTCTAATTTGTTTTATAATCCTAGGTTTATGTTTTTATATCTTGGATAATATTTCCATATGTCTTCTTGGTAATTAATTGTAGTGTTACAATATTAAAACCTTTTTGAAGACTAGTGACATTCTATAAGGTCTCATTTTTTTCTCATGGTCAATAATTCACTTCTCAATATCATAGAGATTCATTATATTTTTTTCATCGATATGAATAAATATTTAAAAAAATTTATAGCATCCGATTGGATTTCATGGTATGTGAGAATGTTTCATTTGGGGTGAAAAGGTGTCTTATAAAATAGAACACACGATGAACCTTGGTGTTTATTTCAAGAACCAGTTGGCCTGATATTCTTTTCAATTTAAAGATCTTTTATATTATTTTTTTTCCTTGGTAAAATTATTATGTGTGCATTATTTGAGGACTATTCTTGATTATGAATTTATTTTGGGTGTGTGGGCATGTTTGTTAATATTGTAAGACCCATTTATAATTATTGATTCCATGAGTATTTCATGTAACATTTTTAAACTTGTTTTATGCTAATAACATGTACATGTATTGACACTTATATCTCCTGATGATATGTTTCTAGTTTATCATCAATATTATTATATATGTTACCAGGATTTTAGTGAAATTCTCTTTTGTTATCAAAATATAGTGACCATTCTAAAAATATTATCCCTTAGATTGGGAGTGTACATGACATTCCAAGTTGTAGATATTGAGCCTAATCACATTTTGGAGGTATAAGTGTTCCATAGAAAGTCTTTTTGTATGATTTAATCGAAAAATCATGGATTCATTATACATTTCCAAAATATCACCAAGTTAAATTTCAAGTTGCATGACCGATCAAAATCTTGTTGATGACTAATTAAATGAAAAACATAATGACATAGAAATATTGGATATCATGTATGCACAATTCCAAGAATATGATAGGAAAAGAGTTTAGTAACAATGTGGGTTTCTTTGGATACATAAAACATATACTCCAATATCCTTATATAATGGAGCAGAAGTATGGCCTAATAAGTGTTTCTTGTTATATTTTTTAGTATATTAATTCTCTATAAATGAAAATATGTTTTATGAATGTTTAAATACATTCTATTATCATGAAATATACCTTCTACAGTCATGAAAATATATAAATTTGAATTGGTGGTTTCATATTAGGTTTTACTACTCAAACCCTAAACATGAATCATGATCTTAAAACAATCCTATTGATTTTAGATCCGAGTAAGGGTATTATCCCAATGTGTTATGGCTATGTAGAGGATCGTGTAGAAAATTTGATAGACCTAGAAATACTCTAGAGGACTTTGTAGTTTTTTATTTTTTTTATCCCATCATTTATATATTATAATTACATAACACACTAGAATATCTATTATTATTTTTCATAACATGTGTTTGAACGTTTATTTTTATGCATGTTACTCTGATTATAATATATATATATATATTAAAATACTTATTATTTTCTTTAATGATTGGATATAGAATATATAGTCCTTCAACTAACATCGTTCAAACCATCACTACTAATATAATGAATCTTGTGTATGGTGGAGATTTAATAAGGTCATTTGACTCCATGAATCATACCTAGTGCATTGATTCAAGGAATTAAAATCGTGAAGACATATATCTTTAATTTAACCCTTATAAATTTTTTCAATTGAGTTGAAAAACGTTTAAATTGATAATTAATATATATGAAAAAAATGAAATGTATTATATTATAATATTTTAGAAAATTTATTTCACATTATTATTATATTTAAAAAAATTATTTTCTAAAGAAATAATAAATTAAATTTACTATAAGTATGGTAAACACATCAAAAATTATAAAACAATTATCATCAAATGATGCTACACAACAGTTATGGATATTATTGATTATTATTAAATTAATTGTATTATAATTAAATAGATGAATTATAGATGAAACTTTGATAATAGAAAAAACGTAAAATATATTTGAGAAAGAAAATTAATTTCAAATACCAAAAAATGGTTTATATTATAATAATTGATAATCTATGTTAAAAAAATGAATCAATGGTTCAAAAAATACAAAATAAGGGTTTTAATGGATAAATATAGCGTATAAAAACATATTTGGTCATTATAAGTGTTTAATAATTTTTTATGTTTTCACTACATTGCGATTATGTCTCAAAATTTTTGTATCTTTAGAAAAGTTTTTTCTCATTATTTAATAAAAAAATTAATTTCAAGATAAATTCACTCAAAAAAAATTAATTTAATGCATTCAAATAATTAATTCCTAATTATAAAATAAGAATTACAACAAAATAAATATAAATTTTAAATAAAAATATGCAATTCTTGGAAAAACAATTTATATAAATAAAAAAATCATTTTTAATTGAAAAAAATATTTAAAATTATACATAAAAGTATGATGAATATGAATCTATAAATTTTAAAAAATATTAATAAAAATTACATTTGTTTATAGGATTAACATGGTGTTCAAAATATTATAACCTCTTTATATTTTCACTCATTGTTTTATATAATGATTTTTTTTTTCAAATTATCCATTTCCCATGAAATCCGTTGAATATAGAAAGTGGACTACTTTTATCATGTATATCTACTAATATATTATCTACTATCCATCAATAAACGACATAATTTAATAAATATATACAATTTCACCCCATTGTTTTATGATAACATTATTTTTACCTCACCCAATAAATAAAAACATCATATGTGTTATCTATATATAACAACCCAGAACCCGCACTCTCGATTCTGTTTATGAAATCATAAAATTTACTTTTTCATATTTCATACTAATAATAATAGCATTTTTTTCTATACCCACCATAAAACATAATAAGGAAAAAGTTGATTAATTATATCCTTGAGGACAACATATGTCTAGTATTTTAGAGAAGTGGGAAAAACTCTTATGTAATCAATTTAGATGACTTTAAATGGAAATTTCTCCCACTTAACCAATATTTTTATTTTCACATTAATACATCAACATAATCTATATGAAATAACCCAAATACATAACTTGTTCAACCTGATTCTTTATATACAATGTAAATGAAAATAGAATAATGGTGAGATGAAATTCTTACTAATGGAAAATGTAAGAATTAACAAATTAAATTCATTATCAAGGATAAAAAGTTCATAGGGTATGATGACACAATCGAAGTGCATGATTATAACATAATAAAATTCATAACCTTTAATATCTAGATCATCAACCATGGAATAATTAAATTATGCGTTTAAATGAAATAGTAATTAGAATCAATAATAATTATTTGTGTGATATCAATCTTGATCAATTGAATCATCACAATCCCATATCAATAATATATAAAAGATATAGGTATCTTGGAACATTATCACATTGAACCCTTAGAAACTATTATTAAAAACTAATATAACACTTAAAAAATCGTAATTGACAAATTCTAAACATCAAATACAATTCTCCATCAAACATAATCATTACAAAATGAATTGAATCATTATATAGCCACAAACGTTATATAAGGTATAGTAGAATCACATGGTGGAATCTGGGTGAACCCATTGTATATAATTTTTAAGAACCACAACATGAATAAATTACATATTTCATCATCATAATACCCATATAATCAATTCTTATTATTCTAAAAACTGATTAAACCATGTAGTTTAATTGGGTTCATGTTAATCTCATTGAAACATGCCTAACATGTTAGAATAAAATGTGTTCCATAAAAATATCATTGAAGTATTATTAATCAATTTAGAGAAAAAATTAATATTTTATAATTATAAAATACTCCTAGTGGAGGATAAATAACCAATTTGGTTGTTTATGTTAATTAATGAAAATAAAAATAATAATATCATTAATAATATTTTTAGGAAATTATCCATTTCATTCTGAAAATAACTTTTTAAAACCTAAAAGAATCTTAAAATCATCTTCTTTGTAAATCATATTCAATAAAAATGAATTCCAATATTTCAAAGAAATAATTTTAATTTAAATATAAACATTTAAACAAGAAATGGAAGTTGAAATGAAATGATGGTCATTCTAGTGGTTAATTCCTTTTATTCCATAATGATAATTCCTTTTATATAGTAAAAATGATATGATAATGACTTGTTCAAAATATGAAATGAATATTCCCTTGAAATTTTTAAAAAAAAACGGTTAAATTTTTTTAATAAATATTTTTTAAAATTATTTACAGAATTCTTTTTTAAAGAAAATATGGGTTTGGAAGAAAATATTAATTGACTAAAAAAAGAAATAAAAAAAGTTTTTTTAAACTTCTCTCAATGGTGAGATTATGGAGGTGTCAAATTTAATGAGATCACATTCGGGGAAAGAGATGCCAATTATTGATCTTGGTAATCGATTTACAGAATTGGTGAATAAAGAACCAGTTTTAGAGAAGGATTGGGTTGTTCCCATAGATTGGAAGAGACTATCTAATGATGGGAAGTCTCCTAGTTATTGGTCTTTTGAGGTTTCTAATGACATTCATGATAGTTGGATTCCTAGTCTGAGAAAAAATGAAATCATAAAGGCAACAAGAAAGGGAGGAAGGAATACACTAACTTACCTCTTCTGATGGAAACTAGATCCATAAAAATTTTGAATGATAAAACCTATAAATGTCATATCAATTTTTATGAATCTCATGTTTTTGATATTGTGGATATGAATGCCCAACTACAATTTATAGAAGGTGGTTTCGTATAGTCGGTTAGTTTGAAAATGATTGTGTCAGATCTGTGGGATGAGAATTATTGTACTGGGATGGGAAATCCAAAGTCCCAAAGCCATTCATGGTTTTATTTAGTGAAATTGTCACAAAAGATAATGTCATAGCACTTAACCCAAAGATAAAGCCGATGAGGGATTACTCAAATACACCAAAAAATAGTGACAAGATATGCCATGTCCTTGAAGATTGATGTAGAAGCATTAAAGTACTTCAATATTGGTATTTCTCCATCTAAATGGGAGACTGTTGAATATGGTTTTGAAAATGACTCGGTGTATTATTATTTGTAACCTGATTTATATTGGATGTGGTTAATGTATCTTCCCCAACTTGTTCTTACTGTTCTTTTATTTTAACTTTAATAAATGGTCAACGGTTTTTTCCTTTGATGATAATTTCATGTTATTTTTCCCACAAATCAGTTAATAAAATTTTATATTATTATAAAACATAATGAATAATAATAGTAGAATAAAATTCATGATAATAACATCAATATATATCATTATAAGTCATTATTGGACACATAATGATAAAAAAACTACTAATGATGAGATTGTAACAAAAGACTCTTTCCACATTTGTAACATTGAATTATAATCCGCATGAAATAATAAAATTTTATTAATCCTATAATATCATTAAAATAATTATATTCATGATATCACATGTAAAATGGAAAATATATAGACCTTATAAAATTAAATAGATATATAACACAACATACTTATCAAAGAATGGAAATTGAGACACAAATCCTTTAATGTATATGTAACATTGAAACCATGCACACCATGAATGATAGATCCAATAATATATATTTAAAACCCTATTAATTAATGATTTAAATAATAAAATAAACTATTGGTATGTATATATATGACACAATAAAAATAATTAATGAATATGACTTATATCTCAAATAAATAAATGATAGATGAGAAAAACCATAACATGAGACAAACATGTCAGGTGTGTCCTTATCCTCAAAAATCGTAAACTTATGTTAAAATTTTAAATTATTTATAACCTTTTATAGTTTTATTATTTCATTTATTAAAATTATAATAAATTATTATTTAAGTACATAATCAATTAAGTTGAAGTCATTTGTTTTGACTAAATTTGTCTAATGTGTAAAAAATATCATTGGTAGGTTGACTTAGCTCAATGTGGTTATTATTTCAACATATCCACAGTAATTAAAATTAAAAAAAAATATTTTTATAAATTATTTATACTTTCATAACCAATCACAAAAAATGGTTATAAAAAATAAACTAACTTTATGATTTTGGAGAAGGTAATGTCTATGTACATATGAGTATCAAATCCATTTTTAATTAACAATATAAAAATAAGTTAAATGAATTTTATCTATCCATAATGACCATAATTTAATAAATACAATTTTTTAATTATGTTGACTTATATGTATCATTCATGTGATGTGGTTATGAGAAAATAAATCACATCACTTCGAGAAGGTGGTGGTCCACAGGTCAAAGAACAACGTTATCGTTTATTTCGGTTTGTGAAAGGGTAAGAAGAAAATATAATATTAATATTTAATAATGATTTATATGTAATAAATATCATAAATATTTCTTTTACATCATAAATTTTTATTATATTTACCCATATTGCATTCCATGTGATGTGTCTTTGAAAAACAAATGACATCGATTCACGGGGTGGTAGTTCATTGTTTGTTTGAGGGACATTATCATATCCCTTAAAAAAGAGAATATAAGAAGGGTATATATTATATATTTATTATACATGTGTAATTATTATTTTAATATCATATATAAACTTCATATTAATAATCATCCCCAATCATTATAGATGGTAATTGAAAAACAAATGATCTCATTTTATGAGGTGGTAGTCATCTATACACACAAATGATGATTTTGTAACCCATTTGATCGATGTGTGTGCATGGTTATAGGTCATTAATATATCATAAAAACATATTATTATATGTATTGTAGTAATGTTATTATATAATCACAATTTAGGACAAATTGAAGGAGGTTGAGATGTATTTAAAATAATTGTTCTCATTGAGAAAAATTACATTTTTCTCGGGTATCCTCATTAAGTTTTCACTAAATACCTAAAAATAGAGTAATTCCGAAAACAAGGCATATATGATCAGGATAGGGAACATATTAAGTGATTTTGGAATGTTTTTTTAGATAAATGTATTGTGAGTGGTGATGATGATAACGGATAGAGTTCCCTTTTATAGTTGTGGGTGAGATTCATTCATTTAAACAATAAAAATTATTCACTATTATGATGTAAATATTAACAAAATTATATGGAAAATTTAAAACTAAATAATTTTTGTTATGATATTGTAGAAAAAACCTCCACAATATATTAAAAATAAAATGTTAAAAAAATTCCCCTTAACTGCTTGGTTTCCTAATTTTTCTATTTTTAGTGTTTCATTTTACTAATTAATTTTATAACCTCTATAATTTATTATCATGAATAATTTAATGTGAAAATGAGGAATAAAATTATACAAACTAATTCTAAATAATATATCTATTTTTAAAATATAATTCATATAAGTTTTATAAATTTAATCTAACACAAGTGTATGTAATGTTCAAAAACACTCCATCAGCATAAATTGAATTTCCAGACTATTTAATATTTTAGAGTCAATGTAGTAAATATAGGAGAAAATTCAGTACATGATTGAAAAGTAGTTAATATATATTATCATATATTATTAACATGGGAAAATAGGGTTTTATAATAATTAAATATAATATAATTTAACATAAAATATCATTATTGTGAATTTTTAAATTATTCACATAAATTGAATTAAAAAATATAAATACAAGGTTGTTATATGAATCATATGTTTGTGATCTCGCTTGTCATTGGTTGATGTTATATGCATCCTAAATTAATTACCCGTTCTCAAAGCATTAGTATAGCATAAGTTTGGGGTCGATCCACAGGGAACAATGGCGTGTATAAATTCAATTGAGTTAATACTTAATTAGGTGAAGTATGACAAAATTTAGAGTTGATTGTGCTGATTTTGGTTTTTAATTGAAACTAAATTGTCTTACATTGAAGAAAAGATTAAAAGTTTTAAATAAAAAATGGGTAAATTTAAATAGTTTCATATATGAAGAAAAAGATGTGTTGGGGCTATGGTGAATAAGGAGTACTTTTGTAGGTTATTTAAATGGTTGTGTTGTTCATAATGATTCAATCGTTCTGGATTTTGGTTTGTTACAAGATTTCCTTGGTCCGGTTTCTCTTGTTTGGAATTAGAGTAGTTGACTCCTTGGTCCGGTAGTTAGTGTTCTTAATTCTTTATTAAGTTCAGTCCATTATTTGAATCGGTGAAATCCTTCCAATGGTTGTGGATTCTTTCAGCGTTATTTTTCTTTTGTATCATTGACAATCCTTACGGTGGTCCAGCTCAGAATTATCAGTTATATTAGACAGTGGTTTAAGAAAAGTAAGATGAATTACAACAATTCAAACACAACTATATAAAACAACATACAAATTATTATCCCATCATCTACAGCCCCAACACTAGGGGTTTAGTTACACATAGAATGTGGGAGACAAAAGATACAATTGATACCCGATAGATTCATCGTGTAGGTGTTGAGGTAGGGTGTCAGAAGGTGGAATAGTGGAGTGAAGGCACCATTGTATCTTCGGGAATGGAGATATCAGAGTTTCTATTTACTCTCAATGGTTCTGAACTCCAAAATATGTAGGCGAACGCCTCTTTTTATAGAAAAATAAAGTACACTGCATGTATAGAATGTACACGCCATGTAATTTTCGTCAACGCGCTTTGGCGCCAATTTTTCCACGGGTAGGCAGCCTAACACGTCATCTTTGACTTTTGAACACGGCGCCGCTTGGTGGTTGGGTGTACACGGTGTGTAGCGACGCCATACATGGCGTGTAGTGACATAAGTTTGGCTGTCATCCCCTTCTATAATGGAATACATGACATGTAAAAATTCAAACATGTCGTGTCTCCTTCAATGGCCACATGGGCGTGTAGACTATTCTCAGCAACCACCGCTTCTAGAAAGTTGTACACGATGTGTAACGCCTCCTCACACAGCATGTAGCTGCTGCCTGGTGACATGGGTGTGTACTCCCTGCTATGGTCTATGTCCTTTTCTGGATGTACATGATGTGTATAAAAGTACACACCGTGTAGTTTCATAATTTTCACAAACATCCCATGATCCTTATATTTAGCGAGAAAGCTCTTGAAAATAAAAAGATTCACCAAAATCAAAGAATATGTTCATAAAACAATAGATATTTGCTGAAAACATGTTTTTATTGTCAAATATATATATGGAAATGTATACACAAATTGGGGGCATCATATTCCCCTACACTTAGTCATTTTCTTGCCCTCAAGCAAAATCTCAACATCTAATTAAGAGAGACTATACATTAAAAGAAAGGCGTTTAATTAATAAATGAATAATTGATAATGTTACAGGGGAAAAATTATAAAAGGCACAAACAAATTCAATTCAGAAGATATTAAAATCATGCCTCATATATAATTCAATTAACTACTCTCATCTTCTTTCAACACATTTTTCAACCTTTCAAAAATAAGCATGTCATTTTATGATTTTCCCTACCAGTCAAAATCACACTCCACACTCAAGAAATTTTTATTCATAGTTATGCTACACATAATGTATATACACCCTATCCATAGGTTTGCAAGATATCCTATTCTACACTTCAGAAAAATTGAATTACAAAAATCATGATGGATTTATCAATAAGGATAAGATGTTTCTGTGGATAAGGGTTGGTAGGTTCAGATGTGAAAATAAATTCTGAGGCTTGAAAAGGGAAGGCTAATTCCATTTTACAACATTGCATGATATTAAATGTAAAGCACACTGATAATACATCCTTCAAAAGCTCAGTGAAATGCTTTTGTAATTTTCACCATCTTCATTAGGCAAGTTGGGTTCATGGTCAAATAAGCATAATGTTTCTTGTTGTTTGTTTGTTTATTTACAAAAAAACACAAGGGAAAAACTTATGAATACAATGACAAGATGGTTGTGACCCATTTTACCCCCAAATAATCGAGAGGCACTCCCCCACACTTTATTTCATGGTTGTGCACAAAATATACCATGTATTGCCAACTCCCTCTTTAAAGCTAAAATGAATAATAATGAATAGTTTAAAAAGAAATAGGGTTGGAAGGGAAATAGGTTTGTAATGTGGCATCTTATAAATGTTGTCATGGCTTATATGGGCTTATCGAAGATTAAATATATGGTAGTTCTCAATATAATTGGGTTGAAACAATCTAATACCTCAATCATTTTAATGTAATTCAAGAAATTTCTTTGTGTTTTGAAAAGAAAACATTCAAATTCTAGTAGTGATGCATACCTAATAATCTCTCAAGAACTAGGGTATTAGAAATGAAATATGAAAAAGGTTTTAGAATACCTCTTAGGAGTAGAAAAATAATAAAGGGACAATCAGCTCATGACATGCATATAAATGATTAGCCTAATCAATATAATTTAGTCAAGGATGAAAAGTTGCAATTGAAACTATATCAACAATCATTTAAAAATACTTAATAACTAATATAAGCATGAAACATTTCCAAAAGTTCATATAAATAACTCTAGAATTTATAAGAATGATGAACCAAAATTGCTTTACATTTTTAGATATAGAGTCTAAAAATGATGTCTCCTAGATTAGTTTAAGGGTAAATACTAAGGGGAAAGATATAGATGCTCCCCCACACTTAATACTGCACATGGTCCACCAAGTGCAATATTATGTTAATGGGTGGGAAACGGGGAGAAATAGGGGAATCATGAGGGAATGCAGTGGAAGAAGTAAATCCAAAAAGAAAAAAAATAGAAATGGAATAATACTCCCCTTGTAAAAAAGTGAGGCCCAAGGTTCTCCATGTTACCTATGACTGGAGATGAAAAAGAAAACTACAAACATTCACAACATCACAACACAAAAAATGACAGAAGAGATATATAATATAAAGAACAATGTCACTATCATTGGGTCGCCTTAGGGGAGTCATCATCTTGTACAGAATACGCCCGTAAAGAAGGATCAAGAGGCGTGGAAGTGGGAGGCCCATACTCTACATCGGGAAGTGGATCTGAAGAAGTAGAAGATGCAAGTGCTGGAATCGGTGAAGACAGATAAGCAGTAGGCCCTGGCCTAGAAGAATTGGTAGCAGCAGGGCTCACCATAGTCAGCAGAACAGCATCAGCGTCCGGTTCAGGAGATGGTGGAGCAGTAGCAGAAGGGCCAGGAACAGAGGCAGATGCTGGTGGATGAGGCAGTGGAACACCAAGATGCTATGTAATATGCACCAACAGATTCTCCATTCGGTCCTGGTGGTCTTCCAGATGAATCAAATGGCGTGCAATCGTCTCATGGTGACAGATGATACGAACTAACTTCTTCTCCATCGTGGCTAGGCAAAGGGAAAGGGTCGGATCGACTGAGGGTGCAGGTGTAGGTGGGATGGGGGATGGGACAGAAGAAGGAAGGTCAGATGATGTGGGGTTAGTAGGTGGTGGGTGATGTTGAGAAGCTATAGGGGTGGGGAGGGAGGAGCAGGGTCAGCAGTTGGGGTAGGGGGGTCAGCAGGTGGCGGAGCTCGAGCCTGATCAAGGATATAGGCACCCCTACTTCCGGGCCAATCCCATGTGAATGATCAAGAGGAAGTCCATCTGCTGATATGACCCTATCAAGTCATGAGGTAATGAAGGCTCAAATACCCCTAAGTGGTGGGAAAGACGGGTGGTGTAAAACCCACCGTTCAAGTTGCCCTAACGGTCGGTAAACATGGAGTGGAAATAGGAGGCAACAAGAAGGGGGAGGTCCGGGTAGTCGTGCCGGATGACACAGGTAAGAAGCTCCATGTCATGGCCGGTCATGACCCCCATATCCTCATGGAGGGGAAATAGGATGGCACTGAAGCACTAGTGGGTGAAGTGAAGGACGAGGTTGTCTATAAGAGTGCTCTTCTGATAAGTGGGGGAGTACCGGTGGTCAGGCCCAGCAATATCCCACCACATGGAAATGAGGTGAGAGCGCTCGGGCTAGGTCATGTCAGAAATGGGGGGTGGGGTGATAGGATGGGGGTAGAAGCCGCATCCTCGGTCAAAATCTATCATCGTCATAGAAAAACATCGGTCGCCTAGTTGGAATCGAACTACTGGCACCACATCTCTAGGTGCCTCTTGGTACTCCAATCCATCAAACTCAAACGAGGCCGCACACTTCAAAAATAAATCAAGGAACACAGGAGTGCTGACCTGGAAAATATTGAGGAGTGCGGTGTGCCTAAGAAGCACATCCAACTCCACCCAAATACTGAGCCGCTATGGAATGATGCTATCGAGGTACCTGCCACTCAATGGTATCAGCCAAAGAGAGAAGCGTCAGATCCTGTCGTATGCGAAGTCGTTGTCCGTGAAAACCGTGCAGGGATAGGGAGCACCTGCAGGTCCCGACCCAGGTGCCGGTGTCGCAACAACGTTAGGCTCTGAAAGTGGATCTACTGATGTAGAAGGTGGCTCAATGGAAGGTGTGCTTGAAGAGGGACCAGCTACTTAGGATCATAGTACAGGGAAAGTGGCAACTGGTGTAGCAGAAGTAGGCACAACCTCATCTGAGGGAGTGAGTGGCGGCAGAATGGACAATGGAGGGAGCTCAAAGACCGGAGCTTCAGGGTCCGGCTTTGTAGGTGGTCGGAGTCAGATCCGATGATAACTATACTCCTTTCCCTTAGTAGTGGAGGTTGGCCGCTTCCCGCGCGAAGGATCATGATCTGCCATATCCTGAAATAGAAATAAATAGAAAACAACTCAAAAGAAAAAGAGAAAGGAAAGAAAAAAACAATGAAAATGTGAGAAAACTAAAATATAAAAGTACACGGTGTCTAATCCAGAGTACATGACGTGTAGTCAAAAATTGAGTGTATCCTATGTTCTTTGGATAGACACACCGAGGGTGAAAAATAGACCATGAAAAAGTACATGCCATGTACTGAACATACACGTCGTGTTCACTCAAAGTGTTCGTGGTTTTTTGGAACAAATGAAACGGCCATATTTTTAGCAGTTCATAGAAAACAATACACGCAGTGTAGGTACTGGACACAGCGTGGACTGCACATGAAGAACATGTTTTTGTAGAGGGTGAGACATGGGTTGGTCAAACATCACACAGACATGGTGTGTACCGAACACACACGTCGTGTATAGGAATATAGGGTGAGAGGCCGTGTTATGAGCCACACACGGAGGGGCCTTGGGAAATGGTCTACATGGTGTGAACTGAACACACACATCGTGTATGAAAATGGTGGCTAAGTCCGTGTGCAAAGGTATACTCGGGCACGACGAAAAGGACACTGTGTGTACCGAACAGAACCACTGTGTATATTCAAATTTTGAAATATTTTGTGTGTGGCCGTGTACAGATGTACATGGCGTGTGTTCTTTATTTTGTGGTCATGTACTTCTAGAAGATGAACGGTTGGTAGATCCAGGAAACACCCTAAATGAGTCTAAAAACTTGATACAAAGGGTGTAAAATGGTTTACCTGGATCGAAGATCACAATGTGAGATGAATCAGAACATGAAACGCCCTAAATCGATGGATCTAGAGAAGGTGGTTCGGGTGGCGTTCGAGAGAAGAAAACGGGAAGAGGGGAGGAAATGGGGAGGTTGTGCGACACGACCTCAAGCCAGGTGGATTGTGGCTTATATAGCCGTGGTAAACTGCGTGTATGTATGGTACACGCCGTGTACCCTGATTTTTTTAATTAGAGTATATAAAAAAATATAATGGTAAACTATATAATAATTAATAAAAATTAAAATAAAATAGATATATCTAAAAATTATATTATAAATAAATCGATACATGATGTATATTGGGAAACACACACCGTGTATTTTAAAATGAGAAAAAGAGTAGTACAACCTTTGGTCCGGTGCTTGGGGCGGGATTCAAACTGGCGATCGGCCGATTCGAACGAATGCCCTCACCCACTAGAGAAAAGGTTGTTTTTCTTTCCATATTTATTATATATATATATATATATATTCTATACGGACTATACACATGGAAAGAATGAAAAGCACAGCTTCTAGTTTTTAATTAGGCTAGGATGGGGGTGAAGCAGGGAGATTAGTGCGATTCGAAACTGAGTCTCTTAAACCAAGTTCTGAGACTCTACCAATCCGCCAACTTCACCAGCATGAAATTTCTAATTTTTAAAACATTTTAAATTTATATTTGAAAAATTCTGGCGCACACGGTGTATATCGGGATACACGTCATGTGGTTTTATTAAAAGAACAAATGATGGAAATGGGATGGTTTTCTGGATTCGAACCCGGGTCTTTTGAAACCGGATTATGAATATAGCCAACCGGTCCAACCCCATCATGGGTTATATTAAGCAGATATATATATATATCTATATACAGATATGGAAAATAACACACACTCCGTGTAAATAAAAGGAGGGACCCCGGGCCGAAGGAAGGTCAGGAGGATTCGAACTGGGGATGGCTCAAATAAACTCCAGTTACTTTGCCATCGACACCGGCATCATCCCTGGTTATTTATTTGTTATTCTAGAGATTTATATTATTATGATTACAAATTAAAAAGATAAGTACACGTTGTGTATATAAGTGGGACATGACGTGTAACCTCTGGGTTACCTCCCAAGAAGCGTCTTTGTTTTAGGTCATTGGATCTACCTACTTACCTTGCTTACCTAAGGTGTATGGTGGACAACATTCCCACCATGTTGTATGTAGGATGGTATGCTTTCAAACGCTACCTATTTACCTTGAATGGTTGACCATATTCTCCAGAAAATTCTACTGCTCCATGATGGAATGTTCATACAACATGGAATGGTGCTGACCATCGTGACTTTATCCTCCCTGGGAATAAGCGAAGATGAGAATTAAAGAGAAGTACCTGATCACCAGGTTTGAATGATTTTTGTGTAATCATCCAGTCATGAATGGCTCTTGTCTTCTCCTTGTACAAATAGGTGTTCTCATTTGCCTCTAATCAGATCTCATCTAGTTCCAACAGTTGGAACTTCCTTTTTCCTTCAGGTACCTTCAGATCATAATTTAGGGATTTGATGGCCAAGTAGGATTTGTGTTCCAATTCTACTGGAAAATGGCAGGGTTTTCCATAGATGAGGCGGAACGGGGACATTCCTAGTGGTGTTTTGAAATCCGTCTGATAGGCCCACAAGGCATCATCTAACATCTTGGACCAGTCCTTCCGTGAAGTGTTCACTGTTTTCTCCAGGATCTTCTTGAGCTCATGATTGGAGAGCTCTACCTGTCCACTGGACTGGGGATGATATGGTGTCCCCATCTGATGCTTTACTCCATACTTCGACAGTATTACTCTCATCAGTGTGTTGTTGAATTAGGTCCTTCTATCACTGATTAGTACTGTTGGAACTCCAAACCTGCTAAAAATATTTTTCTTTAAGATGTTTAAGACTACCTTGGCTCTGTCATGAGTTGTAGCAGTGAATTCCACCAATTTGGAGACATAGTTGAAGCAGACCAGGATGTAAATGTTCCCAATAGATGGGGGAATGGGACCCATGAAATCTATGCCTCAGACATCGAAAATCTCGACCTCCAAAATGGGTTGTTGGTGAATCTCGTCTCTACGTCCCATATTACCGGTCATATGGCACCGATCGCAACAAGAAACAAAGGCCTGGGAATCTTTCTGCATGGTGGTCCAGAAAAATCCAGACTGCATGATCTTAGATATGGTATGGTCTGGCCCATGATGTCCTCCTACAAGTGAGGCGTGATAGAACTCTAGGACACCGTGAACTTCATTCTCCGGGATGCAACGACGGATCACTCCATATACACAAGATCTGAATAGTAGAGGATCCTCCCAGAAATACCTTTTCACATCAGAGAAAAATCTTTTCCTTTGCTGGAAGGAGAGTTCGGGGTGAACGACACGTGTAACCATGAAATTAGAGATATCATCATACCATGGGCTAAGTGGTTCGTTGATCAAAAAGAGGTGCTCAGTAGAGAAATCCTCCCTGATCTCCCGATCTTCTTCCTTCTCCAAATGAGGCATCTCCAGGCGGGAGAGATGGTCAACAATGATGTTCTCACTCCCCTTCTTATCTCGGATCTCAAGATCGAATTCTTTTAAGAGGAGTACTCATTGGATCAATTGGGGATTCACATATATCTTGTTGAGTAGGTACTTTTGTGCTGCATGGTCAGTATAAAAAATATCTCTAGACAACACTAAGTAAGAACGAAGCCTGTCAAATGTGAAAACCACTGCAAGCATCTCCTTTTCTGTGGTGGTGTAGTTGATCTGTGCCTCATTGAGCGTCCTTCTGGCATAATAGATAGGTCTGAAAATCCGGTCAAGTCACTGCCCCAAGAATGCTCCCATGGTGTAGTCACTCGCATCGCACATCACCTCAAATTGTTCCTCCCAGTTGTGAGAAATCATAACTGTAGCTTCCACCAAGCGCTACTTTAAATGATTTAAAGATCTGACACATGTCTAATCGAACTCAAATATGGCATCCTTGGTTAGAATATTGGTGAGGGGATGTGCTATTTTGGAGAAGTCACAGACAAACCGCCTATAAAAACCTGCATGCCCGAGGAAACAGCAGATGGCTCGGACGGAAGTCGGCATAGGTAGTCGTGAAATGACTTTAATCTTCACCGGGTCAACATCTATCCCCTTTTCTGAAATTCTGTGGCCAAGGAATATGCCACATTGCACAATGAAATAACACTTTTCCCAGTTCAAGACTAGATTAGTGTGCTCACATCGTTCCAAAACAAGCTATAGGTGTCGTAAAACAATGGTGAATGATTTTCTGTAAACACAAAAATCATCCATGAATACCTCCAGGATTCATTCCACCATGTCGTATAAGATGGCCAACATACAGTTATAGAAGGTAGCAGGGTAATTGCACATGCCGGGAGACATCCTTCGATAATAAAATGTGTCGTAAGGGCAAGTGAATGTGCTCTTTTCATGATCCTCTAGAGAAATAGAGATTGGGTTATAGCCGGAAAAACCGTCGGGGAAGTAATAGAAGTTGTTCCCGGCTAGTCTCTCTAGCATTTGATCCATGAATAGAAATGGGAAGTGATCTTTCCTTTTGGCATCGTTTAGCTTCTGGTAATCCACACAGACTCGCCAGCCCGTGATAGTGCATGTAGGGATGATCTTGTTCTTTTCATTTGAAAGCACAGTGATACCCCCATTTTTGGGTACCACTTGGAGAGGACTCACCCACGAACTATTCGAGATGGGATAGATGATGCCTGCATCCAATTATTTGATCACCTCCTTTTTTAAAACATACTTCATGGAAGGATTCATGCGCCATTGTGGTTGCCGAGATTACTTGGCACTTTCTTCAAGTAACACCTTGTGAGTGCAAATGGTATGGATGATGCCCTTTAGATCAGTGACTATACACCCAATAGAATGATTCCGCTGTTTGAGAACCTGTAGAAGTTCATCTTCCTACTCCTGTGATAGTTCTAAATTAAGTATAACAGGCAATGTTTGATTGGGTCCTAAATACCCATACATGAGAGAAGATGGAAGAGGCTTCAGTCAAGTTCAGACTGTAAAGACCCGTAAAATTCAAGGAATTTTTTTTTTTAATTTTCTTTGAAATTTTAAAAGAGCACGGTTTCTGACGGCACCTGATTCCAAGGCCCGGAGTGCCCAGAATCAATTTCCGAAGTTCAGCTCGGGTACGTTCAGTGAACGAACGAGCGGGAATTTTTAACTTTTGATCCGGTGCGCGGAATTGAAATCCGAGAACACCGATGAACTCGCAGCAACGATATTCTCTTAAGGAGACCTTTTCTGAAGTTGCGTTTATTGCGGGACGAACGTTAGTTTTGGGGAGAATTATAAGAAGTTAAATAAAAATGTGAAACACTTTTTATTTTTCTTACTTGTTGGTTAACTCCTCTCAAAGGATGTTAGGGGTGGGACCCCCACCCACTTAACCTCCCTTGAGAGGATTAAGTGTGGTGGGGCCCACATGAACCCCAACTTTTCATCTCCTCTCAAAACTCCCTTAAATACCCTTTTAAATGAACTTAAAAACATAGCTTATTAATTGGGTTGAGTTGTTTACTCTTTTTCAAACCTCTGAATTTCAAAAGGTTTGGTTGAGTAAATAAAATAAGCTCTTAGCTTATTTTATTTGGTTAGAATTCTCTAGCCTCTTGAGATATTTGAAGCCTTATCCTTCTTTTTCTTCTTCTTCTTCAAGCTTGACGAAGAACGCGAAGAACCTTCGAGCTCCGACGAAGAACGCCGCTCTTCTCTTCTTCGTAGCCGGTTGTTTCCGAAGATCGACGACGCCTTCCGTGTCAACGAAAGGGAACGCCGCTTCCTCCTCGGACTTCCTTCGTCGGCTTACAAAGATTCGCCAACGATGTACCTCTTCGGACGTACCTCTTCATAAATGGCTTTGACGAACGATTACCGCGACGCCCGACCTCCGCGACATTGTCTTCCGTGGGTCGTTGCCGATCATCGATCTTGAAACCAAGGTAGGGGTTTGTTGTGGATTATTTCTTTACTCTCGTTCTTGGTTCTAGCATGATAATCTTGAGGTTAATATTTAAGAGTTTTCATCTAACGAGAGGGGGGGGGGGTCGGACCACACAAACATGGCCGAATTCCCCCTCCTTTGTTCTTTATTATTTTTATAATCTTGTGGATGAATGAGAAGGTGTGGTGTCGTCGCACCACGTGAGAATCACCCGGTTTATTTGCGCGACGCCGTCGCGCCGCGCCGTGGAAGGATTATCATGAACGCGACGCCGTCGCACCGCGTCGAAGGGAAACGAAGGTGCCGCGGCGGAACGAGAAGACCGGCGGCCGGGCTGCCGGTGTCGGAAGCCGGAAGGGGACCGGCTTTTTCCGGACCCGTTGAAGAAAAACCGTCCGGCTAGGTGGGCCGGCTGGAAGGGGAAGAAACCGGGGGAATTTAATTCCCCCGGCCAGCAAACATGCCCCCCATTTAAGAGGGGGGGGGGGCGGTTTCATTAAGGGGGGCAGGCGCCCCCCCCCCCCCCCCCCCGTTTCCCTCATGGCAGGCCCCCACGAGGGAGGCCGATTCTCCAAAGGCGCGGCTCTTAAGCCACGCCGCCAGCCAAACAAAAGCGGGGGCCTTGCCCCCCGCACGTGGCGGCGAGCGGCGCCAGGCCGCGCCGCCATGCCGGACCGCCGCCGGAGGGGCCGGGTCGGACCCGGGTCGGGTCGACCCTGTTCGGATCGACCCGGTTTGGGACGACCCAGGGGGGTCGTGTCGGGCCGCCCCGGACCCGGACCCCCGGTTTTCGAGACGACTTCGGTCTTTTGGTCATAACGTGAGATACGTACCTCCGATTGATGAACCGTCAGTGGAGATGCGATCCCTAAATCGAGACGGTCGATTCGGTATATCGCACTCAAAGTTTCTGAATACTTTGAGTTCGGCCGGGTTGGTTCATTCACGAAACCAACCGGGCCTTCGGAGCGGAAACGCTCTTATCTTGAGCTACGGACGTCCGATTAACGTGCCGTCAGCTTCTTTTTGTTCCTCATAGTGAGACGGTTCTTTTGGCATACCCCGTCCGAGGTTTGGACGCAGGTGGAGTGCGATCGGGTTGGTCTTGCCTTAAAAACCAACCGGGCCCCTGGGACGAAAAAGCCAATAACTCTCAGAATGGGTGTCCGATCGACGCGTCATCTGTTGCGATGAGTTCCTATTGACGATACGGAACTTTTGGATACATCAACTCTGGACTTTGTGACAGTTGATGTATCAGCCTCTCGGCTCGTGGAGCGGACCCTCCTAAACGAGCTTGCTGTGTGCGGGAACCCTAGTGCTGGGTGCGACTGTTACTGCGACTGTTACTGCGACTGTTTCTGTGACTGCTACTGCTACTGCTACTGCTACTGTGACTGCGACGACGACAGTACAGAGATACTGTGTGGATTTGACGACGACTACAGCACTCCGCGATCCTACGTGGATCAGTGCTACAGGTCCTGTGTGGGCCCGATCATGTTTGGGTCTTTGCGCTCAGTCGTCCTGTGTGAACCAGCGCCTACAAGTCCTTTGTTGGCCCGATCCTGTGTGGGTATTTGCAGGGGTTAGTTACCTATCGATCCTTCGTGGGTCCAACGACTTTGATGGATCAGAGATCATCTTTATCGTCTTTCGAAGATGTATTCCTGTGTGAGCTGAATCCTATTGCTTTCCTGTGTGGATTGTGTTGAACTATCCAGTGTAGATTATGTTTTTCTTTCCTGTGTGGAATACGTATACTTTTCTGTGTGGACTGAGTTGTACATGGGCTTGGGGTAGTCACGGCACGGACCCCGAGGGCGGGTCGTGACAAATTGGTATCAGAGGAGTTTGGTTCTACCGCGATCTCTGATCTTTTCTATGTGAATAAATAATGTTGAGCGTATTGAGTGTGGTTCTCAGTCCAGGGAGTCTAGTGTTGGTGCGGCGGCTGACGTATCCGTACACCAGGACCCTGACTTCGGATTTCCGACTTAATGCACGAATACATTGATTGCGTGTGTGATTCAAAGTTTTCTTTGTGATTACTTATATCAGCTCACCAGGTATACTGTTCTGACCATGGTGCACCTGTTTCCTTTCAGGATGGCCCCATGACGGCAGCCAGCTAGGGTTCTGAGAGTTGAGTGTGACGACAGCCCACCGAGCGACGAGGCCTCGGTGCAGGGCCCTTTGTCAGCAGTGGCACCGACGGTAGCTCTACCCGTCGAGCCACCGCTACTTCCAGCACTAGCCGCTGACGATGCACGTCGCCTCAGCGCACTGCATGAGTTTCAGTGCCAGCGACCACCCAGGTTTCGCGGGGAGACAGATCCCCAGGCAGCCGAGGACTGGCTGGAGGTAGTGGTACATGTGTTTAGGCTAGTGAGGACACCAGAAGACCTCATGGTGATCCTCGCTGTGAGCCTACTACAAGCAGCAGCAGGACGATGGTGGAACTTGATGCTCCAGGTGCACGATGAGGCATCTCTTCTTTGGACGGACATTGAGAGCCTCTTCCGCTCGGAGTTCGTCTCAGCCACCCTTTGTGTGGTGCGTATCTAGGAGCTTCTTTAGCTGCGACAGGGTAGCATGACTGTCGCTCAGTACTCGGTGAGATTTACCGATCTCTCACGCTACTCGACCGACATGGTACGAGACCCATACTTCCGGGCCCGGTCCTTCGAGCAGGGTTTGAGACACGAGATCAGGGCATCGCTGATCTCCCTCAGCATACCAACTCAGACTGGAGTACTGGAGCAGGCCCTTCTAATCGAGAGCTTCCTTGCTGAGTCTACACCAGCGCAGCGACACACCACAGGGCGGCACGTGGCAGAGTCATCTGCAGCAGCCAGTCGATGGATGACTCAGGGGTTCAGGCAGACCAGAACATCAGGTAGACGACCTCAGGACACTGTCTCAGCAGTGCGGGGCACACATCGAGGAGCCAATCATTCGAGAGGCAGACAGTGCTACTCGTGCGTCGGGTAGGGCCACATGGATCGTGACTGCCCGACCCACCGTGCCGAGGAGCAGCAGACAGTTAAAGAACCACTGAGGCAGAGGCAGAGGGTTGACCGTGGCGGTCCGCAGGGAGGAGGCGGATGAGGCAGAGGAGCTGGCCGAGCAGCAGGTGGTGGGCGACGCTTTGAGGCTCTTCCACCACCACCACTAGGAGGTCCACCCCGACTATAGGGAGCTGGCGGGCAGAGACAGGAACAGCTCCAGGCAGCAGAGGCCTACGACCACGGCGCACCCGAGATGATTCGAGGTACTATCTGTGTCTATTCCACCCTTGCTGTAGTTCTTATAGACACAGGAGTGAGTCACTCTTTCATAGCTGCTGCCCTTGTTCGGAGCTCGGAGATTCCGACAGAGCCGTTGGCTCGATCCTTACGGCTAGAGACTCCTACGGGAGCAGACTCAACGATTACGCACTGGTGCCAGCAGTGTGAGCATACTCTAGGAGGCGAGATCTTCGGCTGGGATCTTATTGTAGCAGCGTCGAGGCCTTACGATGTCATCTTGGGCATGGATTGGCTATCTACGGTCCATGCGCAGATTGACTGTTTTAGGCGCAAGGTGCGTCGTGTACGCACCGACGGGAGTAGGTTCACCTTCACAAGGGAGCCTTTTCAGCACAGGATGGACTTCTGCGGAGGAGAGGACAGCCCATTACTCATCAGTTGGCTAGCCTCATCCTTGGAGCAGTTGACGTGCGAAGTCCTGGTTTTCCTGCAGTGGTGGATCAGTTTGCGGACGTTTTTTCTGACGACGTTCCAGGGCTAACTCCTCGCAGAGAGGTAGACTTTTATATTGACATGTACCCCGGGACAGCCCCAATATCCAATCCAGCATATCGGATGGCCCCAGCCGAGGTTCGAGAGCTACAGGTACAGTTAGAGGACTTGCAGGGCAAGGGGTTCATCCGACCCAGTGTTTCACCCTAGGCTTCCCCGATATTGTTTTCCAAGAAGGCCGACGGGAGCTTGCGACTTTGTGTTGACTGTCATCGCCTGAACCAAGTGACAGTTAGGAACAAGTATCCGCTACCGAGGATTGATGACCTCTTTGATCAGCTCAAGGGAGCACGGTTGTTCTCGAAGATAGACCTCAGGTCAGGCTATCATCAGCTCAGAGTCAGAGACGAGGACGTGAAAAAGACGGATTTCAGATGTCTGTATCACCATTATGAGTTCTTGGTTATGCCTTTCGGTGTAACCAATGCTCTAGTAGTGTCCATGGCCCTCATGAACAGGATCATTCAGCCATACCTCGATCGATTTGTCGTAGTCTTCATCGACGACATTCTGATTTACTCTACGACTAAGGAGGAGCACGCCTATCACTTGTGAGTTGTACTAGACACACTCCGAGAGCACCAGATTTATGGTAAGCTCTCAAAGTGCCAGTTCTGGATACGTGAGGTCCACTTCTTGGGACACGTCATCTTTGAGGCGGGCGTTGCAGTGGATCCTGCGAAGTTCGAGGCTGTGTAAGCATTGGAGCCACCCAGGAGCGTGACTGAGGTTCGGAGTTTCATGGGACTAGCTGGTTACTATCGGAGGTTCGTGCCTGACTTCTCTAGAGTTGCGGCACCACTCACAGCCTTGACGAAGAAGGGGAAACCCTTCGTATGGTCAGACAGATGTCAGCAGAGCTTCCAGGAGCTGAGATAGAGATTGACCAGCGCACCTATCTTGAGGTTCCCTGAGGAGGGAGTAGGGTACGTAGTCTACTGCGATGCATCAGGGACCGGACTCTGATGTGTTCTGATGAAGGAGTGGGCCGTGATCGCCTATGGATCACGTCATTTGAGGCCGCATGTGCAGAAATACGCTACCCATGACCTGGAGTTAGCAGTAGTGGTCTTCGCTCTGAAGACATGGCGACACAATCTGATGGGTGAGCGCTTTACAGTCTTTTCCGATCATCAGAGTCTCAGGTATATCTTCTCACAGAAGGACCTGAACCTGAGACAGCGGAGATGGCTCGAGTTCCTCCAGGACTATGACTTTGAGATAGTCCATACTCTTGGGAAGGGGAACGTAGTAGCCGATGCCCTCAGCAGGAGGATGGGCATTCAGCTACTTGAGGAGGCGACAGAGCAGCTAGCCTCTTTGCAGATATCCTTCGTGGATAGAGATGGAGCAGCCTTCCTCCAGTCTCTCACAGTCACCCCTCCACTACTGCAGCGGGTCAGAGAGGCACAGCGTGAGGACGCTGACTATGAGACACGGCGTGTACTGATATCCTCGGGACAGGAACATGATGGTTTCTCCCTTAGAGCAGAGCACGACATCATTTTCAGAGGATGTACCATGGTACCAGTCGCTTTGCGAGAGAAAGTGATGAGAGAGTTTCACACATCTCCTTAGGGGGTACATCCTGGAGTGGCGAAGATGTACCAGGACCTCAGACGACAGCACTGGTCGCCGGGCATGAAGAAGGCAATAGCAGAGTTCGTTTCTCGATGCCTCACCTTCAAGCAGGTGAAGGCAGAGCATCAGGTACCAGCAGGCTTGGTACAACCCTTAGAGATCCCAGAGTGGATATGGGACGGCATATCTATGGACTTTGTGACTGGACTTCCACACACTTCCAGAGGTCACGACTATATCTGGGTGATTGTTGACCGACTCACCAAGTCGGCACACTTCTTACCCATCAGAGAGAAGGGCTCAGTGGAGATCGTGGGACGTCTCTACGTTCAGGAGATTATGCGGCTCCACGGTGTGCCATCATCTATCGTCTCCGATCGAGATGCCCGCTTTACTTCCCGGCTTTGGAAGGGATTACAGGAGGCGTTCGGGACGCAGCTACGTCTGAGCACAGCCTTTCACCCTCAGACGGATGGTCAGACGGAGAGGACCATTCAGACTCTCGAGGACATGCTCCGCGCATGTGTCCTCGATTTTTGTCGTAGTTGGGAGGACCACCTACCCTTGGAGGAGTTTGCGTACAACAACAGCTACCACTCCACCATCGGGATGGCACCGTACGAGGCATTGTACGGCCGACCTTGTAGATCTCCTTTGTGCTGGACAGACCCCGGGGAGTCAGCACTTGTGGGACCGGAGATGATCCAAGCCACGACAGAGAAGCTCCAAGTCATCCAGGAGCAGATGAGGACAGCTCAGAGCCGGCAGAAGTCATACGCTGACAGGAGGCGGAGGCCACTGGAGTTCGAGGATGGCGGCCACGTCTTCTTGTGGGTCTCACCTCGACGTGGTATACGGAAATTTGGCCGTGGCGGCAAGTTATCCCCGTGCTTCATCGGACCCTTTCAGGTCCTCAGCAGGGTTGGTGAGGTGGCTTATCGCCTGGCTCTACCACCTCAGTTGCACCGGGTGCACGACGTCTTCCACGTGTCTCAGCTGAGGAGATACGTGCACGACCCGACGCACATCATTGACCAAGGGGAGCCTGACGTTGACGATGGGGAGACTTTTACGGAGGTCCCGGTAGATATAGAGGATCGACAGGAGCGGGTCCTACGTGGGTGATCGATTCCTCTTGTGCGCATCAGATGGCAGCACGGGAACCTCCAGGAGAGCACATGGGAGCGTGAGGCTCAGATGCGTGCTCAGTACCCTCATTTGATTCCCTAGTTTTGATGTATCTTTACGGGGACGTAAAGCCCTGAGGTGGGAGAAATGTAAAGACCCATAAAATTCAAGGGAATTTTTTTCTTAATTTTCGTTGGAATTTTACAAGAGCGCAGTTTCTAACGGCACCTGATTCCGAGGCCCGGAGTGCCCGGAATCAATTTCCGAAGTTCGGCTTGGATACGTTCAGTGAACGAACGAGCGGGAATTTCTAACCTTTGATCCGTTGCTCGGAATTGAAATCCGAGGACACCGATGAACTCGCAACGCCGATATTCTCTTAAGGATACCTTTTCTGAAGTTGCGTTTATTGCGGGATGAAATTTAGTTTTTGGGAGAATTATAAGAAGTTAAATAAAAATCTGAAACACTTTTTATTTTTCTTACTTGTTGGTTAACTCCTCTCAAAGGAAGTTAGGGGTGGGACCCCCACCCACTTATCCTCCCTTGAGAGGATTAAGTGTGGTGGGGCCCACACCAACCCCAACATTTCATCTCCTCTCAAAACTCCCTTAACTCCCCTTTTAAATGAAATTGACAACTTAGCTTATTAATTGGGTTGAGTTGTTTAATCTTTTTCAAACCTTTGAATTTCAATAGGTTTGTTTGAGTAAATAAAATAAGCTCTTATATTATTTTATTTAGTTAGAATTCTCTAGCCTCTTGAGAGATTTGAAGCCTTCTCCTTCCTTTTCTTCTTCTTCTTCAATCTTGATGATGAACGCGAAGAACCTTCGAGCTCCGACGAAGAACGTCGCTCCTCTCTTCTTCGTAGCCGATTGTTTTCGAAGATCGACGACGCCTTCCGTGTCAACGAAAGGGAACGTTGCTTCCTCCTCGGACTTTCTTCGTCGGCTTACGAAGATTCGCCAACGACGTACCTCTTGGGATGTACCTCTTCGTCAACGGATTTGACGAATGATTACCGCGACGCCCGACCTCCGCGACGTTGTCTTCCGCTTGTCGTTGACGATCATCGATCTTGAAACCAAGGTAGGGGTTTGTTGTGGATTATTTCTTTACTCTCATTCTTGGTTCTAGCATGATAATATTGAGGTTAATATTTAAGAGTTTTCATCTAACGAGAGGGGGGAGGGTCGGACCACACAAACAGGGCCGATTTCCGCCTCTTTTGTTCTTGATTATTTTTATAATCTTGTGGATGAACGAGAAGGCGTGGTGCCGTCGCACCACGTGAGAATCGCCCGGTTTATTTGCACGACGCTGTCGCGCCGTGCCGTGGATTGATTATCATGAACGCGATGCCGTCGCGCCACGTCGAAGGGAACCGAAGTCACCACGGCCGGAGCGGGGCCGCGGCGGAGGGGCTCTGTGCCGTCACACCGCGTCGGACGACGAAGGCCGTGGCCGATTCCGGACCGCGGCAGAACGAGAAGACCGGCTGCCGGGCTGCCGGTGTTGGAAGCCGGAAGGGGACCGGCTTTTTTCCGGACCCGTTGAAGAAAAACCGGCCGGCCAGGTGGGCCGGCCGGAAGGGGAAGAAACCGGGGGAATTTAATTCCCCCGGCCAGCAAACATGCCCCCCAATTTAAGAGGGGGGCCGGTTTCATTAAGGGGGGCAGGCTCCCCCCCCCATTTCCCTCATGGCAGGCCCCCACGAGGGGGGCCGGTTCTCCAAAGGTGCGGCTCTTAAGCCGCGCCGCCAGCCAAAAAAAACCGGGGGCCTTGCCCCCCGCACGTGGCGCCGAGCGGAGCCAGGCCGCGCCGCCGCCGGCCGGGACGGGTAAGACCCGGGTCGGGTCGACCCGGTTCGGATCGACCCGGTTCGGGCCGACCCAGGGGGGTAGGGCCGGGCCGCCCCGGACCCGGACCCACCGTTTTCGAGACGACTTCGGTCTTTTGGTCATAACTTGAGCTACGGACCTCCTATTGACGAACTGTCAGCGGCGATGCGATCCTTGGATCAAGATGGTCAATTCGGTATATCACACTCAAAGTTTCGGAATACTTTGAGTTCGGCCGGGTTGGTTCGTTCACGAAACCAACCGGGCCTTCGGAGTGGAAACACTAATATCTTGAGCTACATACGTCCGATTGACGTGCCGTCAGCTTTTTTGTGTTCCTCTTAGTGAGACGGTTCTTTTTCCATACTCTGCCCAAGGTTTGGATGTAGGTGGATTATGGTCGGGTTGGTTTTGCCTTAAAAACCAACTGGGCCCTTGGGACGAAAAGGCCAATAACTCTCAGACCGTGTGTCCGATCGACGCGTCGTCTGTTGCGTTGAGTTCCTATTGACGATAGAGAACTTTTGGATACATCAACTATGGACTTTGTGACAGTTGATGTATCAACCTCTCAGCTCGTGGAGCGGACCCTCCTGAATGAGCTTGTTGTGTGCGGGAACCCTAGTGCTGGCTGTGACTGTTACTGCGACTGTTACTGTGACTGCTACTACTACTGCTACTGCTACTGTGACAGCGACGACGACCGTACAGAGATCCTGTGTGGATTCGACGATGACTACATCACTCAGCGATCCTACGTGTATCAGTGCTACAGGTACTGTGTGGGCCTGATCCTGTGTGGGTCTTTGCGCTCAGCGGTCCTGTGTGAACCAACGCCTACAGGTCCTGTGTGGGCCCGATCCTGTGTGGGTCTTTGCGGGGGTTAGTTACCTATCGATCCTTCATGGGTCCGACTACTTAGATGGATCAGAGATCATCTTTATCATCTTTCGAAGATGTATACCTGTGTGAGCTGAATCCTATTGCTTTCCTTTGTGGATTGTGTTGAGCTATCCAGTGTGGATTACGTTTTTCTTTCCTGTGTGGAATACGTATACATTCCTGTGTGGACTGAGTTGTACTTGGGCATGGGGTAGTCACGGCACGGACCCCGAGGGAGGGTCGTGACATAGACGCCTTTAAAATCGAAGGCACAAGTGGCTACACCTCGTCCCGTTCCAAACCATCAAGAGCACCTGCACACTGCCAATAGTGGCTGCCCAGGCCTTCAATGAATTGGAAGTCTTCTGGCGCTTCTTCTAATAGAGTATCTGGAACAGTTAAACTATTCTAAATAAAAGAACAACCCAGATCATCCCCTTGTTCTCTAAAATGATTAACCATGGTGGACACTGCCTAACAGTCCTCATGCTCTGATAAGAAAGCATGTTTGATATATTTGAAGATGTTATAGGATACTCTTTCATCACCTACCCGAAAAATAATCTCCCCTTGGTGCACATTGATCAGTACCTTCCCAGTTTCCAAGAAATGTCTTCCAAGTATAAGAGGTGCTTCCTGGTTATCCCCCATGTCGAGGATGATGAAATTAGCAGTGAGAATCAGCATACCCACATTGACCAGTACGTCATCCAGTAGTCCTTTCGGGTTTTTGATGTATCGATCAGAAAGTTGAAGGGCTACACGGTTACGCTTGAGATCATTGAGTTCCAGCTTTTTGAAAACTTCGAGGGGCATGAGGTTCACGCTGGCCCCTAGGTTGCAGAGGGCCTTCCCAAACTCGCTGGATCCAATAGTACAAGGAATGGTAAAACTACCTAGATCGTGGAGTTTGGGAGGAATAGAATGTTGAACCACGGCGGAGCACTCCTTTTTTAGTGAAATAACACCCAAATTCTCCGTCTTACTCTTATTCGAGAGGATTTCCTTCATGAATTTGGCATATGTGGGCGTCTGAGTCAGGGCCTTTGAAAATGGTTTGTTGATGTGGAGCTTCCTGAACACATCCATGAATTTGCTGAACTGGTGGTCCAGCTTCCTCTGCTTCAATCATTCTGAAAAATGTAATGCAGACTTGAATGGTTGGATTACTTCTTTTTCTTTATTCTGCAAAGCCTCCTTCTGTGGGATTTTGGATGAGGAGGGGTCGGTATTGGTACCTTTTTCATCAACAATGGGTGTGGATGCACCTTTTTGTGCTGATTGGTTCTTTTGGAGCTCTTTTCGACTCCGAATCATGATCGCGTTAGCCTCCTCCCTTGGGTTCTTTTCAGTGTTCCCTGGTAGTGTACCGTGTTGTATCCCTGAAAGATGGTTTTCCAGCTGTCCAATCTGATTCTCCAAGCCACAAATCAAATATTCTTGATTCTGGAACTGAGTCTTTGCAGTAGATATGAATTTAGTCATTAGATCGCCTATCCTTGAGGTGTTCTACTACTGAGGTGGATGTTGAGCCGGTGGAGGTGCTGGCTGTTGTGGCTACTGTGGATGAGGGTTTTGATACCCTTTTTGCTGATAAGGACCCTCTTGTGGTTATTGCGACCTTTGGTATTGGTTTTGGTATGGAGGCTGGTTGTAGCTGGGCGGTCGCTGGGGCGGAAGAATCTGCTGTTGTTGGACCTAGCCTGTGTTCTGTTGATCTCGCCGTGCCGGGTTATAGTACTGCTGGTACTGGCTGGGCCCTTAATTATAGGAAACATAACTCACCTCGCTCGTCAAGGGGCCTCAAGTAGAACCCGGGCATTATCCCTTGATGTGGTTATCACCACAATCGCCGCATGCTGGATGATGCACCAAATGAACTTGAGATGCTCTTTTGAGGTTCAATGCGTCGATCTTCATGGAAACAACGTATAACTGAGCAGCTAACATAGTGGTAGCATCAATATTGTGCATACCTCGCTTTTGAGTCCCCCGCTCGGAGTGCCACCGGAAGCTGTTGGCGGATATATCTTCCAGTAGTTCGAATAGTTCTTTGGGGGATTTCCGTATCACTCTGCCTCCAGTAGCAGCATCCACCACAGACTTGGTATTCATGGTATGTCCTCCGTAGAAGGTCTGGACATGCATCCAGTGTGGGAGTCCGTGCTGGGGTCATTTGTGTAACATTTCATTAAAGCGTTCCCAGGACTCATACAACGAATCAGAGTCATTCTACTAGAAATTATTGATCTCATTCTGGAGTGTCAGCATCTTTGATGGTGGAAAGTACTTGGACATGAACACCTGGGCTAGATCCTCCCAAGAGTGGATCGATTGTTGTGGTAGCCCCTTGATCCAATCTTTCACCTTGTCCCTTAGAGAAAAGGGGAATAGGTGATGACAGATTGCGTCTTCGGACACACTGGTGTACCGAAAGGTGTCGTAGGTCTCCAAAAAGTTGGAGGGATGAGCGTTTGGATCCTCGCTGGCCAGACCTCTAAATTAAACTGTGTCCTAGATCAGCTGCATGATAGCAGGCTTGATC
Source organism: Viscum album (assembly GCA_963277665.1). Lineage (NCBI taxonomy): Eukaryota > Viridiplantae > Streptophyta > Magnoliopsida > Santalales > Viscaceae > Viscum > Viscum album. The sequence goes on along the minus strand of OY728148.1, from coordinate 6,145,611 downwards.
TTGAAGTGTGGATCCTGGATCGGGGGATGAACGATGCCTGTATCAGCTCCATGGATTGAAGGAAGACCATAATCCATAAGGGTTCATCATGGAGGTTGCTGCTAATGGGGTGGAGCTTGCATGAACTACTCTTGAGGGGAGAAGTATAGTCGTGGGAATAGTTGATGCGGGGGCTGTTCGTAATCCCTTGGGAGGAATTTAATGAATGCTCCAGGAGGTTGCTCTGGTAGACCAGCAGCGGGAGGCTGCTTATCCTGGTATTGATGCTCAGTCGCAGCATCTACAGCTGTTTCTCCCTCTTCATGGTTCTCCATGGGTTGTGGTTGATGGTTTTGAGTTACTATTTGTGTACGCCGACGATGAAGAAAGGTCCATTCGACTTCCGGATCAAGCGGAACTAGTTCCGAATATTTGGCGCTTCTAGATCGTGTTAGACATCTAAACATATCTTTTATGCTCTGCACAACACAAAAACAAAAACAAGGTGTAAAAGGAAAAAAAGAGAAAATTTGAACTGGGATTAGATAAGAGATTTTTGATAATTTTTTTATTTTTTTCACTTATATAAATTAATAACACAATTAAAAACATAGCACTGAAATAAATGATATTGCCGGCAACTGCGCAAATATTTGGTCTCGCTTGTCGTTGGTTGAAGTTATATGTGTCCCAAATTAATTACCCGTTCTTAAAACATTAGTACGTCATATGTTCAAGGTCTATCCATAGGGAAAAATGGCGTGCATAAATTCAATTCAGTTAATACTTAATTAGGTGAAGTATGCAGAATTTAGAGTTGATTGAGTTGATTTTAGTTTTTAATTGAAACTAAATTGTCTTAAATTGAATAAATGATTAATAGTTTTAAATAAAACAATTGGTAAATTTAATGAGTATAAAATAGGAAGAAAAATTTGTGTCGGGGCTGTGGTGATTAAGGAGAACTTTTGAAGGTTGTTTAAATGGTTGTGTTGTTCATAATAATTCAATCATTCTGGATTTAGTTTGGTTACAATATTTCCTTGGTCCGGTTCCTCTTGTTTGGCATTAGACCAGTTGACTCCTTGGTCCAGTAGTCAGTGTTCATAATTATTTATTAAGATAATTCCATTATTTGAATCGGTGAAATCCTTCGAATGGTCATGGATTAATTCCCCGTTAATTTTCTTTTGTATCACTGAGAATCCTTCCCTGGGTCCGGCTCAGAATTCGCAGTTATATTAGACAGTGGTTTAAGAAAAGTAATATGAATTACAATGATTCAAACAGAACTATATAAAACAACATACAAATTATGATCGCATCATCCACATCCCTAACACGAGGGGTTTAGTTACACATAGAAAGTGGGAGAGAAAAGCCATACGTGATACCTGGAAGATTCATCATGTTGGTGTTGAGGTAGGGTGTCCGAAGGTGGAATGGCAGAGTGACAGCACCTTCGTAGCTTTGGGAATAGAGATAACAGAGCTTATCTTTCCTATCAATGGTTCTGAACTTGAAAATCCGTAGCCCAAGTACACTTTTTATAGAAAAATAAAGTACACGGTGTTTAGAGAAAGTACACGCCGTGACCTTTTTGTGAACGTGCTTTGGCACCAATTTCTCCACGGGTAAGCGGCCTAACACGTCGTCATTGACTTTTTAATGCGACCTCTCCTGGTGGTTGGGTGTACACGGTGTGTCGCGCTGCCACACATGGTGTGTAGTGTCATATGTTTGTACGCCAGCCCATTCTAGAATGGAAGACACGGCGTGTAGAAATTCAAATAGGTCGTGTCTCCTTTAATGGACACATGGGTGTGTAGACTTTTCACAAAAACCACCGCTTCTAGAAAGTGGTACACGGCATGTAACACCACCTCACATGGCATTTAGCTTCTTCCTGGTGACATGGGCGTGTACTCCCTGCTTTGGTCAGTGTCCTTGTCTAGATGTACACAGCGTGTATAAAAGTACACACCGTGTAGTTTTAAAATTTTCACAAACTTCTCTTGATCCGTGTATTTAGCCAGAATGCTTCTGAAAGTAAATAGATTCACCAAAATCAACGAATATGTTCATAAAACAACAAATATTTTCTAAAAATATATTTTTATTATCAATTATATATATGGAAATGTATACACAAATCGGGTGCATCAGTTTTCAAACTTATGTACCATTATATATTAATATAAAAATAACAATTGAACAAAATAATATATTCAATTAATCTCTATATAATTATTCATTGTAAAAAAAATTATATTTCTATTGCATAAATAATTACCATGTTATCATTTCATAAGAATCTTATATAACTAATTATTATCACAAAAATTAAGATAAATTGTTATGATAACGAATCCACAATTATATTTCAAAATAATATTTATAACCAATCCAATTTTTTCTCCTATCTTATATCTTTATAATTATTTAAGGGAATAAAATTTGGTTTTTTAATTATCCATTACATAACATAATATATGTTTCATATTTAATGGAAATTGAAATTAAGTGAACTATTTCATATAATTTTGATTACAAGTTTAGAATAAATTCATTCAATAAAAATAAGATAATAAATTAGGCTATCTGCACTCATATTATTCTAGTATAAGACCATTGTAAACGCATTTTACCTTAACTATAGTAATTAGTCTTTAATGCATTTCAATATTTTTTTCTTCAAAAACAATATTTATCTAAATAGATAATATATATTATTTTTATTCATCATATGTCTTCTATATTTAAAAAATAAACTAGATATAGTGGTCGAATTGAATTAATCCTACAAAATTGATGAGAAAGTGACTTTTTGAAGTGAAAATATTCAAAAACATACAGTAATTTTTATCTAAAATTTATATATGAAAATTATTCGAATGAAGTAAATTAGTTTAATTGATATTATATTGATGTATTTTTACTTTAAAACTAATTAAATATTTAAATCCAATTTATAAATATATTAAATGAAAATCAATTAAAAATTAAAATTGTTTTTCTCACTATTAATTCAAAATTGAAATGCTTTATAAAAATACCAAATCTCCACCCCAAGAAAATATTGTTTTACCATTTTTAAAAATGAATTTTATTTTGTGAAATAAATTCTATAATTATTTTTAAAATTATTTTGAAAAATCATACCTCCATAAAATGGTGAATTTTTTTTCTTTTTTAATACATTCGTAAGACCAAAATTGGATATATTTTCATCAACTTAATATAAAAAAATATGACAATTTTGTAATATAGTTTTAATATATGATATTTAATATTCATTAATATAATCATAAATGGGTGATATTTATAATTTATTGGAATAAAACACCCTTGGGTGGATTAAAAATATTTTTTTAGAGAAAGATTTCCTTTTATTTTTAAAAGGGTTTTATTTAAATTTCAAATTAATTAATAATTAATTAGATAATAATATAAAAATGTGTAATATATATTTCCATAGTTAAATTAATAATTTCCATAATATAAATTACAATTTCTTAGTGACTGCTGTCAATTTAAATAATTATATTAATACTATAATGTTTTTCTGTAAAACCTAGTGTTGTGTATAACACAAGCTATTGGAAAAATTTATTATTTTGTATATAGTATGAAAACTCAGTGTTTCACAACATTTACTCTATCAAATATAAAATTCTTCATATAAAAACATATGGTGTCACATCGTCCCCACATTAAAAAATCGTGTCCCTGCTTTTTGGACTGTATCTGTGTAATAAAAAGATAGATAATTGAAAATAATTTTGTAATAAAACCATATCATAAAAAGGGTTAATAAAGAATAATATTATTAAAATATAAAGAGTATGAAAATTTTCATATGTAATAAAAACAATACATTTCCAAATACGATATCATAGGTAGGAATGGATGAAATGTGTAAAAAATTATATACAGTGATTGATATCATAAGTCAGAAATATGTATCTCTAAACTCCTTGATAATAGACTTACCACCATTTGCAATAGAATTGTTTCCTGGAACCAATTTGGTTTCATCAAAGGTACATCTATTCAATATTGTGTCTGTGTTGTTTTGGAATGCACTAATATCTTAAGAATAGTCACTAGAGGAGGTAGTATATCCAATAAACTTGAGATTAGAAAAGCTTTTGATACCACGGATTGGAGATTCATTATCAAGGTTCTCAATAACTTTTGGTTTAACAACTCATTCTCCGGTATTATTAGTTCTTTATTCAATTCACCATCCACCTTTGTCCTTGTCAATGGTTCACCCAATGGCTAAATTAAATGCACCATTGGAATTTGGCAAGGTTATCCTCATTCGATCATTCCTTTTGCTATTGTTGAGGATTACATAACAAGATTAATCACCAGCCATATGGATAAAAATGAGATTAAAACAATCCAGGCTTCATGAAACATAAATCTTCCCAGCCATTTTTTATATGAGGATGACATTATTATGTTCTTAGATGGTGATAAAAGGAATATCCAAAACCTAAAAAATGCCTCATCTCACAATGAAGAAATATCTTGTTAGTCTATAAGATGGAGAAAATCCTTTGTGTTCTTTGGGAAGAAATTTTCTTCTGAAAAAAAGTAATATCATCAATTATTTAGGTATCAAGTATGGTTCCTTCACCTACACTTATCTTGGAGTTCCTATCTTATGAGGATGACCAAAATCCAGTTACTTTTACACCAATGTTGGAAATTTTACCAACCAACTTTCTTCTTGGAAGTGTAAATGTATCATTATGGCTAGAAGAATTTGTCTTGTTATGTGTGCAATTGTCTCTAAAATGGTCTACTTGATGATGGTTTACAATTTACCTGCTAGTCCCCTTAAGAAACTCAATTTTTACAGTAAAATTTTTGTTTGGACCAGTAGTACGATTGAATAAAAGCTTGTGAGACAAGGGTGGTCTTGGAATAAGAAAAGTTAACATTTTTAATGACTCTCTTCCAGCTAATATGACATGGATTATGATTCATAATAACTCTCATTCCATGTATTTTCTCAAAAAAATATATATTCATTTATAAACTTAATAATGGAAATTTGAGCTACATTACTTCGCCATCTATATGTCCATTAGGAAATATGTCACCAACATTATGAACAACTGAATATTGATGGTCAGTACTAATTACTCTATAAAATTTTGGCTTGATTAATGGATTGGTGTGCCTTTGATCTCAGTGCTTCCTTCCAATACTCCTAACAATATCAACTCCACTATTAGGGATGTTGTTAATTCTCATGACATCACTCCCCCTAATATCATCAGTCATGTTATTGAAAATTATTTATTCTCCCACTCTGTGGATTTTCTCATTTAGGAACCTAATTATAATGGTGTTCCATATTCAAAGGGTTTTTACCTTAATAATTTCATAAATTCAGATTCTAGGTTATGTTTGTTGAATGGTTTTAGTAAACCATAGATTAATCTCTTGAGACTTACTCTTATTTGGTGTATTGCTTAGAATAGGGTCCTTATAGATTCTTTCCTACAATATTTTGGGTTTATCTTTACTCTAGATGTCACATATGAAACCAACACAGTGAGGATGCTAATAATTTTTTCTATCTTGGGTTATAGCTATATCCCTTTAGAATTACATTATTGACATTTTTGGTTGCATATGGTTACTTCTTGATTCTATCAACTCTCAATTGAATCGTTGTGTGAATTATAAATATTCTCAAAAATATAAAGAGTAGTATTCTGACTTCGGTTGATGAAATCCTACATGTTATCAAGTATGATAGAAATAATTTTCTTTATAATAATTTCTAATGCAGGCTCAATTCAGGAAAGACACATATTCTCATTTCTATCTGAGGCACTACCTCAATTCAGAATGAGTATTATAAAAAAACTATTGGTGACTTTAATATCCTTCAAAAAACTCCCATTTCTAGTTATTAAAGACATATTAAATGAATTTTTGAGGTATTATAGAAAGCATCGCTTCCAATATGAATCAAAGTGAATGTCTATGGTGCTTTAAAAGAAAACTCGGGACATTCTGGATGTGGTTCCATTTTCAGAGAATATCCTAGGAGGTTTCATGGATGCTTCTTTGATGGTTGTGGTACGACCTTTTCTCTGGAAGTGAAAATTATGGGGGTTTTACATACTATAGAATTGACCAAAAAAGGGTTGGAATAATATTTGGATTGAAAGTGATTCATCCACAATTTACCAAGCTTTCTGGAAGGGGTGGTGCATCTTGCATGGCCGATTACATCACGTTGGATGTATTTCCTTACTTTGATCTTAGATATCAACTACATTGATACTCATATATTTTGTTATGCGAACATGGTTGCTGATGATCTTTCCGATAAGGGGTCTAACCAAGACATTGCATGGCATGATGACTTTCCTAGTGATTTTCTCCTGTTTTTTGATAAATATTTCAATAAATATCTATCTTTCAAAATCTTGTAACATGTTTATTTTTCAATAAATTGTTCATTAGTCTTCTAATGAGGCACCGACTTCCTAAAAACAATAATCTAGAAACAATTGAATTATCCTAGAAAATATACGTTCCTAAGAGCCATTAATCTCTGATGATGTAAATGAAAATATTCTTCATTCTATATGAATGTAATATGATATTTTTCAATATATTTTTAATAAATTTGAGTAATTACATTTCCATATAAACTAATTTCCATGTAAGTATTCTAAATTGATGAGTATAATTTTATTTACTCATTAATATATTCTAAAATCACATATTTTTCTCTAAATTATGAGTAGCCGCAATAAATTTTCCATGATAGAAACAAAAAAATAAACTTTATGATAACATTATCCACAAAATAAAAAAATTGATATTCACATTCTATTTAGAATATAATCTAAACCAAAATGGTTATCACATGGTAATATAATTCCCAAAATCAATATATCATCCTAAATAAATCTCCAAATTTGAACAATAATATACAAATTTCAATCAAAATCACTCCATAATTAATTATCCTTAAAATTCATAAATCATTTCTTAACATAGTTGGAAACCCATAGATTTTAATGAATTGATCATATATTAATTAAATATAAATTATCTATAATTCATTTAATTAATTAAAATATGTTTTTAAAAAAACATAATCATTAACTGTTAAGAAATTTCATACTATTAGGGACAACATATAGTCTAGTGGTAGGATTAAACCCCTTATCATCCTCCATTCATTTGTTTAATCACCAATTCTCTTCCAGATGTGGTGTGTTGTCAACCACCATACGGGTTTTCCTTTTTAAATTAAAACTAAAAAATAATTATATCATAGATAACACTTATTATTAATTATAGGATACTATATACATCAACCTAATAGAAAATATCCAATAATGTAATTAATAACATAAATTTTTTAACTAAATATACCCCTAAAATGGGATCTTTAAGAATTTGAACATATGATAAACCATAACCATATTGTCCTATGATGATATAGATATCAATTAAGGAAAAATAAAATGATAAAACCATAATCTCTAAAGATATATAAAACATTCATTTGATACAAACAATAAAAACTCAGAACATACACTCCCAGTTTCAGTGCTGAAATTATAAACATAATGTTTTTGATATTGATGCCAATAAATATAACCCATTTTTTCTAAATATAAATGAGAACATCTGAACGAAAAACTAGACTTCATAGATCCTCAAGGATCTTTTAGGTATATAGTTTAATGGAAATAATAAAAACTTCTATATGAACTATTTAGATGAATTTAACGGAGAATTTTTCCCTCTAAAAAATTCTGTTCACATTAATTCATCATCATCATCATCATAAATATGAAATAACTTCTTTAAACAAATAATTATTTCTCATTATTTATGACCTATGGAAAATAAAACATAATAAAGAGATCCCAAATTATCAATAATATAAAACATATAGTGGGAACAAAATTCAACAACAGACATAATAACGGTATAATGGTATGATGAAATAATAAAAATTCATGAGTGTAAAAAAAAATATTTATGGGCATTGATATATCAATAATCAAACCGAAAAAATGAAATATGGATTTGATAAATGGTATATTAATAAGAATAAATAATCATGGGCCCTGTGATATCAATGTTGATAAAATAAAAAATTATAAATCCATATCTAGCATATATAAACCGTATTTGTTTCTTGAGACATCATATTATATAACACATAAAAAACACTTTCATATTGGAATAACCATATGGAGGGCTCCCAAAAAATATACAGAGAAAAAAATAAATACCCTATGAATGGGATAACTGTCTACAAAAACCAATCCTATAATCTATAATGTGATAACACTATTATATATTTTCACTAATAATATATACATTTGAAGAACCGAAAAATGAATATATTACATATATATTTTATAATAAATCTCATATTTAAAATAAATATTCATCTATTACAAAATTAACATATGGATATGAATTATTTCTCATGTCAATTTCTATGAAAAATGATTAACTAGTGGAAGTGAAACATGATCCATAAGAGTATCGTTGAGGAAATCAAAATCTTTCAGGAGAAATAATTAGTATTCTATCATTAGAAAATATCACTGGTCGAGGATAAGTGAAAATAAGGGATTTTTCTATTTTTAAGTGCAAATAAAATTAATATATCATTAAAAAAATTCTTTTGGAAAATATAATTTTTAATTTGGAAATTAATTTTTTAACATAATAACATATTAAAAATATTTTTCCTTGAAAATAATTTATTAATTCCATGAATTTTCTAAATATTAAGATTTAATTTTTATTAATTATAACCATGAAATAATTTAAAATATTATTCATTGAATTGATGGTCATGTTAGTGTACAATTCTATACATATCCTAATGAACATTCCATTAGTAGTTAAAATTGTTTGAAAGGTGCCTTGTTCAGAAAGGTATATGAATATTACATTTAAATAATATTCTAAAAAGTTAATTTTGGTAAAAAATTATTTAACAAATTATTAATAAAAGTGTAAAAACTTAATTGGAAACATTTTTATAAAAAAGTATTTCAAAAATAATAATTTTTGACCATTGAAAGAAATAAATATGTATTTTTTAATATTTTATCAATTATTTTATGTAACAATATGTTAAAACTAGTAAAATGGTATAAAAATAACATCAATAAACATAGTATAAGACCGCTCATTAGAATCATTTAGATATAGATGATAATATATCTTCATTTTAATGACAATAATAAAAATTCATGAAAAAGGATGAGATAGTAAAAAAATACATACAACTTTTGTAACATTAAATAATAATCCCCATGAAATAATAACATTAACACAAATATATAACATAATTAAAATACAGATATTAATAAAATAACATGAAAATGAGAAAGTATATATTCCTCATAATAGAATATAGGTGTATAATACAACATATAATTCAATGAATAAAAATTGAGAGAAAACCCCAATACTAATTTGGTAACATTGAAATCATAAACCACATGAATGAGAGATCCAAAAATGGATTTATAAATCCCCAAAAAAATATTATAAAAATCAAAAAATAAATTAATGATAAGTATATAAAATATACAATAATAATTTTTTTTAATATGATTTATATCCATGTAAAATAAATTGGATATGGGAAAACACTTACATTTTCTTTGACATTCAATGTATTTTGTTATCATCCAAAATAATAAATATATATTATTTATTTTCATCAATTAATTTTTTTTTATTATAAAATATATTTAACATTGAAAAAATATATATTTAATTACATAATCTATTATGTTTAATCTATATTTTTTGACTATATTTATCTTATTTGCCAAAAATTAAATTGCCAGACTGAATAAACTCATATTGGCCTTTATCTAAACACATCTTGATTAATTATAATGAAATAATTATCATATTTATGAAATTAGTTATAATTATTATTGAAATATTAAAATATGTTTATTAAAAATGAACTAATGTCATGGTAATTGATATGTTAGTTCAAATATAAAAATGTATAAAATTTCCACTTTTCAATTATCATTGTTGAAAAAAGGTAAGTAACATTTATCTTTGTAAAAATATCATAGTATAATATATACCATATAATTTGATTATATATACATTTTTGTATCATTTTTTATATATAGTGATGAAAAGTGTAATCACATCCTTCCGTGGAGGTGGTAGTCCACACATCGATGAATGTCATTTCCGTTTTCTTCTTGTAAGAGAATGGGTAAAAAGAAAATGATATATAATATTACTAGAATGGAAAATATTTCAATAATAAAATTAATATATCACTTATATAAAACATATTTATTTAAATTATAGTGAACATCACTTTTCAAACATTAAAATGACATCAATTTTTAAAAATACTTATTACACTACTCAAAGAGACGCCCAAAGACCATATTAATATAGTGCCTTTGGAAATGTTGAATCAAAAAATACTCTTAAATAAGTTTTCTAAATTATATACAAGTATATTATTCATGAAGAAAATCATTATAATAAATATAATACATAATAGATATCCTCTTATCATGGGGATAAGAAACATAAGAAAGTGTGATCGTGGATACTTAGTAAGGGTAAACAAGGGAGATATGTTGGCATAATCATTAGCATAATTGAGTGGGAACACGAAAAAATAGAATATAATACCATTCATATCAAAGATCATAAAATAATATTTAGGGAATATCAATTGGTATATCATAAGACATGAATCATAAGGGAGTCAAGAAATTGATTTATGAAATAATTACAAAAGAAAAATCATGCAATTGTGGAAGAAACTGATCAAGTAAAAAGATTTACATAATAGTCAAGCAACCACTTCCATAGACATATTCGTAGTATGGTATCACTCCCAATACCATATGGTAAGTCATGGTTTACTCCCATGACCGTATTAGTAGTCAAGATTCACACCCAATACAATCATAGAGTACAAAGTCATTTACTGAATAGAGTTCACTCCAGAATATAGTAATGTCTATATCATGTGATATGAATATTTATCCATTTCATTGGAGGGAGATATAGGTCCCAACAATAAAATAATTAAAACCTACAAATTTGGTACACATGATCTTAAAAAATAATATCATTAACAAATAAATTTAATTGTAATCATAAACATGTAATTGAATCATAGATTATGAATATAGGACATGTTTTATGATAATTTCATAAAAACATAACCTGTGGAATAAAGATGCATTAATAAAAATATAACCCAGGAATGAGAAAAATGGTTTTATTAATAAATAACCCTTTAATGTGAAATTTATTTCATAAAAATTATTTCATAAAAATATATATCATTTTAAAGAAAGAAAAGAAATGGATCATTTGGATCATGACATAATAAAATAATAAGTGACATCAATATATTACTTCATTGATGGAGATTAATTTTGGAGGATAATTTAGAAAAATTATAAATAAAATATCATTTCATCATTGAAAATTTATTTTTAAAACAAGAAACGTTTAAAGTCCCGTTTTCTTTAAAATTAATCTTGAGAACTTATAAAATAAGATTGAAAAACTTTTGAAAAACTTCTCCTTGAAAATATATTTTAAATATAATAATGAATTATTAAAATATAATTCAATAAATATTAAAACAAAAATATTTGAAAAAATATTATAATACATTTAAATCATTTTGAAAAATAAATCTCTTTTTATTTACCTTTTAAATAATATAATTAAATCTTAAAACAAAATTAAAACAAGTTTCTTTGACAGTAGCTTTGAAACCTTATAATGAATGCATGAATACTTTGGGAAATAATTTTCCTCAAAAATATATTTAAAACATATAAATGCTGATTCTAAAACATTATAAAAAATTTAATATCCATTACCATAAAAATAAGGGTAAAATATCATTTTAAAAATATTAATTCTAAATCATTTTGAGGTCATCATTTTTTAATAAAACTAATTCTTGACCAAAATGTGAAATGAAGCCATATATTTTTAAAAACAATATTCTAATTGTATAAACTAAAAAACTATGTAAAATGGTACTAATAAGTTAATAAATTATTCATAAGAAGTGGACAATAAAATTCATAATTTTTATTGATAGATAGGTTAGAATATTTCATCAATGAAACTATAATCATAAAGTATCTTGATATATGAGGATATTTTTCTAATAAGATGTTACCACTTTGTAAAATTGAATCGTACTTCCCATGTAATTGAATGAAATTAAATGAAGAATAAAATATAATGAAAAGTATGAAATTCGTGATATAATATGTAATGTGGTAGTATATATTCCAAATAAAATAATAAAGGTGCATAACAAACTAGTTTTCTCAAAGAATGATGATTGTGACAAAACTACATTACAAACATGTAAACTTATGAGATATAAAACCACATGAAATATAGTTCATACAAAGGATATGTAAATAATGATTAATTAAATACTAATAGTCATGTAATATATTCATGGAAAATATATAAACCACACAAAATAAATGGGTGGTGAAAAAGGAATAAGTGTTATAGAAATATACGTGATAACAGAAATCCCTTTTCCTTATGTCATGACTCTCATCATACTCATACAAACCTCATGTATAATAAATATAATTTTATTGTAATTATTGAAAAAACAATATTCAGATATATAATACCATTTATTATTTGATTATAACATTATATTAAAATCATATTTATAGTTCCATGTTAATGTTTCACTTTGAATAATATATACCTTTTGATTTATACATGTTTTGACTAATAATTCTTGATCTTATTAGATAGATAACAATTTAATTATTATTAGAATGGAAAACATGATATAACATTATTATATATTCATTATATATTTATCTATAATGTTTATTTAAATATAGGAATATGAAAAGGAATAAACAGTTCATGGAGGTGGTTGGTCGTACGTACGCATAAACGACGATTCCATTTTATTCTCGTATTGATATAAAGACAGTAAATAAAATATATTTATATATGTAATATAACAATAATATAAAAATTATTTCATATATATAATATATTTTCATTAAACCAATACTTAGTTTATTCAATGTAATGTTTGATCAAATCACATCGTTTTTAAGAGGTTGTTGTCCACACATCCGTAAATGAATTTATCGTATTTAAAAAAATGGAAGGCATGAAGGTATTTATTATATAATAATTATAAAAATAAAAATAAATAATAAATATAATAAATAAATATAATATAATATATTTTTAAATTATTTTTCTAAAACATGATAGGTGGTAAATGAAAGATGAACAATATCATTTTTTGTGAGGCTGTAGTTCACCACACACAAGAATGATATGTTTTTCACCCATTAAATGAAATTATATGTATTTTTTTGTTGAAACCCCAGAATAAAAACATTTTATTATATTTATTATTCCTATTTTCTTATATAATTAGGTAATAAAAAATGTTTAGGGGCTAGAGAAAAAATATAAAGAAAAACAACATGAGGGATGATGTTACCTCTTCATTGGGTAACTCCTTTTCATTTTCACTAAAGAGACTTCTTTTAGGATTTGAAACTAAATGGATGATTCTTGGATGAAGTTAGGGATGGAGTGAGATTATTTGAGAATTTTTTTAGTGATTCAATTGGCTTCAGAGGTGCGAGGATGTGGGATAGGTTAGTTTTTTATAGTGAATGAGGAGTATAAATTTTTAAATTTTTGAAATGGGAATTTAACCTAATTTTGTTCGATATCATATGTATAAAATAATATAAAATAATATATAAAATAAATTATAAGGTCTATATATGGATATAAAATGGAATTTTTTAAAAATTTCAAGGTCATTATGGGCATTAAGATTAAGTTTTAGTTCATTGTTAAGACAATTTTTCTCTTAATCGCTGTATTTTCTTTTAATATCTTTTTCTAAGGTATTTATAATAAAATACGTTAATTATATTTACCTTATAATAATATAGATTAAAAAAATTAATCTATTTTTCAAAATTTATATTATGAATGTATCATAAATTAATTTAAAATTAATCCCACCATTGGGACAATAATTCATGTTATTATTGTAAAAATGTTCTAAAGGATAATATGTTTTTATGTCAAATTTAAAAGTAGAATTAATAGATATGAATGAAATTAGATTAATTTAAATATAGATTATTTAATTAAACAAAAAATCCAGTTAAAATATAATTTTACTATAAAAATAAATTAGAATAAAATGAAACTATTAATTAAAATTCCATACTTTGTCACTATCATGAAAAAAATAAAATATTTCAGAAAATTACAAAAACAATTTACTCAAAGTAAATTTTCACAATAATATTTCAATAGTTATGTATATTTTTTCAAATAAAAATTATAAACGTTTAAAAAAATTGATTTAAATGGGGTCTATATTAAATTGAAATAAAATTACCTTTCAGAAAAATATAAATGATTATGAGTAATGCTGGTTTTAATCTTATATATTTTGTAGTAAATGCATAAGATGAATACTAAATTGTTGAATGAATAAAATATCTATATATTCTATATATATAATATATCAAATTTGGATTCATGAATATTTTATGGAAAACATGTTTTATTTCATTAATAATGTTCTTCTTCAAAATATTTCATATATTATCAAAAGGGTTTTCTTTTCTTTTCTAGTTAATTTTTCACTAAAATAATTATTCGTATATGTTTTTATAAACTGTATTTTAATAATATAATTAATGTTTTAAAAAATACCATTATAATTCCTATGTGAAAACTATAAAATTATTTTAGTAATATTTTTGATGTTACATTGTAGTTTTGTAAAACTGGGTCTTTCATGTAACAAAAGCTATCAAATGAACATGACCTTGTGTGTAACACAAGAAATTATAATTCATTCATGTAACATAAAATCATCGTTCTGTGTAATTATCACAAAATAAAAACATAGTTATTTCTTATAACAATAATCTATATTTGTTGTTCTATGAAATGAAAACTATCGAAGAGAAATAAAATAATTTTAAAAAAATGTTTCCCAACAATATAGTATTTTAAATTTTACCCCCTTTAAAATTAATTTCACTAATGGAAATATTTTAGGTTCTTAATGGTTTAATACCTGAATGGTATTCTTTTAGAAAAAACAATACAAAAATAAATACATAAACGTACATTAAAAAAGGAATATTGGAAACAAAAAGATTACATAAGGAAACAAACAACCAGGTTCCCACATAGGAGAACATAAGTTGGATGTGAAAACATGTACCTGAAATAGAAATATAATCATACATTTCTGTTGGATAAAGATAGAGAACACGTCTAGGACAAAGTTTAAAATCACAATTCCATACCTCAAATTGTATTGAAAAATGTCACTAAAACCATCACAATGATGATAACAAGATAAATTTTTTCTTCAAGACCCTTTTTTCCTAAAGATGAAGAATTATCATGAAAATAAAAACGTACTATATTTAAACACAATATCACCCTTTGTTGTGCCTTGATCAACATACACATCTTCTCTTGTCCCACAAAATAAATGTGAATTTTTTATTATTTTATCATTAATAGATCATTAGATCCATAAATAGAATGATATGTCATTCCATTTATTATTCTCACAAAAAATGTAATCACAAGTTTTAAAATATGCATTAATCCTCATATGGAGAGATAATATTTTTATCAATAAAACCTAATCTATTGTTTAACACAAACCATTAAATAAATTGTAAACCTTGTAACCCTTATAAAAGATGAAAATCCAAAAAATTAGAACAATTTTAAAAAAATAACTTATCATTGATCCCATGTATACAATAATTTTTCTCTAGGTTCTCACAATCCAAACATGTGAAAAAATTTGCCATGTATTCTCTGAAAACCTGGTAATAACCAAAATTACCAAAAATCCTTTTGGAAAACATCCATGATTCCTTATTACTATTTCCATTAGATATATTCCTTAAATCCAAAAAGGATGTAAAAATCATAAAAAAACACAATATACATTTTAAAAAAAATCCATTATTGGCTCTAAGTTAATCAAAACCATATAATTTACTTATTCATATCGAACATATCTTTTTTTCAATGACCATATCTTAGAATAAGGTATATATTATGTGATGTATTTCCCTTAATAATATGTTTCCATTAACATAAATGTTCGATTAATTCATATTTTTATGTGATTATAATGATAAACATGTTATTTAATATGATTAACAATAACATATACATCATTATTAATATAACACAATTCTTGAATTCCATTACAAATAAAATTTATAATTAAACCACTACTCTAGATGCATCATCTTATTTGTTAATATTCCTTTCCTAAAATATTAAATATAAGTATTTTCATTAGATACCTCAACCCCAATATAATCTTGATTCACATGATTAATATAAAAAATACTATTAGAATGTCCAACAAATATCATGTGTCATTTGTAGTCTATTTACCATCACAATTATAACAAATACAATTACCTCCTTCCAAATTCACTTCATGATGTTTTCACTTGGGATTCAATTTGTACATTTTCCATACACTACACATCTGAAAAATTCATTTTTAGCTATGTTTCATCTTGTTCATGACATTTACTAGAACCAAAAACCATAGTGTGAGAATATTAATCATAATAGAAAACTATATAACAATGAAAAATTACTTAGAAGATGTATAAATCATGGAACATTATTTAACCAATAAATACTTAGATATTTCATAGTCATATTTTGATAAAATATTTCCATATGGTTCATAAATAGTTTATGAATTCTTAATGAATATCTCCCAGGAGTGTCAAACAATTTGTGTAGTAAGGCCCTTTTTCGTGCACTAGTTCCTGATTGATTCTTTCTCAATATAGTTCTTTCAGGATAGTTACCCCTATTTACATATATTATATAGACACATCAATGTGTAGTATCTGGATATATATTTATTCCTAGGAACTCAATCACTCTATCCTATAAAAAAATTAAATGTCATTTTTCTATTCTATTGCGCATCATTAGGCTTATTTTTAGAGATATCTGTAGAAATATCCTTTGAAACATTTCTAGGGATATCTATAATGTTTTATCATAAAATATTGAAAATTATTACTAAAAAAATTCTCTAA
The DNA here is from genome assembly GCA_963277665.1 of Viscum album. Classification (NCBI taxonomy): domain Eukaryota; kingdom Viridiplantae; phylum Streptophyta; class Magnoliopsida; order Santalales; family Viscaceae; genus Viscum; species Viscum album. The sequence continues at coordinate 6,128,443 of OY728148.1, read as the reverse complement.
TACCAACTATATTGACCATCTATTTTTTACATTAAAATTGCTTCATTTTAATTGAATACATAACAAATTACTAAAACAGATTCCCATATAACATATTTGTTTAGCACATTTGGAAACATAGAATCATAAATAATGGTATATAAGTGAGATAAATTATCTGTTACTATTTTATTCATGACAATCACACTTCATCGACAGATTATAAATAAAAAATATCCTATTATCTTAGGGAAGGGAATCATAATAATCGGTGATCTTGGGTGCTTAGTAAGGGTAGAAAAGAGAGATATGTAAGCATATTTGTTATAATAAGTGTACGAGAACATGATAATGAAAACTGATGATCATAGAGTATATATAAAAGACCATAAAAATATTCATGGATTAAATATTGGTATTTAATAAGTAAAATAAATAATGGATTATTTAGCATGATCTGAGAAAGAATAACATTGGAATAAAACATGGAATTATAGAAGAAACATAACCATATAATATTATCTCCATTGTAGTAAACTAATCTATTAAAATGTCATCTTATGTGTTTCATTTAACTCTAAATACCATCTTGGTAGTCATCTTTCACTCATGTGACCATCTTAGTTGATAAGTAACACTTTAGATACCATATTAGTGGACAACGTAAATTAGGAAACTGAGTTCACTCCATATTAAAGCCACGTCTATCTCATAAGATATAAATTTTATCCCAATTAATTAGAGGGATATATAGTTTCCATCCATCCCATAATAAAATCATACATACATATTCTAGAAGATCATACAAAATAGTATCATATACCATGAAATGAAATTTATATCTTAAACATGTTATCATTTCCTAAATTGCAAAAAATAGATAGTTTTGAAAATCATTTCATCATATAATAACCAATGAAAATAATTATGGTCTCTATTAATAGAACCCATGGAAGAGAATAGAGTTTTGTAAACATATAACACATGACCATGAAAATGGTTTCATAAACATAATTTCATCAGAACATAAACCATTTAGAGAAAGAATATGGATAGAACCATTAAATCATATGCCTATAAAGTAATTAGTAACACCAATGAATGTCATTTTAAATAGAAAATAAAATGGAAATAAAATTTAATACAATTTTATGAGGAAAACATTTTTTCTTACTTGAAAATATTTATTTAAAGTATGAAACCTTTCAAAACCCATTTTCATAAAAAATAAACTTGGAAAGAAGTAAAAATAATCATGAAAACATTTTTACTTTTTTCTATAAAAGTATAATTGAATTTTTTTATTAAATACTCAAAAAATCATTCCATAAAATCTTCCTTCAAAATTAATAAATAAATATTGGAAATATTTTTATACCCCTTTTCCTTAAAAGTATATTTGAAAACATATAAATAAGCATGAAAACATTTGGAAAAATTTTTCCATACACATTGATTTAAAACATATAATGTTTTATTTGAAAACCATGAAACATTTTTAAAATACATATATTTTAAAAATAAATTAAATGATCATTTTATATACATGTTTTTGAATTATTTTTAATTTTTTTGAATAAAATATATTTTCAACCACGATGATAAATGAGTTCTAATATTCTTACAAACATTTACATAAATATATCAATTATAAATGAGTATAAAAATTATACTGATACATGAATACAAAATTAATAACCACGGTTTATTATAATTCAATAATTTTCTTGTGATATAGATTGAATTATTTCATCAATGAAAGTATTATTATAAATAAACTTGATAAATGATGAGATTGTTGAAATTATCTCTTACCATATAGTAACATTGAATCAGACACCCCATGTAAGTGAATGAATATAAATGAATCCAATAATATATTTATAGTTAGTAGATTAATGATATTTTATGTCTAATGGTATTATATACACCTATTAATATAATAGAGGTTTATAATAAAACATGTGTCTTAATAAAGGGGAATTGAGACAAGAATACCTTAAAAACTTATTAGCTTATGAATAACCCCCCCACCCATAAAAATAGATATCTTAAATTGATATATAAATAACCATATATTTAATCAAAGGAATCATATTATATATTCATTGCTATAATATAAAGCACAATAAATAAATTATTTTTTAATAAGTTATAAGTCTCACAGAAATAAATGAATGATAAGAAATAACTTTACATTTCTTATTGAATCTCATTGTACTTGTAAAAACATCATGTTATATAAATATAATTTTAGTAAACATATTTAACATAAAAAAATTCTTATATATAATAGCGTATTTTTTTATATTGACTGTTTTAATACCGACTTATTAACCATTCCATGTAAAGGTTTCTCTTCAGGTAATATCTACTTTGATCATCATACATGATTTTACTCATTATTCTTGATTGTGTTACATACACCATGATTTAAATATTTCTATAATGTAAAACATTATATAAATAACATATATATATAGTTTATATGTATTTATAGTAATGTATACAATATATAATATTGAAATAAAATACACCATTAATTGAGAGGGTTGGCCGTACATATACATGAATGTTGTCTTAGTTTTATTGATGTAATAAAAGAATGAAATTATATAACACACATATATATATTTATATTAATATATTATAATTATAGAAAAATTATTATTTTATATTTATCATGTAATTTCACTAAACTATCATTAATACATTCTATGTAATGTTTGAATGAATCACTTCGCATTGAGGAGGATGTAGTCCACACATCCACAAATAAAGTTATCATATTTACCTAAAATGGAAGGAAAAATGTATGTTTGAGATAATAATTATAGTATAATAATTAAAAAATAAATATAATAAATATAATTTTAAAATATTTTTTCCCTCATCATTAATATCCATGAGAGGTGTTAAATGTAAAATGAAGAACATCATTTTATGAGTCCGTAATTCACCGTACAAGAGAAGGGTATCATTATTTCACATTAGATGGAATTGTGTAAATGTATACTTAAAACCCTTAATGTGAGAAAATATATGAATATTTATGATACTATTAAAATTATATATTCATTTAATAAGAATATTTTAGGACTTGGAGAATGAAAATGAAACAAAAGAACTTGAGGGTGGATGTTACCACTTCATTAGGTAAATCCTTTTTGTTTGCACAAAATGGATTATAGGGTTTGATTTATGCCTAATGTGATTCTTCTAGCATGAATAAAATGATTTTATGATATTATTTTATAATATTTTGTTCAAACCAATGGTCTTTATCGGTGTGATGATGTGGGTTGGGGAGTGCCTTTTTATATTGGTGTAGGAGTGACATTTCTATAAACTTTTGAAAAGGGAATTAACACCATGTTATCCCCCATGTCATTTGGAACCATTACTAGACCACATTAAATATAATAGAGTATAGGGTTGATATATGTTAATTAAATGGATTTTTGTCATGTTTATAGTATATTTTGGTCCTTAAGATTAAATTTATATCTTTTTTTAAGATAATTTTTCTCTAAATCGTGGGAACTAATTTTAATCACTTATAGTGATATTTTGGGCATAAACTATATTTACATTATTAGATATTATAAATTATTATCATTCCAAATATTTATTACATTTTTTAAAATATCAATTATTCAATTGGAAAAAAATAATTTAAAATTAATCCCATAGTTGAGATAACAAAGTAGGTTTTGAATGTAAAAATAATCAAAAGTTTGGTATGTTTTTATATCCAAATTCAAAGTGAAATTGATCCCAACTTCTTAAATTGGATTATTTTATATATATTTAATTCAACTAAACAGTAAAACCAAACTAAAATATAATTTAACTATATAAATATTTAATATGAAAAAAAAATTTGGAATTAAAATTTAGTATCATTCAATAATCATCCAAAAATTAAATCATTCATAAAAATAAAAAACAATTTACTAAAGTTATTTTTGAGATTATTATTTTAAAAAAAAAATTTATATCAAAAAAAATTCATGTTCCAACAATTATATTTAAAATGGGTTATCCATTAAAAGGAGGTAAATTTTCATTTTACAGAAATATAAATCGAAATGAGTAAAGTTGGATTCATTCTTATTAATCGAAAATGCATAAGATGAATGTTTAATAGTTTATAAAAAATAGTATTTATACATTTCATATAAATAATTTATCAATATATTTTTAATCAATTTATTATTTTAAAATGTGTTTGATAGAATAAATTTAATTTTCTTCCAAATATATCCTATATTTTTTAAAGGGTTTAATTTTCATTTGTAGTAAATTGGTAACCAAATTTTTTATTTTTTTATGTAAGTGTAAATCATATTATCATAATTTTATAAATATTTTTAATAACCTTCATTCTGATATATACAAGACAACAATAATAATATTTTCAAAATATTATTAATTTTACATTATAGTTTGGTATAATAAGGTATTTCTTGTAAAAAATATATCAATAGAACTCAGAATTTTATGTAACACAATCCGAAAACCATGTTATGTGTACTGCATAATAATATATGTCTTTTGATTAATGTACTGTTAATTTTTTATGTATAACACAATCCAGACATAGTGATTTCATATAACAAAAATATAAAATTTGTATTGATTAAAATGAAATATATATAAAATACATAAATTAATTGGAAGAAAATCAAAAAATCACGTGGTGTGACAATATTTACCTTTATCACCATCCTTGTAAATAATTAATTAAAAAAAATCATGTCACTTCGTAAGGTGGTAGTATGCTATAAAGACAACAGATATTATCATATCCCTTACAGAATGTAAAATAAAATGGGTAAATATGATTTAATGATTAAATATGTATAATTATGTTATAAATATCATATAAATTCCTTATGTCTATCACCATACCAAACTGTTAGTGGTGTAAATGGGAAAACAAATGACATTGTTTTGTGATATAGTAGACTTCTGTACACATAAATGATGATTTCATAACCCATTTGATAGAAGTGTATATTTTTTTTGTTCAAACACAAAATTTAAAAACATCTTATATTATAGATGATACTTAGAATATTATATCATCATGTTTTATGATCAATTGAAGGAGGTGGAGATGGATGTAAAATAAATTATCTCGTTGAAGAAAATTTTATATTCTTCATCTATCTTCTTGAGTATTGTAGTAAATCTATTAAAAGAGGACATTATTCTAAATTGAAAGCTTTTAAAAAATATTAATATATTTTGAATTTATTTTGGTAGGTTTTTAATAAACCAAATAGATTGATTGGTGTGATGATATGAGGGGAGTGTGTTCCAATTTTAATTTTATTTGAAGTGTCATTTTTAATAGTAATCAAATGTATTCCATATTATAAAGAAAAATATTATCTATAGTGGATTAAAAAGTGATAGTTATATTTATTTACTAATGATATCGTCCATAAGTACCTTGAACGCATATCTAACTACATGTTTTAATCATTATTTTCAATAGAATCTAACTTTTATTATTTTTATCATTTTTATTTTTTAATATGGTAAGTCATTTTAAATACCAAATAATATATCCATTAAGTCTAAATTAATATAAAAAATATTTAATTTTTATAATATTACAATATTAATCAAATCTAATTTATAAAATATAAATCCTAGGTTTTTTGGATATTAACATTAAAAAAATCATCTATAACGTTCAAAAAACAACAATTTAACCATAATTATTATAACTATGTTTTTACTATTTATGGTTCAATAGAGTCATTATAAAAAAATATTGTTTCATGAATGGAATATAGTTAATATTTATTATAATTTAGAAACTAATTGGTATTCTATAAAATTTGTATAACTTTTTAATCAATTAATGAAATATAATTTATCATAAAATAATATTCATTTCAATTTTGACATTATGTAATAAAATTGAATATTAAAAAATATTAAAAAATTATCAGGTTTTAATATTTTATTTTAAAAAAATCAAAATGATATTTTAATATACAAAAAATTAAATATATAAATTCAATAATAATTCTTATCTTATAATATTTTTGGTATAAGTTATTTTATTTTATTTGTTAACTAAAAAATTACAATCTCTGAATATCATAAACATATTTTGTAAATAATTCATCACAAAAATTTAATGTTTTATTATTATGATAGAAAAAACACATTTAAATTTTATAATAATATAAATAAATGAAAAATATATATTTTTCTTCTAATCCCAAATCAATAAAGATATTAAAAGGGAAAAAATAATCCATCTTTCATTTTCATTACATAACATATTATAAGAGAAATATTCAAGATAATGTGGCATGTAATTTAAAATATACAATATAAATTGATATTAAATTTCTAATTGAATTCATATATTTAAATCAATATAATATTTTATATCATTTTCACTCTTATCATTATAGTTTAACCCTATAGTAAACTCAATTTTACCTTATGTGGGATAATTTTATTTTTGCATTCACTATTATATTTCTTCAAAAATTATGTTCACCATATTAGATAATATAAATTATTATGATTCTAATTATGTAATTAATATTTCAAATTTCCCCTCATAGATGTAGTATAATTTTATCAATCTTATATATGTGATGAGAAGGTTTGTTTTTAAAGAAATATTGTTCAAAAAAATACATTATTTTTTATCAATATTCCTTATGGAATTGATTCCATTGAATAATTTAAAAAAATAGTTTTCAATTAAAATTCATTATTTTAACTTATTCATCAAAAAATGGTTTTGTTTTTTAAAATTTCAAAAAAAATCAATATAACATTATTTTCGCATTCTGAATCAATTTTTTTATTATTCGTAAAAACATTATAAATTTTTGGAAAATCCTTTTAAAATTATTACACCAAAATAGGCTACAAATCTTATTTTTTGAAAGATGGTGTTATAATGATAAAATTGTATTTAATTCTATATATTTTATTGAAAATACATCGGAATAATTTTTAATATTAGGTAGAATATATTATATATAAATTTTTTTAATATAATTCATCAAGGTTTATTGTTTTAATATATTAGTATAACACACAGTTGTGTGCATTTTCTTTTTTCCTTTAAAAAAATAATTACATTTATTGTCAAATGGGTTTTTTTCATTTATAATTATTTGGTCCCCAAATAAATCATTATATATACTTTTTTATATCATATTTTTATAACTCAATTAATAATATTCAGACTCATCAATCTAATTAAAAGGTGGTAACTATCATATTAAATTTTAATATCGATAGTATGTTATTTTTTTGTTAAACTTGATCATCATTAAATATAGTCATGAATTTCCTTAGAATATATCAATCTAATGCCTAGTTTTCATACACATAATATGATAGGAAGACAGAAATAATTATTAAAATTCAACAAATAGAAGGACACTTAAAAAATATAGAAGCCACAATTATCTATGACACAATGATTTTATCTGAATGTTATCAATTATGCAATGTTCTCATCCTAGGAATGTCACCAACTATATTTATTTGGGACTCCAAATATAAACCATAACCCCTAGTATAAAAAATAAACATTATATTACACTCCAGGTTGTATTCTTCATCTGTTATCATGTGATATAAACATTATTTTTTCATCACAAGCATAGTAGGTAACCTACATGTAATATTATACTCATTTAAACTATAAAATGCCATCATATAATATAATAATGTTTTATAAAAATCAGTTATAGATAAATCTATTTCATATATATAGAGGTCTATTACAATTTCTCTACACACTATACAGTCACAAACACACACAAATACACACTTCCAACGTGAAAAATATTATATTCTGGATATTTAATTTTAGTATATCATGATACATATACATTTATAAACACTATTAATAATTTCTTTAGAACCATACAAATAACCATTATAAAAAATAACAGATGATATAATTCAATATCCACAATATGTTTTTTCAATAGTAAGTTGTTTTTAAATCGCACTATATATATATTTCAGTGTATATATCTATGAGATGATATGATAAGACCCACTTAGTATAAAATTTATTTATTTACATGTACAATGAACTCTATTCTAAATAGTTTTGAGAGATATGGATCATATTACAAATATTCAACTCCAAAAACATATTAAAGCTCTTTTATTCTACAATATCCAAGATAATGTTTTTAATAAAATCTATTTTCATATTATAAATCATTCAATAATATATCATCAACATCCATTTATCCATTTATATCAATATTACCTATAAAATTAATTTATTACAATTAAAAATCATTATAGTAATATTTGTTTAAAAAACCTTTGGATTTTATAATATTAATACCACCATCACATTGAATGGAATATGTTATTATTTTTCAATCATTAACTGCCAATTTTTTAAACATACTACAAAAATAATTTTACAAAATATATTAAATTTTTATGTACATGATATTATACCAAATTTCAATATTTCTAGAAATGTGTAATTAAATCATTGTGATAGAATATTTAAAAAATAGTATATGGTATTGAAATAATAAACAATGATCCTTATATCTAATGTAGTAATCATATTACATATTCTGGTGAACCATAGTTCAGGTTTATTGAACCCATCATAACATTTTACTAAAAAACATTGGTTAAAATTTATTATTATCATATAATTGAGATATAAAAATTATACATAAAATGTATTTAGTATCTCATAATACTAAATTTTTTCTATAAAAAGATATTTTTTAAACAACATTTTATTCATATTTTAAATAATCACAAAATCATCACACAAGTTTGTCCATGATTTTTTAGTCTTGTATAATAACAACACTTATAAAATAATAATTTAGAATCATATACCCTTCAAAATAAAATAATTTATTTCAATAACAATAGTAATTAACTAAGAAATTCCATGTAGTTTATTAAACCCTATATGTTATTTAGGAAAATTTCATATTATGTTAATATTTAAATTTCTTCATAATATTACAATTTATATACAAATTCCTTGGATTAGTTTTATAAGGATACATTATTAGACACTCCAGTTATCTTTTCATCCATAAGTTTCATCTTATATTATCATATCATTTAAAAACATTACAAATACAAAGGAAAATGAATTCAATATCAATGATTTTTAAAAATACATAAAAATAAAGAAAACATAACGAATACCCACCAATATTATTGGATCATTTCCAAGTATGATTATATATTGTATTCAACAATATGGTTTATCCTTAAAGAAATGTCTAAGACCTATAATTCATTATTATATCCCATCATATGGAATATATTAGTGCAGAATAAAATTATTTTGATCATTTTGTAACACATAGTAGATATATATATCTTATCATCGTTAAAATTTATATTTGTTTTTCTAAATTTATGTAATTTATTCCTCATGAATATGTTTTATAAGGCCTATAATATTTTTTTATTCTTTATCAAATTTTCTTATGTTACTAGTTTTTGTAGTCTCTAAAATTATTCTTATTTTTTATAAATATTATTATCCAACGTATCATAGATAATGATGAAATTTACCTGAGAATATATTTTAATCAAATTAGAATCATGTTTCAAATTAATTTAATATGATATTTAATAATGTATGATACCAAAAAAATGATGACATATCTTAAATTCATTATAACACTATTAAGAATGATTTATATTTTATTATTCCTTTGGTCACTTTTTCATATCTTCCATCACATAGCTCATTATGAATTATATAATCCCAATCACACCATATACGAATCCTGGATGGTAAAGGGGAAAAATATTTATCCAATCGAATATATATATATCATCAATCCCTCTCTTATAATATCCTAATTGTATTAGGGTTTTTTAACATTGTGTATTTACAATAAAATTCAATGTATTGTCCCCTAATATTATTAGATACCCAATTACATGATTTCCTTACACAATCAAGGGGTATATAGCTTGATCAAGATCTACCTAATTATTCAGTCATGGTCTTGATATGAGTTTTAATTTGATGAAATATAAAATTATTCATTTTAATTATGTTTTAACCACTAAATATTATCATATAATATTTCCTTAATATGTATGTATTCTTCTAATGATTAATTTTAAGACCTTATTCCTTCCAAAAAATCAATTTTATCAAATATTATTAATGTGTTACACATTAAAAAACTCATAGATATTATTACTAATCAAAATTAAAATACACCTAAATTTATATATAAGAAAAATAATCACAGGAATAAGTTACATGGAACTCATTCACATATATTTGTACAATACTATAAAATTAAAATTCCCTATAAGAGTTATCTTTGAGAAACTGATAGAAAAATTTGTATTATAAATATAATAAATGTACCTCTATGATAGAAATTTATTTTCCCCCAATGTACATCTTCCCATTTATATATTATATTATAAATATCTCAATTCCATCATAATTTCAAAAATGAATATCTATAAAATATAATTAACCACTAAAATCATTATCAAACATAGTATATGAAAATTTTAATATATAATAAGATAAATTCATATTTAATCATAAGATGAAACTCTTTATTTAAATAGATGATAACTCTAAGGATGTTTAACACTTTTTTCCAAATCATACATCTATTCCAAATCTAAATAATTTAAATCAATCAATATTATAGTTATGAAAAATAAATAAAATTCATATAATTGATCATGAGGTAAATTATATGTGCATAATTATTAAATCATAATAATATAAATAATTTATATTATACCAATATATTATACACATTCCAAATATATAAATATTTAAATACAATTATATTTATTGGAAATATGTATTCTTATAAAATATACAATATAATTAATGTTCCCAAAATAAATTATTTTAAATAAAATTTAGAAATTAGTTATCCAAATAAATTGTGAAATCCATTTATATAATATACATATGATAGTTTTAATATTTTTTAATCCATGATCATTCTAATAATCAATACTTTTATGGAGATGGATTACTTAATTTTTCATATAAGGGATTTAATTTCCCTTGTTTATATTAAAAATGTGGTTAATTAATAAAAATATATATAAGTTATTATATATTTTATGATTCATATTCATAATTTATAAAACCATTTTAATTTCTTATTATGATTTAAATATAAACAATATATATATTATGTCAATACACCTAATTTTTAAAATGATATTTAACATTTAAAATTAATATTCTAGTTTTTAATTGGATAAATATATTATAGAATGTTAATTAATTATTTATAAGCATTAATGTTTAATAAATTATTAAAACTCATAAAAATTTAAATAATTTCCAAAAATACTATTATCCATTAGTTAAAATATATACATATACCATCTATAAATATTAATTTTAATTAAATAAGACCATTCTTCTCTTTATTTAATATTTTCAATAAAAAAATAATAGATGGAATGAAATGTAGAGTGTAAAAGGATGAGTTTTTGATATCTATCATACATCTTGATATATTTTATGTATCAAATTTATGGAAATAATAGTTAATAACAATGATGTATGAATAAATCTAAACCATGTCAATAGTAGTATATGATATAGATTTTGTGTGAGGTAAATAATATATATAGTTTTAATCATTAGTGCCACGTTTTCTGAGATTATGATATTCCATGTTTGAGAATAACCATTCGTGATTAGATATATATTTTTTAGTGATAGTATCGTTTATAATTAACATAATTTTCATTTAATATGTGTATTAATAACACAATATTGAGTTCTCCTTTAAAAAGTAAAATGACCGGCATAGCTATTGAAAACTATGAATGTATATATGTATCATTAACCCTTAGTTCAGAATATTTTTTGTTGGATCAAAATATATATGAAGTTAGCACAACTATAATAGAGGTGTGAATTGTAAGTTTAAAAACATTATTTTTTAATCCTAAGAAAATCATTTTTTAACAAATTTAAAAAAAATACATTCACTAAACCCTCTATTATAAGGTTAGTTAAAAATACATTTGGACTGATAAAGATTATTCTCATAATGAAATTTTACATTCATTATCATAAAATTGAATCTAACATAAAGTGTGTAGAGTCATAAATAATAGTTTATACAAAAAAGAGAATGTACAATAGGTAACACATTCTATTAATAAGGAATTGCATCAGAATTAATGAAACATCTAAGATAACAAGTAATAAAAATATTATTGTAATATTTTAACCCAAAGATAATGACATCTAATATATTTTTATAAAATCTCCTTCATTTATACATTCATGAAATTTTGACTTACACAAACTAGGTTAATCCCTCTATCCATGAAAATCAGATGCACCTTTTCTCTTGATTTCCCTACAAGCCCTTGATTAATTATGTAATCTGCACCTTAATCTTTATATAGCTGGAATCCATTCATTAAAAAATTATATTCATGAAGAAAATCATAAATACACACCCTATAATGTTTTATTTAATATCAACACTCTCTAATATTTTAAAAAAACATATTGAATAAAGAGTTCACAATGTAGTATCATGAGTTGAAAATAACATCACTTAGACACACAGAATTGTCGAGCACTATTTAAAAATAATTACGTGACCAATTATTTATAGTTGTGGAGTTTAATGGGTTACTAGGTCTCCAATATTCATCTATTTTCTAAAATTTTAGAGGGACCTGTAAAGATGGAACTTACAATGGTAGTAAAATAAAAGATTATATGACATTGTTTTAGCCTAAGGAAAAGAATCATGAGAGAAATTATCATGTAATCTAACATGAATGTAAGTTAAAATACAATTAATTTTGTTAAAATAATAAGAAAATAAAAAAACTAATTAGTTTAAATAATTTTATGAAATAAGATTCATAAACCAATAAGAATAATATTATACATACGATAAAAATAAAATTTAATATACATTGAACATCAATATTGAGATACATGATGAATCAGATTCAAAATTCTGAGAATATAGAAATTGAGAAATTTTGAGAGTAATATTTGAAATATTGAGTAAATCATAATTGAGAAACATATTGAATCATATTCTAAATTATAATCAAATTAAAATTTAGAAATAATGTAAATCAAATTTGAAATTCTAAGCGAATAAAAATCGATGCACTATGAGATTCCAATTAAAATTATGTATCTGATTTTCATTGATTCTTATTTCTATTCAGTCTTAAGAAACTGTTTTTTTACACATATGTATAAAATGAATAAGAAAATTTAAAATAACCCGATTATAATTAAAATTTGACTTACATAAGTTTAGAAAATCATTAAATAAAGAGAAATAATATTAAAGTAAATGGGTTTTTGATTCCCAAAGAGTAATATAATGAAAACAATCATGAGAAATCTTTTGACATAAAATATCCCCTTTTTTGGAAAGCACAAACCATATTTAAAAGGGTGTGTTAAGACAGAAAAATATCATTTTGAGCTCAAAATAAATAATTATCTAATCATGAGTATATAACTCTTAGAAATATTAATATAACTAACCCCTCCCCCCCCCTTAAGACATGAACTCTCCATAAGGATCGTGTTATTTTATTAATTAATTTTTCTTCCTTTATTAAAAAAATTTATCCACATTAATTATTTTTATCTTATTTATTATTTTTTAAAAATTTCCCACTTTTTGATTCACAAAAAGTAATAGAGAAAACACAACGTACCAGAAAATGAATAGAAGACAATCAATACAAAACAAGAGAAATGTAATAGTTGATGATAAAAATGTTACAAAAAAAGATTCAGAGAAAAAAATTAATCTTTATTTGGTATAAAGGATCATAATATATACTTCATCTTCTACAAATAATTTTGATATTATTACAATTTTTATAATAGTACTTCCTAATATTAATTTCCCTTTTCAAGGATTTGAATATTTTCTTCATGAAATTGAATTAATTCCTCATGAGACATAATTTTTTCACCCAATTCATCATTGTATGACTATAAAATATTGATCTCAGATCCAATGAAAATTAACCTCCCATTTATATTTTTTATTTTTTCATCTTAATACATTATTCCTTCTTCATATTTTCTAAAAATAAATTTGATAGATATTTTATCCAACCTTTGATTCTACTAAGTGATTCTTGATGGGAGAAAATATATTTTCCAAAACATTTAAATAATATTTATATACCTTTAACATTTTTTCATCAACCAAAAATATTTCCTATGTTAATGTAAATCTTCTCTGAGGGTTTTAAAATTTCAATCAAGCTTAATAAATTCATCCATCTGAAGGGATATTGAGTATAGTTTATAGTTTATATATTCTTGAATGATCTATCATCTTGACTAAATATTGGAAATGTAAGGAATATAATTTACCAACTTCTTCAAAGATTTAACAATGAAATATTCTCTGATAAAAGATGATGAATCATATAATTTGGATATAATTTTCATAGAATTTCCAATATCAATATTATTTTAATTTTCATTTATATATTCTTATTTCTCTATTCTCTGTTCTATTTTCTATTTATCAGAAAATTGAAAAATGTTTTCTTCATCATCACCACTATTTTCATCACAATCAGAAGGTTGGTTATGAACTTTATTATCAGAAACATTTTCCTTCTAGGTAGAAGTTTACTTTTGAATTTTTCTATCAGATTTATGAATATACTTTTATTCTGGGGAAATATTGTAAGATTAATCATGAGATGTTATTATAATAAGTTTTTCAGATTTCCTATCCTTTTAAATGTTTTCAAATTTATTAAATCACATTCACAATTTATTTATTTCTACCATCTTGATCTCTATCTTGAGATTGTTTTTCAACACAATGAACTAAACATAAAACTAATTATTTTCCTTCCTATATTGAAGGAGATTCTAATTCCATATCATCTATTTGTTGAGGGGGAAAATTATACTCTGGAATGATTTATTCCGGAATAGTAATTACTTATAATTCTTTTTCTGTAGATTTAGACAATTGTTTATTCAACTCTTATTCAAATAAATTTTATTCAGCTTCTTATCTCTAGCATCTTTATCCAGTGCTTCCACACCTTATAATTTTAATTGTATTTCCTTAGCTAGATTTAATCCAAAAATTGAATATTATTCTTTCCATTATTCCCTTTTTGTTTCCTCTTTGAAATGACTTCATTTAGATAATATATTTTCTTCTTTGACTTCTCTAGATCAGAATCTTGAGATTTTATTTTCTAATACTCACATATATATTTCTTTTTACTTTCTCTAAATTGTTATTAATTTTTTGATAAATCAAAAACTCCTTATACTTATCATCGAAATAATATTTCATTATTCTATGTTTCTAATCTCTCAAAATAATAATGATGAAATTATTAGGATTCAATTTTCAAGTAACATTGAAAGAATTCATGCCATTATCTATCATCCTGGAAAAAGTTTCTAGAAACACAAAGACTTGATACATGATCAATCCATCCTTAATCTTAATGATTGTAAAAAATGTGTATATTATTATTTTTTATCATCCTTATATTTATAAGAAAATAAATAATATATATATTTATTAACATGATATTATCTCTATCTTCATTCCTTGGAATGAGTACACTTTCTTTTATAATGAAATAATCTAATAGTTTGAAGTCAGAAGAGAGTGTTTATACTTCTTATTTATTTAATAAAAGCATAAGTTTTCTATTTTTTTTTACTTATTGGACGATCCTTATATATCTAGTAGTTTGTGAGAAGGTTAGAAATGTTGTCCTTTAAATGGAATTTCTAAGATATCATCTTTTTTCTTGAAATTCATTGAAAAATATTTCCCATAACATTTAAACTATACCTTATATTTTACTCCTTCCATAAATAACTCAACTGAATCATAAAAATGAATAACATGTTCTGGATAGACTAGATTATTATCTCCCTTTTCATCAATACAAGAAATATTTAAATTTCTGAAACTTTATAATATTTTTTAATGAAGAATACAACAAGATAAATAAATCTACAAAGACTAGAATTTCACAAAAAATAAACCAATATATGAATTCCTTTGACCAAAATTTTGTTTTGGGAGATACTAATAGAGAAATTTTTATTTAAGGAAATGAAATGAAATTATAATAAGGGTCTTGAAAGATGGAAGCAAATCAGGAAGAATGCAGTGGAGAACGGCTTTGTATTGGAGTCTCGTTAAATATATATATGGTGAGGTGATAGTTCTGCTTCAATGATAAATCTAACAGTTGAAAATAATATTATCTAATCTTATAGCTAAATTGGAAATAAAGAAGGTTTTATTGGATCTAAAATTTTGATGTCTTAATAAAACAAATTGGATTTAAGAAAATATGAATCTGATGTTGTTTTAGTAAAAAAAATTGAAATATCAAAATACATAATTGAAATTAAGAAGTAATAGATAAGAAATTTTACACTCCAGAGTTCTCAAAAGATTTATTATTATTTTAAATATGTTCTTAATATGAGTTTTAAAAATAAAAAAAGTTGGCTATAAATATTTTATGAAAATATAAGAAAAATATTAAGGGAAAAAATTGTTATGATCCAAAAAATGATAGATTCAAAAAAAAATCAGAAGTTATGAATGGAAAAAATTTGAAGAACATAAATATTTTAGTAGTACTCCACCTATAAAAACGAGTAACATAATATAAGAATATTTTTTAAAAATAAATTTGAAATACAATATTATCTTACAGATATCATTACTATCATATATAATTTATTCAATTATTTCAAAATGTAACGGTTTTGTAAAAATATGAGCATGTTGTTATTTCTTTATAATAAATTGTAAATTAATATCTCTTTCAACTCTGTGATCTCTATGAAAGTGATGCTTAATATATTTTTTCTTTTAATTTGAGTGATGTGTAAGGTTTTTTCTTAAATTTATTGAAATTGTGTTATAACATAATATTTGAATTTTAGTAAAACATATTCTACAATCAAGGAGTGTGTGTTGCATCTACAATACTTGAGCACAATAGCTTCCAGCTACCACATATTCATCTTTAGTAGTGGAAAGTGCTACTGAGTGTAGTTTCTTAGATGATAAAGAAACTATAAAATCTTCTAAGAAATGACTTGTTCCAAATTTACTTTTCATATCCTTTATATAACCACAAATTTCATCATTAGAGAAAATTTTTAGATGAAAATTATTTTTAGAAGAATAAAAAGGTCACAAATATAGTTTTCCCATTAAATAATGAAAAATTAATTTCATAGATTTTAAATGGGATTATTTTGGATTTTCTCAGCATCATACACATAAGAATACTAGAAATGTTAAAATGGGATGACTATATTGTAAGTATAATAAACTCTCACTTATTTCTATAAATATTTTTTAATCCCCTGGTTATCTACCATCTTCAAGATCAAAGGTATTAGAGGTACTTATTTGAGCACTAGTACTTTTAGTATTTTCATGTTCATAATTCTTTAGATAATATTAAATATTAATATATTGGAATATATAGGTTCTTTCTTGATTTTGAGATAATAGAAAACTAAAAAATGATGTCTCCCATCATACTCATTTCAAATTTATATTTCATTAGATTCATAAATTTTTCATTTTAATATTACAGAGTTTATCTTAATATAATTACACCAATATAATTTTTAAAAAGATGAACATTTTTCCCTTATTTATAAAATGGGTTGAATCAGTGGTTCCATTAAAAAACGTATTTTGTAAAAAAATCATGTATGTCAATCAAAAAAATATCTAGGGGTGTTTTTAATACCATATAAATCATTGGTTAAAAAAAACAAATTTATGATGTTTTGTGTTTCTGAAATCAAGAGGTTTCTCTAAAAAAAACTTCCTCATTGGAATATCTATAATGGAAATTACACATCACATCCACTTGGAATTGTTTTAAATTAATGAATGATGAAAAATATTATAGAATATGAATATATTCATTTCGGGAAACTGGAGAATATGTTTCTTCATAGTCTATTCCTAAAAGTTGATTATAACCATTAGAAACAAATCTTTCTATATTTCATACAGTGATTCCATTTTCTTCAAAAAAATTATGAAGACCCATTTTACTCAAATAATATAAGTTTATTTAGGTTCATCAACCAAGGTTCATACATTGTTCATTTTGAATTCATTATTTTATCCTTCATAGATTTAATTCAATTTTCATCACATAAAGCCTTATCAAAACTTTTGGGATCACATTGGGAATGAAATACTATATGTTATACCTCATTATTTAAATAACTTTAAATATTTATTGGTTGATTTTCATCACAACTGATATTGTCACTATGATTATTCTGATGAAACAACTGAATTTTCATTTGTAAAAAATTTTCATTAACATATGGTAGAAATTATTTGAGTTTGAATACTTCCAAAAAAATTATTTAGTATTCTTTTTATTAGAATAATCTTCTAACTAATAAGGTTAAAAAATGGAACACACATTAGAATATGTATGTTGGGTTGGTTTAAATAAAAAGGAATCAATTTTATGAAATTTAATATGTACTGTTTCTTCAACATTACAAGAATTATTATTGAAATTTTTAAAAGAATTATATGTAGTGGAGTTGGTAAAAAACACCTTCCACAGAATTGGGTGAATATTTATGTAAATTGTCTTTATTTATCCAAAATGAATACTTTTCATCCAAATACTCTTAAGTATGATACTTTTTGTTTTTGGCCTTTCCATAACTCATAAGGCATTTTTTTAAGAAATGTAATTAATAAAACATGATTTATAGTATAACAAGAAATATTAACAGCTTCATCCCAAAAATGTTTTGAAATTGAGTAGTCACTCAACATTGTTCTTGTTATCACTTGAAAAAATCTATTCCTTCTTTCCCCAACTCCAATTTTATAAGGAGTTCTTTGTGATGAGAAGTTATGTGTAATTCCCTTTTTACTAAAAAAATATTCAAAAATCTGATTTTTCAAATTCTCCACCATGATCGCTATGAATAGTTTTCAACAGTAGGTCTGTGTCATTTTTAACTTTGGTTGTAAATGTTTTAATGAAATAAAGAACATCAAATTTTATGGTGAGAAAATAAACCCATGTAAATCTTTTGTAATCATCAACATGAATAAATACATAGTATTTTCCTCTGATACATATAGTTATTATATGACCAAAAATATCCATGTTCACTAATTATAAAGAATTAGTAGAAGAGAGATCAATAATTGATTTAAATATTGACTTCAGTTTCATTCCATATAGAAAAGAGTCACAAACTTTTCATGAATCGAATCTAAGATCTGATAGATACTTAAAAAGACCTTTAATTGTCTGTTTTCATAAGTTACTATGGTTAAAATGTCATAACCTTCTTTTCCATTACAAATTTTGATCATCCATTGCACTATGGAAAGGTATGTATTGGCTTCTATGGTCTTCAAAGATAAGTGTGTAAGAATTATTATACCGATGGGTAGAAAGAATGAATTATTCTTGCGATTTGGGTACTATGAATTTATCATTCCTAAAATTTGGAAGGTATCATTCTTCACATAATTGAATAATTATTATATTGTTGTGCATAAGACCTTTAACAAATCAAAAACTTGAAATCAAGTATTATCCAAGATGAACAACATTAGATATAACAATTATTATTCCTTGATAATTATCTCCAATGGTAACCCTTCCACCTTTCATTTCGATGATATTTTCACAGATTTATTTGATACAAATAATATGTCAAGAACAACCACTATCCATGTACCATGATTTTTTTATTAGAACTTACTTTGTTTCCTAAAAAATAATATAGTTAAATTTTCTGAATCCAAACATTATTAGATACAAAAATTATACAAAGTAAAATATTAGGAATCCATATTTGATTAAAAAATGGAATTTATGAAATACTAAACACTACATTATGATCAAATAAATATTTATTCTCATCTATCCTTCAGTAAGTCATTTACTAGATTATGGGGACCTTTCAGGGACAAAATAGTTATAGTTAAAAATAGGTTTTGAGTGGGAGTATCCAATTCCATTATAATTCCTTATAGGAAGTGTAACACCCCATGCTTCTACGGTATTTTTCCGTTGGAATAATGTAGTAGCTTGCGTTGTATGCAACTTAGAGTTCGAACAAACCTCGACCAATCAAACTAGCTTTATTAATTTCAATACCCAACTTTTGAAAATTTATTAATTTTATTTTTCAAAATGGAATTCAGTTTTGGATTAATAATATCAAAAAAATTGTAGGGTGAATTTTGGGTATTTTTCTGAAAACATTCAATTTTTGATGAATTGTGAAAAAAGATGTGTTGTTGTTTTAAATTGACATTTTATTTAAATAATTAGTTATTTTATAATATTTTATTTTATGTGAAAATAGATACATAATACCTATATATGTTCAATTCAATTCATTGGAGTCATTTTATAATATTTTTTGATATATAAAATTTTATTTAACATTTTACCGTCTTTTACCCACCATCTAAGAGCATTTAAAAATTTAAATAAAACATAATTCTACCACATCAGTGAGTTGAATTTAAAAAATCCGGGAGACACGATTAATATTAGTAATTAATATTAGGTTCAATAAGATGAAAATAATTTTTTATGAATATTAACTTTTGACTTTTATTTACCACAGTTAAAAGTAAATAGGGTAATTAAATGTAAAATGATATTATAATTAACCTAACACATGTTCTAATTATACTGTATAATTGTAATTTGAACAAAAACAACCTTAAGAATAATGTGTTATGCTTATGGTTCACTTGGATTAGATTTTGAAATTTATTATTATTTTATTTAAAGAAGAGTTAAAAGTGTTAAATTCGATGTTTAACAACTAAAACATTTTTAATATAGGGATAAATAAAATATAAATTCAACTTTAAATATTAATTATAAAGATAAAAATATTTCCTACATGATGTTATTTTATTTATAATTTTCAGACATTAAATAATTTAATTTATTTATGACACAATGATGATGCAGGAATTTCTTTATTAATGAAATATTAAAATAATTGATATGATAAATATCAAAATAAATGTAAATTAACATTTATGATGAATCCGAAATATTTTTAGGTTAATATAACCTGTTAGGATTTATTAAATAAATTTTATTCTAAGTGATAATGTTATATGGATTTCAAAAAAATCAAATACTAAATAGTGTCAAAATTGACATAATTGAGTTTTTAAAATAAATACTATATTATCAGTTGATATAATATTCCTAAAAATATAAAGTTCATCCAAAGGACTTAGATAAGGTTATATATATTAGTAATGACCCACTTGGGGTTCTCTTTTCATTTTATAGTATGTTTATCAACTAGATAATATAAAAATACAAAGAGACATGGTAAATGTCAAACAATTAAACTAAGATTAAATCTAAAAGATAAGGTTAATATGCAGACCAAAATCTGTATAAAACCTATTGGTTGAAATTTTTTCGACCCATATCCACCTTATCCATGAAACAAATTATTTTGGATCCATTAAAAACTGAAAATGATTTTATTATAAAATAATATTTCAATATTTTCCTAGGGTGACCATCACCTCTCTTATAAAAGGGTACTTCCCCTTCACTTAATCTCACACATCCAAAGCCATTTTCTGAGCCAAACACTTCCCAAATATCCTACCAACTTCCTTCACATCAATCAAGAGTCCTTACATTGATCATAAAGCCAACCTATGGAGCCTTTTTGATCAACTCAAAAAGGAACACCCGAAGAAGAGATAATAATTTCACTACCCTCTTTCAAGTTCTTTTCTTCTTCAACTTCATCTTTCTTTTTTGTTTCCATACCAAAATATTAACTCCCATACCTTCTACATACTTTGATATTATTATAAATGTGGTACAACCATATTCATTTTTCTATCCATCCTATAAATGACAATGTCACTATACGTGTGTACGTAGGGATTACCTTTTCCACGTCGTGGTGAAGTTAGTTATTCAAACAATTCATTATTTTGGATGGGTATAATAAAAAGAATAATTGATGAAATTAATAAATGTAAAATTTGAATTATTTGGTGTATATGATATACCATCCAATTACATTGTATTTCACCATAAATATAATGAAACTGTCGATCGTGTGTACATATGGATTATCGTCTCCCGGAACGCGATGAGATTCATTCCCCATCATAATCATTAAAGAATAATTTTCATTTTATGATTAAAAATAATGTTTATGAATATAATATCATTCTGTATATGAATCAAATACATCGTATCCATAACCAACATGGCTTACATAACCAAACGTATATGGGAAAATGAATCAGTTAACACCCAAAACGATGATACTATTAAAATTTTATTAACAATGAAATATTAGAGGATCATATTTGATATAATATTTATGTATACAGTTCTTGTAAAATTTAATAATTATTTTTTAACTATTATACAGGAGGATAACATACCATCGATCAATTAAAGGTACAAGGTGAGCTTTAATTCTACAATCTCTTTACATATCCAAGGTTGTTAATATATAAGTATCTACTAGGACCTATTTATCATCAACATTTGTGTTTTTGTAAAAAGGTAATTCAAAAAATTATTACTATATACATGATTATGGGTTAAAGTCATTTATACCCTTATATGACCATAAATGTTTTGAAAGAATCATTCTATTGTTTTCCAAACAAGGTACTTTATAACCTTTTTGACAAAATTAATGTAAGAATGTATTTTTTTTATCTTATACGGTGGGTGCGGCTATTTTCCACTATTATAACCTCGTCGAAGATTCCTATTCAATATTATATAAATATTTTTTTAAAAAACGTTTTCTTTGATATTTATATGACTTTTAAGTGATTTCAAAATAGAAAGAGATATTTCTCTAAAAATGTTTTGAATTCATCTATGTTAATTTCATTTGATAGATTTTATGATTGTTTGAAGTTGATTTATTATGATACAAAACATCCATTTTTTATTGAAGGTTTTATGATATGATTGACTGTGGATGCGTTATTTTTACACCATTCATGTTTTATGGATAATGTATTGACATTTCATATGATAGTTTTAATATGAATATTTATGTTATGTTTAAACCTTTTCAAATGAGGAATGCTTTGGAAATAGTAAGTGACAGTTGGAGCCTGCTATAGCTCATCGATGTATCGTTAGGTCTCATGAAACAAACTACTGTCTTGGAACAAGTCCATGACAAAATCGTATTTTTTTTCTTGGACCAAGGCCTTCACTATGTGGTTTTCAAGTCTGGAATTATGTATTCCAACATTATGAAATTGGCTATTGATATTGCATGTGATTATTCGAGCAGTAGAATATCCATGTGAATAAGTAAATTGAATTATTTTATTTATATTGGACATATTATGTAGATTTATATGTTTAAAAGTTTTATGTTTTATTCTTTTACATTGCATTAAATGTTTATGCTTTTTTAAGAAAGTTTCCCTTATATATTTATGCTTACTAAGCATCTGAGATCATCCCTTTATATGTATTATATATTCCAGTATGCGAAATGTTTATTATGACTGACCTGCAGGGATAGTCTAAGGAATTGTTTAAGGGATATGAATGTGTTAAATGGAGAAAATGTTGTTGTTGATTTTAATTTTATAATTTAATGTAAAACTTATAAATGTATCTAGTACATACAAGGATACTAAACTAATTATTCTTTGGGTATTTGATCCCTTGTGATCATGTCAATGTTATTTAATAATGTACCAACTCTAGGTAACTATTGCCGGTGTGTTACTGTTGGTATTAGAGGAGGTTTAGTACAAACCTTGGAAGCTAGATTTAGAAAAAAAACCGATTAGATATCATTACCCAAATATAGATATAGAGGAACTTCCTAGAATATTGGTAATGTAGATATTTTGAGAGTTTTCCAGGAAATACATCCCTGTAGGAATATGAGTAGGTAGAGGTGGCACTGGCATAGATGTACATAGGATAAAAACCTGAAAACATCACATTGAGCTTGACTCGAACGAGAACTAGCTCATGACAACAAGCCATACTACACTCTTAGTTATAACACTCATGGGGGATATGATTATGATAATTCACATTTTCATTAAAAATCATTATAAAGGATTTATGAGTATATACCTCCTCAAAGAAAACATTTTTATGATTATGGATTATATCCATAAACTGTTCAATTTATGTTAAGTATTTTACAAGTTTGGAATTATGTATTTTGATTCATAAACTACTATATTGTATTCCATTGTTTAAAAATGGCCCCAAGTTGAAGGAAATGAAACCATATCAATGGAAATCATTCATATAGTTATTTCCCTCCTAATCAAGATAATTATAGTCAAGATGGTGATGCAACTGGTGCTGATCAGCTTATCATTATACTGGTAAAATTCACTTAGGTTATTAATAATAACCTTACCCATATGGAGAAACCTAATCCACAACATGGAGGATCTATGTAAGACTTCTTCATAAGGAACCAACCACCAACATTCAATGGGAGTACAAATACAATAATATCTTAGAAATGGATAAATTCCTTTGAGAAAAAATTTCATTCTTTGGGGAGTAGCAGAAGGAAAAAAGTGGTCATGGCAATTTATCATCTCATGGGAGATGCAGATCAATGGTGGTCATTAATCCAAAACACAATGGAATATGAAGAAGTATCGAACGTGTAATTGAGGGTGTTTAAAGAAATTTTCTCAGAAAAATACTTTCTTTGGGACTGTCGAGTGGATATGGAAAGAAAATTTCTACGTCTGAGGCAAAAGAAGGATGATAATGTCACAAAGTATGATGCTAAATTTACAAGGTTAGGAACACCTGTAGTATATTATATATGTAACAAAAGTAGTATGATTGAACGATTATTTGATTGGTTAAAACCATTTATCCATCAAGCCTTAATCTCATAATCTTTATCATCATACGAAGATATTATCTCATGCGCTATCAATAGAGGAAATGAATTCTTTATGTCTACTGAATTTAAAGAAAATCAAGAGAAAATGGGATCTGTAGAACACTCTAAAAATTTAAATAAGTGGAATAATAAAAATTTTGGATATCCACCCTACTTTAAATGTGGAAATAAACACCTCGATACTTTCCTGAAATGAATGGGAGTCTATTACAAGTGTGGTAAAAAATACACCATGTTCATGATTGCAAGTGGAAGAAAGATGTTGTCAATGTTGAATTCCATAATTATTGTGAAAGGGGGAATTATGAAAATGAATTTCCTAAGAGCCAAGGTAACAAACAACAGAAAAGGATGAGGGAGAAAGGCTATGTTTCTGTGATCACTACTGCTGAGGTTGAAGCTCCAAAAGACATGGTGATGGATAATTTAATGGTTTCCTCATGTTCATCCAATTATTTATTAGATTTTTTATCATCACATTGTTTCATATCTTCCCAATTTTATAATAAAAATAGATATTTTTAATTTGACTTAACAAGGGAGTTTTCAGTCAAAACACCTAATGGAAGTATCATCGCAAGAATGTTTTTGGAATCAATTCCCATTAGGGCACATATATGTTCTTTATCTACGGATATCATCATCATACCCATGATTGGATTTGATATAATCCTCATAATGGATTGGATTTTGGACCATGATGAAAAAATTTATTGTAAGAAGAAGAAGGTTAAATTTTTTGATGATGATAAGAAGTATATTATCTTTTGAGTAGTAACATAACCACCTAATTCTTATCTAGATCCACCCCATTCTCTCAACTAAATTTAATTTTTGAGGAAGAAGATAATGAAATAACAAATGGTGAGGAAAATAAGTTCTGAATAGAGGACGTACCTACTGTGCAAGAATATGTTGATGTGTTTTCAAAGGATTTACTTAAAAATCTTCTAGATTGAGAAATTGATTTTTCCATTGATTTAATTTCTGGTTAAAGGCCCATATCAATGACCCAGTATAGAATGGACACTATGAAATAAGTTTCACTAAAGAAACAACTAGAGGAATTGAGTAAAAAGGGATTCATTAACCATAGTGTTTCTCCAGGGGGGGAGCCCCTATTCGTTTTGTTAAGAAGAAAGACGGATATATGAGGTTGTGCGTTGCCTATTGGAAGATCAATGCTATAACAATAAAGACCTAGTATCCTCTACCTCACATTGATTTTTTATTCAACCAACATCATGTGTCAAAATATTTTTAAATATTGACATTCGATCTTGATATCATCATTTGTGTGTGAAGAAGTAAGACAATCGGAAAATAGCATTTTGAACCAGGTACAGGCATAAGAGTTTACAGTAATGCCTTTTTGATTTACTAATAAACCCTATATCTCCATTTATATAATGAATAGAGTTTTAAAGGAATATATTGATCACTTTGTAGTTGTATTTATTGATGATATCATGGTATACTTAAAAAGCTGTGAAGATCATGAAAATCACTTGTGCACTATTCTAAAAATTCATAGAAGAAATGAATTATATCAGATGTTTAGAAAGTGTGAATTCGGGCTTAAATAGATTTATTTTCTTGGCCATATTGCCTCTAATGATGGAATATCTGTTGATCCTTCAAATACCGAGGTAGTCCAAGAATTTCCAGCACTGACGATTGTAACTGAGGTACGTAGTTTTATTGGATTAGCATATTATTATAGACTTGTCGTCCAAAATTTTCCCCGGTTGGCTAACCCATTAACCAAGATCATGTTTAAAGGGGTTAAATTTGTTTGGAAAAAGATTGTGAAGAATGTTTTGAATAAGTGAAGAGAATATTAGTCAATGTATTTATCTTGACTCTACCATCCAGGAATGATGGGTTTGTTATTTATAGTGATGTTTCAAAGAAATGACTTGGTTGTGTCCTTATGTAGAATAATAGAGTTATTTCCTATGCATCATGGTAGTTAAAAATAAATGAGAATAACTATCAAAATCATGATCTTGAGTTAGAAGCTGTAATCTTTTCTCTTAAAATATGGAGACACTATCTCTATGGTGAAAAATGTGAGATTTATACTGATCACAAGAGTTTGAAGTATACTTTCTCATAGAAAGAACTCAACATGAGACAAATATGATGTCTTGAACTACTTTATGATTATGATTTCACTATTCAATACCTCTCAGGGAAGGAAAATAAGGTGGACAATGATTTGAGTAGAATGAATCATGTAGTTTTGAACAAGATGAGAGTTGAAAGGAATCCTATTTTCATGGTATTAGTAAATTGGATATGAGAATAACAATGAAACGTTAAAAATAAATACTTTTTCAAATGGTTTCAAAACCATATTTACTAGAAAGAATAAAGAGTTCATAGACTGGTGATGAGGAGTTTCAAAGGAAGATTAATGTTCTGTATGATGGTAGATTGAGTGACTTCATATATGAAGAAGAAATATTGAAATTTGGGAAGACAAATTGTCTTCCTAACATACCAGATATAAAAAGGGAATTTTTGTATTATTCTCATAGCTCCAATTTCTCCATAAACACTAGGACCAACAAGATGTAATGATATTTTAAGAAACATATTTTTTGTGACAACATGAAGAGGGAGATTGATGATTGTGTGTCAAGATGTATTGTTTTTTGACAAGTGAAAGTTGTATGGAAATATCCTGTAGGTTTCATGCAATCTATTCCCATACCAGAGTGGAAATGGGATAATATTACAATCTAAATTTAAATGGGGCTACCAAAGACTCCTAGAATAAATAATGCAATATGAGTCATTGTTGATAGTCTTTCTAAGTCAGTACATTTTTTGTTGTAAGAGAATATTTACCACTTGAATGTCTGCAAGACTATATATTAATGAAGTTCTAAGAAATCATGGAGTACCCCTATAGATTGTTTCAGGTCATTCTCCTTGTTTTACATCAAGATTTTGGAAAAGTATTCAGAGGGCCCTAGATACAGAACTTCATTTGAGCACTACCAACCACCCTCAAATAGATGGATAATAAGAACAGACTATTGAAACCTTAAAATACTTGTTGAGATCTTGCGCACATGACTTTCAAGGTATGTGGGATAAATATTTACCTCTGGTAGAATTTTTCTATAACAATTGCTTCTATTCAAGTATTCAAATGGCACCATATAAAGTGTTATACAAAAAGAGATGTCACACACCAACTTGTTGGGATGATGTTGGTGACAGAAAACTCGTAGGCCTTGAGGAAACAATGGAAAAGGTGAAGGTTATCCAAACCCACATCAAAATAGGCTAAAGTAGGAAAAAGATCTATGCCGATAACTGAAGGAAGGACATAGAATTTCAATTAGGAGACCATGTTTTCTTGAATATATCTCTATAGAAGGGTGTTATACGATTCGATAAGAAGGGTAAATCGAGTCACAGGTACATCGAACATTCCTAAATTCTAGAATAAATTGGAGTTTTAGATTATCATTTGGAAATTCCTCAAATTCTCTCCAAAGTTCATGATGTCTTCCACACATTACTCTTGAGAAAATACATGCCTGAACCAACACATGTACTCACCAATGAGAAAACTGAACTGGAACCTGGTCTGTATTACTTTGAAGAGCATGTCAATTTTCTTGATACCTTATAACAAGTGCTGAGAAACCGGATGACTCGTCTAGTAAAAGTTCTATGGAGAAACCATAAGATGGAAGAGGAAATGTAGGAACCCAAGGAACTTATAATAAAGAACCATCTGAATCATTTTAGGCAGTAATATTCTAGAAATTTCGATGATGATAATATTTTAGAGAGGGGATAATGTAACACATCAATCTTCCATGGTATGTTTCCCTTTGAATAATGAAGTAGCTTGTATTGTATACAACATGGAGTTTTAAAACACCACAACAAATCAAACTAACTGTTATGAATAGCAATACCCACTTTTTATGATTTTAAAAAAATTGACTTCATTTTTGGATTCGGAATACCTAAATTAGCTTAGGGTAATTTTTTGTTATTTTTATGAAAAATTTAAATTTTTTATGTATAGTGAAAAACACTGCGTTATTGTTTAAAACTAACTTTTTATTTAAATAATTAGTTATTTTATTTTAATTAATGTTTGTTGAAAATAGATACATAATACTTATATATGACAACGTATTTTATTGGGCCATTATAAAATAAGTTTAGATATGTAAACTTTTACTGAACTTTTTACTGTCTTTTACCCACCTTCTAAGAAAATTTGAAAATTTGCAAAAAACATAATTTTCCCACTTCCGTGAGTTGAATATTAAAACTATGAGAGAAATAGTCAAAATCATTAAGTAAAATTTGGTTCAATAAGATGAAAATAATTGTTGGTGAATGGTAACATTTAACTGTTATTAACCATGGTTAAAAGTAAATATGGTAATTAAAGGTAAAAATGATATTATAATTACCCATAAACATGTACTAATTCTTTTGGATAAGTGTAATTAGAAAAAAAAACCTTAGGAATAAAATATGATCATTTTGTTTTACTTGGATTAGATTAGGACATATTTTATTATATTATTTAAAGAAGAGTTAAATGTGTTAAATTCAAAGTTTAATAACTAAACGATTTTTAATATAGGGTTACACACAATATAAAATTAACTATAAATATTCATTATAAAGAAAATAATATTTCCTACATAATTTTATTTTATTTATAATATTTAGACATTAAATAATTAAATTTATTTATGACACAATGATGATGTAGTAATTACCTTATTAAGGAAATAATTAAATAATTGATATTATAAATATCTGTATAATTGTAAATTGGGACTTTTAATGTATCCCATTAATTTTATTTGTTAATATGACATTTTAAGATTTATTAAATAAATTTTATTTGAAGTGATAATGTTTTTTTGGCTTTACAAAAATAAAATACTAAATAGTGTCAAAATTGACGTAATTGAGTTTTCAAAACAAATACTATATTATTAATTGAAATAATATTCCTAAAATTCAAATGTTCTCACAAAGTACTTAGACAAGGTTATATATATTAATAATTAACCACTTGGGGTTCTCTTGGTTGTTTATAGTGAGATTATTAAATGTATAATATAAAAATACAAAGAGACATGGTAAATGTCAAACTATATAACTAAGAGTTAAATCTAAAATATAATTTTAATATGGTGACCTAAACATGTCTAAAACCTATGTTTTAGATGTTTTTGTCCCATACCCACCTTATGCTAGATATAAATCATTTTGGATTCATTATAAATTGATAAATATTTTATTATAAAATAATATTTCAAGGTTTTCATAAAGTGATCCTTACATCTCTTAGAAATGGGTACTTACCCTTATCTAAATTTCAAACCTCCAAAGCCACTTAGATCAGCCAAAAACTGCCCAAATATCCTCCCAACTTTCCTAAAATCAACTTAGGTCTCTTACATTGATCATAAATCCAACCTACAGAGCCCTTTTGATCAACTCAAAAGGAAACACCTGAAGAAGAGGTAATAATTTCACCACACTCGTTCAAGTTCATTTGTTCTTCCACTTCCTATTTCATTGATTTTTCCATTACAAAATTATAAATCAAATACCATATACATAATTTGATGTTATTGTAAATATTTTACAACCATATTCGTTATTTTATCCATCCTATAAATGAAAAAGTCACCATACATGTGTACGTACGACTTACCATCTCCACGTCGGGGTGTAGTTTGTTATACAAACACTTCATTATTTTGTATGGGTATAATAAAAAGTATAACTAATGAAAATAATAAATATATCATTTTAATTCATCTGTATATATGATATACTACACAATTACATATGATTTCATCATCAATATAATGATAGTGTCCCTCGTGCGTACGTATGGATTACCATCTCCACGAACGCAATGAGATTCATTCCACATTGTAATAATTAATGAATAACCTTCATTTTTTGATTAAAATTAATGTTTATGAACAGAATATCATTCTGTATATTAATAAAATACATCCTATCTATAACAAACATGCTTATGCAACCAGGAATATAAAATAAAACGAATCAGTTAACACCCGAAACGGTGATACTACTAAAATATTATTAACAAATAAATATTAGAGGATCATATATGATATCATATTTATGTATATAGTTATTTTATAAATTAATAGCAATGTTTTAACTAATATAAATTAGGTTAAAATACCATTGACTATGAAAAATTACAACGTATGGTTAATTCAACAATCTCTTTACTTATCTGATGTTGTTAATACGTAAGTATCTACTGGGACCCCTTTATCATCCACAAAAATGTTTTTTAAAAAATATTATTCAGAAAATTATTACTATTTACTATATTATGAGTTAATTTCATTTATAAAAATATTTTACCATATATATTTTGAATGGAATCATTCCTTTATTTTCCAAACAAGGTACTTTATGACCTTTTCGACAAAATTAAGGTAAGAATGACTTTTTTTAACTTATACGGCGGGTGCAGCTATTTTTTTCCGTTCTAACATCATCGAATCTTCCCATGCAATATTATAAGAATATTTTGAAAATAAATGTTTTCTTTAATAATTATATGACATTTAAATAATTTCTAAATATAAATAAATATTTCTCTAAAAAAGTTTTTATTTCATATATCTCAACATCCTTTGATGGATTTTATGCTTGTTTGAAGTTGATTTATTATACTACAAAACATCCATATTATATTTAATGTTTTGTGATATTTTTTACTTTGGATGTGTTATTTTTACACAATTCATGGTTTAGGGAAAAATTATTCACATTTTGTATGCTTTTTTTAATACGACTGTTTATGTGATGTTTTAACCTTTTCATATGACGAATGCATTGGACATAGTAAATTACGGGTGGAGCCCTCTATAGCTCCTTGATGCATCATTAGGTCTCATGAGAAAAACTATTGTCTTGGAATAATTCCTTAACAAAATCATATTTTTAGTCTTGAAGCAAGTCCTTTAATATATGGTTATGAATTCTAGAATTAAGCATTCCATCATTATGAAATTGGCTATTGATATTGCATGTGACTATACGACTAGTAGAATATACGTTTGAATAAGTGAATGGAATTATTTTATTTATAATTCCCAAATAATTTATAAGTTTATGTTTAAAAGGAATATGTTTTAGAATAATGCATTGCCTTAAATTTTTATTCTTATTTGTGAATTTTTAGGCTCTATTGTTATTTTTACTAAGCATCTAAGCTCACCCCTTTCTATGTTTTATTTTTCCCAAGATGCGAAGAAGTATATTAGGACTGACTTGCAAGGATAGTTTAAGGGAAAATATAAGGGATATTAATGTTTTAAATGGGGACAATATTGTTGTTGTTTTTTCATTTTATAATGTACTATAAAACTTATGAATGTATCTTGTACTTACAAGCCTACTAAACTGATCAGTCTTTGGGGATTTGATCCCTTGTGATCAATCCAATGTTAGGTAATAATTCACCAACCCTGCGTATCTGGGTTTGGGGAGTTACAGGAATAATATATTTATACGTTTTTTTAAATAAATATTTTACGATATAAAATGTTTAATAAATGATTATTAATAGAAAATATTTCATGTTTTCATCTAATGGCCAATTTATTATCCTTATAAGAATAAATTTTAGAATTAGTTGTTTTCTAAAAATCATTATTCTTGAAAACAACTTATTTAAGTTCCTTAGAATGTTTATCATTTTCATTATTTAATTACGCAATTTTATTGCCAATAATATGATTTCAGATGTTTTTTCATCAAGATATTGATAAATGATTGACACTTATTTTGTTAAAATATTTTTTCTAGAATTTTCCTTATCTTATTTCTACTTGATTGTAATATTTTCATTTCCATGTAACTTAGAGAATATAGAGACATAATATGATGAAGTTAATGAATTTTGAGATTCTATGTTTGATTAATCATTTAAAGAGAAATAATGATCTTGGTCAGAATAATTTTTTTTAAACAAATGTTGGTCATAAATTCAGTAGTTTCCACCTTTTCTATGAAACATTGATTCC
The DNA here is from genome assembly GCA_963277665.1 of Viscum album. Taxonomy (NCBI): domain Eukaryota; kingdom Viridiplantae; phylum Streptophyta; class Magnoliopsida; order Santalales; family Viscaceae; genus Viscum; species Viscum album. The sequence goes on along the minus strand of OY728148.1, from coordinate 6,095,383 downwards.
CGAAATGTATTCTAGATATAATTATAATATTCTTTTATCCAAAATTAATATTTTATAATGATTTATTATAGAAATATCCATCACTATATCTCCATGAGTCATTTAATTTTCATATTTTCTTCATTAGGCTTGTAGTACCTTTTGTGATTCCTTTAATAATTCCAATATTTTATGTTTGTTCCTACATGATTTAGACAATTTAGGTCTGATGTTTCCTACTTTCTTACATTCATATCATGCTACTTCTGAATCATTATTGTCTTTATTATCCTTTTTCTTAAATATATATTTAAAATTTTTCTTTATAAATATATCATTCATCCTTCGATCAAGACTGGACAACTCATTCTCTGAATGTTCAGATTCACTTGATTCTGATGAAATAAATAATTTCTTCTTAGTTAACTTCACTATTTTCTCAGTTTTATTGGATTTTGGGTAATTTGATGTTGTAATAATAGAAAAACATACACTATTTTTATTTTACTTTTCATTATCTCTCTTAAATATATTCAAATATTGTAGAATAGTTCAAAATACCTCATAAAGGATAACCTTTTTATCTTTTTTTTGATTCATCAACTGTTGTTCTCTTTGAAACCAATTTATTTGGAATCATGTCTATGATCATTTCCCTAATAAATTTATCTTCTATAAATTTTTAATCAATAGATTGTAATCTATTTAAAATATTTCTAAATCTTTATTTATCCATAGTTAGAGGTTCTCTATATGGAAAAACAGAAGCATGACAGTCTTCCATATGCATGGTTCTTCTTGTCTTGATGACTATAGATGTACCCAAATATGTAATCTCTAGTTTATTCCAAATTATTTTTGTTTCTTCATAGGATGATATATGAATGTATATATTTCAATTCATTGAACAATGTAAATTATTTTATCCCTTATATTTATGTTGATATTCCTACTACTCTTGATTAGTAAAAGTTCTGACTTCTTTATATGGAATTTTTTAATCTAAGTTAAGCATCAAAATTTTTTTCAACTCTACTATTGATAAAAATGTATTTACTCATTATATTATGTATTCATAGTAATTACCATTATAAATAGGTGTTCTTGAAGGATTCAAAATTTATATGGATCCATCATTAAAAACATACATTTTAAAAAAACATAGAAATTATTTTTCTAGAATACACGTTAGTGTAGAAGTATATTTATAAAAAAATTATAAATGAAATGAAACATTCTTAAAAAAGTAATAAAAGAAAATATATGTGTAGTGGAACTCTTATCTGATAACAATTTTTGGATTAAAATATGTATGACGATAAAAAAACTATAATAGGGGAAATTGTATGTTTAAAAACAATCATTTTTAATCATAAGAAGATCATAGTTTATCAAATTTAACCAAATTAAAATCACTAAATACTCATCAGTGTGGTTAAATAAAAATACCTTTGGTCCGATAATGATGATTACTATAATGAAATTGACACATAGGTTATCATAAAATAGATTCATCCTTAATACATATAGAATCCTATATCAGAGTTTATACAAAATGAGAACATATAATAATTAGCAATTTTAATTTATAAAGAATTATAGAAGAATTAAATGAAATTATAACAAAACAATTAATACAAATTGAATTGAATATTTTAACTCAATTAGAATGGTACCAATAAATTTGTAAAAATGTCCCTTTGTTTATACTTTCATGAAATATTATCTTACATACACTATGGTAAGCCCTTGATCCATGGTAGATCAGATTCATCATATGTTCTACTATCCTCTAAAACCCTCAATTACATAGGTAATTAGAAACAATATATTCTTGCAGATGCAAGACCTCGACTAATGAAATAGATGTACTATGAAAATATAAAAGAGATAAACTGAAATGGTTTCTTTAATATTGATACTATTTTTTATGGTAAACAAACATGAGGAATAATCATTACACACTCTAGTATCATGTGAACAAAATAAAACAATGTTGAAACAAACAGTTGTTTAGATATTTTTGAAAATGGATAAGTGACCTTGTATTTATAAGTGTGGAGTTCATTTTTTGACAAGGTCTCAAATAGTCATAGTTTTCCTAAAATTTCAAAGGGACCTGTATAACTGGTACATAAAATGTTCATAAAATAATATATTATATGATATTGTTTTATCATAAAAAATATCATGAGAATCATTGTCATGTAATATGATGTGAATATATGTTATAATTTAATTATCTATATACAAAAACAATGAAATAAAGTAATTGTTAGGTCCACAAGTCTGAATACCCTAAGAGGGGGGGTGAATTAGGGTATGAATAATTTAAAATTGTTGACCATTATGATATTGTTTCACTATTAAGAAAAACACTCTTCTCTCTCTTTCCCAGTGCATAATATAAATAGAAAGTAAAGCATGCACTGGACAAAAAAAATTTCACTTGGTTCACCCTCACTGGGCTACGTCCAAGGAGCATACACCGGCAATGTGCCGATGTTCCAAATCCACTAAAAGTGCATTAATTTTTACAAAGATCGGGATAGATCACTTGTATTCCCAGGATCACTTCCTTTACAATGTTTAGGTTCACCTCACTGCTTTCCCAAGGGTCACTCACTATTTATCTCTCTCTGCCTCACAGCCGGTGGAGGGGATCACCTTTTCCTCGTCTTTTTCTCACTGCTCTGGAAAGGATCCACTCACAGTTTATAGACCTGTAGTTCTCTTCATTATCACTAATTAAAACATTCTCTGTTGTATGAAGATGCTCTATTGAAGTTCAACGTTCACCCGTTTATGAATCTCACTTTGCACCAAAGGTATCAGGCGATCTATCATATTTCACGCAGCCCTGAATCACTATCGTGCTTCAACCATACCTGGCACCCTTCTCCAAGCCGGTGTGCAAGTCTCGGCACGCATGTTAAATCTGGCATGCTAGTTCACCTTAACCACTTGCGCGACACCCCCTTATTCAACTCAAAACATGGGCGACTCCCATCCTTTCTCGCCCAAAACACATTGTACGTGCAACGATCAACTGGTGTGCAACTTCTACTTGCACAACCCCTCAACCACTTGCGTGACCACTAGACATGCATGACAGGAGCTCTAATTTTTTCTAAGTGTTGAACTCACACAGAATAATGAGGGGTCAACCTCTATTTATAGGAATTTGAACACCCTGCGCGACGGTGCATAAGTCTCCTTTCGGCATGCAATTCTCAGCGCGCAAGTCACTTGCGCGACCGACCCTAAAACTTGGGCACCTATTTTCCCTTCGCCATATTTTGATGTTGTAATCTTGGAAAACTTATGGCATGCAATTTTCTTCTCCTTCAAGACAACGACACACAAGTCCATTTTCCAACACTGGAAAACAACGCCACATTGTATCAGCTCATTTTGTAATGCCTCTAGATCAACCATTCCTTTGTCAACGTTCTTGAATCAAACATGGATCATTCACCACATCCCTTGAACTCTACATGCCACAAGGAAATCTCATTTGTCAACAAACTTGTATGACATGGGTTTTTTTGTCAACAATCACAACAAAGATGTCCACTTTGTTAATAAACCCAGTAACATCAAAAATGCTTCAATGATACCTAGAGGAATTTTTTCCCAACAGTAACTAATTAGTTTATGGAATGTTATAAAACTAGATTCTTAAGACAATAAGTATTGGATTCTATAAATGATTAGAATCATATGTGATATACTATGTAAATCGATTTTGATAAACACATTAAATTAGATTCATAATTATGATAGAATATTAATTGTTAAACTTTGAGAATAAAATTCAAAATTTTGAGTGAATTGGATTTGATAAACTCATTGAGTCAGATTCTAAATTTCGAGAGAATTGGAATTTTAATACTATGGGAATCTAATTTGAAATTCAGATCGAATTGGTATTGATAAAGTATGAGATATTAGTAAAACTATGTATAATATTTTCATTCATCCTAGTATTGATTAATCCTTTGGAAATATTTTGTTTTAGATTTATCTTGAAAATAACATTGAAAATATTAAAGAACCTTATTCCATCTAAAATATGACTTACATAAGTTTAATAATTATCTTTAAATATTGAATAATAATAATAAAGTAAATTGGTTTGTGATTTCCGAATTATAAATGAATGAAAAAATTCATAAGAAAACTTTTGAATCAACATTTTTTCCTTCAGAAATCATAGATATCATTTAATGTATAAAAATATATATTATCAAATATTGAATAATTAATTTTGACTCTACAATATCATATGTTACACCACACTATATTCTAGGACAAATCAAAACATATATGGATTATCATTTAATACAACATACTATATCATATAAGAATAAACTACCATAGATTTTGACATTATAAATCAAGTAATAACACATAGTAAATTTATTATATCATGATTAACAATTTCTAAGATTATATGGAAAATTAAAACATAGTTCTTCTTTTTAAATCATTTTTAATGAATATAACAACACATAATATATGTAATATTAATTTTTCATTTCATAGGAATATGGAATAATTGTTTAACAATGTAGAACAAATTAGAAATATGGAAAAACAATATTTAATATTCTTTTAAATAATTATTTCTTTATTTAATATAAATAACATAATATATTTTGAACATAAACTATCGATTCCATTTTTTTGCTAAAAATATTTATGATTATGCCTTAGAAGAATTGTTTATACTCCCACATTAATCATGTATTCATGTATTCATGGGATGATGTTAACCACTAATTTTATAGGGGGAATATCTTTTCTTCTAAAATATGCTATTTCTCTATAAGAAAAATTAATATGGAAGAGATATTGATGGGGGATAAAGAGTATTAGTAGCATATTGAGAAATAATAAATGGAAACAATATCATCACGATATCACATATACATAACATATTAGTGACATTACTAATGATAAATTATATTTACCATTCATTAGAACACACTTTTAAATGTAATTTGGTCATTTTAGTACTTATCATAAGAATAAATCTACCATAACTTATGTCATATGAAAGGGTTAACCTTTTTATAGACCATAATGATGAATAACATAGTGATGAAACTTATCAACTGATCATATTTAAATTTTCGCAGTTATAATATGAAATATGATATCCTATTTAACATGTAAAAATATATTAATTAGATATGTTTATTGAATATGACACAACATGCTTATATATAATATATTTTATGAGTATTTATAGAATTTTTGAAACCATTTATTATATATTTATGGGATAATTTAGTTCTGTATTGATGTGATGATATTAATTTTTGGTAGTGATATGGTGCATGGTAGTCACATATTGTATATGATTATATTTAATGTGGTTGTGTGTGTGATGGGGTTATATAAAAATGGTATGAAAATAATGATGGGATGGTAGGACTAGGATGTATGAAATTAGAGTATGATGATTACTAGACCTATAAGGATATAGTTTTTAGGTACATGTTCTTATAAATTTCAATTGTTACAGTATTACTAAAGTATTATTTATATTTTTTGACTAATAAATGATATTATTGATTTAATGTTAAACTTAGGATATGTAATCATTAAGGTTTATTCAAATATACAATTCTATAATTCTTCAATATATTTACTAATGATTTTTTGTTTGATTATATTGTGTAAACAATTATTCTCACCCCTACTTATATTTTTATATATATAATTTTTTGTTTTATATTTAATTATCTAGAAATTAATAAGTGGTTTATTAAATTTTGATCATTATATTTGTATAATCAATTAACACATTTTTCTAGAAATTTAATTTTTAGATGAAATCTTTATCTTCCAATAAACATTACCTTCATTTTTTCAATTACATGTTAATTTTATATATAATAATTATATTTTCTTTTATTTTTTTCTATGAATTTTGGTGGTTTATGTGGGTAATTCATATCCCAGGCTTTATAACATCATTTATAATTAATAAAACATAGTTACTCTATGGTGGGAATTAAAGGTAACTTATGTCATCACTCATAGTCTGAGAGGGATTTTAATGATGAAATGTCATGATAGTATTGTATCGGTTCTCTAGTTTCAATTCCTAATAAAATCTTTGGGTTGAAAATTGAATACAAATAATATTTGTTAGTGTAACATTATCATATTATCTTATCATGTCATTTAGAGAATGGTAGTTTGGAAGGATATCAAAATGTCCAACATTTTTTAGTGAAAGACACTTTTAATAATATAAAAAACAAATATTATATGATAATGAATACTGTTTAGAGCCCTAAGATATGTACATGAATCATTAATTTTTTAACATATGAATTATATTATTATTTCTATGATCTATCTCTAAAAAGGATGTATAAAACTGATATTTGTTAGGACAGTATTCAATTTATTAGTGAAAATATATAGATTTGTTAATTCAGTTACACTGAATTATTATTATTTGTAATGTTTCTATTTAATTTTTCAGTTCATGAAAATATTATTGGATTGAATATCTACGAATTAATAACTATCATTAACGATTAAACTTGTACAAAAATGATATCTCTTTCGTTATGGAAATAAACTAAATATATTCTTACTAATTTTATTATTTTTCTTTTATGAGCATACTATGGTTTATTACTAATGATCATTTACATAATGATAAACAATATGAATATTAATCATTATATAATGAGTAATTTCATCTTCTTGAATTAATCTTTTTACAAGACTAATATTTATTTAATTAAGTTAAATATCACTATTTTTATTATTGATACATAATCTAAGGTAAATATATGAAATTATATTTATAATCACATGTTATGTATGTTATAAATAAATTATTAATATTATAGAAAACATGATGTTTAAATTGATATTTTTTAAAAAAATTAATTTGGATTCAACAATATTTAATGATTAATAAATGTAATTAATTGAAATCATGTTGAATTATATGACCACATATTTCAAATTCTACATTATTCAAATAATCATTAATTTCATGTTATTTATAAGAAAAATATTGTATATATTGGTGTTTTTAGGTCATGCTTCAAATGATATAACCTTTTTGTAGGGAATATTATTTTGAGCATATTAACATGGAATATGGAAGAGAATCATGAGTAAAAAATTATTTCTTTCATGGTCTCTAGAATACATATTTAATGATATAAAAGTTAAAATAAATTATGTTTTGGAAATAATATATAAATTATTTAATCATGAATATATTTCTCTAAAATATTTTGGAACATTATGATGTGATAAATTTGTAGTAAATGTAAAATATTGAATATAATTAAAGGATTCTTTTGAAAAAACCCTAAAAAGATATATATTCAATGAATTGTATTGTAATTTGAGTTTAATATATTTAAAGCCTCTTGAGTATTTTTATGGCATTTTATTATTTATTGTAGTTAGTAATTATATTTTTTCATGATTTTATTGATGATAGTGTGGGTTTTTTAATGTATATACCTACTCATATAATGAAACTATAAGGTTTTTTTAAATGATTAAATAATTATTTTTTAAGGGGGTTTCTATAAAAATAGATTTCGTAAAATATATTATTTTCAAAATGAAGTGATTGATTTTGAAAATAACAAGTTTTGATTATATTTTATTTATTTATTATTTTCATTATATTGTTATATATTTATACTCAAATATAAATATATTTTAATTGACATGAAGATTCCATGTGATTAATCTATGATGACATAATATGATTAATATGAATATAATTACTATTTAGTTAGAAGGAAATAATTTAGATGCTTTCAATAAAAAAATTTCTATTACTGTGTGCATGTATGTTTTATTATATAATTTTTATGATTGTTATTATGTGTTATTTATGGTAAAGTCTTTTTATTTAGATTATGGCAGGGCTGATGTTGGTTTACTCTAAGGGAAATCTTCTGAATGATGTTGGTATGGTAGGATGAAAAAGTGTTTTCCTAAGAATTTATTTTGATTTGTTAGCCTTGTTATTTCAATATATTTTACATGCATATAATATTGATTCATCCTTTCTAATAATGAATTATTTCTGTTATGTAATTGACCTATGTTTTGTTAATATTTTAATAAAATATATTAAAAAAATCATAAAAATTATTGAATTAAGGGATATGTTTTTTGGTTATCTTTTTTTATATAAGTTGAGTATTAATGTTTCTTAGATGATTAATGGGACATGAGGATAATGAATGGATAGATAAATTTGATGTTTCCATCAAAATGGTAATACATACATATAGATTATCAGTTTTATTAGTAATATCTTTCTATATAGATGTGGTTGAAATGTTGTGGATAATAAATCACTATATCTAAGAAAAGATGAAAATAGAAGATATCACTAATTTATTTATAGATTAATGAACATATATACTATTAAATTATATTTTGTGGATGATAGATTAGTATTTCAGAAAAATAGGATCTATAAGGAACTATTTGGGACTCACATTGAGAGTTTTATTAGTAAATTCTCAATCCTCTTAGATGACATTGGTGTGGGATAATGAAAATTTCAATCATCATTGTACCCTATGATTTAACAATGGGATGTTATATTGATAATTAGTATATGAATTGAAGTAATAGATAGTAATGTCTTAATATATTATTATTTTTATATTATTTTTTATACATTATATTACATTAAATGTTTAAAATTATTGAGGTAAATACAAATAATTACGTGCATTATTTATGGCATGCTTCAGAATTCATGGGATAAGAATTTTAAATTGTATATTTTATCTGGTAATATGGCATAACTGGATTTAATTACACATAATTCACATAATGCATTGATCATAAATGATCATTTATTTTTATAATAGTGTATAAAGAATGAATTATGAGGAGTGATATAGTATAGAATGTTAGGTCATGAATATTTGTGTCTGTAATTTGAATATTCCTTATTCATTTCATATATAGCATTTTAAATAATAATTTATATACTATTTTTTACTATTTATAGGAGGAATAATTTAATTATATTTTTCATAAAGTTAAATTTAAATTTAAAATATGTTTATAATTTTTAAATTTTATAAACATTATATTAATTTTTTTTACAATATAAAATATAATTAAAATTATTATTCATGTAAAAAATATTTTATTATTAATTTTTAAATGTTTCATATATATCAAATCAACAATTTTGGAATGGAAAAAAATTTCAACATGATTTTATAATCATAAAAAATCCATTCTATTATGAATTATGTAACGATTAATAATAAATGAAATGTAGATTGAAGTTATAGATAGTGTTCTTTTACTTATCTATTTTAATATTTAATTTATGATAGATAGGTCCTTGTTAAATATATATCTTTAATACTATTATGATTTTATGATATCTATTATTATATAGGATTAGTGTTATGTTACTGATCATGAATTAACTGAATTTAGTTAATATTGACTGGGTATTAAAAAAATTTATAGAATATATATAAGGATGGGAGTGAATTAATATTGAGAGCTATGTCCTTTTTGTGAGTTAAGTAATGTGGAATCGTAAATGTCATCCAAATAATATATACTTAAATTTATATGTTATAGTATTATTAATGATGTTATTATTGTTTGAAAAGTGTCTAAACAGTGACTACTATTTTTAAATCCTTGTATTTTGTGTTATTTTCATTTTTAGTACAATAGTAATTTAAGAGGTATTTAATTTTTAGGCCCTGCTTTAATAATATTGAATTATGAATTTAAGGAAATTTTTTTTTGATTGACTATTTTTTGGGGATAGGGTTTAAAAATAATTTTAGTGGGTTATTTCAATAGTTTTCTATTTAATGTAAATGTGTTTTTTAAAGTGTGAGATTTAGAGAAAATTAAAATTTGTTAAAAAATAAATTATTTTTTTTTAATAGTTAAATATACTTTCCTTAAATATTATGTGATCATATTGACGATGTGTATTATACAATAATTTTCCATAAAAATAATAGTCTTTTTAGAAATTTTTTATATGACATCATATTAGTTTGTTTAAAATCATTGATATCAAAAAGTGTTTGTTGTTTATTCTTAAATTGACTAATTATTTTATTTTGAATGAAATAGAGATATATCATTGTAATAATTCATGAATTTTCGAAAAAATATTATTTTTATGTACATGACACACAACACTTAGCATAATCAAACAATGGAATAATATTATTTTAGTTAACAATATTATTACATGAAATTGGAATTTTAATTTATGGATATGAATAATCACATTATTTAATATCTTTTAAATTATCATACTCAATATCAATGTATCGATTAATTATTTGTTAATAGGAACATCCTTTTTTAGTGAATCCAATTTATCTTTCAAAAAAATATTATATGAAATGATTTTCTTGTGAGAACATTTTAAAATTAATATATAACACCTCAATAAAAAAATTTAAAGAAGAATTCCTATATTATAATAACAATATCTATAGTGCCAATTTTTCCCTTATAATACTTTAAAAAAAATTAAGTAATATGTTCTCAGCAAGAGCTAATATGAGGTTAGACTCTGAGACCTCGTGAGCCCAGAATAAAATTTATAAAATTATTAAATATTTTTTTCATTTGTGCACTATTTATCAAAGGTAATGTAATGACTCTAGAATGATGTGTAGGATCATAACTATGTGACCAAGGTTGAATATAGAGCTTTGGTTTTACCATAGGAACATCCAAATGTGTTTGGGTGCTAGTTGATTGAATGAGGTAGACATTGGCATGTTCATTTAAATTTAATAAATAATTTTATTATTTATTTTAATTTAAATAACCTATGTTTAGTCCAACACAAATATTTCCTTATGAAATTTTACTTTGGATTTTCACATATCCCAAGAAGTTATTTTGAGTTATCTAAGGAAATTCATTGAAAAATTGGGATTGAACAACAACTATTGATCAGATCATGGTGAATTGAAAAGCAGAAAATTCTACAGACCATCCTCATCACTGGAAAATTCTTTATTATCCAATGATTATTAAAATATTGGGGTATATCTATTTAATTTTTGATTATACCCTTGATTAAAATATATATCATGTTCAAATAAACTATTTTTTTATATAAAATTAATTAAATTTTTTTCTTGATTCCATGTATCGAAATAAATTATATTTTAAATTTATTAATTTTTTTAAATCCTTTATCATCCAGAATATACCAAATATATGGTCTAATTAAATGATTTATTGGAAAAAAATTGAGGTATATTTGTTTTATTTTCTTTTCCCCAGTCATTCTTCATGTTCTTCATCTCTTGAAAACATGGAAACAGTTTGACGCTGTTGGGCGGTTCCTCGTGCTATCAGACCCAAAGATTCATGAGGGATGAGGAAAATACAACCTAATAAATTATTTAAAGATATATTGAGATTTATTTTGGGTGTTATATTGTTGATCTTGGATATAAACAAGAAACAACAGTGAAAATGATAACCAAGAGATACATAGGCCACTTGGATGGGAAATGGAAAACATACACGTGCATTGATTCCAATTTCCAGCCATCAAAAATTTGTAATCATTTTTCAGATGTGGACCCCTATGTTCATAAGAGGTAAAATTTCATAAAAAATATCCTGATAATAGGTTATGGAAGACACATTGTGGTCCAAATATAATGTAAAAATCTATACTACAGGAATGTTATGTGTATAAAAACACTCCATGTAGTCACCTAGATGTGATAACTAGTGTTATGGAGAAAATATACAGTTCACGAGATCTGTTATTAGGAAAAAAGATATAAGTCCCTCCTTGGTATGCTTGTATTATTCCATCTACACACACCTTGAACCCTGTTTTAGAAGACATTCCAAGAACTCTTGGAGTACACTAACACATGATAGTACATAGTCATGGCCAAATACCTATCAACGTACATAAACACCACTTAACTAACATAGACATGGCCAAAAGAACACGACTCTACCACTTGAAGTCAATAAATGTTTTGTATTAACCTATCAATTATTTAACTAATAAATTATTTGATCCAAAATTCAGGATAGAGAAAAATCCAAAATGAAGGCACCGTTGACTGCCTTGTGAAGCCATTTCGGGGAGTCCGCCCAGCACTGCGACCTCCGCGATGCAAGGAAGCGGGATGCTCCACGGTCGCGGTGGACATTTTCAAGCTTGTCGCGAAGTAAGGAGGTGGGATGCTCCGTGACCACTTTGACATTCGTGAGACCACCGCAAAGCAAGGAAGTGGGATACTCCACCACTTCATTTCATGTTCGCGAGCCCGCCATGAAGCAAGGAGGCGGGATGCTCCACGAACACATTATAAATTCGCGAGCCTAATAAGAAGCAACCTAGTCCCCCTATACTTTGCCTAACCTTCACATCGCGGTGCCCCTTGCATATAAATACCATACTACCCCTGAGCCCAAGGGATGGGAAATCTGACCTTTCGACTTTCCAACTCTCGAATTGGGAAGCATCCTTCTTCTCTACGAACCATGAGCTGTGCGAGGTACTTCTGCTCCACGGAGTACCTCCCCTTTATCTCATTTTGAACCCCTCTTCTGAGAGGGATGCCTTTCACAAAGACTACAGGCCTTCTCGAAAAAAGGGGACACCCAAGGGTACCGAGGTCATTGTGGAGCATTAATGCTTTGTGAAACACCCTTCATGTACACATGATCTACATGCTAAAGAAGGTTCATTGTACTTCGTGAAGCACATTTCTTCACAACTCCTTACTTTGAGAGGCAGCTTTTCTCCCCATGGTAGTGCTCTGTGAATGCCTTTCCACTTCGCGAAGCACCTCTCATATGCACCTTTTCCCTATTCTTAGGCTAAGGCACCACACATTGCGAAGCACACCCATTCGCAAGTGCCCTTGGCCACGCGGAAGGGTAGAGCTTCACAAGGCCCCTTCCTATGAACCCCACAGCTTTGCAATTCTTTTTCCTATGAGACCCTCTAGGTTTCCACAATGTGACTTCAATGTCACTTGTACACCACTGCCCGTTGTGTTACCTCGCCTCATGCATCTTCACATAGGCATGCTAATGAAAATTACTTCTTCGCATAGCCACGCTAACATGGACCCCATGATGGTTCGATCTATAACACCCCCTCATGATGGATATTCCTGCCCCCTCTCTACATCAAGGAGCAGAGGGTACCAGTTATGTAAGTCTGAGGGGCGCGAAGTGAACCCGCCTCGTCCGAGCTATAGGATGTTAAAATGACAAGAACCATCATCCTCAGTACATGACGTTAAACTACTACCTCTCCTCATTCCTTGCATGTGGGGTGCCCCCAGTTTGACATTCTGCATGCCCACCCCTCATAGGGGATGATATCCTCCTTGTCGGAGTGGTGTTTGTCCATGGGGAAAGGGTGTCCAACTCAGCATAAGCCCCTATCATTTCTTGTTGAAGGCATCATCCCTGCTTCTCGTTTCATCTTTGGTCCCTAGGAATAGCATAGGGCAGGATGGACACCAGAACCCTCCTTTATTCAGTTTCAAATCCCTCTCATGTTGCACCGTGGCACCTTGGTCCATCATCCTGAAGTAAGTCCCAGCTTTTTGGGCTACTAAACATGTGTAAGCCCATGTTTCCACTTTGGGCTGCTCCGCGCATAAGCACCACCCCACTTCCCAAGAACTCACCTCTCATGGAGTGATCGTTAGGTCTCGGTAATCTCTTGTTTCTCACACTGAGCAAGACTCACGTGAGATTTGAGCATGAACCAACCATGAAAAACACATTGGGCCTCCTCATAGTGTAAGCCTAAACTCATACCTGAACTATGAATGCTTTGATCCTTGTTAAGGCAAGGGACGTAGGTAGCCTCCATGATGTTCATGAAAACCACCCTAGTTGTTCTGACCATCTTCACATCCATTCAACAACACCTTGGGCCACCTATGAGCGTAAGCCCTAAATGCCCCTGAACTACAAGGTATTTGATCCTTTCTAAGGCATGGTTTTTAGGAAGCCTCCTTGAGGTTCAGGCCCAACATCTAGTCACTCCCACAATCTTCATGTCGGTTCGCACCACTTGAACTACATGGTGATCAATCCTAGTTATGGCAAGGTATGTGGTAAGCCTCTACAAGGTTCAAGCACACCACCCATTGGACCCCAGGTCCTCCTTCACGTTGGTTCACCAACCACCCTCCCAAACTATGACGACATTGATCATTTCTAAGGCATGGTACGTACTAAGCCTCCCTAAGGTTTACCCCAAACAACCATTTCACCTCAGGTCCTCCTTCACATAGGTTCACCGACCACCCTCCCAAAAAATTAGGACTTTGATCCTTATTAAGGCAAGGTATGTAGGAAGCCTCCCTGAGGTTCAATCCCAACAACCATTGGTCACCAGGTCCTCCTCCACATCATTCCACCAACGCCCTACCTGATCTATGTGGTCTTTGATTCCTGCCAAGGTGTGGTACGTAGGAAGCCTCCATGAGGCTCAATCCAAACACCCATTGGTTCTAGAAATTCAATTCCATTCCCCCAGACCTAAACTATAAGGACTTTGATCCTTGATAAGGAAAGTTACGTAGAAAGCCTCCCTGAGGTTTAAGCCGAACAACCATTGGACATTAGGTCCACCTCTACATCGGACCACTGACCACCCTCATGACCTAAGAGGACATTGATCATTTTTAATGCAAGTAACATAGAAATACTCCCTGAGTTTCGTGCCCAACAACCATTGGACCCCAGGTCCTCCTCCCTGTCTGTCCAACGATGCCCTACCTGAACTACGTGGGCTTTGATTCCTGTAAAAGTTAGGGTATGTAGTAATCCTCCATAAGGTTCAATCCCAACACCCATTGGTTCTGACCATTCAGTTTTATGCCCCCATACCTGAGCAATGTGGTCATTGATCCTTACCATGGTAAGGTATGTTGGAAGCCTCCCTAAGGTTCAAGCAAAAAATCCAGCCGTTCCGGCCCATTTGAGGTCAGTTTTCCCCCATCCCGCATGAGGTTAAATTGTAGACACCATCCAGCGGTAAGCTGTTGTAACTCCATCCAGTGGCATGAAGTTGTGACCTTGTTTAGCAGAAAGCCACCATCAGACAAACTACACAGATTTTGATTCCATGCCATGAGGATATGTAAAAAGTATCTTTGAGGCTCAAGCCCAAAACAGTTGTCATCCTCATGAAGAATCCATCCCATTAACAACCGCCCTCATGAAAACCTATATCATCCATTATGATTTTTACCCGAGCCACCACATCCTAGTGGGATCATGCCACTCCATTCCCATATTCCCACAAAAAGAATTCGGGAAGCCACCCAGGTGTTGGCCCCAATAATGGCATTCCCCTAAGGGGTTCCTCCATCTGATCCACTCTAGTCAATGTTCTAATTAGCATGATCTGTCTTCGCAAGACGTTAAACTTGCGACACACCCTATATTAAACATGGGAAACTGAGGAAAAATAATATGGAAGAGATATTGTTGGGGGATAAACAGAATTAGTAGCATATTGATAAATAATAAATGGTCACAATATCATCATGAGATCAAATAAAAATAACATATTAGTGACACTACCAAAGATAAATTATATTTACCATTCATTAGAACACACTTTTAAATGTAATTTGCTCATTTAAGTACTTATCATAAGAATAAATCTACCATACCTTACATCATATGAAATGGTTATCCTTTTAATAGACCATAATGATGAATAACATAGTGATGAAACTTATCAACTGATCATATTGACATTTTATTAGTTATAATATGAAATATGATATCCTATTTAACATGTAAAAATATATTCATTAGATATGTTTATTGAATATGACACAGCATGCTTATATATAATATATTTTATGAGTATTTATGGAATTTTTGAAACCATTTTTTATATATTTATGGTATATTTTAGTTCTGTATTGATGTGATGATGTTAATTTTTGGTAGTGATATGGTGAATGGTAGTCACATATTGTATATGAATATATTTTATGTGGTTCTGTGTGTGATGGGGTTATATGAGAATAGTATGATAATATTGATGGGATGGTAGGACTAGGATGTATGAAATAGGGGTATGATGATTAGTAGACCTATAAGGATATAGTTTTTGGGTACATGTTCTTATAAATTACAATAATTACAGTATTACTAAAGTATTATTTAGATTTTTGGAGTAATACATGATATTATTGAGTTAATTTTGACCTTAGGATATGTAATCATTTAGGTTTATTTAAATATACAATTCTATAATTCTTCAATATATTTACTATTGATTTTTTGTTTGATTATATTGTGTATACAATTATTCTCACCCCTACTTATATTTTTTATATATATTTTTTTCGTTCTATATTTAATTTTCTAGAAATTAATAAGTAGTTTATTATATTATGATCATTATATTTGTATAATCAATTAAGACATTTATCTAAAAATTTAATTTTTAGATGAAATCTTTATCTTCCAATAAACATTACCTTCATTTTTTCAATTACATGTTAATTTTATATATAATAATTATATTTTCTTTTATTTTTTTCTAATAATTTTTGTTGTTTATGTGGGTAATTCATATCTCAGGCTTTATAACAACATTTATAATTAATAATCCATAGTTACATTGTGGTGGAAATTAATGGTCACTTATGTCATCACTCCTAGTTTGAGAGGGATTTTAATGATGACATGTCATGATATTATTGTATCGGTTCTCTAGTTGAAATTCCTAATAAAATCTTGGGTTTGAAAATTGAAAACAAATAATATTTGTTAGTGTAACATTATCATATTATTGTATCATGTCATTTAGAGAATGGTTGTTTGGAAGTACATCAAAATGTCCAACATTTTTCAGTGAAAGACACTTATAATAATATAAAAAACTAATATTATATGATAATGAATACTGTAAAGATCCCTAACATATGTACATGCATCATTAATTTTTTAACATATGAATTATATTATTATTTCTATGATCTATCTCTAAAAAGGATGTATAAAACTGATATTTGTTATGCCAGTATTCAATTTATCAGTGAAAATTTATAGATTTGTTAATTTAGTTACACTGTATTATTTTTTAGTAATGTTTCTATTTAATTTATCAGTTAGTGAAAATATTATTGGATTGAATATCTATAAATTAATAACTATCATTAATGATTAATCATTTAAATAAAATGATATCTCTATCATTATGGAAATAAACTAAATAAATTCTTAATAATTTTATTATTTTTCTATTATGAGCTTACTGTGGTTTGTTACTAATGATCATTTACAAAATGATAAACAATATGAATATTAATCATGACAGAATGAGTAATTTCATCCTCTTGAATTATTCTTTTGACAAGACTAATATTTATTTAATTAAGTTAAATATCACTATTTTTATTATTGATACAAAATATAAGCTAAATATATGAAATTATATCTACAATCCCATGTTATGTATGTTAGAAATAAATTATTAATATTATAGTCAACATGAGGTTTAAATTGAAATTTTATAAAAAAATTATTTTTGATTGAACAATATTTAATGATTATTAAATGTAATTATATGAAATCATGTTGAATTATATGACCACATATTTCAAATTCTATAATATTCAAATAATCATTAATTTCATGTTATTTATTAAAAAAATATTGTATATATTTGTGATTTTTGGTCATTATTCAAATGATATAACCTTTGTGTAGAGAATATTATTTTGATCATATTAACATGGAATATGGAAGTGACTCATGAGTAAATTTTTTTTCATGGTCTCTAGAAAACATATTTAATGATAAACAAGTTAAAATAAATTATATATTGGAAATAATATATAAATTATTTAATCATGAATATATATCTCTAAAATATTTGGGAACATTCTGATGTGATAAATTTGTTGTAAATTTAAAATATTGAATATAGTTAAAGGATTCTTTTGAAAAACCCCTAAAAAGTTATATAATCAATGAATTGTATTGTAATTTTATTTTACTATATTTAAAGCCTCTTGAGTATTTTTATGGAATTTTATTATTTATTATAGTTAGTAATTATATTTTATTCATGATTTTATTGATGATAGTGTGGGTTATTTAATGTATATACCTACTTATATAATTAAACATTAAGATTTTTTAAATGAATAAATAATTATTTTTTAAGGGGGTTTCTCTAAAAATAAATTTCATAAAATATATTATTTTCAAAATTAAGTGATTGTTTTTGAAAATAAAAAGTTATGATTATATTTTTTTATTTATTATTTTCATTCTATTGTTATATATTTATACTCAAATATAAATATATTTTAATTGACATGAAGATTCCGTGTGATTAATTTATGATGACATACTATGATTAATATGAATATAATTACTATTTAGTTAGAAGGAAATAATTTAGATGTTTTCGATAAAGAAATTTATATTAGTGTGTGCATGTAAGTTAATTATACAATTTATATGGTTGCTATTATGTGTTATTTATGGTAAAGTCCTTTTATTTAGATTATGGAAGTGCTGATGTTGGTTTACTCTAAGGGAAATCTTCTGAATGATGTGGGTATGGTAGGATGAAAAAGTGCTTTCCTAAGAATTTAATTGGATTTTTCAGCCTTGTTATTTCAATATATTTTACATAGTTATAATATTGATTCATCCTTCTTAATAATGAATTATTTATATTATGTAATTGACATAAGTTTCGTTAATATT
The DNA here is from genome assembly GCA_963277665.1 of Viscum album. Classification (NCBI taxonomy): domain Eukaryota; kingdom Viridiplantae; phylum Streptophyta; class Magnoliopsida; order Santalales; family Viscaceae; genus Viscum; species Viscum album. The sequence goes on along the minus strand of OY728148.1, from coordinate 6,076,624 downwards.
TTAATAAAATATATTATAAAATCATAAAAATTATTGAATTAAGGGATATGTCTTTTGGTTATATTTTTTTATATAAGTTGATTATTAATGATTCTTGGATGATTAATGTGACATGAGGATAATGAATTGATAGATTAATTTAATGTTTCCATAAAAATGGTAATACATATATATAAATAATAACTTTTATTAGTAATATCTTTCCATATAGATGTGGCTGAAATGTTTTGGATAATAAATCACTATATCTGAGAATAGATGAAAATAGAAGATATAGCTGATTTATTTATAGATTAATGAACATATGTATTGTTAAATTATATTTTTTGGAAGATAGATTAGTATTTATGAAAATTATGATCTATAGTGAACTATATGGGACTCACATTTAGAGTTTTATTAGTAAAATCTCAATCCTATTAGCTGACATTGGTGTGGGATAATGAAAATTTCAATCATCATTGTACCCTATGATTTAACAATGGGATGTTATATTGATAATTAGTAAATGAATTGAGGTTATAGATAGTAATGTCTTAATATATTATTCTTTTTATTTTATTTTTTATACATTATATTACATTAATAGTTTAAAATTACTAAGGTAAATACAAATAATTATGTGCATTATTTATGGCATGCTTCAGATTTCATGTGATAAGAATTTTAATTTGTATATTTTATCCGGTAATGGCGCATAAATGGATTTAATTACACATAATTCATATAATACATTGATCATAGATGATCATTTATTTTTATAATAGTGTATTAAGAAAGAATTATGAGGAGAGATATAGGATAGAATGTTAGGTCATGACTATTTGAGTCTATAATATGAATATTCCCTATTCATTTAATATATAACATTTTAAATAATAATTTATATACTATTTTTTACTATTTATAGGAGGAATTATTTAATTATTTTTTTCATAAAGTTAAATTTAAATTTAAAATATGTTTATAGTTATTAAATTTTATAAATATTAGATTAGTTATTTTTACAAGATAACATATATGTAAAATAATTATTCATGTAAAAAATATTTTATTATTAATTTTTAAATGTTTCATACATATCGATGCCACAATTTTGGCATGGAAAACAATTTTCAACATGATTTTAGAATCATAAAAAATCCATTCTATTATCAATTATGTAACGATTAGTAATAAATGAAATGTAGATTGAAGTTATAGATAGTGTACTTTTACTTATCGATTTAAATTTTTAATTTATGATACATAGATCCTTGTTAAATATATATCTTTAATAGTTTTATGATTTTATGATATCTATTATTATATATGACTAGTGGTATGTTATTGATCATGAATTAACAGAATTTAGTGAATGTTTTATGGGTAGTAATAAAATTTATAAAATATATATGAGGATGGAAGTCAATTAATATTGAGAGCTAGGTCCTTTTTCTGAGTTAAGTAATCTGGAATCCTAAATGACATCCAAATAATATATACTTAAATTTATATTTTTTAGGATTATTAATGATGTTATTATTGTTTGAAAAGTGTCTAAACAGTGACTATTATTTTTAAATCATTGTATTTTGTGTTATTTTAATTTTTAGTACAATAGTAATTTAATAGGTATTTAAATTTTAGGCCCTACTTTTTATAATATTGATTTATGAATTTAAGGAAACCTTTTTTTGACTGACTATGTTTTGGGGATAGGGTTTAAAAAGAATTTTAGTGGGTTATTTTTATAGTTTTCTATTTAATGTAAATGTGTTTTTTAAAGTGTGAGATTTAGAGAAAATTATAATATGTTGAATAATATATTATTATTTTTTTAATAGTTAAATATACTTTCATTAAATATTATGTGATCTTATTGATGATGTGTATTATACAGTCATTTTCCATAAAAATAATAGTCTTTTTATAAATTTGTTATATGACATCATATTAGTTTGTTTAAAACATTGATATCCAAAAGTGTTTATTTTTTATTCTTCAATTCACTATTTTATTTTATTTTGAATGAAATAGATATAGATCATTGTAATAATTCATGATTTTTTTAAAAATATTTTTTTATGTACATGACACACAACACTTAGCATAATCAAACAATGGAATAATATTATTTTATTCAACAATATTATTACCTGAAATTGGAATTTTAATGTATGGATATGAGTAATCGCAATATTTAATATATTTTAAATTATCATACTCATTATCAATGTATTGATTACTTATTTTTTAATAAGAACATCCTTTTTAGTGAATCCATTTTATCTTCCAAAAAAATATTATATGAAATGAATTTCTTGTGAGAGCATTTTAAAATTAATTTATAACACTTTAATAAAAAAAATTAAAGAAGAATTCCTATATTATAATAACAATATCTATAGTGCCAATTTTTTCCTTATAATTCATTAAAAATATTTAAGTAATATGTTCTCAGCAAGTGATAATATGATGTTAGACTCTGAGACGTGGTGAGCCCATAATAAAATTTATAAAATTATTAATTATTTTTTTTCATTTGTGCACCATTTATCAAGGGTAATGTAAATACTATAGAATGATGTTTAGGAGCATAACTATGTGACCATGGTTGAATATAGAGCTTGGGTTTTACCCTAGGAACATCCAGAAGTGTTTCGGTGCTACCTGTTCGAATGAGGTAGACATTGACATGTTCTTTTAAATTTAGAAAATAATTGTATTATTTATTTTAATTTAAATAACCTATATTTAGTCCAACACAAATATTTCCTTATGAAATTTTTACCTGGGTTTTTTCACATATCCCAAGAAGTTATTTGAGGTATCTAAGGACATTCATTGAAATATTGGGATTTAACAAAAACAACTATTGATCAGATCAAGGTGAATTCAAAATCAGAAAAATCTACAGATCATCCTCATCAGTGAAAAATTATTTATTAACCAATGATTATTAAAATATTGGGGTATATATATTTCATTTTTTTATACCCTTGATTAAAATATTTATCATGTACAAATCCACTATTTTTTGATGTAAAATTAATTTAATTTTTCTCTTGATCCCATGTATCGAAATAAAATATAATTACAATTTATTGATTTTTTAAAATCCATTATCACCCAAAATATACCAAATATTAGGTCTAATTAAATGATTTATTGGACAAAAATTGATGTATATTTGTTTTATTTACTTTTCCCCAGTCATTCTTCATGTTCTTCATCTCTTGAAAACATGGAAATAGTTTGACACTGTTGGGTGGGTCCTCGTGCTATCAGACCCATAGATTCATAGGGGATAAGGAAAAAACAACCTAATAAATGATTTAAGGATATATTGAGATTTATTTTCGATGTTATATTATTTATCTTAGATCTAAACTAGCAACAACAGTGAAAATGATCACCAAGAGAGACATAGGCCTCTTGGATGGGAAATGGGAAACATACAGGTGGATTGATTCCAATTTCCTGCCATAAAAAATTTGTAATCATTTTTCAGATGTAGACCCCTATGTTCTTAAGAGGTAAAATTTCATAAACATATCATGATAATAGGTTATGGAAGACACATTGTGGTCCAAATATTATGTAAAAATCTATACTACATGAAAGTTACGTGGATGAAAACACTCCATGTAGTCACCTAGATGTGATAACTAGTGTTATGGAGAAAATATACAGTTCACCAGATGTATTATTAGGAAAAAAGTTATAAGGCCCTCCCTGATATGCTTGTATTATTCCATCTATACACACCTCGAACCCTATTTTGTAAGTCATGCCAAGTACTCTTGGAGTACACTGACACAAAATAGTACATAGTCATGGCCAGATACCTATCCATGTACATAAGGACCACTTAACTGACATAGACATGGCCAATAAAACAATACTCTACCACTTGATGTCAATAAATTTTTTGTAGTAACCTATCATTTATTTAACTAATTAACTATTGGTTCCGAAATTTGGGATAGAGAAAAATCCAAATTAAAGGAACCGTTGACTGCCTCACGAAGCCATTTCGTGGAGTCCCCCCAGCACCGTGACCACTGCGATGCAAGGAAGCGGGATGATCCACGACCACATTTGACATTTTCAAGCTTATCGTGAAGAAAGGAGGCGTGATGCTCCGTGACCACTTTGACATTCGTGAGCCCACCGCAAAGCAAGGAAGTGGGATACTCTGCCAATGCATTTGATGTTCGCGAGCCCACCATGAAGCAAGGAGGCGGGATTCTCCATGAATGCATTGTACATTTGCGAGACAGCTGCAAAGCAACCTAGTCCCTCTATGCTCTACCTAAAATTCACTTTTTGACACCTCTTGCATATAAATACCAAACTCCCCCTGAGCCCAATGGATGGGCAATCCGACATTTCAACTTCCCATCTCTCGAATTGAGAAGCATCCTTCTTCTCTGCGAACCGTGAGGTGTGCGAGGTACTTGTGCTCCAAAGATTACATCCCCTTTGTCTCATTTTGAACCCCTCTTCTGAGAGGGATGCCTTTCATGAAGACTAAAGGCCTTCTTGAAAATAGGGGATACCCAAGGGGACCCACGTCATCGCGGAGCATTAATGCTTCATGAAACACCCTTCATGTACACATGATCTACATGCTAAGGAAGGTACATTGTACTTCGTGAATCACATTTCATCACGACTCCTTACTTTGAGAGGCACCTTTTCTCATCAAGGTAGTGCTCTGTGAATGCCTTTCCACTTCGCAAAGCACCTCCCATATGCATATATGCCCTATTCTTAGGCTAAGGCACCACACTTAGCGAAGCACACCTATTCTCAAGTTCCCTTGGCCACTTGGAAGGGCAGAGCTTCACATGGACCCTACCTATGAACCCCTCTGCTTTTCAATTCTTTTTCCTGTGCGACCCTCTAGGTTTTCACAATGTGACTTCAATGTCACTTGTACACCACTGCCTGTTGCGTTGCCTCGCCTCATGCTTCTTTGCATTGGCACGCTAATGGAAATTGCTTTTTCGCATAGCCAAGCTAACGTGGACCCCCAGATGGTTCTATCTATGACACCCCCTCATGATGACTTTTCCTTCCCCCTCACTACACCAAGGATCAGAGTGTACTGGTTCTGTAAGTCCTAGGGGTGAGAAGGGAACACTCCTCGTCCGAGCTGTAGGATGTTAAAATGACAAGCACCATCATCCTCAGTACATGACGTTAAACTATTACCTCTCCCAATTCCTTGAACGTGGGGTGCCCGCACTTTGACATTCTTCACGCCCACCCCTCATAGGGGATGATATCCTCCTTGTCGGAGTGGTGTTTGTCTATGGGGAAAGGGTGGCCATCTCAGCATAAGCCCCTATCATTTCCTACAGAAGGCATCATCCCTGCTTCTCCTTTCATCTTTGGTCCCCAGGGCTAGCATAGGGTGTGATGGACACCAAAACCCTTCTTTATTCATTTTCAAATCCCTCTCATTTTTCACCTTGGAACCTCGGTCCTCCATCCTGAAGTAAGGCCCAACTTTTTTGGCTACTAACCACGTGTAAGCCCCTGTTTCACTTTGGGACGCTCCGTGCATAAGCCCCACACCACTTCCCAAGAACGCACCTCTCATGGAATGATCGTTAGGTCTCCGTTATCTCTTGTTTCTGACACAGAGAGAGACTCACATGAGCTTTGAGAAGGAACCGACCATGAAAAACACATTGGGCCTCCTTAAAGTGTAAGGCCTAACTCATACCTGAACTATGGGGACATTGATCCTTGTTAAGGCAAGGTACGTAAGAAGCCTTCATGAGGTTCAAGAACACCACCCTGGTTGTTCTGACCATCTTCACATCCATTCATCAACTCCTTGGGCCACCTCAGAGCATAAGCCCCAAATGCCCACTGAACTACACGGTCTTTGATCCTTTCCATGGCATGGTTAGTAAGAAGCCTCCATGAGGTTCAGGCCCATCATCTAGTCACTCCAACCATCTTCATGTCGATTCACACCACATGAACTAAATGGTCTTCAATCCTGGTTATGGAAAGTTATGTAGTAAGCCTCCACAAGGTTCGTGCCCACCACCCATTGGACCCGGGGTCCTCCTTCACGTTTGTTCACCAACCACCCTCCTAAACTATGACGATATTGATTCTTTATAAGGAATGGTACATATGAATCCTCCCTGAGGTTTAACCCCAACAACCATTGCACCTCAGGTCCTCCTTAACATCGGTTCACCGACCACCCTCCCGAACAATGAGGACTTTGATCCTTGCTAAGGCAAGGTATCTAGTAAGCCTCCCTGAGATTCAAGCCCAACAACCATTGGACACCAGGTCCTCCTCCACATCAGTCCACCGATGCCCTACCTGAACTACGTGGTCTTTGATTCCTGCCAAGGTATGGTACGTAGGAAGCCTCCATGAGGATCAATCCAAACACCCATTGGTTCTGACAATTCAATTCCATGCCCCCATACATAAACTATGTGGAATTTGATCCTTGATAAGGCACGGTATATAGAAAGCCTCCTTGAGGTTCATGCCCAACAACCAGTGGACACCAGGTCCTCCTCTACCTTGGTCCACTGACCACCCTCGTGATCTAAGAGGACATTGATAATTTATAATGCATGGTATATATAAATCCTCCCTGAGTTTCATGACCAACAACCATTGGACCCCAGGTCCTCCTCCACATCGGTCCACCGATGCACTACCTGAAATACATGGGCTTTGATTCCTATAAAAGTTAGGGTATGTAGGAATCATCCACGAGGTTCAATCCCAACAACCATTGGTTCCGACCATTCGGTTTCATGCCCCCATACCTGAACTATGTGGTCATTGATCCTTTCCATGGTAAGGTATGTAGGAATCCACTTTGAGGTTCAAGAACAACATCCAGCCGTTCCAGCCCATTTCAGGTCGGTTTTCCCCTATCTTGCATGACGTTAAACTGTAGACACCATCCAGGGGTAAGCTGTTGTGACTCCATCCAATGGCATGCTGTTGTGACCTTGTTTAGCAGAACGCCACCATCAGACGAACTACGCGGACTTTGATTCCCTACCATGAGGATATGTAAAAAGTATCTTTGAGGCTCAAGCCCAAAACAGTTGTCATCCTCATGAAGAATCCATCCCATTAACCACCCCCTCATGAAACCCTACATCATCCATTCTAATTCTTACCCGGTCCACCACAATATAGTGGGATCATGCCACTCCATTCCCCTATTCCCACAAACAGTATTTGGGAAGCCACCCAATTGTGGCCCCAATACTGGCGTTCCCCCAGGGGGTTCCTCCATCTGATCCACTATAATCAGAGTTTTGATTAGCTCGATCTGTCATCGATAGACCTTAAACATGCGACCCACCCTGTATTAAACATGGGAAACTGAGGAAATCCTCAGATACATGCCCATGGCATATGATTCTCTACGTTTAATGTGGGAACCATCAGACTTCCGCACCCTAGAGAAGTTCTATAATAAGGGAAAAAAGACAGACACACCAATCCCCCAGTGTCCAGACACGCCAGTGATTCCCCATGTGACTACTATCCAAACTGAAGGTTGCTGCCTTGACCAGACCCCTTGTATTGTATTGACAGAAGCAACATAATTAACTGGTGTCCATGAAGATATGGCGCTAGGAAGAGTTTCACAAAAAAAATGTCTTATGTCAATAAGGGATACCCAGACAAGGTGACGAGTACTCAGGATGAATCCATGGAAGGAAGAATTGACATCCCGTCATCCTGTTTTGATTAAGGAGAAGACATCCCTGAATAAGGAGAGGATGACGCCCACCTTTGGAAATCGGGAATATGGGGAAACAAAAATTGTTTCTCTCATCCCCAAAAAAGATGGACACGCGTGCCCAGACGAAAGTGTTAGAAACAGAAATGGTGAAACTGACTTGAAATTATTCCCCTCAAATGAGGATATTAGTAGCACTTGGGGCATCAATAGATTGACATGTCACCAGATCCAGACATCTGGCACCAGGTCCCGCTAAGAAAATAGCAAGCCTGGCGTGAAACTCAGCATAAGTTGGGGCAGTAGAACGTTGTACATCCTATTCTATGACATTGTCAGTGTGGATCCATATTACCAACCATGGAAGATGGGGTGGCATTGGGGCATTGGTCGTCAACTCCTTTTCTTTTCAGAATTGATGATTTAATCTCCCTGCTTCTCATGAATCAGTTTGCTACCTAAGGAACATGATCATCACTGGCCCATCTACATAGGGGTAGGGGTAACTCATGCACAACCACTTAGCCTGGCTCCACCGCTTCTTCAATGGCCTCAAAACATATGGGCCTCAGGCACCCATGCCCCCTCTCCCCATCTGCGGTCATCCAGCGAAGGGTCATCGACTCCATCGTACACTGTTACGAGGAGGAGGGAATAATACCAACCTGTGATATGGCCCTCATATATCTGGACGTGTATGCACCTCTCCGTCAATGCCACCCCTGAGGGCTGCACAGGGATCCATATCTCTCCACCTCGACATACAATAGATTCAGGAGACTATCTTTGGAGCGCGTTGAAGACTCCCTGCCATACGCTGAGGAGGTGGGTGATGTCCGAGCCTACTCGGTCAGAGTCCCATTCAAAGGGCTCCCAGTGATGGCTCCCACCTGGCCACGTCAGTGCCGCCACCCAGTTTTGCTGGATTAAGAGAAGGAAACATATGCACCTACACCACCGGACTCGGTCCATCCGACCTGATGCCAGCTTTAGGGATGATCCGAGGAGTACGCCCACCAAGGGGCATCAATGTCGACAAATACTGTGGCCCGAAACACCACTGACGCATATCATTAGGTCCCTTTATACACTGAGTAGGGGCACTTATAGGCCCAACTAGAATCAAGGCCCCAACCGCCCCACGGGCAGGCTGGGTCGACTATCATGGTCACATTCCATAGAAGTGGTCACCACGAACTAACCCATGGCGATGCCACCCCATACAGAGGTCCTTCTCATACCACTACCATGGATAGTGCTGGCCTTCCCCACTTCGAGGTTCAGCATGGAGGTCTTCCCTATGACACCCTCATCCCAAATGAGGGTATTTCTCGCAGCAGTGACACTCAGCGCGTCGGTCTCTCCTTTTCCCACTATAATGTGTATAGAGTCATTCCTCCGTATCCTGATCACTGGTGCAGGGACATTGCACATCCGGTTTCTCTCCCAAACCAACATCCTCCATATGTCCTCTCAGTAGATGATGAAGGTCCTACTCACCCCGGTAACCAGAGGGGTGAGGGTCAGCCTCTCTCCACCCGCTCCAAGCATGGAGGACCTCCCCATGCTCCAGTCGGTCCCAACCAAAGTATTTACCACTCATGTACTATCCATGGAGGTCCTCCCCATTTACCCTTTCACATTTTTCCCAATTCTCCTCGCACCCCAGCTTTCTCGGGTGGAAACCCTCTCTGCCCCAACACAAGTGCTGCCAAAGGACCTCATGTGGGAAATTAGCCATGTCCCAATGAGCCACATAGGGGATGAAAAGTGGGTTGTATCCACCAAAAGAAGAATATTGGGATGGCCCAGATGGAGATCAAATTGGTCCGCTTCTCAGACTCTAAAGCAGAGTAAGACTCAGCTCAGGAACCCTCCCCTAGCTCATTTGAGTCAAGGGCCAGGGCAGGAACAAGGCACATCAGACTAGTGCCCACAGAATATGAAGTCCATAGGATTCCGACCATCCTCCGCAGGTATATCCAGGAGGATAAAAATTTTGCGACCCTATAGGTTATGGTCGTTCAATCACCACCATAGTCAGTAGAAGAACTTTCTACCTTCACAACAGATCACGAAGAAAAATTTTGGGGACCAATGGTAGGGGAGAAGCATCATGGACCATCATCGGTAGTACTAGTCCCTGAGTATGGACCGTGGCCATCAGCCACTTTTATTGTGACGTAGTAGCCTGGTCGCTACATTCATCAAAGGAAAGCCTGAGAATCGGTGGCCAGTCAGCATGCTCGCCATACTCTCAACCGGCCAGCCTGTTGTCCCAATGGTCCGTCTCTGTAATGATTTCAGTTCCTCAGCCACCCCTAGTTGATGAGTGGGGAAATCAAGGGCCAGACGCTGAACTTGAGAAGATGATCTTCTGGAACATCCTATCAATGGACCACATCATTGAGAATTTATGTCATGTGGCAGTGCCAAATTTTCACATACCAGAATCCCTCACCCCAAAGGAAGATGAGTTTTTCTAATACACCCTTTTGGAGACACATTTCTGCCTTGTTCATTAGCACGTGGTTTATCCAAGGAGCCAAATGAATTTTGATGAAATCAATGAGTAGTGTCATCTAGTTGATCTGGCTGCACTTCCTGTGGCCTTGTGCCCCAAGTCACCAGGTCAGTGTGAGGCTCTCCAGCAGCAATGCATTCAGAGTGTCATGGTGCTCTACAAAATTATCATAGAGGCTACCCCCATGTGAAAATCTGTGGTTGTGGATATTATGATGCCCTCATCTTCATTCATATGCGATGGTAGCCCGAATCGCTATGCGATATTGAGGACATGCCCCTTGGAAGAGTCACGGGAAACATGGCCGGCAGAGTAGACAAGGAGGACAAGTTGGAGCTTCTTGATGAAGACATAACCCTTGAGGGTGTTCCACCACTGTTGGAACCATCGGGGAGGATTAGTCATCATTAGAGGAACCTCATTGGACTCCCTACGCCCATCAAGGCATTTGTACTCAACCGGAATTCCGATAAAGGTAAAGAGTACGTTGGTGCTGTCAAACACTCTGACCTATCCACCACTATGTCAAAGATAGAGGAGGACCCCGAAAAGGCCACATTACACCAAAAACATGCAAAGCAGAAGAGGTTAGTCGATGAACTCCTGGATGAACGTGCTGTGGAGCAGCAACCTGACTACAGTGATCCTAGGCTGGGGTAGCAGGGGCAGGAACAACTACCCTCAGCGATATTCACCCAGGAAACCATGATGATACCACTCCTGCAAATAGGGCTAATGCCTGAGCTAACGGCAATAGGGTATGATATGTCCTTCCAAACCCTCCTGAACGGTGTGACAATCCAAGGAATCCCGCTCAACTTCCCCCAACCACCCCAAGGGTCTCTCCACCTACTTCTAAAAAATTTGCTGAGCATGTCTACTATGTTGAAGAACCTGGAAACACGCTCGTGGTTAGGGAGCCCCATCAAGACAGGGACCCCCGCCCAAATAATCTAATGGCGGTGCTCATATCCCACATTGAGGCATTGTAAATGAAAGAGGTGGAAATCCCACCTGATGGTAATCCATACCCGGAATGGATGGATGATATGTCGGCACCCCCGTGTTTTGGGAATCCCACCTTCTCTTCCATTAATAGGACGTGAGACCCGCCACATCACCTGAACCACATCAACTTGATTTGCAGGCCCAGGTTAGGGACTACAGTGCAACATGAGGCTACCAAGATCCGCTGCTTTGTTCAGACATTAGAGGTTCCGGTGTTCGTCTGGTACAACCAGCTCCTTGTAGGATCCATAACTAGATGAGAGGACCTTCACAGGAAATTACTCTACCAGTTTAGCTCTACCACCCGGAAAACCAGTATCGCAAACCTCTACAAGTGCAAGAAAATGTCTGATGAGCAAGGCACATACTTTTTTGCTTGGTGTGAGGGTCTTATATACTCTTTTGACATGCCACTGACTCAGGAGAAACTACTCACGATGTGTGTAGGGAATGTCAAGATAGAACAAGTTCCTTCTTTGATCACCCAGAACTACCCTGTTGAATTTCGAGACTTCTCCGATAAGGCCCAGCACCTAGAGGAAGCCCTGCAATAGGCCAGTCATTCATGTCTGTTGCCCCATGTAATTCCAGTGAGGAGAGTTGTTAGAGCCGAGCCCGCCGCGGTGGACCAAATATTTTCCACAAGGAAACTAGAATTTCTACTAGTGGAACTAGCCCCACAACATGCAGAGGCCCTCATCCTAATGAACATCCTCTGACTCAGTAGTGTCTACCTCATAATTTCTACATGCCCCTGCGGAATACGCTGCCACCGCCAAGGTGGGACAATCAGGGCCCACCTCCTCGACAGGCCACTTCAGCTCATCGTTAGGGCCATGCTCCAACGGCCCCCTTTTTTGAAATAAAAAATCTGACTTACTCGTTCAGCATGAATCAGGTCCTCGGTTACTTCTGTAGAGCCTTAGAGTTGGGGATTTTATGCTTCCTTGAGTGCAGAAGGCCGGAAGTGGCGAATTGAGGTGATCGCCCCGACTACTGACCATATCATCATATCCAATGGAACACCCTCATGAATTGATTTATGTTTAAAGACTGGCTCCATGACCAGGACGATAACAACATAGTCATGCTAGGCCTAGCCCCGACCCAAGTGGATGGTGTCTTTGTAGGGCTAGACAGTAGTAGAATTAATGAAGGTGAGTGGAAATAGGTTTCTAACCACGGGTCCTAGAAGTACGACGACTGGATGGCTCACAAGATGGTTTCTCATGCTCATTTCATCATTCGAGCATTCCAGAATCATGTAGAGTCTTTAGAAGTTGCGGCAACAACTTCTGCACCATCATCTCAGACGACCTCTTCTCAAAAGAGCAAGCCTCAGCGACGCAAGAAAAAGCAATGCGCCTTACCAATGAAATCGACGTCCCACACTCTCAGTGACTTCATGCCCCCTGAGATGGGGATCCCTCCTAGAATCCGCCCAGTAGTGGATTCATCTTAATGTGATAGTCAAGGGTATGCTTCGATTAATACCGAGGAGTTTGTAAACTTCTATATGACTCCCGCTGAGGGGGAGTTCCAGCAGAACTTCTCCAGCATCCCCAGCTGACGCCAACCTCAGCGAAGTTGTGGCCATGTGGGTCACTCAGGCGCATTAGATAGCACCTACAGCCAGGCCGTCCATTCCCCTGAGACCAGGCAGTAGGGCCAGCACAGAACTCAACACGTGCAACATCTTCATCTGGTGTCGTCAGGACTGCCTCCACCACAGTTTGTGCTACTGGATCAGGCAGAGCTACCAAGACCATGCCACGACCATCCTTTCCCGGCTACAAGACGATCTCAATCGTTTTGTCCTCATATAGAGTCTACTCTTTGGCATCGACTAGTGAGAAACACGACATACCCAGCACCAGCCAGTCGCCAGTCCATCTTGCAAGGCTCGCCATGCCTCCAATTGTGGAGTGGCCTCCTGTAAGAAGAAGTTCATGCCTGGCATGGAAGTACGATGTCCTCAAGAACCTTTCTAGAATCCCAATGAGTATTTCCATCCTTGAATCCCTTCACCTATCATTGGATATGCATGAGGCCCAAACTGAGGCTTTAAGAATCCCCCTCTAGTTTGAGACGAAGGTAGCATCTGCAGAAGCCTTTCATACAGAAGCAGTTGAGAATGATGAATGCAAGGACATCATTTCTTTCTATAGAGAAGAAGAAGTACCTCCCATACATGGGAATATCATCCCATTTTACATATCCAGGAAATTTAAATGTGTGGAGGTTCACTGCTATCTTGTTGACACCGGCTCCAAGATCAACCTTATCCCGACACAGACACTACGGAAGATGGGATTATCTGAAGATGACCTGACTCCCTCTGATTCAAGATTCCGAGGATATGACATGATAGAGCAGACCCTAGTCGTAATGATCCATTTGGATACCCAGTTCGGTGGCCTAGTTGCTAGTATTGTGTTTACGGTTGTCTCTGAGGACACTGTGTACAACACATTGATGGGAAGAGCATGGCTCCACCTGCACGTGGTGGTCCCTTCGTCATGTCACCAGTGCCTCAAGTACTCCCTAAATGGTAGAGTAGGAATACTCTAAGGTGATGCATCTCCTTTTTCCTCTTGTGAATCCCATTATCTAGACACTGACTATTACAAGATCATGGATAAGCTAATTCTAGAAAATTATGTTGAGCCCGCCACGGTCACAACTGGCCCTTGGGAAGGTCTGGATGATGCCTACGTCTTCCCCATCCATTGATGGGAGGCTACAACCCCTAACATGGTGAAATGATTTATTGTACCTGGTACAAGAGGTAGGCATGTTCCCATGTCCAAGAAACAATGGAAAATCACCTCGTAATCCTACACAATCTAGGCTCAGGTGATATCAAAGCCTCATACCCCCGTACGATGTAGGGATGTCCACCCTATGACAACGGAAGTACATCATACATATATATTTTATCAGGATAGGATTAATTAGATCAGGAAAAATCAACATTATTTCTTTGATATCATCAATTGTGGCCCCTTGAGCCGAAGAACAGGTGGGATTGGATTGACTGCCTTCATCGCTATGGTCTCAGCAGTGTGTGAATCTCCTGATATGTTGGTAACTACTATACAGGATTCTATAAGCCTCCCATCAGATTGTTCTGACAATGAGGAAACATCAACCACAAGGAATACCTCATCTGAAAGCAAAGAATAGGATCTAGAGGATGCACCCCCCCCCCCCTCTTTTGAAGAAGGTGTTTCTGCCATGGTCGCCGAATTGGTACAGGTGAAACATGGTAGTGAGGAAGATCCGAGACCCACATTGATTAGAGCAGCCATGCCCCTCGAGGTGTAGCAGAGGTTTCTAGACTTCTTTAAGAAACATCGTGACATGTTTTCCTGGAGTTATTCTAAGATTCTAGGACTAGATCCAAAGTTAGTCATTTACCACCTTGGTCTCCCGACAAATCATCCCAGGTTTAAGAAGCCTCCCAGGAAGATGCACCCTTCTCACAGTGCCATGGTCAAGGCCCAAGGTGACAAACTCTTCAGAGCCAACTTCATCAAGGAGGTCCAGTACCTCAAGTAGCTAGAAAACATTGTGCTTGTCATGATGAAGAATAGACATATCAGAGTCTACATCGACTTTTGAGATCTCAACAGTCAATGTCTGAATGATGATTTTCCACTTCCAGTGATTGAATTGATGATCAATGCAATGGCTGGGTTCTGAGACCACTTTTGAATGGATGGTTACTCTGAATATAATCATATCCGGTTTCCCCTGAGGGTAAAGTGTCCACCGCTTTCTAGGGCACCAATGTACTTTCTATTAGCAGGTTATGCCCTTCGGCCTGAAGAATACAGGTTCCACCTATCAGCAGGCCATGAACCGCATATTCAAGTCGATCATTAGCACATTGGTGGAATGATATGTGGACGATCTGGTGGTCCAATCCCGCCAGTTCTAGGACCATCTCAAGGAACATGAGAAAGTGTCCAGATTCCTCCGTTCCCGCCACTTGAAGATGAATCTGCTGAAATGGGCCTTCGTTGTCACCATTGGGAAGTATCTTGGCATTGTTTTCATGTATCGGGGCATTGATATAGACCCAAAAAAGATCATGTCCATCATCTATATGCCTCCCCCGAGTAATATTCTGGAGATTTGGGGTTTTCAAGAACACTTAGCCAATATACACTGATTCATTGTGAATCTTGCTGGAGTGTGTAAGCTCTTTTCGCAGCTCATGAAGAAAGACTCTTCCAATTAATGGGGTGAAGAGTGCCAAACCGTGTTCGATGAAATCAATAAGTATCTAATCTAGCCTTCGGTATTGATTCCTCCCGTCTCCAAAAAACCGCTGATCTTGTATGTGATTTCCCTGGAATGATCTCCCAGTTCCCTTCCTGCCCAAAATAATAATGAGGAGATGAAAAACACTCTCTACTACATCAGCTGCATGCTCCTCGATACAGAGACCAGATAATCCCCCCATCAAGAAGAGTTTTCTTGCACTGGTATTCACTGTGTAGAAGTTACGACATTACCTATAACATCATGTGGTACAGCTGGTCTCTCATGTAGACCCACTGATGTACATCCTGAACCGACCCCATGTTGACTGGTCATATAGCACGGTGGGTGGTAATCCTCTAGCAGTTCGACATCAGGTTTGTTCCTCAGAGGGCTATAGAGGGACAAGCATTTGCAGACATTCTTTTTTCCCATCCAACCTCCATGGATCAATCCATGTAATTGTATTTTCACGAAGAGACAATCCTCTTGGTTGATCATTCCATCCCATGTTGGCAGATGCACATTGATGGTGCCTCCCAGAACCCAACTGGTATGAGACTCAATGATCCTATACTCAATAGAGTGGGTGTGGGTATTGTCTTTATTACCCCGGCCAAGCCATTCTGGCGTATTAATTCCTTTTGTCAAAAGGCTACAACAATAATGAGGAAGAGTATCAGGCTCTCATCATAATCCTCGAGCTGTCCCTCGAAATCGATGCACCCCAGCTACATGTGAAAGGGGATTCTAGACTAGTCATCAAGCATGTCAACATTGACTATTTCATCAGAACGCTAGTGATCGTACCATTTTTGGAGCACACATTCCTACTAATGGCCCAATTTCAATCTCGGACAGAAGTTACTCATGTCCCTCGATCATAGAATGGTCGAGCTGATGCCCTATCCAGCCTGACGGAATCACTTGCAGAACCTGAACAGGATGATCTGATTATACATGTGGCACACCGGAGAGTTATTGCCCCCATCACCCCATAAGATGAAAATGCCCTAATTGTAAGCCATATATCAACCAGATCCTCTATGTCAGGACCACTAGGTTCTTCAGAAGTAGTACTTGAAGAGACTCTTGACTAGAGAGTTGCTTTTTTGAGTATCTCCAAAATGTTTGTCTCCTAGATGATCAGACCAAGAACGAGCGAATCTGACATCGCGCACTGCAGTTTACCCTCGAGAGTGGCCACAGTCTTTAGAATATCCTCTACCAGTGCGGGTTTGATGGTGTTCTCCTCCATTACATCCAAGGAGTCAATATTTCTTAGGTCATGTAAGAGGTTCACACCGGTTCCTGTGGTGCCTATCAGTCTGTGTCGAAGTTGTCCCTTCAGATCCAGAGATAGGGGTAATTCTGTCCCTCCATGATCCTTGATTACATAATTTTCTCCATGAGATGTCACACATTAAAAATAGATGATAACTTCATGCATCATCCTCCAGATCCTCTCCACTCCACCATGTAATTTTGGTCGTTCGTAGTATGGGGACTCGATGTTGTCGGACCATACCCACCGGCGATAGCTCACTTGTGTAAGTTCATCCTGACCATCACATATTTCTTTTCCAAGTGTGGTGAAGCAGTTCTGCTCAAGGTGTTCAAGGAATGTTCTATCATTAAATTCGTGAGATCTAACATTGTCTACAGATTTGGGGTCCCTCTTGCCATCCTCACTGATAATGGCACCAAATTCCGAGCAGCTGAGCTGAAGAAATTGTACACCATGTACAACATCCGTTCGAACCTACCTCCCACTACTACGTGTAGGAAAATGGGCATATTGAGGAATTCAACAAAACACTTCATAATATTTTGCAAAAAAAAATTGGTCATAATAAGATGAATTGGCCTGACAAGCTCCCCAACGCCCTCTGGGCCTATAAGATGATGACTTGTAATTCCAACCAGGTGACCCTGTATTCCCTAGAGTTCGGAGCTGAGGCCATCCTGCCCATCGAGATCCAGCTTCCCTCATTAGGCACAACAGTCTATGACTAGCAGGTGCCAGATAAGGTAGCCTAAATTCATCTGGATGAATTTGAAGCACATTAAGAGGATAGGCTCCAGGCCCTAGACAATCTAGAAAGGAATTAGAATAAGATAGCTAGAGATTTCAATAAGAAGATTTCCCTCTGCTCTATCCTATAAGGTGGCTTAGTATGGGCCCTATGGGCACCAATGATCCCCAGTAGGTAACCACCCAAGTTGGAGCCCAAATGGGAGAGACCTTACATAGTCCATAAGGTTTACCCTAATAGAGCATACTCCCTAGTGGCCATGGATGGTGAACATATAACGCCTCCCATCAATTCCATGTTTCTCAAGAAATACATTACCTGAGCCAAATGGTCCTGCATGACCTTATACTAGATGGTCCCACATGACCCTAAACTGCATGCAGGTCTAACATGACCCTAAACTGTCTGGTCCGGCATGACATTAAACTATTAATTCATACATGACCTTAAACCATGTATTATCCTGCATGACGTTAAACTGAATTTTGATAACTACGTATGGATTTATTCCCATCCTTGTGGGATAGGTTGGGATGCTCAGACACCTCATCTTGAGCATAGCCCAACTCTACTCTTTGATTAATCCCCATGGTATAGTTCTCTCAAAAGATCTTTGAATGATATGGTGAAGGCTTCCTTAGCCCCACTCATTCTAGGATTTTAATGGTCGCACTATATGGCCGCTCCCCATTCTTATACTCTCCGATGTCTTCACTGCACAACGTTAAAAAACGTGGCCTTCAAGATCTACGTATATCTTGATTCCCATCTTTATGGGATATGTAGGAACGCCCAGACATATCGTCTTTTGGCCAATCCCATATTCCAGGGTCTTCCCCACGGGTCATGACATGTGGTGGGGTGTAGACTTTTTCCCCAATTCACGTCAAGCTAACCTTGATCCGACTATACGTCCCACTCCCTGGAGATGTTCTCCTCTTTCATATATGGGTTAATCTATGCTTCACCTACTCTTTTAATTGGGACTCCACCATCCTTCCCATACGAGGCCCATCCTTAGGCCCCCTTGGCCTTCCTGAGCCCCGACCTGAGTTCTCAATCGATATTGTATGGTGTGTCATGGAATTATGTCCTCAATCACGTCGGGTTACTCATTATTCCATAAACATCCATAGATGAGGTACTTACTCCTATCCTCATCCTCACTGCATGATGTTAAACTATAGACTGGTCGCGCCTTCCCCTCTGAGGCACAACCTCCGGACCCTTGGCCTTTTTGGGCCCTCGGACCATGTTTTTACTCAGAGTGTACGATGCGGTGTCTGATTATGTCCTAATTCACGACGGGTTACTCATCGTGTCGTAAACTCCATTGTTTGGGGTATCTTACTCCTCTCTTCATCCTCACTAAAATACGTTAAACTGCAGACTGGTCGATCCATCCCGTCTGAGGCCCAGCCTCAGACCCCTTGGCATTTTCGAGCCCCTGGCCCAAATACCTATTTAGGGATGTACGGTGTGGTATGATATTATGACCTCATTCATGTCAGGTTACTCATTCATCCCTACACTATCCTTGTTAGGGTATCTTACCCCTATGTTCCTTCAATAACTACATGTGGCTTGATTCCCATTCTCATGGGATACATTGGACCGCATGAATGTCTAGACGTAGGGTTCAGCCCCATCTCTATAAATCTCCCTTTCACCATGGCCTCATGGCCTACCCTTTCCCGAGGAGGGAATTGTGTGGTGTGTCGTGGGATTATGTCCTCATTAATGTCGGGTTTTTAAAGACCACGCCATGTACCACTCCCTTATGAGAGTTCCCTATCTCATTATTCTATACTCATCCCTTCAAATCAGTGAATCTCAAGTTTAGCACCCTCCTTGTCCCTCTTCGTTGATTCACAAATGTGCCTAAGGGTACTCTAGTTTATCACCTAGAATGTCAAATTCTTCCCTGAAATTATTTCACCCATTTTTTTAGGCTTCGTGTTCCGCTTCATTAGGGATTCCATCACCTGTCACACCCAAAGGGACCCCCCAAATGGTGTGGATGCTAGGCCTAAAGGATCTCCTACCAATACGGGCCAAAATCCTTGAGGGTCGCAGATAGAAAATCGATACAAATCACACATTTCAAATATTTTCTACGGTCGACGTTCATTTGATTGTCCCCATTTTGGGCTAATGCGATATGGATGATGTGTTTCGAATGCGGTGAATATTCATCCTTCATCGTCACGCCAACCCCATTAATCCCAAAAGGCCGGTTACATGATTCACATCCTTCTCCACCTCATCATCTCCAAGTGGAACTTCGACACTCTTGGTACTATTCTTCAGTGCATGTTCACACGTGTGTGTCCGCATGTGCATGTCCGCACGTTGTGAGGCAATCATTCGGGGTTACATCGATTTCCCCCTTGGAATGTATCTCACGTAATGAAAATACCTTATTCTCCCTTGTTTCCTACACCGAGTTCAACTCATGTAGGCTTAGGGATTAGGATAAGGTCCGCCATTACGTGGGATAGTTATGCTTCTCTATTTTCCGAGTTCTAAGACCTTAAACTAAGATCTTGTCAAATTTCCCATTCACAAGAACTATGTATAGCTTGATTCCCATCCTCATGGGATACGTAGGACTACCCAGACATCTCGTTTTTGGGTCTAGCTCAATTGGGAACTAGTTTCTCTTGCCCATTACCCTCTTACCTCTATATGGGAACCTTGGCCCGATGGTCCTTTCTTGAAATTTCATACGGGGTGGTATGAGATTATGTTCTCATTCACGTCAGGTGAGTTTTATTTTTTCACCATACACATTCTCCACATAGCATCGTCTATTATACATCTGTGCTGCATGAAATTAAAATGAAGACCTAGTCCCATCACATGACCCTAAACTGTGACATTATCGTCCTGGCCTCACGATGAAAAAAGACACTACATCGTGATGCCCTCACTCAAGGGGACACCATGTTTGGTATCGGTCACACGCCACACCATTTATCAACACCTACATATGTCTTAATTATTGTAGTGATGTCAGGACTTTCTATCTTAGGCATGTCGCTGCATAAAAAATGTACAACCATTCACCTTAAAGGAAAAACAAGATATATCAAATGTCGCTTCATTTTGGTTCAGGGGCCACACCCGCACACCCCTTTTATCTCTGGCACTAGTACCATATTGTAAAACCTTTTAGAACTGGGTTAGGCTTGATCCCCAACCTCTTGTGGTACGTAAGAATGTCTGTTCATCTTTCCTCAAGCCCAACATAACCCTCGTTTTTAGTCCCTCGACCTAAAACCTCTCTAAAGAAAACATGGTGAGCGGATCCCTAGGTTCCCATTCATGTCGGGTTTTTTAAATACCCCACCATGCGTCTTTCGTGTTTCATACCATCCATGGTCCAAATTCTATGACCCTAAACTAGGATCCCCCTATGGGAAGGGATTTGACTCCCTCTATCTAATATGTCTCGTTGTCGTATTTAGATGTGTTTTTAGAAATATCCCGAAGTGTGGAATTCTCATAGGGACATTCCCCTCATCCCATGTCCGAGCTTCATGAGCTCAATATTTGGATCCTCATCCTCTTCCACATCTGATGGTACCCCCTTCACGGCTAGGTCTCATGCCACCTCGACTCACCTACCATTTAGGGCCCACATCCTTAAAAATCTCAGATGACATTTGTGATAGATCTCATGTTTCAATCATGGTCTTTGATCGACCCTCATTTTTTTGTCCCCATTATAGGATAACGTGATATAGATTTTGTGTTTCGAACATGTTCAACATTTATCCCTCCATCATCATGTCACCATCATTGTGATCCAGATTTCGAGCATCATGATTCACACATTTCCACTACCTCAAGTTCAAGTGGAATTCTGACACCCTCGGTTTATTTCATCATGCATCTAGGTGCGCTATATGGATGGGTTAGCATCACTGAGATGACATTCACTGATCATACCTTTTCCCTAACATGTTTCTTCTTATGTCAAGAAATTTCCACCACTACTTCTTGTTTCCCACATCGATCATGACTCACGGGGGCTTAGTAGTTTTGGTAAGATGTGAACCAGCACATCCAGGCTTTTCATCAACTCACATGATGTTAAACCATGCTTCTAGAACTACGTACGGCTTGATTACCATCCTCATGGGTTACATAGAGACACCCATGCATTTAACCTCAGGTCCAATGCCAGGAATCATAAATCTTGTTCCTCCACATTTTCGGCCCCTGGTTTGACCCCTAGTGGGGAACCATGTAACAGATGCTTTCTATTAAAAATGTTCATAATTCCCCAAGATGACATTGGGAAGCAACGTCTCCCTCACTAGAGAGGTCCTGTCTAATAGAACGATCAATCCATGATCAGGCTGATGCATCCTTCTAATGTTCTTCCACCACGTTAGTGTAATTTCGAGAGTGTTGTATTCTGTTTAAACAAACCATCACTCGAAATTCCATTCTTTTTGTTCCCCTTATCCGGACCCTCGTACTCTTTCATGTATAAGGGAACACCCTAACAATATATATTTAGGGCCTATGGACCACCTATTATCTAGGGCCAATGTTCTGGAAAACTACGGATGACATTTTAAGTCAGGCCTCAAGTTTTGAACATGGTCAGTGGTTGTCCCTCATTTTCTATCCCATTCTAGGATAAAACAATAAGTATAATATGTTTCTAATGTGGAAAACAATTATTCTTTGTTGCCACGCCACCCTCATAGTGTTTTGAATCCTAGGTATCGTGATTCACACCTTCTATTCCCATGATTGTATTTATTCCAATGCCCCTAGAATTACTCCATTTGTGCACAAGAGCACACTGGGAAATCGGTAATTCAGCTATTCTAAAACAACATTCCCTAGTCAGGTCTCTCCCATTTCCTCCTTGAAATATGGACTGGTTGTTCAAGCCCGAGATTCTCAAAGATTGGTTTGCTATCCAACATTTATATGGGGTGATATGGTGGTTGTCCCTTGTTCCTCACATCGGGCCCAACCCACGTTGGCTTAGGGAATGATCACTGGATAATCCACAACCATAACAAGGATAAAATATACTAATGTAACAAAAGAACTCATGCATGCTATGACATAAAACAATTAAATCATGAAAGTATGTTTGAGGGTTTGTAATCGTTTCATTAACTAAGGGTCGACTCCACCCAAGGACAGATTGGCCTTTTCAAAGGAACATTACAGCTCCGCCAACTTCTATCTAGTAGCATCGAGGAGTTGTCGCCTCCTTCTCATCTCATGCTCCTCCTCAGTAGTCAGAGGGTGCAATTCGTTGGCTGAAATCTGGGCCCACTCTACATCAGCCCGGATGGCGGTCATCTCCATAGAGGCCTAATTTAGACACTATTCGGCTTCTGCTAGCTAGGCCTTCAATCACAATATTAGAACAGATTGCGCATTAAAGGAGGTCGAGTGCTTGTCTGTCCGATTCTGCAGCTGCTCGACCTCATCTTCTACCTCCTAGAGGCACTTGATGCTTACATCCTTCCTCTGCTTCCATCCCACGCTGAGACAATGGTCATACTCCCAAATCATTTCTGCCGTAATATTTTGGATGAGTATGTGAGGGTGATGGGCATCCACTCCCCCAACACACATTTCACACATTCATGAGTGATTTCTACCAATATAATACAACCATAGTGCTTGAGGGGTCTCATTGATGATGTTCATGATCAGATTCCATGATCTGCGACAAACTATTTTTCTGTCCTCCTCTTCAGAGGTTGTCTAATTCTAGCCGGCACAGTTGGTATGCTCGTGTGCAAGGAAGTCCCTCAAGAATCCTCATTTGTGTCCATGTCTGGCGTTAGATCATGAATGGTGGGGCTTGAATTGTCTGGTTGATCCTCATCATTGGATCCCACCTCAATAACCTCAGGCACAGTACCCCTGGCATCCCCGCCAATGATTGGGGAGCGCTGCAGTTCGGTCAGGTTGGAGGCCCACTTCCACGACAATTGGCATGCCTCTAGGAAGGCGCTACCAGATGACCCGACCAGCTTCGCTGTAGTGGCCTAGGACAATTGAAGTATTGTACACGCCAAACATGATAATGTCAATTAATGTGTTCAGGGTATGGCAGTCATAAATTCGGTAGAGGAGAATTACAGGGATCGAATACATGGTATCTCTCTTAAAATGATGTCATTGAGAACCTGAGACTTGCCCCCCCATAAATGGTTAGAAGGTATGGATACTCTTGGGAAGCCGCCTCAAATGTCCTAGCCCTGCCAGACACGGAGGTTGATTTAGCCACAACTGTGGATCCCAAATGTCTCGTGTTAGCACCCATTGAGGGGCATGAACAAGTTCTATGCACAATATCCTCCTATAAAATATAGATGTTGACTAGAAATCCAGAGTATCCTATGATCATACCATGATGAATGAACTTGGTGTTTTACCTCTAGGTCTTCAATGAAATATTTGAGATCGGAGGACTGATCGCCAACTTCACCCTCCTCCAACAGACTCCCTCTACTGGCCTCGTATCCCCATGAGGACTCGACTGATTCTTCCGGTAGAGGGAAGCACTCTCTCAGTTCAGTATATGGTAGTTGTAGAGTGACTGTGCGATCCAACAGTACCCTGACCTGGTATGTCATCGGGTGCAGGGCACCCCAAGAGTGGATAAGTTCTTCCAGTTTGGCCATGTATTGCTATTCCTCCACTTGGGATACTGCAAAACTGGCTCTGATGGGGTTAATCCCCAGAAAGTCCATCCCGACGTGGTTCAAGTGCTGCCATAACTCAAATGGGATGAGTAATTTCTGGTTGAATTCTTAGATGTCTCAGGCCTTCGGGAAGACAACATTCTCCTACAGGTCAATATGGCGCAACCGTTTCCCCGGGGCCTAAGTGGAAATACTGCGGAATCCTCTCAGTGGATGCCCCTCTAGATGACTCTATTCTCCTAGGACCATCGGGTCCACTGCTACTGCAGGATCCACTACCACTACTGCCCCCTCAACTCGTACTACCGTCACCGCTACAACAGCCCCACTACTGCGGGTTGCCCTTGTCACCTTCAGGCCTCGTCCCCGAGTTCGGGGAGGCTCACCATCACCAACTAGAATGGTTGTCCGCTTCAGCATCACCCCTGGGTAGGCTGCCTCCCAACTCTTGGAATATTCGTTTACCATCCCGAGGATGGTGGTCGGCGGAGGCGGTTCATTCTGCATCTTCCCGTCTTTCTGTGTGAACATGAACCACATGTGCGTCATCACGCACAGGTGCGTATCATGACGCACCTCCTGGTAGACCCGTGGGGTCAGTCGTTGTAGGCACCAGAATTGCCTTACAAACCATTGGGGGGGGTATGGCTCCCAGAGATGCTCACGGTCCACCCTAACCACCAAGACTCCACCTCGAAAGGCCTAGAGTTATGCTTCGTTCTCTTCCGCTCTCTGACCATCATCTGTGATGGCCCCCATTGACAATGAGAATGGATTAAAGTTGAACACTTCCACATTCCACACCCAGTTTCGAACCGACAGTGCGATTATCTTGGCCAGAAATCTCCCTACAGCATTCAGGATTGATGAGCGGAAGATCGACCCTAGAGGTGAGATGGGATTCTAAAACTCATAGACCCACCTGATGTGTGTTGCTATCCACCCGTACAAAAGGTCTAATGGCCCGCATATCCTCTATGGCCTCTTACCATCACTGATATTCCACAGCATCTAATAAAACATGGAGAGCATCAGGATCAATTGGTTTACTGGCCTCATGTCGCCAATGTGGACGCCATGATGAAAGTGCATGGTTGCTCTCCCTTGTTGTTTTCCCTCACCGGTAGGATCCAACCACAGATGAGAGCTGTGATGAATGCCGCCAGCCTAACTATTGGTTATTTCTCATTGCTGACACTGAACCACAATGTCTTCAACTGGCTATCCTCCAACATCCTCCAGTATGAGTGTTCCTTACTCCAGGCCCCCTTTGGGAATGTCTGAGGACTCGCCGAAAACTGCCTGTTTTTTGGGATGTTTAGGAATCACTTGAACCACCGCCTGAATTGAACATCACTTACTGCCTACTTGTCCACCCCTGGCACAAGCTCCATCGGTGCCAATGCCATTAATGGCATCTAATTCGGATCCTCCCAAGCACCCATAGCAGGGATGAATTCATCCTACATCACCCCTAGTATCGAGACCCCCGAGATCTGATGCATGTCCCATAAGCTGATTCCAAACTACCTATGATGTATGTGGAACATATTGGTCCCTGGTGACCACCAGCTCAACAGATCCGAAATTAGTTGTGTCAGCTAGTGGATGTGAAACTGGGAAGCCCAAGATGCCTCATACATGCCCAGCCTCCTCAGCTCCACTCCAAACTTCTCGCAAGACGTGCCTACCCAGTAGGACCAGGCCCAATCATCCATTGTGTTTCCACCCTGGCGCAGGTCCCATTATTCATACCACCCCTTCTTCAGGTTCCTCAACACCGCCTTGAGGATATTTCTGTACATAGGAGGGGACGCCTCATGTTGCAATTCCTTCCCATAGATATTGTTTAGATTGTTGTATAAGATGTTGGTAATTATGGGTGTGAAGTCTTCCCAGGCATGGCCATCGGCTGCCCTGAACCAACGATGCTGACACAGTGTGCTTCTAAAATAGTAATCTGGTTTTTCCCAACTTCATTCTTGGATGAATACATCATCCCTAAGTTCGAAGCCATAAAAGGGAAATATCCTATATAATGGGTAGTAATTATTGCTCTCTGATACCATATCCAGTAATGAACTATGGTCCGAGTGGCTATGGACCAACTCTCCAAGTCCCAGACTGTTCGCTATCTCATCCTTCTGAGTGGCATCCGCATGGACCCCTGGGTAGCTTCTTGGTGGTTCACTATGTCCTGGAACATGGGAGATTTTCAAGATGATTCGCGAATCACATTCGCAGAGTGCGTTTTTGAAAACTCTTTGTGAAGACTATTCGTAGATCCCTACCTAGGAATTCTGGCATTGGATCGCGGAGCAAAAACGCAGAGTCGAGGACTGGCTCTGCACTGCGACCACTCAATTTGTAGAGAACACTCATGGAGTATGTAGGGCTTCACAAATCGAGAGTGAAAAAGAAAAAATTTGTGGAGAAGTGAAACAAAAAACGAGATGGCAGCACCCCCTATTAATAGGCGATGGCCTTTGGCTCTTTACAGCAAGTCTAGTTTGCACTGAGCTATGCAGTGTGCTAGAGCTG
This sequence comes from Viscum album, assembly GCA_963277665.1. Classification (NCBI taxonomy): domain Eukaryota; kingdom Viridiplantae; phylum Streptophyta; class Magnoliopsida; order Santalales; family Viscaceae; genus Viscum; species Viscum album. Next base: position 6,049,816 of record OY728148.1, on the reverse strand, counting down.
CGCATCCCATATCAGCCTTGATATCCCTCTTCGCGAGCCAGCATCGGGAATATCCGAGGATTTGGGTTATTACCCTAAGACTTTGACCCTTGATCTCTCTGCGGCTCCTACTCTGGCGGGGGGGGGGCATTTTTTGGCGCCAAAATTCGACATAAAGAAGAATCCAAAATGAAGGCACCATTTATTACATCATGAAGCCATTTCGCAAAGTCCCCTCAGAAATGCGGCTGCCACCTATGAAGAAAGCATGATGCTTCGTGACCGCATTTGACGTTCTTGTACCCGCCACGAAGCAAGGAAGCGGGATGATCTTGTGAACAAATTTGACATTCGCAAGCCCGCAACAAAGCAAGGAAGTGGTATGCTCCACGATTCCATTTGACGTTCGCGAGCCCGCTGTAAAAAAGGAGGTGGGATAATCCACGACCGCATTTGACGTTTTCTATCCCGCCGCAAAGCCACCAAGTCCCTCTTCACACCGCGTATGCTCTGTTTGATGGCACCTCTTGCCTATAAATACAAGACTCCCCTTGAGCCCAAGGGATGGAAAATAAGATCTTTCTACTTCCCATCTTATGAATAGTGAAGAATCCTTATGCTCTGCGAACCATGAGCTGTGCGAGGTACTTATGATATGTGAAGGACCTCCCCTTTTCCTCGTTTTGATCCCCTCTTCTAAGAGGGATGCCTTTCACAAAGCCTAAGGGCCTTCATGAAGGAATGAGATCCCCAAGGGGACCTGATTCATCGGATAGCATTTATGCTTTGCAAAACACCCCTCATGTACACATGATCCACATGCTATGGCGGGGGCACTGTACTTCGTAAAACACGTTGCTTCATGACACCTTACTTCATGAGTCACATTTTCTCTTCAAGGTAGTGCTCCGTGAATGCCTTTCCACTTTGCGAATCACCTCCCATATGCACCTCTTCCATATTCTTATGCTAAGGCACCCCACATCACGAAGCACACCCCTTCACAAGTTCCCCCCACCATGCAGAACGAAAAAGATTCATAAGTCCCTACCTATGAACCCCTATGCTTTGAAATTTATTTTCCCGTGCGATCCTCAAGGATTGCATGATGTGACTTCAAAGTCTCTTTCACACCACTTCTCGTTGCATTTCTTCACCTCATGCTTCTTCGCATAGGAACACTAATGAATATATCTTCATCGCTTAGCCACGCTAACATGGACCCCTCGATTGTTCACTCTATGAAACCCCCTCTCTACAGCTTTTCCTATACCCTCTCGGCACCATAGAGATGAGGGTACCAGTTATGTAAGTCCTAGGGGTTTGGAGTGAACCCACCTCATCTGAGATGCAGGACGTTAAACTACCAAGCACCATCATCCTCAACACATGATGTTAAACTGTGACCTCACCCCATGCCTTGCATGTGGAGTGCCCCCGCCATGGTCATTCTACATTCCAACCCCTCACAAGGGATGGTATCCTCATTCTTAGAGTGGCGTTTGTCCATGGGGAAATGGTGGAAATCTCGGCATAAGCCCCTAGGTTTTCTTGTAGGAGGCCGCATCCCAACTCATCCTTTCATATTCAGTCCCCAGGGCCAGCAAAGGACAGGATAGATACTGAGCCCCTCCTTTCTTGGGTCCCAATACCTCTCCCACTATGCCTTGTCTCCTCGGGCCTCCATCCTGGAGTACGTCCCGACTTCTTAGGCTACTGACCATACATAAACACTTGTTTCCTCTTTGGGCCGCTCCGAGTGTAAGACCCACCCCACTCCCCATGGATGAATCTTTCGCGATGTGATTGTCAGGTCTCTGCTAACTCTTGTGTCTCACACTAATCATGACTCACGTGATCTTAGAGAAAGCACCGACAATGAGAAACACATTATGCCACCTCAGAGTGTAAGACCCAAATCATACTTGAACTATGAGGACTTTGATCCTTGTTAAAGAAAGTTAATTAGGAAGCCTCCACGAGGTTCAATCCCACCACCCCGGTCATTTAGACTTTCTTCATGTCAGTTCACCAACACCTTGGGACGCCTCAGAGAATATGACCCAAATTCCCCCTAAACTACAAGGTCTTTTATCCATGCCAAGGCAAGGTATGTAGGAAGCCTCCTTGAGGTTCAAGCCCAGTATCTGGTTGCTTTGAGCATCTTCACGTCAGTTCCCACCACCAGAACTATGTGGTCTTTGATCCTTGTTAAGGAAAGGTACGTAGGAAGCCTCCAAGAGGTTCATGCCCACCACCCATTGGACCCCAGTTCGTCCTTCACATCAGTTCGCCGACCACCCTACCAAACTATGAGGTCTTTGATCCTTGATTAGTCATGGTACGTAATAAGCCTCCATGAGGATCACGCTGAACAACCATGGGACCCCAAGTCCTCCTTCACGTCGGTTCATCGACCACCCTCCTGAACTATAAGGACACTAATATTTTCTAAGGCAAGGTATGTAGGAATCTTCCTTGAGTTTCAATCCCAAAAACTATTAGACCCTAAATCCTCCTCCACGCCGATCCAACGACACCCTTCCTGAACTACATGGTCTTTGATTCATGACAACATAGGGTACGTAGGAAGTCTCCTCGATGTTCATTCCCAACACCCATTGGTTTCGACCATTCAGTTCCATGCCCCGATACCTGTACTACGAGGACTTTGTTCCTTGCTAAGGCAAGGAATATAAGAAGCCTCCCTGATGTTCAATCCCAATAAGCATTGGAGCCCAGGTGATTTTCCACATCTTTTAACCGACCACCCTCCCAAACTACAAGGACTTTGATCCATGCTATGTAAAGGTAGGTAAGAAGCCTCCCTGAGGTTCAAGCCCAACAACCAATGGACCCTAGGTCCTCCTCCATGTCGTTACACCAATGTCATAATTGAATTATGTGTTCTTTGATTCTTGCCAAGGTAGGGTACGTAGGAAGCCTCCACGAGGTTCAATCCAAACATCCATTGGTTCTGACCATACGGTTCCATGTCCCCATACCTGAACTACGTGGTCTTTGATCCTTTCCATTGTAAGTCATGTAGAAATCCTCCCCGAGGTTCAAGACTAACATCCAGTCGTTCCGACACATTTCATGTCAATTTTCCCCCATCCTACATTACGTTAAAGTATAGACCCCATCCAGTGGAAATCCATTGTGATCCCGTTTAGTGGAATGATGCAATTAGAAAAACTACTTTGATTTTGATTCCCTACCACAAGGATATGTAGGAAGCCTCTTTGAGTCTCAAGCCAAAAACTTTCATCATCTTCATGAAGAATCCATACAATTCACCACCACCCTCATGAAACCCTCCATCATCCATTCTTATTCATACCCAGGCCACCACATCCTAGTGGAATCATGCCACTCCATTTTCCCGTTTCTATAAACATCATTCAGGAAGCCACCCACGTGTAGGCCCCAATACTGGTGTTTCTCCAGGGGGTTCCACTATTTGATCCACTCTAGTCAGTGTTCTGATTAGCTTGATCTGTCCCTGTTGGATGTTAAACATGCGTCATACCCTGTGTTAGACATGGGAATCTCAGGAAAACCTTAGATACATTCCCATTGCATATGAATCCCCACATTTGATCTTGGATGCCTATGTTTTTACACCCTTGAGAAGCCCTATAATAAGGAACAGAAAACAGACACGCCAATCCACCAGCATCCAGACATGCCAGTGATGTTCCATGTGACTACTCCTCTAATTGAAGGTTGCTTCCTTGACTGGTCCCCTTGGAATGACCTGACAGAAGAAGCGTAATTAACTGGTCTCCATGATGATATGGCTCTTTGAAGAGTTTCACGAACAACATCTTAAGTCTATGAGGGAGACCCGGACTAGGTGACGAGTTCTGAGGAGGAATAGATATAAGGAATAACCGAAATCCTATCATCCCGTTTCGATCAAGGAGAATATGTCCCTGAATAAAGTGTGGATGTCACCCTCTTTTGAAAAGCGGGAATGCGAGGAAACAAAAACAATGTCTCTCTTCCCTGAATGAGACGGACGCGCGCGCCCTGGCGAAAGAATCAGAAACATACACTTCTATAAATCCATGTACAATAATGGTAAAAAAACATAAATAATATTAGTGACACACACTTTATGGACCCCATACAGACCATGTATATCATTATAGATATTCTACCTCTCACATTACCTTAAATTTGAAACATATATTGGATAATGACTACCCTATCATTTTTTATGTAGAAAGAGATGGTGGCCTTATTATTTGGTTGTTATATCAATTTGACATGCTTCAATGATGAAACATCCTTGGGTGAAACATAAAATGATTGTGATCAGATAGGATTATCAGAGTTATTGAAAAGCAGCTGTTCCTTATTACACTAGTGAACCAGTCATAATTCCATATATATGGAAGTCCCCTATGATATCGGGTTTTGGTTCACAAAAACATTTTTGTATTGATATAGATGCATCACTCCCATGTCACACAAGGGAGTGGGTCCACTATCCATGGAGATATAACATCCCTGTCAAACCATAGCTCAGGTCCATCATACATTTTATATTGATAAAGAGGTGGAACTCCCCTATCATAGCTATGCATGGGTACTCTATCGACAAATATTGTATTATCCTTTCATACTAGTGTATAGGTCCCCCATACTCATAGTAGATATACAATGGTTTCACTCAACTATTGTGAAAAGTAATAAGGGTTATATACTTGGAGATTTTAACCCTATTTATTACCACGAAAATATTCTTCTAAAATCATAGTACATATATAGAGGTGGTAGTCCCCTATCGCACTAGGGTGTGATCCCCAATCAATGGATATAGTTATCACCTATTATTCTAGGTCACGAATCCTTCAAAATCATTGTACAGATACATAAAAAAAACTTCCCAACCACACTATGGAATGATTACTCAATTCCTGATGACAGTAATACAATATCGAATAAGATATGAATCCTACATATTCCATATAAATATATGGAGGTGGTAATCCACTGTAAAACTAAAGCATGGGTCCTCCATCAACAAAGAGTTTATTACCATATCATCCCCTAGAATGGGTCTTCTATTTTCATAATACTGATACAAAAGAGTCACTCCCCTATCACACTAGTACATGGGTCCTCTATTTACAAAGATGGTACTCCCCTATCATACTTGGGTATGGGTCCTCTATATGCATTAGACAAATACATATATAGTACATCCCAATCATACTATTGTAGGATATATCTATATATTATATATTTTTCTCCATCAGGCTATAGAGGAGTTTCAGGGTGAAGTCCCCCCTCATGAAAACATCATAAAGACACTCAAGAAGCAACACACTGATGATGGATCTTTGGATATGAAGGAATCCTCATTAGCCTAATTCAAGATTTCTTTTGGATGTCCCATTTCTATATTGGAAGATATTTTTATTTGAGTCTGGATATATATATATATATGTATATATATATTTATGTCATTAGTTATTGTCTCTCTACTTATATATGATGAGTTTTCTAATTATATCATGTCTTATATTTCTCCTTATTTGGTTTTCAGGGTTTCCTACTAGGTAATTATATAATTGCCCTTGAATGGGACTTCTCACCAAATTTTGTGTTTTATTAATATGATAGACTGATTTGTGGAGTCTGTGGTGTAGCATTACAATAAATATTTGAATAGATCATGTGAAATGGTTGGTCTTTGAGACTTTGAGTCAGGTTCTCTCAGATTTCATTTTCATTTTTTTTTCAGTTTGGTATATCTTTTCTCATTGGTCTGGGTTTTCTTAATTTTACAATTCAAATTAAACCAATGAAATCATTTTTAGTCCCTATATGTTACTATATGAATTTTTTTTTCTATAATGGTTACAATATTTTATTATTAATTATTCGCACTCTTGAATAATGATTGTTGGGTTCTTGAAAAAAAGAACATTATAAAAATTTCTCTGAATTTAGTTATGCCTTTTGAAACATGTTTTAGCCCATGGAATATGGAGGATGTTTTGGATTTGTTATAGAACATCTATAATTTAGTTAGGAGCCCCTAGGGGTTGGTTCATGAAAAATTGGTATCATAGGTTCGTTTGACCTTATGTATATATTTAGGTTTATGTCCCTTCAATGATTCTCATGTATAGATTTTAGGATAAGTATCCTCAAGATGGTGTGATAGCCGATGTATCAATTCACAAAGACTGCAACTACATTTTAGTTGACACAGACAGTCGAGACATTGGTTGCATTAAAAATTAGTAAATTCAATATACATGATTGATTCCAATGAATATAATTCTGGAGTCGACTACCTGTATATCTATATTAGGACTTTTCCTTGTTTATAGCTAATGATGTTTCATCAGAACTGTTGAGAGTGCACAATGATATGTGAAAATCCCTCCTTGAATGGGATTAGTCATGAGGTAGTCTTTCTTCAAAAGGATATCAGGTGGAACATTCTCTAATTTATCTCTTCATTAAATCAACACCAATGGTTTAAGTGGAAGAATCATGATAGACTATGTTTTAGATAGAAACTTTTTGGGATGGATAATGATTAAAATAGTTGAGGAGAAAATCATGATCTTTAAATAAAGGGATCACCTAGGATGTATGGTCAACAGTACCTACCAATCATAGGCATGCGACACATATCAAATCTCAAGAGGAACCAGCATTCATAGAAACATCAGGGAAATATCATACCACCGAATCATGATCATTTTTATACATGTGATCGATATGACCTTCGTGTGTGAGATTTTTGAAAAAATGGTTATACTTAGAAAGATATGGTCGATGAACCACCTTGGTAGAGGAAGTGGAAGGAGAAAGGGGTCTATGGGGTGGCAGATTAGGCAGAGTAGTAAGATGATGATGCATCTTTTGATTGAATCTACCACTAAAAACCCCAAGTATACTACTCTATTATAGAGAACAGGCTACTAGAATCATATAAAACTAAACCCCATATATTTATAAACCCAAAACCCAATGGTTCTTTCCAATTATGATATGAGTTTTACTTTTTTCTGAAATTTTATAACAATATATTGGATACTCATTTTATTTATATGATAAAGTATTTTTCAAGGATATTTTGGGAATCATAAAAATAGAATTTTTGTGATGTTTGATATGAAATTAAAAATTTATGAAATAATTAAAATTCCATTTATGAGACATATTCATAAAAAGTGATTCAAAATTCATGTGGGGGATTTTGTTCCACAAAAATGGATAGTTTCAAATTGTGGTGGATGAGTTAATCTGACTAATATCATACATGTTCTCTGTTGTTCTATGTTCATAGAGAAACCCCATGATGTGGTAAATAAAATCTGAGGATAAAGAACAAATTTCAATTAGCATGATATCATAGAGGCTTCGAGTGTAGTTCAAGGTATGGTGTGTGTATTCACTACACCAATTGAAATTTTCACCTAAAATCATCCAACCATTTACTATTGATAATATACCATGTTTGATATATCCTTATACTAGTGAATCATTCTTTCTCAAACCTATTTTATGAGTCTCATAATGAGAGGATTAATCACCACACACTTTTGATGACAATGTGAACAAACATTGGGTGTTGAGGGAGAGTTTCTCATGTGGAATCTATTCATAGTGGCATTGAAACCCAATAATTCATCTCATATCTTGGATTTTTTCCCAACCATATGTGATTATTTTTGTCCACCAATTATTATTTTAGTGTTTTTAACAAATTAGGATTTGTTTTCCATCCATTAAAATGGAGCGATCACCAGAAGAGCGAGATGATCTCTTGAATAGGTGGTTACAACAAAAAACATATCATTTATCTAGTATACCATTGGAGAAATACATTTTGTAAGATTTAGTTTTTTCAAATGTTTTAGTGTGTTATGAGTGTGTCGTTCCTTAGGAATTATGAGTTTTTCTTCTCATTGATATATTGTCTTATCATAAGTCTATAACTAGTGATAAACACTAATTTTTTAAATAGAATATCAGATTCCATCCATCAATAATCATATTTTAATGTTTTATTATATATTTTGGAGACATATGGGAATTAAAAGAGCTAATGTGTATTCCTTAGGGTCATAGGGTTGTTCAAACGAGTGTAAAATGAGATACTTTGGTTTCATTTGAATTGGTTTCATGTGAACTAAGTGATACAGGGAAGATTATCCACAATTAAGAGTCATTGAATTATTAAATTATTGGTTTGGGGGGAAATGGTTCTCAGAGTGTGTCCTTATAATAGTTTATCATTATCAATATTTTGTTGAGTAAGATATACTAGAAGAGGATTTCGAACTCTACTATGTATTTTTAGAGTTCTTGGTGATACCCACTAGTATGATGTATGGTACAACATAATCACATGGCCTATAAAATGGATCCTTATCCATTACTGTTTTAGTTAACTATAGTATTCATCATGTTCATCAATGTGTTCTCTTAATATAATTTGGAGAATGTATGTCACATTAATATAGTGTGTTTTACATATAGTTAATTGATGTTGCTGCTAAAATTTTAAATATTCATTAGAGGTAAAACTGTTGGAGATCAATTGTGATATGTATCATGATCAGATATCTACTCAGTATGTTCTAGATGGATTTCCAATGGTTTGGATCTTTTCAACCTTTTTAAGGATGAATGGTGATAGCAGTCACACAATATAAGATGGTGAGTATGGGGTTGGTTTCTATTTCAATTATATCAAGTGGAGGTGAGGATGTGCATGGAAGAATTGGAATTAGATGGGTAAACAATGGAGTTTTAGTATGCTTTCATGATAAATTAATGTTGTCTCACTTATTTGAGGTTGATGACCAATATATCTTTTTGGTGAAATCATTATACATTTATGTGAATGGGGTAGTTAATCCATTTAGAATTACCAAGATGATCATTGTAGAATGTGATTCATACCTTAAAGATTTATTAATGAGATTTTGTTGGATGTATTTTGGGAATCCATTGAAGATGATAATAGTTTTTTAACATAGTTAGTTGGTATGGTAATGTAGATAGTTTATTTTTTTGAACATGTTTCAGGTTTGTGTGTTGGTTTTGGTCCAATATTGGGAGGATTGTCTACCATAGGTTGTTTTTTTATATCATAATGAAAATCAATCCAACCCTATAGTAGCACCATTTAGTTGAATGTAATAGAGACCATTTGGGTCACTGCAATACTGGTTAAATATTTTGGGAGATAGTTAATGGGACATAGTTTTTTTTACTAGTGATTGTTGTGAGGGTGCTGTTCATCTTGGGGTGGATGAGTACATGGTAGAAAATATCACCAGTTTTTTAATGACCAACAAGTAAGGCCATTTGGATTTTATATTTGTGATGTTTTGTAATGCATGATAGACTATTTATGGGATCCTTAGTCTCTTTTCTTTTGCTTCATCAACTTATGATTAGTGAAGTCTTGATCCTCTTACCCTATTAACCATAGTAGTTTTGGTTTCCTATTATCATTAGATATGACAACTAAGGAGGCATGTTCCTGAATAATTATATGATATAAACCTGTGTACACATGTAAAAGATAGTGGAGTTTTGTTTTTCAATGATACTGTAGAATTGATAACTAGAAAAGAAGGATAGAATCATGGGAATGTATTTTCCTTGGACATGTGTTTTTTCTAAGCAGATGAAATCATTGGGGGATCTCTTCATAGAAGGGATCTATATATATTGTCTCAGTATGCACACCATTTTTCATGGTTCATTCCATTTATGGTTGAGTGGCATTGAATGAGGAAATATTGTAGAGACTCTCTTTTTTTATTGTAAGAAATTAAAATATATGTAGGAATATTTAAGAAGCAATCCAGATAGACATTGTGTGATTTTGGTCTTGTTGTGACCATAATTAATTTTATAAAAAATTATAATATATTTTTTTCATGTAGATGATGTTTTGAAAAGATAATTTAATGTCTACTTAATGGAGTTTCATATAAATAATATTTGACCACAAGTAAAACCAGATCATGGGGTGTACCTTATATAGACCTATAATTGTTCATTGATGGATGTTCAAAATAGGAATCCATTGGTGGGTGTGTTTAAATTAAAATAATAAAAAAATCATTTTAATGTAAAAAACTAAATCTAATACCTTGTAAATATATCATTGTGATAATTCTCCAAAGGTGGTCACATAACTGACGAAGGGTTTTCAGATTATATTTGAAAAATATCAGAGCATAATAGAGTTCACACAATGGCTGATGATTCGATCTAGGTGAATTAATAGGCAGTGGACGCAGTGGATCATCCTCATCCATGGAAAAAACCTTATTCAATATTTATGTTTGGATCATAAATCAGGGATATCACCATTTATTAAAATATTGGTCATGTTCTTATGTAATATTATTTTATTTTATTTTAAATTTATTCTTCATATAATTATTTCTATCGAATTATGTAATTTTTTTGATTTATTCTTTGTTATTCCATGTTTCTCACCATAAACATACAATATCTATGATCATTTTAAAAAACTACTTCAACAAAACTGATTAACCATTTTTATAATTTCATTAACCAATTAGTCATCATGTTATTATATAGTGGGTAATGGGGACATTGTTTGAAATTATTGTGTGTTTATGAGAGAAATGGTACAATGATATTCATAATGGATGTGTGTACAATGATTATATAAATGTTTTTTGGATTGATAGAGATTTATTTCTAGTGTCCCTTAATGGATATTGAAACTAAATTGTCGGAATCAGAAACTTGAGGAAACTGTTCCAATAGATTTGTGTGGGATATGTAATGATAGATCAATCTATTGATAAATTCAATATTCATACTACATGAGTACAAGAATAAATTATCAGAGGTGATATGAATAAATATTTATAAAAAAATGGAATAAAACATAGTGATTTATCTATATCTAGATAATGTTTGGATATCCATACAATCCGTTAAATTTGATACTTCACGGAGTGCAATTAGAAAAACACATGCCATGTAGTCCCCCAATAGTGGTAGCCAGAGTTTCAATAAAACGATAAGTATCATGATTTGTGTAGTTGGTCCACATGGTGTGTGAGCCTCCATAGGAATCAAATACATAAGAATGCTACACATGCCTAGGAAATTGTGTTGTAAGATATGTCATATACTCAAGAAGTACACAAGAATGGGCCAATATCTGTGCATGGCCATGAACATGACTATATACATGGGAATGATTGAACAAAAAATTGAATGGTTAGGACCACATAGATAACCCAATGGATAATGATACATGTTTGGTAGTACCCTCGAACACCATGTAGGACTTCATGTCCAATCATGAGCATTTTTTCACATAGAATGTGTATGTTCGGAGAACCACCCCCATGAGGTAATGATATTAATTTTTCACCAATGTTTAATAGATGATCTTTATAAGTATTTATAATGAAATTATAGGACATTTATTACCTTAATATCATTTTTATAGATAAAATTATAATGAACGACATTCCATAATGATCTTTGGAAAATGTAATAGTTAATAGTTCATATGTAGGGCCTAATATCTCAATGATTTAAACATTATTCATTTTTCATACCATTTATTCATTTTTGTATTTATATTTATTTTTTAATTTTTAAAATAAAAACTATATTATGATTATTATTCATTATATGATTTAACAGTTTCCAATTTGATAATATTCATCCAACCTAAAAAATTTTTAGTTTATGAGTGAAAATAACAAACACTTATTATGTGACCTTAATTGATTATGTAGTTGATTATAGATTTTTTAAATAAATAATTTAAATTCATCATTTATTAAGTAAAAATATAATTAAACAAAAAACATTTAGGTTTATAATAATCATATTAGATGAGTGGGACTCAATGTAAGGGTCTCTTTTGAAAAATTATCTATTAATGTTTTCATTCAAACACTTTTTCTTCCATGTCAACATTTTTTAAATCATTTAATTGACATATATAGGTAACATTATTTATATTTTAATTTTTATAAAGAGATCTAATTTTTTTCAAGAAATGTTTTGAATTACACTAATAATGAAAAAAATGCTCTGTTTTAATATTTACGATTATAACAAATTTTTATGGAACTGTAACCATATATATTATTAGAATTGATTTATAAAAACCCATTTTTCATTCAAGAAAACCATATTAGATATGTTCTAATTGTTTTAAAAAATGTTAGTAAAATTTAATCGATATTTAAATATAGAAAAATGATTTTCTATTGGTACAATGAATACATTTATATTGTATATATTTTGATGTTATGGTTCAAGATAATTATTTATGATTATTGGTGGCTCCATTATAAACCATTGATGGGTGGATTTGTGGTAAGATTATAATTCATTGTAAATGAATTATGTTAGGAATTTGATTCTGGGGGTTATGCAAAAGATCCATCTTGGGTTGATCAATTGTAGGTATGATGGTTACTTCTTGTATAACCATGATAGTTATTCCATTTGAATCGTTAACCTTATTACTTTTTTTAACAATGTCTGTTATTCCTTATGTAAGAGTGTTATCAAATTGATGTTTCAAAATCAATTCATGTTTTATCTATTATTTCAATTATTATTTATTTAAATATTATGATTTATTAATGTAGGATAATAATATTATGCTTAATGGAATTTTTATGAGACCTTTTAAGCATGAATATTATATCTTTTTTGAAAGTTCCTTATGATTTCTTCATCGCTACAATGAATAAATTATCTATTCTATTTTTAATTTATTTATTATAATCAAATGTTTTTTGAAATTATTTGGTATTAATAGTGGATTTCATGGTGTTTCCAAATGAATATTTGGTGGTCAAAATTTAAATTTAAATGGAATTTTTATTAGTATACACTGACTAATAAATTTCATATATAATTTTTATGTCCCTTAATTTGATTTTTGTACTCATGAAATTACTTAAAACATATATCACATGCTATAAACAATGGTTAGGGGAAACAATGGGTTGTAGACAAACATTGGGATGATGTGTTCGAAATTTAAATCCATCGATATCTTAAATGATTTTTATGGGAAAATGATTACTATATAGATGTTTACACTTTTAGGTGTAATAAATAATTATGTAATGATGATGATCTAAATAAACCAATATCTAAATCTAATAGATCCCTAGGAATTCATGGAAAATAATTATAGTATAAAGTCACTAGATTAGGTTTTTTTAATGATTGGGACATTATAGTTACTATCAGAGAAATAGTTTATATAAATTTATATGTTGGGATATTATTTGAGAATAAATTATAAATCCTATAAATCAATAATAGTAAGTTTGAAATGTTTTTATATTTGAATAATATAAATAGTTTTAGATAAAATGTTTAATTATATTTATTTATTTATCATAATAATAATAATATTTATTATGATTTTAATAATATTATCAAATAAAATATTATACTAATTGGAAGGTTCAAGCATGAACCAATCTAATAGGATATGTCATGGAAAATGTTATTGTTGTAAAACTGATTTATTGATGTAATGAGAGATGTGATAAAAAAATTGTGGTTATTATTATTCATTTATCAGGTTTCATGATTAACAACCTGAACCTATATGATTTTCCTAGTGCATCAAATAAATGTGTAATGAATTTGTATGGAAGTTCATGTGATTTTGATCATAAATGTAAAATTATTCAATGACCTTTGTGTAATAAATGGCCAAGAAATACCTATGTAATATGTCAAAAATGAATATAATTATGGATTTTATTTAGAAATGGGTTCATAAATAAGTAATATTCAAAGGAAAAATTAAGTGTTTAGTAAAAACATAAAGGGTAATGAATTTATTCCCATGGAATTATTTAATTTTTTTTATTAGTGTGGATTATATGAAATTACAAAATCAATTTTATTTTAGGGAAATCTCAATAATTGGCTCTAGTATACTTTATAGATAAATCTTCTGAAATGCATAATTACTTTACAATAGAATAAAAGTTAAAATTAAATAAAATATAAAATGAATTTATTCTAACATTTATTATATCATGTATCATGTTTTGATAAATCTTTGGACAAGATTTAGGTTTTCCAATATATGAGTGAACTATTAAAGAATAATATATAAAATAATGGTTAGTGGATTATTATGAATGATAAATGATTGATGTGTACATATATAATAATTTAAAATTAATTATTTAAGAATTATCATGCATTTAAAAAAAATATAGTATTTTGAATTTTTCATTGAAGGTATTTTATTGTGGTTAATAAAATATCTAGAGAAATTTTATAATGCTACGAAATATGTAAATATTATGTTTAACATGATTTATAATTTATAAAATTATGGATTTATATTTGTTAGAGATAATTTTAGTGATATTGATAATATTTAGGGTCTGTATGATCGTCTATATTTAGGTAATTAGGGATTATTTCAATTTGGGATCATATGTTTCATCATATAGATAACTAGATGATTAAAAAAAATTTAGTGATTAATAAATTAATGTTACTTATTAAAATTACTCTATATATTTGAGAAATGTTATATGATTTTTGTAGAAAAAATATTATTAGAATTTATTTCTAGACTAATTTTTCAAATATCATCTGAAAGAATATATAAATTTAATGTTTCATTATAGATATTAATGATATTTATAGATATTATTTTCCTAAGAGAGAGAATATATGAATATGGAATATGCCTTTCGATGAGATATATTAAGAGTGTTTGGTGTAATTTTTTGATAAATTAAAAATTTATCTTGGGAGAATATGTGTTTATATAATTTTAATATTTTCCTCTCAATATTAAGAGGGAACAAATTTATAAATTATCTGAATTCTTATTTATAGAATGTATTATCTTGAGATTTGGTTAATATTATTGAATAACAGAGATTATCATAAAAATTCTTCGCATATTTATTTATTTATTTTTGGGAATTTCCATACATTTTACAGAAATTTTTTTATTCATTTTAAAATTATTTATAGGAATAATATATATTTATCAATTTTTTTGGATTCTATGAATAGATAGATATTTATTCTAGTGATTCAAGCTAGAAAATAAATTTTTAATATTCATCATTTGGGTAAAAATTGGAATTATGTTAGAAAATGATTAATGGAATAAATTATATATCCCATATATGTATATTTAATTATGTTATTATTCTAGATAGTAAAGATATTCCTTAACAATAAGAAATATATCATGAATAAAAATATTTATCCTATGACCTTTATATTTTAGATTGATTGATTTTCTTTTTTACATCTATTTTCTTTATATTTATTTCGTCATTGACATTCTCTTGATCATTATATTTCTTATGGCCAATGTTTTATATCACTCCCATTAATTATTTGGGAATTATTTATTGTTTTCATTCATTTAATTAACATCTCTCTACTAGTTTCATATTTGGAAACCATGTTATGTGTTATTGAACATGACTTTCATTCATTCATTTCACTATTTTTAAGAGGATGTTTTATTAACCCTTTTTATGATATGAGGTATCAAAAAGGTAATTGAAAATATTAAACCCACGATTATCAATAAGAATTTATATTTTATTGATTAAATATATTAATTTGGGGAAGAATGTAACACCCCAATATTTTAATAGAAATAATATGTTCGATGGAGTATAAAACACACAACATTTAGCCTAGAAACCATAAAATATTATTATTTTGAAATGGCCATTAATACCATGGTATAAAATTGGTGGGTACGAATAAAATTAATATTTATTTGAAATATATATAATGGTCTTACTAAATGAAAAAATATTGATAAATTTTTAGTAAATATTCACTAATATTTATTAATACAATTTTATTCTTCAAAAATATGTTTTCATAAAAAATATGTTTTCCCTTAGTAAGTGGATAATTTAAAGACATTGTAAAAAAATTGAAATGGTATTAGATACAATTTATATAATTTTCAAAATAACAATATTAAAAATTATCAAATAGAATTTTTTTTGGATTATCATTGAATGATTAATTATCTAATGAATTGTGAAAAATGTAGATTTTCATTTAAAATTGTATTTTTGATTCAATCATTTACAAATACAAATTCATTATTAAAATGGATTCAAAGTAGAATTAGTTAAAATATATCATTAAATAGATAATAACATTTATTGGAATTAATTTCATAATGGATCTTTTCATAAAAATATTCAACACATAAAAAGGAGTTTCTTTGAATAACTATTTTTTATCATGTTCTATTTGTTCATATTGATGTGTTAAATTAAACCACTAATGACTATTGAATATGGAAAATGGATTTAAATATTTTAATAATATATTCCATGTTTTGTAAATATACCTCAATTTTTTTATTTTATATTATAAATAGTAACCTTAGTAGTTTTTGTTCCCACTATAAAGTGTAAATTGGGAAATTAAGGTTAAAAATATGTTTATAATGACTAAAATGTGACCCAAATACTACATTAAAATTTATAAAATTATTATATATCATCTCAAATCTTCCAAAAGTATAATATATAAATTTTCTAATTTGAATATTATTTTGACCATTATATTATTTTATATAAATAGAATTCAAAAATATAAATCTCTTTTTTCCTTATCTCTAAATATTTTACATAACGGTATGTGTAATGTATGTTGAGTGGTAAATAAAAATTTTAATTTTGGTTGATTTTATATTATGGAAATATATTTATAAAGAACATTGATGAAATATTTATCATTAATACTTATGAATTAGTGATATAGAACATATAGAAGCATTAAAAAATCAAGAAACAAATGATTTCAGAAACAATAAAAATAATATAATTTGTAACATTTTTTTATATAATTTTATTATAAAAATATAAAAAATTATACATGTTTGGATTTATTGGATTCAAATTATATTTAATTGATTTACATTTAAAATTCTATTTAAATGAATATTTTCAAAAATTTCAGTGATGTTATTTTATAATAAATAATTTATTATTAAATGATTTAAAATCCATAAAACTATTTTATTCATCCATGTTCTTAGACAATGGTTGAACATATAATCCATTATCAATTTATTTTCCTATAATTATTTCATAAAAACTATGTTTACCCTCACATTGTAAAAACATAATAATCATGGTCAGTGTGAAAAGGTTAATGGGGGTTAAAACCAAAAAATATGTGTGAAACATTGTATAATAGTATAAATATTTAATTTAATTATATAATTTATACATACAAACATATTATAATATATTATTATATATTTGTAATC
Source organism: Viscum album (assembly GCA_963277665.1). Taxonomy (NCBI): domain Eukaryota; kingdom Viridiplantae; phylum Streptophyta; class Magnoliopsida; order Santalales; family Viscaceae; genus Viscum; species Viscum album. Next base: position 6,032,514 of record OY728148.1, on the reverse strand, counting down.
ATTTAAAAATGAAAATTAGTTTATATTAATCAATTGTTTTTAGAAATTCGAAGGCTACCCCACCCCTCTCTTATAAAAGTAGAAAACTTACGTTAATTTCATCACAAATAAATATCCATTTTATTTTACCCGGACCTACCTATATATGATAAATAAATCACTAAAAACATCTTATTGGACTTGGTTTTTCATAAATCCAACATATAAATAGTTTTTTGTGTAAACTAAAAGTGGTTGTTCGAATAAGAGTTATTGTTCTTTCTCGAGAATATTAAGTTATTTCTTCTTATGCATTATAAAAAATATATTTAGACATGATAATATAATATCATAAATATATCCCACAAAATAATATTTTATTATGTTATTTTAATAAACAAATTTTTCTCCTCTTATATCAGATGGGAAACCAAACTACTATTCATGTGTAAGGCGGAGTAACACCATGTGAACCGATGAAATTAATTTTCCATAATTAATCCTCACTGATGGTCATAATAATGGATTAAATATATATGTGTGTGTGTGATATTAATAAAATATTTATCATTATGAAATAATAATATATCATATAATTCCCTACCTTTCCATTCACTTGAAAATGATAATGTCATTTGTGCATACGTATGGACCACCACAACTATGAAGCAATGTTGTTTTTTCATAAAAACATTACATGGATGATATATATATTAATATATTTAGTGAAATAATATTTTATTTATTATCTAATTATAATTATATAATTATATAATAATAAATATATTATATACAAAATTTTTGTTGAAAATGGAAATGTTACAGACACGTATATATTACCTACCATCTCTATAGAGGAATCATAGTTCATTTTCATATCTAAATTTCATGGTTTATTTTATATTTATAATTTATATATTAAAATTTTAAATATGTAAGGATTAATATTCTTAAAATTAAATAATAATGACCACTCTGACCATAGTCAACCTACTAATGTTAGTTTTGACATAACAGTCGAATATCATCAAAACAACTAATGTAAAGTTAATTGATTACCAAATTTATTATAACATAGTAAATAAAATAAAAAATTATAAATGTACTTTTTAATGTAAAAAATAACTATATATTTTTTATTTACGATGATAAATAATTTACTTGACGATTCATAATCATGTTGAGTGGCATTTTTTATAAGTAATAATTTAATTTTTCCCCTAAAAATATTTTCATTCCATGTAAATATATATATAATTAATATATTCATGTATTTATATAGAAATTAATTACATATAAATTAAATTTAATTCCAATTAAAACTCACATCATGGTTTTTAACAATTATTTTTATGAATTTTTTTGACTTTCTTTAAAAAAATGAATTGATTTTTCTATTTTAAAAATTATAGTGAGAAAAACATTTCCCATGACCATAACAGTATTTTATTTTTTCATTAATTTATAATATTCTATGTTTTATGCATATAAAAATATCTGTAATTTTTATTTTAGTAATTTCCATGATGTTTTTAAATATGAAATGATAATTTCAATTTCTAAAAATGGTTTCTTATTAGGGAAATGAATGTTATATGATGAATTATTTTAGTATCTTATAGAAATTGAACATTTTTAATGATTAAATGTGTTTACATTATAAAACAAGGATGGGTGAGTCCACGATAGCCCTATAATGCATTTATGAAGCCGTTTTTTTATAGAGTTTGATCATGAAAGTTATTCCATGAATAACCAGTATAGTTATTTCACTTGTAACTGTGATTTTTATCCAATTTAAAACCTTAATGGGTTTTTAATGTGATCCATGAAGTGTAGTCATTTTAAAATCATAGAGTTTATAACCTATGTATGAGTGATATTAATATGATTCCTCAATTTTCATACATATTTTATTTTTGATTTATATGAGTCTTTATAGAAATATTATAATTTTCTAATGTATGATAATGTTATTATGTTAAAAATAATTATATGATACATTTTTATTGTGAAGAAGATATATTTGTGAAAAAAATATTGTGAATTTTGTTTCATCAATTCTAGGAAACCATTTGAATTTTTATTATTTCCATTATTATTTCTTATGAACTATTTTATGAAAATATTTTTTCAGAGTTATTTATTTATTGTGTATGAAAATTTTTATATGGAGGACAACTTAAATTTTGAAAGAGGATTATTTCTATATTATGCATAGATTAACAATTTAATTTATTGAATTTTATGACCCTTACAAAGATTGTTTTTCTAAAACCACGTTTAAAATTGTTTTTAATATGTTTTTAAGGATGAGAGGGGATACAGATTAGGTCTGGATAATATTTTTTATGATGTTTCAATACAATATATCATGTGATATATTTAATTTACTTTTTTAGATTAAATAGATACTAAGTTTAGTTGTCCACATTCTGATTAAATAGATACTTGTGTAAAGGTTATGATATTATTATATAACACATTAAACCTAAATGATTTTAGAAATTAAAGAAAAATATTTCAAGTATAAACTCAATATTATGTAATGATTATGAGGCCCCCTTACATGGACAATGGATTAGATAACATCGTAGGGTTGTATGGAGTGTGTTCTCAACCACATGAAATATAGTCTATAAATTGTTCAATACACTATATTTGGTGAGAACATGAACTACATGATTTTTACTCAGGAAATATGAAAAAACATAGACCATTCATGTGAATTATATATCTTTTTTATCTATGGATAATCACTCATATTTGACTTACTTAATCTATATAAAATGATAGAAAACACGTGTGTCCATCAATTTTAGGAATACGGTGGAAGAAAATCATGTATTTGATCACATGTAAGGGAGTCCGTTCTGAATATTACACATTATGAGGGACCCATTAACTATATATAACACCCAAATCTTGTGAATAAATTATAATTATTTTTGATAATAAAAATTTTATCTCAAACACACCACCTCCATGCTTAAAATAATTTGTTCATACATGAATCTAACCGATCAATGTTGAATCGCTAACCCCCACAGATAATTATTAATAATGAAAATAATTGATTAAAAGAACATGAATAATGTTATACAATCAATAACCAATGTAGTACCATCAAAAACATATAAAGTAAAAATAATAGTTTGAAACAAAATTATCAAAAGAATTAAAAATTCCTTTTTTAGAATAATATAATGTAATGGAAACATGAAATGTATATAAATCAATGATAATAGATAAAATCTATGTTCTAATAATTTTACGAATTTGGTAGGAATGGATAATAATGAGTGATACCTCATGATACTAATTACATTTTAGGATGAATAAATTATCTAGAAATATAGGATAAATATCGACTATGTTCTCCACCAGTTCCAAATCCCACCATGATATGTTCATCTATATGAGCCCCCGGTTTTTCAAACTCCATCAAAGAACAGTCATCCTCGTCTCCAATCCTCTAAGTATTTTATAGATAAAACTAAAAAATTTATATAAATTAGTATTTATAAAGTATGACTATGTTTTTTGACATTTCATAATCATAAATAAAATACTTATTTATTTTATTTAACATGTTTCTTAATAGTTAGGCCCCACTGGGAACTCAAAACTAACTAACATTATATTGTACCTAGATTAAACCTTATAATAAAAATACAATTGTGTCAACAGATTTCCAATATGAGGTTCAAAAGAACTATAAAACCATTTTATAAAAATGATACTTACATGTTATTTAAAATAAATTAATATTTATAATATAATAATTTCTTGGTTTTCAGAGACACAAACATAAGGTCATGTCTGATTAAATATACATAGATATATCTATAAATATTAGATGTAGTAATAAAAAACTAGATGAATAATATTATTAAATAATTTAATTATGTTCACAAAATGAAATCACAATATAAACCAAAATGTTTGGGTAATAATTCTGCATTGGTATCTCATGCCACCAAATTCTCTCTTGCATGCTCTGGTGTTGAAAAAGATCACGGGCCAAAGACATGACAACTCTATATTTGATCTTATCACACTAATTATTGATCACCATAGAGTAGTCCACAATGGTGTCTCCAAAATCTATAACCAACTCAACCAAGTCAACAGTTTGAATTCAATAATACATGTATCTCCTGATCTATGACACATTGATGTTCTCATGTACTAGGTACAAATGTGGTTCAACAGAAATGTGGTATCCAACATCTCCAAATCAATGTATGCTCTCAAATGTCATTATGAAACATGGGTACACGTAAATTACCTAAAAAATAAAAAATCATCAATATGGGTCAAATATCTAGAAAACATGGTATTCATTATTTGAAATATAACTACATATAATGTAAATATAAATAAGATTTCTGTCTGCAATGTGATATCATCATGTGATCACAGATTACGAGATCATTATTTATTCTCACCTGAACACTCCATAGCCCAACAAGATATGTTTCTCTAGTATCATTATGTATATGTATGACTTCAATGGTTTCCCATATAGTTCCTAAAAATGTTCTACTTAATTATTAGAGTGAAAGGAATTATTATAAGAAAATATTACCAGTGGAATGTGATACTCACAAATATGGACTAATTCAAAAATGTTGGCTACCGAATTATCCCCCATATTATATGTAATCCACTCAGTCTTACCATCCATCTATGGGTGAAACTCTATTACCACCCATATCTTGTCCCAAAAAACAACCTAGATACCCCTCCATAAACATGATGTGAACTAAAAATCATGGATGAAGTTAATCATTGAGGGAAACGCATGAATCATTGTGACCTCTTGCACATACAAAATTTTAGATATCTTGTCCAAGAATCAAATTTCATTGTAACATATTATATCATTTTCATATTAAATACACTCACATAGAACATCATAATTATTATTATGAAGAATATTTTTATGTGATAATATTTTTAGAGTATATTTTATGTTTAATGATCATAATAGTTCCCTACTATGACGAGAAACTGGAGGTTCCTATATATTATTCTTAAACATGGTTCTATGAAAAAATGATATTATTTGATGAGACAAACATATTATGGCTATTAGTTGTAGGAGGATATTAATGTAATGAAACACCATATAATGGTGTTATCCATATTTAATCTCCAATGTATGAGAATATGTGAAAATTCTCAAAAATATGACAATAACATAATCTTTTGTTACTAGATATTCCATTCCACAGACATGTGTAATGATATTCTGGGTTTAATATTATCATCAATAGATATCATAACATATTTGAATTGATTAATTAACGCAAATAATTATGACTTATACTCTCATAAAAGTCAAATACATTTACTAAATAATGATTTGGGTGTAATTAATTAACATTGTGAGAATATATTTGTCACATTTCTTCCTTGAATGAATATTATATCTCACGAATATTGCTGTGAATGGAACTACCTGATAAAATTCACAAACATGGTGTTTTTTGGGAAGTTATTTTTTTAGAATTTCTATGAAAGTGACATACATCACATATTAGATTACAACTAGAATCCAATATTGTTATTTTTAGATACTATAAAAAAAGATTTATAATACACAATAATCATTCCATAGAAGGAAGAAATTATTGAACGAATAACTTCATTCAATATATACAACCTATTTAATTTCAATCCAATATACTTGGACATTAATCACTCACTCCTAATGCTATTAGGAAGATGCTTAATGGGTGATACACTAAGTATATCTATAATCATAGAAAAATATTAATATTTAACAAATAATGGTAGAATAAATAATGTTCATTTGTAAATATGATCAATATAATTTAATAAAAAATTATTCAAAATAATGAGTGAGTTCATTAATAATAATAATTTTTTTTAGTATTACTAAATATGATTTTTGTATATTTATTTAAAAATAATGATAGGATATTTATTTATTCAATAAATAGTAATAATTTCATGATAGACAAATTTGGATGAAGGAAAAAGGGATGATGTAAATTGTCCAATTGGAAATAGTATAAATGGTATTTATTTATTATCATTATATGTTTCACATGTCCAGATTTTTGATAATATACCTATATTAATATGATTATACATGGGTTAAACTATGTATTATGAAATTGTGAATGAGAAAGTGTATGATTTGAAAAACTAAAACAGAAAAATTAATTATCTAATTAAATCAATTTATTAAAAAAATCGGTTTCCACAGTAAATACAGTTAGTCTCTGTTAAACTATAGGGACATATCAAAATATCAAGAGTATTATCGTTTATTACTATCTCTAGTAAATGAGTGATTATAATGTTTAACTCCACTATATGGAAGTATTATTTTGTGACTAACCATGCACAATGTAAGATCATAGGATTGTTCATGCAGGCTCCCTCGGATTATATGGTTTCCTTTAGAGATTTTGAGGATCATATATATCATCGCTAAATGGATTATTTACATGTGTCATGTAGAATAATGATAGTGGATAAAATCTATCCCTTAATATCATCGAAAAGTGTGTAACTAAAAGTTGAGATAATTTTATATCATTATGTAAATTAATTATATATTACCTATGAATACCCTTCGTTTCATGTTCTGAAATTTTTTAATCCAGTCAAATAATCTACATATTTCATGGGACATGATATTTTGACCAAGTGATGAAATAATTTCATGTGATTTAGAATAAAATTTAGCTAGTAATGCCATAAAAGTATTATTACCCTATGCTCAAGAACTAAATGTTTTGTCAAGGAGATAATATGTTTCATTTATAAATATACATTGTTAATTTTTTGTTCACATAACATTGTGTTTTATTTTATGTAAATTGATTAATTTTATATTGTACATATTTGCCTCTTCAATTTAATCAATTTATATTATATCATCTGTAGACTATGAATGATTAAATAGAAAGAATCATCTAATGGAAAAAATCTAGAGGTGCTAAACCTTGTTCCTATAAAAATATAAACTACAGAAGGTTTACATCCCATATACAAGTTGTGTATTATGATTTCTCACCTACAACACATTATATCAGGTTAGATATGAAAAATCAGCTATATTACACAAATTTAATGAATCATTATATTGATCGGGATAGGTTGGAAAAGAGGATGTATAATTACAGATAGTGTAACAATTGTACATGATGTGTAGTCACTCTCTTATTAAAGATAACAAAAAAGGATATCCTAGTGATCCATGGCTCTGATAAAAACATCAAGAAAGGAATTCCATGGAGGCCACACATTACATGATTTGTATCCTAATCTACATTTAATGTACCTCATGGTTTTCCTCATTTTATAACCTAACCATACACAACAATTTCACTATAGGGATAGGAATATGAAAAGTACTTCTCATTTACATTTTTTAGGATTTGTAGTATACTGAAGAAACTTATCTAGAAATTTCATGAAATGAATAATTGATTATATAATTAAACCTATATATTATATGTTATATTTTATGTTCATTATAAAATACATGAAATGTGGTAATAGTTATAATTGTATATTAAATAAATTATCCAGTTTAAAAAATTTATTAACATATGTGGTTTCTTCCTAGTACACTTGTGTACTAAAATAATTTTAAATGAACTTAATTTTTCCTAATTTATATAGGATTTTTTTCTCAGGATGGTTTAATAGAATTAATAAAAATTGAAATAATCTGATTAATTCATGGAATTTTATCCTAAATATGGAATGAATCAATGTAGTTGATAACTGTATTTAAAATATAATCTCATTTGTTGATTATTTTTGGATCATGACATTATTCTATCCCTTAGTCTTTATTGGTATGATTTTATTTATTATAGTTAAATTATTTTTTATAGGAAACATGTCATACACTTCTGATTATATAAGGGAAGGATTTCCCATGGTATCATGTCATCAAACCCCATTTATGTAATCCATTAGATCCCCTCAACAGTGTGAGAGTAAAATCCAATGGGATGGAAAATCACCCTAGTTACATGAGGAATCATGAGTTTAGCTGATGAGAAAAAACCATTCAAGGTTATACATGTGATATAGTAGCCAATACATTACATAAATATATATTACTTAAAATTATAAGAATATTAATTAAAAATATAATAATGTTGTGATTTTATAGTATAGTTATATTTTCATTTGATACTGGAAAACATAAACAACTATTTCATAAGACATCTACATTGTCTCCCACTTATTCCTTTATAACTAGTCCCCTTTTTGACATATTTTAATTGATACCCATATTTAGGACATATGGAACAGAATAATAAAAAAGGGTGAGCTTTGATGCTTATTAATGGTAAACAGAGAGATATCAAACATATCATAATCATAACACATAAGAACATAAGGTATGAAAATTTTATCATGCATATGAATGATCATGATTTTATGCCAAGGGATAAATTCTAAAAGTTCATCAGAATCACTGAACATAATCACAATAGATATAATATAATACATGAATTTTTTTGGGATACACATAAGTATAAAAAATAACTTCATATTTCTTAATGATCATTTCCATTCCATCGTAGTGGACAATGTGAATTACTAAACTGAGTTCAATCCTCAATGCTTTCATATACTGCAAAACCAATATCATTTCTCATTTTATCCATGTCTATCTCATTAGACATAAATTTTTACCCAATGATTTAGAGGTAGATATAGGTCCCACCCATATCATAAATAAATAATTCTTACATGCTCCATAATAAGATAAATCATTCATCATAACCAATGGAATAAAATCATTTTCATAATCATCGTTTCTTTATGACATAATCCATGTAAAAAATTGATTTAATTAATATAATTATATAATAAAAATAATTTAAAACTATAGGATTAATAGGTATATTATAGATGAAACACATTCTTATCAAAAAATTCATCTTATATGGATAATTATTTTTATAAAACATTTGAATGTAATTCCTGGTGGAAATGTCATTTATTCATAAAATTTTTTACCATTTTAAAAAACAATCAATTTAAAAAGAAAATATTTGTCTTGAAAATTACATTGAATTTTTTTGGGAAGATCCATGTAAATAATTAATTATTAAATCATTAAAATGCATTCTTGTCATTTATGTTAAAAAACATTCTTCCCTTACTTCTTTTGAAAATTGCAAAAAGTACCTCATAATGAAATAGACTGAATGATTCCTTTCATTACATTTATTAAAAAGTCACAAGTGGGTAAAATTGAGTTTAAATTTTTTTACAAGAATAGAAATAATATTTTATAATACCTATTTAGAAAACATAGATACATATGATAAATATACTACTGTAAATACTTTCATATAAATAATCTCAGATAATAATGTGATTGAAAAATAATCCATTACCTTAGTTATGATATCCATTGTATATATCCAAACCACCTGTATAATTATTTAAAAAATATCATTGAATTATTCTAAAACCATATTATTTTTTATGATATCATATATGATCATATTATCATCCGTTTGTTAGAAACATTATTACTCGGCCATCAGGTATTAACTTCTTTATTTTCTTACACATGTTTTCCGGATATGTTCTTATTCCTCTTCTTAGATTGTTGCTTTATTTTTTAAAAAATTTATAATTAAAATAAATATCATATTTATAAATTAAATTAATTTTTAAAATCATTACTTAATGGAGATCATGTAGAAAAATCACCTCGTGTTGTGGAGACTATAGGTTGTACGTACGCACGAGCGACAATATAATTTCCATTATTATTAAATGGTATTAAAATCTATGGTTTATTGTACATAATAATCAATATAATGTTATAATAATCATATATACTTATTATTTCTATTATTATACCCATCCATGAAAGGTGGTGGTGAAAAAAAGTTTACACATATACATGGAGATGATAAGCTGTATGTATGCACGCGTAGTGATTTCATTTTTTCATATGATAGAAAGAAGGTGGAACATGGTTTATTTATAATCATAATAATATCTCAATATATAATTTATACTAGATTTATTAATTTATAATTAAACAAAACATGAAGAGTAATTATAAAAAGGAAGAAGTTTGAACGAGTCGGTAGTAGAGAATACATCTTTTTTGATGTTCTCCCACTAACTCACCTCTTAAAGCACTAGAGATGGTCTTTCAAGAATACCATAACCCCTAAAATGTTACTAGAAAAGTTTATAATTGAAATGGGTAGGGGATAGACGATATTTAAGGCTCAATTACTTGTGAATAAATGATAGTGGATGTTCCCTTTTATAATTGAGGTGAGGGACACTTTTGGAAACTCCAAAAAATATTAATTTATTATAAAATAAAAACACATCCAAAAACCTCTAAAATATCCTAATTAATAATATGAAATGATACAGGTTTATAATCTAATAATACAATAAATTTTAGACATGTCTTTTTATCAATGTAAACCTTATCATTTTAACTAACACATAGATATTCTATTTAATTTTTAACTAGGGTATCAAATATTTCAACAATAAAAGGGTAAAATATTTATATATTTGATGTCAATTAGGCCATAAATAAATACCTTTTAACATATTCTTCCAAATAATTATTTTTATACATCCTAGAAAATATAATTTTTATATAAATTAATAAAACATTATTTGGATTAACAAAAAATAGTGTCAATTTTGACACTATTCAATTCATTGATTTTTTTGAAATTTTAAGCTAATAATTTAACTTAAAACTAACCATTTTATCATATTACTACGAGGTAAAGGTCATCAATAAAATTGATTTGAAATATTTATATTCCCATGTTATATTTAATATAATATTTTTAAAAACAATTATTTGATATTCCCATTTGTAAAATAATTACAACAACAATTTTGTGTAATTATTTAAAATGAATATTTGTTAAAAAATAAAAATAAAATACTATGTAAAGGTTAAATCCAATATATTTTATAAATATAGTTTTAGTAAAATATTTATTCTATAAAATAAAAAATTAAAACCGTTATACATATTAAAACATGAATGTGACACGTTTATCATCACTTTAAATAAAATAATATAATCATCATAATCTTTTCTATAAGGCTCCAAATGTTCAATAACTCAAACCTTGGATGATTATTTTTTATATATAATTGATAAATAATATTTTTTCAAGCCTTTTTTTTGTAATGGTTATTATCATTTAAAAAATAGTTTACATATTTTTCATCAGTTAAATAATGTCTACATTATTAATATATTAAATCATTAGGTAATAATTTAAATGCTTAAAATTAAAAATAAATTACCATTATAAAAAAAAAATAACATTGATATTTGTATTTATAATCTAATTTATTTTCTGAATATATTTGTATTAAAAATTATTTGGTTATTAAAATTTGAGTGGCACATATTTAAAGTTTCTTTAAATAAAATAAATTAAATGTCAAAATCTCATCCAAGTGGATTCTAAAAGATAAAATTTCTACCCAAGGATGATTTATGACGAAATATAATAATAAAATGATACTAATATAGCTTTTAATAAAATTATATAACATTATTTTGACCCTAAATTACCTGATTTTCCCTTTTACCATATTTAAAAAAATTGTCGATGTTACTATTCATAATGCCCAAATATAAAAATAGTGATTTATATAATTTGTACTTACTGATTACAAATATTGAATACATTTTTTATTATTAAATACATAGAATTTTTAGTTTTTAGTTAAATATAAATCTAATTTTTGGAAATAGTTTACGAGTTTTAAATTTTAGAAGATTTTAAATGATTGAAATATTTTCATATCTGAATTCAATGTAAAATAAATTCAAATGACCAAAATTATATTAACTAAAAAAATATATTATTTTTATACATTAAGACCATTAAATAATATAATTTAATGATATAAATTATTTTAATGAAAAAAATCAATTAATATTTCTTGTATTTTTACTATTCATCAAAACATTATTGTTATGAGAAAAATATCAAAAAAATCACCCAAAGTAAATTTTAATATATTTATTTAAAAGAAGAGTTTTAGTTTGTCATATAAAAATTATTAAGCAATCAAAATATTACTTCAAAAAGGGATTTCCATTACAAGGTAGAAAAATTTCCTTTTGTAAAAATATAGGTTTTATTCAAGAAATATGGTTTATTCATACCCTAGGACAATAATGTATCTATTAGATGAATATAAAAAATATTTAATAAAGTATATAAAATATATTTTCATTAATTTCATTTACTAATAGTTTTCTATATAAATTATTAATACAATTATATATTTGATTTATATGTTTTAATAAATAATTTGTTTCCAATGAATTCGCCATAAATTATCATAAGATGGTTATATTTATTCCGGTTCAGCTAATTGCTAAGTTATAATAGTCATTTTATAAAATGTACATCTCATGGATTGTTTAAACTCACCATTTCATTCCATGTAATATATTAAGGAATTAAAATTATTAAATGATAATATTTCATAAAAATATCCAGGTGTAACATCCTACCCCCCATGAATTGAATTTGTCCCTCTAAATTTGTCATGATGGTATAAACAGATGAGTATATATATAACTCAGTCACAATTGGGATCTCATGTTCCGAATTATTTACTTTTTATAAGGGAAAGGTGACTTATAAATGATCTGCTCTCACTGATTAAAGGATTCCCGCAATCGGGTCTGATTTGAAACATCCTCAACAGATCTGTTTCTCTTGGAGATATGACAGGTAGATGAGTCGGTTGGCAGCTACCTTCTAGTGGTCTGATTCTAAACGAGGAAAGTTATTCTAAAAATTAAGCCATTAAAGGTGGAGGGGTCCTATGTCATGCATGTGGTTCTGTTATTTTGCATTTCAAGTCCTTCTATGGCTCAGGTTCCTCTCTGGGGGAGGAGGCTCGAGCTTTGCTTACAGGTCTCCACGTTTGCAGGGAGTGTGGTCTCGTGGTGGCTGAAATTGAGTCAGACTCCAAAACTCTTTTGAATATGGTTCAAGGAAGGTATGAGGATCAATGGGACCTAAGTTACATTATCAAAAGGTGTTTCTAAGGGATTGATTTTGGACACATCATCCACCATAGCTAGACGGAGACCAATTTTGTTGCAAATGCCCTTACAAGCCTTAGTCATCCATGTGAGGTAGTTATCATCTTTAATGATTTGGGGTCTCTTCTCTGGGAGTGTCTAGTATTTGCACAGAATGATTCACTAGAATTACATTATTTCCGCCCCCCTTGAGGGCCCTTTTCAATTATGTTAAAAGGATTTTCCTTGACGATAATTAAAAAAAGTACTTTTCAGTTAGTCTACCTCATCAGATCCTTAATTTCCCATGTAGATTTCTCAAATTGGAGGTTCTTCCATAAAACATTAACCATGTGAGTGGTCTTGTTTCATATAAATTGTTTTCTATGATCCAGAATCCATATCAGTTGTTCTTCATAATAAATATGTTTCACCTATGGTACAACTTATATGTTTAGTACATGATCTGATATGTAACATATCAGGAGAGATAAATGGAACACGTCATGAACACGAGAGATATTCAGTGGAATATTCAGTTCATAAACTACCTTCTCAACACAATCCAAAATATCAAATTGAAAGAAAAACCTATTGCTCAACATTTCCTTCTATCTAAATATATTTATACTCTTCGAGAATTATATTTGTCGAAACACATAATCAACCACTTCAAAATCAAGTTCATTTCATTGGTTGTCAGCAAAACTTTTTTTTCAACTCCTACTTGCTATTATTTTTTGTTGAATAAATCTGAACTTTTCTACCATTTCATCATCATGATCAGGCCTTAATAGATTTCCTTCCCCAAAATTGTCACATCAGGTTTGAGTTATGGACTTCTTCACATATATGGATTCATAATTATCCATCTGAAAACATAAGTGAATGATATTGTTTTAAGAAAATTCCACCAAATTTTTGTTTTGATCCCAAACACAATTGAAATCCATAGGGAAAGATCTCAGAATCTCATATAGAGTTTGAATTGTCCTCTCAGGCTAACCATGTATATGAGGATACAGAGAAGTGATAAAACATAACTCTGTATCTAAATCATGATGAAGAATTTACTAGAACATCGAGGTAAACATAGGATCCCAATCAAATATAACATAAAGTGTTACTATAAACATTCATAAAGCTTATTTTATATATATCCTGGAAATCTAATCAAGAGATAAAACATCTATAATGTAAAAAATGTGTTCTAACTTCTTAAGCTGAAAAACCATAACCCATATATCATTATGGTCTTTAGATGTTTTGGGAGTTCCGGAAAAAAATTCCATAGTGACTTTTTCCCATTTCCATTCTATTATGGGTAATTGTTGTAACATTCCCTTAGACTTCTGTCTCTCATCCATAACACGAAAGAAAACCAACCACCAATATACATATTCAGTAATATATCTTTTCATTCAATCTTACTGGAAATACTCTTTCACATCCATGTAAATATTTTTTCTTCTAGAATAAATAGAGAATGTTGAAATATGATCCTCATACAACTACTCCCTTAATTCTAGAATGGGTGAAATCCAAACCCGGTTTTGGAATTCTATTATTATATCATAATCAAGGTTGAATTTAGGAACATCTCTCTTTTTATATTATAGATATACATATTTCTTATGCACAAAATTAATCATCAATTGTATATATTGTTTAAAATTGATTTTAGATACATAAGATTTCTCCATTTAAAGTAAAATTAAAAGAACCATCATTCATAAATCCATAAATATTGAATCTTTGTTTATCCTCATCATGGATAGGCTAGCTTGGTTATTTCAACTCAAATCACCTTCCAAATTTTTATTTTTTCTAGGGTGGTAATTTATTGAGAATTCAAAATCTTTAATCAAATCCAACCATCTTCTTTGGCACACATTCATATAATTTTTTCTGAAAATATAAATTAGACATTATTATCAAAATAAATATCCCACCTTTCACCGTAATGATAATCCCTTTATTGCCTTAATGCAAATATTACCATACCTAACTCCAAATCCTGAGTTGGGTAATTTTTCTTATGTATTTTCCATTGTCACAATGAAGAATATTTCAATATTTCATTTTTCATAAGAACACATCCCATTCCCCTCTTTGATGAATCACTCAAGATAAAAATCGTTTCTTCACTACAATGTATTGTAAAAATAGTTTCATGGGATAACCTTATTTTTGACACTCAAAAAGTATCTTCATATTCCTCTATCCATACGAACTTAACTTCTTTCTAAGTCAACATGGTGTGTGGATTAGATTATCGTGAATAATTATTCACTAAACGTTGTTAATATCTAGAAAAACCCAGAAGATTTTGGATCTCAGTTACTGATGTTAGTCAAAGAAAACATTCAATAAATCTTTTTTTCTAGATCCATATATATACTCTATCCTAAGATTATTTGACAAAAAATGAAAATTTATAAAGCTAAAATTCACAATTCGTAAAATTAAAAAAAATCCACTTTATCAGGGTCTTCAATACAATTCTCATGTGATCTAAAATATCTTATATTGTTTTATAATATATCATAATATTATCTATAATGACTACCACAAACTAATCAGGATATCCTCGAATGGATCTATTCATTATATCCATTAAGATAGTTTGTGAATTAGTTAGACCAAAATAAATCACTATAAATTTTTAGTGTCCATACATTGTACACAATGGTATATTTGGTATATCCACCTTTTTAATTGTTAATTGATGATATCATGAATGACAATCAATCTTGATAACTTATTGAGCTCTTAATAGTTGGTCAAATAAGTCATCAATGTGGGGAATAGAATATTTTTTCTTGATAGTTCCCTTGTTATGTTCTCGATAGTCAATGTAGAGTCTCATAGATCCATATTTCTTCTTAACAAATATAATAGGTGCCCACCAAAGTGGGTCAATATTCCGTAGAAATACATTGTAAAGACTCTATTAGTGGTTCTTCTTCAATTACATCAAATATATATGGGATATTATATAAATTGTTTTTGAAATAGCCATATCATTTGGTGTGATTTTATTGAAAACTCAACATCAATATTTGGTGGAATACCTAGAAATTCACCCATAAGGACATCATAAAATTTCTATAAAATAAATTTATTATTAATTGAAATTTTCTCCCCAATCTTTTTAGATAGATAACCTTAATTTATAGGGATTGAGACCTATAAGATGGAATATATTTGTACTGGATATTCATATCCATTGTTTTGTAGATAGATGATCATTGATTGATCTAAAATATTCAATGTGACTTACCTTGTTTATTAATTTATATGAAATCTATATAGATAAATCCAATCCTTTTAAGGAATAAAATAAAACTACACTATAGTATGTTTCAAAATATTTTTAGGAATCAAATTCTTACAAACATTAATCGAAGAAGAATTATAGTATTTTGATGCAACTATTGATCCATTTGGTTTTGTCACAGCTAAATAAATATCTAATTGTTTTGGAAATATAGAGAAACCCTTAAAAAATTTATCAAAAATAATAGAGTGGGTGGATCCATAATCAAATAAAACATTTTTTAAATTAGGGTGTTTGGTAATTATACCTTTTATCACTTCATTGTCTGACTCCACATCCCCGATAGTGATCTAATCTGAGTTTCCTTTGTCTTTGGCCTTAAGAGTTTTCTAACACCAATCATTATCAATAATACTCGAATTAGGGAATTTATTAGAATAATTATATATTTCCTTTCACTTGTATCATTAGAGTCTAGAGGTTGAATTTTATGTATCATTTTCATTATTCATATTAGTAGACATGTTTTTCTTATCACATCGAAATTCAACTACTCGATAATATTATTTTACAGACATAAAAGATTTTCTAGTCCATTTATGACAATTCCCTCCTGGTTTCTTTATAAAATTTGAGAATATGGGAAAAGTCAAATTATTTTTAGTGTGGCCTTTATACATTCCACTGAATTACATTTTTCTCTCGTTATCAAACCTGTAGGACTGAAATGTTACTCCAACAACCATATCAACCTTGAGAGGACACTGAACAATTTTCTTTACAGCTATTGATGTCCCTTATGTCTAACTTCCTTAGGAAGATTTATTTTAAGAAACTAAATAATCAATCACATTTACTATTAGGCAGGATAATAATTTCATAAGAATACCTTGAAATTCTTGTTAAATTTTCTCGATAGGTACCAACAGATTCATAATCCTTTTACTTAAGATCAAAAAACATCCCCATTTTTTCAATGATTATGAGAGAAATACTTATTGAAGAATAATTTCTTTAACTCATCCTATTACGTGTATTCAATTTCATCTCTTTTTCTCATATTCATGATAATATTTCCCTATTGATCATATTCACCTTCCAAAGTATAGACTACCACGATGCCTTTATCATGTTCTTATCATTGGAGAACTAAAATTATCATTTTAATTGTAATAATCCATTGATCATCAATTATTGTATTTGAAGATCCACTAAAAGAAGGGAAAAAATACCCCATGAGGGACTCAGAAGAATTTTGTTCACTCCTTTGCTTGTTTGGATGTCCTACATGATTCATATATTGAGAATGTTATTTAACAATAATAATTAGGTTTTTCATTCAATCTCCAATAATTTTTTTCTCAAAAGGATAATCAATTCATTTTCTATTGAATTAAGAATTAACGTGGTTCCTCTATGTTCAAGACATTGATTAAACCAAGATGAATAAAATGAGAGACACTAATAATAATTTGAAAACTACATAATAAAGAATAAAATTTCAATTTAGGACATTCTTTTATCCCTTGATATTCCTAATCATTTATAAAACACTAGTATTGTAACATATACATCGACATATCTTTATGGATATTTCTATGGTTTTCTTATCCTAGTTTCAAAATGATAACTATACCATTCCTCTAATACCAATTGCAGTAGCACATACAATACATACATAAATATTATGTCAAAATTGAATAATATTTATTACTAAATATATTAAATCCATGATAGAACTATATTGGTATAGTGACATTAGAAACTAGTAAACATAAAAAACTAGTTCATAATATAAAATCATTGTCTTCCACTTATTCCTTCATATCTAGACCCCTTTTAGACATATCATGTTTAATACACTTATTCATGACCATGGGAAAATAGACATAAAAAGGGTGATCTCATATACTAAGTAAGGGTTAAAAAGGATATATTAATCATATCATAATCATAAAATATAATAAAAATTAATTTAAAAATTGTATCATGCATATGAAGGATCATGATATCATTCCATGGGATAAATCATAAAAGTTCATAATAATGAATATATGTAATCCCAAAAGTTATAACATAAGACGTGAAAAAAAAATTCATACTCATAAGTAAGGAAAATAATTTCCAATTAGTCAAGGCTCATTCAAAATACCATCATAGAGGAAAAAGTACATTACTAAACCATGCTCACTCCTCCTTCCAACCAAGTACTATTGAACATATATCATTTCCAATTCCAACTATGTTTATTTCATGAGATATAAATCATTACCAATTGTATTGGATGGAGATATAGTTCTGACCCATATCATAATAAAATCACTACTATTTGTTCTAAGATAACATAAATTATTCATCATAACCCATGGAATAATGTGTGTTTCTTTAAACGTCATTCCACTATAGCATAATCTAGGTAAAACAAATGGATTTCATTAATAACATTCCATCATAAACACAATAAAACCACATGAATAATGGGGATAGTATAATTGAAGCATATAATTATTAAATAAATTCATCTTAGATGGAAAATACTTTTGATAAAACACTTGAAAATAATTTTTGAGGAAAATAGCATTTCTTATTCAAAATGTTTTCTTTTATTAAAATGACACACAATTTTCAAAGAAATAAATTTATTTGAAAATATCCACGAAAACATTTATTTAAATAATTATATAAAAAAATTATGGAATTTTAAAAACTCATTCATGTCATGTATGTTAAAAAAATGTTTTTCATATACATTTTTTGAAAAATTAAAAAATTACCTCACAAAGAAAATGAAAAAAGATTCTATTCATACCGTTTAATAAAAATTGATAAAATGAGTAAATTTTAATTTAAATAAATTATATGAATATAAATAAAATTTTATAATACATATTGAGGAAAAATTTCCATATATAATAAATATACCCTAGTAAATTCTTACATATAAAAAATCTTGGATAATAATGATATTGTGAAATTATCCACTACCATAGGTCTAATATCTTTTTTATGTATCTAAAACATCTGAATAATTATTTAAATAATGTCATTGTATTATTATATAATAATTTTTATTTTTATAATTTTATATGTTTCCTTATTATCATTTAATTGTTAGTAACATTATTACTTGTCCATTGGGTGTTAAATTATTTATTTTCTTTTGCCCGTTATTCAGATAAGATAACTTTCATCTTCGTAGATTATAGTTATACCATATCAAATATGACATTATTATAATATATATCATGTTTTATCATTCAATCAATTTATATAATCATTTTTATTGAAGATCAAGTAGAATGAATCACATCACATCATGGAGATGATAGGTTGTTTGTAAGCATGAGCAACGATATCATTTCCATAATTGTTGAATTGTATTGAATTTCATGGTGTATAATAAGTCAAAATAAATATCATGTTATAAAAATAATATATATTTATTATTTCCATCATTATACCCAACCATGTACGTTGGTGGTTAAAATAATATTACACCACGATGTGGAGATGGTAAGTTGTATATACGCAAGCATGGTGATTTTGTTTTTTGTAGGATGGATTGAAGTTGGAATATGGTTATTTAATCATAAAAATAACATATATGTATATAATTTATATTAAATTTATTACAATATTATGCAAAAACAGGTGAATAGGAGGTAGAAGAAGATCTAATTTTGAAATAATTGGTTGAAGAGACTACCTCTTCTTGGACATGATCTCTCTAAATATCCTCTTATTGATCTAGATTTAGTCTTTGAGGAAGAACATAACATCTAAAATGTCACTATAAATGTTAATAATGGAAATTTTAAGGGTATATACATCCTTTAAGGCTCAGTTTGTTGTGAATAAATAATATAGAAGGTTATATATTATAATTGATGTGAGGGGCACTTTTGGAAACTCCAAAAAATATTAATTTATAATAAAATCAATCCACTTAAAAAAACAACCAAATTGTTGAAATTTAGTAGATGAAATGAGATAGGGTGTTATTCTAATAATCCAATAAATTTTATTCAAGTTCTTTTATAAATATAATCTTTATCATTTTAATTAACACTTAGTTATTCTATTTAATTTTTAACTAAGGTTACAAATATTTCAATAATTAAAGGGTGAAATATTAATTTATTTGATATCAACTAGACCCCAGAAAAATACCATATAAAACTTTATTATCATATAGTAATTATTATATATTTTTTTTAAATATTATTTTTAAATATTTCAATAAAACATTATTTCTGTAAATAATCAAAATTTTCAATTTTGACACTATTCATTTAATTTATTTTAAATAATAGTAAGATAACAAGTTAACTTCAAACCAACTATTTTATTATATTACTAAAAGGTCAGGACAGTATATAAAATTCACTGGACATATTAATTATCCGAAATTATATTTATTTTAATGTTGTTAATAACATTTATTTTATATTTCTCTTAATAAAATAGTTACTACAACAATTTGGTGTAATTATTTAGTATGAGTATTTTTTGAAAAAAATTAAAAATATAATATAATGAAAATATAAATCATTTATATTTTATAATAATTGGTGTATTTAATTATATATTTAGTATAATCCTTCATTACAAATGTTATACTTATTAAAACATCAATTTGACAAGTTTGACATCACTTTAAATAAAATAATATTACTCTCATAATCTCTTCTATAATGCTCAAAATGGTCAATAACTTGACCCTTGGATGATTATGGTACAGATTAACTCGAACAATAATATTTGTTCAAGTTTTTTTGTCTTTTTGTGGTTATTATCATTTTAAAAACAATTATTTTATGGATATCTTATCAATTAAATGATTTTTGCATAATCAATATAAAAACATATAAGGTAATTATTTATTTCCTAAAAATTACAAATAAATTACCCTGATAAATGAAAACATTTTGTATTTAAAATGAGTTTCTGTACTAGAATTTTTCTTTTGAGTAAACATATATTAAAAATTACTTAGTTATTATAATTTATGAGAGACGTATTAAAATTTTCATTAATTAAAATTAATTAAATGATTTAATATCTTCCATGTAGATTCAAAAGGATACCATTTTGGCAAAGAAAATATTTAGGTCCAAAAATACTCATCTAATGATATTAATTCAAGTTTTACTGTAATTTTATAACATTAGTTTTACCCTTAATTACCTGTTTCACCTTATTACCATATTAATAAAATTTTCAGATGTTATTATCCCTAATCCCTAGAAATAAAGTAAATCTATTTACATAATATTCACATACTAATTCCAAATATAGAAACCATTTTTAAATATTCAAAACACAAACATTTAAGAATGAAATTTAAAATTAATCTGGTTTTTAGAAAGAGAGAACAAATTTTAAAAGTTAAAACATTGTAAATGATATAAATGTTTTTACATCCAATTTCATTGTAATACCAATGAAAATGACTTAAATTATATTAAATGAAAAATATATATTCTATTTATACTTTAAAACCATTATATAATTTAATTTAACCATATATATTATTTCAATGAATAAAAATTCTAGTGAAATTTAGTGCATTTTTACAATTCATCAAAACAGGAATGTTATTAGAAAATATCAAAAATGCGTCCAATTTTTTATAATATCTCACATTAAGATAAGTGGTTTATGTTTTCATATAAAATTAATGATGTGTTAAAAATTTAAATTAAAAAGGTTTTAACATTAAAAGGAAGTAAAATTACTTTTTTTTTAAAAATATTGGTGTTCATACATAATATTGGGTACATTAATTCACTATAACAAAAATATATCTATTGAATCAATATAAAAGATATTTTATTAAGAATAAAACAGATATATTTCATTAATTGAAATTAATATTATAAATTAACTCAATATATTAATACACATATATAAATGATTTATATTTTTTTCAAAAATAATTTCAAGCCAATGATTTGACCATACATTTTCATAAGTTAGTTATATTTATTCCCTCCAACCTAACGGCTAGGTTATAATGATAATTTTACACTAAGGGCATCTCAAGGTTTGTTGCAACTCATATTTCCATGAAATGATAGATATTGAATAATTAAAATCAATTAAAATCAAATATTTCATTAAAACATTTGAGTGTTATATATGATCTACAGAGGAATAATGAAACCCAAAAAAGATCATTTCAAGGTGTTGTCCTGTAGGCTTTAGTTATAGTATATCATCATATAAATAAATTAACTATTAAATAATCTTATGATCAGTCTAATAATATTTAATTTCATTTTGTATCATGAATAGTTATTTATGTAAATGAATTCATCATGATCATCAAATAAATTAATTAACAAGAATTCAAGATTGAATAAAATTTAAACATATTGTGAATAAATTTTTTATCGATCACGGTTAATCACTTTTATAAAATACACTTAATATTTACATTGAATATGAAATGATAAAATGTGGTTTATTCATAATATATAAATTCCTCAAACAATAGTATTACATCTGATTATCCACCAACTACATAATTGAAAATCATACTCATAGTTCAAAGTGATTTCCCACCCCAGGATGAAATTATTTAAATAATATTATAACTAATTTTTTTTTGTTTTGTGTTGATTTAACTTATTTTAAATCAAGGTATGACTTTTCATGTAGGTCATGGTGTAACTATGAAACAATGAATGAGTAAATAATTAATGAATATTTTAATATTGGGGAGTCCACTCATGGGGTCATCAAATGTGTTTTTAAATATGTTGGAATGTTATTCCCACATAAATCCCATCAAATAGTTTTTCAAGACCTTGTATCTATTATACAAAATTGACCAATAATACATTACACATGAATATCTAAGAAATAAGATATTCTAAAACAAATGGTGAGGTTAATTGGGTTTCTATATATAGTGGGAGACAAATATGAATTCAATTAATTTTTATATTTATATATTTTTCAATCAAATCATGTAATAATTATTTAGACATAATTTTAAGAAATATGTGGTCAAATGAGCTGTAAAATATCATTGTGATCCATACAAGAGAAACATAACCTTATAACATGCTTTAATTTTATATAATGTTATATGTTCTTGCACGTTATATAATTCCATGATCAAAAAGTATACCCAA
Source organism: Viscum album (assembly GCA_963277665.1). NCBI lineage: Eukaryota > Viridiplantae > Streptophyta > Magnoliopsida > Santalales > Viscaceae > Viscum > Viscum album. The sequence continues at coordinate 6,009,041 of OY728148.1, read as the reverse complement.
TAGATGACTCACTTCCTAAGTTCATTTCCATTGAGGATATTGGGAAAAAAGATTCAATCTATATTAAGCATATCAATGATGTTATGGATGTCCAATATTTGATCATATCCTCCATGTCTAATGAACATTTAATGTAATATGAGTATATTAATACATATTACATCATTTGCCACCATAAAGATATATATTAATATGAGTAATGATCAGAGAGATATGATAACTCCAATGCACTATTCACATGAAATCATAAAGAGACATCTCATATTTAGGGACATTTAGTAATGATAATCATTTATATTGATAACATGGACATATTGGGTATTATGATCCATGATTACCTGAGCATAAATCTCATTTTATTTTCACTACCTAAGAACTTCTCAAATTCAATAGTGAATTATAATATGTGAAAAGGTGAGAAAACACTTCCAATTTTTTTAACATATTATCCCATTTGATAAATACATGTGGCATGGAAATCCCACTATTTTTTTAGTGAATAATAAGAGAAAATAATTAAAACGTTCCAATGTCTCATTAAAAGTAGAATTATTTAGTGCACAATCAAAATAAAATGATGATGATATAAAGGACTGAAAATAAGAAAGAATATATTTTTTTCAAGTATAATATAGGACAACTAGGATAGGAAATACATATAATCAAATAAATATTAGAAATTTTATAGTGAGGTTATTGTTTAGTTTAATATTACTATTTCAATATGTTGTATATTAGATAATTCCTATGGTAAATAAACATGATTCAAAATGTAAGATTCATTTATATTTATGATGATTACTGGATATGAGGTTTACCTACAGGATACTAATGGATAATTGATTAATGATATTACCAATAAAGAGTAACATCTAACATTATTGAGGATATTTATTTTGTTTATCAAGAACTAGTAGTATTTTTCTATTATTACTATGATCATTTGATGATAAAAAATAAATATGGTTATTTAGACTCATTTTAGATTAATCCAGATGAATAATGTAACACTTGATACCAATTTAATTTGAACAAACCACCATTCGATGGTCATGTTGAACTATATAATGAGCATCTAGACTTTTACCCACGGATGTCAGTGTAAATTGTCTTAGAGCAGCTGGAGGTGGATACTGATAATTTAATTAATTCTAAAATGTATTGAACTAGTTTTTTTATATATACATGATGAGGTATAATTTTGATTCCATTGAATGTTCAATGAGATCAAGGATCATTTTTAGAATAATATTAGTTAGAAGATAAAAAACAATTATCAGATCGAGGTGGTGAATAGAAAGACCAAAAATTTATCGACATTTTATAAGAGAATGAGATTTTAACACAACTCTCTACAATATACACAAAATAGTAGAATTGTGTTTGTGAATGGAGGAACATCATGTTATTTAAAATGGTAAAATAAATGATGAGGAATAAGAGTCTTTTATTATGATTTTTAGGATATTCATTAATGATACTATTATATTTAAAAATAATTATACAAAATAATATGAAAAAATTTGATCCCTTAGAGTTTTATAGTTGAAAGAAACATTTTTTATCACATGTTCATAAATGGGGGTATGATGAATTTGTTATGGCTATAATAAGAAACAATCAAACACCCTGATGTGATATTAATATCATTATAGGATATCTGAAAGAATCATTCTAATACTATCTATTAAACATTTCATAGAAGATTATAATTATCAAACGACCTGTCGTTTTCTCGATAGGGTTAACAACTTCAGGGAGGATCGTTGGAGAAATATTGATGATTATGATTTTGACGCACCAGATATACAAGATTCAAGGTTGGAACTGATTCCAAAGGTCACCACGGAAGGTGATATTCTTGAAGAATAAGTTCCACCTAAGAGTGAAGGAGATATGGGAGAAAATTATATATATTCTATTATAGGAAATGATGACTGTGACTTATTATTTTATAATAATGATCATATTTTCACCAACATAAATTAGTATAGACCCATTAATGTAAATGAATGAAATAATACATGAACTCAATGATACCGTCCATGTTTCAAAACCATGTTTAGGTTATGGTTAATCTTTTAGTTTATGTAAAACTCATTGGGTGTAAATTGGTATTCAAAATAAAATAGGGTAAAAAAGGTAGTTTAAGTACCTAAAAAGAATGTACAGTGTATAAATACTTTATAAGACATCATGGAATTTGAAATAAAAAATCATGTTCTCCTATTTCAATTTTTAAATCCATTTAAATTTTATTTTCTGTATAAACAAATACTAACTGTGAGATTTTGAAATTGGTTTTGAAAACTAAATTAAATAATAATAACCTTATAGAGGGAATGTAAGGGACACACTTACAAGGGTGTATGACATTATGAAATGTTAAAATTAAATAAAATTTGAAGAAATTGATTCCTAGATTCTTTTAATCATCTTGGTCATGGAAAATGTGATTCAATTCATCTAAAACCTAGTTGATTTTATTATGAACTAGTGTGATAAATGTTTTTACAATCTATTTGGTGTGAGAAGAATTGTTTTTATAGTACTATATTTTGATGAAATATTGCTAATAAGAAATTAAATTTAACCCCTATAATAGGTTATAGAATGGTTTGGAGACTGATTTTACAATATAGGACTTTGGTCTAGAAGCCTACATTATAGGGATCATGATTATTAGTCATATATCTAAGTGGATACATTGTCTATGTTAAGGTACATAAACCTATGAGATACTGATGACGTTGTTTGTTGAACAATCTAGGATGGAATTGGTTCTCGTTTCAAATGGTATATATCTTTTCAAATAAAATATTTCATCAAACATAATATTAATGACAGAAAATGTGAATTATCCCAATAAATATTGTGATTGGATCTATCATGTATTACATGTTTTATAAAATAATTATGACATTTATTCATTGATCATGGTATTATGTTATAATGAAAAACCAGGTGAATAACATTGGACTACTATTAAAAATATTCTCATGTATCTACGGTGAAATAAGGAAATGTTCCTAGGGTTTAGGGGAGATAAATACCTAGTCATATTGGTTTATAGACATTATAGCTTCTAGATGGATGAAAATGATTGGAATCCTTAGTAGTCTGGATATGATTATTGTCTCAATAGATGATCTCTGAGATGAAATAGTTTAATTATAATGGTTTTATATATTATATAGAGAATTATTAGTACATTGAGAATCCCTATACAACCAATAAAAAGTATTGAATTCATATTTTTTTATGATCATAAATTTATGCCTATAAATAAATATCATATCACAGTTTACTGTGATAACACAATATTTGTAACTTTTTTCAATGATACATGTTGAAACCAAAGGAATAAAAGAACATACAAAAGAATAATTATCTCTCGATGGATTTTGTTCAATGTGGTAATGATTCATTGAGAGGAGTATACCAAGTATGAAAATTTTCAAACCCAATAAAGGGACAATTTAGCTCAACAGAAACATGTTTATCATGTAAGAGATACTAGATTGAATTATTTTGCTAGTTTTCATTAGTTTATATTGGAGAATGATAGAGTTATAAACCAATAATTGAAATTTATTAGTTCATTAACACATGTTCTTCTTGTTAATGAATTTTTAATATCACATAATTATTTTTCTTCTATATAATATATGAATTTGGTAACTTCCATTCAATTTATTTTCCACTAAAAGGTAATAGCAATTCCCATACTATAATGAGAAACTATAGGATCTATGAAATTATTCATAAACCTTGTTCTATTAAAGGATGATATTTTTAGATGGGATATAGATAATACATGATATCTATGATATGATGCTCATAAGACATTGATAAACATTCTAATGTTGTTCTAATATAGAGATTTCCAAGATATGAATTTATGAGAATAAACTCATTAATAATAAATAACACATTCCATGTGTCATTTTGTATTACAATATAAGTACATGTGTATTTATACATATACATTAATATGATAAATAAGTGCTATTATGGGTATTTTCATTTGATGTATTTATTAAAATTGTGATGAAATGTGATTTTGAGGATGTTAGATATGTTGATTTCTTCATAAAGGTTATTTTATTAGTGTATAAGGTGTGAAATGATTTATCCTTTATGGTTCTTGATGGTTATTATTACATTTGGACCTTTGATTAGAAGGTTACAACCTAAATGAATCCATGAAGATGGTATTTTATGGAGAATGTAATTTTTTGAATTTTAAATATAATGAAATCATTCATAATGTCGTAGGAAACTGACACCAACCAGATTCATTTGATATATTTTCATAAAATGATTCAATTATATGGAACTATTTTTTGGGAGGTTGGATTATTTTGGGGTGTAACATCAATCTCTAAGGATTCCATGGAGTGTTTATAGATTGTAAAAATTGACATGATGAGGTTATTTCTAATTCTATTGAGAGAGAGGGAATGTTTTCCACATTCTATGTTTATTATAAATCTCAATTAAGTTTTAGTATTCAATTTAACAAGAAAGAAAAAATAATTATTATTTATGTTTGGTTTATCTCTATAATTTAATAAAAAGTTAAAAAAAATAATATATCTGTGAAATATAATAATAAATATTTTTTTCGATGTTTAATGATTATAATATTTATTATATAAATTGATAAATAATTTAGTGATATATTTTATTAAATAAATTTAAATTGTTAAATGATTGGTAAATATAAACAATGGAATGTAAATAAAGTTTAATTCTCTTGTTTGAAATAGTAGAAATTATATATATATATATATATATAATATTTATGAGTTATATATGATATGAATTTAATGATAATATTTATTTTGTTACTATTAGACATTAGTTCAACTAAGAATTATGGAATTGGGAAAGGAATTGTGTGTGATTTTCTAATCATAAACCTGTCAAAATAAATATCTCATAATATCTCATTAATAAAAAAAATTGGTGTATATAAGATATATAGTTACAATCATTCAATGAAAATATATTTATTAAGAGATAAAAAGTTATATCTTATATTTATCTCTCAAGATAATGTGACAATACCAATATTTTTCCCCTCTCAAGAAGAATTTTATTGTGATAAACCATAAAAAACAAATGAGAATAGTTTTAACTTTGTGAGCACGAAATTACTCAATGATTTTGTTAAGATATTTTTTTCATTTGTATTTCACCAATTAAGGGATTCTACACTTGGATCTGGTGGAAAAATGATAGTGCAATAAGATTTATTCAATCAAATCATCAATTTATAAAGAATTAAAAGTTGCGATAATTCAATAATATCTAGTAATTTAGTTAAAAATAATATTTAATGATGCTTCACATATGGTTCAATAATATTTAATCAAGTTAATTAATATATTTTTTAAAATTTAAATGAAATTTTTATCATATAAAGAAATGATTACGCGTGATTTATGGCAAAAATAATTTTTGATCATACTGTCAAAGGATTCTTTTGCATCTCTTGAAACCTATTAAACATCCCCAAACATTCAACAAATGTAAACTCTTGTATAGAAAAAATGTGTATCAAAATTATATGTTTTAAAATATTATATACATTATATCATGGCCTATTTTTTATCCACAAAATCCATATAACAAATTCTATTGATATTCAATCTAGTATCTAGTATGGGATCAATGGATGGGACAAACATGCCCGAACATTATGATTAGGATCATCATAAAGACATGTGAGATAATTGGAGATGAACTTAGTGACACGCCACCTTATACCATGCCACCAAATCATCCACAGAAGATCCCCTTACACTATACCTATAATCCAATATATAGAAAATTGGGAATTTTTAAACTACCACTTCACCTCCTCTCACAATGTTACCATAAACACAACATGTACTAATTAAAGAATAAAAAGATCCTCTACATTAGAAAATACATCTATTGCATCTCTTGATGATTACAATTCAAGTAAAACCACATACTAAATGTCTCCAAACAAATAATATCTCATACACTAATGGAGTGAAGGTTTAACAACCACCAATTAAATAAAAATTATAGCCCACTAATCCTATAGGGTAAATATAATTAAGCCAAATTTTCATATGCCTCATCCACAATGTAAGAACATGAATTTCAGTTAGGGAAATATTTATCCATAATTGTAATCAAAATAGTATGAAATATCTAGATGTTATAGTTATATAGGAACATCGTCCAATGCCTCTATATAATTTCAAGATCATTATGAGTGAAGATATACTTATGTATTTCATTTTCTATGTAAATAATAAAATACTCCCCAATAATATAGTGCCTCGACATCCTCAGATCAAAGACTAACACTATGAACATGAGGTCTTCAGACATGTGGTTCTATTCATAGAACCTCAACTTCCTCAAAAAATTGTTGATATTTTATTTCCACAACATCAACATTTAATAGATATTAGATCTCAATAAATCGTAAAATAATATGTATTAAAAACCAACCTTTGGTAGTTTCAGAAGAATATCACTAGTCAAGATCATCATAAAATCATAGAGGGGTCTCTGATGCTACGAGATCATGTTAAATAACTAACATATCAATGTTATAGTTTTTTTAATGTTTGGGGTTGAATCCTACTTTTTATTAATAAAGAAAAGCAAATACCATTTTTAACTGGGTCGAGGGAGACCCATTTGATAGACCGATGGCCCAGTGGGCTTGTAGCCCATTACATAACCCGTAGGCCCAAATTTTTGGCACAATTCCCATTCTGTCAATCATTATTGGGTACCCATGTAAATAATAAATGGATATTATATTCCCTAAAAAGTTATCATTGTCGATCCAAAATAGTAACATAGTGTGGTGACCAAGAATCCAGTTCTATCGAAGTAACTTTAGTACAAACATTATATTATCTACCAGTTCCTCCTATGATTAAAATTATATCAGACTTTTGTTAATGAAGACAACCAAAAATCAATATCAGCATTGAAATAATATTTAATTTATAAGAGCCATTAAAATCATGGGTTTTCATTTCACATTCAAATTCATCATTACGATGACATATTTTTTTGTTGAAACATCAGAATTGTTTCTTTTTAATATAATTGTCATGAACCTTAAAATGGTTATATCTAAACCTTTTATTGATCTTGGTGGATCAATTCAATATGCCAAAATGTTTTAAATGTTCATCAATACTCATCAATGAATACTTGTTCTTTATCATTACACAATTCTGTTGACATATATCTTCAAAATACTTCAAAATACCAACTCCTTTTTCATGATAAAATATTGAGTTTTCTAGAGGGATACACATGGTCTGATAAGGCTATTATATCAATAGTCATATAACTACAACATTAGTTGTTTGATCTCTATAGGGGCCATTTGATATTCCATAAAAGAAATCAGTGTAGTCTCTAGGTGGATTCCTATGAAGTTGTTTCTCTGTTTCCTCCAAGGGGGTCCAAAAACCTCCTCATGGATGATTTATATTTAAACCTACACTAATTTTTATTCCATTTTCCTAATGATCCCACTTTTTCATGGGTCTATACTTATATTTTTTTGTGATGGGTTAAAACTTTCTACTCAGAAGGGCCACTTTCTCACCAATGATATCACTCCCACATGAAATGGAGAATATAAATATTCCTATATGAAAGGCATATAACTAATCTTAGAAGACAACCCATACATTCCTAAACTATGGAAAATAGTATATACAATAGATAATGTCATACTTATTAATCCTGATCATGAATATGTACCCTAGGAAACACTATCCATCGATCCCCATCTCTCACAGCTAGAAAATACATGATATAATATAATTGATACATATTGTAACATCTAGTAATTGTTACTTTGGTAGAGTATTAATGGGAAGATATAGATCCAAAAAGGATATGTATATAAGTAAATGACTCACATCTGTGTCCATCAGTTATAGAGAAATTGTCAAAAATAAAAAAATCATACCACGAATCATATCTTGCGTAGCCTGTTCAAATACCTCTGCTATATAAATGTACACAAGACATCAACTTCTTATTCAATAAGTCTTATGTTGACCACATATTTTTTATGGTGGATATGGATTATAGTTTTTTATGTTATAGGGGACTATAATTAAACAGGACATGCTCCAGAAACCTATATGTGGATGAATGCACATGTAGTCTACCATAGTATAGATGTCACTATGAAGGCCCTACTCAACCATGTATTTTTAAAGGGAACTATCTCAGACTATATAAAAGGAGTAATGAGTTAGGTTAGTTAATCACACCGCATACACACTAACTATAATATCATGAAGTTCTAGAACAATATATCCTTCTATCCATATATATTGAATTCATAAAGGGTAATACTAGTCATGAAATTGCATGAGTAGTTTTTGACATGAGAGAGACATATAATCAATGGAAAATATCACTAGACTCAACCAGAGTCATATTGACACTTGAATATGTATGGCCACAATAGAAAGAATTTATTCTATCAATGTACAACAAATCCCGTTGACATGGATCAATATTTCAAGATAATTTTGAACTTTTTGTTGTTCTATCTCACCATAATTCCTCAAAAATCATTGTCCTTATAATTATCTTAGATAGCTAACCATGCCTGAATTGTCATCCTATAATGATTAAGCTATCCTCTTCTCAAAAGGTGGGTGAAATAGTCCCTACATTACTTGATTAAACGTATCATTAGATTGAACCTTAACATTGGACACATCACATAATTGAATATAATCATGATCCAAATAATTTAACTTTATGTCTTTCTACAGAGATGCATCCTGAATGTAATCATGACGTATGATAATTAGATAAGCTTCTATATGAGTAGATGACTAAAGATGGAGAGAAAACAGACTCAATATTATATGATGTATCTATAGATGATTCCATTATACAGATATCATGATATACCAAGTTGAAAAGAATTTATTAAGAGTCACTATGAATTGATACATCATACACAACACCAATAATAGACTCAACAACCTATATTTCAAACTAGAGTCACTCTGAACATGTTTCTACAAATTATAAACTATTTATCTGCATGGGTGTGACTCTAACAACCAAAACATAGAAAAATGATATTATATAAAAATTCAATGACCTATCCTAATGGAGATCATCTGGTAGAAAACAAACAGGGTATAGAAAATCTAATCCCACCATTAATAGGCTATGGAATGGTGACATAAACTGAAAAGAAATAAAATAAAATATGGGGTCATGCCTAATTTAACTGTATTCATGCACATAATTATTTCCCTAAAAAGTGTAGATGAATAGTAATAGACTGTAATAATTAGACCATACCACAAATATAATAAACTCATGAAAAAACATCAGAGTATGATAGTATAAAACATAATGTGAATTGAAAAAACTCATTAATAAAATAAAATGAATACCTGGCTAGAAAACTACATATATGAATGATGAGGAGAGACAAACACTCATTCTCCATGTTTAACCCACAAATGTCATCAATGAAGTGATGTATTTCCAAAATTTATTGATTCCATCATTGATCTATCTATCATATTCATAAGATATGAAATGTTCCCAAAATATCTATCTAGGGGGTGTGTATTTACATTCCCAACAGAACTCACTATAACCCACAATGGTTTATATAGACATATATAATATAAATCAAAACAAACCATATAAATGGTGAAAAAAAACCAAGGTTATATTATCAAAATGAAATCAATAAAATAGAAAATGGGGGTCTTTATAACATTATAATAAAAAAAATATCAATATGGATGAATCTATAATGTTTTACTTCTGATTCCAACTATTATAAGAATATTTAATTAATCAAGGTTGAGGGACGAACAATCACCTCTAAGGTCTACAACCAAATGATCTAAAACTCTATTGGATTGACCCACTCCCCAGTAGCCCTTAGTGATCGGTGAGTACCACTATGTAGATATATGACCAGTTACCAACTATAGAATGGAGGATTATGAACTCTACATATGTATAGAGTATTGTGGACATATTACCTAGTGGAGCATGGGAGTACCGACCTCGATATCTCTATGTTAAACTAGATCAATACCTATAATTGACCAAGAATCACTATTGGTGGTATCTGAAATGTAACTCCTCACGTCATATCATTTATTATAAAATGGTGGTCATCATCATATTCTATATGGGAAACATCTATAGAAAATACACACAACACTAATGAATGACTCTAGAAGGACATATAAAAGGATAATATACTGTGGAGAAATAGATGGAGTGATTATGGAGTCACATGTTGTGTGACCTGACCTCATCACCTGGAAATTTTGTCCCATTTACATAGCATGGAATTCCATGTCACACTAGAATGCATGTCTATATGGTCTATTGAAATATTTTATACCAGGGGTCCTGGGAGTGTACACATTCCACATGGTTGAGTTGGCAGTGTAAAACCACTCAATGTATCCCAAATGATGAATGGAATATTTGACTACATAGGATCTTAATGAATGTACTGTTAGATCAAAAATTGTAATCCACAGTCTGATAAAATGTAATATGGGACTAACCACTTGGAATGTGATCCTTGACTAATCTACATTCCTAGCTGGAGTGAGAACTCGATATACAAAACGTGTGTTCCTCTAGGATACATGACGTATAGCATAGATATTTTTGGAAACTAAAAACCATCACATGAATTACATATCATAATGATCCTCCACTGTTCACACCTTTTGGATTTCTTGAATCTTCTAAAAATGATGGATATCACCTCTAGCCATTTATTCTGAGCCAATGGTCACTGGTAGTTATGAATATGATCACCCACATAACAGTTCATCGTGTTTTCACCATATTTCATCGGTCCCATTTTCCATATCCACCACTCTCATCCTATGAGACCAGGTGATTCCTCTAAAAAATCAGACATGTACATCATGAAAAAAACATACATGAATTCAGAGGTTCGATCATGCTCAAATATGATCCCACATTGTTGAATTTCTAACCCTATGGGCCAATGATTTAAAACCTCAAAGAATACTGGTTTAAAAACCACAAAAATAATTCAATTGCATCATTGAATGATTAGATAACATCAAACAACCATAAATCATAGGGAACTATGGTTATAGAAACATGTTCACCTAAATATTACTATTATCAGTTTAAGAAATAGATAAATAAATGAACACATGTAATGAACAGAAATCTAATAACAAAGAAAACACTAGTGATTAAAAAATTTCTCAAAATGTGGTAGAAAAAATAAATAACGAGTCATACATTGATATTGGGTAATGTTTTTTCAATAAATATCTTAGATTTATAGGGAATAAAATGATCTATTTCATTGGAAATTTTTATAACTACCTACCTCTATCCATTCATCGATCTATATCCATATAATTTCTTTCACCAATAGAAAATGATCCTCCTTATCTAAAATCCTTTGAGGGCTATATAGATAACACTAGTAATGTTCCATACCTGTGTATTTATATGTGAGTATAAGGTGTTGTTTCATAAAATAAAATAAATTAATTATGTATTTTAGTTAACTCACTACTAATGGTTGGGATCAATCAGGAACATGATACAGACCAATATTATGCCACTCTTAAGATAAACCACATTTATATAAATAAGTATACACATGTATTTTCATTATATGTTCTAGGATATAGAATAACTATTTAACCAACTTGATTCATGCACTTGTTTTAAAATTTATTAATATTTTTAATATAACAGTTATAGTGTTTCAGGACACTAAAATACTATTCAAAATATAATGATAAATCATGATATATATATATAGAAATATATAAGTGGATTATCATAAAATTCCTTATTTATTAAATCATGGATGAATATCACCTCTATATATTTAAATAAGTTATTAATAGTAAAATTAACATAACATTATATTATAGTAATGGGGGATTAATAAAATAGGGAGAACAGTAATAAATGGATAGAATCAACTAATTTCAACATTTATATACTAATGTGTCTCTATGTACGCACTAGTGTGAATGATAATGAGGAAATACTATCATTAAACCAAAAAAAACATTAAATATTACTAAATTGATATTAACTACATATTATTATAATCTATGCCGAAACCATAATGGATTAGTGTCATTAAAATCTTATTAACAAAAAATACAAAATTTATATACAGTGGTTCCCTTCTTAGAAATATCATACTGAAACCTTTATTGAAACCCTAGTGAAAATGAAACATTGGAATGTTTAACCCCAGATGAATAAATGTGTAAAATAGGATATATTAATATATTATCATTATTAATCATAAAATTTTTATACTATTATGATATCATGCTATTATAATTTAGAAATAGTACATAGTAATTCATAGATCATAATAATGAGTAATGGAATAGTGCTTGGCAGTTGATAGGATTTGGATTATAATGGAATTTTTTTACCTGATCCAATGTAAGAAATAATATTATAATATCATTTCATAAAATATTTACATAATGTGTGTAATAATCATAGTCATAGTTAATTATGTCAATGATTCCCACTATTATATACCTTACATGAAAGGATTATCATTTTGACATGTGTACCTCCATTGAGATATGGATAACCTCGTGTATTCCCTCTATTGGGTTTAAGATATACTCCCACATAACCATTGAGATTATAAATAATTATTAATTAACCAATTAATTTTTATTCTATAACATACCATCCTAGATCATAAGAATATTCCATTAATATTTATGCCATATGATATTGAAACATTAGTAATTTCATCATATAATAACACCTTAAAATGGAAATGTTGTTTAGTATAATTTTATCATAATAATAAAAATTAACCTATAATAAAAATACATATAGTATCATATGATAATATCATCTATAAAGAATAAGTTAAATAATAAGATATTATCATATAAAAGAAATTCAATTAAAGGATAAGTAAATTATTTCTTAAGGAAGATACCATTTTAAATTTGAAATATATTTTATAATATAAAATTATAATATTTTTTTTTTAAAAAAAATTGAACCATAGAGATATATAAAGGATTTATCAAATAATAGATTATTTATGAGATTAAAAAATTTCTTATTATGGTAAATATTAAAAAAAATATTCTACTCACACCTTTATTAAAAAGTTCCACATTCTAGAAAAATAAAGGATTAATTTGAGAATATTTTATATTAATTCCACCATTTTCAAAGAAAGATAAAAATTTATTAAGTAATAGTAAAAGAAATCTGTAAAACTTTTTAATTAATCAATTGATAAATATTCCTAACCAGATAGAATAACACTATTGATTTCGATAAAAATGTTCTTTTGGAAATTTTCGTACATAGAGAGATCAATATTAATTAAAATCATTTAATTTATATAAACATACAAAGGATAAAAAATACATAATAATCATGAGGGATGAACCATATAATTTCGACACTAGAAATATAATGTTGAGTAATAGTTTTAAAATGTGAGATCGTAATATAAACCGCTTACATCATGTTTGACAACATTACTAAGTAGTCTAACATAAATTATAATAAATTTAAATTATTTATAACGATTTAATAAAAAAATATTAATTATTATAATACAATACATGTTTCAAATATAATATCATATTACCCATTCATGAATCATTCTTTAGTAAAATAACCGATTCATGTGATAATAGATCAATTTCTCATGTATGTTTCTATTTGACTATTTTTTCCATAAACCTATATCATGGTACCATCATAAACATAAGGTGAATTATGATATAAATATCATAAATTTTCATTATGTAAATATTTTTTTACTATCCTTAATAGTTTTATATAGAATGAATTACACCATTCATGGAGATTGTAGTCCATATATACGCATGAATGATTTTTTAATTTTCTAACATAATGATAAAAGAATAATAAATAATTACTATTGGTTAAATAATTATAATTATATTAAAACTAAAATATCCTTTCATTAAATCCATCACTGTGTCCATAAATTTTATGTAGTGATGTAGAATGAATCAAATGACTATATAGAGGTTTTAGTCCATATATATATGCATGAGCAATAAATTCATCGCCCATTTATTGGAAAGCATGAGAAACTAGATATTTGATCATAAAAATAAAATCATAATATACATTACATTGTATTAATTATCATATTATGATTAACATGGTTTTAGGGAATGTTTATGAACAAATAATATTATAAATGATTTCTAAATATTTATACCTCTTCTTTAAGTGACATCCATTGTCTTACACTTTAACCCTTGAAATATTGATCTTAAAACAACACAAGGGGATATTGGATGAATGTGATAAATACTAGAATCTTTTGGGGTAGTTCATGGTTGATATATAAGAATCACAATTCATTAATTAGGGAGGGTAAGTTGTTTCGTTTTATAAGTTATGTAAATGATATTAAATGAGTTACAAAAATTATTTTATAATATAAAGTCATAATATTCTAAAAAGGAAACAATATGGTGAATATTTTAATGTGTGTTAATATAGGGTTTCATTTTCTTAAATCTTTTTGAATTTCCAAGGTTTATATATAATTTGAACTGTTATCTCTTATATTTACCCCCTAGTGAACTCATTTAAACCTTAAATGTGGTAAAACATTTTTACTATTTTTGGTATTAATTATGACCAAAAAAAATTTCCTCATTATTTTTTTTAATAATAATTAAATTAATGGTATCTATTTTATCATATTAAATTTTGATGTATGGAAAAAATTAATTTTAATATAATCATTTAAAAATCAATAAAAACAATTTTATGAACAAAATATTGATATGAATGAAATTGATATTACATTTATTCATTTACATATAAAAAAAAGTGGGTGGTAAAATATTGTATAGCTTATATAATTAATCCATTTAATTAATTGTTTTATTAAATTTGGAGTTAATTAAATTTTTAATATAATAACACAAATTGTATATAAAAATAGATAATATAAAATCACATGTTTTTCCTTTAAATTATTTTATATACATTACTAACCATATGGTAACTAATTATTGTGTGATTATTCATTTATTAATATCAATTTTCAATTTATTTTATTGGAATAATTTTTCAATATTTACTGATACTCATTATTTATTTAAAAATATATATCTTTTATATAAATACATTTCATGGAAAAGTATGTATTTAATAAATAAATTATTTTATTAAAATTTAGTGATTATCATTACATTTTTATTATTGAAATCCATTACAAATTTATCTCATAATATAGATAATATAAATCATGCTCATCATTCTAACAAATAGGTTTTAGAGGTATATTATATCATGGTTGGTTTATAATTGGGAACATAAATCCTCAAAAGTGAAACATGGAACACATCATGTGCTTGATAGAGGTATACTAGAATTCCAAATTCATAAAAAATAAGCCCAATAAGATCAAGGATCCTGAAAAGGAAAATATATCACGGTCTATACATTCTATTATTTATGAATGCCATAACCATATTTATTAGATAAATTTTCAATAATACCTTATCACCAACTTTTAATTCTATATGTAACATAAATTGTAACCAAAAGTATTTTTTAATCTAACATAAATTTATGTGACAATTAATGAAATCAACCGTAATATACATTTACATAAAAATATCATGTCCCAATTTATTTCTATTTCAAAATCCATCCAAAAAATGGATTTTGGAACATTATTCTCTAAAGTGATACGTAAAGAGCCAAAAGAATGCCTAACTGAAAAAAACATTTATAAGTGAATTGAATAAGAGGAATGTTTTGATCCCCAATAGCTATGAAATATAAAGAACCTAGTCTTTCAATATTCCTCTACCTATGAATGGTTCACTTATTGATACCATCTATTGTTGATAATATACTTCATTGAAATACAACTTTATACCTATAGCATGCTAAACAATTATCCAGCTCATTAATGATAACATAAGATGATGATAAAATATAATAGAACTTTGTACACCATTCAAAAATAATAATTCCTAATGTCATATCCTGTATGTATGATTAACGAAAATTAACAATGAAATTTGATTAATTCTTATGTCGATAATATAAAAGAAAAATATAATTATTTACTTTCGAAGTTTTGATGAATCCACTGATGAAATCCATGGTTATGTTTTCTCATTTTAATTTTAGTGTGGTTAATGTTTGTAAAATACCCTTATAAATTTATCTTATATAATTATATTTATAACATTCCAAGAATCATGATACATAATCTATATTGTCTCTTTTCATGTCATCCCAATATTGATCCAAATTTTAATCCCTTTAAAATTTCATAATTCTTGGAAAAATATTGAATTTTGATATATTAACTTCATATAATATCTCATTATTCTAGTTTGGCATTAAGAGGACATTACCCTTTCTATTAAAACATATAATAACATCAAAATCAATTCTGAACTTAGTAAAATTTCATAAATTATATTAAATCGTTATATATTCTCTCTATACTTATTTAGTCTTGAAATTGATAGATTCATGAAATATAATTTAAGAAACATAATATTTCATCTGCTCCTTATGTATGTCATGATCTATACTTAGGAATCCACGAAATATTATATCATTTTTTATAAACATCATATATAAGATATCATGAACATTTATATTCAATACAAAAATGACAATTTTTTTCCAATAGTGGAAATGTATTTATTACTAAACTCTTACCATCATCTCGGGTGTACATTCAACTCTTTTGGGATAAATTCATAACTAAAACTTTTATGATCTTTATATGTTTTACAAATTTCCTTATATAGATAATTCATCCATATGATTAATTTGATTAATATAACTACTAATTCTAGTATATGGGATAATTAATTATACACATGTTTATTTGTTTTAATCTAGGTACAAGTAATCTCCATGTCATTCTAAATATGAACACATCCCATCTCTTTCTCCAATTATTCACTATAAATCATAAACCCATATCCAATATAGGGTACTATGTGAATAAGTTCAGGTACCAAAGTTCTATGTCATTATTTTATATTCTCATCACATTCAAAAATCCAATGGAAACTGAATCCCTTTTGAGATATCATGGTTATGAGATTAAATATTGATGAGAAATCCTTTAAAGAGAATCGATAATATCCATACATTATAAGAATAAAATGGATCTTATTCACCATTTAAGGTGTTGGCCAATGTTTAGTAGCATTCATATTTTATGGATCCATCGATATACCGTTGCATTAGAATATATGTCCACATATATAAATTGTTATTATAAAAATTTAGACATGGAAATACATTATTATATATTTCTCCTACTAATATTTTTTATTATAATTGATCAGTAGTATTCATGCTCGAACATGATCTTAAAATATATATTGATATCATCTATAAATACTTGTAGATACTAATCAAGGTAATATCTATTGAATCAATTAATTTTATCTATGGGGAGAATAAAGTAATTTGTTAGACCAAATATTGCCACATTAAATTATTTGTATCCATACATAGTACAAATGGTTTTCAATGGGTATATCCTCTATTTTGACCATCAAAAAATTGTATTTAAACTGAATAATAGTCATTTAAAAATATTTAACTCCCTATAAATGATTAAAGGATTCATCAATACATGGTATAGGAAACTAATTCCTGATTTTTGTTGTCATGATGTTTTTGATAGTAAATAAATTTCCTAAATGACATATCACTTATTACAAAAATAATGAATATGCTTACCCCTATTGATGAACTTGAGAGAATAAATCCATTATTATTATTATGTTTGGGTTTCCACTTCATTTACTAAAACTTAATTTGCGATATAAGTATGCATTATTTGAAATATGTGTAGCATAATCTATGAGTTCTATTGAAAACTCAATATCTTGTTTTAGAGGATTACTATGTTACTCTTACAAAATCACATAATCAAATACTAATTTAATAGGCTTATTTTTTTTCTTTATTTCATCTTTATCCATAAGATATTAATACGTACATTAAATATGAACCATGAAATATTTAATTCGTTTAATTTCTAGGGGAAGCTCATTGTTAACATTAATCTCATTTACTATTACAGGTATGTTCAAAATATTAAATTTGAATTCTCTTCCTTAGAAAAATCTATAATTTATTTATAATAAATACTAATTCTTCCCATAATAACATCAAAGTAAAAGAAATGATGAATAATAATATTTATTGTAAAAAACTTCTAAAAACCACTACCATAGAGGAGTCATAGGTATCAGATGTGATCATCGATCCATTAGAAGCTTTCACTAATAAATAAACATCTCATTTTTTAGGAGTTACTGTCACATATATATAAAATTATAACAATATAAAAGATTGGGTGGATCTATATTAAAATAAAAAAATTATCAGTTATAGAGCGGATGATAACTACGTATTTCAACACATCATTATCATTTCCCATATTTGTAGTTGATATGAAATTATATTTCACGTTTCTATATTCATAAAAGGTTGTTTGTGTACATCATCATCATAAAATCCAATATTTAGACCCTAGTTTTCATAATTGCTATACACCATTCGTTTGAAAAACAAGATTGTGTTTGGTGTATATGGTGGTGAAATCACCAAATTATATTCACTTGTTTACCTATTCTCATTATATTGGTATTTTATGTCTTAATAACCTTCCTTTCAACAAATAATGAAAATTTTAGACCCATTAAGATAAATTCCTCTTAGTTTATTTCCACATATTGAGAATAAATTCACTATTTCTTCCCATCACATTTTTCTATTAGAATATTTTTTAAATTAAATATTTATTTATTTTCAAAAAAATTATATTTATGGGTGACTCTAATCTAAATTTATTCATTTAGAGAACATAAAAAAAATTATATCATATATTCTGAAGTCTATTATGTCTAACACCACTTAAAGTCATTGTTCTATAATATTATGGAATAGATTTATTTTTTATTTTATAGATAGATTATAAAAATTGTGTTGTACCTACAATTTTTTATACAATTTTTCTCATAGGTACTATTACATTCACCACCCTTTTACTTTTTATTAAAAATGTTCATATCAATTTTCATGGAAATAGTACATGGAATGTATGTGTAGATGAATATCATTTTTATCCCAAGCTACTCAACAGACTTAATTTCATCATTTTTAATTATGTTCATAAACCACAATTTATATTATTCATTATTCAAATGATAAGAAAAAATTTCATTTCCATCCATGGACCATTGAATAATTAAATATGCATATTTAATTGTATTAATCCCTTATATATATATTATCGGATCATTAGAAGCAGTTAAATAATGTGAGTGTTACTTCCTTAAAGACTTTGTATAACATTGTTCCCATTTTTATCTTTTGTAAGTTCATCATTATTGATGTATTGAGAATGTATAATTATCATAATAATGAGATTATTTATTCTATATCCCATTAAATTTCGTTTTTATTCATATCTTACATGGTTTCTACTTAAAGGTTCTCTGATCCATGTTTTCCAGATGGCATTAAGTGAATCTCTCCAAAATCCATAGGTTAATGACTTGAAGTCAGGTACTAGGGTGTGTCAATGGGGAGAATATGAAATCATTACAATAGTGTATAACAATATATAAATGTAATATAATTGTTAATTATGAGAATTAATATAATAAATAATTCCAAAACAGAAAAATTAGGAATAATAAATAACTGTGGAACTGATAATCATTATTAAATATGACAATAGTGTACATCATGTATCAGAAAATTAGGAAAACATAAATAAAAATAATCCAATAGAAGTAATAAAAATGATAAAAAATCATAAACACATAAACCAAAAAACATCCATATTCTAATGCTCAAGCTTGATCATCTTCTACCATAGTCCATCCAAATGCAATAAATCAGTATAACACCTTGTCAACAATTGTATACGTGTAATAGTACTGGGTACTAATGGTGTCCCGGATAGTGTATGAGATAAATCGCAGAATGTCACTACAAATGTCGTCTATGGAACCCAATCTATGTAATATAAACTGAAATAGTGTTCATGAATGCATATATGGATCTATCTATGTACAATAATATATATACACAGTACATTATTTGGCCTCATATTGCGTTTGAATATAGAACAATTTATTTTTTCAATTATGTTCCAATTTATATTTTAACTCATGTGATGTATATCCAAGAACACACATCATGTCATGATAATAATAATAATAATTATAATAAAGGATCCAAATTATACCAAGGAATCCTATAATGATCATAATAATAAAGAAAATCCAAGGTAAAAATGATGGAATCCTTGACCTCATGGGTCATTACAACTCGTGAAAAACATATAACATAGCTATAAGGGGTTAGTGTGAAAACCAATGGGGCATAGACCAAGGATTTCTACAATAATAATTCTATATGATTCCAAGTCTCTCATCCATTGTGATGAAAGTAAGAAAAGATAAGGCCCAATGGGTTTAACAATGGATCCAAATGTCGGTAAAAATCATCTTGGATCCAATAATTATATCTATGGAATCCAATAATGATAATGGTGGGGTCCTATAATTTCTTTCCAAGAATCAAAAAATATTCGACGATTGGGTTCCAAGGTGGATATCACCCTTAGAAACTAGCATCCAAGAATTGGAAAGGAATCCAAGTGATATTATTTATTCCCTCAGGAATCCAAGGCTTTTTCTATTTTTAACACACCTATTAATATTTTAAGGTATATATACTTTAGAAACCTTATAATTAATTCATTTATCATGGTAGTCCATGAAATTCCCATGACTTTTTATAGGCCATTTTGTTCATGCCACTACCATTCATTAGAGTGAAAATACTAATAAATAATTCCATTATTTTGTTCATTTTAGTTCTAATAAATTAATTAGGTTGACTATGTTTCTGTTTAATAAGAATGGCCAACTGTTCTATGAATGTGAAACCATATCATTCAATTCCATTCAATCAGTCCAAGTCATTTACATTGTATACATTCCATTAAAAATTATGATTCATTGTTTATATAAAACACATACCTTAGAAGGGTCAATTCGAAATATCATATACAAGGCTAACCATTATTATTCAAACATAATTATATTGAGAAAGGACTTACCATTAATAGGTTAAATCCATAACATAACTGAAATATGGCACAGAGAAACATGAAAATACACTAAAGGCATATGTAAAAACCCGTAAAATTCAAGGGAAATTTTTTATTAATTTTCTTTAGAATTTTACAAGAGCGCGGTTTCAGACGACACCTGATTCCGAGGCCCGGAGTGCCCTGAATTAATTTCCGAAGTTTGGCTCGGGTACGTTCAGTGAACGAATGAGCGGGAATTCCTAACTTTTGATCCGGTGCTCAGAATTGAAATCCGAGGGCACCGATGAACTCGCAGCACCGATATTCGCTTAAAGAGACCTTTTTGGGAGTTGCGTTTGTTGCGGGTTGAAAGTTAATTTTTGGGGTTTTTAGTTGAGTTAAATAAAATTTGTGTAGAACAAATTTTATTATAACTTCTTAAAACCTATCAAAGGAGGTTGGAAGTGGGACCCACACCCACTTAACCTCCCTTGGGAGGATTAAGTGTGGTGGGGCCCACACGAACCCCTAATTCTTTTCAAATTCCCTAACCCCTCTAAACCCCCTCTTAATTATGTAACTCTTCCCTACTTTAATTATTGCCAACCTATCTCTTCACTTAATTTTGTCAACTCTAGATTTAATTAATGTTTTGAATTCAACTTTTGAATTTTGAAAGGTTGGCAAAGTGAAAATAAAATAAGGTGTAGCTTATTTTATTTTGGGTTATTTGTTTGTCTTCTTGAGAGGTGGAGAGCTCTTCTTCTTCTTCAAACTCAACGAAGAACGCGAAGAACGTCGTTCTTCAACGAAGAACTTCTCCGCCGAAGAACGCGGTCCATCTGCGACGCCGTATCCGCGACGCGACGTACTTCTTCCGCGTCATCTCTTCCGCGACGGTTTTCCGTGACGAACGCCGTCGACAACGACTCTTCCTCCGACGTCAAAGGAATCGACACCGATATTCCACGACTACGTCAACGTGAGACTATCGAGGTAGAGGTTCTTGAGTTCGTTGTTTTCTTTATTATTTGACTTTCCTCAAGACTTGACGAGGAACGCTCAATTTCCGATGAAGAACGCCGCTCCGCTCTTCTTCGTTTACCGTGTCAACGAAAGGGGACGCCACTTCTTCCTCGGACAATCTTCGTCGGCGTACAAGTTTCGCCAACGACGTGTCTCTTCGAACGCATCCCTTCGTCATCGGATTTGACGAACGGCTTCCGCAACGCCCGATCTCCGCGACGTCGTCTTCCGCGGAACCTTGACAATCCTCGAACCTTATACCCGAGGTAGGGGTTGTTGTTTTATTCTTTAATTATTCCATTTCTTGCTCGTGGATCGCATGTCTACGTGAGGCTTTTGAATATTTTATATAAGTGTTATTGTTAACGCGAGGGGGGGGGGGCGGACTGCACGAACAGGGCCGAACCCCCCTCCAACGTTCTTGTTTATTCATGCGGGTGGAAGCAAGTAGCGTGGTGTCGTCGCACCACGCGGATGATCGTGCTTATATTTTACGCGGCGCCATCGTGCCACGCCGAGGTAGAATCTTCAAGAACGCGACGCCGTCGCGCCGCGTTGAAAGGAATCAAGACACGGCGAAGGGGCGCGGTGCCGTCGCACCGCGCCGGACGACGAACACCGCGGCCGGTTCCGGGCCGCGGCGGGACGAGGAGACCGCGGCCGGTTCCGGGCCGCGGCGGAAGAGAAGACCGGCGGCCGGGCCGCCGGCGTCGGAAGCCGAAGGGGGCACCGGAAATTTCCGGTCCCGTTGGAGAAAACCGGCCGGCCAGCTGGCCGGCCGGAAGTCTTTAAAACCGGGGGAATTAATCCCCCGACCGTAATAATAAAACCCCCCTCTTTAAGAGGGGGGGGGGGTTCTTTGAAGGAGGGGGGCAGCCGGCCCCCTCGGTTCCGCACCAGCAGGCCCCCCACGTGGGGGGGGGGGGGCTTCTTTAAAAAAAACGGGCGCGGCCCTTTGTGCCGCGCCGCCCCTCAAAACAGCAGGGCTTGCCCCCCGCGTGCCGACCGTGTGAGGCCCCTCGCGGCACCCCGAGCCGCCGCGGCACCCCGCGCCGCCGCGCCGCCAGGCCGCCGCCCCGCCGCCGCCCGCCGCCGCTGGCCACCGCCGCCGGCCCCCGCGCCGCCCAGGGGGGGGGGGGGGTCGGGCCGGGTCGGGCCGGACCCGGACCCCCCCCCCCCCCGTTTCGAACCAGAATTGGTTTTTGGCCCATAACATGAGCCTCGGACCTCCGATCGATGAACCGTCAGCGTCAACGCGATCCTTGGATCGAGACGGTCGTTTCGGTATATCGCACTCAAGGTTTCGGATTACTTTGAGTTCGGCCGGGTTGGTTCGTTCACGAAACCAACCGGGCTTTCGGAGCGGAAACGCTCATATCTTGAGCTACGAACGTCCGATTGACGCGCCGTCAGTCGCGTTGTGTTCCTATTAGTGAGACGGATCTTTTGGCATACTCCGCCCGAGGTTTGGACGCAGGTGGAGTACGGTCGGGTTGGTTTAGCCTTAAAAACCAACCGGGCCCCGGAGACGAAAATGCCAATAACTCTCAGACTGGGCGTCCGATCGACGCGCCGTCTGTTGCGTTGAGTTCCTTTTGTCGATACGGAACTTTTGGATACATCAACTCTGGTCTTTGTGACAGTTGATGTATCAGCCTCTCGGCTCGTGGAGCGGACTCTCCGAACGAGCTAGCTGTGTGCGGGAACCCTAGTGTTGGCTGCGACTGTTCTACTGCTACGACTGCTACTGTGACTGCGACGACGACAGTACAGAGATCCTGTGTGGATTCGACGACGACAGTACAGAGATCCTGTGTGGATTCGACGACGACGACTTCAGCACTCAGCGATCCTACGTGGATCAGTGCTACAGGTCCTGTGTGGGCCCGATCCTGTGTGGGTCCTTGCGCTCAGCGGTTCTGTGTGAGCCAGCGCCTACAGGTCCTGTGTGGGCCCGATCCTGTGTGGGTCATTGCGGGGGTCAGTTACCTATCGATCCTTCGTGGGTCCGACGACTTAGATGGATCAGTGATCATCTTTATCGTCCTTGAAGAAGTATACCTGTGTGAGCTGAATCCCGTTGCTTTCCTGTGTGGATTGTGTTGTGCAATCCTGTGTGGATTATGTTTTTCTTTCCTATGTGGAATACGTATACTTTCCTGCGTGGACTGAGTTGTACTTGGGCTCGGAGGTTGGAGCGTATTTTAATTGATGACTTAGGTATATATATGGGCATATACCTAAGCAGTGTCGGTTGTTACTTCGTGATTGTACCTTTCTTCGTGGTTTATCCTTTGTGGATTTTGAGAGACCTTCAGGGGTCTCGGGGTCCCTACTGAGTAGCTTATACTCACCCCTGCACGGGCTTTGCCCGCACTACGTTGTGTTGGTTGCAGACGATGGACAACGTTGACCTTAGCTGAGGCTTGCACAGCGGGACGGTACCCGGAGTTGGACCACTGGGCGGGACGTGCACGGAGCAGACGGCGGGACCCGTGGAGCAGAGGAGCTATCTATACCCACCCTTCAGGTGGGATTTCCAGTGGACAGCTCGGTGTAGCGGCTTTTACTTTTCAGTTGTTGTTTTCCCTTTCGAGTTGTACTTTACTTTCAGTTTGGGTTTGTATTCTGGCCCATTTACTTTTCCGTACTTTCAGTTGTACTCTTCTTTTGTTTAGTGTTTACTTTCCGCTTGCTGACTCTGTGGTGTTTGTTTACTTTACAAAGGCAATGCCTTCCCTTTTTACCGGGATTTACGCCTTGGTGCTAGTCGCCAGCCCCTGGACTATGGAAGGCGGGCTTGGGGTAGTCACGGCACGGACCCCGAGGGCGGGTCGTGACAAATTGGTATCAAAGGAGTTCGGTTCTACCGCGAACTCTAATCTTTTCTATGTGAAGCAATAATGTTTAGTGTATTGAGTGTGGTTATCAGTCCAGGGAGTCCAGTGTTGGTGCGGCGGCCGACGTATCCGTACACCAGGACCCTGACTTCTGATTTCCGACATAATGCACGAAAACATTGATTGCGTGTGTGTTTCAAAGCTTTCTTTGTGATTACTTATATCAGCTCACCAGGTATACTGTTCTAACCGTGGCGCACCTGTTTCCTTTTCAGGATGGCCCCACGACGGCAGCCAGCTAGGTTTCCGAGAGTCGAGCGAGACGACAGCCCACCGAGCGATGAGGCCTCGGTGCAGGGCCCTTTTCCAGTAGTGGCACCGGCGGTAGCTTTACCCGCCGATCCCCCGATGCTTCCAGCAGCAGCCGCTGACGATGCACGTCGCCTCAGCGCACTGCATGAGTTTCAGCGCCAGCGACCGCCCAGGTTTCGCGGGGAGACGGATCCCCAGGCAGCAGAGGACTGGCTGGAGGCAGTAGTTCGAGTGTTTAGGCTAGTGAGGACACCAGCAGACCTCATGGTGATCCTCGCTGCGAGCCTACTACACGCAGCAGCAGGACGATGGTGGAGATTGATGCTCCAGGTGCACGATGAGGCATCTCTACTTTGGACGGACTTCGAGAGCCTCTTCCGCTCTGAGTTCGTCCCGGCCACCCTCCGAGCGGTGCGCATCCAGGAGCTTCTCCAGCTGCGCCAGGGCAGCATGACGATCGCTCAGTACTCGGCGAGATTTACCGATCTCTCGCGCTACTCGACCGACATGGTATGGGACCCATTCTTCCGGGCCCGGACCTTCGAGCAGGGTTTGAGACACGAGATCAGGGCATCGCTGATCTACCTCAGCATACCGACTCAGACAGGAGTACTGGAGCGGGCCCTTCTGATCGAGAGCTTCCTTGCTGAGTCTTCACCAGCACAGCGACCCACCGCAGGGCGGCACGTGGCAGAGTCATCTGCAGCAGGCAGTCGACGGATGACTCAGGGGTCCAGGCAGACCAGACCTTCAGGCAGACAACCTCAGGGCACTGGCTCAGCAGTGCGGGGCACACTGCGCGGAGCCAGTCTTACGAGAGGCAGACAATGCTACTCGTGCGGCGGGCAGGGCCACATGGCACGTGACTGCCCGACCCGCCGTGCCGAGGAGCAGCAGACGGTTGATGGACCACCGAGGCAGAGGCAGAGGGTCGACCGTGGCGGTCCGCAGGGAGGAGGCGGACGAGGCAGAGGAGCTGGTCGAGCAGCCGGTGGTGGCCGACGCTTTGAGGCTCTACCACCACCACCACCAGGAGGTCCACCCCGACCACAGGGAGCTGGCGGGCAGTGACAGGCACAGCTCCAGGCAGCAGAGGCCTACGACCACGGCGCACCCGAGATGATTCGAGGTACTATCTGTGTCTATTCCACCCTTTCTGCAGTTCTTATAGACACAGGAGCGAGTCATTCTTTCATAGCCGCTGCCCTTGTTCGGAGCTTGGAGATTCCGACAGAGCCGTTGGCTCGATCCTTACGGCTAGAGACTCTTACGGGAGCAGACTCGACGATTACGCACTGGTGCCGGCAGTGTGAGCTCACTCTAGGAGGCGAGAGCTTCGGATGGGATCTTCTTGTAGCAGCGTCGAGGCCTTACGACGTCATCTTGGGCATGGATTGGCTATCTACGGTCCATGCACAGATTGACTGTTTTAGGCGCAAGGTGCGATGTGTACGCACCGACGGGAGCAGGTTCACCTTCACCGGCGAGAAGGGAGACTTAGCAGCACAGGATGGACTTCCGCGGAGGAGAGGACAGCCCATCACTCATCAGTTGGCTAGCCTTATCCTTGGAGCAGTTGACGTGCGGAGTCCTGGTTTTCCTGCAGTGGTGGATCAGTTTGCGGACGTTTTTCCTGACGACGTTCCAGGGCTACCTCCTCGCAGAGAGGTAGACTTTTATATTGACTTGTACCCCGGGACAGCCCCGATATCCACTCCAGCATATCGGATGGCCCCCGCTGAGCGTCGAGAGCTACGGGTACAGTTGGAGGACTTGCAGGGCAAGGGGTTCATCCGACCCAGTGTTTCACCCTGGGCTTCCCCGATATTGTTCGCCAAGAAGGCGGACGGGAGCTTGCGACTTTGTGTTGACTATCGTCTCCTGAACCAGGTGACAGTGAGGAACAAGTATCCGCTACCGAGGATTGATGACCTCTTTGATCAACTCAAGGGAGCACAGTGGTTCTCGAAGATAGACCTCAGGTCAGGCTATCATC
Source organism: Viscum album (assembly GCA_963277665.1). Taxonomy (NCBI): domain Eukaryota; kingdom Viridiplantae; phylum Streptophyta; class Magnoliopsida; order Santalales; family Viscaceae; genus Viscum; species Viscum album. Next base: position 5,981,671 of record OY728148.1, on the reverse strand, counting down.
AGCTCAGAGTCAGAGACGAGGATGTGCAGAAGACGGCCTTCAGATGTCGGTATGGCCACTATGAGTTCTTGGTTATGCCCTTCGGTGTAACCAATGCTCCAGCAGTGTTCATGGCTCTCATGAACAAGATCTTTCAGCCATACCTCCATCGGTTTGTCGTAGTCTTCATCGACGACATTCTGATTTACTCTACGACAGAGGAGGAGCACGCCTATCACTTGCGAGTTGTTATTGACACACTCCGAGAGCACCAGCTTTATGGTAAGCTCTCGAAGTTCCAGTTCTGGATACGTGAGGTCCACTTTTTGGGACACGTTATCTCTGAGGCGGGAGTTGCAGTGGATCTTGCGAAGATCGAGGCTGTGTTAGCATGGAAGCCACCCAGGAGCGTGACTGAGGTTCGGAGTTTCTTGGGACTAGCTGGATACTATCGGAGATTTGTGCCGAACTTCTCCAGAGTTGCGGCATCACTCACAGCTTTGACGAAGAAGGGGAAACCCTTCGTGTGGTCAGACAGATGTCAGCAGAGCTTCCAGGAGTTGAGACAGAGATTGACTAGCGCACCTATCTTGAGGTTGCCTGAGGAGGGAGTAGGGTACGTAGTCTACTGCGATGCATCAGGGACCGGACTCGGATGTGTTCTGATGCAGGAGCGGGCCGTGATCTCCTATGGATCATGTCAGTTGAGGCTGCATGAGCAGAACTATGCTACCCATGACCTGGAGTTAGCAGCAGTGGTCTTCGCTCTGAAGACATGGCGACACTATCTGATGGGCGAGCGCTTTACAGTCTTTTCCGATCATCAGAGTCTCAGGTATATCTTCTCGCAGAAGGACCTGAACCTGAGACAGCGACGATGGCTCGAGTTCCTACAGGACTATGACTTTGATATAGTCTATACTCCTGGGAAGGGGAACGTAGTAGCCGATGCCCTCAGCAGGAGGACGGGCATTCAGCTACTCGAGGAGGCGACGGAGCATCTAGCCTCTTTGCAGATATCCTTCGTGGATAGAGATGGGGCAGCCTTTCTTCAGTCTCTCACAGTCACTCCTCCACTACTGCAGCGAGTCAGGGAGGCACAGCACGGGGACGTTGACTGTGAGACGCGGCGTGCACAGATATCCTCGGGACATGCACCTGATGGTTTCTCCCTTGGAGCAGAGCACGACATCCTTTTTAGAGGACGTACCATGGAACATGTCGCTTTGCGAGAGGAAGTACTGAGAGAGTTTCACACTTCTCCTTTAGCGGTACATCCTGGAGTGGCGAAGATGTACCAGGACCTCAGACGACAGCATTGGTGGCCGGGTATGAAGAAGGCTGTAGCAGAGTTCGTTTCTCGATGCCTCACCTGTCAGCAGGTGAAGGCAGAGCATCAGGTACCAGCAGGCTTGGTACAGCTCTTGGAGGTTCCGGAGTGGAAGTGGGACGGCATATCTATGGACTTCGTGACTGGACTTCCACGCACTTCCAGAGGTCACGACTCCATCTGGGTGATTGTTGACCGACTCACCAAGTCAGCACACTTCTTACCCATCAGAGAGAAGGGCTCAGTGGAGAGCTTGGGACGCCTCTACGTTCAGGAGATTGTGCGGCTCCACGGCGTGCCATCATCTATCGTCTCCGATCGAGATGCCCGCTTTACTTCCCGGCTTTGGAAGGGGTTGCAGGAGGCGTTCGGGACGCAGCTACGTCTTAGCACAGCTTTTCACCCTCAGACGGATGGTCAGACGGAGAGGACCATTCAGACTCTCGAGGACATGCTCCGCGCATGTGTCCTCGACCTTTGTCGTAGCTGGGAGGACCACCTACCTTTGGTGGAGTTCGCGTACAACAACAACTACCACTCCACCATTGGGATGGCACCGTACGAGGCGTTGTACGGCCGACCATGTAGATCTCCTTTGTGCTGGACAGACCCTGGGGAGTCAGCACTGGTGGGACCGGAGATGGTCCAGGCCACGACAGAGAAGGTCCAGGTCATCCAGGAGCGGATGAGGACAGCTCAGAGCCGGCAGAAGTCATATGACGACAGGAGGCGGAGGCCACTGGAGTTCGAGGATGGCGACCACGTCTTCTTGCGGGTCTCACCTCGACGTGGTATTCGGAGATTTGGACGAGGTGGCAAGTTATCTCCGCGCTTCATCGGACCCTTCCAGATTCTCAGCAGGATTGGCGAGGTGGCTTATCCCCTGACTCTACCACCTCAGTTGCACCGGGTGCACGACGTCTTCCACGTATCTCAGCTGAGGAGATACGTGCACGACCCGACGCACATCATTGATCATGGGGAGCTTGATGTTGACGATGGGGCGACTTTTACGGAGGTCCCGGTGGAGATAGAGGATCGACAGGAGCGGGTCCTGCGTGGGCGATCGATTTCTCTTGTGCGCATCAGATGGCAGCACGGGAATCTCCAGGAGAGCACATGGGAGCGGGAGGCTCAGATGCGTGCTCAGTACCCTCATTTGTTTCCCTAGTTTTTGTTGTATCTTTACGGGGACGTAAAGCCCTGAGGTGGGAGTAATGTAAAGACCCGTAAAATTCAAGGGAAAGTTTTTCTTAATTTTCTTTAGAATTTTACAAGAGCGCGGTTTCAGACGACACCTGATTCCGAGGCCCGGAGTGCCCGGAATTAATTTCCGAAGTTTGGCTCGGGTACGTTCAGTGAACGAACGAGCGGGAATTCCTAACTTTTGATCCGGTGCTCGGAATTGAAATCCGAGGGCACCGATGAACTCGCAGCGCCGATATTCGCTTAAAGAGACCTTTTCGGGAGTTGCGTTTGTTGCGGGTTGCAAGTTAATTTTTGGGGTTTTTAGTTGAGTTAAATAAAATTTGTGTAGAACAAATTTTATTATAACTTCTTAAAACCTATCAAAGGAGGTTGGAAGTGGGACCCACACCCACTTAACCTCCCTTGGGAGGATTAAGTGTGGTGGGGCCCACACGAACCCCTAATTCTTTTCAAATTCCCTAACCCCTCTAAACCCCCTCTTAATTATGTAACTCTTCCCTACTTTAATTCTTGCCAACCTATCTCTTCACTTAATTTTGTCAACTCTAGATTTAATTAATGTTTTGAATTCAACTTTAGAATTTTGAAAGGTTGGCAAAGTGAAAATAAAATAAGGTGTAGCTTATTTTATTTTGGGTTATTTGTTTGTCTTCTTGAGAGGTGGAGAGCTCTTCTTCTTCTTCTTCAAACTCAACGAAGAACGTGAAGAACGTCGTTCTTCAACGAAGAACTTCTCCGCCGAAGAACGCGGTCCATCCGCGACGCCGTATCCGCGACGTGACGTACTTCTTCCGCGTCATCTCTTCCGCGACGGTTTTCCGCGACGAACGCCATCGACAACGACTCTTCCTCCGACGTCAAAGGAATCGACACCGATATTCCACGACTACGTCAACGTGCGACTATCGAGGTAGAGGTTCTTGAGTTCGTTGTTTTCTTTATTATTTGACTTTCCTCAAGACTTGGCAAGGAACGCTCAATTTCCGACGAAGAACGCCGCTCCGCTCTTCTTCTTTTACCGTGTCAACGAAAGGGGACGCCACTTCTTCCTCGGACAATCTTCGTCGGCATACAAGTTTCGCCAACGACGTGTCTCTTCGAACTCATCCCTTCGTCATCGGATTTGACGAACGGCTTCCGCGACGCCCGATCTCCGCGACGTCGTCTTCCGCGGAACCTTGACAATCCTCGAACCTTATACCTGAGGTAGGGGTTGTTGTTTTATTCTTTAATTATTCCATTTCTTGCTCGTGGATCGCATGTCTATGTGAGGCTTTTGAATATTTTATATAAGTGTTATTGTTAACGCGAGGGGGGGGGGGGGCGGACTGCACGAACACGGCCGAACCCCCCTCCAACGTTCTTGTTTATTCATGCGGGTGGAAGCAAGTAGCGTGGTGCCGTCGCACCACGCGGATGATCGTGCTTATATTTTACGCGGCGCCGTCGCGCCACGCCGAGGTAGAATCTTCAAGAACGCGACGCCGTCGCGCCGCGTTGAAAGGAATCAAGACACGACGAAGGGGCGCGGTGCCGTCGCACCGCGCCGGACGACGAACACCGCGGCCAGTTCCGTGCCGCGGCGGGACGAGGAGACCGCGGCCGGTTCCGGGCCGCGGCGGAAGAGAAGACCGGCGGCCGGGCCGCCGGCGTCGGAAGCCGAAGGGGGGACCGGAAATTTCCGGTCCCGTTGGAGAAAACCGGCCGGCCAGCTGGCCGGCCGGAAGTCTTTAAAACCGGGGGAATTAATCCCCCGGCCGTAATAATAAAACCCCCCTCTTTAAGAGGGGGGGGGGGGGGCGGTTCATTGAAGGAGGGGGGCAGCCGGCCCCCTCGGTTCCGCACCAGCAGGCCCCCCACGTGGGGGGGGCTTCTTTAAAAAAAAACGGGCGCGGCCCTTTGTGCCGCGCCGCCCCTCAAAACAGCAGGGCTTGCCCCCCGCGTGCCGACCGTGTGCGGCCCCTCGCGGCACCCCGAGCCACCGCGGCACCCCGCGCCGCCACGCCGCCGCGCCGCCGCCGGCCACCGCACCGCCGCCGCCCGCCGCCCAGGGGGGGGTCGGGCCGGGTCGGCCCGGACCCGGACCCCCCCGTTTCGAACCAGAATTGGTTTTTGGCCCATAACATGAGCCTCGGACCTCCGATCGACGAACCGTCAGGGGCAACGCGATCCTTGGATCGAGACGGTCGTTTCGGTATATCGCACTCAAGGTTTCGGATTACTTTGAGTTCGGCCGGGTTGGTTCGTTCACGAAACCAACCGGGCTTTCGGAGCGGAAACGCTCATATCTTGAGCTACGAACGTCCGATTGACGCGTCGTCAGTCGCGTTGTGTTCCTCTTAGTGAGACGGATCTTTTGGCATACTCCGCCCAAGGTTTGGACGCAGGTGGAGTACAGTCGGGTTGGTTTAGCCTTAAAAACCAACCGGGCCCCGGAGACGAAAATGCCAATAACTCTCAGACCGGGCGTCCGATCGACGCGCCGTCTGTTGCGTTGAGTTCCTTTTGTCGATACGGAACTTTTGGATACATCAACTCTGGTCTTTGTGACAGTTGATGTATCAGCCTCTCGGCTCGTGGAGCGGACCCTCCGAACGAGCTAGCTGTGTGTGGGAACCCTAGTGCTGGCTGCGACTGTTCTACTGCTACGACTGCTACTGTGACTGCGACGACGACAGTATAGAGATCCTGTGTGGATTCGACGACGACAGTACAGAGATCCTGTGTGGATTCGACGACGACGAATTCAGCACTCAGCGATCCTACGTGGATCAGTGCTACAGGTCCTGTGTGGGCCCGATCCTGTGTGGGTCCTTGCGCTCAGCGGTTCTGTGTGAGCCAGTGCCTACAGGTCCTGTGTGGGCCCGATCCTGTGTGGGTCATTGCGGGGGTTAGTTACCTATCGATCCTTCGTGGGTCCGACGACTTAGATGGATCAGTGATCATCTTTATCGTCCTTGAAGAAGTATACCTGTGTGAGCTGAATCCTGTTGCTTTCCTGTGTGGATTGTGTTGTGCAATCCTGTGTGGATTATGTTTTGCTTTCCTATGTGGAATACGTATACTTTCCTGCGTGGACTGAGTTGTACTTGGGCTCGGAGGTTGGAGCGTATTTTAATTGATGACTTAGGTATATGTATGGGCATATACCTAAGCAGTGTCGGTTGTTACTTCGTGATTGTACCTTTCTTCGTGGTTTATCCTTTGTGGATTTTGAGAGACCTTCAGGGGTCTCGGGGTCCCTACTGAGTAGCTTATACTCACCCCTGCACGGGCTTTACCCGCACTACGTTGTGTTGGTTGCAGACGACGGACAACGTTGACCTTAGCTGAGGCTTGCACAGCGGGACGGTACCCGGAGGTGGACCACTGGGTGGGACGTGCACGGAGCAGACGGCGGGACCCGTGGAGCAGAGGAGCTATCTGTACCCACCCTTCAGGTGGGATTTCCAGTGGACAGCTCGGTGTAGCGGCTTTTACTTTTCAGTTGTTGTTTTCCCTTTCGAGTTGTACTTTACTTTCAGTTTGGGTTTGTATTCTGGCCCATTTACTTTTCCGCACTTTCAGTTGTACTCTGCTTTTGTTTAGTGTTTACTTTCCGCTTGCTGACTCTGTGGTGTTTGTTTACTTTACAAAGGCAATGCCTTCCCTTTTTACCGGGATTTACGCCTTGGTGCTAGTCGCCAGCCCCTGGCCTATGGAAGGCGGGCTTGGGGTAGTCACGGCACGGACCCCGAGGGCGGGTCGTGACAGCATAATTATGGAAACAACCAACCATGCATGGATATCATTGAGGACTTAACCCCCAATGATGTGAATAAATTTTTTTAAAAATTATATTGAATAAAATAATGATGACTATAAGAAAGGCACATGAATTTATTATACAAAATCTGATGAAATTGAAGTTCGAACAACAACCAAATGTATTTAATCTAAACACATGAGAGATATGTCAAATAACTCGTACCATAATATTATACGACTCTCCTAATACAGTATTTTCATTTTCATTAGCATGTATGGATAGAAATATGATGACCATATCAATTAACTAAAAATAGTTTATATGCTCTTGAATCTAAATAACACCATCAAGGAGAAGAGAAACAAAAAAATAGGTCATGTTGAATGATGTACTTACAAATGTGCATTCAACATGATGAATGAGGAATAGAATTGAGTTTGGATTAGTGATTAGGATCAAAATGTAAGGATAGGGATTCAAAGGAGCTCCAATGGGATGAGGTGAGGTCCTCTATCCATTAGAATGAACAAAAGTGGACAAAATAAGGATTAAACATTTCATTAATGGGGAAATTTACATTTTCGCCAAAATTCATTGGTGGCATGGTTTGGACCAACGGTAGTCCAAACCATGTGGAAACCATAAATCTCTCATATCATAAAGAGGGAACCCGCACTGTTGGGATACACTGTTAAGGAAACAATGAGCTAACCATGTGAATAACCTCTACAAGAATCATTAGAAAATTTCTCTTGGGCATGCACCCTAGGATACACTATTTCATAAACAAAGGACCATAGTAATGAGTCTTAGAAAACCAAGATCTATTCTACCAAACTATGTGTCCATGGTTTCACAGTACCTATATATCGTGAGACCCATCATACCTTCTCCAAAATTTTAGTTCTAGGATACAAGAAATATTCAAACACCCCCAAAACATCCATGATGTCAATTTCCATTGGAGATTCGTGGAAGACTTAATGTGTGTAAAATTACCTTATAAATGATTAAAATGAATAATATATAGGAATAAATCCCTCCAAAATCTAAAATGGCCTGAATAAGGATATATATATAGCTTCCCTTACCACCATATCTATCTATGTTGCAGCCTAGTTGATAACCATAGGAATGAATTTTCCCTAGATGTGAACCACATAAGTTGTCTATGGAGATTCTCATAATATTTTTTTATAGACTTAGCATTATACATATGCATCCGGCTCAGTTGAAACTTCTCTAAAATCTCCTCTATTAGATGAGGATCTAGACAGGCTACCACTCTTCCCTCTAACAAGAATATGGGTGAATAGAATAGTTGACCATAAAATACCTCATACGGATCCTTTTGAATTATACCTTGAAAGATATTTTTATAGTGTTACATGATAAGAGATATTTTATTCTCCCAATACCCAATATAATAAAGGATGAATGCTCATAGAATGTCCTCTAAAATCTGTATCATCTTTTCCAACTAACCATCATTCTAAGAGGGAATGTTTGTGCCCATAAGCACCTATGTACCCATATGCTTCATCAACCCCTTCCAGAACCTTAACATGAACTGATAATCCCTACATGAAATGATAGTACAATAGACCTCGTGTATTCATATGATCTCATGGCTATAAATTATTCTGTTATAATTGACTAAGAGTGTCTACTAGATTGGGAGGATGTTGGATAATTTCATTGGGTTGTCAATAACAACCCAAAGTGTGGTGCTTCCTCGAGGCGACCCTAGTAAGATGATGAAAAAGTCTATATAAGCATATTCACATTTCCATTATGGGAATGGAATCAAATGTAACGATACATAAAGTTATTGGTTCTCTACCTCCACCTCCTAATAGGTGGAACACATAATGATAAAATCTGTTATCTGATGTTTTCCCAGGGGAACCAATACGACCATTTAATATCTCAATAAATATGGGAGATACCTAAATGAACTACCCATTGATAATTTTTGAACTCTCATATAATTTATTCTCTCATATATGTCATAATACAAACATGTCTATGAATAAAACGAATTTTTTTCTCTATCTTTAGACTAGTCTAGAGGCATGTGATCACCAGAAATACATTCCTTTAGAACTTACCCCCAATGATCTAAAAAATAGCTAATATTAACCCTATCAAAAGGATTTGTTGTAATATTAATGGAAAATATAATAGAATTTTCATGACTATCATGATAATATAGATTCACCTTATAGAATAGGTACATCAATTTCTATTCATTACAAGATTTATGTATGGATTATACATTATTTTTCTCGATCAACACATCAGATAAAAAATTTCTATTTGTAGTTATGTAGTAAAGCTCAAAATTAGTGGACTGTTGATATGTTACTAACATTAAATATTTGAATCTCATGTCATGATGTGAACATATGTATTTGAGGCTATTTTGGTTTGTATACCAAATAAAGCACTCGCACAATATATAGTGAACTAGAATATGTGTGAAATCATGCAATCCCTTCTAATCTTAAAAGGGTGTATTGCATGATTCTGACCATGGGAACTTAAAAATCATATTTAAGACTATTAAGATGTAAACAAGGTATGATAGGTCATTTTGAAATTTATGTTATATGTATCTATCCCCATAAAACTCTATATATCATAAAGATTCATGGGTTTATCCTAGGAAATAACAACACACACCTTCTCTAGGAAAATATATACTCCCCATTCTGATATAATATGATTCATGTATTATATTTTTTGGATCAGTATTTGGCATTTAGAAATATTGGAATAAAGATGAATCTCTCTAAATCTACATGTAATGATATCAAGGTTATTATAGTGGTCACTATGAGTGTGAGAATACACCAAAATATTTTTTTAAATGTCAACTATAAATGAATCCATATTGGGGTGGAAATCTCTTTTTATCAAAGAAAAAAATAAGGATCATTCATAAGAATGAATAATATAACAAGATACTCATATACAATATAGCCTTCTACGAAAATTTGTATGAGGTATGTATGAAGGATAAACTGACTCATGATGATATCTTGCTATCAGGTCAAACATAGAGATCACCCTAGCTCCTCAATTTTTGTCAAAGATTTCATCTATTCAAGGATGTGAATACTACTTCATGACTGCAATCTATTTAAACATTTCTAATCCATGAATAAAAGAAATGTCTCATAAACCTTCTTGAAAAGAAAATAAGTTATCTCCAAGGTGAAGATATTGGATATATAAAAACATTGGACTCTGAATCCTCCAAAAAAAAATTGATCACATGAAGATTAGTAGGTGATATCATTATAAGGACCCAGCCTTAAACCTTACTTAATCTTGAGTTAATACAAGATTACACATTGGGGATCTTTTCAGGTTTATAGTTTTAGAGAATTAGATCATGAAACATTCATTACATTCCACATTTAAACAAAGTGGTTACATAAAAGACAGTATTCATTCTTCCCATCAACAGAAACATATTTAAAATAAAACATGGATTCTTTCTTGACACATCCTTGACACTATCATCACATCATGTACCTTTACCTTGACCTGTGAAAAACATTTCAAAAACATGGGATGAGAATAAAAAGCTCAGTAAGGGTTTTAAAAATATGGAAAGGAAACATGAGTTAATATACACAGAAGAATGAAATCATACTTTACCCATAAAACATAGGCACTTTAACATACCTCATCAAATCATGAATAAATCATAGAAATCATAAGACATAAAAGGTAACTTGATTAATTCATAACATTCTTACATAGGGAGTAACCCTCTAGGTTACGTTTGGAGTACCCACCACAGTATATTCCCTAAATCTCTTTGGATAAACCTTAACGTTTCAATCCTTCACGTTACCCATTGCATTTGAGAGCTATCTCGGGATCACCCGCCCTTAGTTTATCACGGAACCACCCGTTTTCGTAACAATTCCCAAGAACCATAACATAAACGTATCACATAAAACATGAATAATGTAAACATAACATTTCCACATTTCAATCACAATATAACATTTTAGTATATTGAAATAATGAATCCATTCAAAAAGAAACCATTTCCAAAACCATTTAAAACATTTAATAAAGAGATTTTTGAATCAAAGTGTCCCATACCACCTTGAAGCTTTTAAAATTTTAAACCATTAACATCCATATAAATAAATCCTTAAAACAATTTTGAAATCAAGGATAATAATAAGAAAAAATAATTAAAACATTTAAAGTGATATTTTGGTAAAAGGGGTTTTACCAAAATTAGAGACAGTTGAAAAAAATAATTGAGGAATAACATTTAGTAAGAACATTATAATATCATGAGAATAAATGTATTCATGATATAATATTCCAAAGTATAGTATATACACCATATAAGAGTGAATATGTGCATAACAACAATGAAGTCTCAATAGAAATGTCAAATGTGATGAAATCCTTTATAAAGAAGGAATCCTTTAATTATGGTTAAATTAATCTCAAAATTATGCGTGACAAATATAAATACACCCAATATAAGTGGATATTAAGTGTAAAACCATAAAGGTCCATTCACACATATTCAAATGTTGACATATTCAAAAACTACATGTTGAACCCAATGAAATCGAAATTGGGTTAAAAAGTTCCCTTGGTAAAATTCGACAGCCTAACAGCATCACTTCAAAATTCAGAAAATGAGTTGATAAGAGATAAAAAGGGCATCTCATCACTTGGACATAAAACATACATCAATAAGGATATAAATGAACATATCCCATCATAATACTATGTGAAATAAAAGACATAACAAAAGAAGTCTTTTAAAAAGAGGAGGGTGAAAGGTCCCCTTACCGAGTTGGGTAACATTCGAAACGTACACCCCCTGGAAGAAGGGTAATACAATGAAGATGTGAATACCCATAAATGAAATTATACTAAACACAATGTATAATAATGGGCAGTACATAATCCACTCAAAGGAAATTGTGGCAAATATATCATAAATCTCACGGGAATAAAAGTGAGATGAAAAATCCCTTACGAAAACTCGGCAGCCTAACGGCTCCACTTAAAACTTCCAAAATGGATTGATGTGAGGAAATAGGGTCTGTCATCATATAAAAATAAATTTTACTAAAAGATGAATACAAAATTACATCCCCCAACATAACAAAGAGGAGCTTAAAAGAAGTGACATAAATGAGGGTACTTAAAAAGAAAGAGAGAGGTTGGATCTCTTACGAAAATTCGGCAGCCTAACGGCGCCACTCAAAACATCCAAAATGGATTTATGAGAATAAATAGGATCTCTCATCATATGAACAAAATAATTACAGTAAGAGTAATATAAAAGAATATCCCAATAACAAGAAATATGACCTTTAAAAGGAATGACATAAAAGAGTGTGCTTTAAAAGAAATAGAGGAGTCAGATACCTTACCTCATGTCCAAATTGTCTTGTTCATTTCTTTATATTCCTGAATAATAAACTTTGGTCAATTTATAATTTCTTATGTACCACCTATAAAGATTAATATTCAGTTCATATAACATATTTTAATTTTATAATAATTGGTTAATAATATGAGTTCATATCAGACATTTTTGTCGATGTTTGGAACATGAGTGAAAAATTGAACTTATTGGAAAATAATTTTCCATGTAGTTATAGGTACATGATATCCATAATAGTATTGATTTTTTAAATATCATATATATCTAGTATATATTCATTTTATACTATTCCATATCATTTGGAGATAAAAATCAAAAGCACTGTTAAAGGAGACGGTAGGCCGTACGTACGCATGAACGCTACTTTCATTTTTTTGTCATATTAATGGAATTAAAACAAAATGAGATATATATATATATATATTTTATAATTACAGAATGATATCCATCGTTTAGATGTAATATATTACATATATATCCATTATATATATGTACTTATAATAGTACATAACATTTTGAGATAAGAAATGAAATGTACCGTTCAGGGAGACAGTAAGCCGTACGTAGGCATGAACGCTACTTCCATTTCTAATTCATATTTAATGGAATTAAAACATAAAGATACATAATATTATTTTAATTCCAGTATGTTATCATATATAATATCATTAAATATATCCTTTATACATACCACATATGGTATTAACGAATCAAATCACTTTGAGGGGGCGGTAGTCTGCATTTCCTTAAATGAAGATATCACGTTTACACATAATGGAAACCATAAAGGAATGCCATAGATGAAAAATACAGAAGATTATGTAAAACATAAACATATTATATATCATATATAAATATAGTGTCGTATTAATGGCCACCTTTGAAGGTTTTATAAGATTGTTGAACAATCATCGTTTCGGGAGGTAGAAATTCGCCATCCACAGAAAGAGTATGTTCTTTAACCATTAGATGTAGGTGTGTGTCAGTGTAGCATGAATCCTTATTATAAAAACATCCTAGTATATTGAATATACTAGATTTTTTACAAAATAAAAGAATAAAAAGAGTTTAGGGGGTTGGAGAAGCTAAATAAAACAAAAGGACTCAAGTGAAGACATTACCTTAAAATCGGATAACTCCCTTTGGTTTGAGCTCAAAGGCTTCCTTGGAAAGACTTCTGCCTAAAGTGAGGATTCAAGGAGTAAGTGAGGGATGTGGAGAGACAAAATTGGAAGGGGTTTGCCGATTCAATGTCTTTGGATGTGTGGGTAAGGAGGTAGAGGTGGGGGCCTTTTATAAAAGGAGAGGAGGGGCACTTTTGGAAAGTAAAGAAATGTTACTTTATTTGAAAATGAGTATCAGATTTAAAGGGTCCCAAATTGATATATTTCGAGGATAAGGTGATATGGTTTCTAAATCCACCCACACAATAGGTTTTGGACATGTGTAGGTCTTATATTTTACATTATCATTCCATTTTATTAAAATCGTAAAATAATGAGGTCATCGCTGCATCATCATGATGTCATAAATAATTTAATTTAATTAAGGTCTAAAAAATTATAAAAAAACAAATTTGATGTAGGAAATATTTTTATCTTTCCATTTGTTATTTATAGTAAAAAATCTGACTTTTATAACCCCATGTAAAAATTGTTTTATTAAAACATTTCGTGGTTGTGTCATTTTTACTTTAACATTAAATAAAAAGGTATTTATGTCATTTTCCAACCAATGTGGCTCCATGGGGTTCCCAAGTTGACCCATGGATTTTCTTGGTCGGACATGACACATCCAATGAGGTTAGGACATATGTCTATGTCAGTTCATTTTATTAAAACATTATTCTTACCTTAAACTACACTAATTACCTCTAATCGCGATTAAAAACCTAATAAGTTACTATTCACCAAAAAAATTATTTTAATACCATTGAAACACATTTTACTTCATAATGACAACCATGTATGTCGGAATTTTGAAATTCAAAACTCAAAGGTGGCAAAATTTCATTTAAACGGAAAATCAGTTTTTATAAGTACCACTTAGTGGTTTCACTATTCATCAAAAAAAGAAGTTTTTGAGAAAATTACCAAAAATTCACCCTAAGCTATATTAGATATTCAGAATTAAAAACTGATGTCAATTTTAATAAATTCAAAACATATAAGTTTCATTAATTGATTTAATAATTAATTCCCACTGTCAAAACAAAGAGTGTGTTTTTATGAAACAAAATGTATCAAAAGATTGACACTAGTTTAAGTCCGATTTCAAAGTAAAATTAATTCCAACGACCACTATTGGATTAAATGGTAATAATATATTATAATTTCAATTTAAAACCAATTCAAAAGATAATCTAATCATATAAATAAATTAGATTAAAAAGAGGTTTTGAATTAAAATACTACATTTTTCATTATTCATTAAAAATTGAACTTTTTTGGAAAAATACCAAAAATTAACCCAAGGTAAATTTCAATATCCCAATCATAAATAATATGTTTATTTTGAAAAATATATCTTATAAAATTGTCAAAAAGTGGATTTAAAAAGGGGTTCACCATCAAAAGGCGGTTAATCGACCTTTTAAGAATATTAGAATGTTTACGTTTAAAAACTGGATTAATTTGCATTTTTAATCCTCTAACATTTATTGTAAAGATTAAAAATATTTGAAAAACATATATAATAATTTTGTAGTTAGTTCTTTTCATTCCCTCCATTACAACGGCTAGGCGTTAACTACCTTTTAAAATAATATTATTGTATTATTAGAGTGCAACGTAAGATTCCAAAGAAACTCATTGTTGCATATTTGGTACACCATCGATCATAGAGTCCCCTTTAAAGTAGTATTAATATTTTATTCACAAATATGGATAAATATATAAATGTCATATTCTTTATTTACCAGGGGTGTTACATCCTTCCCCCCTTTTGGGAATTGCATCCTCGCAATTTTAAAATTGGGCTAAAAAACATCCTTGAATGTCCCACATCGGAACAAGAGTTGGTAAAACAATCACTTTAAAATAATGAAAGATAAGTACAAAGGTCACCCAAGATAACCCATACAAGGATTCAAGTATGATAATATGGACCTGGACGAAAAAAACAAAGGGTCATGCTCTGTTGGAGAGTGATAGTAAACATGTCTAGGAGAAAGATAACCATAAGAAAATCACAAACTTATGATGGATTAAATGGTATTCGATTCACCAGTATGAAAAGTTAATAGAAAACTTTTTTGTTTTATGTTACTTTTTATTGAATAATTAATTCATAAGAAAACATAATCACTTATCATTTTGACTTTCAACTTTTACTAGATTCCTTAATCAAACTCATATTTTCTCCAAAAGACGAGTATTTAGGAAGACTTGTTCGCATTAAGAGTACTATAATCAATTTCTAGAGAATCACCTAATCCAAAAAAGAGAACTATATACTTCCCATGTCTTTAGATTTTAACCAAAACCAAAACCAAAAAGGTTATTACAAGATCAGACAATCCAGAATAGGATAACCCTTTATAAAAAGAAAATATATTCTTAATCTCCAAAATTTGTCCAACAAAACCCAAAGTTCAACGAGGACCATTTGATAAAAAATTTGTCCATAAAATCAATCAGAGTAAACCAAACTAAATTTGAAACCCAAATATTTGAGGATTTAGTCACATAGTCTTCCATGTTAAATCGTAACATGTATCTCCAAACAACATCATTTTCGCCTAACGTCGCGTATTGAAAAGTAATTAACCTAATCAAATATCCTCCACGATAGGTTAATAAATTTCCATAGATAACCCAAAATAAACTTACTCTTAATAAATAAATAAAATATAACTAAAAAGAATCAGTCAAACTAACCAGGGACATCACGTAGTTCAGTGGTAGGTGATAAATACCAGTCGCACTTTGGTGGTGGGTTCGATTCCCAGAGCTTTGTCCGACGCGACGGGTTGTCACAAGGTCTGCGTGTTGTCCTTTTTCCAAAACTATATAATTATTAAAACATTTCCCAAAACGAGATAAAATCATCAAAAATAATCATAACATATTTTAACCTCAAGTTTATCTCATGCCTTTCATTTTCCATCATATCATATAATAACCCATAATTACCTCAAAATTAAGGATCATATAAACACTAGTTGTTACCTTTATAATTATTACCTGAACTTCCACATTGATTGGTCATCTTGTACATGATGAATTAAAGAACATACCAAGGTTCAAGTGGTTGATCATGGCTCCTTGATAGTTGGTTTAGAACAACCACGAGTTTCCTCATTGAATCCCCCATTTTATCTAGTATCTTAAACAGAGAACCCCCACAGTTTCCTTCAAACATGTTGTCTCTTTGGTGCCGGCTAGATCCATCCATTCACTAAAAATAGAAATGTCTGTGTGAGATATCAACAAAACCATCTTGTACTAATGAGGAAGATAAACATTAAGATATACTTACTCATTCACTTTATCTAAAACTATGACTCTTTCTAAAATCCTAATCATTAAGGTAATGTCACATATGCATAGAGAATACCCTAACCTCTAATGTTATCTAAACCAACCTTTGATACCAACTATAAGGCCCCGGACTTAAACCATACATAATCGTGAGTTAATACAAGATTACACATTGAAAATCTTTTCAGTTTTAGAGTTTTAGATAATTAGATCATGAAAATTGCATTACATTCCACATTTAAACAAAGTGGTTACATAAAAGACAGTATTAATTCTTCCCATCAACGGAAACATATTTAAAATAAAACATGGATTCTTTCTTGACATATCCTTGACACTATCGTCACATCATGTACAATTCCCTTGACCTGTGAAAAACATTTCAAAAACATGGGATGAACATAAAAAGCTCAGTAAGGGTTACAAAAATATGGAATGGAAACATGTGTTCATATACACATAATAATGAAATCAAACTTTACCCATAAAACATAGTCACTTTATCATACCTCATCAAATCATGAATAAATCATAGAAATCATAAGACAGAAAAGGTAACTTGAGGTATTCATAACATTTATACTTAGGGAGTAACCCTCTTGGTTACGTTTGGAATACCCACTATAGTATATTCCCTAAATCTCTTTGGATAAACCTTAACGTTTCACTCCTTCGTGTTACCCAATGCATTTGAGAGCTATCTCGGGATCACCCGCCCTTAGTTTATCACGGAACCACCCGTTATCATAACAATTCCCAAGAACCATAACATAAACGTATCACATAAAAAATTCATAAACGAAACATAACATTTCCACATTTAAATCACAATATAACATTTTAGTATATTGAAATAATGAATCCATTAAAAAGAAACCATTTCCAAAACCATTTAAAACATTTAATAAAGAGATTTTTGAATCAATGTGTCCCATACCACCATGAAGATTTTAAAATTTTAAACCATTCATATCCATATAAATAAATCCTTAAAACCATTTTGAAAACATGGATATTAATAAGAACAAACAATTAAAACATTTAAAGCGATATTTTGGTTAAAGGTGTTTTACCAAAATTAGAGACACTTGAATAAAATTATTTGAGGAATAACATTTAGTAAAAAATGTATAATATCATGAGAATAAATGTATTCATGATATAATATTCCAAACGACAGAATATACACCATATAAGAGTGAATTGGTTCATAACAACAATGAAGTCACAATAGAAATTTCAAACGTGATAAATCCCTTATAAAGAAGGTATCCTTAAATTAAGGATAAATCAATCTCAAAATTATGTGTGAAAAATATAAATACACCCACTATAAGTGGATATTAAGTGTAAAACAATAAAAGGTCATTCACACATATTCAAAGGATGAAATATTCAATAACTACATGTTGAACCCAAAGAAATCGAAATTGGGTTAAAAAATTCCCGTGGTAAAATTCGACAGCCTAACGGCATCACTTCAAAATTAAAAAAAATAGTTGATGAGAGATAAAAAGGGAATCTCATCACATGGACATAATATTTACATCAATAAGGATATAAAAGAACATATCCCATCATAATAGTTTGTGAATTAAAAGACATAACAAAAGAAGACTTTTAAAAAGAGGACGGTGAAAGGTCCCCTTACCGAGTTGGGTAACTATCGAAATGTACACCCAATGGAAGAAGGGTCATACAATGAAGATGTGAATACCCATAAATGAAATTATACTACACAATGTGTATACTAATGGGAAGTACATTCACCACTCAAAGGAAATTTTGGAAAATGTTGCATAATTCTCATGGGAATAAAAGTGAGTTGAAAAATCCCTTACAAAAACTCGGCAGCCTAACGACGCCACTTAAAACATCCAAAATGGATTTATGAGAGAAATATGGTCTCTCATCATATCAAAATAAAGTTTACTGAAATATGAATACAAAATAAAATCCACCAATGTAACAAATAGGATCTTAAAAGAAGTGACATAGAAGAGAGTACTTAAAATGAAAGAGAGAGTTTGGATCTCTTACGAAAATTCGGCAACCTAACGGCGCCACTCAAAACATCCAAAATGGATTGATGAGAGAGAATAGGGTCTATAATCATATGAACATAATAATTACAGTAATAGTAATATAATAGAATATCCCAATAAGAGGAAAGATGAGCTTTAAAAGGAATGACATAAAAGAGTGCGCTTTAAAAGAAAGAGAGGAGTCGGATCCCTTACATCAAGTCCAACTTATCTTGTTCATTTCTTTATATTTCTGAATAATAATCATTGGTCAATTTATAATTTCTTATGGACCTACTATATAGATTATTATTCAGTTCATATCACATATTTTAATGTTATAATAATTTGTTAATAATATGAGTTCATATCAGACATTTTTGTCAATGTTTGGTACATGAGTGAAAAATTGAACTTGTTGGAAAATACTTTTCCATGAAGTTATAGGTACATGATATCCATAATATTATTGATGATTTAAATATCATATATATCTAGTATATATTAATTTTATACTATTCCATAGCATTTGGAGATAAAAATCAAAAGCATTGTTCATGGAGATGGTAGGTCGTACGTACGCATGAACGCTACTTTCATTTTTTGTCATATTAATGGAATTAAAAAAAATGAGAGATATATATATTTTATAATTCCAGAATGTTATCCATAGTTTAGATGTAATATATTACATATATATCCATTATATATATGTACTTATAATAGTACATAACATTTTGAGATAAGAAATGAAATGCACCGTTCATGGAGACGGCAAGCCGTACGTAAGCATGAACGCTACTTCCATTTCTATTTCATATTTAATGGATTTAAAACATAACGATACATAATATTATTTTATTTGAAGTATGGTATCATATATAATATCACTAAATATATCCTTTATACATACCACATATGGTATTAACGAATCAAATCACTTTGAGGGGGCGGTAGTCCGCAATTCCTTAAATGAAGATATCGCGTTTACCCATAATGGAAACCATAAAGGTATGCCATAAATGAAAAATACAGAGGCTTATGTAAAAAATAAACATATTATATATCATATATAAATATAGTGTCATATTAATGGCCAGATTTGAAGGTGTTATAATAATGTTGAACAATCATCGTTTTGGGAGGCAGAAATTCGCCATCCACGGAAACAGTATGTTGTTTAACCATTTGATGTAGGTGTGTGTAAGTGTAGCTCGAATCCTTCTTATAACAACATCATATTATATTGAAGATACTGTAGATGTTACAAAAGAAAAGAATAAATAGAGTTTATGGGGTTGGAGAAGCTAAATAAAACAAAAGGACTCAAGTGAAGACATTACCTTAAAATCGGGTAACTCCCTTTGGTTTGAGCTCAAAGGAGGGGCACTTTTGGAAAGTAAAGAAATGTTACATTATTTGAAAATGAGTTTTGGATTTAAAGGGTCCCACATTGATATAATTCGAGGATAAGGTGATATGGTTTCTAAATCCACCAATCCAATAGGTTTTGGTCATGTTTAGGTCTAATATTTTACATTATCTTTCCATTTTATTTAAATTGCTAAATAATGAGGTCATCACTGCATCATCATGATGTCATAAATAATTTAATTTATATAATGTCTAAAAAATTATAAAAAATCATCTGTGATGTAGGAAATCTTTTTAGCTTTCCATTGATTATTTATATTCCAAACTCTAAGATGTATATCCCCATGTAAAAATTGTTTTAGTAAAACATCTCATGATTGTGTCATTTTTTACTTTAACATTAAATAAAAAGGTATTTATGTCATTTTCCAACCAAAGTGGCTCCATGAGGTCCCCAACTTGACCCATGGATTTTCTTTGTCAGACATGACACATCCAATGAGGGTAGGACATGTTTTTAGGTCATTTCATTTTATTAAAACATTATTCTTACCTTAAACTACACTATTACCTCTAATCGCGATTAAAAACGTAATAAGTTACTATTCACCAAAAAATTATTTTAATCCCATTTAACCACATTTTACGCCTTAATGACAACCATGTATGTTGGATTTTTTTAATTCAAAACACAAAGGTGGCAATATTTCATTTAAATGGAAAATCAGTTTTTATAAGTACCACTTATTGGTTTCACTATTCATCAAAAAATGATGTTTTTCAGAAAATTACCAAAAATTCACCCTAAGCTATTTTTGATATTCCAAATTCAAAAATGATGTCTATTTTAAAAAATTCAAAAAATATAAGTTTCATTAATTAATTTAATAATTAATTCTTGCTATCAAAACAAATAGCGTGTTTTGTGAACCAAAATCTACCAAAAGATTGACACTAGTTTAAGTTCGATTTCAAAGTGAAATTAAATCCAACAACCACTATTGGATTAAATGGTAAAAATATATTCTAATTTCACTTTAAAACCAATTCAATATATAATATATTCATATAAATAAATTAGATTAAAAATAGGTTTTGAATTAAAATACAACATTTTTCACTATTCATTAAAAATTGAACTTTTTCAGAAAAATACCAAAAATTAACCCAAGGTAAATTTCAATGTCCCAATAATAAATAATATGTTTATTTTGAAAAATAGAGCTTATTAAATTGTCAAAAAGTGGATTTAATAAGGGGTTCGCCATCAAAAGGCGGTTAATCGACCTTTTAAAGATTATTAGAATGTTTATGCTAAAATATTAGATTCATTTGCATTTTTAATACTCTAACATTTACTGTAAAGAGTAAAAATATTTTAAAAACATATATAATAATTTTTTAATTAGTTCTGTTCATTCCCTCCATTACAACGGCTAGGCTTTAACTACCTTTTAAAATAATATTATTTTATTATTAGAGTGCAACGTAAGATTCCCAAGAAACTCGTTGTTGCATATTGAGTATGCCATCGATCATAGCATCCCCTTTAAAGTAGTATTAATATTTTATTCAAAAATATGTATAAATATAAAAATGTCATATTCTTTATTTACCAGGGGTGTTACAATCATGGATGGTGGAATGGACACTGGAGGATATCCTAGAACATGCTCGATAAAAAAACAGCACATCTCTCTTAAGAGTTATTCTTAAAAAATCATAAAAAAACTTCAATAAAATGATCTTCTAATTGAGGAATATATTTTATGTGTTTTACTTTCACCAAAATTATGATAAAATAAATATAGGTGGTCATACCACCAAGACCATGATTCTATATTCCATATATACTATTCATTACATTCTACGGACTATTTTTTAGAAAACCGCTTACCTTCAGTGATATATATAATACCATGCAACTATAGTAGTCCATGAAGGTATGGTATGGGACCATACATTCTATAATTATAAAGATACCAAAGACTGTCATCTTGAGAAATATGTTATCCCATATAATGGGATAATATACTAGCTCAAGGGGGAATTCCTTACATTTGTGTTTACCCTTCGACAGTAATCCCAAAAGTATATAAAAGTTCATTACACTATAGTAATACAGAACATCCAAAATGAGAATTTACATGATAGAAAAAGATATAATGGATTGTGATGAACTTGTATCGAATAATGAAAAATACAATATGGATGCTACTAGAATAGTACATCCTACTATTGATGGTTCTACACTTTGATCCTCATATATCTATTTTAATGCATGAAAATTGAAAGATCTGTGACCATGTGGTAATTCTTGATTACCCAATGTATTACCAATCTAGTACCACTAATTATCTAGAGTCTTGAAACCAAAAATATAAATTTATCCTCATCCAGTCTTACTAGTGTGACTCCAACTCCCCACATGACATACCGGAACAAACATTTCCCTATAAGTAGAGATAGTGTGGATCCTCTTCCATTCGAATCTGATGGAATGGTCTAGTATAATATACTAATATTCCCTATATGACGGTAATCCAAACACAAATGTGGTTCTTTAACAAACTAAAACATTATATTCTTCTATCGTACACAATGATGTAATACCACAGGGATACTAATATGTTACTCTCACTTCCACATCCCCAATGATAAAAATCAGTTGAAAAATTCCTATAATTGGAAAAACTAATGGCCTTCCATGAAACTAATCCTATTTATGTGGTAGTATCACCCTATATAATGGTGTACTCATTGATAAGATCCTTATTGAATATATCAAAGAATGTAGGTTGGTGAAATACATTCACCTTTTTATGGATGGAATGCTTGAGAACATTCTCGAAATTTCTAGAACATGAAATATCATCACCATATAGATGTGGTGAAAAGATATGTAACTCAATGAATTATGATGAAAATTAAATGAAAGAAATTGATGAATTCTCTAGATGCATGAAAATTAGAGATTTTTAATCCCTTAATATATCATGAATTATGTGATCATATAAGGTATTCTTGATGTCATCCTGAATAATTCCTTGATAATGACCATCTTGGGAAACTACATCACACAAGGGCTTTGTATGAATCACTCATCATATAGGTGTAAAGATTAACCCTCCAATATTTAGGAGTATATAAATACTCAAAGACAGAGAGAATATTCCAATTCCAATAATTTTTATCATGTGGAAAGACATACCATGAGAAGGTGTAAAAAATATTATCCTAGAACTAACTTGTCTAATCAGTTATCATATGTGTACGTCATGGAGAACCCTGAAAAGAATACATCAGACATTGAAATATCTCATGAATCTAAGCTTTAGTACCCTGATGAAGTATATCAGGTGGTGCCTCAATTGAAACTCATTGTATAAATATATGAAGCTATAGTCCCACCGCATATGAAAAATGGTCTTCACCACTCTCCTAGTGGCCGACATGGTGACATAATGGTCAAATATCTCTAAAAATGACATTCACAAGTCTGAGAGAAGGATTTAAATTCGATAGATACACTAGAGGATTAATAATGTAAGGAAATGTATCTCTATAATTTTTATACTACCCCGACCACCCATTTAGACGGTCATGTATTTTTAAGTATTCATGTTTAAATTTTGGACGTTCTCGCAGGTGAAAGTCCAATAGTACATTTCCTTTTCATTATTTGGAATCCATTTAATTTTACAGGTCAAGATATCCCTCTTAAATTTTAATTTACTATAACATATATCAATGTTTGATTAAAATGGATTTATATTCCCATTGAATCATTTCCCATACACATTATCACTAAAAGAGGGACCCATTTATTGTAAATTTAACTTCATTTAATTTCTATGTCTGAATAAAATATGTTATATAAGATTGTTCAACTTAGTAAATTAATCATTCCGACCTAGTATGAACGATACACCTCATGAATTGAATCTGGAAATCACAAAATCATATTCAATGAGTATCATATGAAAAATATAAATATTATATAATCACTAACAAATCACCTGAAAAACAAGAAAATTCATGCAGTGCAGGTAACCAATATGGAAATGGTATATACATGGAATATTAATTATAGGTGGCTAAAATGAAGCATGTAATAAAGACCATTTACCTCATATAATCAGTTTAAGGATAAAATGAAAAACCTCAATCACAATAATAATAATAATAATAACCATTACAAAGGATTTGCATCAGCCATTGGTTAAATGAGTATCAATTTTATTATGAAAAATAAAAAACAACAATTTTCATTTCATGAAACTGCATTTTACCCTAAAATTGGGGTAGATATGCCCCCGACCGCCTTATAATAATGTTACAATGTGTTCCTAATCTCTATTATATTTCCCCCAAATAGTAAATCACGAATTTGATATCTCTAATACCACATTTTGACGTCCTAAACCCAAGTAAAACTCAATGTTTCCTCAGTCCTGGTTGGCTACACGACTATAACTACATCTCCCCGAATTCCAGAGGCTACCTACTTGAAACGAGGTCCAAGGGTGTGTGTATGGGGATACTATGTCTTAAATAAAATAGTGGATCACAATAGACATATTTAATATCACATGTAAATATTAGAATCATTAGAGTAAAAATATTGCAAAACAGAACATACATGAATAATAAATAATTGAGCAATTTATAACCATAACAAAGGATAATGATATTGTACTTTATGTTTCTATAAATAAGTAAATAATGGATAAAAATCATAGATAAGAAACATTTTATATTCTATAAAAATGTAGAATAATAGAAGACAAAATATATATAGTATCTTGATCCATGGATGGGTCATCTACTACCGAGATCTTTACTAATACAATCATGTAGTTTTCGGTGGACAAAAAAGGATGCTCCCCATTATCAACACCCACACACCTGTAATCTTCCAAGAGACTAATAGTGTCCAATATAGTGTGTGAGATGAATATAAATAGTCTTCCACCAACATAATATATGAAATCCAGTCTATGTAATATAAACCAAAACAATGTTATATAATGCATATATGAATGAAATGAGTACTAAAATTTAAATACCATGTATCTGCTTCATCCACAACTGGTGTATGAACATGTAAAAATTTAATTTATTAATTATTTTTTTGTTTATATAGTAATTCATGTGAGTTATAACCACCACTAGCATCACTTCATAATAATAATCATAATAATCATCATCATCATAAAGGATCCAAGGTACAATAGGGAATCCAGGAATGCTGATAATAGTGATGAGGATCCAAGGTAATAACCAAGGCATCAATTTCCTTAGGGGTCAACCTGAATAAATTAATATGATATAACATATATATATTTGGAAATAGTGTAATCCATGGGTAATAACCTAAGTAATTCCATAATATCAATTCAATCCAAGTGAAATGATCTTATCTAGGACAAAATAGGTATGTAATTTCTAGACCTGATGGGTGTAACCAAGGCACCACATGTCCATGTACATCATGTTGGATCTAAGGAGCTCATCCATGAAATCATAAAATTATAATTACGGGATCCTATGGTGTCCTACCTGGTATCCCAAAGTATACAATGATCTGGTTCCAAGGTTGGACTCATCCTTAGATACTAAAATCATTGAATCATAATGGAATCATTGAGTGATCAATTAATTCCGTCGAGATTCCAAGGAAATATTGATTCTCACAACTCTTATATTGATGTTAGCTTCTCTATATATTTAGACCCTTATAATTAATTGATTTAATATGATATTCCATGTAATTATCATGCCATGTTGTATAAAATTTTGTTTATGTTGATGCCTTTCATATGTGTGATAAGAATAATAGTGCATGAAACCATTCAATTAATTTAATTAATATTAAATTATTTTAGTTCACACAAATTCCTTTCATTATGCATTAAATGGTGTCCTAAAAATGTGAAACCATATCATTCAATCCCATTTAATTATACCAAGCCATATACATAGTATACATTCAATTCATAAATAATATTCATTAATTATATGAAACAAACACCTTATAAAGCTCATGTGACTTTATAATATAAAAGGATAACCATTACAATTCAAACTTCATTATATTATGGAAGGGTATACCATTAATAAGGTCATGCCATAGAACCCCCAAATAGTGGTGGAAACAAACATGTCTAAACACTAAAGGTCTAATTATTGAAATACCATACATGTGATGGATAATGTTGAGGTTGTAACCTTAGATGACATGAATATCATTTATTAAACAATCCCTAGAAAACAAAAACATAGACTATAACCAAGGTCCATAAAATCAGTAAACAATGCTCAATGAAATTAGTGTTCACACATTAATATCAATTTATAAAACAGTAATACTTAATGGATGATTCATACACCACAAAACTTAAGCTTGTATGAATCACTTCAATTAGTATCTACATTCAGTTTGGACTCTATCATAATAAATATAAAGAAAAAATCAACACAATAAAATTAGAGATTATGAGACTCTCTATAAATAACTCTTTCATGGAAAATATAAATGGATAATATCTCAACTTGAATGAAGTATTTACCAATGTGTATCCAATATGATAAAATAGGATTGAAATGATGTTTGGATAAAATATTATTATCAAAAACTAAATAAAAAACATTAAAGTAAATTAAAAGTGGAAATGGGATGTACCCTATCATCTATAATGAAAAATTGGGGATGAAATAGGGTTTAATGGTTCTAATGGTCAAATTTTCATTTTACCTAAATTTCATGGGTGTCATGGTTTGGTTGAAGTATTTTCCAAATGGTGTTCCAACCATGTGCCTCCCACTGCATAAAGAGTACACGAGTGTGGCTAGGTCATTGAGTTTGGGAAACGATGTTCCAACCATGTGAATAACCTATAAAAAACACAGAAGACAATCTCACATGGGAATGCATCCCATGCTACATAGTTTCTCAGACAATGAACCTCTGTACAGAAGCATGAACCACCTAATATGGCTCTACTAAACAGTATGAATGGGGAACACATTTCATACTACTCAGTTATCCTAGCTTAAGTTCTCAAAATGATGGGTTCACGGCTCTGAATAAGCCTAGGACACCCCCAATATTTAAATAAATACATTTTTAATCCTTATTATGTCCCAAATAAAGAATAATACTAAAATTGAATAGATCTATATATGAGAGAAAACATAATTTTATATTTTCTCATGAGGGAAATAATTTAGTAGGCATTCACATTCAATATAAACATTATTATTTTTTGTTTAATCCAATGATGAAAACAAAAAAAAAATTACATTGGGAAATAATAATCATAATGTTAAAAGAAATACACATGAAAATCATTTGTAGGATGTCTAATCATGAAACCTTTTAAATCAATGACTAATTAGGTTTAACCTATGTCATATGTGGTCATCATGTTTTCAAATTGTTAGTAATGATTTATATTGAAAATGTATATTAACCCAGACACATCCCTTAGTAATTCCCTTCCATTGGTGAAGTATCAGACTCACTCATGATGCACTAGAGATGATCAAGTTAATACTGAATCCACCAATTTTAGATTTACTACACTTATATGACTCTTTTCCAAAATAATCCTCATTTTTAATTTCCCTATACAGTTATATTTTATTATAAATCTACACTCTATTATTTTTTAAACAATATGTTCTCTAATACATAGTAAAATTCTAAGAATACTTTCTATTTTTTCATTCTTGTTTTAAAAAATAACAAAACTTAGATCTAATACAAGCATAGGTATGCCAAACATTAACTATATAAATATTAATTCTTATTAGATGAATGTTAATTATATGAATTAATATACATTCCATAACAATAATAGTTTAGTTTCTTTGAAAAATTTGAAACATATTAAGCATTACATAAATTTTATACATTATCTCACACTAGGTTCTTCCAAACATGAAATCTTCAAAGACATATCATATGTAAAATATTTCTTCATACCCAGAAGATCATGTAACCTACTATGAAAGGGTGAGGTAAAATTTATATTAACATAAAACAAGTGATTTATCAATTAATGATCACTTTTATGAAAATTTTATCATAAATGTATGAGAAAATGAGCATAACAGCTTAAAATCATTCCCAAAAATTAACATATCATAATAACGAGCCATTGAATAAATATTGGTATTTCATAATATATGAATCATAATGGAATTAAATAGAATATTTTATGAAAGAATCCATTAACATAAGATCATGTTATAAAGGAAATTAATAAATTGTGTAAAATTAATATTCATAGAACTGTTATTTCAAATATACCCACTATAAAATTTATAACATGTTAGGATGGGGTAACATCCCGTGTATATGTAGTAATATTGTGATAACCCACATTGTACCATATTTTGGGAATGAAATGAAATCCCATTTACTCTATGATATTTTTAAATATTAGTCATTATCCATTTAATTGAATGTAAATAACTAATTCACTCCATTAATAATAATTATCTATTCAAATGCATTTCATATCATCAAAAAAACATTTATTATTTCAACATAGTTTATCCCATAAAAAGAAACATTTCCTTCATTAATATTTATTCATTATAGTCATATACAATCTAGTAAAATAATTAGGATATTATCATTGAATCATATCCCTTTTGAAACATTTATAACATAAATGGTTTTTATAATAGATTAAAAATATTGTTAAAATTAAAATAAAATATTTCAATAATATAATGTCATATTTTTTAGAGTAACATCCTTAAAATATATTTTTTAAAACATAATTTAAAAAATATAATATAAAATATAAATGGCATATATTAATATATTATTTAAATAATAAATTTTTCATGGTGGTGGAAAATCCTGTTCACATGTTAATGAATAAAATAATGATTCTATCAATAAATTTTTTAATATTTACCTCATTTGGGAAATTTGATGTCTATAAAAAAATTTATGAAAATAAAACGTGGAAAAAAATTTATTTTTTGAATAATTCGAGAAGATGAAAAAAAAAATTTAAAATATTTCAAATAAAATATAGAACACAAATAAATATATTTCTAACCTTGTATAAAAAATGACAGTTTCTCACATTAAATATCAATCAGATTTTTTATACTTATAAATAGTAAAATGTATATTAAAATTTTAACTTTTATAAATATGTCTTTGGGAAGAAATTATATAATATATGTGAGTGATATATCATTTAATTCCATAATTGTAAATTTAATCACAAATAATCACACATAAAAGTGAGATTTTAACATACATCCCTTACTTTACGTTTGACCTATTTAATAAATGCACTAAAATAGAATATAAAAAATTAATATTTATTATACTTAATTATATAAATAATATTCGTACTATAAATAAAATACTTGGTTTACATATATAATAATCTCACATAATTATTAATATTTCATTATTAAAATAACAATTTAAGTTGATATTTTTTTCTTACAGGTATACATTAATTTAGCTACCACTATCCATGAATAATGATGATTGTTATATTATCTCTATAATTTCAATAATGAATTAAATATCATATATATATATTCCTTTCATAAATAAATATATTATTTGATATAATTTTGTAAAAAAAGTAAATACACAATTCAGGGAGACGGTAGTCCATAAATACACTTGAAGATATTTATCATTTTCTATAAAAAATAACGAAAGAGTGTCCAATAATATTTCACCATTACATAGTCATATCTATATAATAAATATTATATATATATTAAATCCATTATTATGTACAATTATGAGAGGTGATGATGGAAAATGAATCATATTTGTACGTTGAGGCAATTGTCCACATGTTGGCTCGAGTGATACATTCATTTCCATTTTGATCGAATAGAAGTTAAATGTTGTTGTGAAATAATCATAATAACATATCATTATATTAATTATACTATATTAATATGTTTATGATGGATATAAAATTTTTATATAAGTTGAATAAGAAGTAAAATTTGATGATATCAATTAGGATTGATGATTCTCTGCTTTGATACATCCATAGGCTTACAAATTAATCATTAATGGATAGGTAATTTTTGGTAAACACAAGATATATGACATATTTAATAAATATTGGATGGTTTTAGGGTTGGGTGGCCAATATATAAGGGAAAAAATCATTAATAAGGGAGGATATGAGGTTCCCTATTATAAGTAATGTGGAAAATCCATATGGAATTATATAAAATATTTAATAAATATAAGGTCATTTTATACTAGATATTTGAACGTAATTGAAAAATATTCAAATTTAGAATAATAAAATTTCTATATATCCCCTACTAATAATTTTTATATATGTATATTGTGTACAATTACTTGTATATCATAGTTTATCTCCTAGTATAATAATTATAAAAATAACTATGGTAATATTTCTTACTAATTTTACTATTAATTATGACAACAAATGAAAGTTGAATCATTAAAAAAATTTAAAATATTGATTTTAATTATTCAATACATTTTATCCAATTTAATTTCTATAATGTTATAATGTTATTTTTAATATATGGCCACAAAACTCAATGAATAATAATTTTTATAAATATGTGTTTTGAAGAATATAAATGAATTTACATTCATTATATTCCTATGATTAAATATAAATTGATTTTAAAAACAAATTTAATTAATATAAAATAAAAAAATTTATTTTAATCCAATAATAAATTAATATGTATTTATTTTTTATGATAAAACCCAATTATGCAACAAAAATATTTCAATAAAAATGATATTTTTTATCATTAAATGAATTTATAAAAATTATTATGATTTAAATAAAGGATATTTTAATTATTTTTAATATATGAATAAAAGTTATAAGTATATTTTAATCACATAATTTGGAATATTAAATTGTATACATTTATTTTAGAAAATTAAAAACCACTGAGAAAATTAATTTTTTCAAAAAAATTATATTTTTATTATCAAATTATTTTACTAAAAATTATATACTTTAAATAAATATTTATTCCAATAATACATTATAGATATATTTTTTTAATGGGTTTGATCTTATTCAAACCTTCCAATATAATTTCAAGATTGTAAATGTATGCTCTCTTATTTTTTATTTAGACATGATATTATACATAAGGAAAACAATTGAATACCACATCTTTACTGCAATGTAAATAAATATAAACCCTTGGGGCGATAAAGATAAGGTTTCTCTGTCTACAAATTGTTAATGTTTTGTAATGGATCCAAGTACTACTGAATTACATCATGTTCTAATGGTATGATTTTTTATTTTGAATTAATTTTAAAGTGGAAATTTTTTATTATGATTGAATAATTATTATTAGATAAATAATAAAATATAATCAACTGCTATTATATTTTAAAATTTTTCAAAATAAAATTTGAAAAGGGATTAAATATATTTTTAATTGTTTTCATTCTAAAAAATGTATCCCTATGTAATGATATACTATTTTGTAGTCTTTGAATGACATATAGATATATCATGCTTTTCTTAATCCTTTGAAATCCATTAGATTAATTAGTTTAGGAATATCAATGTGTACATTTTCATAATATTTGGGATGAAACGTATGTGATATTCATGATATAGTGGAGTAATATTAACATAATCATACATAACATAGTATTTTATCATATTAAACTCTTCTGATATCATATTTTTAGTTTCTATTGAAACTAAAATGTCAATATTTGTGAATTTTTTTTAAACTTGTTTAATTCACCATGTTGATTTATATATGATTAAAACAATATATACTTCATTATATACTATTTTTTCATTGTGTTTTCTAAAAACATAAATGATTTTCCAAATAAAAGAACACAATAAAGGGGAATTTTCATCATAATTTGTGAATTATTATTGATCTATAATGAATAATGATAATTTATTAATAATCAATAATTATATGTGCATAAAAAAATTTCATGAAAATATTTATAAATTAATAAAAACATAAAAAACAGGTATTATGACTATAAAATATGATATAAGAGTCATTGAAAAAATTAATTTATATTTATATAATTAAAATCATATAATTTATAAAAGTTAAAAAATATAAATTTTTATACTATAAATTAATTAAAAATATTTTAATGAATCATGATTAAATTATTACTTGAATGAATGGATTGTTGGAATATAATAGAGACAGTTAATGTTTCAAATATGTATTTTTTATTTGAATCATTAAAAAGATGTTATGAAGTTGATATAAAATATAGATAATAATGTTTTTCATTATCTAATGGTTGATTGAATATAAAAAATATATTTTTATTGGGTTATGGATAATTAATGTTATTTTATAAGATTGTTGAAATGGAAATCATGTACCCATTATAGTTCTATAGGAAACCCCTTGGATAACTAATGGTAGTTATCCCACTAGTTTAATCATCTATTGGAAATTTTTATTCCCATAATTACCTAGTGATCCTCCATATAATTTGCAGGGGATATTGAGTAAATATTAGGTCAATTCCAAATTTTGTAGAAATATTATCTTTTAAGAATATCTAATAAGTATATAAATGGATTTTAATTGAATGTTTATTCATCAATATAATATATCTCTTTAAAATCAATATATTCTTAGTGAATTTTTAAAATATATCCTGAAATAAACCACATCATTCTTAATTATTGAAATAATAATTATAAATATATATATCTTTATCATCTAGAGTCCACACTCACTAATTTCAACTAATAATAAAATCACATAGGTCCTCATCATAATTCAATTTCTTAAAATATTAAATTTAAACCACCAATTGAAGGTCATCAATTCTCTTTTTTTACTCCCATGATTCCATAATCATGTTTTTCCCATGAATCCTTTAATTAATAAATTTTCTTTAATACCGAAATGATATATTATTAGATCATAATCTTAGATCTTGTTATTAAATTTCACCTTAAGGGGTTTTCAGGATTTCACACAGAACACATCTTTTATTTTTTCAATATTCAATCTACTCTTCTCTTACATTATTTTTCCATTCATATATTTGTCACTCGAATAATATTTTTTTCCTCTATATATTTACAATTTTATAAAAGAAATTAATTTTTTATGATCTCATTAAATTTACATATATTTAAATAATTGGGTTTCCACTAATATCCTCATATTAATTTTATCTCCAATGGATTTCTCATGTGTAATTACAATTACACCATTAGTACAGATTTTTTTTCATTGTCACTTATCACTCATTCAAAAGAAAAAAATATAGAGTCTGATAGCTTAATTTAGTTCCCATTGATTATTTCACAAAATTTTTTACATAAACCCAATTAAATATACATGTGAATATTATTATAAGGATATACATAAATATAAAATAAAATATATAGGGGAAATTACACATTTTTAAATAAAAGAGACACAAAATAATTCTTCCAAAAAATAAATTATATTTTTTTGATCTATAATAAATCATTAAGTTCATCATTTTATTTATATTCACTATGAAACATGGATATTTCCTCCTTTATTGAATATGGAAACTATTATATTCCAATATATTTTAATTATTTTTGGAACAACATCAAAATATTAATTAACAATCAAAAAATTACCTCATGGTAATTCCACCCCTACATATATTTCATTCAAATAATATATAAAATATTTGAATTCAAACTTATTCTACTTAGGTATATAATGTACTTATATTTTAATATCTCCCCTATTCCGTATGAACAATTTTATTATGAAAAATTCTCGACATATATCAATTATAGAGATATTTTTCAAGATGTACCAAATAATTAATATTTTTCATCATATTGTCAAATAATATTTGGAATAAACTCATATGATTGTAATTATTTGATATTGATAATAACTGGTCATTAATGAAGTTTTTATATGAAAAACATTAACCTCTTTTATTGTTTTTAGCCACTATATACACTAGAATCATTACACTATATATGAATAAGAACTGTTGCATTCACTTAAAAATTAAATTATATAGAGACACAAGATATTTCATTCTATTTTTTACATGATTTAATCAATTAATCTCTAGAATAAAGATTAATGGGTGAGATTCACTCATGAAGGTTTTATAAAAAGAAATTTTATTTATTATTGATCAATTACTATATTATCATGATATCATTATAGAAAATGGGCTCCATAATGATAGGGTAATCATACATGTACTTCTATAAATAACATCAAGTTTTAATTAAATGTGACATTATGGACCACACATAATAGTAGAGTGATTGAGTGAAATCTTATTGACCACATGTTATGATTGACAACCCATGCATTTATCATATTTCCCACTATCCTCTAACTACGTGTGGAATCCAATCTACCACATAATGATTTATCTTTACCATGGTCGTATTGAACTTTATCACGAGGATCACTTTACAATACACTTTGAATTGACACTAACATTAAATACCATTCATGTGCAATAATAACAATAAGTCCAATTAATCGAGGCATTTAAACCCTAAATGTACTATAATATGATAAAAGATGAAAATTTATTTCATAGAAACATAATTTTGAATGGATGAAATTTTATTTATAACTTATCATGTCAAATATTAAAATATATAGTTCTGAGAAATACATAATCCCATATTGAAGTTTGGATAAACCTATCACCTATTAATATATATTGATTTTAAAATTAATTTTTTGGATATGAAACCAGTTTCAACACAAATAACATCCACACATTAGACATTATTTTCACATGTGGATTCACATTCATTGGTTATGCCACAATTATACTCAACACTACCACCTTGGCCTAGTTTGAACCATGGATAGCCTTAATAATGGGAGAGTCTAGTCTGAATCTTAATTGGAGTCCTAATAATGTATTCTTAAGAAATAATTTTAACTAAATTTATCATATGTCCTATTAAAAAACATCACTCCTTTAAAATATTTCACATAATATTTACAAGAAAAATCCATAAAAATAATATTGGATATTTGATTATTTATTAATAACTGGTTGTATTGTTTTTTCATATTTGAAAAATCATTAACAAATTTGTGGTATAAAACGTCTTCATAATTTTTTTGGATACATCAATCAATAATATATATATATATATGTTTGTATTTATAGGGATCTATTTAACCTCATTGACAAAAAAATTGACAATTATTTAGTGGAAACTTAAATATACCCATTTTGGATTTCCTGTTAGTAATTCATATGTCAAATAATGAAATTTATTATTCATATTTTTATAATAAATAAATATAATAAATGTGTTTTTTATCCTCCTTATTTAAATCATTATTTTATATGTAGGAATAAACTCTTCCATTTCATTATGAACCATATTCTCCTTCATCGGATTACAATTATTTGAAAAATAAACCTTGAGAGGGAATTCATATAAAAAACATAAAAATTATAATCAGTTAATTATTCTTGATCATCATGGGAAAGCATGATGTAGAATGGGATAAATTATAAACTAGACTCTAATAATGTTGATAAACCCCTAATAAATGACATAAATTATTTATTTCAATTTTTAGTGGATATATACATTATATTTCTTGTGATTTCATAAAATTGATATCACATTCAAAAAACATCAAAAAAAATTTATAAATGTTATTTACTCCCTATATTTTAATTTATTACTGACTCCCCATTTGAAACCATATTTATTAATGACAAATCTATTTTATGGAATGTGATATAGATATATAAAACTTTAGTAATTTATATGGTTTTACCTATTCAATATTTTTATAGAATAATAAATCTAATGATGTAATTTATTTAGTAGCACCTTCTATAAGGTAAAAATATATAATTAATCAAAATGGTCACCTTCTTCTGGATGTAAGATCCATATATTTGATAAAGTTTTGTTACAGATACATATTTAAAAAATTGGTAACATTGGAAATTATAGTCTACCAAGATGTGTTTTATTTATAGATATAAATAAATTACTTAATTTATCATCATCCGACATTTGATCTTCACCATTAATTTCTATTATTCATAATTAAATATTAATAAATGTTAGATTAAGGTGGTTCTTATTATACACATAAATTATAGAATTATAAGTACGACTAATATCTCATAGCATATGAATTTTATCCTTGATGATCTGAATGTTCTACAATAATAAATGATTTCATACTCATTATAATTCATGATTTATTTCTCATTGATATTAATTAGACAACTTTACGTTTGGATTTTATTTCTATATTGGAGTGATGTTATTATAATTACTAATGATGTAAATGTAAAATTTTGGACACTTGAATGGACTCAATTCATTTATTAATAGATCAAACAATAATGAGAGTTTTTCATTAGCCTAGCACACATTGATTATTTTCCATTTTGACATCATAGTTTAAGAAACTAATTTTTAACTAGATACCAGTAGTTATTTTCATTGATTATTGTTTAACTTAATTGAACCAGGAAAAAATTTCATGGGTTTTTTCAATATATGTTATATTATATCACACATTCCTCATAACTTTTTTATTAGTTTTTAACTTAAATTGCATCGGTATAAAATTAATTATATTATCATTAATTTCCTCTACAATTCCACTATAAAATTGCATCCCCTTTTTTCTTATCATTTATTTTTATATAGTTATTATTATATTTTATATGAATGTGATATTAACAAAATTATAGGCTATAATCTCTAATAACAAAATTTATTTATCATCATATAATAGTTATGAAATCACTCTCTGATTTCATCAATTTGTTATTAATAATGTATTCTTGATGTTTCTCTACATCCTAACTCCTTATGGTTGACTTCCTTAAATTTATATATTTCATATTTGTCATCAATTGTATAGGTTTTATTTTATTTTGGTAGGATTTTTAACTAGTTTTAACATAATATCACTCCCCATATATGTGACAAAAAATTATTCAAAAATAATAATTATTATATATTCATGAAAATATTCATTAATGATATGTTTATAATTTTCTTTGAATAGTATTTCATTAGTAGAAAATTACATTATACTCATTAAAATTTACTCTATAGGAATGGATGCCCTCTATAGATTTTATATGATTATATTTTGTGCTGAAATATTATGATAATATACTCAATCTTATAAAACACAAAAATTTTCATAAAAAAATAATTTACATTCTTAAGGGATCATTCTATATATAATTTTTATGTTGTTTTTAGTTTGTTTAAACTCTTATTTAGACATCATATTAGTAAAAATATTTCATAAACTTCATCAAATATTCTATTGATGATGTGGTTCTATTTTAGTGATTTTTAGCTCCCAAAATACATATAGAATTTTTCTTCTATCTAACAAAATTTTATAAACTACGTGACATTCAACCACAATTTCCATTAAATTGGGTGGAATTCCTCCATGTTCCTAATGTAAAACCATCGTCCATAATTTATAAGAACATATTACTTCTAGAATTTTTATATATTAATGCAGAATTATTTACCTTCATAAGATTAGTAGTATTTTTGTGAAAAAATAATATTTATGACTTAACAATATCTATATTTTTTAAATTAAATTGTAGTTTATGATACATTAAAATGATATAATTTTAATCAAAAACTCCTGAGGTCATCCCACTATCAAAAAAATTCCCCATATAATATAAAACATATTTGGATAAAATTGATTTAATGAAGCAGGAAAATTATCTACATTGACCCTCTTCTCATTCAAATCTGGCTAGGCCTCATTTTCACTCATGAAAACCCCATATAGCTTCTCCAATGCCTGGAATACCTCAGTAACATCAATTTTATTAATTTTATCTCAAAATAAATTAGTTGAAAATTATCATATTTCAGATAAATGGTTTAATTTCTACGTATGGAGATTTTCCCCATATCTATCAATAGTTTTTATAGGGTGATGCATTTACTAGCCTATTTAGCCAATGTGTTCTCCCTGGAAACACATTATTCCTCTAAGTGGAATTTTTTAAAAATAATACCATGATAAAATTATTTAATTATGAAAAACTAAATTTGGAATATTCATTTAATTGTTGATTGACTTATGAACTATATTATATTTTGAAAATTACAATGATTCATATGTTTTATTTCTATTAAATCACTTCTTGTAATGGTATTTTATTAATTAATTTATAGATAGTCTATATCATATCATAATATATCATTAGGTAAATTCATATTTATATTTGATGTTTTTATTGTTCATTATATCTTCTATATGTTTAATTTGTGTTCATAGGATAAATAAATCATTATAGAAAATAAAATTTTATTTGGAAATATTTGGTATAGTTCCGATAAGGTAAATATAATGTGAAGTATGTGGGAAATTAACAATCCACTTATTCAATTATTAATACATGTAGCCAATTTTAAATCCATGTAGATAATTTTCCAAAATAAAATAACAAATATTTTTCAACATAATCATGACCTATAGAAACCATATTGACTGATTCATTTTTTGTTTATGAAAATATATATACAATAAATATATTTTTTAGAAGAAATAAAATTATTATTTTATCTATACATAGTTTGATTTTTTTGGAATTGAAGTTATAATTTTAGTAATATATCTAATGTTTTAAAAACTCTTTTCTATATTTTTTTATGATAATATGATTTGATGAAATCAAATTTAGCTTATTATTTATTTTTTGGAAATGTAATAAAATTATATATATATATAATTCAAAAGGAACTAAATACAATTATTCCATGAATAGTTTTCTTCTATCTATGAAAGTTGAAAAGTAAATATATTTTCATTTTTTAGAAATTACCTTATAAGAATCACCTATGTAATATTTTTATAAAGGCTATTCCCTTAAATGATGAATCGAATATGTGATGAATTCACATATATGACTTGATTACATTAATACATTATCTAAATTTTCTATATGTGTTCAATTTATTTTTATTTATAAAAATATTACTTGTGACTAGCTATGTGGATTTGGCTACATAAATTTGTAAAATCATATAGGTAATTTATCCCTATTTATTTTCATGTATTGATTTTTTTATAATTTTTTTTTTATATTTTTATAATGACATTATTTATTTATATTATTTATGAAAAAACTATGTGTTTTATTTAATATTGTTCTCAATATGTTTTTATGAAGGTCAATGCATGTTTTATTTTCCCAGATGGTACATAGAATATAAATTTTATAATCCATTTTTACCATTTTACTTTTTTTTCATCAATTTTATTAATTCCAAATTAATATAATCTAATATTTAAATCATATAAACATTTTTTAATATCAATAATCTGTTTTTTATTTTAAATATTCTCATTGGGTTTACAGATCATTTTAAAATGAAATATTTTTTAAGTATCTAATTTCAAATTCAAATATGATATTTTCTGAGGATTAATAATTGTCCTATTACTCTAGGTACTTCATCGATTATTTAACAGTTATTTTCTCAACAATTTGGATCCTTATTTATTTTTATTGGATAAAGTATTTTATTTTATATATTGTTATGAAACAATAACAATATTATCTATTTCTCTCTCTCTCTCTGATAATTGAATATTATTCATTTGGAATTTTTTTTTATTTTCCAATAACTTATCATCATTGTTATGTTTGTTTTTATTAAACTATAATTGATAATTAGTGATGTGTATATGTGTTCAATTGAATGGTATTCTCATAAAATACATATTCAATGAGATAATTCATATTTCATGAGATATAGTTCTTTAGAAAAGTACTGAAAATATTCTTCTTACCATAAAATTTTCTCACTATTGATTGATGATATCTCATGGGCTGTACAAAAATAAGTAAGAATTATTTTACCACCATTAAATGAAAATAAATTTTTTCAAATACTCATGAACCAATACATGTATTTTATTATTATTCTTCCTATTTATTTTATTTCTATTTTTTTGAGTATTTTCGACTTATCTCTACCATCATAAGATTTCAGTTTCTCATTATGAATTTTCATACAAATAAATTTTCTATATTCATGTTTTTCCAACATATTCTAGGGAGTGGCTCAGCCAGGTTATGACTCCCATTATCAAAATTTATTTTTTTAATTTGGTTTTTAATCACTAATTTTTTTTAATGGTTGGTTAGTATTTAACTAGAAAAAATAGATTGATACATAGTAATGATTCCCCTATAAAAATTATATTAGTATAAAATTATTCTATCGCCATGTTGAGAAGTATAAGATTATACTTGGCCTATATTGGACCAAACTACTGTAACAAACATCCTTGTATTCACCATTTTTTCAACAATTAATTATCATTATTATCAATCATTATCAATTAATTTAGATTATTTTGTTATTTTATTTAAATATTTAATCTGGCATATTCACCACATATAAACCATAATTCATTGCCCTTAAAGAAACAGACATTGTATAAATGGATAGAACATGACTATGTAATTTTATGACTATGTATTTTTATGACTATAATTATTTATATATATAACTAGTGATTTATATGAGAGGTTATTACATTTTTAATTTATCCATCATTCTATAGATTTTAGTTTTTTATATTGTATTATGATAACATATTCAAATATCTCCCAATCTTTTGTAAATATATTTAGGTGTTACAAATGATTACCAATGATTCATGGAATACACAAAATGCACCTACATATTTTTTCAAAATATTATGGATAATTTATATCTAGAGTGTATTTATAACTTAAAAATTTAAGAATATAACTCTCAGGAATTATAGAAAAATAATACACACTCACGGAAAATGGCCATATTAATTAACCAAGAAATAAATTTTCTATATATTATTTAATTTAAAATTTGGTGAATATATTATATTTTTATATTAAAAGATGCGTGTTTATTCATGATTCTACATGTAAGATAGCTATTTGGATTTGGGAAATTATAAAATTCATACATCATGTCCGGGAATATTTGATTTGAACAAAACATTGAATGTTTAGAGCTCATTGCTAGATAATAAAAATGGATGAATATTAAATTTGCCATAAAATCATCTACCATTTAATAATAAATTGAATGGAATGAAATCACATGAAAATACATTTGGAAATCTAGTACTTTTTGAATGAATCTGACAAGCACTACTGAAAAAATGGATCGAAATATTTTCTCTATTGACAAAAGTATAATCATTAAAGTGTACTATCTCAATGATTTCATTTCATCATTGCATCATAATTAAGTAAAATGGATTAACATAGTTGAAGAGGGAAAATATAAATATAAATTAATAGAATAACATATATAATTTTTTTTCTATTAACTTTTCTAATTAGGATCAATATTTTAGTGAAAAAAATATAAACCTCATAATTTTTATGGAGATTAAAATGGAATGAAAAATCATGTACTTAATAATATATTGATAAAACCCCTACAAATGATAAAATCATGGAAGATAATATGGGTAATACTAATTATAATTTATCATGTATGAATAGATTAAAATGTATAAAAATGTTTATTCCAATCCTCACTATAATAAAATAAATATTAAAAAATTTCTAGATGATGAAATAAAGGTTATTAAAATTTAGTTGTATTTATTACTAATAATCATATTATATTAATGGATATATAAATGAGAAATAATATTATAAATTTTTTTAATGGGTTTGTTTAATTAGTTTATCAATTCATGTTTTTATTATATATGTTCTGGTTCTTATTATGATTTTAAAAATCAATTTTTCTCTATTTCAAATGAAGGAATTGATAGTATATAAAACATTTTTTCAAGGATACTAATTTATAAATTAGTAATAATGAAAATAATGAAAAACATTATTCTGAAAATTAATTCTTTATATTAGAGAATAAAAAAATAAGTTATTAAAAATCTTCATATCATTTTATAGCTTGTGGCAATTTTAAATCTGAATAATGTTTCTATAAAAAAATCATAGAATAATGTTATAATTAGTTAGAAATTTTTTGATATTTAATTATATAATTTTAAATGTTTAATACAATGTTTTCTTTTCAAATCATGATAAAATAAAAAGAAAATTTATTTTGATAAGATAGTATATTAAATGTATTGAAATCATTTTTAAAAAATTAAGAATATGTATATTCTAGTGTTAATTTTATTCAACATGGCGTGGAATGTCACTTTTAAAATAATGGACTTCTTAGATTCAAGGAATCTTTTGGATTTAAAATGATTCATATTTATAAAGACCCCAAATATATGTATATTTAAATTCTATATGGGAATCTAAATTTTTAATAAATAATCAAATTGGACCCAAATTAGCTTCGCCACAGAAATTTCAAAAGATATTAATTTTCAAGAAAATATTGTTTTGAAGTCATAAGAATGATATTTTATCCATGGATAGAGTATAATCTTGGAATCTTTCCATATATATATTAATTTTAATTACATAAAACACATGTGATAGGGATACTATTAATTTTTATGATTATTCCAATTGAAAAGTGAAATGCTTTTGTAAATTTTTAATTTCGAATTCTAATTTTATATTTAATTATTTTTATGATAATGACATAAAACATTATTTAATTTTTATATATAATTTTTGTGATGATGAAATTGGTGTTAATTTATAAAATGATATGTTGATTATTTAATATTTTGTGCTGATTAAAAAACAAATGTTTTATTTTATCTATTTTGCTAAATAAAGTTTTAATCTTTTTAAGTGTTTTGATGTTGATAAGAGTGAATGTATTATATATAATTTATGATTATTTAAAGTTTTTTCAAAATTTAATATATAATATTAAATAATGGTAAATGTTTTATATTTTATAAGACTGGACAAAAAATGAATTCAAGTTTGTCACACTTGCATGAAAGGGAATTGATAGAATGAACCCTTCTAACCTATGATTCTGATATATAATAATAAATAATTAATGTTTGTAAATCATTATCTATTTCATCACAATTAAATTTATCCCATTAGATGAATTTAATAAACTATATTTTCAATGATTATTATAGTATATTTAAATGAGATTACATTCTTGAATATAAAATAAATATTTTATTAAGATTTATTACATTTTGTAATATAATTAAAAATGATAAAATATTCATTATTTTCCCCATTCATAGTTATCATGGAAGTGAATTTAATAATTTATAATTTAAATGTTTTTGAAAATAATTATTTTTTCCAAAAATATTTCTACTCATAGAACACCTCAAAACATTATTTTTATAAAATGAAAAAATATAACTCTTGCTGAAATGAAAATAACTATTAATGTT
Organism: Viscum album; assembly: GCA_963277665.1. Lineage (NCBI taxonomy): Eukaryota > Viridiplantae > Streptophyta > Magnoliopsida > Santalales > Viscaceae > Viscum > Viscum album. The sequence goes on along the minus strand of OY728148.1, from coordinate 5,938,737 downwards.
TAATATGAATTTCCTAGATATATTTTTGGTATGTATGTTTTCATCATGTTATATTTCTAGATGAATTATTGTTATAACTTTTTTAAATCAAACTCCTTATAATCAATATAACGGTGTACAAATATATTGCTTTTTATTTTAGAGCTTTTATTTTTAATGTATATATTTTAAATCAAAATGAAAATTTTGATACATTTGATGAAAAGTTTTTTGAAGATATTTTTCATGATTAAGAATATAATATAAAATATTATATTATTCATAATTAATAGAATACAGTTATTAATGAATCTTTTCATTTTATGTTGGATGAGAATAATATATAACTAAATTTATATTTATTTGTTCTTAATGATGAGTTTAAATTTTTTAACTACTATAAGAAAAACAACATAATATGGTTAAATCAATTAAGTGGTAGAATACTCCTTATCAACCTAAACCTAGATATTGGAGAATTAAAAAACAATTTCCAACTGAAAATGTAATTGGTAATATTTATTTTGGTGTTAAAAAATGAATTATATTAATATTTTTGGAGAAAATTATGGTTTTATGTACAATTGAGATTTTATAATAATGTTATTTATGCAATAGCTGATGATAACTAGATTATTTATTTTAATGTTGATCAAAATATTTTTTTTAGTAAAATTGATCATTATTTAGTATAATATCATTTTTATAACCAAGAAATTTAAAATAAAATGATTTTTAGAAACATGTTTATGGAATCTGGAAAATTATCCCTAAATAAAGGTGTACTATTTTTTAAAGGATTTCCTCAACAGGAATGTATAGTGATTGAATATTTATTTCCACCTATTTTCTTTAGAAATTGTTTTAGAATCCTATTATATTTTGATGTTTTATATGGTATTAAAGTTTATAAAAAAGTGTCATAAATAGCATAATGAACTTGTAGTATTTATAGAGAATTTTATGTTTCTCAACACGTTGTTTTTGAAAATAGAAGAATTTGTAATCAAAATGTTAAATTACCATATACATTATATTGTCTCAAGAATTAATATCATTCTTGGTATAAGAAGAGTTAATGGTTTTTATTAAATAGTGATTTTAAAAAATTAATTTTTGATCTCTATATTTTTATTAAAATATTTTCTAAATATATTTTAATTATAAAAATTTATGTGGATGATATTTAAAATTTCATTTCATTTGATTTTCAAATGAGTCTATTGGGATTGTTATTGTACATTCATGTACATTAATTTATTAAAAGGAATGATAATATCATTATAAAATACTTATAGTATGATAAACAGTTCGTTAAATGTTTTGGATTTGGTTCTTCTTAATATATGAAATATACAACAGGTATAAGTTGTGAATTATATGATGATGCATCCGATAAATATATTGATATATCGATTTCTAGAGGCATTAAATGTAACATTATTTATTAAACGTTATCTATATATAATAAACTGCTTACTATTTTTTTATGCACAAAAATTATAGATGATCATAAAAGATTAATATGAAATGTTTGAAAATAATAAATAGATATTTTAAGTAAATTTTTAACTCAGAATTTTTTTATTATAAGATGAATTTATTCAATTTAATATCATATTCTTACTCTTATTTTGGATTCTATAAAATTAATAAGAAATGTACATCAGCTATGTGTTATTTTCATGGGATAAATTTAATTTTATGGAATTCTAAAATGAAATGTTTGTCTTTCTATATACTTTAGAAGAAGAGTATATCGCTACTGGTAGTCGCTCCCAATTTGTATCAATTAATAGTATTGTATGTTATTTTTTTTCCAAGATAAAATAATTATTTATTTTTAAAACACATTGAAAATTCCTATTTCTAAATATAATTTTTTGAATTCTAGATAAAACCATATTATGTTAAATTTTATTTTTAATGATTATGTGAATAGCAGTTCTGTTGATTATGAAATTATCTTTTCTACAAGTTAATATATAGAAATATTCATAATAAAAACAGAATTTTCATATATTAATGAAATTAATGTTGGTTTTTTCATAATGTAATATTATTAGTTTTATATTTTAATGAATTTTTAGTGAGCTTGAGTATATTAATATACTGATGTTTTATTATTAACATAAAATCTATAAAATAAGGAATCTATTTTTTGTATTACTATTATTATTTTATACACATATTATTTGTTTTATAGTAATTTTGAAAATATATAATATATGATATATGATGTTATCATACAATTGAAATAAATAATCTTTAAGAAATAAAATTTTTGGAAAGATTTATATTTTTGAAAACATTAATTTGAAAAATTATGCTCTTAACATTTACGTCAATGTTTTAACTATATCATTATTTAGAGTATACCCTTCTAAAAATAATTGAAAAATAAATTCTTTTATAGTAGCTCCTGGTTATATTTTTTCACATATGGTTGTTTAGTAATTATCTATACAGATTTTATGGAAAAACTTTTCCTTATTAATACCATATTTTTTTGGTAATTTTGAAAAGAGGGAGTCGCTTTTTAGATTATAATTGGGTGATTAATTATCAAAAATGTGATAATGTTAAGTGGATTCCATAAAAAATTTATAATTGAAATTATTTATATGATAAATTTTTTATATATTTTTTAATATTTTTAATACTATATTGATTAATATCTAATTGATCTCAATTATATCATTACATTTCATTGAATTAAATATCATTATTTTTCATGTGTTAATTTTTTAATACTTCATACATTTCTAATTTTTTGTTTTAATTCTAAATAATTCATTTCGGAACTTATATAATAATTTGGGGATGAAATTTTACTCTTACTATATAACAAATACTATATTCACCATGATTCCAATTCATAATCCATGTTTCCAATTTGTAATCCATGTAGAAAATTTGAAATCCTTATAGCCAATTTTCTATAATCAACTACCCAATATATTTAGACAATATCATGATATATAGAACATGACATTGTGATTTATTTTTTGGGAAATATAATATGATTATATACATTTCAATAAAATTAATAAATTTATAAATCTATCTATATATTTTCAGAAAATATGAATGAGTTGAAAATATATATTCAATTTAATTTATCTATAATTTCGTAACTATATTGCCATTGTTTTTTGATGACTGTAAGTTTTTTAGTAATCTGAGAATGTTAATTAATAATTGTATAAAATTATAATGAATAATTATATATATATTATATAAAAGGAAAAAATATATGATTATAACTTTTGGACAGTATGTCTTAGTTATGAATATGGAAAATTATATCTATTTCTAGTTTTAATAAAATATCATATTAGAATCAACAACATTATAAATTTGGATATCTGATTCTTTTAAATAGTGAATCGCATATGTAATGAATTCTTTTTTTTGAATCCATTAAGTCTATTTTCTGATGTGTTCAATTTCGTTAAACAAAAAAATATCCTTCTTTGATATTTTTCTAAGAGTATTTGGCTATATATTTCAGTGAAATCCTACAGAAAATTATTATATTTTTAATTATTTTTTCAGATGTAGATTTTCTCAAATTTTATTTCCTATATTTAAAATTTTAAAATGACCTATTAATATTATATTAGTTATTTAGAATCTATGATAATTGATACCAATTGTTTTTAACATGTTTATTATAGTGATTAATTAGGGTTTAATTTTGGTGCATGAAACTTACAGCTTAAAAATCAAAAAAAAAATTAAGTTTTTTCTTTGATTATATTAATTATAAGTTATTATTACATGATATTAAATTATTTAAAATTGATTAAAAATATTTAATATGTTGTAATTAATTTTAATATTTAATCCTATTTTTATTGTCCATTTATAATGGAATGTGTTTTAAATTTCAGATTTCAATTTATATAGTACAATTTTCATTAGATATATAATTGAACTATTATTCTAGATAATATTTCAATTTTTAATTAATTATTTAAAATTATTTTTAATCATTTTTTATATTTTTTGTGATTTGAGCTATTATTATTCTAAAGTAAAATTATTCTCATTTTCTCTCCATATATATTTCTCATATATAAGTATTTTTTTAATTTGTCATTATCTAAATAATGATTAGTAGTTTTTTGTTTATTTTTTTAAAATAAAACAATTATTTCATATTGTATAGATGGAAAGAAGAAAAATAATTATGATAATATATATATTTCATGCTTGAAAACCTATTTTTTGATACATTTCTACAAAACAGTTGTGGGGCATTCTACATATGTTGAAAACTACATACTACTACATGATGATCTCTCAAGGGTTGTAATAAAACATTATGATTTATTCTACAACTTTGATGAGACATTAAATATAATAATACACTCATAAATCAATTCATGTGTTTTATTATTCTTATATCTATTTCATTCTAGTTTATAGAGTTTGTAACACTTCTTTAATTCTATCATTATATATTAAATACTATATGGGTTTATATAAAAATAATTTTCCATCTTTCGGTTGGGACTTATGAATTATAATATTATTACAGTTGTTTGTGACATTAATTTTCTTTTATTTGTTTTTGTAATTGAGTTGTGACTCCCCCAATTATATTTAATTGTCTGATAATTCTACAATTATAAACATAAGTTTTTAATCAGGAAATGATTTTAATTTAAAAATGAGATCACTTTAAAACACATCTCTAATATAGAAGAGAGGTATAATAGTATAAATGGTCTGATTTGGACCAAACTATAATAAAAATCATCCTTGTGATTTTTTCTTCTAGTTATATTTATTGAGTAACATTAAAAAATAATTTATTTTATTTTAAATTCAAATATGTATATATATATAACACTATATATTCTTCCATTATCTAATTAAACCTAAAATATATATCCTTTTACATGATAATAAAATATTTTCATGGTTTTGATATCTTTATTCTCTAAATAACTTAAAAACTAATTATCAAAATGATCATTAAAAAATACATCATCAGATGGAAAAGAAATTTACATTGACTATATTCCATGAGTTATTAGACTTTGATATACTTATCTCTCTTTAGATAATTATTTTCCACTCTCATAACTAATTGTTTAGTGTCTCAAAAAATCCTTATGTGCCTCCATGAAATGTGATAGAGATGGATTATTTTATTGGGGTGTCTTCAATCATATTTAATATTCACCTCATTATATTTAATTAGATTCAATAAATATTAAATATATATTTGATTATATTGGAATATTAATTCTAACAATAATTTTAATTTCCTTTAGAATCAGTGAAGAAACCACTTAGTGGGATAAATAATGTGATGCATAAATTATTGTTTTACACAAAACACCCTTCAATTGATTTTCAGTAGCTTCACTAAGTTTTACTCTTGTAACACCCCGACCCTAGTTACCCAGAGTCGGTGCATTATTACATAGTATTGCAATGATCACAAAAGATCAAGTCATGAAAGACCAATTAGTTTTCCTTGGAAGAACTAGATACCTTCATAAATGTTACATTACATCATAATGTGAAAAATCACAAAAACATAGTCTCCATAGACCACACTCATATCCCCTTCAAACTATCGTTGTTGGTCAGACATAAAATATTTCTTCACATCCTGGTAAAATAAAACATAGAAAGGGGTGATCTCAAATTCTCAGTAAGGATAACAATATAGTATAAACATTCATAAATAAACATAATCATTTAAGGCAATGTATAACTAAAAAATCCTTTTAAACTTGAACTTCATTATAATATGGAAAAAGTAAAATAAAACAATTCCATTTACTTATACACATGGATATTATACTAGTCTAATAATCAAATGCAATATCAATAACCACTTTCATAATGATTTAATGCATAATGATAGACTATCATAACCTCATATCCAAGGCCTCCTGCCAAGTCTACAAAAAAGATTTTGTCAAAGCCTCATGCCAAGACACTAGTTTGTCTCATGAGACCTACCGATGCATTAAGGAGCTATCGCAGGCTCCACCTGTCAATTATTAAGTCCAATTCATTCCTTATATGAAAAGTTTAAACATATCATAAACCGTAACATAATCGTATCACATAAAACATTAATAAAGTAAACATAACATTTGCACATTTCAATCACAAGATATCAATACAACACATTGATATAATAAAAAAATTATCAAAACCATTTTCAATACCAAAATAAAAGAAAACTAAAACTTGGTATTATTTTTTCATTTAAAAAAATGTTATGCCTTGTAGAGGACGCTGAAACTCAAATAATGGGCACAGTGGCGGTGAAGTCGTTGTCGCCGCATACGTATGACAAAAAACATTCACTTTTGTTGTTTAGTTAAATACGTCGTATAAAAAATATTCCTTTGGAATAAAAATAAAATTCAAAGGGGTTTATTCACCGTATAAAATAAAGTTCTGTATAAAACAAAATATGCCTCAATGAAAGGAGATTGAGACAAAGTCCCTTACCTCATGTCCGACTTGAATCGATCGTTCTTCAATCTCCTGAATAATAAACTAGAGTTAATTTCTACTCGATTAAGAATGTTTTTCATTTTCATTATTCCTTTTATATCTCTTATTACCATGTTATGATCTTCATTCAATTATTTAAGTTAATAATGGTGTCACGACCCGCCCTCGGGGTCCGTGCCGTGACTACCCCAAGCCCGCCTTCCATAGGCCAGGGGCTGGCGACTAGCACCAAGGCGTCAATCCTGGTAAAAAGGGAAGGCATTGCCTTTGAAAAGTAAACAAACACCACAGAGTAAGCAAGCGGAAAGTAAACACTAAACAAAAGCAGAGTACAACATAAAGTGCGGAAAAGTAAATGGGCCAGAATACAAACCCAAACTGAAAGTAAAGTACAACTCGAAAGGGAAAACAGCAACTGAAAAGTAAAAGTCGCTACTCCGAGCTGTCCACTGGAAATCCCACCTGAAGGGTGGGTACAGATAGCTCCTCTGCTCCACGGGTCCCGCCGTCCGCTCCGTGCACGTCCGCCCAGTGGTCCACCTCCGGGTACCGTCCCGCTCTGCAAGCCTCAGCTAAGGTCAACGTTGTCCGTCGTCTGCAACCAACACAACGTAGTGCGGGCAAAGCCCGTGTAGGGGTGAGTATAATCTACTCAGTAGGGACCCCGAGACCCCTGAAGGTCTCTTAAATCCACAAAGGATAAACCACGAAGAAAGGTACAATCACGAAGTAACAACCGACACTGCTTAGGTATATGCCCACACATATACCTAAGTCATCAATTTCAAATACGCTCCAACCTCCGAGCCCAAGTACAACTCAGTCCACACAGGAAAGTAAATGTATTCCACACAGGAAAGTAAAACGTAATCCACACAGGATTGCACAACACAATCCACACAGGAAAACAACAGGATTCATCTCACACAGGTATACTTCTTCAAAGGACGATAAAGATGATCACTGATCCATCTAAGTCGTCGGACGCACGAAGGATCGATAGGTAACTAACCCCCGCAAAAGACCCACAGAGGATCGGGCCCACACAGGACCTGTAGGCGCTGGTTCACACAGGGCCGCTGAGCGCAAAGACCCACACAGGATCGGACCCACACCGGATCGGGCCCACACAGGACCTGTAGCACTGATCCACGTAGGATCGCTGAGCACTGTAGTCGTCGTCGTCGAATCCACACGGGATCGGGCCCACACAGGACCTGTAGCACTGATCCACGTAGGATCGCTGAGTGCTGTAGTCGTCGTCGTTGAATCCACACAGGATCTCTGTACTGTCGTCGTCGCAGTCACAGTAGCAGTAGTAGCAGTAGTAGTCACAGTAAGAGTCGCAGCCAGCACTAGGGTTCCCGCACACAGCAAGCTCGTTCGGAGTGTCCGCTCCACGAGCCGAGAGGCTGATACATCAACTGTCACAAAGTCCAGAGTTGATGTATCCAAAAGTTCCGTATCGACAACAGGAACTCAACGCAACAGACGGAGCGTCGATCGGACGCTCGGTCTGAGAGTTATTGGCATTTTCGTCCCCGGGGCCCGGTTGGTTTTTAAGGCAAAACCAACCCGACCGTACTCCACCTGCGTCCAAACCTCGGGCGGAGTATTCCAAAAGATCCGTCTCACTAAGAGGAACACAACAAAGTTGACGGCGCGTCAATCGGACGTCCGTAGCTCAAGATATGAGCGTTTCCGCTCCGAAGGCCCGGTTGGTTTCGTGTACGAATCAACCCGGCCGAACTCAAAGTGTTCCGAAACCCTGAGTGTAATAAACCGAAACGACCGTCTCGATCCAAGGATCGCATCGCCGCTGACGGTTCGTCAATCGGACGTCCAGTCTGAATGATATCAGCCTTTCCGTCTCACACCCACCCTGGGAAACTTCCCAGGAGGTCACCCATCCTGATCACTACTCTAAGCCAAGCACGCTTAACTACGGAGTTTTAACCACGTAGGCTCCAGAAAAAGAAGGTGCGTCTTGAGTATAGTATACCGAAACGACCGTCTCGATCCAAGGATCGCGTTGCCGCAGACGGTTCATCGATCGGAGGTCCGTGGCTCAAGTTATGACCAAAAGACCGAAGTCGTCTCGAAAACGGGGGGTCCGGGTCCGGGCCGACCCGGCCCGACCCCCCTGGTCTGACCCGAACCGGGTCGACCCGACCCGGATCCGACCCGAAAAAGACATTCAGTATTACACTCATAATTTTCATCTCGATGTCAGGGTTGCACTGCCGTTGACGGTTAATCGTACGGACATCTCAGTTAAAAGATATATCCGATATACGATTATTTATCCAAAACAATAATAATAATATTTTATATTATTATTAAAAGAAATTAAAAAATTTCATTAAAAAAAAAGAGGGGTCACATTTCCCCTGGTCTTCTCTCTTCACGCCGATGTAGCGCCCCACCCATTGATTGCCTCTCTTTTTGTTTTTGTTTTTCTTTTATTATTTTCTCCATTTTGTTCCCCCCTTTTTTTATTCTCTCTCCAATAACTTCCTTCTTCCACGATACCCATTATTCCCAATCTTCACGCCGCTTCTTCCCCTTCAACCCCAACATCCGCCGGCCAAAACCGGCGCACGCCGCCTCCTCTAATTCGCGCCGCCCTCCTGCTATGCCGGACGACCACATCGCCGGCCTCGTCTCGCGCCCCAGGTCTCGCTCTGCCCAACTCGCCAGCCGCGCCGCGCCGCTGTTCAACAGGGGCCACCGGATGCTGCCGGAAAAGGGAGTCGCACCACCTTTAGTCGTCGATCGTCGGTCAACGATCGCCATCTCCATCGCATCCTGTTCCGAGAAAATCATATCTCAATCTTACCATGCCAGATCCGACCCTGATCCCTGTTCGAACTTAAATCGCACACCATGGTTCGATTGTACCCGATCTAGATCTTGATTTCACAAAATAACTTCCATTGCGCCAAAGTTTATTTGTGTGTTGAATTATTTTATTAGATCTAAAAGATAATAATAATCGTATAGTTACAGGAAGGAATGTTTACCAGACTTAAACATGGATCAAGAACAAAAGAAATTGACAAATAAACATTTATCATATGTCAAGAATTTCAATTTCAAGATAAATAATAATAAATTGATTCAATCAATTGTTTTTCGATCCGTGAATTAATTCATTTAATTCGCATTCATCGTGAATATTCAACCGGGGTAAGGAATTCACAAAGATAAATCCTCACGTTAGTCATGCGAACCACGAGCAAGAATAAGATATTTAAACAATAATCAACAACCCCTACCTCGGGTATAGGTTCGAAGATTTGTCAACGTCCCGCGGAAGACAACGTCGCGGAGGTTGGGCGTCGCGGTCGTCGTTCGTCAAATCCGATGACGAAGAGATGCGTCCGAAGAGACACGTCGTTGGCGAAACCTTGTACGCCGACAAAGGTTGTCAGAGGAAGAAGTGGCGTTCCCTTTCGTTGACACGGTAGATGAAGAAGGGAGGTGTGGCGTTCTTCGTCGGAGCTTGAGCGTTTTTCGTCGGAACTTGAAGAAGGAAGAGGAGGAGCTCTCAAAAACTCTCAAGTTGGCTAATGAGTTCTAACCCAACAAAAGAGAGAAGACCTTAATTTAATCACAAACTTAACAAAGAATCTCAAAGGTTTGAAATTCAAAATGGATAACTCCAAAATTAAACTCACATATTTAATATACATGAGTTGTATAATTAAATAGAAGTTAGGTTGACAAGCCTTTAAGAGGGAGAGAGGGGAGTTAGGGAACTTGAAAAGTTTAGGGTTCGTGTGGGCCCCACCACACTTAATTCTCTCAAAGGAGGTTAAGTGGGTGTGGGTCCCACCCCAAACTTCCTTTGGGAGAAGTTAACCCACAAGTTTAAATAAATTTTGTATTTCACAAACTTTATTTAACTTAATCTAAAAACCCAAAAAACTAACTTTCAACCCGCAACAAACGCAACTTCCGAAAAGGTCTCTTTAAGCGAATATCGGCGCTGCGAGTTCATCGGTGCTCTCGGATTTCAATTCCGAGCACCGGATCAAAAGTTAGGAATTCCTGCTCGTTCGTTCACTGAACGTACCCGAGCCAAACTTCGGAAATTGATTCCGGGCACTCCGGGCCTCGGAATCAGATGCCGTCAGAAACCGCGCTCTTGTAAAATTCCAAAGAAAATTAAGAAAAAATTTTCCTTGAATTTTACGGGTATTTACATTACTCCCACCTCAGGGCTTTACGTCCCCGTAAAGATACATCAAAACTAGGGAAACAAAAGAGGGTACTGAGCACGCATTTGAGCCTCCCGCTCCCATGTGATTTCCTGGAGGTTCTCGTGCTACCATCTGATGTGCACAAGAGGAATCTATCGCCCACGTAGGACCCGTTCCTGTCGATCCTCTATCTCCACCGGGACCTCCGTAAAAGTCGCCCCATCGTCAACGTCAAGCTCCCCATGGTCAATGATGTGCGTCGGGTCGTGCACGTATCTCCTCAGCTGAGACACGTGGAAGACATCACGCACCCGGTGCAACTGAGGTGGTAGAGCCAGGCGATAAGCCACCTCACCAATCCTGCTGAGGACCTGGAAGGGTCCCATGAAGCGCAGAGATAACTTGCCGCGTCGGCCAAATCTCCGAATACCACGTCGAGGTGAGACCCGCAAGAAGACGTGGTCGCCACCCTCGAACTCCAGTGGCCTCCGCCTCCTGTCAGCATAAGGCTTCTGCCGGCTCTGAGCTGTACTCATCCGCCCCTGGATGACCTGGACCATCTCAGGTCCCATAAGAGCTGCAAGATTTCTTCCTTGCCGATAAGAGAAATCTGGTCTCATCCCCTGGATGAACCACATTCTTCGCCTAAAACAGTCAATCCTAACATGGATGATACTAATCCATACCAAGGATGACGTCGTAAGGCCTCGACGCTACTACTAAAGGATTCAACCGTTACTCTCGCCTCCAAGGGTTGAGTCACACTGTCGGCATCAGTGTGTGGTAACTGGGTCTCCTCCAGTAGATGTCTCACAAGTGAGGGTCAAGTCAACAGCCAAAACTGGAACCTCTTAGTAACATCACGAAAAAGAACAGGAACGAAATATCACCAAGGTATGTGTCTTTTATAATTGCAGCTCATAATACAAGACGTTACACAAAAGCAACAAGGAACCAAAAGTACAAAGGATGTATCCACTAGTTCTGCTCCTGTCCACCTGCTCTCGGAGCTCTACTGCCTTGTCCACTACTCGGCTGTTGCTCAAGCAATCGTCGCTGCTTCTGTCTCAGTGGCTCCTCTAACACCCGCTGATCAATCGTACGAGGAGTCGGACAGTCGCGTGTCAGGTGACCCTTCCTGCCACAGGAGTAACATTGTCCGTTTCTGGCACGCCTGGCTCTGACCCCACCTCGGGTGCCCCGCACCACCGGTCCTAAAATCCGAGATCGTCCAACTGCTAGTCTGGTCCTCCTGGACCTCTGCATCATCTGTCTACTGCCCACAGATGACTCGGCTACTGATCGAAAAACACGCGGCAAAGGTAGAAGCTCTTGTACACGCTCGGGGTGTAGAGCTACTGGCACAAACTCCACCCTGAAGAAGGTCTCGAAGTCTTCCCATGCGAAGGTCATCCCATCGCAGAATTGAAACAAGTGGCCCCACCACCTGCCTGCTGCTGCCTGAAGGAGGCTGGCAGCAAAGATCACCATGAAGTCTGCTGGCGTCCTCACTAGCCTAAACACACGTACCACTGCCTCCAGCCATTCCTCTGCTGCCTGGGGATCCGTCTCCCCGCGAAACCTGGGTGGTCGCTGGCGCTGAAACTCATGCAGTGCGCTAAGGCGACGTGCATCATCAGCGGCTTGCGCTGGAAGCATCGGGGGCTCGGCGGGTAGTGCTACCGCCGGTTCCACTGCTGACAAAGGGCCCTGCACCGAGGCCTCATCGCTCGGTGGGCTGTCGTCACGCTCGACTCTCGGAACCCAAGCTGGCTGCCGTCGTGGGGCCATTTTGAAAGGAAACAGGTGTGCCACGGTCAAACAGTATACCTGGTGAGCTGACACAAAGAAATCACAAAGAAAACTTTGAAACACACACGCAATCAATGTTTTCGTGCATTAAGTCGGAAATCAGAAGTCAGGGTCCTGGTGTACGGATACGTCGGCCGCCGCACCAACACTGGACTCCCTGGACTGATAACCACACTCAATACGCTAAACATTATTGCTTCACATAGAAAAAACCAGAGTTCATGGTAGAACCGAAGTCCTCTGATACCAATTTGTCACGACCCGCCCTCGGGGTCCGTGCCGTGACTACCCCAAGCCCGCCTTCCATAGGCCAGGGGCTGGCGACTAGCACCAAGGCGTAAATCCCGGTAAAAAGGGAAGGCATTGCCTTTGAAAAGTAAACAAACACCACAGAGTAAGCAAGCGGAAAGTAAACAATAAACAAAAGCAGAGTACAATAGAAAGTGCGGAAAAGTAAATGGGCCAGAATACAAACCCAAACTGAAAGTAAAGTACAACTTGAAAGGGAAAACAGCAACTGAAAAGTAAAAGCCGCTACTCCGAGCTATCCACTGGAAATCCCACCTGAAGGGTGGGTACAGATAGCTCCTCTGCTCCACGGGTCCCGCCGTCCGCTTCGTGCACGTCCGCCCAGTGGTCCACCTCCGGGTATCGTCCCGCTCTGCAAGCCTCAGCTAAGGTCAACGCTGTCTGTCGTCTGCAACCAACACAACATAGTGCGGGAAAAGCCCGTGCAGGTGTGAGTATAAGCTACTCAGTAGGGACCCCGAGACCCCTGAAGGTCTCTCAAATCCACAAAGGATAAACCACGAAGTAAGTTACAATCACGAAGTAACAACCGACACTGCTTAGGTATATGCCCATACATATACTTAAGTCATCAATTTCAAATACGCTCCAACCTCCGAGCCCAAGTACAACTCAGTCCACACAGGAAAGTAAACGCATTCCACACAGGAAAGTAAAACGTAATCCACACAGGATTGCAAAACACAATCCACACAGGAAAACAACAGGATTCAGCTCACACAGGTATACTTCTTCAAAGGAAGATAAAGATGATCACTGATCCATCTAAGTCGTCGGACCCACGAAGGATCGATAGGTAACTAACCCCCGCAAAAGACCCACACATGATCGGGCCCACACAGGACCTGTAGGCGCTGGTTCACATAGGACCGCTGAGCGCAAAGACCCACACAGGATCGGACCCACACAGGATCGGGCCCACACAGGACCTGTAGCACTGATCCACGTAGGATCGCTGAGCACTGTAGTCGTCGTCGTCGAATCCACACAGGATCGGGCCCACACAGGACCTGTAGCACTGATCCACGTAGGATCGCTGAGTGCTGTAGTCGTCGTCGTTGAATCCACACAGGATCTTTGTACTGTCGTCGTCGCAGTCACAGTAGCAGTAGTAGCAGTAGTAGTCACAGTAAGAGTCACAGCCAGCACTAGGGTTCCCGCACACAGCAAGCTCGTTCGGAGGGTCCGCTCCACGAGCCGAGAGGCTGATACATCAACTGTCACAAAGTCCAGAGTTGATGTATCCAAAAGTTTCGTATCGACAACATGAACTCAACGCAACAGACGGCGCGTCGATCGGACGCTCGGTCTGAGAGTTATTGGCATTTTCGTCCCCGGGGCCCGGTTGGTTTTTAAGGCAAAACCAACCCGACCGTACTCCACCTGCGTCCAAACCTCGGGCGGAGTATTCCAAAAGAACCGTCTCACTAAGAGGAACACAACAAAGCTGGCGGCGCGTCAATCGGACGTCCGTAGCTCAAGATATGAGCGTTTCCGCTCCGAATGCCTGGTTGGTTTCGTGTACGAATCAACCCGGCCGAACTCAAAGTGTTCCGAAACCATGAGTGTAATAATCCGAAACGACCATCTCGATCCAAGGATCGCATAGCCGCTGACGGTTCGTCAATCGGACGTCCAGTCTGAAAGATATCAGCCTTTCCGTCTCACACCCACCCTGGGAAACTTCCCAGGAGGTCACCCATCCTGATCACTACTATAAGCCAAGCACGCTTAACTACGGAGTTTTAACCACGTAGGCTCCCGAAAAAGAAGGTGCGCCTTGAGTATAGTATACTGAAATGACCGTCTCAATCCAAGGATCGCGTTGTCGCAGACGGTTCATCGATCGGAGGTCCGTGGCTCAAGTTATGGCCAAAAGACCGAAGTCGTCTCGAAAACGGGGGGTCCGGGTCCGGGCGACCCGGCCCGACCCCCCCTGGTCTGACCCGAACCGGGTCGACCCGACCCGGATCCGACCCGAAAAAGACATTCAGTATTACACTCATAATTTTCATCTCGATGTCAGGGTTGCACTGCCGGTGACAGTTAATCGAACGGACATCTCAGTTAAAAGATATATCCGATATACGATTATTTATCCAAAACAATAATAATAATATTTTATATTATTATTAAAAGAAATTAAAAAATTTCATTTAAAAAAAAAAGAGGGGTCACATTTCCCCTGGTCTTCTCTCTTCACGCCGAAGTAGCGCCCCACCCATTGATTGCCTCTCTTTTTGTTTTTGTTTTTCTTTTATTATTTTCTCCATTTTGTTCCCCCCTTTTTTTTATTCTCTCTCCAATCACTTCCTTCTTCCACGATACCCATTATTCCCAATCTTCACGCCGCTTCTTCCCGTGCAACCCTAACATCCGCCGGCCAAAACCGGCGAACGCCGCCTCCTCTAATTCGCGCCGCCCTCCTGCTATGCCGGACGACCACATCGCCGGCCTCGTCTCGCGCCCCAGGTCTCGCTCCGCCCAACTCGCCAGCCGCGCCGCGCCGCTGTTCACCAGGGGCCACCAGATGCTGCCGGAAAAGGGAGTCGCACCACCTTTAGTCGTCGATCGCTGGTCAACGATCGCCATCTCCATCGCATCCCGTTCCGAGAAAATCATATCTCAATCTTACCATGCCAGATCCGACCCCGATCCCTGTTCGAACTTAAATCGCACACCATGGTTCGATTGTACCCGATCTAGATCTTGATTTCACAAAATAACTTCCATTGCGCCAAAGTTTATTTGTGTGTTGAATTATTTTGTTAGATCTAAAAGATAATAATAATCGTATGGTTACAGGAATGAATGTTTACCAGACTTAAACATGGATCAAGAACAAAAGAAATTGACAAATAAACATTTATCATATGTCAAGAATTTCAATTTCAAGATAAATAATAATAAATTGATTCAATCAATTGTTTTTCGATCCGTGAATTAATTCATTTAATTCGCATTCATCGTGAATATTCAACCGGGGTAAGGAATTCACAAAGATAAATCCTCACGTTAGTCATGCGAACCACGAGCAAGAATAAGATAATTAAACAATAATCAACAACCCCTACCTCGGGTATAGGTTCGAATATTTGTCAACGTCCCGCGGAAGACAACGTCGCGGAGGTCGGGCGTCGTGGTCGTCGTTCGTCAAATCCGATGACGAAGAGATGCGTCCGAAGAGACACGTCGTTGGAGAAACCTTGTACGCCGACGAAGGTTGTCCGAGGAAGAAGTGGCGTTCCCTTTCGTTGACACGGTAGACGAAGAAGGGAGGTGCGGCGTTCTTCGTCGGAGCTTGAGCGTTCTTCGTCGGAACTTGAAGAAGGAAGAGGAGGAGCTCTCAAAAACTCTCAAGTTGGCTAAAGAGTTCTAACCCAACAAAAGAAAGAAGACCTTAATTTAATCACAAACTTAACAAAGAATTTCAATGGTTTGAAATTCAAAATGGATAACTCCAAAATTAAACCCACTTATTTAATATACATGAGTTGTATAATTAAATAGAAGTTAGGTTGACAAGCCTTTAAGAGGGAGAGAGGGGAGTTAGGGAACTTGAAAAGTTTAGGGTTCGTGTGGGCCCCACCACACTTAATCCTCTCAAAAGAGGTTAAGTGGGTGTGGGTCCCACCCCTAACTTCCTTTGGGAGAAGTTAACCCACAAGTTTAAATAAATTTTGTATTTCACAAACTTTATTTAACTTAATCTAAAAACCCAAAAAACTAACTTTTAACCCGCAAAAAACGCAACTTCCGAAAAGGTCTCTTTAAGCGAATATCGGCGCTGCGAGTTCATCGGTGCCCTCGGATTTCAATTCCGAGCACCGGATCAAAAGTTAGGAATTCCCGCTCGTTCATTCACTGAACGTACCCGAGCCAAACTTCGGAAATTGATTCCGGGCACTCCGGGCCTCGGAATCAGGTTCCGTCAGAAACCACGCTCTTGTAAAATTCCAAAGAAAATTAAGAAAAAATTTCCCTTGAATTTTACGGGTCTTTACAAATGGTCATTTTGTCGATCTTTGGTACTTGAGCCAAAAATAAATATCTTATAATTACAAGTTGTTCATGTTGTAAAATATCAATTATATTCATAATTATATTCATGATGTAGATATCATATATATCATATATATCTAGTATATACATGCATTTATAATATTACATAACATGTAGAGGTAAGAAATTAAATGAATCGTTCAATGAGACGGTAAGTCGTACGTACGCATGAACACAACTTTCCACTATATTTCATATTTAATGGAACGAAATCATAATAATATATAGGTATATTATAATTCCTGTATACTATAATATATAATATCATTTACTCCATCATTTATACATCCCACATTTGGCATTAACGATTCAAATCACTTTGAGGGGCCGGTAAACCGTACTTCCTAAAATGAAATTATCGCGTTTACCCATAATGGAAATCATAAAGGTTTGACATAAATGAAAAATACAAAAGAATATGGGAAACATAAACATATTATATATTATATATAAATCTAGTGGAATCTTAATGGCCACCATGAGAGGTGTTAAAAGATGATTGAACAATCATCGTTTCATGAGGCAGTAATTCGCTACCCATTGAAATATTATGTTTTTTAACCATTAGACGAAGGTCTGTGTAAGTGTAAATCAAAAAATTCCCATAAATCATCCTTGATTATTTAATATAGTGGTTTTGTTACAAATTAAAGGAATAAAATTAGTTTAGGGGGTTGGAGAATAAAAATAAAACAAAAGAACATAAGAGAAGACACCTTAAAATTGGGTAATTCTTTTTTATTTGAGCCAAAGGCTTTCTTGGGAAGACTTTTGACCAAAGTGAGGCTTCTAGGAGTAAGATAGGGAAGTTGAGAGAGTATTTGGGAAGATGTTGGCCGAGCCAAATGGCATTGATGGAGTGAATAAGGTGGTAGAGGTGGGGGCCTTTTATAAGAGGAGAGGAGGGGCACTCCTGGAAAGTCAAGAAATGTTACATTAATATGAAGTGATTTTCGGATATCAAAGGTCCCATAATTATATATTTCAAGGATATGGTGATAAGGGTTCGAAATCTACTCATCCAATAGGTTTTTGAAAATTTGATGTCTTAGATTTTACATTATCGTTTCATTTTATTTTAATCGTTAATTAATGAGGTAATCGCTGCATCATCATAGTGTTATAAAAAATTTAATATATTTAATTTCTAAAAACTATAAAACAAATACCATGATGTAGGAAATATTTTAAGATTTCAATGAATTTTTATAGTTTAAATGGTAACTTATATAACCCCATGTAATAATTGTTTTAGTAAAACAACACATGTTTGTGAAAATTTTATTTTCACATTAAATAAAAAGTTATTAATGTCATTTTCATACCCATGTGGATCCATGGGGTCCCCAAGATGACCCATGGACTGTCTTGTTCATCCATGACTCATCTAATAATGTTAGGGCAAGTTTAATGGTAATTTCATATTTTTATAACAATATATTTACCTTATATTACACTAATTACCTTTAATCGTGATTAATAAAACTTACAAGTTACTATTCACCAAAAATTATTTTCATCCCATTGAACCAAATTTTACTTACTAATGGCAACCATGTGTGTCAGATTTTTAAAATTCAATTCACAGAAGTGTTAAAGTTTCATTTAAATGAAAAATTAGTTTTTCAACTACCACTTAGTGGTTTCACTATTCATTAAAAATTGATGTTTTTCAGAAAAATACCAAAAAATTAACTGTTAGATATATTTGATATTCCAAATTCAAAATGATGTCTATTTTACAAAATTCAAAACATATAAGTTGAATTAATTAATTTAATAATTAATTCCAGCTATCACAATAAAGAGCGTGTCTTTAAGAAACAATATATATCAAAAGATTGACGATTATTTATGTCCAATTTCAAAGTGAAATTAATTCTAATGACCTCCATGGGATGTAATTGTTAAAATATATTCTAATTATAATTTAAAATCACTCAATCGTATAATTTATCACTATAAATTATTTTGATTAAAAAATTTGTTTATAAGTCTTTTTTTTCATTCATCAAAAATTAGATGTTCTCAGAAAATTACCAAAAATTAAACATAGGATAATTTCAATATTCCAAATACAAAAATGAAGTTCAATTTGAAATATAATATTTTTATAATTTCAAAAAGTGGGTATTACTATTCATAATGACTACTTTGATTGGTCTCGGTGTGTTAAAATCTTGAACTTGTGTACAATGCGAGAGAAGCATATCGTGAATGCTTGGGGTGTTACGTTCTCCCCTACTTCAATAAATTGTGTCCTCACAAATTGAAATTTTTCATTGAAAATAAAAGGTGGAAAATAAGAAAATACCTTTTTGGAAAACTCATATCGGAAAAAGGGTTAATAAAATTTAGTCTCTATAGGAGGGAAACTGAAATAAGAAAGTCACCACCAAATTAGGGTTTAGAATATGAGAACATTGGTGGAAATTATAAACACATAATTAGAGGAAAAACGTAAATATTTATAGGGATTTATTGAGTTCATCAATCATAAACAAGTGTAAAATTGAGGGCCTCAAATCCATCAATATTTGATAAAAATATCATCAGTTCAACAAAACATAAGGTATTAGGATTTTTTTTTAATATCTCTTCCCTATTGTTTAAGAATTAATTTCATCATATAATAATATATATATATATATACTTGACAAGTATAATTTCAACCTTCAACTAATTTTTACCACAAACTCATCTTTCACTCAAAAAGATAATAGAATTTAAAAATATTATATTTATCCTAATCATACATGTTTCCTAATATTAACCAATACCATTTAGATTAGGAAAACTATTTTGTAATAAACATGGACTTGTTGTAGGCTAGTGGAATGTAATAATGGCCTGTTGCACTATGGTTGTGGGTTTGATTCCTACAGCTTCGTCCGATGCGATTAGTTATCCCCCAACCTATAGGTTGTCCTTTTCATAAAACTATAGTATTATAATATTAAAAAAAAAATCTTCATAAATGTTTTAACCTTAAACAATACTATCCAAAGTTCAGCTTATTCCAATACAACCTTTATAGTTATACAAAATACCACTGTCCGGACTTTCTCTAAAAGTCTCTAAATTCCAAAATCAATTTTATCATCAGATTCCCCAAACAAAGTAAAGTTTCTCTTATAGTCACCTACTAAAAATATTACTAACTTCATCATATTAAAACCTTAATGAAAAAAAAGTACTGAAGTACAATCCTTATATATATCACATTATTCTTTTTACCATAATATAGCACTTGAGTCTAAAAACTCAAATACAATAATAATTCAACTTCATCTGTAGTAACATCATAAGCTTGGCCTTGCTCCCTTGGCCTTTTCTGAGGTTTGTTTCCTTGGTGCCTAGGGGATTCATTTGCATAATGACCCATTTCTATACAATTATAGCATTCAACCTTGATATCCTCTTTCTTTCCTTTACAATCACGAGCCTGGTGACATTTTTCTCCATATTTGAAACAAACTCCCATTACCTTTAGGCAAGTACAGGGGTGATTCTTCCCACAATTATAACATAATGGAAGATAATTCTTTCCCCTTTTCACATTAACTGTCTCTTTTCCATCGTTCTCTTCTTCTCTTGCTTCACATTGTTGTCAAAAGACATAGTGAATTCCTTTTCTGTCTTGATAGAACATGAAACAATATCTTCGTACGATGAGAAGGATTGAGATAGTAAGGCTCGACGGAGAAATGGTTTTGACACATCAATGAACTAATATATCATACTTCTTGGGTTATGTATATAATCTGCAGTATACCTCACTAACCTTGTAAAGTTGGACTCATAATTTGCGACATTCCCATCCTCCTTTTGTCTCAGACTTAGAAATGTCCTTTCCGTATCTGCTCGATGGTCACGAGGAAAGTATTTTTCTAAGAATAGATCTTTGATCTCCCTCCATTACATATTTGATACTTCATCATCTTCCTTTTTGTTTTGAATCAACAACCTTCATTGATCAACATATCCAGTGAGGCAGTAAACTGTGATGATAACCTTTTCTGTTTAACTAAACCCCAAGGCATGGAATATTTTCTCTATGGAATTTATCCATTGGTCAACTACTAAGGGATTTTTACTCCCATTGATTGTTGGCGGTTTTTGCCTCATTAAGCTGTATAACATTGATCCTACACATTGTGGATCAGGGTGCACCATACGAGTATGTTTATTATTCATAACCTGAGTGAGTTGTCCTAGTATGGTGATAAGTAATTCAGCACTAGTTGTATCACCAACTCCATTATAATTATCTTGAGCAGGAGGTAAATCCCTACATAGAGTGTGTGCATTGATATAGTTTCTATTCATTCCACTAGGCCCCATTTCTAAACA
Source organism: Viscum album (assembly GCA_963277665.1). Taxonomy (NCBI): domain Eukaryota; kingdom Viridiplantae; phylum Streptophyta; class Magnoliopsida; order Santalales; family Viscaceae; genus Viscum; species Viscum album. The sequence goes on along the minus strand of OY728148.1, from coordinate 5,917,522 downwards.
ATGTCCTAAACTAGATTAGTTTATGAATTGAAATACACAATTCCATACTTGTAAAACACTTAACATAAATTGAAATATTTATGGGTATAATACATAATCATAAAAAATGTTATCTTTGAGAAAGTATATACTCATAAACCCTTCATAGTGTTTTGTAAAGAAAATGAGAATTATCCTAAGAATATCCCCCTAGAGTATCATAACCAAGAGTACAACAAGGCCCGTTGTCGTGCACCAGTTCCCATTCATGTCTAGATCAAAGCGGTGTTTTCAGGTTTTAACCCTATTTACATCTATGCCAGAGCCGCCTCTACCTGCTCGTATCCAAACAGTGATGTATTGCTCAGAAAACTCACAAAATCTCTATAATACTAAAATTCTAGAAAATTCTTCTATACTAATCCTCAATGTCTATCAGAGGGCTATGTGCTCTAATCAATGTTTATATAAATCTATTTTCCAAGGTTAGTACTAAACTGCCTCTGATACCAATAGTAACACCCCGACCTCAGTTAATTAAAGTCGGAGCATTATTACGTAGTATTGGCATGATCACAAAAGACCACGTCTCGAAAGGCCGATTAGTTTAGTAGCCTTGGAAACACAAGATACATTCATAAATGTTACATTACATCAGAAAGTGAAAAATCACAATAACATAGTCTCCATAGTCCACACTCATATCCCCTTCAGACTATCCCTATAGGTCAGTCATAAAATATTTCTTCACATCTTGGGAAAATAAAACATACAATGGGGTGAGCTCAGATGCTTAGTATGGATAAAAATATAGCAAAAACGTTCATAAATAAACATAAAAATTCAAGGTAATGTATATCTAAAACAAAATCCTTTTAATCTTGAACATAAGCATAATATGGAAAATGTAAAATAAAATAATTCCATTTACTTATTCACATGGATATTATACTAGTCACATAATCACATGAAATATTAATAACTACTTTCATAATGATGTAATGCATAATTCTAGACTATCATAATCACGTAGCCAAGGCCTCGTGCCATGTCTACAAATAATATTTTGTCAAGAACTGGTGCCAAGACACTAGTTTCTCTCATGAGACCTACTGATGAATCAAGAAGCTATAGCAGGCTCCAACCATCACTTATTAAGTCCAATGCATTACTTATATGAAAATGTTTAAACATATCATAAACCATAACATAATCGTATCACATAAAACATGCATAAAGGAAACATAACATTTCCACATTTCAATCACAAGATATCAATACAACACATTGATATAATAAAAACTTTATCAAAACCATTTTGAATAACAAATGATAGAAAACTAAAACATGGTATTTATTTTTATTTTTTAAAAAAATGTTATGTCTTGTAGAGGAAGTCGAAACCCAATTAATGGTCACGGCGGTGGTGAAGTCGTTGTCGCCGCATACATATGACAAAAAACATTCCCAATTGTCATTTAGTAAAATGATTCACAAAAAAAATTCCTTTTGAATAATTTTAAAATTCAAAGGGGTTTATACACCATATAAAATAAAGTTGTGTACAAAACAAAAAATTCCGCAATGAAATTAGATTTAGACGAAGTCCTTTACCTCGTGTCTGACATGACTTGATCGTTCTTTATTAACCAGAATAATTAAATACCAATAATTTATATTTTCATAAGAACATTATTCATGTTTATTATTACTTTTATATCACTTATTACCATGTTATGAACATTATGTAATTTTTAATTTTAATAATAGTCGTTTTGTCGATCTTTGGTACTTGAGTCAAAAATAAACTTCTTATAATTACATGTTGTTCATGATATAAAATATATATTATATCCAGAATTATATTCATGATTTAGATATCATATATATCTTATATATCAAGTATATACATGCATTTATAATATTACATGACATTTAGAGGTAAGAAATGAAATGCAATGTTCATAGAGACGGTAAGCCGTACGTAAGTATAAACACTACATTAATTTCTATTTCATATTTAATGGAATTAAATCATAATTATATAAAGTTATATTATAATTCCAGTATAATATCATATATAATATCATTTACTCCATCCTTATACTTCCCAAATTTGGCATTAACGATTCAAATCACTTTGAGGGGGCGGTAGTCTGCACTTCCTAAAATAAAATTATCGAGTTTACCCATAATGGAAGTCATAATGGTATGACATAAATGAAAAATAAATAAGAATAAGGAAAACATAAACATATTATATGTCATATATAAATATAGTGAAATATTAATGGCCACCATGAGAGGTGTTAAAAGAATATTGAACAATCATCGTTTCATGAGGCCGTAATTTTCCACCCATAGAAACAGTATGTTATTTAACCATTAGTCGAAGGTGTGTGTAAGTGTAAATCAAATCCTTCTCATAAAAACATACTAGTATATTTAAGATACTAGGTTTGTTACAAAATAAAGGAATAAAACGAGTTTAATGGGTTGGAGAAGTAGAATAAAACAAAATAACATAAGAGAAGAAATTACCTTAAAACTGGGTAACTCTTTTTGATTTGAGACAAAGGCTTCCTTGGGGAGACTTCTGACCAATGTTAGGCTTCTAGGAGTAATATTGGGATGTTGAGAGAGTATTTGGGCAGAGGTTGGCCAAGAAAAATGGCTTTGAAGGTGTAAATAAGGTGGTAGAGGTGGGGGCCTTTTATAATAGGAGATGAGGGGATCTCTTGGAAAGTCAACAAATGTTACATTATTATAAAGTGATTTTCTGATTTCAAAGGTCCCACAATTTTATATTTCAAGGATAAGGTGATAACGGATCTAAATATAATCATCAAAAATATTTTTGACAAGTGTATGTCTTAGATTTTACATTATCTTTTCATTTTATTTAAATCGTTAATTAATGAGGTAATCTATGTATTAGCATGGTGTTATGAAAAATATTATTTATTTAATGTCTAAAAATTTTAAAACAAATACCATGATGTAGTAAATATTTTTATCTTTCAAATGAATATTTATAGTCGAAATGTTAAATTATATAACCACATGTAATAATTGTTTTATTAAAAACAACACATGTTTGTGGAAATTTTATTGTTACATTAAATAAAAAGATATTAATGTCTTTTTCTTACCCAAGTGGCTCCATGGGGTCCCCATGTTGACCCATGGATTTTGTTGGTCGTCCATGACTCATCCAATAAGGGTAGGACAAGTGTAAAGTTAATTTCTTATCATTATAATAATATATTTAACTTAAATTACACTAATTACCTTTAATCATGATTAATAAAACTTTAAAGTTACTATTCACCAAAATTTATTTTCATCCCATTGAACCAAATTTTACTTACTAATCACTATTTTTAAAAAAGTTGTTTTTAATAAATTTTTCCTATTCATCGAATATTGGATGTTCTCAGAAAATGACAAAAAAATGAAACTTAAGATAATTTCAATATTCCGAATACAAAAATGAAGTCCAATTTGAAATATAAATTTAATATAATTTCAAAAAGTGGGTATTACTATTCATAATAGCTACTTTGATTGGTCGCGGTGTGTTAGAATCTCGAACTTCGGTACAATGACAGAGAAGCGTATTGTGAATGCTTGGGGTGTTACATTCTCCACTCCTTCAACAAATTGCATCCTCCCAATTTGAAAATTGTTCTTTGAAAAATAAAGGTGGAAAATAGAAAATACCTTTGTGGAAAACCCTTATTAGAAATAGGGTTAATAAAATTTAGTCTTAACAATATGGGAAGGTAAATAAGAAGGTCACCACCAAATTAGGGTTTCTAATAGGAGAACATTGGTGGAAATTATAAACACATAATTAGAGGAAAAACATAAATATTTATAGGGATTGATTGATGTAATCAATCACAAACAAGTGTAAAATTGAGGGCCGAAAATCCGTCAATCTATGATGAAAATATCATCAGTTCTACAAAACATAAGGTATTAGCATAACACATTTTTGTTTTAATATCTCTTCCCTAATGTTTAAGAATTAATTTATTCATAGAATAAGATATATATATGTATATATATAATTGAAAAGTAGATTTTCATCCTTCAACTAATTTCTACCACAAACTCATAATTCACTAAAAAAGATAATAAAATTCAAAAATATTATATTTATCCTAATCGTACAAGGTTACTAATATAAACACTAACCATTTAGATTAGGAAAACCATTTTTTAATAAACAGGGACTTATTATTGGCAAGTGGTAGGTAATAATGACCTTTCGCACTATGGTTGTGGGTTCGATTCCTACAGCTTTGTCTGATGTGATGGGTTATCCCCCAACCTTTAGGTTGTCCTTTTCCTAAAACGATTGTATTATAATATTACAAAAATAATCTTCTTAATTGTTTTAACCATAAAAAATACTATCCAAATTTCAACTTAATCAAATCCAACCTTTATAGGTATCCAAAATACCTCAGTCCAGACATTCTTTAAAAGGTCTCTAAATTCAAAAACCATTTGTAACAAAGATTCCTTAAACAAAGTAATGTTTCTATTATTTTCACATACTAAAAATATGATTACCTTCATCATATTAAAACCATAAGGAAAACAAAAAGTACTGTAGTAAAATCCTTATATATATCACATTATTCTTATAACCATAATATAGTTCTAGAGTCAAAAAACACAAATACAATAATTATTCAAATTCATCTGTAGAAACAACATAAGCTTGGCCTTGCTCCCTTGGCCTTTTCTAAGGTATTATTCCTTGTATCTTAGGGAATTCATTTGAATAATGACCCATTTCTCTACAATTGTAGCATTCAACATTGATAGCCTCTTTCATTCCCTTACAATCACGAGCCTGGTGACATTTTTCTCCACATTTGTAACAAACTCCCATTCTCTTTAGGAAAGTACTAGGGTGATTCTTCCCACAATTATCACATAATGGAAAATCCTTCTTTCCCTTTTTCTCTTTATCTGTCTCTTGTTCCACCATTCTCTTCTCCTCTTGCTTTACTTTGTTGTCATAAGAATTTGAGAATTTATTTTTCTGTCTTGATAGCACACGAGACAATAACTTCGTATGATGAGTATCATTGTGATACTAAGGCTCGATGGAGAAAAGGTTTTAACCCATCAAAGAAACAATCAATCTTATTTCTTGGGTTACGTATATAATCTGTAGCATACCTCGCTAACCTTGTAATATTAGCCTCATGACATTCTCATCCTCTTTTTGTCTCAGACTCATAAATTGCCTTTCTATATCTGCTTGATGGTCATGAGGAAAGTATTTTTCTAAGAATAGCTCATTGAACTACCTCCATTCCATATTTGATACTTAATCAACTTCCTTTGTGTTTTGAATCAATGACCACTATTTATCAATATCTCTAGTGAGGCGGTAAACTTTCATGATAACATTTTCATTTTCACTACTCCCTAAGGCATGGAATATATTCTCTAAGGAATTTATCCATTGCTCAGCTACTAAGGGATTTGTACTCCCATTTAATTTTGGTCGTTGTTTCCTCATGAAGTAGCCGAACATTGATCCTACACATTGTGGATCAGGGTTAACATATGAGTAAGGTTATTATTAATAACCTGAGTGAGTTGTCCCAGTATGGTGATAAGCTATTCAACACCAGTTGTATCACAAACCCCATTATAATTATCTTGAGTAGGGGGGAAATCCCTACATGGAGTGTGTGCATTGATACAGTTTCCATTCCTTCCACTAGGCTCCATTTATAAGTAATAGAATAAACTAGATTAGTTTATGAATCTAAATACATAAATCCATACTTGTAAAACATTTAACATAAATTGTACTATTTTTGGATATAATCCATAATCATAAAAAAAATGTTATCTTTGAGGAAGTATATACTTATAAACCCTTCATAGTGGTTTGTAAAGAAAATGAGAATTATCCTAAGCATATCCCCCGGGAGTGTCGTAACCAAGAGTGTACCAAGACCCATTTTCATGCACCAGTTATCGTTTATGTCTAGATCAAAGCAGTGTTTTCAGGTTTTACCCCTAGTTATATCTGTGCCAGATCCACCTCTCCCTACTTGTATCCAGACATGGATGTATTTCTCAGAAAACTCACAAAATCTCTATAATACCAAAATTCTGTGAAATTCTTCTATACTAATCCTCAATGTCTATCTTAGGGAAATTTTCCCTATTCCGAGTTTATCTAAATCATGCGTCCAAGGTTAGTACTAAACTACCTCAGATACCAACTGTAATTCCCTAACCCCAGTTACCCAGTGTCGGTGCATTATTACGTAATATTGGCATGATCACAAAAGATCATGTCTCAAATGACCGATTAGTTTAGTAGCCTTGGAAACACTAGATACATTCATAAATGATACATTACTTCATAAAGTGAAAAAGCACAATAACATAGTCTCCAATGTTCACATTCATATCCCCTTCAGACTATCCCTGTAGGTCAGTCATAAAATATTTCTTCAAAACCCGGGAAAATAAAACGTAGAAAGGGGTGATATCAGATTCTCAATAAGGATAACAATATCGCGAACACTTTTATAAAATAATACAAACAATTGAGGCAATGTATAACTAAAACAAAATCCTTTTAAACATGAACTTCAGCATAATATGGCAAAATTAAAATGAAATAATTCAATTTAGTTATTCACATGGATATTATACTAGTCTAATAATCACATGAAATATCAATAACAACTTTTATAATAATGGAATTCAAAATTCTAGACTATCATAACAACATATCCAAGGCCTCGTTCCATGTCTACAAATAAGATTTTTTCAAGGCCTCGTGCCAAGACACAAGTTTTTCTTATTAGACCTACCGATGCATCATGGAGCTATAGTAGGCTCCACCCATCACTTATTAAATCCAATGCATCCCTTATATGAAATGTTTTAAACATATCAAAAACCATAACATAATCGTATCACATAAAACATGTATAAAATAAAAATAGCATTTCCACATTTCAAACACAAGATATCAATACAACACATTGATATAATAAAAATATTATGAAAACCATTTTCAATACCAAAATAAAATAAAACTAAAACATTGTATTTATTTTTCATTTTAAAAAATGTGATAGATTGTAGAGGAATCTGAAACTCAAATAATGGTCACGACAGTAGTGAAGTCATTGTCGCCGCATACGTATGACAAAAAAACATTCCCTCTTGTCATTTAGTAAAACTCTTCGTATAAAAATATTCCTTTTGAATGAATGTAAAAGTCAAAGGGGTTTATACATCATATAAAATAATGCTGTGTGTAAAACAAAATATGCCTCAATGAAATGAGATTGAGACAAATTCCCTTACCTCGTGTCTGACTTGAATCTATCATTCTTTAATCTCATGAATAATAAAATATATTTAATTTCTAATTTCTTAATAATGTTTTTTATGTTTATTATTCTTTTTATATCACTTATTACCATGTTATGAACGTTATGTAATTATTTAAGTTAATGATGGTTGTTTTGTCGATCTTTTGTACTTGATTTAAAAATAAACTTCTTATAAATACAATTTGTACATGATGTAAAATATCCATTATATCCATAATTATATTCATTAGGTAGATATCATATATATCATATATATCCAGTATATACATGCATTTATAATATTACATAACATTTAGAGATAAGAAATGAAATGCACCGTTCATGGATACAGTAAGTCGTACGTACGCATGAACGCTACTTTCATTAATATTTCATATTTAATGGAATGAAATAAAAATTATATAAAGGTATATAATAATTCCAGTATAATATAATATATAATATCATTTACTCCATCCTTTATACGTCCAACATTTGGCATTAACGATTCAAATCACTTTGAGGAGCGGTAGTCTGCACTTCCTAAAATGAAATTATCGCGTTTACCCATAATGGAAATCATAAAGGTATGACATGAATGAAATATACAAAATAATAAAGAAAACATAAAAATAATATATATATCATAAATAAATATAGTTACATCTTAATGGCCACCATGAGATGCATTAAAAGAAGATTGAGCAATCATCATTTCGTGAGGCAGTAATTCACCACCCACAGAAACATTATGTTCTTTAACCATTAGATGAAGGTGTGTGTAAGTGTAAATAAAATACTTATCATAACCAAATCCTAGTATATTTAAGATACTGTTGTTGTTACAAAATAAAGTATTAAAAATAGTTTAAGGGGTTGTAGAACAAAATAAAACAAAAGAACAAAAGCGAAGACATTAGCTTAAAATCGGGTAACTCTTTTTGATTTGATCCAAAGGCTTCCATGGGAAGACTTAGGCCCAAATTGAGGATTATAGGAGTAAGATAGGGAAGTTGAGAGAGTATTTAGGTAGAGGTTGGCCAAGACAAATGGCTCTGATGGTGTGAATAAGGTGGTATTGGTGGGGGCCTTTTATAAGAGGAGAAGAGGGGCACTCTTGGAAAGTCAAGAAATGTTACATTTTTATGAAGTGATTTTCAGATTTCAAAGGTCCAACAATTATATATTTCGAGGATAAGGTGACAAGGGTTTTAAATCTATTCATCCAATATGTTTTTGACAAGATTATGTCTTAGATTTTACATTATCTTTTCATTTTAGTTAAATCATTAATTAATGAGGTAAACGCTGCATCATCATGGTGTTATAAAAAAAATAATTTATTTAATGTTTAAAAATTATAAAAAAATATCTTGATGTATGAAATCTGTTTAAATTTCCAATGAATATTTATAGTCGAAAATTTAACTTATATAACCAAATGTAATAATTTTTTTAGTAAAACAACACATGTTTGTGACAATTTTATTTTTACATCAAATAAAAAGTTATTAATGTCATTTTCTTACACATGTGGCTCCATGGGGTCCCCAAGTTCACCCATGGATTTTCCTGGTTGGACATGACTCATCCAATAAGGGTAGGATAAGTGTAAATGTAATTTTATATTATTATAACAATATATGTACCTTAAATTACACTAATTACCATTAATTGCGATTAATATAACAGAAAAGTTACTAATCACCAAAAATTATGTCCATCCCATTGAACCAAATTTTACTTACTAATTCCAACCATGTATGTAGGATTTTTTATATTCAATTCACTGAAGTGGTAAAGTTTCATTTAAACGAAAAATTAGTTTTTCAACTACCACTTAGTGGTTTCACTATTCATCAAAAATTTACTTTTTTCAAAAAAATACCAAAAAATAACCATAAGCAATATTTTATATTCCTAATTCAAAAATGATTTATATTTTAGAAAATTCAAAAAATATAAGTTAAATTAATTCCCACTGTCACAACAAATTGCCTCTTTTTTAGAAACAATATATATCACAAGATTGACAATTGTTTATGTCGAATTTCAAAGTAAAATTATTCTAATTACCACCATTGGATAAAATGGTTATCATATATTATAATTATACTTTAAAACAACTCAACAAAATAATTTATCACTCTAAATTATTTTTATTAATAATTTTGTTTGTAAGTATTTTTTTCTATTCATCAAAAATTGGATATTCTTAGAAAATTTAAAAAATTCAACTTAGGATATTTTCAATATTTTGAATACAAAAATAATGTCCAATTTGAAATATAAAATTTATATAATTTCAAAAGGTGGATATTACTATTCATAACGGCTACGTTGGTTGGTCGCGGTGTGTTAGAATCTCAAACTTGCGTACAATGCAAGTGAAGCGTATCGTGAAAGCTTGGGGTGTTATAACTCTTATCTCCTTACATAACCTATCTTTTACAAAATCTATAGAGAACCAAAATATATATGGAAGTGTTTTATTAAATTATTCATAAAAATAGATAAGATTATCTATAATAAATACCTTTTCATTAATTTAATATATCACATTCAACTCAGCAACACCATCATAAAATGGTGTGAGATATCAGTGAATACATAGATACTCAATTACTTCTTGAAATTCAACATCATCAAACATTTTTCAATGTTTATATTTATTCATTATCCAATATTATTTTTTGACCTTGAAATCCCAAGGCACCTCATCTTTCAACATATTTTTTTCACAAATAAAATAAATCCATAAATAGATATTCAACCTTACTATTTTTTATTCTACTAATGATTCTTCAAGAATGTATTTCATAATAATCTAATCATGTTAATTTTTTACTAATAACCTTATTATCAATGTCTTCATAACATTCTCGTACATTATTATTCATATCATTATTTAGATAATCACATGTTTTCACATATCACATGGGTCTTAGGTTCTCAATGTTTTAATTTGTCTTCTCTCACAATTTTTCTATTTTATATTAATGTCATGCAAATTATTTTTTAACAATTAGGGAATTAATATTATCAATAAAAAATATTTTTCCCTTGATATCATTTAATTTCTCATAATTTTTAATACACATGTTTCCCTATGATCCGCATATTCTATTCATATACAACTTATACATCCTATGATATTATAGGAATGACCTTACTTTTTATATTCCATCCCAATTTTCTCCCATCCAATGAAACTATTCCGGAGTATTCTAACATATTTTGGTTTCTATTAAGTCTTTCACATATTCCTGTCAATATCTTAGTAAAATCTCATACATGATTAATTTTATATGGATGTAAATAAATTATATAGTAATAAACTGATATGACATTTCCTCTAAATCATTTCTCATAAAATAGTGACGTTCTTCCCAAAAATTAATTATCATATTTATCATTAAAATAGATAAATAAAATCATCCATATTATTATACCTCTATTAATGGAAAATATTTTCGCCATTATATCTATTAAGTCTCATTAAAAACCACATAAAATTAATTCACTCATCATCATATGATTCCTATATGGAAACTCTTCAACAATATAGCTTTACTGGAATCATCACAATATCCAATGCAATCAATACATTTCTTATATTATCATGTGAATCCCTTGTAATTATATATTTACTAATTTAACCAGGAATCATTTTTTTACAACATAATATTATAATAGAAAAATAATGTATTATTTATCATCATGTCCAACACAATAAACATCATTATATATCTTCTCAAACAATCTTCTAAATTAACTAATGTAATAATTATCCTTTTTATGTAGAATAACTGATCATGCATATGGATTTTATATTTATAAATATCACTAAATATATTTTTTTATTACCACCCCATTCAATAAATTCATGACAATCAGTAAGAATTTTATTACTTGAGTACACCATGTCAAAATATTTTATCATTGGATAGTGTATTTTATTCCAATTTATATATTTATTTAAATCTATTTCTCACTAAAATAAATATATATGAATTTTTTTATATATCATGATTTTAAGAAATGTATTTATCTCATTTTTTTAACATAAGGCATATCATAGTAATCTAATCCACCATTCCCTCTATCATGGTAGGACAATTGACTATTAGATTTAACAACAAATAAATATTTTCACTAAAAAATAAATTATTTAAAGAACATAAAATTGGAATGAATATATGATTAAATATAAAATAAAACATTATAATAAAATAATCATGAATTAATAAACCATTACACCAACAATTTACCCGAAAACAAGTATAATTTAGTTCCTGAAGAGTTCAGGAAACCACACAAACATTTCAAAGAACTATGTGGTTCCCTTAACCATATAATTAAATTAGATAATAAAAATAAAAGTCTTCTTCCCATTATGATCTCTTTATGTTTAGTTCAAAAATTCAATAATCCCCTTACTTAATCAGATAAAGGTTGAGGATAATATGGTTATATCAAGGGGTGACATTTCTATTGGGCATTGTATTAGTTAAAAAGGATCCCACCACATATTAAAATAATGATTTCTATTAATTAAGAAATCTAAATTTTACTTTTTCTATGCTCTAAATATATATAAAAAGAATTAATATTGATATGAGGTATTGTCTAAGAAAAATAGTTCAGGCCTGGGAACACAAGCATAAACACAATTTTTTGTTCTCACCTGTGCATTGTATACATTTCTTATATAAAATTATTGTTTGAATTCATTACTCTTTGAATGGTATGTACCTATATCAATCCACACACGCGCCATGTGTCGGATAAAAACATAATTAAAACATTCATTTGCATGGAATTTATTTTCATGTATGTGATGCTTGTTCAATCCATCCCAACCTATATTTTCCAAAAAAATCATATAAATTCATTCTAAAGAAAGAAATGAATGTAGAAAGTTCCTATTTAATTAAAAATAAGAAATGTATCTACACAAACATTTTGGGTTTGGTAAGATAAAAAAATTCCCATTGCAATAAATATATACACCTAACGTTTTATTTACCCTTTCTCATAGTTTTATTTCTACCTGTCAGATTGAATTCAAATCAAATATTTTATGTCATCACCCCTGATCAATGCCTAGACCCATACATGAATATAGAGATTTAAATATTTCATGTTTTGTGTGTTCTTCCGTTCTACAAGAGTATGAGTAATCTGGATGATTCTATTTAACTTTATCAAGAGAGTAATCCATTTCCATTGTTATGTCTACCTATTTTGATTCAAGTGGTTCTCCATGAATCACTTTATAAGTACCAATATTGTAATCATATATTTCGGTGTCATAGTCAATATTATTGTTAGAAAAAATTGATGATTTACCATTGTTTGGTGATTCAACCACCACTGGCGGATCATCCAGGGCCTTTGTATTTTTTTAGAAAACAAACTAAAATCCACCATCATCCATATGGATTTCAATTAAGGATTTTTCAAACTTTCAAAATAATGGTCCTTTTAGGAAGGAATTTTTTCATTACTGGGAATATTCACTTCCACCAGATGTATGTCCTATGGACTAGTTTTTCCTGCTTTAGTGATCACTATAGAATCAGATTATAATATTTTCTTATCTTTTCAACTACCTAAAATAAAAATCATTTCATGTGATAAATGTTGATCAAATTTTTCATGATTATCTTCTATATCTATCAACTCAAAATTCAACTCATTCATGATGAATTTAATATTAGTAACCATTTTATTCTAACTGGAGTCATCATTTCTTCCTTTTATACAACTACTAGAATTTTTCAGATTATCTTCTTTAGAAATTATATCAGTATGTGATTTCATCAAACATAGAGAAATAGGTACTTTTACATATGATGAGTTTCTTGGTAGGCCATCCTCTTCATCTACTATTTTAATTTCTACATCTGTTGGAACATATACATGCACATAAAACATATTTCTCACATTATCAGTAGTAAAAACATTTTTCTCAATAATATGATAAGGAAATTGACCATCATTAATGTCAAGAATCTATTTCATATGAGTAGAAACCCACACTGATTAGTATTTAGATTTCTTAAAGCAGTTCTTTTAATCATGTCTTAACCTCAAATAGAATCAATATACAATAGATCGCTTATAGTTAGATGAATCATAACCAATAAAATTTCATTTCTTACACAATTATAGGTATTTCTTAAAAATAATATTCAAATCAATAATATCATCACCAGTTGAACACATTAAATTTTCAACTTCTTATAAGACTAATTCTATATCCTCCAAGAACCTATGGAAGTGGATGAATTTTTTTCATTTCCATTTCATTATCAACATTAATTGGAATAGATATTGAGATAGAAATGTAATAGATAATTTTAGGATTCCAACATATTCAATTCAACCCATATAACATTAACCAAATTTGATTTTTCGTGTTATCTTCCTCAAATGGGTTGAAATTTTTATCCCATTCACGTAGAAGAATAATACCTATTTTGAGATCAATTGAACTGAAACCTCTAACTCAAACCATCAAAACATTATAGGGGATAATCATGTTGAAGTATCCCCATCCTAACAAGACACATTTTCTAGATGAAAAAACCCAAATTGACGAAATTTGTTCCATTATTTAATCTAATTTCATAGGCTGAGAACCATTAGGGAGAAATAGATGATCTATGATGGAGTGATCAATTAGTTTCAGTCACTTCGTGGTAACATCGAGATCTATAATGATATATACAACTTTTCCGTTTTTTCTATTGGAAGTGTTAGTAATTACCTTAAAGATAGTTAAGGATAATTTCTATGTCATTCCCTCAAGCTAGAAATTATCATTTTTTACAAGAAACCAATGATCGATCCCAATCTAAATGAAAAAATTGGAAGTGAAGCTCTCTAGATCAAGAAACCAATCATCCATGAAAATTAAAAGATGGAATGATCAACCAAGGTAGTAAAAACCCATATCACATGTGGTTTTAGAGAGATAATCTGTAGTCATTCCACACTCATCCACCCCCTAGGACCACAAATTATTATATATATATATATTACTTAAATTACATTTTAAATATCTATATAAAAAATCATCAAAAATATTTTATTGTTTTAAATAATTACTTATATTTTTTATTAACATTATTGATATATTATGAATCATTATTAATAAAATAGGTTTTACCTTATTTATACATTTGGTTCATATATCTGTCAGTCACCCATATGAAATAACATGTTGAATTGACTCATTATATCATCATTAAAACCAAGTAAATCCATTATTCAGTGGAACTTCATGTATGAAAAATAATAAGTTAAAATATGGGTAATCTTGATAAATTTAATATTGAAAAAGATGGATTTTTATTGTAATATAATGAAATGTATGATTTTAAATTTATTTGGTTGCATTATATTAATTATTTTTCATTTTAAAAAAACATGTTTTTATTTTTTTTATTTAAAAAAATAGTGTATGGTATTATTATTTATGATTATGGTTTTCATTATCAATTAAAAATTGATATTGGTGGTTTATACCTTTTTTAATACACATAATAATATTTACTTATATGAGAAATAGTCCATATGTTATTATTGGTTTCTATTAATGATAATAAATGAGATGACTGATGTTTTATATGTGACATGGATGAGTGAGAAATTATATATATAATGATACCTCCTGATCAAAACATACTTTTAATTATAGTTTCTTTTATGCAATATAATTGATATGTGATATTATGTGTGTCCACAATTATATTATGGGGAGACCAAGATTCAATAATATTTAAAAAATATATTTCTAGAGGTGTACTTGTCTTCATTCCACACTGAGATACTAGTATGGTTTTGAATGTTCACACTTGAGATATTTTTTCTTGTGTGTTGAGTTAAACTCACCACAATAATTTGATACACCATCAATCTCACTTGACCTCAGTGACTTAATGTGATTGGGGGGTTGTTACTAATTTATTTTACTTTATCCACACATTTTAACATAAGAAATGTGATGGTGCTTGTGATATTTTAAAAATGATTCATTTTGAACAATAAGATCTATAAAATTTTAAAATAATTAAATATATGTTATAATTTTTTTATAGAACAATATATTTTATACTAAATTCTATTGGAGGACATTATATATTTATTATCAACTTTATTTCATATATATCTATAGAGGGGTAATCTTATTTAATTTTTTAGTATGGATTTTATTTAAATTAATATTTCTAAATCTATAATAAATTTATGATGTGTCATGGTGGGAAATTAGTTCTTAAACTCAAAGAATCCACAAATATTATTTTATCCATCATTTTTATATATTGGATATGGGTATTTTTTATGTACGATAAAGAAATGTAGAATTCATTTTCGACTTGATCATGGTACATTAATGTTGTATTTGAGAGAATATTATTTACATGTTTTAAAATTTACCTCCTTACTAGTTAGTTTTTTATTATATCAAGTTGTTCTTGGGGACTAGTTATTGTCATCTATGAGAATTTCTTCATTATGCTAGACATAAACAACAAAATTATTTATTATGTTTTCATTTGGATGAGGAATAAATTAGTCAGAGGATGAGTTTAGAGTTTAGGCCATGAAAGTAAGAGTAGTATAATTCTATGACATCATCTATTTAATATATATTATTTTTTATCGGGGAATAATCAGTTATATAATTTTGGTCTATTTTTTTTCTTAGGTTATTTTCTTGAAATTATAAATTGGAAAAATCATTGGAGGTGTCCCATTATTTAACTAATATTTTGTTACAATTTTAGTTAATTATTAACATCATATTCATTTTTAATGATACATGTCTCTATTATTCATTATGTTAGACAAATTTCATCCATGTGAATGATAATTAATATATAAAAATTGGAAAATCAATTTCACATATTTTCAAAAATAATGTTATGATAATTAGAATAAAGTTGATCAGTTTGAATTCTAATTCAACTAAATGTTTATAGATTTTCATTTTTGGATTGTTTTATGAAAGAGAAAATTGTCTTCCATTAATTTTCATAAAACATTAATTCTAAAAAAAACACGTTGAGTTGGAACTGGAATTTGAAAGAAGAGTTTTAGTTTTTATTACATTATGTTACATGTGGGGTTCCTATTTTTGAAAATTAAATGGTTAATAAAGGATTATATGTTTTTTATAAATTATATATTAAGTAATTTAGGAAAATCATCATATTTTTCGTGTGATAATATTCTAAAATTTTAGAAGTATATTATGTTTTGTGTTATTTAATATGATTTGAGCAAATTATGAAACTTTTTATGAATATTTATGAAAATTAATAACAGATTTCAATATATATAATTTTAATTGAGGTCAATTATATTGATTAAATACATTTTATAATTTTCTAATTTAGTGAAAACCCATTGATAAAATATTGATATCAAAGCTAATGAGATCCTTGGTGTGTTTGATATATTTTAATTGTTTTTTCATGTAACCAATCATGATTGTGTAACAAGGTTTTTTTATTTTAGTGACTCTATTAGGAGTGGACTATGTTCCTCTAATGTTTTTAGTCAAGATATTTTTTAATAGAATGGAAAACAATGTGAGTTGTGGATAAATGAATGGCTATTGACATTTTTTTATTTTTAACTATTAATTGATTATTATTTTTTCATATTTAAATAAACATTTTACATATTATGAAAGAAATATCTTTTATAAGAATAACCATTATATGAAATTTATTTTTGGTAGTTAGTCTATGGGATCTCTATTAATATAATTATTGATTTTTTCATGATCATTTTATTGTATTACTGGAGGGTGCATTTATGCTTTGTATATGTGTTATGATTATGGATTTGAGTATGCTGCTTGTCTGATCATATTATCTTTGTCATAATTACTATTAGCAGTTTATTTTAAATAATCACTAGTGTTGAGATAATTATTCAATCATATTAGTTGTAATATCAATGATTTGGTGTCACGTATTATTTTGAGAAACAATCAATTAATATAGATTCTTGTATTAACCAGAATGTCAATGTTGGGGGTAGATTTTAGCTAGTTTTAAATTATAAAATAAAAGGAATGTTTTAGTGTTATCAAATGATGGATGGTGATTTTTTAATAAGGATGAGAATGATTATGTTTCATATATATTTATTAACCATTCCATCATATGGTGGTGGAATTAAATGATGAACATACTATTATATATATAAAATGTTTTTACATTTTGTACATTTAATTTGGTTTTCAAAAATGGGTAATATATTTTTTTTAAATTATATGTCTATATCTATGAAAAAATATTATTTACAAATACATGGATTGATTTTTATCATATTATATTTAATTCCAAGGTGATATTTTACCTCTATGGAGAAGGGAGTGAGCTACTGGTAAAAATTAAAAAGTCTCAAATAATATTTGAAATATCATTTTCTATGATAGGGTATCTTATAAAATAAAATAATTATGAAGGAAATGGTATAAATGGACAAAAATGTAATAGTGATTTTATATTATTCACTTCAAATTGTAATTGATTTGACCTAAATATATATTTTTATTTCTAGATCCATTTACATATCCTTTCCTGAACATAAAAATGTAATGGGGTAATAATTTTTTAATACATTTTTTCATGTAATGATTTTGAATATATATTGTGATATTTTCAGAGATAGTTATCGAGACTATGTAAGATTATTAGGTCCATTGAGTCTATAATTGATATTTGAAAAATATTGCAAATATTAATATCAATGGAGTGTGGTTATTTATAGATAAAAATGTACCACAGATAACTACTTTAGATATGAAATATGAATATAGGATTGAATCTAGATTATAGGTTTTATCATAGTTATAACATAACCATGTATGACATCAGATACTATGTTTGGGTGTAGAAATTATAATTTTTTAACCAAAAAACTAAATTAAATTAATTTACTTTTGAATTTGGAATGACCTGATTTTTCTTATAGATATTTGATTATAATAAAATATTAGGGTTCAATTCATAACCCTATTGATCTAGATGTTTTTTTGTTATAGGGATTGGGGAATTTAATATATCCCAGTCATTATCCTCATATCTCATTTTCCAATAAATCATGTACATATCACAAAATATAGTAATGTATGATTTTTCTTCCCCATTGATTTTTACAATCAATGTGTTTTGTTTGATTTATATGGTTTTAACCCCTTTATTTAACCCTATTTAAACATGGATCATTTCCATTAACCAAATTGATTCACATATGGAGGATCAATATATTTTAAAATTCATTTAATATATTATTGTAGATTATTCCAATTCATTCATCAATTATATGACAATTGATTGACTGTGAATCAAAAAAATGTAAAGGTCCATTAATCATATTTATTGTTCTTTTTTTTTCTTCTATATTTCATCATGTGTTCATCATGATAAATTATATTATCCAATGGTTCAATGTATAATTTGTATTTGATCATTGGACATACACTATTTAATGCAATGGATTAAAAACGTGGTTGTGGTTTAAAATTAGGGGGGAGACTAGGCTATGGTAACAAAGGATAATATGACAAGAATCATGAACATCATGATATATTTGGTTTTCCCAGTTGATACATGATGATTGTTTGGTGATGAAATTTTTCTGATCTATGGACCTATTTTAGAATATATTTTGGATTAGTTTCTAACGATCAGTGTTGAATAGGGTTATGAAAGATCATATTTTAGTTTCCTGGAAAGACCTATGGTGGAATCTACCAATCCAAATGGTTCACAATTGATCTTCTAGATCTATAATATTCCTTAGTATTTGGGATTTAATATAAATATATACATCATGTGGAACACCTAGATGAAAAACTAAGGTCTTCCATCGAATATATCAGGATCACACAACATGTGACCCCTAATACGTGTCATGTGTTCTGAAATAGTAATTATTGAATGTATCTATGAGTATACACATTAATGGGTTGGCTACACTATCCATGACATGTATTAGACACATCTATAATATATTATCTATGTCGTGTAGTCTGAAATGTCCAAGTGTAAATGGGATCAACATGAGGTACATGGGAAAGGGAAATGGAACATGGGAATAAGATTTATATATCCTTATTTAGTGGTATATGTTGGGTAGAATATGTGTTGGAACCATGACCATCTATGCATGAATTAGAGAATGGTTTGTTTTTTTGTCAATCCTCAGAGGAAGTTCAGAATGTGTTCCATAAAAGTACTCATACAGGTCAAGTAGATAACAGTTTCGAAGGGGGCACTGTTTTCTAATGTTTGCCAATTTTTTGGACCTCAAATTTGATAAAAGGGGAAAACAATGTTTTTTAGTAAGGGGAATTGTTTGTCGGACATGTGTCGCGCAAGTGACTTTTGCACCATGAAAGGACTTGTGCACCAGTTCCTAGGGGGATTGGAAAGCTGTGCACCATATTTTTTCCAAGATCAGAACATAAAAATATGGAAAATTAAAGAGGGTCATGCAAGTATTGGTTTGGTCGTGCAAGTGAGTAGCGTGACAAAGGATAGGCTGGTTGGAGTTGTGCACTGTAACTTGTGCGCCCAGAGTAGGCTTGTGCACTACCGTGCAGGGTGACCAATTTTCATATAAATAGTGGACCACCCCTCCTCATTTGCAATGATGTTCATGACTTAGAGTTTTTCCAAGCTCCCATCGTCCATATATCGAAGTCACGCAAGTGGTATTTTGGTCGCGTAGGTAGAAGTTGTGCGCCGGTTGTTGGATGCACATCCTTAGTGGTTTGAGAGTAAATGATGATGAGTCGCGCAAGTTCGGAGCTAAAGAAGGAGTTTTTGAACATGTGGATTGCTGATACATGCACGGAAAATTTGTGCCACGAAAGTGACTTATGCGCCGGGCTTGGAGAATTGCACCAGGAGTGGTTGAAGTACACCGGACTTTGTGGAGCAGCATGAAAGCTATAAGATAGCCCGATACCTTCGGTAAACGTGAGTGTAGTCTACTAATAAGAATTGGAATTCAACATAGCATCTACAAACAAATAGTGGATGCATTCTTTTTCAATTATGAAGAGTCCATCACGTCTATAAACTGAGTGGGACTTCACCAAAGGTAGTGTGCTAGTGGGAGTCAATGGGAGTGACCCGAGGGATGCAGTGAGCTATCCCTGAACCATCGTAAAGGCAATGAGCCTAGGATAGAGTGACTATGCCCAAACTATTGTAATCCACAACTTGTGAAGAATAGTGTAATTTGGTATGACTGAAAACCTGTCGGCGTATGCTCCTTGGACGTTTCCCTTAGTGGTGAACCAATTAAAAAATGGATGTTTCATCTCTCTGCATGTGAATTTTTTCATTTAGATCATTTTCATCATTCATTTTATCAAGTTCTTACCAACATGGGAACAAGATCCATCTCATTAAAAGAAATAGATGACACCCTCATTCACCCCTCCCCTATCAGGGTGTCCTGGGGTCCTACAAGTGGTATCAGAGGGAGGTTGTTGGTGTTGAATCTATCCATTGTCATCATGGAGAATGTAGTCAATGTCAAGGGAGTACCTCTCTTTGATGGAAGTAATTTACAAATCTAGAAGAATAGAATGAGATATCATCTAATATACCTTATAATGGAAGTCCTTTGTTACATTTTCCAAGGTATTCATGATTCTGATCCAACATGGATGGCTATGACGGATGCTGATAGGAAAATTCATGATGCTGATGCTAAAGCATAGAAAGCTCTCACTGTAGCCATTTCTGATCAGATCTATATAAAAGTGATGAGTTTCAACTCAGCAAAATCCATTTGTGATAAACTCGAAAATATTTATGAAGGAGATAAAAAAGTGAAGGAGGAAAAGTTACAAGTCTTATACAATCGGTTTGATGATATGAAGATGTATCAAGATGAGAATGCAGACTCCTTTTTCTATCGAATTACTAAAGTGGATGGAGCTATTTCGGGTCTAGGAAATGAAATAAAAGAAATTGATATTGTAAAGAAAATATTAATAAGACTTCCACACATTTACAATGAAAAGGTGTCAACCCTTGAGTCAAGATATCT
The DNA here is from genome assembly GCA_963277665.1 of Viscum album. Taxonomy (NCBI): domain Eukaryota; kingdom Viridiplantae; phylum Streptophyta; class Magnoliopsida; order Santalales; family Viscaceae; genus Viscum; species Viscum album. The sequence goes on along the minus strand of OY728148.1, from coordinate 5,896,070 downwards.
TTCCGTGCTTTCTCTGGATGATCTACTGAGAAGCTTGGTAGCATATGAAATGAGACTCAAACCAGAAGATGCTACAACTCTTGTGAGCAATGAAATGATATTCAAGGCCATGGATAAACTGAAAATTTCAAAAGATATTAGTAGTGAAGATGAAGAGGAAAAAATAAATTATTTCTTTCACTACAAAGATGTTCCAGATGGGAAAAGGGAAATTCAAATGGAAGTTACCTCTCACATGTTTTCATTGTGGAAAAGTTAGGCACATTTCTTCTCAGGGTTTATGAAAGATAAATGATGAAGGTAGTGTAGATAAAAACTACTAGAAGCCTCGAAAAAGGTTTTTCAAAAAGAGTGACTTCTAATCTGGAAACAAAATACAGAAGAAAAACTTTGTTTATGAAGAGGAAGATGAGGATAATGAATTTTGTGAAGAAGAAGAACCCGAATTTAAAATAGGAAACCATGCTTCCATGATGGATACAATTTAAAATTCAGAACCCTCAATCAATAATGCTAGATATAATCAACTTACTCATAATGGTGATTCAAAGACTCAAATTAAGGAATCTTTTTCCAAGCATGAGAATAAATGTAAGAGATGCAATGAGTGGAAGGAAATGGTTGACAAATCATCAAAATATGTTGATGAGCTCGAAGTAGAAATTGAATGACTAGAAGAACTGGTGAGAGTTCATTCTTCAATCCATGAAATTACAGATGATGATGTGGAACTAAACCTCAGAATTGAAGAACAAGAAATGGTCATAAATGACATTTCATCCAAACTGGAAGAGAAGTCCATGACTATTGAGGAACTTGAGGAAGAAGTTATTACTCTGATGAGTAAAATTTAGTCTCAATCAACCACAAATGTGGGAAAGAAGAAAATTAATTTTGGAATATTCTTATATGCAGAATTACTAGAAAGAGCCAAGTGTGGTACAGATGGGGTTGGAAAATTTTTTAGTGATCAAAGACCTGCTTTGATGGGAAAGAGTGGAATTGGCTGTGATGCTGAGACATCAACTGCTGAAAGTAAAGAGAGCCAAAAGAAAGACAATATTAATGTTGGACATGTTGAAACATCACCTGATGTTCTGAAAAAGAAACCCTCAATCCAAACTAAAATAAGAATTGAAAATTATCCTCAAACATTCATAAATGACAGGAAGTTCAACTATTCTCCAAATGAAGAAGGAATGAGGAGAAATTCAAGTGAGAAGACATTTCCCCTCATTAAGTTTCAGTTCTGTGGCTATCTGGTCCATATCATGTCATACTGTGAAGATTCAAGGAGCTACTTGAATAGGGATGATCTGGGACGACAATAAATAAGACTAAATTCATATCCTCCATATTATAGAAGAAATGGATTCTATGGATACTATTTTTATTGTTCTAACATTGTCCATAAGGCTGTTTATTGCAGATAGAGATTCAATAGGTGAGATTCATACAAATCTCAAAGATGTGTCAATATTCACCCGCCTGATGGTGTTGATCTCACAAACAGGTGTTCTCCTCTAGAAGAAGATTTTGGGTATGAAGAATCTGATTAAATGGAAGAAATAATTAGAAGGCCATTGATTTCTTACACTCAATCCAATATATCATGGAATGAAAAGAAGAATATGGAGAAATCCAACCTTGCAGAGGTTTCCCTCAATGCTACAAGAATCAATATCACCTGGATTCTTGAGAGTAGTTGATCGTCTAATATGATAGGTAATGATGGCCTGTTAATGGACATCAAAAAGATGGATTATGGTATAGTACTATTTGGTAATGATAGAGCTCTGAAAATAAAATGCAGTGGAAGTAATGAAATAGATAATGGAGAACTAAAGAAGACTGAAGTCCTTTATGTTGATGGCCTAGGTCATAATATACTCATCATGAGTTAACTCTATGACTAGGGACATATAGTTACATTTAATCGGAAAGGTTTTACTATCAAGGGAAAGATATAGAATTCACTTATGAAGGGATGTCGAACAGAAAGGAACTTATATCAGTTTCATAGTAAAGAAAATGTTTGTTACATAACTGATGATGAATAAAACAATTTTTGGAATCAAATACTGGGACACATCAATCAACAAGAAATGGATAAAATATCAAAATTAGGGATTTTCATGGACATTCCCATCCTAAATAGTGAGTGTGAAAAATCGTGTGATGCTTGAATTCTAGGAAATCTCTTCTGCAGTTCCTATCAGCCAAAGAAGACAATGGAATCTCATCTTCTTGATCTAATTCATACAGAAATATGGGGGCCGATAAATTCTTCTAGAAATCACGGAGAAAGATACATTTTCCTTTACATTGATGATTATAGTAGAATGTTTTGTGTAATGGTGATTCACAGGAAGAGACAAGTAGTTGATTACATGAAAACTTATCTCCTGATTTCTATGTATGATATTGGACGGACAATAAAAGTCCGGTGATCTGACAATAGAGGGGAATATACATCCATTGAGTTTGATAATTACATAGAAAACATGTAATATAGAATGAGGTAGCTGTTGTGATAACTCCACAGCAAAATGGGGTTGTTGAGTGCAGGAACCAACATGTCAACAATATGGCCAGGACTATGCTGATTGAGTGTTGTATCTGTCGCCATTACTAGAAGGAAGATGTTGAGGCTGCATTGCACAATCAGAATCAGAAATGGATTTATATGAGATAAACGAAGACACCATATGAATTGTGGCATGGAAGGAAGCCTTTATTGAAATACTTTCATGTTTTCAGAAGAAAATGATTCATCCAGAATAAAGAAGGAAATCAAGGTATGTTTGGTGAAATTGTTGATGAATGAATTTTTCTTGGGTATCCAATGAATAGTGAAGCATACAAGTGTTTCAAAAAGAGATTAGGAAAGATTTTGGAAAGCAGTAATGTTATGATTATCAAAGAGAAACCAAAAATTCTTCAAGGACGTCATATGATGATGTGATAGAAAGTGAAGATGAAATTGAACATGGAGAAAATACAAATACAGAAGTAGAAGAAGATGTGCAAAACACTCACCAGTCACATCATGATATTGACTCAGAAGAAGAATTTGAGGAAGAAACTGTGGCTGGAGAGAATGCAACTGAACCACATAGGAGAAATCGTAGAGATGATATTGATCCATCTAACATAATTGGGAATAACAGTGCACCCACTCAAACAAGGAGGATGAGAAATAACACACAATCTGCATTTCTGTCAGTTGTGGATCTATCCTCATTCGAAGAAGCTGTAAAGGATAAATCTTGAGTGAAATCCATGAATGAAGAGTTAGATCAGATTGACAATAATCAGATGTGGGATCTTGTCTACAGACCTGATGGTCACAATGTGATTGGTACAAAATGGATCTTCAAGAATAGGTTTGATGAGCATGGAAGTGTTATTAGAAACAAGGCTCTACTGGTATGTAAGGGATATTCTTAGATTGAAGGTGTTGATGTTGAAGATACCTTTTCTCTAGTGGCTAGACTGGAGTCAATCAGGTTGTTCCATTCCATGGCTCTCCAAAGTGGATATAAAGTATATCAAATGGAAATCAAAACAACATTTTTAAATGGTGTACTCGAAGAAGAAGCCTACATTGATCACCCAGTGGGTTTTCTTCTTAGTACTGATGAAACAAAGGTCTGAAAACTAATGAAAGAACTTTATGGCTTAAAACAGGAACTACGAGCAAGGTACTCCCGACAAGACTCTTATCTCAAGATGCTGAAATTAAAAGGATAAGGAGTAGATTACAATCTATATTTTAATAATTCTATAAAAGATCATTTCATGGTTCTAGTCTACATTGGTGATATCATATTTGGTGGCAGTAGGAAGAAATCAGTGGATGAATTTTCCAAGCATGTGAAATCCAAATTTGAAATGTCTATGATTGGGGAGATCAAATATTTCTAGGGTATAGGTGATTCAAAAGAAGGATTACACATTCATTTCTCATGAAAAGTGTGCAAGAGAGCTGCTGAAGAAGTTTAATATGAATGACTTGAAACCAATGTCAACTCCAATTGCAGTTGGAACAAAACATGGAAAGTATAAAGATGTGACCTCTGTAGATCCCAGCATGTACAAGAGGATCATTGGGAGCCTACTATACCTGACAGTGACATAGCCAGATATTGTCTTTTCCATATGTCTTTCAGCCCACCTTTAGAGTAATCCAAAGGAGGAACATATGGCTGTAGTAAAATGAATCATGAGGTATATTCAAGGTACTCAAAAGTGTTGCTTATACTTTTCTGCAGGAAGGCATAGTGAATTATCAACATTTTCTGATGCTGATTGGTCTGGTGATGTTGTGGAAAGAAATTCCACCAGTGGTGGAGCATTCTATATTGGGAATAAATGTGTTGGTTGGTTGAGAAAGAAACAATAAATTACTTCTCTTAGTACTGCTAATGTTGAATTTGTCTCCTCCACAAAGGCATGCACTCAACTACTATGCATGAAGAAACAATTAACAGATATTGGTGATGAGGTGAAGCAACCAATGGTGATTTACTGTGATAACAAGAGCGTAATTGATCTTATGAAGAATCTTGTACAACATTCTCGTACAAAAAATATTGAAATTTGGTATAATTTTATCAAAGAAAAAGTTGAACAAGGCATGATAAGAAAGAATCATGTGGGAACTGATGAAAATGTGGGTGATATCATGACCCAACCACTGTCAACGGCTGTATTTGAGAAGCATCGGTTGATCCTCAGTGTTCAGTCACCTCCTAGTACATAAGGAGGTTATGAAAAGCCCCTCCCCCCAGTTATGTTAATTTTTTTAAATTTGTTTATGGATGCGATGTAGGTCTGTGGAGGAGATACTATCCTGGGGGAGTGTGGTTTGAGATGAACAATGAAGAATTACCAGTCTTTGGGATTATTGTCAATGTGAGAGAAAGGAATAATTTCATTCATGTAATGCTTTTGTGACAAAATTTTAATTCAGTTTCTGTGATAGGATTGGATGTAATTCATTGGATAGGAACCCAAATCAAGCTTTCTATCTTGTTTTCTACACCGAGCATTGCTCACGTAGACTTAGAGTGTTGGCTGAGTTGATTCTTCAGTTTTTGGTTTTCATGTGGATGGTGATCTATTAAATTTATTTACTGATTGGCTAATTTGATTCCTGTGTTTTTGGTTTGCATGTGGATGGTGATCTATTTAATTTATTTACTAATTGACAACAAGCCCAAAGGGGGAGATTGTTGGAACCATCATCATCTTTGCATGAATTTGAAAACGGTTTGTGTTTGTTGAAAATCCTTATAGGAAGTTCAGAATGTGTTCCATCAAATTACTCATATAGGTCAAGAAGATAAGAGTTTTTAAGGTGGCATCATTTTCATGTGTTTTCCAAGTTTTTGGACCTTGAATTTGACAAAAGGGGTAAACAATGTTTTTCATGGTAAAGGTACTTGTGGGCCCGAAATGTGTCAAACATGTTACTTTCATGCTGAGAAAGTACATGCGCACTGGTGCCTGGGAGGATTAAAAAATTTAACGCCATATGTTTTCCAAGATCAGGACATAAAAATATGGCAAAGAAAAGAGGGTTGCGTAAGTATTTGTTTGGTCTCACAAGTGATTAGCGCTATAGAGGCTAGGGTGGTTGGAGTTGCACGCCATAACTTTCATGCTGATAGGAGCCTTGTGCTCCACTGCGCTGGGTGTCTAGTTTTCATATAAATAAACAACCAGAACTCCTAATTTTCGACGAATTTCAAGACTTAGAGTTTTCCCGACCTCCCATCACTCAAGTGTTGAAGTTGCGCATGTTGTAGTTTGGTCACGTAGGTAGAAGTTGTGCACCAGTTGTTGGTTGCGCATCCATAATGGTTAGGTAGTAAAATACGGTGAGTCGCGCAATTTTGGAGCTGAAGAAGGATGTGCCGTACAAGTGTATTGCTGATGATTGCATGCTAAATTTATGTTGCGCAAGTGACTTTCACGCCGGTCTTGGAGAAGCTCCCAGGAGTGGTTGAAGTACACCGACCTTTGTGGAGCTGCAAGAAAGATCGAAGATTTCCTGATACCTTTGGTACAACGTGAGTATATTCTACTAATGAGAATTGGATTTCAAAAGAGAATCTACATATAAATAAAGAATGAATTCTCCTGAAATGAGGAAGAGACCTTCATGTCTATAAACAGAGTGGTTCTTCACCAAAGGCAGTGATCCATGGGGAGTCAATAGGAGTGACCCGAGGGATGCAATGATCAATCCCTATACCTTTGTAATGGAAGTGATCATGGGACAGAGTGATTGTGCACGAACCATTATAATTCACAACTAGTGAAGAATAGTGGAATTTGGTATGACAAACAACATGTCGGCATATTCTCCATGGACGTAGCCCTTAGTGGTGAACCAAGAAAAAAGTTTTTTTCATCTCTCTGGATGTGAATGTTTTCTTTCTGGTCATTTTCATCATATAGGTTTAATAAGTTTCTACCAATGTGGGAACAAGATCCATCTAATTAAAATAAAAAAATTTCACCATGATTCACCCCTCCCCTCTCAGGGTGTCCTGGGGTCCTACACTATGTACATGACATATAATTCTTCAATGATAGCTTGGACAACTTCTTCCCTTAAATGTAGACCATTTTTAGTTTAGTGTGTTATCATAGTATTTATCATGATGGTATAGATCATAATTATATTATCAACATATGGTTTTGATAACCTATAAGGATGATGTCTCAGATGATGTTTTTTAAAACCCAATTTGCGGATAGAGTGGGATAATCTAACATTATAGGTGGGGTTCATGGTATTTAGTTGACTGGCATATACAAGGTTTCAATCCCCAATCTAGTATGAAGATCTAGAAGTGTTTTATGGTGTCCCCTAGTGGCCCTAGGTATGATCCTCTACTATCAAGATAAGATCGTATGAGATCCAATTAGTAATTCTTTTGTGGAACCATAATGACCATCACCTCTTAGTTGAGCATCATCTGTTATAGCATGGATCGGGGAGTGTGTACTCCTGGAAAAAACAATTACCATGAATCCTAGAGAAATAACTTATTGATATAAGTATTTTTTGAGACCAAATGTGGCTAGTTTCTTTTTTGGGTATATCTGGGATTTTTTTATTATCTTACTATCACGATATGACTACCCATGATGCATTATGCTTAGAGTTCTCTTGATTTCACATTGTTCATTAATATAATCAACCATTCATGTTATCTTCTCTCATGTATCATGTCTATTATAGATTATGAATATTTTAAATGTATCCAAAGAGAATTGGGAGAAGGTAGAGCATAGATATGATTGAAATACGAAATTCTTTTTCGGGTGGGTTTAGTTGACATTAGACACCATCTTCGGAGTAAGTTAGACTCTCTTTAGTTTTAAGATGGTATTTAATTATTCCCCCTCAATCCTATTTAGTATTATTCTATTACTCTATTATGGGATAGATGTTTTATATGGAATTATGGGACCAATTTCATTTACATACTCATTATTTTATGGGTTGGAGATGTGTGTTTATAGAGATGTATATTAGGATATTGCCTCCCATTTATGTTTTATACCTACTCGGTATTGGTCATTAGACCCTATTTTTTTATAGGTGGTCATGGGGTACCCAGACGTAGTTCTTGGATGCATGTGTGGGTTGCATTGGGTAAGGTTTTGATATAGTGGAATCACTATTTTTGTTATACCTTAACTTCAAAACATAGATTTTTTTCTAGAAATGTGATTGGTTCAATATTTCTATGAATAGTGTGATGGTCTTACAATATCACGTTTTGGGACATGGAATCCTGTGTTGTTGTGGAAATGGACATAAACTTTCACTAAGATATTTATCTCCAACATTTTTACTCAACACATGTAGAAATTGGTTGTATGGATTATTTTCTGATATGCATCATATCAGATTTGGTTGAGTTTTCAATTCCTCTTTAAGTCAGTTCCCCTGATATACTCATTGACTATGGAACATCATGTTCATATTTAGATGCCTCAACAAAGACATATAGTATGTTTTCTAATTCAAGATCATAAGGATGATCCTCCATATAATGAGGCTTCAGAATAAGGACACACACAAGAGGTGGAACGTCAATATGATTTTATAGTCTTGAAACCACCATTGAGAAGATGTATGTGACAATAATACTAGTTTAGGATAAAAACAGGTTCAGTATGCTACATCAGTTTCAAAAGAAGTGATATACATTGTTTTAGGATGAGAAAGACCTCCCAATTACAAGGACAATAATGAGATAGTCTCCTTATTTTACTACCTCATTATAATTCCATTATATTCGATGATAATCTTAATAACAATCCTTCTTCTTGTCTCTATTAGGAAATGATGGTTTTTTTGACTCATTCACATGATGAGATAGACCCGTACTAAAAATATATTATAATTTTTTTAGGGAGTAGTTATATTAATCTATATTGATATCAATATGAATGACGGAGCTTTTTCACCTAATGTATTGATGAATGAATGTAGAGGAGTATTCTGTGAGGTTCATCATTATGTCATGATACTCCCCTGATATGTTGTGGAATTATCTATTATGGGTATAGATTGTTTTATAAGAAATAAAAATATATATAATCTTATCAGTGATACCCTTATTATTCCCACATGTACTAGAGTGTTCAATACATTTTTAGTTGTGGAGAGCATCTTGGATGATAAGAGATGGCCATGGTTATTGGTAGTGGTCACCAAGGAGAAGAGACCTCTGTAACTAGTAGAAGATGACACTAATTGTTATCCTTCCAAAATATAAACATAATAAAATGATACATGGATAGGGGATTTTCAGTTTAGTTATATCAGGATAGATCAAGATAGTTTAGGGAGATGTAGTTCCTCATATGATATGGTTGGGGACTTCTTTCTTGACATTATCCAATGTTTCATACGGATTAAATGGAGAGGGTCAAATAAACATTCATGTAGAGATATTTGATAGAGAAGGGGTGACTCATAGTAGTGGAAATTGAATAGGGGTGGGTAATGTCACTATGGGTGGCATGCATTTTGAATTATTTCTACCACCACCACCAGGTGGTTCATGCCTGCTCAATGACCTTGTAAGAATCGGAGTGGAATGTTTTAAGTAGAGGAGGATTTTGAACATAATTCTTCAAGGATGATATAATATACATTATGTAGTCTTTTATAATTTTCTATAGAAAATATATTAATCTATAGAATCCATTACATTTTTCTGCATCTCAGGACCATTATTTATAGATTCTGGTTGAGCCCTCGGCTTGGCCATTGTTCTAGGAGATTTATATAGGATCTGACTTAGAAATAACATATTTATTCTAACAGTGTGACCCAAATCATTAATGTTATATATTTTAATGGTATCTATTTGTAGTTGTGATGACATCTTATATTTTCATCATATGTATGGACTGGAAATAAATAATTCATTATTATATTAGAAACTTTAGGCAGCGAATAAAGATTTTCTACATTGATGGTTTGATGTTTTTCATTAATTGCTTAGAAATAAAAGCATGTTTGGAAGGATGGTCTCATAAAGTAAGGAGTTTATCCAATTACTCATTATATATTGATAATAAATCATGGAATAATGGATGTTATGGGATACCAAGTTCTTATAGTAGTTTAGGAGTATGATGATGTATTTTCCAAGGATGTTCCAAAAATACCTCCCTATAAATAGATCTAATAATTCATTTACATACACACAATTATTTCATTTATATATTCTCAATAATATCATTTGTTTAATATTTATATTCAAGAGTTTATGTTGTTTTTTGATTACATAAATACGAAGGGATTTGTGATATCTAGTGTTCCCCCATGGGTATCCCCACTTTTGTATTCCAATAAGTTGGATGTGATCTTGATGTTTTTTGTGTCTTATCTGTACCAGAATAAGTTGAATATAATGAATAAATATTAAATAATTAGGATCTAATACCAAATCCATCCATTTAGAGGGGTGTGATGGTTCTTAATTATTGTCATCAGATTAGGCCATCACCAACTATGAGTACGGGATGAGGATATACTGAAGATATCATTAAGATGTCTCTACAATAAATATGAGTTATTTTTATTTCATTTAGTTTGAATAACTATATGGATGTGTTCATTGGACTTATTAAATAGATCATCAATAATTTATTATATTGTATTTTTGTATTTAGTATAGATGATATTCTTGTGTAATTGACATTTGAGGATGAGCCTCTGAGAAACTTGATGAAATAAATTAAAATGATTTAAGTGACCATCTATATGGGAAAATCTTGATTTATTAGTTATATATTCAATATGTAAAAATTAATAGACATGTGATATTGTAAGACGGTGCTTTAGTTGATATGGTTATAGACGATGAAGTGTTATCTTGGAAGCCACCCAAGATATTGATGAACAAACAAAGCTTCTTTAGGATGGACAACTACTATATGATATTTATCACCAAATTTTGTATGATATATATAATTGTTAAAAATTGTAATTGGAAGGGGTAGCATTTCATTTGGATGTAATGTTACCAATTTTCAATTCAGGAATTAATGAAGAGTTTAATTAGTGTCTTCATATGGAGATTTCTAGAGGTGGGTGTAGACTATATAGTGTTATATGATGGCTTATGGACAAGGAATTATTTTGTATTATTGTATAAGAAAAATTTCATTGTTTAGGGGACTAAACAGTTCTAAAATTACTAGAAGAAAAATGAGACCCTTGATCTTGAGTTGATGGTGGTTGTATTTTCTCTAATGATGTGGCAACTCTACCTTATGGATGTTCTTTTATCGTATACTCTGACTAGAATATTCTCATGTATATCTTATCTCATGAGTTTAACTTGAAATTGTGTAAATTGATAAATCTTATCCCATATTATGAATTTTAGATAGTCAATACACATGGTATGGGGATCATGGAATAATAACACTTTTCATAAGATCTTTATCTCATATGTTGGATAAGGCATCAGACTAATTAGTATTGTTGTTTTTATAGATAGAGGAAAAGGATGGTGTGTTTTATCTTCTGTCGATAGTTCTCATCCCACCACATTAACACCCTGTTTGGTAACCCCATAATAGGGATATTGATTATGAGAATATATATACTCGGATATATGTTGGATGCACTTATGATGGAATTTCTAATAGAGGGTAACATTTTAATTTTCAAATATCAGAAAATGATACATATGGTGTTAAAAGAGGTAGCTATGAGAGAGTTTTATACACACCCTTGGTGGTAAATATATGTTTTTAAAAGTTAAATCAAGACACAAATCATTGTTTTTTATTTTCTTATGCATGAATATATTAGTTGAAGATTTTGTTTATTGATGCCCAATTTGTCAGCAGCTAAAGTCTATGCACCAGGATCCAGTAGGTTTAGCGCAAACCATTGAGATTACATAGTGCATGTGGTATGGTATATCCATATATCTTTTGATAGGATTAACTTTTATTTTATGGGTTTAAAATTAAATCATATAAATCATTAATGAAATCAAAATACTGGAAAACTTCATATCTATTTGAGAGTAATGTTCAGTATAGTAATTAGGACACCATTACATGAATGAGATGATATATCCACATGGTGTAGAATTTCCCATCATTTCAGACCATGATTCACCCTTGGAATCATGATTATGGTGAGGATTAAATGATTCTTTTGTGTCCAACTATTTTTTAGTGTTGAATTTCACACACAAACTGATTTTTTTACTAAGTAAACAATTGAGGTATTATAATAGATTATATGGGCTATAATGTTATACTTTGGCTATAGTAAAAAGGAAAAACTATCATTGGTAATGTTTTTGTAAAAACAAATACCATTCCACCATTGAAGTGGAACTATTCATGGCCTTTTATTAGTGACCATACATGTCAAATAATTATTGGACTGATACAGGTGAGTCAAATCTCGTGGGAACAGAGATCTTGTGAGCTATGACAGTAAAGTTACAAATCATCCAAGAGAATATGCAGAGTACAGAGTGATATTATAAGTATTATGTTGACTAAAAAATTTGTAATTTTTAGCGCAATAATGGAAACCATGTGTTCGTGAAGTTTGCACATCGACAAGGATTGTGGATATTTTTTGGTGGAATGTAATCTTTGATAAACATTGGACCTTTCCAGATAAAATATATAGTTAGTGTGGTGGAATATTGCATTTATCTATAATAGTGGTTATATTTCATAACCATTACCTTCATCATGTCAGTTTAATGAGGAACATTCATGATCAATCACATATAATTTAACTGGATGATATAGACATCTATATTGATGATACCATTTCTGGGTACCTGGTGGGGATGAAGTATTTTTAAGAGATGTTCCTTTGTTGAATAGAGGTACGTATTTTATGTGTCTTAGAGACGTAAGAGATTCTTTAAGATATCACATTGGAGTGTGAAACCCATATGTGAGCTCCATAACCAAATCCTATTAAGTATACCCTAAATATTTCTATGGAGAAAACACCCAATGTAGAGGAGAATGTGATTTATTAGTTTTCTCTATGTATTGAATTAAAATATATGTCATGAAATTTTTAGATCTAGGAACTGATATGGAATGATATTCCAAGGCCAAGTGATCAAGTAATTTATATTCAAAAATATTATATATATATATTAATATCATGGAAGTAAATTTTTTCTAACTAATAGTAATAACGCTATAATTTTGTAAGAGTACATAAATTATTTAAATTTTTATATAAATATATTATAATAAGAAAATATTTCTATTAGTCATATAACCCTATAGATTTAGAGAAGCTATTTGAGGATATTTTGGAAAACAATACAAATACTGGTTGATAACCAAGGTCATCTTTCTCAATTAGAATTAGGATCTCTCTAACAATTTCTATGTTCGATCATTATTTATTGGTGATTTATCCAATATCATTTGTTTATTTTATTAATGTGTTTTCAGTATATGTATTTTTACAAAGTAAAATATGATTCAATTCAAACAAAATAAAATTTCATCATTAATGATCAATTTATTTATTTGCCTTTGATTAGTCCTATTCATTTAACTATTAAATGATAATAGATCATTTAAAATATAGAAAAAAGTATATGGGTTTGACATTGTGATTATTTTTTAGGGATTTTCTATTTTTCTCAGAGTATCATCATGGGATAATCCTTTGGGATGTGATTCAATAAAATATATGTATTCGATCATTAAAAATAGTTTTTTATATAACAAATTAATATGATTGGTTATTTTTATGATCAAGAGAGTGATTTGACATGTGACAATGGAGGATTAGTGGATGTGAAGCGGGATTAGATCGAAGGATTCCATTTCCATGGAGGGTATAGAATGATAGTTATGTGTGGCCATGGTTTGGCTCCTTAGAACAATTTTATGAGTGGAACGTGGCCTTGTGTTTTTGTTTTGGTTGTGGTCAGGGTCTAACGACCTCATATTTGAGTTTATGTGTGATATCATTGGTCTTCATGGTAGTTATGGATAATTCATGAAGGATATATGAGATCTAGAAAATCCCATTATATAGGAAATGCAATATAATACTACACATTATGTGGGAGAGGTAAGAATTACATGTCATGTGGTAGTTAACACATTCATTATATATTTCATCTAGGGTGATTCCATGTATCATCAAGGATACATGGAAATGAAAATATTATATTATCTAGGACATGAATTTACATAGTGCCAGTGTAGACAGGCTGAGTTGTGCACTCAAACATAGATAGGGGTAAATGAGAAGAACATGGTGTACATGAAAATTAATTTAGGAATGGGAGAACATACATCATTACTCCTATATTTAGTGGTAAAATTCATGTACCCAAGGTACACACAACGTACTTCCTTGTATATGGGTTAGATACAATTGTCTCCTTATTGAAGAACATATTCTATTGAGTGTGATACATTGGTCCTTTATAATAATGGAAAAATGTTAAATTTCATCCTTGTAATAAGATTAAAATTCCGTCTCTGGTTTCAGTATTTAAATGTGTTTAGTGAATAACACTATGAGACTAGGGTGGGATCCCATATCATTCATAGATGGGGTTTATGGTATCAACATGACCACTATGAAAAGTGTTTCAATCCCATATCTAACTAGTATATCTAGTATGGTTTGTAGTGTCTACTTATATCATTGGGTGATATAGCCATATTGAATGATGAAATCATTCATGGTTTAGTGAGTAAATATGGGTTTGGGAATAATTTTCATGACCTTTTGGATGTATGTCACCAGTGATAGAATGTATCATTGAGTGATTAATATCAAATGAATGTTACCTTAAATCCACCAGATCTATGTCGTGGTTGGAAATATTGATTTTTAAAACATGATATATATTTTATATTATGAGTATATAAGTGTTTATTTATTATGATATTATTTTTATGACATGATAACTCTTAGTCCTTTTTTATTAGTTATTTAGATTTTTTATATTGGGTATTGTTTAACTCAACAATATATGGGATTAGGCCACCTGGGTTGTGACTTATGTAGATGAAGTCCCTTTTGATGGTGTCATAGGGGGGAATGGATTAGGTTGAACATTATTAGGTTATACAACATGAGGTTTTTTCTAGGTTGTTTCATTTAATCATGGTCCTCTCCTTCTATGTAGGTTAGAATCTTTATATATTTTTTGTTGTGATTGTAAAAACCAGCCATTTTGTAAGTATTTGTTTCTATTTAAATTATCCTTTATGAAATTTTTCATTTCCCACAACACTAAAAATAATTTATTTTATATTAAAAACTATGTTTCACATGAATTATATGCAACACCAAGATAATCATGCACTAAAATCAACATATATTTTAGCTTTCTCTACAAAGGGAAGCAACGTTAGCTTGCCTTATACACAACAATTAATATCCTTGATGTCTTGCATAACACACAGGACCATGTGTTACCAAAATATAATATATTATTAAAATTTTATTACTTAATATAATAAGATATAACTTAGCCATTAAACTAGTGGTTATGAATATTTTTAGATAATCTATTAACATTTATGGTTTCCAACAATATAAGATGAAATTATATGTCACCAATACATTACAAATAAATATGATAACTGATTGAATATAAAATGAAATATTATTATCTTTATCATCATAAATCTATATTAGCCAAATAAATTAAATATATATAATTATTTTTTGGTATTAATAAAATATACATTTTATATATTGAATAAAATATTTTTTATATTCATCAAATATATTTTATATCCATTATATAATAACAACCATAGTTTTATTCTTAAAAACTAATATTTTTAAAAATATAGTTTTACCACCTTTTAATGGAAAAAAAATTGTAAATATAATTTTTTTAACATTTATAGATTTAATATGTAAAAATATACTTCATATTTAGAATCGAAACATAAAAATTAGGTAAGTAATAATTTTTTTGTATTTTTTATGGTTTCATTTTTTAATAAATAGTAAAAAATATTGGATTATAATTCAAAACAACATTAACATATAATTTATTTAAATGGATAAATTATATTTCAAATTGGTTTCAAAGTTTATTTAGATAATTATTTTATAAATAAGTCCAATTTGGTTCATTATAATCATTTTCAATTTGAAATTGAATATAAAAACATGCCAAACATTTGAATATTTTTACATTAAACTTCACATTGTCGACCCCACTACAGGATTAAAATTTTAATTTATTTCTACATCTTCTATGTTTAGAATTTTGAAAATGGATTCCATATTTGTAATCAGAAAATTTCTAACATCAAATATGTTCAACATATTTTTTCTCCAAAAATATTAGTCACTGTAATTAAAATTCATTACAACGACTAAGGTTAAATTAAGTTAAACAAGAGACTAAAAAATAAACATATGATCCAAAACAACCTATACACTTGTAAAAAATCCATTTGATGTTCATATTTCGACGATATCCTACCATAGATCTAATTTGGACAGTTATTGATGCACTTTAAATTAATTGGTTGGAGGTCCTTTCTATAATAAAATTAGAAGAGTGACACTCCACTTTCATTTTAAAAAGACTCATATCCTCTCACTTCCACACACCTCTCTGGCCCCAATTTCTAGAATAAAATCTTCCAATAAAGCTCCCCAACTATTATTTGATCTTATTTTATGCTTCCATTTGTTTTAAATCATTACCTGGAATCCCTTTTGAAAAAACCAAAAGGAGATATCTGATTACTAAGAGTTTTGAATGAGTATGACACGAGTCAAGACATAAGGTCAGGAATTTCATCTCACTTTTTATTTCTGTGAGATATATGATTTGTTCACAACTATTTATTTTTGTGTGGTGTATATACATACCATGATTGTATTCTATCTATATTATTATTAATTTTATGTGTATTCACATTTCCATTTTATGATCCTTATTTCATGTATTTATGTTCCAAAAGTTACCAAATATATAAAATAGTTTTTCATCATTCTTACATCATTGAGATTCATGTTTTTTATGCACCAAAACTCTTTTTAGAGGTGTATTAAATTCCGCATTATATTTTATATCATTAATCTAAATATTTTTATGATATTTTAAGCTTCATGTATATTCCTTTTCTTATTATGTGTGTATGATCCCAATTTACCATGTTAAAAGATTTTATTGAGATAGTATCATTTCTTCTCAATATTGTTTATGTTCATATTTAATTTGATGAAATATTATTTCCCATTGCATAGGAACAATCACAAGATTACCTCTCCACATTTTATTTATTATATATCCATTTTTTTTTATAATTTTTCAACTATTTTTTAGTTAAGAAAAAACCATTTTTTTGTAAAATAAGAAAGTGTCTCCCTTCATATAAAAATCTATTTTATTAAAAACCCATGTTTTAAAAAAAATTTAAAAAAAAATCAAAATATCATTTAATAAAATTTTCATGGTATTTTTTTTTTAAATTTAATATCAAGTCTTTTTACAAATTTTCATCATATTTTCTATGAAAATTATTTTCAAATGATTTTATGTGTTAAAAAACTTTTTCAAAGCACAAAGGATAACTTATTTAATTAATGTTCATGAAGGAGATTTCAAAATTATTTTCCATATAATACGGAATACATTGATGTTACTCAATCCTTTTTATGAAGTGATTTAAATGTTCCATTCATATTATACAATGAATGAATTATATTTTGATGGATTGATTCAAATGACACTTGTTTCTCTTTCATGGGTTATATTCTTTTGAATCCCCTTCATTTTTAGGTTATTTATTAATGAATTGATTTGGAAAACTATCTATTTTCCATAGGTCATTAAGTGGAGAAATGTTAATGATACCCACTTTTATTTCGTTGGTTATGATTTATTTCTATGAAACCCATCTATTTTTATGGGTTATGATATAATGAAAGTTTTATTATCCTATGGAACATGTTTTTATTATTTTATTATGTGATAGATGGGACCTATATCATCCTAAAATTATTTAGGTAAATATATATGACTCATTAGTAAAAATGTTATGTGTGAATCTGATTACATGTTCACAATGTTATGAGTGACCCTTAACGTATTCATAATCTTATGTATAGACCCGATTTCATGTCCAAGATGTTTCTGTGTGAACCTAATTACATGTTCATAACGTTCTTCATGATTTTGATTACATGTTCACAATTTTATACATCATCCTAGTTTCATATCCATAAGGTTATGAGTGAATAAAATTACACATTCCCAATATATGAATGGACCCGGTTTCATGTCCATAAGTTGATGATGGGTACTGATTTCTTATCATTAAGTTAATGAGTGAACCTTTTTCTACTTATACATGTTTCTAGTGTAATAATCTCATGTTCAAGACATAAATTCCCTGTCTTATTCTTATGTTATGCTTTAATAACATAATCTATTAACTTTTTATGATCTATGTCATATGAACTCCCAATATTTATTATGATAACTAATATGTAATGTATGATTTTCAAATGTTATTTCAATATTTTTTAACCTATTTTTAATGTTATGATTATTCAATTCCTTTATTTACACTAATTGATAATATAATATCACCCCTTTATTATAATTACATTCCCCAGGTTATAAAGAATGGTTTTAGATAGAATTACTAAAGGTTTATATCTTCTTGGGGGATGTTGAAGATCTTTCACCATGATTAAATATTTTGTTTCCTTGTTTCCAAAGACACTATAAAATTATGGTCCTCTAGTTTTTATTTTTTAATGTATTGAATATTCATCTAAAATGATACCATAACCATATGTGTTAATCATGGTTTTATATAGCTAGAATCAATTTAAATCTTTAGTTTACCATTGAAAACTATGATGAGAATACATTAGTGAGATCACTAGGTATATGTATAAAGATTTTTCTAGTTATATCTCTTATGTTTGGTATAAGGATGATATAATATTTCGGAAAATGTCTTCGAATATTGGTAAAGGATAGAGTAAGTGGTTTCTTAGTAATAAATCTTTATCTATATATTATAAGTGGATGTGGATCTAGAATGGTTGGGACTAGTGGTAACAAATCTAACAAGATTTTCTGGGCCTATCACAAGGTAATTCGGTACACATCAATGGGCCTTGTTACACACTATGCATGACACTCCCGGGGGGTATGCATTTGGAATTAAAAAAAAATTCATAAACCATCATGAAGAATATAAATTTAATTGGCTATAAATAATTTGATATAAACATAAAACTACATAGATTAATGAACGTTTCATAATTGAGACATCTTATAAGTTACTTATCCTGATTGTGTGGTTCCTATCAATGACAATTGGTTCTTACTCAATTCTATTCGATTTTAGTAAATGGATAGAAACCAAATCAATTATTCTAATGAAGAATGAAATGGAAAATGTAATGATGTCCTACTGAGAACCAGATTATTATATAACATAGAGAGAAATACATCATTTATATTACCATAATGCCTTATCAAGCCATGAATCGAAATGAATTTCCAAATAACCAAAGGAGGGAAAAATTTCCTCATTTATTTTTTAGGAAAAATTGACCTTATTTTAGTGTATTGACTGATCCACTATTTGATGATAAATGTATATGTATCATTGAAAATATATTTTTTATTATTATTTGTTTATATTGTGAAAATGTTATATTGGGAACTTATAACATGAAATGTGAATCAAAAGAATGATGGAACATCATCAAGAATATGAGGAAAAAATAAAATCTAATACATGGATTAGTATGACTTCAAGAACATATTTTTATGTATATTCCTTCCTCAAATTCTTCTTACAGAAAGGGATATTGATTCATCTCATCAATATCATGGTTGTGATAATGAAATAAGCATATAATTCAAAGTAAACAATGAATACTACAGAGATAAGAATATTATATTTACTCTATAATTAAAGTGTGGAAGGAAACGTGGAGAAAATTGTCTTAGGGGAACTAATAAATTTTTATAATTTGTAAATAATGGTCATCGAGTGGATGAATTTCAAAGTAATTGGAATAAATAGAATTATTCAAGTAATAAACCTCCCATATTTGAATTTTTCTATTGAATGTTGTTTGTGCATTATGCAAAAAATTATAAAGAATAATGTGAATGATAAGCCACAATAACCTATAAATAAAATGTGAAAGGGGAAATATAATTGGAGCATTATTTATGAAGTGAACATTGATAATTATGAATTACTAATCCTTACCTCCTTAGTTAGAAATTTATGTCTGATTTTGTATGAATAATCCCTATGAAATTCTTATTATTGATCTTTTGGGGATATTTAATGTGATTATATTTCCTCTACATGGATGATGGAGTAAAAATAACATTTTATATTATATCAATATAAGGATGGACCCAATATTATAATAAAAAATTGTTTATGATAAGATAATTTTTAAGGATGAAATGGTGAATTAGATTATGGAAATGTAACAAGGTTAACCATTTATATAATGTTTAAGTAAAAAATTATATAATTTTAGTAAGAGAAAAGTGTTATATTTTCATATGTGGATTTATAGATATTGGATAATTAGTTTAAAATATTATTTATTGATAATAACTGATGGGATGGTATATCATGGGTCTCATGATTTATTAGTACTTCAGGAATGAAAAATTCACCTTAATTTTTTTATAAATAGTTGATGTGGATCAATGAAATACAAATGGTTGATGATGTTAGGAAACCATTGAAGTATATATTTTAATTAAAATTATTTATCTTCAGAAAAAGGGAACTCGAATCAAAAAATTTTATCCTAGTACATGTGTTTTTGATTAATCAAATGGTCCCATAGTTTATAAAATATTTATGGCTTTCTGATTGTTAAATTTTGCAAAACAATTTCTTTATCACTCTCTATTCAAACATGATTATTATATTTTTCTTCCATTGTCATGTTATCACTTCCAACTGATGTTTCCCTATATGAAAACATTATTATTTGTTACTTTTGGTAACCATTATGGTTCCTACATTCCATTTTAAGGGAGGTTTTTGTCTTCATTTCTATGATGTGGGTTTCTATAAATGAAAAATTAAAGTATTAAACCAATGATAACCTAGAAAAACATAGAGAATCAAATTAATTTTAAGGGGGTTGATTGTAACATCATAAGATTTTGTGACTTGTTTTTTCTAATTAATTTAACCACTTTGATATTTTTCATTTCACAAAACACTTAAAATACTTTATTTTATATTAAAACACTATATTTGGCTTGTGTTATACACAATACCAATTTAATAATGAACTATATGGAACATGATGTTTATCTCTATCTATATGGAACACCAAGTTTAGCTTCTCTTAAATGAAAATATAACTTTCCTCAATCGCTTGTGTAACATGCAAGACCAAAAGTTAACAACTAATAATATATATTTAAAATATTATTATTTAATATATTTATATATTAACTAGCCATTATATTAGTGGTTATGAATATTATTAAAAAATCTTTGAAACTAAATGTTTAGACAAATATAAGTTTAAATACTATGTTACCAATTAACTATTAATTTATATGATATCCAATTGAGTATAAAATTAAATATTATTATATTTATGGTCGCAAATATATTTTACAAAAATAAATTTAACAAAATATAATTGCTGAGTGGTATTAATTTAATATATATTTTATACATTAAATCAATTATTTTTTATATTCATTCAATAGATTAGATAGAAAAAATAAAAGAAGAAATCCAGTTTTATTTATAAAATGAAATATTTTTTATAATGGTTTCCTTACAACCTTTTAATAGAGAACCCATTTTAAATACAATTATTGGAACATTTATAAATTTAATATATCTAAAAAATAATATTTTCAATTGAAACAAAAAATATATGTTAGGATAATTTTTTTTATTTTTCTGTAAGGATATATTTTTTAATGAATAGGTAAAAATAATGGATTTTAATTCAAAACACATTTTTCATATAATTTACTTATAAGATTAATTTATATAACAAACTGTTTTAAACTTTTAATTGGATGGTTTTTTATAAATAAATTCATCTTAAGTTATTATAATTAATTACACTTGGAAATTTAATATAAAAATGTGGAATACTATTGATTTTTTTTACTTTAAAAACATGTATTTTATACCCAGAAATGACAATAAATTTAAATTATTTTTTTACACTTAAATTATTGGAATTTATAAAAATGTATTTTTTATTTTGAATCAGCATAGTTTGTATTTTTTAATAATTTTAAAATATTTTTTTAGAAAAAATTATTAGTGTAACTAATTAATGTTAAATACAACTATTAAAGATAAAATCGGGATAATGATAGACTAAACTATAACATTAAGGCTCGAAATAACCTATTAATTTATAAAAATCACATTATCTAGAAAAATATCGAACACATGTTCCCTTTTATAAAATTTGGACCATTATCGAACCACATTCTATAGAAAAATTAGGCGGGGTTCTTTTTATTTAATATATTACAATAGTGACACTCCTCCACTATAAAGGGCCTCCTCTCCTCCCACATCATCACACCCCTCAAGACACTTTTGGATCAACCAATCACGGAAACAAATGCTCCCCAGAATCATTCACTTACTACTTCAAGGTTCCCTAGAGATGAAATACTTACAAGGAATCCCTTTGGTTAAAATGAAAAGAAGTTACCTGATTATGATGAGAATGAGTACGATGATTGTCAAGATACAAGGTAAAGTGATTTAATCCCACTTTTTATTTATCTGATATACATGTTATGTTCACCACTATTTTATTTTTATGGCTTATATGTACTTACCATGATTATATTATATGTATCATATACTTAAATTTATGGGTATCCACATGTTCATTTTATGGTCATTTTTTCATGCTCTTTATGTTTCAAAAGATAAAAAATTGGTAAAATAGTTTTGTCTCTATTTTCTCTCTTTGAGACTCATGTTTAATTATGCACTGAAATTATTTTTTGAGGAGTTTATGCTTCCATTATTAATGTTATCTCATGAATATACTTCTTTTCCTGATATCTTAAGCTTCACGTAATTTCCTTTTCTTACATGGTGTGTATGATCCCAAGTAACCATGTTATAAGAGTTTATTGAGACAATCTCATGGATTCATGAGATTATTTATTTTTATTCTTCCTTTGTTGAACTATTATGGTATATATCTCATGAAAACCCAATAGTTTCATTATTCTCTATTTAATCATGATATATCTATATATTAGTTCTATTTTTTCCACTTTTCGGTATATAGGATAACATTTTTATGTAAAATTTAATCATCACTCTTATTATTAATAAATCTATTGTATTCAAAAACTACGTTTTCCAAAATGTTTACAAATTGTTTTCAAAAGGTATTTGAATCAAATTTTCTATGAAAATGTTTTTAAAATGATTTGAATTTTTCTTTATAAATTCTTGAGTTATTTTCTATGAAAATTATTTTAAAATGCTTTTTTGTGTTAAAATTACTTTTACAAATAATAGTATATATTTTAATAACGAAATATTTGTGAAAAATATTACAAAAATATTTTTCAAATAAGATGAAATACATTGATGTTACTCATTCCTTTATTGGGAATGATCTAAATGTCACAATAATGTCATTTCGTGAATGGTTAATGTTTTCATGTAGTGATTCCCATGTCACCTATTTCTATTCCATGAGTTATATTATTTTTAATCCCATTTATTTTCACAATTTATGCATTAATGAAATGAATAGGAAACCTATCTATTTTCCATGGGTTATGATGTCAAAAAATATGAACGATACAAATTTTTGTCCATGGGTTATGAATCTTTTCTATAAAACCCATCTCCTTTTAAAGGTCTTGATATGATTAATGTTTTATTATCCTATGTCACATGTACGTATGATTTTGTTATGTAACGGGTGGGACCTATATCTACTGCTAATGATTTGGGTTACAATTGATGAATCATGAGTATAAATGTTATACGTGAACCATATTAGATGTCACACCCCGACCACTGGTACTTTTATTTTTACTTCTTTCTTGGTCCCAGTTAAAATTTTTTGAAGTCTAATTGCGTTGGCGGTGTCGCGCCGGTGCGCGGTCACCGCATCGTTAGCGGTGACCGTGCGTTCAGCCCGGGTGACAGTATGTTCACCCGGTGTTTTAAATATAATAATTTTTATGTTGATATTTTATTATTTTTACTTTTTAAATTGTTGTTGTTATTTTTGATGTTATTTATGTTTATTGTATATATGACTACACATATATATATGTGTATACATGTATGTGTGTATATATATGTATATGTATACATATATATATGTTTATATGCGTTTATATAGAAGCATACATGTTTATATGTATATATATATATATATGTTTGTATATGATTAAATATATGTATATAGGTCTATATATATATATGCGTGCGCACGCGCGCACAAACATTTATTTTCAAATGGTTTTAATATTTTAAATTTTTTATTAAAGATAATTATTATTATAAATTTTCTAATTATTAATATTAATATTATTATAAGGTTTTATTATTAATATAATGTTTTATTATTTCTATAAAGCGTTATTAATTTTTAGGATTTGTTTTATTCAATTACTTATGTTCAATATTATTATTAGTATATTATTATGATTATAGTATTTTATTATTATTATTACAAATTATTATTAATATTATTCTCATAGTATTAATTATATTTTTGTTGTATTATTGTTATTATTATTATTATTATTATTATTATTATTGTTTATCTATATATATATATATATAGTTTTTTTCTCTTTTTTCTTTTTTTACCCTAACCCTAACCTATCCCCCTACCCAGCCGCCACCCCGTCCCCCTTTTCTCCTCTTATCTCCCCCCCGTTTTCTTTTCTTCTTCTTCCCCCCTTGCTGGTTTGGCCGGCCCGCACCGCCCCCGGTGCATTTCCCCCCAGCTCCACACACCCCGGCGGCCCCCTCTATCAGCACCGACCCCGCCTCCGGCTCCCGCTTCGTCCCAGCGCACGGCCCGGCTCTGCCTTCGCCGCACCGAGCCCACACCCAGCCTCCCTCCGTCGCTGCACCCTCCATCTCCATCCCAGCCCTCCGGTGCTTCGTCCCGCTCACCCCGCCCTTCGGCGCTCCACCCCGCTCATCCCGGCCCTCCGGTGCTCCGCCCCTCTCAGCTCGCCCTCCGGCCTCCTGGTCCCGGCCTC
The DNA here is from genome assembly GCA_963277665.1 of Viscum album. Lineage (NCBI taxonomy): Eukaryota > Viridiplantae > Streptophyta > Magnoliopsida > Santalales > Viscaceae > Viscum > Viscum album. The sequence continues at coordinate 5,871,264 of OY728148.1, read as the reverse complement.
CGCCCACACTTTCCTCCAGCCTCCCACTGGCACTACCAACCCGATCTCTCCATGCACTGGCGACTCGGCCACCGCCAGCCGCACCCAGCCCTTCTTCTCCGCCTTGCCCCGTTGCGACTAGCCCCTCCCTTCGGCCTCCACAGCTCCTCTCCAGTTTTCAACCTCCCTTGCCGTTACCCGCATCACCAGCCAGCGCTTCCGGCGAACCCCCGTCGCCGGCCAGCACCCTCCGACCAGCGACCTCCAACACCCCCACGCCGGTATGTTTTTATTTTATTTTATTTATTTATTGATTTAAGTATTATTTTATTATTTTATTCCTTTTTTTATTCTATTCGTTTAAGTATTTGTTTATTAATTAATTAGTTTATTTATTCATTTAATCATTTATTTATTTTTTCATTTAAGTATTTGTTAATGATTTATTTATTTATTTATTTATTTATTTATTTTATTGTGTTTGTTAATTAGTTAGTTATTTATTTATTTATTCATTTTTTTTATTTGTTAATTCGTTATTTATTTATTTATTCATTTAATTATTTATCAATTTATTAATTCTTTATTTGTTTATTTATTCATTCATTCATTTAATTATGTTTTATTTTGTTTGATTACCAACTATTTGATTCTTTCGATTATTTATTTATTCATGTATTTATTATTTACCTATATATATTTATCTTAGTGTTTTTATTTAATTTGAAATAATCCTTTTTCTGTCGCGGGTTGAGTAACGTGTACTTTTTCACTATTCAGCGTACGCAGTTAGTCCACAGGGGTTCGTTCTACTTTCTACTGGGGTTCCGTCGCGTCTTCTCCTTGTTTGAGGTAGGTGAATTCAACTGTTTCCTTTCTGAGGTACCCTACTGATGCTTGAATTGTTTTAAATAAATTTTATTCCATGATTCGCGTGTTTATGATATCCTTGCGCGGCGTATTTTGGTGTTTTAAAATCTATAGTTTTTGTTCGAAAGATAATTTTGAAGCAATTATATTTTATGCCAAGGTAGTTGTGCACAAGATGTTGTCCTGCACTTTTTAGTTTTTATATAGTGCACCTGTTTAGTTGTTGCCAGCTAAGGTGGAACTAAATGATTATGTTCTCTTATGTTATCATCGGTTGTCTTGAGCGGTGTTTTCTTTTTGTAAAGAAAGAATCATTCTTGGATCTTATTATCCTGTGCTGGTTAGTTTTATGAAATTTAGTATTATTTGAAAATGTTGTCGTGCCCCTTTGCAGGTTTGACGCACCATTGGATGTTGAAACATCCATGGGTGCACCAGGTGCACACATGGATGTGCCCTCAAATGAAGATGGTGTTTGAAATTGTTACCATTTATTTTTATTTTTTTTTATTTTTATTTTCTCGTAATCTCTACTTTTCAAAATGGTTCTTGGTTTCAAAATGTATTCGCCTCTTCATGAGACACATCGAACTGGTTTAAAAAGAAATCTACGAAAATATGCATGTTTGGAATTTCTTTTAATACAAAAGCATCCCTTGAGTTTTTGAAAAACATATTGTGAAATGTTCGTGTAAAGTCATTTGATTTTTGTAAAAGACGGAGTGCTCGCTTGGCGACTTCAGGTATTTTTATAAAGTGGTTTTGATAATTAAATGACGTGAAGGCCCGATTGGCACTTTATTAAATGTGAAGTGATTTTATATATATATATATATATATATATATATATATATATATATATATACGTACTTGTGAGGGCATCTCTACAGGGGGACTTCCCTTCGAGGGTTGTCGTGTAGCGATGTCCGTGTAAGGGGTTGGCAAATGCGGTGAGATGAGTCACGCGTGTGAGGGTCTCCCACTTACACAGTGTTACAAAAACCACCATGGGTTCCTGGGTGTCTTGTAGATTATCGAGTGACGGTTTCTTGCTAACCCTGATTAGACGGGTTAGTACCCCCTGGAGTTGTGGACAGGCCAGAAGGGATGTGCCACTGGTTGGCTATTAGGGTGGCCAGTTGGTTATTGACTATGGAGTACCATGCCGGAAGGTAGTCTGAACCCGAGTACGTCCAGGGGTTTTCTAGGGATGTTTAGGATCACCCATGGTTACTTGCTTCCTTGATTGTTTACTTACAGTTTTTCTTTACAGCTCATATTGTTACTTGTGTCCTTTTCCACTACTTTCATCATGCATTGCTTGTTTACTTCCAGTTTCACTTGTTTGTTTTCAGCCTGTACTGTTTACCTGTTCCTTTTTAGCACAGTCGTAGTATTATCTGTATTTGGTTTTGTTTATAAAAATAGGAAATGGTTTTGAAAGTGATTTATAGTGTGCGTTGGATTTTCAAATGGGGGAAAACATGTTGTTTATTTTTAAATGTGAAAAATCTTTTTTTTATAATTGTATTTGTCAAATCTGTGTCAACGGATTGCTTGGGAAAAGAAAACATTTGGATTCAGTGGTTCACATTGGCTTACCTACTGGGCATTTTTAATGCTCACACCTATATTATCATTTCAGTTACAGATCTTCCCTTGCTCAGGTCTTCTGTTTTGAGTCGCTCAGTGTTAGAGCGAGGTTGCTCTCTAGTTGGGTGGTGACCTGAGAGGTCACATGGAGGTACGTGGTCATGTGGCTTTTATTTCTTTTCCATTGTTAGTGTTTATTTGTTCTGTTCTATTTACTTTTGTTTGGGCTGAAGTCATTCCCTACGATCAAATTTTAATTCCTGGCACTTGTTGCCATCCCGGGGGGATCTGGAATGCCCCTCGGGACTTGCCACGGAACGGCTCGGGTGACCGGTTCAAGGTCGACCCGGGCTGGTTCATGACAAAATGGTATCAAAAGGAGGTTCTTGTTATTTGGGTTGTCCGGTAGAAGGAGATTAGGACTATGGGAACTCGAGGGGTAGGTATGGGAAGAGCTTCACGAACTCTTGCTCGCACTGATCCTCGAGTTACCAGGGGTAGTTCGGGAATTGTGTCCTTGTCTTTTCTGGTTTGTCTTGGATTGGGAGATGACAATGGAGGCAAGCCGACGTTACATCGTGATTTCACATGGAGTAGTGACCCATGTGGAGTCTGAGTACATGGTTTGAATTACTCCTAGTGGTTGACACTGACTTGGGACATGGCCCGCTACCATGTCACCAGGTTGAGCGTGACTACTAGTCCCTCATTTCAGTGATTGATGCAAATTTGGATACTTCTGTTGTTTTGGTCGATGTAACTACGTTGTTGGAAATGAAAATGTTTTTGAAAAAAAAAGGTTTTTGAAACATTGGACTGGTTTCTTTTAAAGGACATTAAATATATGAAACAGGTTTTAAAACTGAAATCTCTTGATTTGGAAATCTGTTGTTTTCTCGGAGTTGGTTAAGAATGATTTGGGTTGAAACCTCGGTTCCTCTTTATGAACATCTGCACATGTGTGAGAATGCATGGAAAGTGTGTGTTGATGCACGTATGAATGAAATGTGGATAAAGACATGTGCAACGGGTCATGGGAGTACCTGGGTGTGTTTGAAATTTAACGCTTGACTTTGTTTTCTAAATTGGTTTTAAAGGGGAACCAATTTTGGAATGTTTTGGTTTAAAAGTGTGTTGGTTTTGGAATGTAGTCTTGAGAAAAAGGGTGGTTTTATAATCTAAAATAAAAGGGGAGTTTTAAGAAGGAGATCTTATTTTGTATTGTGTTCGTATTTGTTTGGTCTTTTTGCTAACTGTTTTTGATGAAGAGCTTTTATTGAGGTTGCTTCGGGTTGATATTGGTTTTGGCTTTGTGTTTTATATGTCACTCAGGAAATGCCGCCTAGAAAGGTCTCTAAGGATTCGGATGTGTCATGCCCAATTTTTAGTCCTCCTCAGACTTTGCCTATTCTCCATGGTGATCAGGGTCCGTTAGAGGCAGTTAAATGGCTCGAGGAAGTGGAGCATGTCTTTAGAATGTTGGGAACACCCGATAGTGTTAAGGTTCGTGCAATTATGGAGTTGTTTGAGGGTCCATCTCTGGACCAGTGGAAGATGGTTACCCCACCGTCAACGCAAGGTGAAATGACGTGGGATGTCTTTAAAACTGTTTTCATCTAATGGTTTGTACCTGAGGAAGTGAAGCTGGAGAAAAAGAGAGAGCTTGTGCATATTCAACAAGGTCAATGGACGGTGAAGGCATATGTTGACTATTTTAAGGAACTAATTTCCTTTTCTCTAGATGTAGCGTCGCATGAGCTCATGAAGGTCTCTGTTTTCACTGGGGGTCTTTGTCCAGAGATCAAGGAGCGAGTCCTCCCTTCTAAAGACCTTTGTTTCGAGAAGCTGGTGGAGGATGCTTTCTTGGCTGAGTTGGTTTCTAGTGTGTGGGTGGTTAATACTTCCGCGTCCCCTGTTGTTCGTAAGAGTTCCCCCTCTGGTGGGGAAAAGGAGCCAGAGATACTTGTTCCTAAGGAGTTATCCCCTTTGGTCCCAGTTTCCAGTTCATCAGATCGTTCAATGGTGTGCTATCAGTGTGGCCGTTTCGGGCATTTAAAGCCGTCGTGTCGCAACCCTCCGAAGACGTGTCATCGATGCGGCTGTCTGGGTCATCTGGAGAAGTTTTGCATGAAGCATCACTTGAAGAGGACGCTATGATGGGAGAATGTCAGTACCTGACTGTGAGGCAGAAGATGCTTCAGCCATCAGAGCCCCAGCCACAAGTCTTGGGGTGAAGCTCGCGCACAGTCAGGAGTTCCCAGGGCTGTGAAGCTGTGGTCCAGGTTTTGTGTTCCATGTTGGCGGTGGAACAATTAGAAATCACTTCATGTTTGTCTATCTCCTACTAATGTTTCAAAGTCGTTGGAAGTACGTTGTTTCTCTATGAAGTAATGATGAACTTGTTCAATTATAGTCCAAGAAATTTTGTCTGTGTGGATGTGATCTTGTAAATCGTGTGTGTTTCGAAAGGTGTGTTTGACCCTCGTGTGGGTTGACCTCGTTTTAGTTATGTTGTCGATGTGGTTATGTTTTTTGGACTTCAATGGATCATGTACCCAATTTGATGTTGGTTAAATATTCCTTCTGTGGGTTCTCCCTGGTGTTGAAGTTGTTGACTCTAGTCGTGGGTTCAAGGTTTCGATGGAGGTGTAAATCTGATCGTGTTATAGGAGTCAGTTTGGATTGGTTGGGAGTTCCCGCGTCGACCCCCCCTTTTTCCTAGGGTTGTCTATTTAGATGGTAAATTTTTCTACACAATTTGAGCTCTTGTGGTGGGGAGAACCCCTTCGTGTTCTCCCCTCAACCTCGGACTCCAGTTTTCTCTTGGATGGGTCGGGTGTGACCTATGTGGGGTAAAGATATCCTGAGAATCTCAGTTCTCTTCAGTTCGTTTAGTTCTGTTTGGGCATAGACTTGATTTTTGGCTGACTTGTGGCTTGGTGACTTTCTGGGAGCAGAAAGTGTCTATGGTGGGGATAATTGTCACACCCCGACAACAGGTACTTTTATCATTACTTCTTTCTTGATCCCGGTTTAAATTTTATGAAGTTTAATTGTGTTGGCGGTGTCGCACCGGTGCGCGGTCACCGCATCGTTAGCGGTGACCGTGCGTTCAGCCCGGGTGACAGTATGTTCACCCGGCGTTTTAAATATTATAATTTTTATATTGATATTTTATTATTATTACTTTTTAAATTGTTGTTGTTATTTTTGATGTTATTTATGTTTATTGTATATATGACTACATATATATATATGTGTATACATGTATGTGTGTATATATATGTATATGTATACATATATATATGTTTATATGCCTTTATATATAAGCTTACATGTTTATATGTGTATATATATATATGTTTGTATATGTTTAAATATATGTATATAGGTCTATATATATATATGCGTGCGCACGCGCGCGCAAACATTTATTTTCAAATGGTTTTAATATTTTAAATTTTTGATTAAAGATAATTACTATTATAAATTTTCTACTTATTAATATTAATATTATTATTAGGTTTTATTATTAATATAAAGTTTTATTATTTCTATAAAGAGTTATTAATTTTTATGATTTTTTTTATTTAATTACTTATGTTCAATATTATTATTTGTATATTATTATGATTATAGTATTTTATTATTATTATTACATATTATTATTAATATTATTCTCATAGTATTAATTATATTTTTTTGTATTATTGTTATTATTATTATTATTATTATTGTTGTTTATGTATATATATATATATAGTTTTTTTCTCTTTTTTCATTTTTCACCCTAACCCTAACCTATCCCCCTACCCAGCCGCCACCCCGTCCCCCTTTTCTCCTCTTCTCTCTCCCCCATTTTCTTTTCTTCTTCTTCCCACCTTGCTAGTTTAGCCAGCCCGCACAGCCCCCTGTGCGTTCCCCCCCAGCTCCGCACACCCTGGCGGCCCCCTCCATCAGCGCCGACCCCGCCTCCGGCTCCCGCTCCCTCCCAGCGCACGGCCCGGCTCTGCCTTCGCCGCACTGAGCCCACACCCAACCTCCCTCCGTTGCCGCACCCTCCATCTCCATCTCGGCCCACCGGCGCTCTGTCCCGCTCACCCCACCCTCCGGCGCTCCGCCCCGCTCATCCCGGCCCTCCGGTGCTCCGCCCCTCTCAGCTCGCCCTCCGGCCTCCTGGTCCCGGACTCCGCCCACACTTTCCTCCAGCCTCCCACTGGCACTACCGACCCGATCTCTCCCTACACTGGCGACTCGGCCACCACCAGCCGCACCCAGCCCTTCTTCTCCGCCTCGCCCCGTCGCGACTAGCCCCTCCCTTCGGCCTCCACAGCTCCTCTCCAGTTTTCGACCTCCCTTGCCGTTACCCGCATCACCGGCCAGCGCTTCCGGTGAACCCCCGTCGCCGGCCAGCACCCTCTGACCAGCGACCTCCAACACCCCAACGCCGGTATGTTTAAATTTTTTTATTTATTTATATATTTAAGTATTATTTTATTATTTTATTCCTTTTTTTATTCTATTCGTTTAATTATTTTTTTATTAATTAATTAGTTTATTTATTCATTTAATCATTTATTTATTAGTTCATTTATGTATTTGTTAATGATTTATTTATTTATTTATTTATTTCTTTATTTTATTGTGTTTGTTAATTAGATAGTTATTTATTTATTTATTCTTTTTTTTGTATTTGTTAATTAGTTATTTATTTATTTATTCATTTAATTATTTTTCAATTAATTAATTCTTTATTTGTTTACTTATTCATTCATTCATTTAATTATGTTTTATTTTGTTTGATTACCAATTTGTTTATTCTTTTGAATATTTATTTATTCATGTTTTTATTATTTACCTATATATATTTATCTTAGTGTTTTTATTTAATTTGAAATAATCCTTTTTCTGTCGCGGGTTGAGTAACGTGTACTTTTTCACTGTTCAGCGTACATAGTTAGTCCGTAGGGGTTCGTTCTACTTTCTGCTGGGGTTCCGTTGCGTCCGCTCCTTGTTTGAGGTAGGCGAATTCAACTGTTTCCTTTCTGAGGTACCCTGCTGATGCTTGAATTGTTTTAAATAAATTTTATTCCATGATTCGTGTGTTTATGATATCCTTGCGCGGCTTATTTTGGTGTTTTAAAATCGATAGTTTTTGTTCGAAAGATAAGTTTAAAGCAATTATATTTTATGCCAAGGTAGTTGTGCACAAGATGTTATCCTGCACTTTTTATTGTTTATATAGTGCACCTGTTTAGGTGTTGCCAACTAAGGTGGAACTAAATGACTATGTTCTCTTATGTTATCATTGGTTGTCTTGAGCGGTGTTTTCTTTTTGTAAAGAAAGAATCATTCTTGGATCTTATTATCCGGTGCTGGTTAGTTTTATGAAATTTAGTATTATTTGGAAATATTGTCGTGCCCCTTTGCAGGTTTGATGCACCATTGGATGTTGACACATCCATGGGTGCACCAGGTGCACACATGGATCTGCCCTCAAATGAAGATGGTGTTTGAAATTGTTACCATTTATTTTTATTTTTATTTATTTTTATTTTCTCGAAATCTCGACTTTTCAAAATGGTTCTTGGTTTCAAAATGTTTTCGCCTCTTCATGAGACACATCGAACTGGTTTAAAAAGAAATCTACGAAAATATGCCCGTTTGGCCTTTCTTTTAATACAAAAGCAGTGCTTGAGTTTTTGAAAAAGATATTGTGAAATGTTCGCGTAAAGTCATTTGATTTTTGTAAAAGACGGAGTGCTCTCTTGGCGACTTCAGGTATTTTTATAAAGTGGTTTTGATAATTAAATGACATGAAGGCCCGATTAGCACATTATTAAATGTGAAGGGATTATACATATAAATATATATATATTTATACGTACTTGTGAGGAAATCTCTATAGGGGGACATCCCTTCGAGGGTTGTCGTGTAGCGATGTCCGTGTAAGGGGTTGGCAAGTGCGGTGAGATGAGTCACGCGTGCGAGGGTCTCCCACTTACACAGTGTTACAAAACAACCATGGGTTTCTGGGAATCTTGTAGATTATCGAGTGACGGTTGCTTGCTAACCCTGATTAGACGGGTTAGTACCCCCTGGAGTTGTGGACAGGCCAGGAGGGATGTGCCACTGGTTGGCTATTAGGGCGGCCAGTTGGTTATTGACTATGGAGTACCACGCCGGCAGTTAGTCTGAACCCGAGTACGTCCAGGGGTTTTCTAGGGATGTTTAGGATCACACATGGTTACTTTCTTCCTTGATTTTTTACTTACTGTTCTTCTTTACAGCTCATATTGTTACTTGTGTCCTTTTTCACTACTTTCATCATGTATTGCTTGTTTACTTCCAGTTTCACTGGTTTGTTTTCAGCCTGTACTGTTTACCTGTTCCTTTTTAGCACAGTCGTAGTATTATCTGTATTTGGTTTTGTTTATAAAAATAGGAAATGGTTTTGAAAGTGATTTATAGTGTGTGTTGGATTTTCAAATGGGGGAAAACATGTTGTTTATTTTTAAATGTGAAAAATCTATTTTTTATAATTAAATTTTTCAAACCTGTGTCAACGGATTGCTTGGGAAAGGAAACATTTGGATTCAGTGGTTTACATTGGCTTACCTACTGGGCATTTTTAATGCTCACACCTATATTATCATTTCAGTTGCAGGTCTTCCCTTGCTTAGGTCTTCTGTTTTGAGTCACTCTGTGTTGGAGCGAGGTTGCTCTCTAGTTGGGTGGTGACCTGAGAGGTCACATGGAGGTACGTGGTCATGTGGCTTTTATTTTTTTTCCATTGTTAGTGTTTATTTGTTCTGTTCTATTTACTTTTGTTTGGTCTGAAATCGTTCCCTACGATCAAATTTTAATGCCCGGCACTTGTTGCCATCCCGGGGGGATCGGGAACGCCCCTTGGGACTTGCCGCGGACCGGCTCGGGTGACCGGTTCAAGGTCGACCCGGGCTGGTTTGTGACATTAGATGTTCACAATGTTATGTGTGAACCTGATTACTTGTTCACAGTGTTATGAGTGAACCTTATTATGTGTTCACAATGTTATGCATTAACTTAGTTGTATTCTTATATTTATAGGTGTGAACCAGATTATATGTTCCCAATTTTATGAATGAATCTAATTACATGTTCACAATGTTATTCATGGGCCTCATTTCAAGTCTATATGGTTATGAGTGAGCATGATTACACATTAACAATGTTATACATGGATCTAGTTTCATGTCTAGAAGTTTATCTAAGGGTTTTATTTCATGTCATTATCTTAATGAGTAAATCTTTTTCAACTTATACATGTTCACAGCATTATAAGACAATGCTCTTGCCACAAATTCCGTGTATTATTATTATCTTATTATTTCATGACATATGCTCTTAAATATCTTATGATCTTTGGCTTATAATCTTCCAATATATATTATGATCTATAATATGTAGAGTATGATTTTAAAATATTATGCTCAAGTTAGATACACTATTTTTAATGTTATCATTAAGCATTTCAACAATTTTCCCTTACCATCATTTGAGCTCACCCCTTTCTGATGTTTCTATTCCCTATGTTATAAAGAATAGGTTTCAATAGAATTATTAAATTAGAGCTCATCATGGGAGATATTAAAGATCATTCACTATGATAGAATATTTTGTTTTCAAGATTTAAATAATATTAAACTATTATTGTCTTCTGGAATGAATTTTCATAATTCGTTGAATATTTATCTAACATGATGTAATAACCATGATATTTTATTCTGGGTCACTATAGGGATTGTATTTTTCCCCTTTATTAGTTTTAGTAATTTTTTCCAAACTCTAATGTGGGATAAATTATGTATATACATTTATGTTATCAATTTTAATATATCTCTCAACATTGTATGGGAGTTGATATTCATGTGTATGTATAATTATATTAGGATAATTCCTCCCATGTGTTTGTTAAGACTATATGGAGAGAGTCAATATACCCAGGATTAGTGGAGGAGGGATTTGGGTATTAACACTGGGTTTATCACTTGTTAGTCAGGCCTCGGTCGGACGGTTCATAAAAAAGATAGAGCTCAACACCGATGTAAAATAAATTTCAACAAAAAAAACCTTGTTTATAAAATAGTAAATTTACTTTTGATATCATTTTCAACACTATACACCATTATTAAATAACCTGTCAAATATATATTCATTTTGAAAATGCTTCTAAATTTGTGTGTATGAATAGTATTAACTACATTATGAAATATATATATATATCTGTGTGTGTGTGTGTGTGTATGTATATAAATAAATTATCAATCCAATATAAATTGTTGATAAATAATTTCTTATTAATAAGTTATGTTTAATAAAATATATTTTATTCTAAGAAAATATTTTTTCTTGAAAAATGATTTTTTCATTTTTATTATAAATATTATATTTATTTATTTAAAATTTTATTAATTTTTTAATAATATTAAAATTATTTTTGAATTCATCATATCAAAATTAACCTAGTTTTAATTTTTGGGGTTTATAAAAACATATTGATAATTATTATCATTATAAAAATATTCATATCAAAATAAACATTGGGTGATTTTGTGTGATTTTTTCAGAAAATATTAACTTTTCTGTGAATAATGAAAATTTTCATTTTTTTGTGAATTTATCATTTTACTTTAATAATTTAATAATTTGAAAATTAATTTTACATTTATAATATAATATCCTATAACATAGGTGTTATTTAGTTTTATTTATTAAATTTTTATGTTTTAATAATATTTATTTTGTACTTTAGTATAAGTATATTTTTTATTAGAAACATGTCTTTATAGAAAGTTGTTTTAATGTGAATAATGTTTCTACTATTCGTTTAAATAAGAATATCACTAATGAGTGATTATTTAAAAAAAATGTTATATATAAATTAATATAAATTCTAATAGATATAATGATTTTAATTAATAAAATAGTTTATTTAAAATAATCATTTTCTTTAAAAAGACACTTCTTGAGAACATGTTTTTTAATCCCATCTACATGATTAATTTTACACTATATTTTTTTTAATTTATGTTAATTTAAATTGGTAAAATCAATTCCAAATTTAAAATCAGTATAATTTATATAATATAATGAGTTAATCATAATTTTTTAACATAACATATAGTAAAAAAGTAACAAATAATTACCACGGTTAAAGTGAGAAATAATTTATCTGTAGGAGAAACTAAAAAATTAAATGTTAAAAATGTCCAAAACGTGTCAAAAATATTTTATGACTATATTTAGACCTTATCAGGAATATGGATATTTAAACTTATATTTTTGATCATTTTACATGTGAAAAAACAGGGTTACAACATTTTAAGTTTCAAAAAATTCAATTGTGTAACTCAGTTATCATATTAATGGACAACCACACTTCTATCCTCTTGAAACCATAATATCTCATTGTGTCATCCATTAACATATAAATGGAATTAATAAATTTAATACCAATGACCTATATCACCTATATTGATCATAAATCTAATTTTAGGAGGGTTTTGTGCAATACTAAGGAGGTTGTATGAAGAAGAGGTTTCTTGTTTGACAGAGCGATTTTATACTATTTATTATTCTATTCCTAAAAATTTCACTAATCTAATATCATATAATAGAACTATATTTTGACCTATAATTTAATTTTATTTTTTAAATTTAATAACAAAGATCAATATCGAATACCATCAAATGAGATATGAAATCAACATTAATGTTAAAGGTGTACTACTGCCTCACATACTAATATCCTTTATTTTCCAACATCGCCTCTAAATTATTTTTGTAATGATGGATATAAAGTAGATATATGATATTTATAATGTATTAATACTTATAGAGTATTGATATCTCATATACCTGCTTCCTTTCTATTTCATGGTGGATACGATCACATCGCTCATTGGTATGGAAGAATACTGCATCACATGGTGATGTGATTGTTTTTCACTAACACTTTACATGGATGTTTTTCAGTATATAGTTAATGAATATATGTAACAAAAATGAAACAAGTAGGATATTATAAAAATATTATTCATTATTAAATGAGAATATAACTTTTTCTTTCCTACATAGAGAAATTATGGTGTCATTCATGTGTACTTGTGGACTACCATATCCACTAAGAGATGAGAATCATTATTTATTCCCACAACACATAAGTGATTTATAAAAGTAGATAATAAGATATAGTTCTCTATTTATGATATAATTTTCATTATATAATTTTAAAATTTTTCATATCTTCTTTCCGTAATGATCGTTGAATAATTGAAATATTTCTCATGTGTACATGAAACCTATCATCTCCATGATGGTAACATAGATAATTTTTCATAAACATAATTTTATATTGGTTTTAAAATTAAAAATACTATATAAAAATTTAAAATACTTATTATTATTATCAAGGATAAATTTAATTAATTACTCTTTGATTATGGTCAATATACCAAATTTATAATGCAACAATAAACCAAACATTCTCAATACACCAATTGTTGACTTAACAGATTATTTATTTACATATATCATTGAAAAGGGAAAATGTGTATAATAATTATTTATTGTATATTAAGCATGTAAAATATTGTTATGGAAAAACATATTTCATATAAACATATTATAAAAGAGTTAAATGATACTTTTGGAATTTCTAGACTCGATGTATGGTTTTATCGTCATATTTTTATTATTACGATAAACATTGTATATTGAATTTTTTTTATTTTTTGGGGTATACACTATGAATTTTACACATAATATATTGAATCCTTCATAAATCAAGGTATTTTATTTTTCAATTTTAATTATTTCATCTGAAAATATTTCAACTGAATGTTACCAAGTGGTAATGAATTTTGTAACTCAATTTATTTTCCATAGGTTATATGAATTATTCATTTCATTTGATATTCTATGATTAGGAATGTAATGAAAATTTATTATAATTATATAATTTCATTTCATTTCATTTTAATTTTATTTTGATTCATATAATCGAAACATTGATTATTTCTAATATTAATGTCATAATATTCTTAAGGGTTTCTAATCTCTAACCAATATATTTAAGACATTTGTTTTATTGTATACCTATATTCTAGTATGAGTTGAATCATGTTACAATTTAAATTTTATACAAATTTAATATTTATGTTCATTATATTAAAAGTATTATTTTAATTTATTCTTTTATGGGGCTTATGATTTAATTATACCAAGGATGAAAAATATTTATGTCATTGTTTCCTTTATTTATAAGATTGTATATTTTCAAGGTAACACTCGAGATAATATAATTCTATTATTTTAATAAAAAATTATATTTCTCATCCATTAGACATTACATTGGATAAGATGTTTAATTGAAATTTCATCGCTAATTTATTGAAGAAACTACATGAAAGTATTTTAATAGTGTTATCGATCATGTATCTTCTTTTACAATGATTTTTATTTATTACTCTGTCAATGTTTTTCTATGATGTTATAACAATTATCATTTATCAAAAATAAATTTTTTTATAAATATAATTTATATTATCACATAAAATATTTTACAAATATTAAAAGGAAATTTCTTAATTTATTCTAAATAGGTCTATTTTGTCTCCCTTTTCAAAATGTTTTGAAATTTATGTTTATTTTTTACATTTATAACATGAATAGAATTTCCCACAAAAATTTTCCACTATTTGGCATGATGTTTACTTTATATGAAAATTGTTTTTTGAATGAAAATTATTTCTACCACATATTTTTTATTTCTGATTATTATAATTTATCTTCAAAATGGAATTTCAATTTTTGGAAATAAAGTATTCTTAATTATCATTTAACGGTATTTTCATTCATCGACACCATAATCCATTGAAGTAACTTGTGCTCTAATGGGGGTATTTCTTAATGAATACATCCTAATTTTTTCTCATGATGAATAAATATTATTTACATGAGTTTTACACTGAATCCATTTCATTTCCATTATTAAATCATGATTAAATATTATTCTTATGGAATCCATTTCATTTAAAATGGATAATCATGTTTAAAAGAGATTCTTATATATCCCATTACTTTTTTATTGGTTAATAATGTTATTAAAATTATATTGGTGGTTTAAATGACTTTATTATGAAATGAATAATCTATGTACATTATCAATGATATGGTTTATAGAAATTGGTTATAATGACGGGTGCATCCATTTCTATCCTTGGATAGGTGGTTCTATTTTAAACCACAGATGGTTGGTTATGTTATTTACCAAGGACGGTTAATTATGTGTGAATATGATGGAAGCTGGTTCCATAATAAACCAAGGATTTAGGGGTCTTTGATATCACTACAATGCATTAGGTACTCTAGGGATGGAATTCAACCATACTGGTTACACCATTTATAAGAGTGATATGAAGTTGATGTCCAAATATAACAAACCATTTTCATTATGATTTATAAAGGTTTTAATGATTTATAAAACATTTAATTATATCATATAGATCATGATTATTTATTCTGGTTACTCATACCACTTTAAAACCCTTATGAAATCTTTTCATGTTTGATGATAATGTTATTAATCAATATGAATATTCTTATGTTATTATCATGCAATATTATTTTTTAATCATACATTTAGTATTTTCCAAAAAAACCATGATGATAATAAACTTTTAATCCTTATGATCACCCTTACATGAAATTTATGTTCAATCTTATTATATTTCATATTTCATGGGTTATAAAGAATTTTTTTGAATGAATTTTTTCATAAAGAGTTTCAAATTATTTATGATGTTGACTTAATGGGAAAAAATATAAGGTGGTTCAATTAAGAGAAATTATCAATTAAAGGCAAGAATATTGACTATGTAATATTTTTTATAATTATCTAGAACTATTAAACTAATATTCCCTTGGATATATAATACATCCAATATTACCTATTTATATTGTATGTTTTGTGTGGGAAATGTTTTTCACCTTTATCAATATCAATGCCATAAATATAACATTTTTTATTTCATCACTTTATCTGATAGTGTAGGTTTTGGGTTGTTATATTTTCTATTTTAGTAATGTATTATATGAATTTTATGATAATGGTGTTTTAAAGAGCTTTTATTTGAGGATTTATGGGTACAATCATGATTTTATTATAAAATTTAAAATAATATTTTTACCTTCATAGACAACCATTTTATGTTATTAATTTGTGATATCTAATTTGATTAATTAAAATTTTAGATATATTTTTTTGGGTTATAGTATATATAATATTTTTTCTTAACACAAAATATTTTGGTTCTATTTTTGGAAATTTTATTGAATGTATTTATATCATTTATATTTTAAATTTTCATTCATATTGATTTTATTATAGGGACACATGTTTTATCGCATATATCTCTACGGAATTGGAAAGTGATTTTATGACTTAGTAATTAATTTTATTTTAGAGGAAGGTCACCATATTTAGATACATGTAACATGAATTAAATTATATAAGCATTGAGTTTAAAAAAATCATTAATTTTTGAGATTATTTTGGTCATTTTGGATATAATTTCATTTAAATATTGAATTATTTAGTTTTAAAATTAGGTGTTAATGTTTATTTCTGGAGGTTAATGTATAATATCACCATATTATGGTTTAGTAACATTAGTAATAGTATTACCATTCCATAAAAAGTATAGTTTTGGATAATTTATTATGGAAAGTGGAATATATATTTATTAAATTATTTTTATGTGGTATTTTAAAAGGATATTTTTGTTTTACATTCCTAAGCAATAGTTCTTGAATACTAATCATTATATGAAAGAGATGAGATAGTACTGGAAATTGAAAAATGGGTGAAATTATAGTCATTAATTATATTAAACTATTTATTCTTCTAGTATGTATGGAAATTTAATTATAAAATATTTTATTTTATGTCCATGATATAGTAATTATTAGTGATATTAAATATAAAATAGGATGTATATACAATATATAATAAAAAATGTCAAATATAGAATTTGTCTTAGAAAATAAAAAGTATCATGAAAACCCCTTACTTTGAGACCAGACTCTAAACATTTGTCTATTAACTCCTATAAAATAATAATATATCAATTACGAGTTATCTTAACTAAATTTTCTTTTTTTATAACTTATACATAAATAATATATTTTATTTTATTCTTAAAATTATTTTTAAAATATAATTTCTTAATTAAACAATGGTTGTTTTTAGGTCATTGTTTTCATTGTTTATAAATAGTTTTAGACTCCTGATATTTGTCAATGAGGTCATTATTTCAATATATAATGTATAATAATAATGGAATATGTATTTTTTTATGAATATTTTTAATTTTAAAAAATAATTAATGATGATTATGGAAAATAAACTACATTATAGTCATCTAGATTGTAGTTCTTACAAATGCATGAGTAATATTATAATTTATCAATAATCAGTATGGATAGGATTTGTGTTACAATTTAAATTATTTATGAGATAATTTATGTCAAAGGATCCATTAGAATAAATAATTTGACCTTATTTTTTTGAACCACATCTATTTCTCCAAAATTGGTAGTGAATGTTGTTAACATTTTAGTAACATTTCCTCCATTATTGATTCATCAAACATCAAGGAAATCATTTGTATGGGATAAAAATGTTATATTCTATAATATCCATGTATCTCTCACTTCAATACACATTCATTCTAAAATGTTATAAAAAATTTAATTTTCTAAAAATAAGGTATTTTTATATCAAATTTTACATGATATTTTTCCTTATTTTAATTTTTTTTCACAGGAAATTTCTTATAGTATTCCAAATGGGACAATTTTTACTCCGCATTTAAAAATTATTTAAAATAAATTATTATTTCTAACATAAATGTGATTAATGGAATTTCCAGTGCTCATGTTCGTTATTTTCTAGAGAGTATCCATTATATATTTTCATGTTTTTTTTCAATGTAATATTTTTTCAAAATATTTTTTTTATAATTTCGTTAATAAATGTTATTTTAAAAATTAAATGTTTATTTTATTAAAAATATCCTAAATGGGCTTGTAATTGTATTTTCATTCACTAAATTTGAAAACCATTGTAACTTATGCTTCAATTGGGATATTTCTTTATCATACCATCCTTAATCATGTTATTCATTGATAAATATTATTTCATATAGATTTATGTTTAACCTATTTCTTTTCAATAGGTTAATTTTTAAGTAATTTATATGGAAACTAATTTTTTCATTGGTTGATCATGTTATAAGTATAAAGTATTGGAACTCATTTAATTTATACAATTTAGTCAAGATATTAAAATAATATAGGTTGTTTCAATGAGTTTTTGATGAAATGAATGGTATATGTACCTTATTTATGATACCATTCCTATAAATTGTTTATAGTGATGTGTAGTTGTATTATAAACTTATTGGATGTGGTTCCTTTATAGTACATGGATATAATGTAATATTTTTAACCAATTAAGGGGGTTTACATGATAAAAATGGTTGGGTGGATCAATGATTAACCATGTAGAGGTTAATTCATGAAATTTGTCCTGTGAATTGGGTAATACAATAGTGGATAAGAAAGATATTCAGCATTCAATTAGTAAGATTTATTTTAAGGTGATGTGTATAAATTAAAAAGAATTATTTTTAATTTATATGGGTTTTATTGTGAATATTGTGATCAATATTTATATCATATATCTCATTAAAATTGATTATAATGACTCTTTCCATTTTGAAATAATTATTCCATATATTTTTTGATGATCATGTTATTGAGGTGTATGAAGATCCTTATGTTATGCCCATTCACTTCATTTATTTCATCATACATTTCGTTTATTATTATGATTGTTAATGTTTATTACAGTTTAAATATAATGTTTACACTTAATGAGAATTTAATATGGCAATTCAGATATTTCCTTTTTCATTGGCTATTAAGAGTACTGTTGAGTGAATAATATATAGAAACATTTTATACAGATGATGATGATGATGATTAATTAATGTAAAATATGAAGGTAGGGTTAAATGGGAGACATAAACATTTAATAAAATGAGAATATGTTTTGTAATGGTTTTATATAATTCTTTAAAACTCTATGTATAAAATTTTCTTGGGTATATAAGGGATACAATTTTTCATTTTGATGTTCTGTGTTTTTTATAGAAAAAGTAAATCATTTTTAAAAATATGGAATACAAAAATATAATGATTATGATTTTGAAACAGAATATGGGATTTTAGTTTATAGGATATTATAGTTTAAGAAAAAATTAATGATAATTATTATCTCAAATAATTATCACGTGCCTCGATGATATAGATGACATGGGATCCATTATTTCATAAAGAGAATGTTGTATGCCCCTAATGATCGTGGAGAATTTACATTTCATATCCATTACTAGGGGATAATTTAAGATATATTGAAAAATATAATATGGAATGAACATGTCATCAATTATTTTTTGCTTTATTGTGTATTATTTGGTTCATTAATCATTATCAAGTTCCATTATATGGCATGATATCTATGAATTAGAATAATTTCATCTATTAACATCAACCTATTATGATAATATCCTCACCCTTCACAATATGGTTTTATCTTCCTCATTAATCCATTATTCATATGATTTCATACTCAACCATAATTACTCTCATAAATACCCATTTGTATTAATATAATACCCTGCTATTTTATGAAATTTTTCAATTCCAGTAAATTCCATTTTCTTGATATCTTGCATGATACACAACCATGAGTCAAAATAAACCAGAATGTAGTATACCATTATAAACAAGCATTTTTTTGTAGGATTGAAGATAAATAAAAAATTTTGGACAAATATGTACAATGTATTTAGTTAAACAATATATATTGATAAATATGTAAAAAAAATTAGTAAATACATTATATGCTTCAAAAATACATTTTCCCATATTTATTTTTTTCGGAGATATTAACATAATTAATTTATTACACATGTAGTATATTTTATTTATAAAAATTAATTTTATTGAAATCAACATTATTAAATTATCTTTTAGTGAATTTGTGATAATTTTAAATATATTTAATTTTTATGAATAGTTAGAAAATTGATTTGTGATAAAAATTGACATTTCAATAAATGAATTTACAAAGATCCATTTTCATTTAATGTGATTTTATAAGTAACAATAGTTTTATTTAATTTATTATTCATCTAATTTAGTTCCTTGTAAAAAATTTATTATGGATTATTTTATAAAATCATTTTATACTTAAAACATCATTTTCTCAAGAAGAAAACGTCTCTTCACATTTTGGAGGTCTGTTTTTAAATTAAATTATACCACTTATACTATATAAATTTGATAAAATAGATCCCATATCAGGAATAAAAAATTATAAATTTGGTAATGATTCCACTATTGTTTTATTTATAATTAATAGTATAAATAGTAAAAATAATCATTGTGGCTAGGGTTATAATGAGATTATTGGGGGTTGAATCTAAGAGATAAGGGTCTATTTTATAATTATATATATATATATATATATATCTAATTATAATTTTATAGATATATTTCACCATATTTTATTACAAAACCATTAATATTTCCATTTTGAGGAATTATTATGGAGAATGACTTTATTATATTTTATATCCTTTAAAAAATTACAAATGTATCCTCTCCCACACAAATAAATGGACATTAATCAATTCCCCTCAGTTCACTAGATTATTCTAGTTAGTTTCATAACAACATAACAAATTATATTTTAAACATTCATAGTATTTAATTATATTTTAATTAATTCCTAAAATACCATTAAAGAGTTCTGTATGAAATGGTCAAAATTTCTCCTATTGAGGAAAGGGTAATCATTCTACATGACCACATTAAATATATTAAATCTCTTACATCCACTAAATTTATATAATTATTCATAAATTATAAGCATCAAATAAATAAATAAACTGTAATTTTATAATTATTATTGAACAACCATTATCAAACACTTTTTCAATCAAATTTTATAAGAAAGTATCACTTATGTATTTTTATAGACTAGCATATCCACATATAAATAATATTTCCCATCACCATAATTCGTGTATGGTTATTGTGATAATTGTTCTGTTTATATATGTTATATTTGATATAATTATTCTTATATAAATATAAAATTTTATCTTTTTTATTACCTTCTCTTTCATTGAGAAACAATTATGATGCCTATGTGTATGTATATACTATCACCTCCATGATGTATTGTGAGTCATTTCTCATTTCATCTATAAATGGATGGAATGAATTATAGATTATATATATATATATATATTATTTTAATTATTATACTAATATGAATTAATATTATCCTTTTTATTCAATCCTTCATATATTGTTTATAGTGTTCAAGCATACATATGACATATTATCCCCATGAATGTAGAAATTCATTTTTCTATCTTTACCTTATATGTATTAATTTATATATTTATTATTAAAATATATTATATTAATATTTATTCTAAAATTTTGGAGGTTATAATTCAATCATAAATTTTGAAGTACTATCCCCAACAAAAAATCTCAAATAAAATAAAATCATTTTACTCCAGGAAAAGATAAATTTATAATGGAGTTATAAATAAATGGGTTCATAAATGATATAGTGGATTATATATGATATTATAATAATTAAAATGAGTTTATTAAATAATTAAAATAAATTTATATATTTTATATTGGATGTTATGGTTCTTTCAAATCATTTTGATTCACATTAAATGATTTTAATCTCACATTTTCTTTCATGAGACACATTCCTTATTCACCACTAGTTTCTCATATGTGGTTATATACTATCCATGAGTGAAATTTAATAATTATACTAATGATATTTAGGGGGATATAAATATTCATATATGATTCCCTCTTTCATCTGATTATAATTTTAATGATTTTATTGTGTTAATGGATTTTTGTTACGATCTCATAATTTATCAGGATTGTTTATAATAAATTTTTAAATGATGAATTTTTATGATAAACATATAAATAAAATAACAAATTTTAGTATCAAATGTCTATTTATGGATTACTATATATTTCAATAATTTTAATTTAATTAAAAAACTAAATAGGCTAAAATAATGTCCTCCAATAAAGATGGATTTATTTCATTTGTTTATTGAAAATCTTGTTGCTCCCATTCTATAAATTCTATAAATGTTTTTGAAAAATATTTTACTATTATTATAAAATATATTATAGTAATTTTTTTATTCTTTCAATTTTTATAATATGTCTTAAAAATAATAATTTGTTTCTTATTCCAAATGAGGTACATTTTTCTTTTTACAAAAAATTAATGTAATCATTGTTTTACAATACATGACATGAATTTAAATTTTTACCATCATGACCTCTCAATGATATTATGATTCCTTTAAATTATTTGGTTGTTATTTTCAAAAAAAAATCTATATTATTAATGAATGATTTAGATTTAAAATAATTTATTTCAATGTAAAATTGTAAATTTCATCATGGAATATTCTAGATATCTTTTAATTCAATTTTATAATTATAATAACATCATTTACATATTATTATGGTTTCTCAGTTATACAATCTTATAATTACAACATTATTTAATATTTTTATGGTTTATGATGATTACGATGAAATTTTTATGAAACATTTATATAATTTTATGAGATAATCTATGATGAAATGATGAAATTTTATGAAACCAATTTCCTTATCATCAGTTAAAATAATTAATTAATTTATTATAATATTTAAACATAAATATTATTTTATTATGAATATGTAATAGGTGAAATTTGGATTATATATACCCCCACTACATTGGGTAAATATGGATATTTCATTATATATGAAGTATAAGAATTGAGTATGAACCATATTCAGTAAGGGACTTTGTCCACTATAATAGTATAGAGAGATTACATTGATTAATGATATGATGGAATGACTAGTAAAACCAATCCACTAGGATAGTCATGGAAGTGATCTATGAATAAAGAAATTATTTTCTATCATTACATGTCTGCTAAATAATTCAGTCTTATAACAGTGTTATTCTCTCATGGCTTATGTTATTTGATTCTTTTATTATTTATTTATTAAGAACTACATTTCTTTATTACATTATTTATGATTATGATATATGATATAATGGTAATGTATGTAATATTTTATTCAAATGTTCTTATACCCTTATACTCAATTTATTATTATGTTATGATTGTAATCTCAATTTTTTGTCTTACTCAGCATCTATGCTCACCAGTTTTATGTTTCATTTTTCTCGTATTATATATAATAGTGTTAATTTCTGTATTTCCAATAATATTAATGTATGGGAAGATATTTATTGGACACATTAAATATATTTAATGAATTAATAATAATTTTTATCTAGTGTCACAAGACAGTAAACCATTACAGTTCTAAAATGGATCAAAATGTTATATAATGATAATTTATTTATTAAGTTGTAATATCAAAATCTGTGAACTATGGGTCTCTATAGTCATTATCATATGAGTGTTTAATTTATCATTAGAGGTTAGTATTAATGAATTATTTTTGAAACCCATTGAATAAATATGAGAATATGATAACATCATAATATTTTATTATGTTTGAGATTTTTTGTATTACTTATGAATATATATCTATCTAGATACAACAAGTGGACATGGTATTGTAGTAGAAGTTTCTATGGGTAATCAAACAGAAAACTATTTCTTAAGAATATATCAACCATAATTATAATTCATGGAAATTGTTACATTACCATGGATATTTTTTGACACTATCACAGTATATTAATATATTAACTAACATTATTTATGAATAGTTATAATTTAGAATAATTGGAAATAAACATGAAAATCTAGGTTATGAATATGGTGTCATGGGCTAAAATGAATGGGTCACAATTTACACAATCTAATTTTGTTTAATAATTGTGTTATTCACACTATGGTTAATATTTAATACACTATGCTTCTTGGTTATAATAAATAGATTGAACTCAAATGATCCATGCTAATTCAAAATGAAATAGACAAGGAGAATATTTTCTACATTATAATCATAATGTTATGGGAGATATAATTTATAATCATGGTTAACTTTTTTATAACAATCAGAAGATATGAATCAGAATGATCATCTAAGTGAGAAAAGAAGGGAATTTTTTTTAATCCTTAATGAGGTTTTAACACACCCAACATTTTAAATGAATATTATTTTTTTCGATAGTTTATTTTATATGAAATACTATGTTTTCTTTCATAACATGAAATAACGAGTCTAGGTTTCCTTACGTGAAACAATGACTTTATTCGATGGACATAGTTTTAGGAAAGACATAATTTTATTGATTATTATTGTTATTATTATTATTATTATCTCATAACCATTAAAAGGATTTTTATGAATAGTATTAACTAACTTATGAAAATATATAGTTGAGTTCATTTGTTATCGATTATTTATAAATGAATTGAAAAAATAAATTGAATTAAATTGAAATATTTTTATATGATATAATATTTTATGGGAAGTAAATATTACCATAAAAAAAATTAAATTAATTACTATTATTAAATTTTCATAATAATAATTATATAATATAAATTCAATAAAAAAATTTATCATTCATTTAATATATTTTATAGGCATAACATAAGAAAAAAATACAATCTTACACATAAAAGGATGTATTTTTATAAAGGAACCTTTATTTCATTTTAATGTAAAAAGTATTTTAAAATGAAATTTTCACACTTATAAATAAATTATTTGAAATAATAAACTTCACTAACTTTTCTTTAAATTTTTTTAATTTTTTAGGACTTTCATCTTTAGATGTATATTGAAAATAATGAATTTTAATGTCAAACAATATTTTTGATTAAATTATTGATAATGGTAAATTATATATTAAATTATTTTTAAAGTATAATTATTTAAATTAAAAATATATTAAAAAATAAAGCCATTTTACTCATTTATATATTCAATTTATATTCAGAACATATAAACAATTTGAATATTTCCACCTTAAAAACTTTCATTATCATATCGTATATGGTATTAATTTCAAATTAATTTCTAAAAATTATGTGATTTGAAGTTGGAGAATGGATTCTGAATTTTAAAATAGAATAATTTATAACATATATCAAGGTAAAATTAATTTTTTACCCAAAAATATTAGTGAATGTATCTAAAATAAATTAAAGCGATTAAGAGAAAAATAATTTTACCAAAAGACTAAATATTAAATTTAATGGCCAAATGACCTAAAACATTTCCAAAACCAACTGTTGGGATTTATTTCTACAGCTAAATCCATATTCCAAATTTTTATTTGAATTTGGAATACTATTTTATTAAATGTTCCCATATAATATGTTATGTATAGAAAAAATAAAATAAGTTTCTTTTTTTACTACTAATTTCAAAAATGATTGAATATACAGGAAATATAGAATATAGCAGGTTATTTATATATAATTTAATGATAAACGAGTCTTTATATCATGGTGAGTTTTTTATTTTTTATATAATATTTATTTACATTAAATACTTATGAAAACCCAATGAAGAATTCATTCCGTAAAGAATTAACTAAAATAAATGATACAAAAAATATTAAAATTAATGTAAATTAGATAAATTATTATATTACATTGTTTTTATATATTTTAAAATCATGTTATACTTGTGTGTAAATAAGATATTTTAGTTACATAATTATTTTGGTGATTTTAAATTCAAATTTACAAAATAATTTTAGAATTGACATTAATGTTATTTTATGATAATTATATTTTAATAATTGATCGAAAATTTCCATAAAACATATATTCTACCAGGTTATTTATTGATTTTAATTAATATCAAATATTTTCAATAAATGGACCGATTTTACTAATACAATTACAATATTTGTAGTAAAATAGTTATCAACTTTAATAGTGCACTTATAGATTAAGTGTTGTCTTATCATGATACATGGTCTTGTGTTAAAATAAATTTTATGCAAAAATAATACTTTTATTTCATGAATTCTATGTGATATTTAGAATAATTTGGTCTAAATTAAATATCAATAATAATTTTTTGTTATTCTTAATGGATAAATTACCTTGGATAGAAATCTAATTACAATAATGAAAAAACCAAATTGGTAAAATAAGAAAATATATTAATTATGGAACAAAATAATAAAAATGTGTTAATTTTTTAGGGTTAGAGGTTTGGATCGATCGTAAACTCCCCAAATTCCCTAATCTTTTAAGAAACTTAGTTAAGGAAAACCTCCCAATATTAATTCAATTAGAGTATTAATAAGAATAAAACTCCCCCCACCTATAATAGTGATCTAACTCTTCCCCTTATTCACCCATATTAGTATAATTTTCATGTCATATATTTACCAAAATAATTCACCAAATTTCATACCCTCATCCTAGAATCCATATTTTGGGTTTAATGTAAATATTTAGTAGTTTAAGTGAATACTAGAAGATGATTATTAAATATGAGGTAATGTTTGTCAAAAACTGGTTTTATTTTATTACTTATTCACCTTCTTAAATTATTTTATTATAATGGACATATAATAACCGATATATAATCCATATGATCATATTTCATTTACTAAATGTAACACCTAAAACATCAAAGACATCAATCAAATTTGTTATGTGATCCTCCTTCATGTGTATGGTGTACTACCACCTCACGAACTAATGTTATTCATTTTTCTATTACAACCTTTCATGTGTGGGAATAATGATGCATTTATAGCATATATATAATATATATATTTATAGAATTTTTATGATATATTAGTTCTTATATATTGTATTAAAAATGGTCTTAATAAACATATGAAATATGTGACATAAAAATATATTTAATTGATAATAGATATTATTTAATTTTATATCATTCAATATGATTAGGAAATAAAGTCATTGTACATGTGTTTGTATGACCTACCATATACATTAATGTTGTATTTCATTTCCTATAACAAAATTTTATTGATCACTCTGAATACATATTTTATATTAATATATATTATATTTGCATCATGGTTTAAAATATTCTATGATAAAACTGTGATCAAATTTGGATAAATAATAATTAACAAGTGCAAACATACTTGAAAAAAAGGTAATGAACACCAGAAACAATAAAAATAATGAAATAATTTTAAAAACTAGGTGATAAGATCTTATAAAAAGATCATATATTATATTATTAATATTAAAATATTTATGGTATATGTTTATAACATTATTAAAACCATTATACATGTGGTTAATGAGCGTCCAAACCAAAATAAGTGTTAGGTAATGGATTTCATATCATTGTACATTAAATTGAGATTTTTTTATGCACCAATTATCATTTTTGTGGTCTATTAATTGAAATTTGACATGTATTATTATGAATAATTCATTCTTTATGTTATTATCAATTTTGAATATAATTATTTCATCTAAAGGGTTTATTATAA
The DNA here is from genome assembly GCA_963277665.1 of Viscum album. Taxonomy (NCBI): domain Eukaryota; kingdom Viridiplantae; phylum Streptophyta; class Magnoliopsida; order Santalales; family Viscaceae; genus Viscum; species Viscum album. The sequence continues at coordinate 5,844,158 of OY728148.1, read as the reverse complement.
AAAAATTACTAATTGATAAATGTTATTTTGAAATGTCATTTTAATTTGTGATTTTGAACAATAAATAGAATGAATAGAATTACTATAAAAAAATCTACTTTAAATTGATTTTATGTTCAGTATACATACTCTCGTGAGATGGATATAATTATAGGGTGAACTAAATACCATTTTTAAATTCAATATATACATTTAATTTTATTTGACTATCTAAGGAAATATTGATAAATATGTTTCCTTTACTCAATTCATGTATTTGTTGATTAGGAATAATGATTTAATTAAATCAATTATTTGATGTATGATAAATGATTTGGACAAGAACTGAAGGGTTGTGACTACTATAGTATATCTTATTGATGTATTGGTTTGTATCATAAGTAAAATTATTAATTGAAAATTAAACTAGTTTTTACATATAATATTTTTAACTACATTATGAAATGTATTTATAGTATGGTTTAGTGAATATTTCAATCATGATGTCTAATAATTAAACACTTCATTTATTCAGAATTCAGGTAATTTTACTATGATATTTTCAATATAAAAAAATTGGATGAATTTTCTTCTTATATTATTGATTATATGACAAGTCTGTTCATTAATTGACCATTATATAATATTTATTCTTTTTTGTTCATGATATATTCCATTGTAAGTAAACAAAATAGAGCATTTCAGTGGAAGTGAGAAACAGCGCGTCATCATTATTTGAGAGTTTATGTTATTATAAGTGGGATCACTCTTGGTTGTCACATGTTTATAGGGCCCTATGTTAGTTCTTGGTCATGGAGGATGATCATATAAAGGAAGAAGAGGAAATAATAGTATGATACACATGTTGGAGGATAGAACTCCAATGAGGCCTGAGGTTATTCATTGTATAATCATTTTTTCATCTTCTCTTCATTATTCCTAGTGTTAATAAGAATACTATTATGTGGAATGGAAAATCAAGTGGAGGATTTTCCACTAAACAAGGAATTATCTATGAAAGTTAGAGTTTATGTTGCTTTATTTTATGTCTTCTTGGGATGTAGGATGATGATATGCATCATTTGAAACAAAAAAAAGATTCTATAAGAGAAACATCATTTTTGATAGCATATATAAAAAAAATCATAAATAATATAATATCATGCAACAAACCCATGATTTACGATATATTTCATTTGAAATAAATTAAATCTCTTTGATAGTTTTTGATGCACACAATAATGGGTTTAAACAAAACTAGGTACCCAATTCAAATATTATTATTTAAACATGACCATTATATTATAAACATTAAATTTGTGAATATGAGTATATATGGTTATGTTAATATAATAATAAGGTATTAAAAATGTATAAAATGTCTAATATAGTTATCTACTAATTATTTACAAAAAATACATTTAAATGAAAAACAATTGCTTTTAGATAAACACTGTTTTTCTAAAAGAAAGTTTCATCTCTCCGTGAAAAAACATTTTAAAATTAACATTATCAAATTATATAAAATTTATTTGATTAAGTGAAATTATTTTCTTAAATTACCATATGAAAATTATATTAGGGTAATTTTTTTTATTTCTCTCAAATATTTTATTTTTCGATGAATATTGAAAAATAAATATTTAAAACTCTTTTTTAAAATAATTTAATGGGTCCATTTTGATATAAATTTTTTTTAATGTATTAATATATCAATTATATTATATTGAATATAATTTATTTCACTTGATTTGATTTTATATTTATGTTTTTTAATGAAAATGTTCTATACATATGAGAATTTTCTCATTGGAAAAATGATTTTTCCTAACGTGTATAGGTTTAATATAAAATTTTATATTTCAACTTATGTGAAAATAAATTGATGAAATTTATTATATAATTGGAATATTTATATTTAATTATATAAAATAAGTTAATAATTATTTTATCACTAAATTAATAATAAAAATTGTAAAAATTTAATTACCAGGGTTATGGTTAACACATTATTTATTCAAGTTACATTATTTTATGTTAAATTTAATTTTAAATAATGTTTGAATTTTTATATTATAAAATATAATTAATATTTACAATCATTGTTTCAAAATATTCGCATAAAGATCATTTTATTTCATTTTTAAATGAAACAATTATAGGATTAAAGGGCTAATAATTGTAGTGAGAAATTAAAATCATAAAAGAAAATAAATGTATAAATTAAAGAATTTTTTTAAACAAATTTTTTTTTGTGTTTTGTAGTATTTTATAAAATAAATAATACCAAAAAACATTCAATTATAGATTTTAGAAATATTTTTAGGCAGCGTCCCTTCTCATTATTGAAATGTTTTGGTATTTAAAAACATGCCACTCTTCCTCAATTATAAAAGTGAACTCACTCCCCTCTCCCATTTGGGCCTATTATGCAATTATTTAAAAAATAAAACCAATGAAAAAAATCCTGAAAATTTTAATCCACATTATATATCGTCATATGGTTTCAAAATTCCAACACCAAGGCCCTAAAAAGATATCGAAATGAGGTTTTCCTATGAGAGGGTAGTATTCTTCACAAATCCCATTATATTCAATTCTTATATAGAAACATGAAATTATTTATTAAAACAAATAATATTTTCAAAAATTATCTAACAGAAAATTATGTTTTATTATATTTATGAAAATATATTAATCCATTTCCACTTCTGGAAAATGGCAACAAAAATCATCGAAACTATGTGTGGCGGTCAATTTGCCTCACAACCGAATGTAAATAACTTTTAATTAACACTAATAAAAGTATTATATAATGATTTTTAAAATTTATAAATATATATATATTATTTATAAACCAATTATAATCTTTTAGTTATAATATCTCATGTACCTTTATATATTCAATTCAAGTTTATATATGTTAAGGTACCTTGTGAGTAAAGAAGACTACCAAAGCCAAAACCGATGTGGTTTATTTTTATGAAACACATTAAATATAATGTTATAATGATAAATTTAATGAATATATTATAAATATATTAAATTATATAAATTCTATAAAATTAAAATATAATACAATTATTAATTTTTAACACTTTAAAAGAATCACATGGTCACTCGTGCGTACGTATGTCCTACCCTTTCCAAAAATCAATATGATTTATTTCATATGTCTAATTCTAATGAATAGTGAAATGTATTTATTTAATGAATAATATACTATTTATAAAAATAATATGTTGGAACAGTATCTTATTTAAAGAAACATTCATAAAAAACATGCATGATAAAATACGGAAATTAACACCCGAAACAATGAAGATAATGAAATACTATTAAGAGCTAGCTGTTATAATTATATAAAAGAATAATATATGGTGTTATATATATGATTATTTTTCATTAATATATTTATAATAAACATATATTTTGTTATATATATGTTTTTGAGATATAAGAAGGGTTGAAACCATATATTAGTGTTTCTCTTCCCTCTTTTACTTCAATGAGACATAAGCCATATTTAACATTTATTCCATTATATGCAGGTATATAATTACAGTTTGATATCTAATATAATGATTATATTTATATTTTTTCAATTTAAAGATTCATTTTATTGTATTTCTCACATGTGGATAATTATATATATGTTACCAATGTTACAAGGGTTTATTTAACTATCTCATCAATGTTAAATATTATTTTTTTGAATGTCTCACAGTAGAGAATTATATCCTAATTATATCATAAAAACAAAATATTTCCTTATACAACTTAATTAATGAACATTTATTTTAATAGTACCATTTTGCTATCATTAATACAAAAAAAACTCTGAAATTATATTAATGAAATTTTGACTTTATTTCCCAGTTTGGTTGAAAATAATTTTTCATAAAAATCTATGTTTTCTAGTTTTGTTATCAAAAATAATTTTTACCATATCCCAATAATTTATTACATTATTTTATTATAAATTTTATATTATTCCAAATTTTTTTAATAGAACATTCTTGTAATTTTAAAAAAAACTCAACTTTAGCTTTTTCCAAAATTGTAAAATGTTTCTTTATTTTAGCATATAAAACATGAACAAAATTTCCCTCCATCAAAAAAATCAATGTTCTAAATAGTATATTATTTATTTTAATGTATATATTCAAATAAAATTAATTTCGGTTTTTTATAATTTAGTTAGAAATATTTATTTTCAAATTTATAAGGTAATCTTCTTAAAAAATATTGTTTACTGGAAAGACTATGGAATTTGTATTCTAAAATTTCATGAGCCATTTATTTTATGTATGATGAAATGAGTATATATTCCATAGATGTAATCATTGTTAATTATATGGATGTTTTATGATCATTATGATTAATGATAAACAATTTTATTACTATTCAACATATTAAACTATATGATTTATGGTTATTGTTATTCGATTGGTGTATTTTTCAAAATTTCAATTGTTATTTTTTCAATATTGAATTTTATTATATTTTGTTTCACCCCATCTATATGAAGAATGAATTATACACACTAAGTGATCAGTGAGACCGAATTTTATATATACCCTTGATTTATTTACGTGTCTTATGAGTTGAATTATCTTTCAATATTATATGGGTCTCTATCCACATATTTGACTCTATTATAAAAGGTCTTGAAAGAATTTTTTAGATATATTAAATTATTCATTACCTTTTTAACATATACTTCATTAATTAATAATTGATTATTAGAATAGTTAAAACAGCCACATATATTTTTCAATCTCATGTGATTATTTATATGTCCTTATTTGATCATAATTTATTCTTTCCATTTCATAGTAATGTAATTTAATATAGGGAATATATTTCAATTATTCAAAATCGCATTTTGACTATGATTATTTAATCATAATTTCTTTATTTATTTGTTTACACTGACTAATCATATGAACTAACCACTTTAATATTTTCTATATTCTATATGATACAAATAAGGGTTTTTTATTTATATATAAGGATATCCTATGGTAAATATGATGTTCTGAGAAATAAAATTATTTCTGTATTTCAATGCTTCAATTGTAATTTTAATTTTAAGTATACATCTAGTTTACCAAGAATATTAAAATATTTGGTACTTTAGGATATGAATTATTGTATCTAAATTCAATGTAATAATGTAACCATTGGATCTAGGTTACAGGGGTCAGAGTATTTATAGTACATATTAAGGTATGTTTAGTAAAAACATGATAGTATATATAGGTAAAATATATTATTTAAAATAACCTGATGAATAAATTCTAGGATAAATTGTTGTATAGGATAATGACTTAATATTTTGGTAAGGTTAATATTATGTGGTTATCATTGAAATTATACTTGTATAGATACTAAATAAGGATATGGTTTCAAGAAAACATATTCTTATGTGTAATAACATTGAAAAGGTAATATCGGATTGACTTGAGCATTACCTCAGATATAATAATAGACCTTTCTGAAAACCTGGTTTGAAGATAACAGGGGATATTTTATGGTTAGTTAAAACTATAACTAAAAACCATTATAAAATATATGAAAATAATTTTCTTATTTGAAGAAATTACCAATGGATCCATATTTATGGTTATTATAATAGTCAAGAATACATTTTCAAATTTATGCTACTTGTTTTAAAAGTTTTAGGATTATATATTCTGTTTTTGAATTTTATGGAATAATCTAGTGTGTTTATTTTTTTTCAAATGTAAAACATATGATTTTGTGGGAACAATACTCAATGATCATACTTTAAATAGTAATAATGATAATTTCTTTGATGTGATAAACAGAAACCTCTAATGGGAAATAGTTCCCAAAACATTATCATCAGGTGAGGATATAGAATAATGTTCTCTCAAGAATGTGAAAAAATTGTCCATGTATAATTACATCAAAGGGATTTATTAGAAGAATAGGATAACAAACTAAAATTTAGATAATGGAATGAAGGGAATGTATGATTTCCCTCGTTAGACTATTGTAGAAAGAATCAACATTGAAATTGCTTGAATGGAATGGAATTTCACTATAAGTGTGGATAGAAAATATATTATTATCATTCTTTAAAGGGTATGAAATAAATCTATTTTGTTCAATTTTTCAACTATAAGAAGATATAGAACAATGAAAATTAATTCTCTAAGAATCAAACGAATATACATTTGAAATAAAAAATGGATCAAGGTAAAATTATGATATTATTCTATCTAATGTGGAATTATTAATGTGATTGTGTTTAATAATTATAGGATTATATTCTAATGTATTTTATTAGTGATATAAATATTAAAATATATAAAGACTATACACATTAGTTATTCGATAAGGTTTTTAATACATATGTTGAATGATAATGTAGACCAAGAAAAGTTATATAGTGGTAGAAATATATTTTGGGAAAAAACTATTTAGGGAGGATAAAAATTATTATATGGATTATTTTTAGATAATAATGATATATAAATTATTATGTAATTATAGTTTTAACATTTAAATTGGATTTCAATTGAAGTTATCATTATTTAATTTTACTAAATTTATGTGTTTATGCAACATAATTAACATTGTAAGATTTATTTTTTTAATAATGCATTTTTTAATTATGTTTTCATGGGGAAAATTGTATTTAAATATTTTAAATGTTTCATTAAGAAATTTTTTATGCTGGTTGTAGATTATAATTTTATGTTGATTTTTGAGTTTTAGTGGATCCACTTCTATATTTTGGGATTATTATTTGTTCATACATATTTTGGAGGGGGTATATGGTTAATTTTTTATGGAATGGATAATGTCTAAATTAGGGTGTTGATAGATAAATCATGCTATTAATTTTTTGTTTCGGAAAATATTAGAGGAAGGACTTGTCAATTTTTTTTATATTATGACATGTTAATAGTTAATTTTAGTGTATTTGGAATGAAAAATTCAATATGTATACTCATTGTTTGTATAGAAACATAATATTATAGTTTAAATTGATTAATTGAAGAAATTATTAGTTTCATGTAATACTATTTATTTATGTTCATGGTCTAGAATTTTATCTAATTCCTCTATATTAAGAAAATGATACTGAAAGAAAAATGTTTTAATTGTACCTTCATTTCTGATGAACCAATTTTATTTTTTTTCAAATATTAGTTTTATGAATTTGTATTCATCAAATTTTATATATAATTCACTTTATTATGATCAATGATATATATCACTCTCCATAACTATTTACAATTTTCTTTTATGTCCATATCTTCACTTCATAGTACTTTTTTCACAATTAGAAGCCTAGTAATGTGTTATTATAGATGATATCTATACAAACACTTCAAAACTATCAAGGTCATGTTTTATTTACCATGTTAAAAATATGGGTATTAGACCATGGTATCATCAAAATTTAGATTATTTATTACAGTTATTAATGTTAAACTGCAAGGAAAATTTAATTTTTAAGGGGATAGATTGTAACACCCCAACATTCAGAAAGAAGAACATCATGTTTGATAGAATATATGACATACATCACCAAAAATATAAATGAATAGGACACCCCAATACTTTATGATTTATTAATTTTTTTCATTTATTCAATCTATTCAATATATTTATACACATTCAACTCTGGTTTTAAACAAATTTTAATACTCTATTAAAATGATGTTATTTAAACATGACCATAATTAAATATCCAGTGAATTAAATGGTAAAAATATGTTGAAATAAGTCAATAAAATTATATGTTTAATAATATTATAAGATAAATTCAATAGTAATCTTTAAATTATAAATAAAATAAAAATAATAATAAAGAAACCAATTTTTTTCTTGAAAAAATACATTTCTCTAAAAAAATAGTTTGTTTGAACAAAGGAAAGAAACAATAAAATCCATCATTAAAAATTTGAAATTATTTATATTATAAAATTAAATTAATTTTGTAAATTATCATATAAAAATCATCTTACTGTCAATTTTTGGAATTTTTATGAAATTTATCATTTTTTAAAGAATATTGAAAAATAGTGGTTTTTATTTAAATCTCCAATTTATTTTAAATCATTTAAATGTTACATTATTATTTAAAATTTTTTATTATATTATATTAAATACAATTTATTTTAGTGTAATCAAATTAATATTCTATTATTATATTAAAAAATTCTATACATAGGATATTTTTCTCTTTGGAAAACAACTTTTTCACCGCTTCTGTTAATTTATTATAAAAATAAATATTGTATATTATCTTAATTGAATTTGAAAAAATATATCTCATATTTTTCATAAAAAAAAATTACTATTACATAATGTGATAAAAAAATTTCTCATAATTAATATTAAAAACAATACAATTTATTTATGGCAGTCAAGGTTAAATTTTTATTTTTTGACATTACATAGAATTATGTTCAAATTAATATTAAAAGAATTAGTATATTTTTTTGATAAATACTATTTAAAATATATAATTTATAGGTATAAATTATATAACAATTGTGATTTAATTTTATGCTTTAATGATAAGTTACATAGGTAAAAAATACTAAGTACATTTTTTAAAAATTAAAATCATAAAATTATTGAAACATAGATGTTATAGAATGATTTATATAAAAAATGTGTTTTTTTATTATGGAAGCATGGATCGACCACATAATTTGTAACATCCTCGACCTAGAATCAAATAAACTAGTTCCATGATCTAGGTCAACACATGACCTCGAGCGCACCTCCACACATGATAGAGGTTGCTGACTTTCAGTGAGGGTCTAAGAGTCGCATGGGGAACTATACACTCTTTACCATATTGGGTCATACTAGAAATTCAAAATAATAGCAAAAACAATATAGAATAACCAATGATCATTCATAAATAACCATCTTCCAAAACTCGCACAAACCGCAATCTATAGTAAATATATAATGTTATATAATAGTGCCAAGTGAAACAAATCCAAAAATAAAGACAAATAAAAAATACAAAAAATCATCCTAACTCTAATTTTTTTAGCATCATCCATGTATTTCTCTTGCATGACTCAACTCCTAGGCACATGGACCTTTCCTCATTTATGATCTACAAACAAGAAATCTGTTCGGGTACCCAATGGTGTCCAAAGCAGGGTGTGAGTATAACTCAATATGCCACCACCAAAGGTGTCTATAAAATACCCAGTCTAAAAATATAGTGAATACAAGTATTAAATAAATGAAACGTCAATAAAATACATTTTGGGTTCCATTATCCAACAATCATTACTTAAACTTTAAATTCATTTAGAATAATACATCATTTCATCGTCTTAATTAATTAGTTCATAATCAAAATGTAATATATGGGTTAGGAATTTACATCATTCACACAATGATTCAAGGTATTTATCATTTTTCATAATGGAATTATTCAAGACCCTATATCACTAGGTTTAATACATCATAACATCCTAATTCCCTCACCTTGAAGCCTCAGTCTGGGTGGAATGAAACTATTAAGGGAATGGAGCTCCATTCCCTTCCCTAACACATGCATTGTCGGTGGAGTTATAGAAATAGTACAACTCACATGTGGGAGTATCCTCAATCCTTTATCCCAAAACTCACTCCATGTAAACATTTTTATTCATCCATTAACCATAGACAAACAATATCACAACCAACCCCAACCAATACATATAACAATCAAAATCCATAACCCATTAACACATTTTTCATTTACAATACTTAGATTATTTACCCAATACCCATTCTCATGAATATATCAATAATAATATTCCATAATTATATTATGAAACCCCATTCAATATATTTTTCATTTCACACACCATTACTAATTTTACATATTCATTATTTTTATATGAACTTACTCTATTAAGTGTTTCAAACATATTTCATAGGCCACATGTCAAAATCTCATTTATCCTAATTATCCAATTTTTGTGTCATGCCAAACATCCAATTATTTCATTAACTAGTCTATATGCACTACCGAAAATCTATTTTCACTTCCATTAAACATGTCAACATACTAAACAAGGGATCTACATTATCACCCAATGACCATTTACTTACTTAACAAATTTATAAGCCCATAAATATTGGCGCACCCCATGGGTGTCCCTAAATTAGTCAAATCATACTCGATATGTACCATGGGGTCCATAAAAGTTTTTATTCATCATTTAGGCATCCATTCCACAAAACCATAACATGCTATCAAGAAAAAAACGTGTGATTACCATGACCAAGAATGCATGTGCATAAATCTACAACGAAACTATAGGATATAGATTGTATACCACCACTTACCTTGAATCTATTAACAAATACACTCTTAATCATATAACTTTATCTATATTAAACCCCTTGTATAATAAGCATCCAAAATCTCACAAAAATAGAGTTTTTTATAAATTTTTATGATGATAAGAGGGATATGCAATCCCTAAACCAAAAAGAAAAGGATGTGAGGAATTTGGCTCACCTAGATCTTAAATCCACAACCAACAGTGCTCCAAAAAGCATATGATTTAAGTAAAATCAACCTGTTTAATCTTGGTTCACTATGGTATATAACTATATCCTAGAGAAAGATAATTTTTGGGGAAATCTGGAGAGGTTCATAAATCCCATAATATAAATTTTGTAATTTTTCTATCATTTACAAGGGAAAGCAGTTTACTCAAATAGTTTTTAAAACCATGTGAAAACCCTACACATGAACTATATAAGTGGAAATGGTTTAAAATGGTTATTTGGAAATCTCTTCATAGTTTAAAGACTATGATCCAACTGTATGATATTACACTATCGTGAATCACATAGATTTTTCCTCCCCTTGCACGGTTTTCACTAACCATGCACAAATAATGGAACATTCCCATAATGCTTCTTTTACACTTATTATTCTTGTAGTGAACCCCCTTGAAACACATGAACATTATCATTAACTTGGAAAAATTTTATTTAGATAATTAAATGATACTTAATCGACATCATAAACAAAAAAATACCTTTAAAAAATCTAATGTCTTATAAACCCTTACCTTCTAACAACTCATCCTTTGGTAGTGATTCTAAGAATTGTTCAGTTTATGAAAACATATATTGCTCCACTGGTCCCACACATCACACTCTTTCTTCTAGTTTTCTTTCTAAACATTTCAATTTTTCCATAAAACTAGAACTAAGGGCATAATCTTTCCCCACAAGACCTTTTTACTATGATCCACAATAAAAAACATATTCACCTCAAATGATTCATCATACTGAAGCTCCAAAACCTCTTAATTTTTCACATGTGATGAATTATGGGGATTATTCTGGTGTCTCAATACATAAAAAACATATTTAATCCCACTATACCACTTTGTAAGAGCCGATCAATAAGCCACCAGTCGAATCCTCTACACGGTCTCAAATAACCCCAATACATGGGTTCCAACATGGATAGTTTTTGAATTTGATGGAGACCCAACCATAGAGACACCTAAAAAGACACACTACCTCAAAAAATAAACTCAAGAGTCCTATCATGTAGATCTTTCAATAATTATTTCCTACTCTAAGTTGTTGTCATGTACTTCTGAATCAGTTGATCTATTTCTAACATCTCATGCAAGAGACTTACTACCATCAGATTGCAATCCCCAGCTACTAACTAACACAATAGATATCTACATGGTATCCCATAGAGTGCTTCAAAATAATTCATCTAAATCATTTATAATAAATAGTTTTTTATGTAAAATAAAGAAGTGATAAATTTTTTTCCAACAAACCATAAAAATCTAGAAAGAAGCTCTCAACATATCATCTAAAACATGAATTTTTCACTATGATTGATTTTTTTTCTATAGGTGATAAGTTGTACTCAAAATATCTTTGTTAATAAGAGCCTTCTATATCCCCTTCCTGAATAATTATGTGTAATGAATGACAGATCCAAAACTATGGTACTCATCACACCATGAAACTGCACAATCTCAAAAACATATAACTCACCCAAATTATCAACTATATAATTCACATGGGTCAGATAAAAATGGGACACTTAATTCAAATAATCCATAACCACCCGAAATACAACATTATTCTATGTTTTTCTAGAAATACCCACTACTAATTCCATATTTACGTCATTAAACTACTACTATACAAAGGGATATTATTGTAACAAAACACATGGGCAATAATGGTATATCGTCAGCTTTTGACAGGTAAGGAATCATTCCAAAAACCCAAAAAACTTTTTTCTCATTCTGGACCCTGAATACTGCTTATATATATCCCAATACATCTTAGTCAAACTGATATATAGTTTCCACATCAATTCATTGATCCCACGCATCAACTATTCTATCATACACACTGACACCACCACACATAAAAAACAGTAACAAATCAGTCATCACCAATAGACCAACTAGATAGATACTCCATGTCATTAATAAATTACATCATATAAAAACACTACTGGTCCTCTAGACGACTCCCCTTAACCCATATCATATTTATCAACTCAACAATTATATACACAAGTTTCATTTTCACATTAACATCCTGCACCTCTAGTTGTGTCTCAGAAAACAAGTCCATGATTCTCCACTTGGATTTTGATTCCCAAACAACATGATTCAGATTATTCTATCTCAGATCTTACATAACACTATTCCCCTTTCTTAGTGTGTAAATGAAATTTAAATTAATATATTAAAGGTACTTGAACCACTTTCACTGCTATAGATTTAAATCCAACTATGATAATTAATGATCAGGACTTTTATGATCCGTAAACACTGTGAACCACTCTCCCAAAATGTAATACCTCAATCATTATATGGAATAAACAACATCATCTAAATCAATGTCATCAGTATGGTATCTTGTTTTTTGATTCATCAATAGTCATGACCCATATGATACAATCGAATCATCTTTCATCAACATTTCTCCATGTCCAACACTGGATGCATCACATAACGAGTTGTAAATATTTCTTGATTTGTATAATATTAGAATCGTTGTGGTAGTCAAAAACTTTGTAAAATCATGAAAATAATTATTATGTGCCTATAACCACACCAATATAACTCCATTATTGGATATGCCTAAGAGTATCACTCCCAAATGGGAAAATCCCTAATTAATATTCAGTAATAATCAGATATTCCCAAAAAAATAAAAAACATCAGAAACATTCTTATGTTTCTCCCAATACCACACTGCCTGCACATTCTCTGGATCTACCCACACACCATACTAGGAATTAATGTAACCCAATAAATGCACTTTATCAATACATAACTATAATTTTGATAACATGGTGTAAATTCTATCCTCTCTTAGTGTACTCAATATGATGTCAATATGTTTGACATGATCATCATGAGTTGTTAAGCAAACCAAGATTTCATCAAAAAAGAAATCCATGATTTGATTCTGGTATGGGTGAAATATTATGTTCATTAAATATATGAACACAATTAGTGTGTTGGTTAACTCAAACAGAATCAAAACAAACTCATACTACCCATACGTTATCTAGAAAGTAGTTTATGGTATATCAAAAGGTATTAAACTCAACTTATAGTATCCCGATTCCAAATTGATCATGGAGAACACTAAGGAACCCCGCATCTGGTCAAATGGGTCATAAATTATGTAAAGTGGATATTAGTTCTTAAACATCATATGATTAAACTTTTCTATTGTAATCACATATTTTCACTGATATATATTCCTTCTTAGAAAACAGCATGAGAGTCCTCCAAGAAAATGTAATATGAAGGAAGATCCTTTATCAATCCATATCTTCTAAAAGAACCTTTTGTTCTTGTAGTTATTTCCGCACCATTTGATATGGAGGAATAAAAACTTGTTCGTCACCTGGAATCAACACTATCATAAACTCCAAATCTATCGTCAGTGGTAGCCTCACGAAATCCTTAGGAAACACATTTTCAAATTTTTCCAAAATGGGAGGGAATAATGGTGGAACCCTCCCTACTTTGTATTCCACAAGACATGCCATTTGGGACCTGATTTCTCCCAACAGCTAAAAAATAAGCCATTCATGGATTTCTCAAACTCCCCACACACCATAGAGGACATAATTAACTACATAAATATATGTGAACATTACATGATATCAGTAAAATATGATATGGGCTTGATAAAACACCGTCAATTCTATACAAAATATTATGTTAAAACCTTGAATCTCAAGGAAAAACTTTCTCTAAATAAAATGATATCCACCATCCTCGAAATAACATCACTTACATTTTATGATATTATAAACTCACACCCCCAAGGGAGTATCAATTGAAATAATCCAACATGCAAATTCCATGGTTAGGTGAAACACAATTACATAATAAGTAGAAATAAGATAATTTGTATCACTTCTGTCATATAAATCACTAGCCACTATGGAAGCTACATGAATCAGACCTCAAATGGTAGATGGTCCAGCCACACCACTTCCAAGTGTACAATGAACTCTGTGAATTGACCACCCCATCTACTATAGGTTCCATCATCAGTACATACATTGAAATTCCTTTTTGGTAAGAAAAATATTTATCGAGTGTTCCAAATCCACCCCCCCTACTTGTATGACTCGTGGAGCTCTAACTACCTCCATTATATGTGGTGACCAACCCACATACAACACTTGGTAGATTCATTTAACCTCTATATTATCTAGGAACTCGAGGTTTCTTAGTGGATCTCTGTATTTTTTATAACCTTCCACATGACCTTCATATGACTCGTGGTCAGGTACGCTGACCCTGCATGTGCATCAAACTGGCACACTAGTAATAGAACACCTCATCACCATGTTGAGAGAGTATTCCTCTCTTATGACTACTTTTTAGTCTTTCACACTTTTTGAAATATTAACAAAATTTATTCCTTTCTTCAAAAGCTTCACAACTTATCTACCTAGCCGATATCACATGTACACCACCTAACCCACTATTCAGGTTCCATTCAAAATAGGTTCTATGATTTATCATATTTACCCAATAAGTTAGTGTGACATTGATCCTTTCTCAAAATATAGTCTTACAATGTTATCCATATCATGGAAAAGATATATTCTACTAGATCAATAATTGACTACATCCAGAGGATAGTCTAATTTCTTTTTCTTTAAAACCAATGAGTTGTATTCATTCATGTCAGAGGTTAATAGATGTGTGGTTGGAAAGTAGATCCAATATTCTCTCATCTAGTAGAGTTTTCAGTAGATGAATGGGTAGAGGTTATTTTCATGGTCATAGAGGAGTTCCTGGATATTTTCCCAAATTGTGAGATGGAACAACCCTTTTAAAAAAAATTCAAATTCAAAATTGAGTTTCAACTTGGTGTATCTCATCATTGATAGATCCTTATGAATTGATAAGTATGGTGTTGCATGATTTTATTTTTCATGAGGAAGATCTGATGTAAAGGGTTTTCATCTCCACCTGTGTGTCTTTATAGGGTTCTCCAGTGTTTTTCACTAAAAGGTAATATTATTTAATGAGTTTTTTAATATAATAGTATAGGTACAATTTTGTAACATACCATATCCATTACAATATTCCATAGATTAATTATCTATTAAATTATCTAATGGGTTCTTCTTTGATTTTTAATGTTGAAATGATATATTGATATCAGAAAATGATGGTGAAGGATAATGATATCCTGAAGATATCATTATAGTTTTGGTTAGGTAATATTATTTTTGTGTTATTTCTATTTAGTTTCAATAAAATTATATCCATTTTTGTGGTTCTTATGAACCCCATATTCCATGATTTATAGGGTTAGTTCATCATCACATGAATTTATTACATCATGTTTTACCCAAGGGAATTGTATGATCATACTATGTATATCATATCAATTTTGTAAGGTATTCAACTCTACCATCTCAATGGTTTTTTTTTACAAGTGATTTTTTTAAATAAATTTGTGTTTCTATTTGGTAATTTTTTTGTCCCTATATGGTGTGGCTATAAAAAATTTTAAATTATAAGCAGTATTTTCTTGGGGAGCACCAAAGAATAAGGTATATTCATTCATTTTCTTAGTCTGAATGGTTATAATAATTGGGGTATTCTTGAATTCTTTTAATTATTATTCCCAATTAATCATTGAACATAAAAGAGTAATCCTTCATATGTACAAATTTGTTCTTGGACATGTTCATTTACCTGAAAGAGAAGTCATGTAGTGCTCCAGTTCTTCAGTTTTCTATTAAGGGTGAGAAAATTGTTGGTGTTTCTCCTGCATCCCATATATGATTAGGACACATGTTGATATTGTATAGGTCAATGATATATGATGTATCATGGTTGTTAATCCACTCTAACTGTAACCGTGAAATACTGATCTTTCGAAATTAGTTGTTGACCTTTCTATGATGCTATGGTTGAAATACCTTATTAGGGCGTACTTTTGGCTAATAAAGACCATAATAGCATGAAATACTAATTTTTTAGAGTTATATTAATATATTATAGTAGATGTGGGTGTATTATTACAATAATAATTAATAATATACCTCATACAAAGTTTTAAATGGCACTACTGTTATAAATTCATTAAGTCAGAATTCCTAATAAGATGTGGTTTGGGAGACATTTGATGATTCATAGGGGATAAAAGGTATTACAAATATTCATATTGACATTTTATTTTCATTATTTTATGTCTAATTAGTAACATTTTATGTAGTGATTAGTGGAGTCTTATTGGGTATACATAGAAAAAGAGGTGGCATGTGACCATATTGGCCATATCGATTCTCCAGAGGGATGGATAGAGGATAGACAAAATTAATTATTGTATAAATTGGTGTTTTTTTAGATGGTATATCATGGGGAGGTTCTATTTATGTTTCTTATCTCACCTTTACTAGTTTATCTCTTTGTACACCTGTTTTATCATTACTTGAAAAGACAACTTTGTGGTCCAAGGATAAAATGGTCATTGGTAGAGTCTATGAATTTTTGTCATGTTCCCCACATATGTAAGAGGAACAATCATAATTGGGAGGTTTTTTGGAGTAGATGTCTGTTATATAGTGAAAATGTGAAGAAAATTCAGTAGATATTATCCATATTTGACCCTGATCTCATGAATTTTGTGATATAGTTTTTGAGATCATGAACATACTAAAGACTTTGTCTCTTCTTCTAGTGATCCACAAGTTGAGTTCCATAAATGTGTTGGTGAGGTTATATAATGATGATGTTATTATAAATCATAAGGTACTTAAAACTATAACCTCTAATATGGGTACTTTTTTTACCATATGAGTGTGGAGGGTATTTCATAATTTTTGAGGTCTCAATTTCACCATAGTTCTTCATTATTTCATCAAATATTTGGTAAAATGAAGGGGACCAACATAACCATGGAGAATATGTTGTGAATATGGATCCTATAAATTAGTGTATCTTAGTAAATACAACTACATTTTATTTAGTTTTAATTTAATAACCTCTATCAATCATCCATTAATATATCACTCTTTGTGGTATTTTTTCGGAATATTTGCATTCTCCACAGTACTAGATGGAAATTTTGTAGCAAGTAGTTGTTTATACTCATGTGGTGAATATCAAGAATGATATATATGAAAGTTAGTCATCCATATAAATATAGTCTTGGAAATTGGAGTAATCTTACTCCATGTTATGTTGGGTATGTTGAGTTGTTGGAACAATTTGGTGTAGTGATGTATCTATTGGTGCTACAATCGGGGATGAATAAATTCTATGATGCCTTTCAAAATTCCTTTCATTACTGGTATATTTACAATGAATTACATTTCATTATAAAAGGAGAGTTTTATATTTAATATGATTTTATGTTTATGGAGAAATTGACAGTGATCAAATATAACTGAGATAATGTTCTATTTGGATGAAAAAATTTATTGGTTTGTGTATTTTAGAGAAATATTGTCCGGTAAGAGGGTATATAAAATGTGATTTTCATATTAATTCTTACTACTAAATTTAGGTTTTATATTTTATTTCTTTTATATTTCATTATGTTTTTATATTTACACTTTATTTGATTTATAAATGTGTTTTCTTTTTAATAGTTTCATATATTATAAATTCACCATTATATAAAAAGTTGAAAATCGGATACAATATCTCGATGAATTATATAGTAACATTTTTAAAACCATGTGGTTTAATAAATTATTCAAAAACTAGATAATTTCATTATGGTGAAGATGGAATTACATAATTTATTTTCTCATGGATGTTTTTTATCTGGTTCATGGAGATTTATTCATTGGGCCATGTAGAAGTCAAAATTGTTTTATATACAGATTCAATGAAAATGGCTATTTTATTACTGGTGAAAGATGGTGTGTTTTTATTCTAACATATATATGGTGACCTAGGTGTGTATTTTCTTTGTAGGCATCATAATTTTGTGGGTATGTATGGTGGTAGTGTTGAGGTGTGACAAGTACCCTAAGAGATATCCCACATGGTGGTTGTTTGGACACTATATCTATCAATCATGTTTATATTTGATTCTTGATGATGGGAGTCACATTAATTATATCTAATGTAAAGGAATGTTCCTTCCCGACCCTTTATATTTAAATCTATTGGGGATATATTAGTTTCATGGTATTCTTGAGTAGAGCGCCATAGATTTAGAGCTATATTAATACATCATAATGAAGTCAAGATGTGAAATTTTTATTTATTTCATGAATTGGTGATTTATGGATTATATAGTCAACGATTTTATATCGTGTTCTTGGAAAACAGGTTATTTATAAAATTTATTCAAATCCTAAAAATAGACTTTATTATTTATTTTTATTCAGGGCAAGCAGCCATTTTTTAATAGATTCTTTTGATATGTGGAATTCACAATTTGAATCAAACACAAAAAAATATAAAATATTTGAATAATTTACACTGTGAATATATAATTCATGCTAGGAATGTGGTGACCTATATATTTTTTATTTATTTATTTTAGATGATTTTATTCTCAATCGAATCATGAAGCTCTTGGTTTATATGAAATCATAGATTCCCTATGATTATTCTTTAGTCCACAAACATCATTCCTTTGTATTTGGTTCTAGTAGTTTGGTTTGGGTGATCCGATCTGATTTTTTATCCCTAATTCCTAATGTTTACTTCTATTATTTCCCAAATAACTCATTGAAATCCCATTAATAGTATTTTAGAATGTTCTTAGACTATGTTATTATGATCCATGAATTATTTTAGTTTTATCCATTGTATTCAGTCACGTGATTATTATTTCTATTTGATTATTATTTTCCCATTGGTACACAGAAAATCAAAAATAATCTTTGATAAATGGGATCATCATTCTCTCTCTATTTATATGAAATGTGTGAAGATATAATGATTTATTATTTTCTTTTGGGTGGATAGAAAGGGCCATATTAATAAATAAAATTAATTGTATTTCCAATAAAATTTGAGGATAGGGATAAATCACATGTTTTAATACTATGATAATATCGTTATTGATATTATATATTAATATATTCCAATGTCGCAAATCATTCCAATTATAATCCTTGTTTTCAATATAACTGATATTCTTGTCAGAGAACTATTCTATATTGTTTGTTATCTCATGGGATGAAATTTATAAAGAACATATATAAGTCTATTGAATTGATTATCTATGTAAATATAGTTTATGTGATAATAACCAAGATAAATTATGAATAAGTAATAGATTTATAAGAAATTACTCTCTAGAGGATGAAATGTGAGGTTTTGTGAGGTTTAGTTTTCTTATTATCCTTTAGTATAATGGAATTTTATTCTAAAATAGTAGTAACTAAATATAATGTTAAAATAAGTGGGTTGTGACGTTTTTTCTTGGTTTTTGTGGTCTGATATATGGTTTTTTGGAATGGGTTTCATTATGGGTTGTTTTTTAGTGAATTTCAGATATGCTTCTTGATATGGGTGATGGTGTAGTGGTGGGTTTGATGTGTGGTTATTGTGGTGATAGGGAATGACTGATGAAGAGTTTTAGTAATGGATAATGTGTGATATTTTAGATTTATATGGTTTAGATTTTCTTAGTTATTGTATTTTCCATGTAATAATACTAAAATTATAAAGTAAAATTTCCTGGTATAGTGAGAGGATATGAAATTGGATGATTTTGATATGCAGTATCTATCATAGATAAATAGAAAAAATGAATGGGTTTTTCAAATGTGAATGAAATTGTTTATTACCTAGGAGTTATTATAAATTTTTAAAATTTGAAATATGGTGGAATCTATAATAGAATGTTGAAATATTTATGTTTGTGTTAGGATTTGATGGAGTTTTTCATATATTTATTGTATAAGCTGTTTAAATTAAAATATATTCAAGTTATGGAATTTTTTATGATTTATATAGTTATGGTTATTAACTTCAAGGTTTCATATTGTGTTCTATCAATATATCATTTATTTTATATTACTTCTATATGTTCCCAACCTATGTTTTTTAAAATAACAAACATCTAATTTTTTGTCATTTGGATGTTTTCCCTAATATCTAGGATGGTAGTGATATGGATGACTGGATACCCCTCTTCTCAACTCTTCGTTCATATGTGAGTTACCATGTTACTTTGTGTATGATATAGTGGCCCATTTTTTTAAATGTAGATGAGTTAAGATTAGGTTTTGATGTGATGCGTTTTGTGGTGGGGATCATTTGTGGTAGGATGAGGTGATGATATCTATATCAATAACATTCGGGATACCCTTCTACTATGGTTTTGTGGTGAAATATTATATGATGACCCCAGTGTCTTTAGGTGAGTTTTAGTTTGATGGACCATGTGTCTTCGAGCAAGATGTGATGTGATGTGATGTGATGATTTAGGATGTAAGAATAAGATTATAGTCCATGAAATTGTGGTGTAGGTGGGGATTATTCTTGACACACATGAGAGATGTATTTTGAGATTTGATTTGAATCGAATGGATAAAAGCACCGTACATTCTTAATTGGGGTGTGGGAGTGTAGAATCCATGTGGATGTGTCTGTTCGGTTCTTTTATTATGATTTTTATGACATATTGCTATATTGGATGCATGTTTTTTTGAGTGACACCTTGTGTGGCTAAGAGTTTTAAGTTTACCTATATAGTTTCTTATTGGATCTATTATTTTTTCACTATAACATTAGTATGTATCTTTCTCATGTGAATGTTATATAATAAAAGTTCTTATACTCATTATACATATATTATCATCCTATATTTATAATCTTTTCAGGTTTACTAGAGAACATTCGGGACTGAGTTGGACACAATTTTATTGGGTTAGAGTTACTGTTGAGTTGCTACTATAGGAAATTTAAATTTGTATTTATTTGGAGACAATTTTAATCAATTTTTGGAATCTTTTTAGGTTTAATTTTATATAATATTCAATATTTTCTTTATCTTCATTTATAAAATTTTTTATTCCGATAATATTTTTTGGTATTATCTTTTATCTTGTTATTTTTTCAAAACATCAATGATTTTATCCAAGATAAGGCTTAACAGAGGTTAGACCCAGGTATATTTTCTATATTTCTTCACCACCATCAAAATATGGGTACATGTGGAGGGTGTAAGTTGTTACATGTTTTTAAAACTATGAAATTTTTTTAAGTTATATCATAAAAACCTTATTATATCAATCATTTTTATTAGGGAAAAGCCACATCAAATTCAAGCCCATTAATTTGAGAAAAAACCTTTCATTGTTTTCAAATATTTTATAGGATATATTTAATATCCCTAGAAATATATTATGAAAAAATCTACATTATCTCAGTAACATTAATAGAGTGATGAATATAAATTTATTACCAAGTTTATTTTTCATCTATTTCATCTAACTTCCCCTGAATTCATTAAATCACATAATCATTTTACAACGCCTTCTCAATAATTATTCTTTCAACATTGAAATGATTTTTGAAATGATTAAAATTAATAAATTCATCTATTTTTTAACACCCTTACTACTATAATAATGAATTTATATAATTTCAATATATATTCTGTGTTATCAAAAACCTAGTTTCTTCTTATCATGAGATATATTAATTTCTATAAATTTTTTAGAATAAAAATATATGATATTATAATATTTTTATTAAATATATTCACTCTGAAATGTGTTAAAAATTATCTTCAACAATATCTTTATTATAATCATCAATGAGAATTATGGTTTACTATATATTATTTTTATTTAACTTTTCACTAACATCAATGATATAAATAAAATTTTTGGGATTTCTATTCTCAAATTATTATCTTCTTTAATTGGTCATTTACAAACGAAATATACACTCATTTTACCTTTCATGAATAATTAATATGATTTTTAATTCATCGTGATATAAAAAGTTTAATTAATAACATTATGTTATTTATGTTTCATATCATGCCATACCACATTATATTTTTCATATAGACATACATGGATAAAGGTATGAAATTATTCAATAATTTCACATCCAATATAGTATGATGTGCCCAAATGTAAACTGATGAATAATTGTTTTTTTGGACTCAATGATATAATGATAAACTATCCTAGGGTGTTGATTATTTGGCCTTTTAAAAATTTAAAATATTTCATAATATTTTTTATTTTAATTCAGGGAATATAAATTATATTGGAACACTATATTTTATAGTAGTTCAGATATAAATTATCCTACTATACACTTGATACCTCACATGAATTAAGAGAGATGAAACCAACTATAATGGAATCTATTATTTTTTCCGGAGATCATAACACTTTTACAATGTATTTTTTAAAACGTGGTGGGAGAACCTAGGATGATTGAATTTTTCACATGTTGTAGGATATCCTAATGACCATTCCATTTTTATATAGGGAGGAAAAAACCTAGAATCTTTTATTTCATTTTGTGGTAAAAACTAAAACAATTCTAATGTAAAACCAAATCCCTATCCTTTTTCAGTTATCTAAGAACCTAATTTATCCACCCATTTTCTTCGTGGGAGGATAAACCAAAAATTAATTTTCAATAAATTTATAACAAAGTATCCTATAATTTAATGGTTATAATAACACATTAAAATTATAAACATAAAATTGAATATAATTATATACCACTATAGAACTATATGAACACATCATTGTCTGATAATCGAGTTAGCATGGAAATATCTAGGAGAAATGATAAAATTATTTAAGCCCTGTAATGAGAAATAGTTTATCATAAATGTATGTTACACTTGTATAGTGAATGAAAATATTCAGCCTCATATATATATATATATATTATGACTAGTCAAACTACTTTTTTAGTGTTATTATAAAAATAATATTTTCAAATGTGAAGATTGTGTCATCATTATTTATCTTGAACATATTTTTTGGATGTTATTCCAATGAAAAACATTATATTTTTTACTTTATAATATGATATATATTTTTCTAAAAGTATATCATACATAAATAAAAATTCATATTGATGTGGAATATTCTCAAAACACTATATGATAGAATAATAGCTTATATATAGGATTAAATAAAATCAATCTATATTTTAGTATAATTAATCTTCAATAAATCCATGATAACCTGTAAAGTTACCTCATAATATTTCGACCAATTTGAAACTGATTATCTCAATTTATAAATATCCATCATCAATATCCATACGTTTTTATTCCAAAGTAGGTCTTCTTTATTACATCATAAAATAATATTAAAATTATTCACATAACTCTTTTATAATTAATAGTAATTTTAGAAAACAAATCACTATGATTATTTGAAATAACATTGATGTAAATAGAAATATTAAATAATATGAAAAACATATCACAATTCTCTATTTATGTATGTATATATCTCAAATAGCACAGATGTGTTTATAACTCATACTAAAATAGATTTTTCACATAAATTAGTTCATGAAACATAGGAAAATGATCAAAATAAATTATAACCTATTTATACATTCATTTATTGTGATTGAAATATAATTTTTAGAGATTATGTATTTCATGTAATCAAATTATTCTATGTAAACTAATTTATCATTATGTCACTTTTTCATGTCATTGAATTAACTTAACTAAAATTATTATTTATCTCGATTCACTTGACCAATATTTGATGTAAGAAATTTTACATAAAGAAAAAATCAATTAAACCAAATTTATGTAAGAGAATCGATCACATAATCAAAATCATGTAATAGAATTGATCATGTAACCAAATTCTTGTAATCACATTCTGAAATATGTAAATTTCTTAACTTATAAAATCTCAATCCTAAATTTGACTCTCAAAATAGAAGAAAAATATTTTGGTTTAGTTGAATTATATTTATGAAATTTGGTAATATTCTTATAGAACCTAGAATGATAAAAATGATACACCTATATAAAATGTTATAATTATACCACAGTAGAAAAATGGTTTTGAGAAACTATTGATTCCAAATATAAATCATTAAGTTAATTATATTGTAATTTTGGACATGATTGTAATGGACTCATAATGTTTTGTCAGTAAATTAATTGTAAATAATTTTATTATCAATACAACTAAACAATAGAAAAATATATTTGTATGTTGTATACTAGATTATGGTCGAAAAATATATGGTAACATAATATATAAATTTGGATATATGGATTGGATAAATGGGAGAACATGAAAAAAAAAATTCAACATTATAATGGTAAAAAATAGGTAAATAGATATTTAATGTTCATAAATGTCATATTTAGCCAGGGACCTCAATATAATACATTTATAATTTGTTATGAACATTTAAAACATGATATTTAATTATATATTTAGAAAATAAATATTATGTTATAATAAAGACACAAAACTTTAATAAATATATATGTTAACAACAATAGTCATGAAATTAAAACTATTATTACATTTAAATAATCACATTAATAAAATCAAAATAATAATTGATTTTTAATTATATATGAATTATGTGGCTCAAGTATCCACTCAAAATTCTCCCCATTATTAATAATTACAAATCCAGGTTTAATTTTAGTAATTATTCCCCATTTGAAATTAAATATAATAATGTTTTAGTAAAAATAATTATTTATTTGAAATGAAAAATTTTCAACAATATTTATATAACATAGTTTAATATTTTTATAGGTTGATAGGAAAAAAATTATTTCCCCTTAAATTTAAGAATGGCTGGAAAATGTAAACCCATTGAATTTTGAATTTATATTTCTATGAGGTTAAATGAAAAAAAAATATAGTATAAATATTACTTAAACATGAGTACTTCAAAAATGTGTCAGGGATCCATCATAGACCCTACCATTGTATGATTATTATATTGTATACAATAATATTATTTTGAAATATTTGTTTAAAAATTAATGAGAATCCTTAACAAAATAGCATTTTACATAAACTATATGAGTAAACAGTAAGTGGATATTGACAACTATATATGAAAAATCATAAAATATAAATATAAATATAAAATTTATACATAAATAAAAATTAGTAAATGCACAAAAACATTTTATATTAATCATAAATTAATATAAAAAATTAAAAATTATATAATATAAGAACACTAAAACTACATAAAAACAAATTATAGAAAATAATTAATTTCTAACATTCCGGGTATAAATTTGAATTTTTCAAAAAAAATTAAAATGTAGTGGCTTAATAATTATATTGGGAAGGTGATTTTTAGATTAGTAAATTACAGATTTAGACTTCCATTTTTCGAAATTATCCAAAAGAAAACAGAATTAAAAAAATCTTTATCCTATAGTTTTTAATGTAGTTTTTGGAATAAAAAAAGAATTATTATTATAAAATATATGAATATAATAAAAATAAAAAACAAAAAACAAAAGGGTTTTGTCAAAAATTAATGATTTATCATAGTAATATTTAGAATCTAAAAATATATATTTTTTTAGTTGAAATATAATGTTGATTTTTTTATTTATATTCAAAAAATAGTAATTTACTAAGTAAATGTCACATACAAAAACTGATTGTTCTATCTATATTGCATCCAAAAAAATATAATTCGTAATTTAGTTTCGAATAAATTTCTTTTTCTTCTTAATATATTCCTTGTTTCAAAGATCATATATCATATCTAATTATTTTAATATATTACATACTATGAAATTATACAGGTTCACATTAAAATCCGGAATACATGAAAACTAAAAACATTAAATAAGGCATGAGATCAAGGATGCACAACAAACACCAAATCATGAATCTATGATTTATAACATAAATATGTGTTCATGATTTATTTGAATCTAGTTCCAATTTAGTATAAAAAAAATTATTTTATCTTTTAATAAAATATGAAAAAATCAGTAGAATATCTATTTATTATTATTTTATTTACTTAGAAAATTAATGTCATTTTAATGAAATAATTAAAATTAAAGAATGAATTTAAATTCACCCATTAATACAATATCAATCTTAAAAGTCATAAATTCTCAAAATTAATTAAAAATATTTTCATATTTCCATATAAAAAATCAAATAAATATAAATTATTACAATATTCATATCATTAAAATTCATCATATCATTTTATAAAGGAACAACCATTCATTATTCCAAAAAAATAAAATAACCCATATAAAGTAACTTAAACTTAAATAATAACCTTGTAGATCATAATTCATACATTATAAATCCATATATAGTTTTAAAACAATAAATGGATTCTTTCCATTTTTCAAACAATGGTTTTTCCAAACATGTAATTATTTATAAATATAAACATTTATAAAATATCTTTCAACATTCATTTGAAATAATTCAAATCTATGAATATAAGAATATTTTGATTTATGATAATTTCATATAATCTTGAAATAGTTGAAATATATTATATAAATCAATATATTATTCTTCTAAATATTCTTGAGAATATAATATATTATTTATTTTAAGTATATTTCCATATTCGTCATTTTTGTTGATAAATTTATATTTAATTCCAAAAAATGATATTCAATTTGTGGAAATAATAAGTAAACAAATATCATATACTAAAGTTATTTAACTCACCCTTTATTTCCTTGATTCAATTAAAAAAATTAAAGCATAATTAGTATTCTTATTTATAAAAATAGTAATGAAATAATGATAAAGAAAATTATTCATATCACAACATATTTTTAAAAAATTTGACTCTACATTTACATTCAAATTATCTATAGGATTAAATATATAAGTTTTCCATTATATTATATGAATGTGTTCAGATTTATGATAAATATTATCAATCTCAACATGTTCATTTTTTTCCTGATGTTAATCCTCATCAAAATTAATGTTTTTATATTAATATGTATGTTGACCAAAATCATCCATGATTTTATACAAATATTTTCCCTCGGACATGTCATATCATTATTTTAAAAAAACTGTGGGTATTTTATTATAAACACTATATTAAATAATATTTTTTAATATATAATTGATATTCATTCTCATATTATGAATCAAGTTTATCTAAAGTATAAATTGTATTGAGAATGAAAATTTAACACTCATAAACACTAAAATATCTAATTTTTGGATTTCCCCCTTCTAATTCTCATAAGTTTTACTTTTAAATAAATTTTACAAGACAATTTTATTAAATAAATAACAATATGTACTCATATATTCTTCTCAAAAATACTTATATATATTAATCTCGTTAAACATGGATCTAAAAGCTTTATAATGAGAATTATTTTTCATGTATGATATTGAATTATTTGTGTTTCATTAGGATAATTAAAATTATAAAAAAACATTTTCATCACAACATGGATAAATTATATATTATTAAATTCTACACCATGATTTCATCTAAAATATAAATTAAAATTTCATTTATTGTTTTATACAAATTCATAATAAGTTACAATCATTGATAATGTTTTATATTTAAGTGTATGAAAATAAAATCATCTATTTCTTTTAAATTCAATAATAAAGAAAAAATATTCATTACTTATTAAATTAGTGGGTTTAATAAGACCAAATAAAAAAACATATACTCAATATGAATTACTAATTTTACTTATTTAATTGTATTGAAGTGTCTACGATGTAATTTATATTTCTTCAATCATTGACAAAAAAATGGTTCGTTCCTCTTTTTTAATAGGTATCTCCAAAAATTTTTTATTCATAGATATATTTTACAAAGCCATAAAATAATAATTTACAAAATTATTACTTTATTATATATTTATTGATTGTATGGAATTTAAAATTGTGATATTTAAATCATTAAATTTATTCAAAATTTGAGAAAATATCTGTATTTTCTTTTTTCAAAAACCATAATAAAAAATTATTAAATAAAATGAATCTTTATGTTTTAAATTTATCTATAATTACATCATCTCATATTTTATAAATTATTGAAATATTATGTGTCAATACATTAATATATAAAAGTTTATAAATAATAATTGAATTTGAGATTCAATAATAACTGACTCCTTTTACCAAATAATAATATTTATAAAAAAATGCGGCATTAATATTCCATGTTATGGAATTATAAAAAGATTAATGTATCACCAATAATATGAGGTGAGAACCATCTGTATACCAGAAAAGTCTTTTGATTATTTAAATACATCCTTCTTTAAAAAATAATTATAATGGTTATGAAACAATTTAGAATTTATGTCTAATGGGATGATCATATGAATTCTTGGGAACCCAAAAAAAATCAACCAATTTTTTATAGGTAATATATAAGATAATGATATATAAATTAAATCATAATTTTATCAATGACAATATGGATATATTATGTAGTACATATCTTCATAATAACAACTAATTGGATATAAAAAACAAAAAGAAGTAGATATCATTCTATATTTTTCTTCCAATAAATAAATTCATATAATGTTTAGAGAATTTTTTTAATAACAATGATTGGATTTAAATTTATTAATTTTATTTAATCTCATCATTTTATAAATAATTTATCTACCTTGAAAATTATTGGATAGATTTGAATATTACCGTTAAATTTTATTTATGTATTGTTAATTATAATTAAGAATTGTATCAATATTATTTAAAATAGATTCATTAAATATTACTATGAAATAAATTTTCGCATTTAATTTTTCATTTTCATAAAGGTATGTTTTCATAATTTATTTCTATATTGTATTTTTTTCTATCGAGATAGATTACAAAATTTCATAAATTTTCCTTAAGAACAACCTTATGTTGATTGTTATTATTCTTATATATACTTGTGATCTCTTCAATTGTATGATGAATTCATTAAACCATTTTTAGTTTATAATCTACATTGTGTTTTTCAATATCATATTTAGAGTAAGAATAAAAATTAAAGTCACTAACTTGATGTAATTAATCCATTAAGCCTATGTTTATAGAATCCTTTTCATAATGATATTCTTTATTAGAATTTTAATCCTTAGTTCATCTCTATTTAGCTACAATTTCATTCTATTCCTTCATGTATTTTTTTTCTCTTATTTATTAATTATTTATTATAGTAAAATACTTCTTATTTTACCAATATTATCAACAATTATATCATATTATATATTTAGTATTATGGGATATAAAATTTCCTTTATTATTATCCTTGAAATAATTTTTTATATCACTTATTCGAAATCATATTAAACATCTATTATTTTTTCTATATAATCCCCTTTTTACGTATACAGTTACATTTTTATCATAAAAATTTAACCTAGTATTATAATATTATGTAGAAATGGTTAATGTTGGGATCTTTAGACACTCTGATCGCTGCACTGACCTCTCTTTTCACTATACCTCTCTAAGATTGATCTGGCATTATGGATTCATAGATGTTTTTAGAAAGTGCGGATTAGTGGTCGTCAGTGTTCTTGGTGATCACCCCTTTGACAATGCTTTCATAATCGGCATCAAGTCCATCATACTTTCCATTCTTGTTTGTTTGTTTTGATTTGTGTTTTTCCTCAAACATTTGGTCACTATTGTTCCAGGTGATCACCCCTTTGACGATACGTTTACAGTTGGCATCAACTCCTTCATATTTATCATTCTCGTTTGTCCATTTTCATTGGTGTTTTTCCTCAAACATTAGGTGAATTTTACTAGGTTATTTCGGTGGACAATTTACTATTTAATGCATGTTGGACTGGTTTATGTGTTTCCTTTCTTTTGGTGGAGGTCCTCATTGAAGGTTCATTATTAATTCATGGTTTTTTATGTTTCTATGGTTGAATGTTTTATTTTTTTCAGCAATGATAATGAACTACAATGAATTTCTCTTCTGGTGAGATGGCGTGGGCTTGGCCGGAAATGTAGATAGTGAATATTGGATGATAACATAAGACATTGATGATGAAGGATAGTAGGTGATGCGATTTCGGATGACAGGTGTCTCTAAGGTCAAGGTCTCATCAATCCATAGGTCCATCATGTGATTTTTAATTTTAAATTTTGAAGTTGATAACTTTGTTTTTGTTTACCGTGTGGTGTTTGGTTACCGCTCACCCAAAAAGAGGCTATTTTGAAAATCAAAAAAATAATTTTTTGTGGTTAATGTATGATGATGTTTTACCTATTCAATATATTATCTTCCTTTGTATAATTTTAAATCGATAAGACATTTTTTAATAATAATAATTTTATGATCCTCAATTATATTTTAGTTTAGATTTTTTTATTAATCTATATTAAGCTTTTTATCATTCCACATTTTAGTTATTTATCTAAGAACTCATTTAATATAAATTTTTTTACCCTGATTTTCTCCAAAAAGAACATGTATGATTTAGAAAAATAGAAAATATGAGGCATATATAATTAACATTTTATGCTCTGCCAATTGTTTAATTCTTGATATTCTACTCTCAATCCATATAATTTGATTCTAATGATCCTATTTGAGACATGATGTGTAACCTTCATATTTTTAATGCCCTAAATTGTATTACAAGTATATACAATAATATACACATTCCTATTTATTGTATAATATAAAATTGTCAACACCTTTTAATTCAACATATATATCACTACATAATTACAATGAAAATAATTTTAATTTACTATTTTGGATTTTTTTATATTTTTTCCATGAATGTCAATCTATAAATGATATATCATATAACGAATGATTCTATATAATATTCCCATTAACCATAACTATTTCTATAAAAAATCAGTGGTCTTTGATTATTCTATCATCCATTAAATATATTTCCTGCTGTAATAATTTTAATCTCTTCCAATTGATATTTCAGTCATAAAATGGGTAGGATAAATTAGAATATATATCAATATAAAATTTAGTCACTTATACCAATTTGTCCTCGATATAATATAGAATAATATACAAGATGAGGGTGAACTGGAATTATTAGATAAATTAAATTATTATATCATATATTTAATGAAAATAATTTTGGTGAAAAATTAATAAGAACAATATTTTTTATTGTGATTTAGATGTAAATGATCCCACACTAATATTCACCCATATTAACAATTTATAGAAATATTACCAGCTATAATGGTGAATCTATATTTTAAAGTTTGATTAGAACCATTTAAAAAAAATATATTTCAACCCTCAAAGGAAGAACCCAAGACAAAAAAATTTTACCACAAGTAACAGTACTTAAAAAACCTCTTTTTTAAAACATGTTACAGTAATGCATAAATTACCTTATGATGTTTTTGTTGATACTAAATGATATTTTATTTTTTATATTTAAAAAAATAAACCCTATAAATTTATCAATTATGGAATATCTTGAATTACCTTATCTTTTTCTCTTTTGGAGGCAAAACCCCAAGCTTTATATTTGTTTCTAATTGAAAAAAAATATCCTTGTTTTTATGGGTACTATAACCAATTATTAATAAGTACATAGAAAATAATATGATGAACTAAAACTAAAAAAATAGATAAAAACATCAAGGCTAGCATGTTTGGGAAATAAAGAACTCTCCTCTAACAAAGGATCGTATGACTAATGATTATTTGAGAGCCGTAATCGATCACCAATATGTGTATCACTTGTATATTTCAGTAAAAATATTATCACTGTGTATATATTACATTATATATTTAAAATTAATTATATAATTTACTTATATGAACATCATATTCAAATTGAAATACCATTTCATCATTTTTCATAGATAAAGTGTTTTTCACTTGAAATCAATTAACTACTAAAGAGTTTTCCATTCTTATTTCGAAGATAATTTTCTTGCATAAATATTTCAAAAATAAAACCTAATATTCACTAGGGTTCCTCAAGAAAAGTTTAATAAAAAAAATGAAATCTTGTATAATAGAATTTTATATACACCAAAATATAGTATTTTTAATATTGATGGTAAACTACCTGATAATATATTACATGAATCTTTATATTTCCACTAGATAGATTTTTATATGTCACATTCCAAAAATTCATTATAAATATCCATACATGCTTTATCCCATCTAGATCCCATTTAATTCAACATAATAATATATAAACCTTAGTCATGTGAATTGTATATAATTAATGTGTAATTTTTTATCAAATAAAAAATATTAATAATAAACTTGTAGCAAATTGAAATATGTAATAAATCAAAAACATCATAATTAAAATTTTATATAAATATATATATATAATGAATAAAATTATAATTCACAAATCATTGTAATTTTTTTTCTCAAAAATTATTTCATAAAAAATATAATAATGAAATAAAAAAATTATATACTATAAAAATTTGATATAATGTGGTATAAATATTATTTTGAGAGATAATACGTTTCTTGTAATCGAATTATACCATATAATAAAATTATTCTCATTATCTGAATATAAAGAAAATGAGTTTATTTAAATAAAATATTTATATATATATATATATATTAATTATAATAACTAATAATTTATTAATACATGTTCACCTTTGAAAAACTTCATGTAACCTAATTTATCTAAATTAAATGATCATTTCATCGAATTAATGTTTGAAAATTGGTCACATAGCTTAATTATGGAATGTGACATCGGAAGTATGTAAATGATATAAATTATCATAATTCAGTCAAAAATTATAATTTCAAAAATATTTATATTATTTCTTTTCATTTTATCAATATTTATTTAATTTAATTATATTTTTATAAAATTAGGAATCACATTACATGGATCATGAAATCTCATGTTATCATTAAATATTGTACCCTCATTATTATGAGAAACTATTTAACTGAGAATGAAAAATAAAATAATTTTTATATAATAATTTCTAACATTATATAAATAAATTAATAAATAAATTTATACTAATTAAATTTATATAATTAACTTATATAATTTAATATTTAACCAACTAAACTAATATTCAATATGCAGAACATATAATGAATAAAATAAAAATAAAATTTAATGACAATTTAATAAATGAAATATTATTATATAACTAGGTTCATAATAATTTAAAAAAAATTATAATATAATAATTATAGTAAAAAAATTCCAATTATTAAGTTATTTAATTACTTTTGAATGAAAATATAAAATAAAACATTGTAATTTACAAGGAAAACAGATTAAGAATCCACTCAACAACTATGTCATCTAATTTATTCCATTTACTTCGAAAAAAATCCATCCATAAAGCTGCAACATCTTTTGAGTTTTTGTAATGAAATATATCCAATCCTGATTCCCTTTTTCTCATGATACACATCAGGATTATAAATTATTATTTTTCATATCAATTATCTAATTGTATTTACTAAATAAACATGCTTTCTAAAATTCATCACAACTCAAATAATTATTAGAAAACTCGTGATATTTAATTTTTGTCACTATAAAAATTAAAACTCCATTTTTGGTACAATAGAAAACAAAATATTTCAATTATAAATCAAAAATGGATTACATAATTCTCCTGAAAAAATAAATACCCATGTATACAAACTCAAGATATTTACTTTTTATCTCCAACACCACATTACTTTGGTTCACAATTTTTTCCTTCGAGACATGTGTAACATGTATCGATGAATTTATTTTTCATCTTTGGTTGATTTATCGTAAATTATTATTTAGAATCACATCTTTCAATATTTGACCCAAATTAATATTTATCCTTTTTTAAATATTTTAGATCATTAATTCTCTTGAAATAAGTTTCTCTTATATAGAAATATTTAAAATATTACCTCTCATTCACTATCCAATCATGATTAATGCCCTATCCGTCAACTACATAATTACATATCCATTAAAATGAATTATTAATGCCTCTAAATGATTAAATTTTTTTTAGACTCATTATATTATTCCACAAAACATCAATAGAAAAATAATAACCAAATTGTTTAGAAATATTTCTAAATCCATATCCATTAACATTTAGAAATTATTAATTATAGAAAGTAGAAAAGATTTAATTTTATCTATGGATTTAATTTCATAGATAATTATTTCTAGAAATATGTAATGATAAACCATTGTCCTGTATCCAACAATTATCTCATTATATTTTATATTATGAAGCCTTAGCCACCATTTCATGCTTCTGATTACTCATCCCCATGTCATATTTGTTGTTTTAATTCCACCGATTCCTAGATCATTTTAGGAGAAACATGTTTGAGGTGCTGGAATATTTATCACCCCTTAATGATTATTTATCAAAATAATCATAGGTATTATTAATTTTTACATAACAGTTTTATGTTATATTTTTATAGATCTTATAAATTCTTGTTGATTCAAAATAAATTATTCAGCTATGTATTATTTAATGTGTTTTAGATTAAAACATCACACAAATAATGTGTAACATTATAACCCATATCAAAAACACATTACATAAATGTGAAATTATCTTGGTTATTAATTAGATTATTCAAAATCTTCTTGATCATTTTTCTTCATATCTAGACACAACTATATTTGATAAAACATCTCATTTTTAATATCATTTATTTTTAAATGTACTTCACATATAGGATTAGCTTAATTTATGTTCATCTTAAAATCATCATTTTTTTAATATTTTATAATAACATATTGATATATAAATTATTTTATTCAACATAAAGTATGAAGTGATAAATTGTTTCTCATTATAAAACAATCACTATTTTTTTGAGTTTCTAGATATCCAAAAAAGTAGTTCATGATTTTATGAAAAATTTAAATTGATACTTATTATAATAAAAAATATTTATTAGTCACCTTTTTTTCAATTTTATATTATTTTCATTTCATAGGGTATTTTTTTCTTTAAGAAAATTATATTCTAGATACTTTACTTGAAAGTCATGAAATTAATATTTTCTATTTTAATCTCAGTCACTATAACCCTAGATTTATATAAATAAATGTTATCCCCCATATTATTCATGAAATTAACATGAATAAAAAGAATATTTGCAGATTTTAATTCATTATGAAATTTTTATAATGAAATACAAACAATTTTCAAATTACTAATTTCAGTGTACATTTTTTTCATTAAAATAGAACATATACATAGTTTAACCATTATTTTAAATTACATTGGTGTTTCATCATCACTATATTATTGTTTACTAATTTTTCATACATATTTACATGAATTAACCTTGTGTTAAATTGATATAACCATGAATTAAATTTTTTTATTCTCATTATTAGACTTCTTTCAATCTTTTACACCCTTTACTGAAAGACAATACATTATGATTCTGGAGAATTTTATTTTTCCATTTATCTATTGGGATCAAATTTAATTAGATATAAAATTCCTTGGTTGATACCACATTATAACTAGTTTATTCTTTTTTGATCATTGAAATTGATCAAAATATCCATCCTCATGATTTCCATTGGGATAAAACAATAAAAGTGTCCAATATTTTGAAAATTGGAACTCATAAAATAATTATAACCCTTTTATTTTTATTTTCCATATTTCATTCAATTTGATATGATTTGAAGAATTAATTAAAATCGTCTTTATTTTCCTCCTCATAATAACAAATAGGTTAAATGAGTTCATATCCATTAGAATTTTAAAAAACCGTCTCCTTCTATAATATTACTTTCCCTTCTAGGGATTCCCACGTATATTTTGATAGGAAATTAATACATTTAGGGGATTATTAATGGTTCACATTTACATGTATTTGTTCTTTATGGAAGAAATCATTACATTAAACATACTGAGAAGACTCCCCTAAAATTTCATTACTGTTGTGTGGTCATTAAGTGTGCTTCCATGACATTAAATCAATATTAAATTTTACTTCACTTGAATTTATAACTCTTTTTCCAACTCATCATATATTATTTAAATATCTTAAATTTTGCATGATATGTCTATAAATGTTACCACCTATCATTCTTATCACTATAAAAGAGTATTTATTGTTTTCCTAATATTATATCCACCATCATGAGGAATATAAGTTTTATAAAATAACTCTATAGGTTGGGATTAATTTACACATTGTGAACTATCCCATTGAATACAATATGCATATCCATTAGAAAAACTGAATGACACTTAAATTTATAGATTATGTACAAAGTTATTAGTCCTATCAAGAAAATAATTATTAAGGTAATGATGTATGGAAACATCATATCCATTATTTTAAAGAATCCATTTCAATCAAACAAAGGAATTAATTTTTTATTGATGGTATTCATTACCACCATTGAACTGATTGATCAGAATTAATATAAATATTTGACAACCCAGTCAAGGGATAACATCTAGAGACACTATGATTGGATAAAAATTAAAACATCATTATATATATTTACATATACTCTAGGTTCTTGGAGTCATAAATGTATTGGAGGAGGAATCAATTAACTATAAAGGAAAATCAATGGTAAAAATACTAAAATAATCAAATGACATTCCATGTGATTGATAGTATAATTAGAATACAAATAGAATCATAAAATAATATAAAAAAGCTTAATCTAGATAACACATGAAAAAAAGAATTATTAAGGTTTACTAACCATTTTACATAATTGGATATTTTAATATTTCTAGATATTATGATCTGGCTGTGCATGTTCTTAAAAAAATATCTAAAATAATATAAAAACAGGTAAAATATAATCTTGAAATCTTAATTAAAGGATTAAACTAGACATTAATAAAAAAATATCAATATATCATAAAATCCTTATTTCCATTTAGAATTTTGATCATTAATTAGACATTTTTTGTTATAATTAATTACAACATTGATCAAGTTATAATTTTTAAAGACCCATAAATTTCAGGGAAAATTTTTTTTCTTAATTTTCATTGGATTTTTACAAGAATTCTGTTTCTGACGGGACATGATTCCGAGCCCCGGTGTGCCCAGAATCATTTTCCGAAGTTTGGCTCGGGTATATTCAATGAACGAACGAGCAGGTTTTTCTAACTTTTGAATCGGTGCTCGGAAACAAATTCTGAGGGCACCGATGGAATCTCAGCGCCGGTATTTGCTTAGAAACGCCTCATCCGGAGTTTCGTTTGCTAGGTTGTGGTTTTTAATTTTTGGGCTTTATGTTAAGAAATAAAATAATATGTTACAACAAACAATATTTTATTTCACTTAAAGCCGCTTAAATCCACTTAAAGCTACTTAAGCTGAGTTGAAGTTGATAGGGTGTAACCGAAATTAACCTACCCTCTTGGTAGGATATTTGTGAGGTGGGGCCCGTACGAGCCCCACCGTTTCTTTTCCGCTAAGTAACACACCCGCGAATACCCCGTTTAAATGAAAGTCAACTGACGTGTTTTCTAAATTCTTAACGCCCCTATTAATTGGGTGGTTAGTTCATGGAAATTAATTTTATGAATTAATTTTTTCGTATCTTAAACTATTTTCAAACCATTGGCATATTAATAAAATAATCCGAACACACCTTTCTTCTTGGGTGCGTTTTGTTTAGAGGATTTGGAGATTCTGTGCCTTCATCCTCCTTCGCGAAGAAAGCAAAGAACGCGAAGAACTCCGTCACCCTCGGAGATCGACGACACGACGCCATGTTCTGCGATGCCGATGATTCTCCTTCCACGATGCTTCTTTCGCGACGTTCTTCCCCGCAACAATCTCCGATCACCAACTGCTTGAGGTATGAGATTTCAAATCATTTAAATTTCCTTTGTGGATTTTATCCTTAACATGGATTTAATTCAAGAAATTAAATCTGTGTGTTTACTTTAACCCTCGGAGATCCTCGACGCGACGCCCTTCCACGATGATGAGACGCCCTTCCGTGACGACGCGACTTCCTTCCGTGACGACGCAACGCCCTTCCGCAACATAACGATCCTCTTCTTCTGTGACAGTCAATTCCGCGAAGAACGCATGCTCGACGACTACGGTGAGGTAGGGGTTTTGATTCATTAAATCTTTGTGATTTGTATTTCCCAGTTGATTATTTATTTATTGGGAGACTTTTAAATCCTCTAACGCAGTGGGTGCGAACTAATGCACAAGTCTGAACCCACCCCCCTTTTTTCGTTCTTGGTGTGCGGAATGGCGGATGATGGAAAACGGGGCCACAAGGGATATTTGAGGGCCTTACAGTAACGATCGGGTCCCGGGAGGATGACTGGTGAAGACCGCATGCAAAACGGACCACCGGAGCGCGTCCGGTGGTCCGCGGAAACTCTTGCCGGTACGCCCCGCCAGCACGGCGGCGCCCAGCGTACCGCTGGCAAAACCAGCCACAGATTCAGCCGCAACAGCGAGGCGGTTCCGCGGCCGCGTGGAACCGGGAGGTGGGAGGCGGCTCAAGCTGTGTCCGGGTATCGGGGAGCGGCCTCCGCGCGGGGGCCGCGGTTCCCTCGCTCAGTCGCCCGGCCGAGCCGAGCCGAGCCGACGCGCCGGGCCGGGTGGTGCCCAGGCCGGGTCGGGCCGCCCCGGTCGGGCCGGGTCGGTCCGGTCCCAGACCCCCCCGTTTTCCGCCCCTTTTTGGTTTTTAGCCCATATCATGGGCTACGGACCTTCGATCAATGCGCCATCAGCAGCAATGCGATCCTTGGATTGAGACAGTCATTTCGTTATGTCACACTCAATGTTTCAGAATACTTTGGGTTCGGCCGGTTTGGTTCGTAAACGAAACCAACTAGGCCCTTGGAGCGGAAACGCTCATATCTTGTGATTCGGACATCCGATTGACGTGCCATCAACTTTTTTGAATTCATATACGTGAGACGGATCCTTTGGCTTACTCCGCCTGGGGTTTGGACGCAGGTGGAGCACTGTCAGGTTGGTTTTTCCTTAAAAACCTACTGGGCCCCTGGGACGAAAAAGCCAATAACTCTCTGACCGGGCATCCGATTGACGCGCAGTCTACAACGTTGAGTTCCTGTTGGCGATACGGAACTTTTGGATACATCAACTTTGGAATATGTGTCAGTTGATGTATCAGTCTCCCTGCTTGTGGAGCGGACCCTCCCAAACAAGCTTCTTGTGTGCAGAAACCCTAGAGCCCGTTGAGACCTGACGACTGCTGATCGAACGACTCGGTGTGTTACGGATAGCCCAGTGGGGAGCGCTTGGTTGTATTGGCAGACCCAGGGTGGATGAGCACTTGGTTGTAGCGGAAGACCGGTAGTACTCAACAGAAGGAGTACCTCTGGAGGCTATGAGGGGGTGCGCTTGGTTTTAGCGGCAGACCCACGAAGGAGGAGCCCTTGGTTGTAGCAGCATGGGGGAGCGCTTTGTTGTAGCGGCAAACCCACGATGGAGGAGCGCTTGGTTGTAGCAGCTGACCCGTGTTACTCAACAGAAGGAGTACCTCTAGAGGCTATGAGGGGAGCTCTTGGTTGTAGCGGTAGACCCATGGTGGGAAGTGCTTGTATGTAGCAGCAGGCCCACAGTACTCGATAGGTGGATTAGTACAGCAGTCCAAGGTGAGAGGGAAGCGCTTGGTTGTAACGGCATAACCA
This sequence comes from Viscum album, assembly GCA_963277665.1. Classification (NCBI taxonomy): domain Eukaryota; kingdom Viridiplantae; phylum Streptophyta; class Magnoliopsida; order Santalales; family Viscaceae; genus Viscum; species Viscum album. Next base: position 5,804,080 of record OY728148.1, on the reverse strand, counting down.
CTGTACTTGATGGAGAAGGAGTTTCCCAATATCTTTGGGTTCAACTTCACGATCGATCCTGTGTGGGTCATTGCGGGGTTTAGTAACTACAGATCCTTTGTGGGTCCAATGGCTTAGATGAATCAGTGGCTACATCTGATCATCTCTAACGTTATATGAAGAAGTATACCTGTGTGTGCTGAATCCTGTTTTGCTTTCCTTTGTGGATTGTGTTGTTCTATCTTTTGTGGATTTCTTTTTGCTTTTCTTTGTGGATTGTGTTGTGCTATCCTATGTGGATTTACGTTTTCTTTCCTATGTGGACTGGGTTGTACTTGAGCTTGGATGTTGGAGCCGAGCGAGAATTGATGACTTAGGTATATGTATGAGCATATACCAAAGACATGTCGGATGTTACTTCGTGATTGTATCTTTCCTTTTTGGTTTATCCTTTGTGGATTCTGGGAGACCTTCGGGGGTCTCGGGGTCCCTACTAAGTAGCTTATACTCACCCCTGCATAGGTTATGCCCGCACTACATTGTGTTGGTTGTAGATGACGGACAATGTTGATCGTGGTGGAGGCTTGCAGAGCAGGATGGTACCTGGAGGTGGACCACTGGGTGGGACGTACTCGGAGTGGTCGGCTGTACCATAGGAGCAGTGGAGGCTATCTGTACTCACCCTCCAGGTGGGACATCTAGTGGATGACTCGACGTTGCAGCTGTACTTTTCAGTTACTGTTTTCCCTTTTGAGTTGTACTTTACTTTCAGTTTGGGTTTGTATTCTGGCCCACTTACTTTCCGCACTTACTGATGTACCAGTTTTTATTTAGTGTTTACTTCTGCCTACTTACTCTGTGATGATTGTTGTTTACATTAAAAGGCAATGCCTTCCCTTTATTGGGATTTATGCCGTGGTGCTAGTCACCAGCCCCTGGCCTATGGAAGGCAGGCTTGGGTCAGTCACGACACGGGCCCCGAGGATGGGTCGTGACATAATTCCTCAATGATTATTTTCAATACCCTCAATGATCAATCCCTCTCATCATAAATATAAAATTAAATTAAACAAAATAATTTTTTTCCTTAAAAATATTCGAGACATGACACCAATAAAAAATGAAGATTATATATATAATAAATATATAATAAATATATTTTAATATAAGTTATTAGTGTTAAAATATATACAAACATGTCGTATCATCTCCTAAATATTTGATATATTGTTTTCATTTTTCACATTACATAGCGGGAGAGGTAAAATATAAAGGAATTATCAATATAATTTGAATACCTATATTGTAGTTTGGTGAATATGGTTACAAATTTAGTAAATTTTGGATCCATAGTTGTTGTTAAAAATTATATTCCCTTCTTCTTTAGTGAAAAAAATTCCACACAACCTATTGGAAACAACATCAACATTAAAATAATTCCTAAATTCATGGAAACAAACTACTAGATCATGGTAAACAATTGGGTACTAATTATTATGAAGTCTAAAATGTTGATATTTATCTGTAATGATTCTATGCCCCAGTATTATAAATTCACATAATCCAATTCATGATGAATCATAGAACATCGTATAGCCTTTTTGAGGCTTTTATAGAATGAGAAGTGATGATTAGTTAAGACATCATTTCAACTTATGAAATTATTTATCACATGTTTCAGAACATAGGACCATCACACCCTTTTTTTAAAGCATGTAATTAATTTATTAAGGCATAACATGTCCAGTATGAAATTCATATAATCTTCATCCATCCTAAGAATCTATACATATCAAACACATCTTTTTCATTATCATAAAAATGCACAAAATTCACCTTCTTTAGGTCAAATAATACACTAAATTTTGTGTTGATGTGGCCCAATAAGTGATCACTTTGTCTATAAAAGTTAGGCTTATGAATTTTATCATATAGTTGATTCTCTCATAGTGTACTCATAATGATCTAATGATGTCTATCATGGTCAATGTGACTGTGACATAACACCAAGTTATTGTATATGAAGACCACAAGAAATAAATATATATAGGTATATAAAACCCAATTCCTCATATACATGAAAATAGTGGGTGCTTTCATAAGATTGAAAATAAAAAATAGGTTCTCATATAAATACTACCCACAAGGGATAGTAATTCTTAGTGTATATGATATCCTAACTCATACTTGATGATATCTTGATATCATGTAGATCTATGAGAACACTATAGATCCTATAGGTTTGTTGAATATATCATTGATCTAAGTTAGTGGGTACTAGTTCTTGACTATAATGTGTTTCAAACATCGTATGTGTACGCATCAATAAATGGCCGCATCCACTTTGAGTTTTTAGTAAAAATGGAGATTTTAGGCTTAACATTAGGTGGTGAATGGTGGAAGAATATTTAAGGGAACTTATGTACATTTATCCAGGAATCTATGGGACCAAGTTCCATTTTTGGATAGTTTCTATAGCACTATTAAAGAAAGTTTTGTCAATCCATATGAGCTGAGAGTGCAGCATGTCCCCCTTGAGAAATAAAGGGTGCATGGTTTTTTCAAGTATTTGTATGTTTGTGGGAAAACCATTTATATTATTTAGGTCACTAAAAAGTTTAAAATTACTTTTATACCCTATTTTATTTTATCTGTAATTCTCCTCACATACACCCCATTCAGGATGCTCAGCCATGGGATCCTCTATACATATGTTGTTTTGACCTCGACACTTCAAGGAAACATTAAGTAAGCCTATTTAACCATGATTAATTCTAGTTTTTAGGTTTTATCTTCACTCTTTATTTATTTATAAATTCATGTTGGTTTTATGACTAAGGAGGGTTTGATATTATGTTATTAAGTGTGATCTTGATGATCATTTTTTAACCATGCCTTTATAGGGTCTTTTGGTGGTGTAGTTGTGGTATCACACTGATTTCCCTATGTTACCAAGTGTGGGGTATGTTGTTCAATGATTTTACATTATTAGATGAGTATATAAGGCCATATTTTATTATAAAGTTTTTTCTATCTAATATATCTGCGATGTGAAATATTTTTTGGAAGGGTATCAACATGCATATGTGATGAAATGGTTTTCCTAAAGGAATTTTTTTATTTTCATATGTGATCCATTATTGTGCTTCTTGAAAATGGTACATGAGTTTTTTGAAAGGTAATTTTTTTTAAATTAATTCTTGAATATAATGTTTTGAAAGTGGTTTGTTCAAGAGAAATGGGTTTATGTTTTATAAAGGTGACCTTGTTAAATACCTTTAATGTGATTTTTAAATTTTGATAATGATTGGAATAATGTTTTAAAATTAAATTTGGTTTATATTTGTATTTTAAAGGGGAATGGTCCATGTAAATTATTTTCATTCACATGTGTTCTCATGGTGTGATTCCAAATAGAATTTATAAATGGTACAAGTAGTGAAAAAAGTACATATAAATGTTTTTTTATGGAATGTGGAAATTTACAGGTGTGATAATGATGTGTTCAATTTATATGTGAATGTGATGATTGATTTGATATGTAAAAAATGTAATTTTATCTCATAGGTAATCATAGGTATCTAGATGGTAAAACTATAACTATTATTCTACTTGAATAGAAGTGGATGAGGATTGAATTCATCTAACATGATAGATCATTGCAACCCTAAATAATCATATGATATAATCAGAGATCACTTGACTATTGTATGTGATCTCCTCTAGTGGATAATGCATGAGAACACATTTTTTAAACCAATGAACCTACAGATATATTCCCCTCTAATGGATCATCTAGAAGGATTTTGTAAGTAGTTTAGTAGAGGATTTGATCATTGTGGTACAATTTCTGTAGGGTTCTGCTAGAGATGGTTACCTATAGGGATTTATACATGATTATTTATTATTCCATTATAATTATATGATATGATTATATCCATAAACATAAATAAGACCTTTTTTATATCTTTATTTCATGCAAAATCCTTTTTAAAAAGGATTTTCATTGAAAAATATTTCTTAAAAAACTCTCCTTTAAATTGATTTCTAAAAAATTTATCAAATGTACTATAAAAATATTCATTTCATTTTTTTACAATGTTATGTAATTGATTAATTTATTTTGGGTGGAAACCGTCTAGTCTTTTTCTCATACAATGCATACAACCAAGGGTGTATGTAGAATTTTTCATGTGTTACATACGTAAAGGAATTATGTATCATGGTGATGGTTGATCCAGTTTCTAGAGATCCTTTCTATGAAGATTTTGGTGTGGTGAACTAAGGGGTGTGAATCTCTAGTCAGGTAAAGGTTTTTGGGATTTTTTTGTTCCCTTTTTTTCATAGCACTCTTGGTTTTAATTAATGTTATAAACATTGAATTTAAATATTATTCTGGATCTCTTGGATATTTTTATTTATTATTTTGAAATTTATTTCTAATGGTTTTCCATAGATATAAAAATGGGTGAAATAATTACAAAATAATATTTCTGATATTGAGAATCTAGTGTCTAGCATATGGGGATCAATAACACCCATTAAAAGATTCCAAAAATTGGGCTAAGTGTAGGGTTTAATGGAAATCTAGTTTGGTTTGAGAAAACTTTTTATCAGATAAGGTTTATCTCTTTTAAGTCATGTTATTAGGGAAGAATTTAGCATTTAATTTACATATGATTATTGAGGATTCATGCTCTTGTTTTGAGTAGGTTTCCAATCCCACACACCATCTAAAAGGACTTGAATCACCCTAGGATGTTGGGATCTATTTTTACTTGTCATCCAGGTGATAGATACAGTCTGAATATGTTATACAGACACTAGGAGGGGGTGGAGTAGTTTGGATTAATTTTTATTTTTATGGATTCGGTTATTTTTTTATAGAATGTAATAATTTTTTTCTTGAAAGATTCAAAATGGTTTATTTATTGGTTCATTCCTTGTTGTTGTTACTTTTGTAGCAAGATTCTTCCTCAGTGTATTACTTTTCAACCATGGGAAGACGCTGGAGAGATATATCCCCAACCAATCAATTATAGGTTAGTGGAAGTTGTGCTTTATTATATCAATGTTGTGGCTCATGATGCGGGCTCAGTTTCTTCTTAGGATAGATATGCAAACCAGGTCCTGGAATGTGAAATGAAACCTCAAGAACAAGCCTCCTTATTTCCACGGTAGCATAGAACCTAAAAAATCAGAGGACAGGATTGGGAAGATAGAGAGGTTTTTTTATTTCTTCATTCTTATGACACAGTTTGATCAAATTATTCTTTTCTCATGGTGAAATGATTTGTTTGGAAGGGGTGGGGCTTAGTGGTAAAATCTGGAAAGAAAGAGAAGACGAGATGGAAATATATCAAGGTTGTGTTAAATGATTAGTATTTTATTGAGATTTTTTCCTTCTCTAGATCTTGTTTGTCTATGTATCTTAACAAGGGATACCGAACTACGATGGAATATGAAAAATTATTTGAAAAAAATTATGTTGCACACCTGAGGAATTTTTTAATGAGAGGATGAAGGCTTAGAAATTTGATATGGGGTTGCAACCAGTGATCTGATCTTAGGTTTTCTTGTTAATGATGAAATCGGATAATGAGGTGTTCAATTATGATATGATAGTCGAGATTGATAATGTATGAATTTATGGTTTCTATGTAGTAGTATTAAAATTAGTGTTCAGTGGATTTTATTATAAAAAGAAGAAGAATTGGGATGTGTAGGTGAAGAAGGAAGGTGGTAGTTTAGGAAATCATTCCCAACATTCTTCGTCTGTCTAATCCAACATTGTGTTGGTCATGTTCTATTAGTGTGGGAAAGCAGATCACACATGACCTTTATTCCCATATATACCCATACCTTGTTAGTAGTGTAGAATTATGGGGTATTTACTGTGATTTTTCAATGTGGTGCACCTAAATCAATGTTGTGTATGATCTATAGACTTGAAAGGGATTAAATTTTATCCATAACCATCCAAGGTTGTGGGGCCTCATTATGGTTGTCGTGAAGGAATGGATATCTCATATTATTGGAAGATTCATTTATAAGAATATTTGTAGGATAATGGTCGTTCATTGGATACAGTTGAAACAATGTAACTCAATATGGTGGAATGAACCTTAGTGGAATTGGATGTAGGGAAAGTGATATTTTGAGGTACCATTCATATTGCATCATTTTTATCTATTATATTGTTTGATATTAATGCATCAATATGTTTTATCTGTTCCTGACAAATTTATGTGTTAATTATTCCAACTAATCATGTACTGTATGAAATGGAGTTGGTAATTCCCCTGGGTATGAAGTGGGAATAGGGTTTTAGGTGTCTTTCTTATGCATTCAGCATTATAGGGGTTGAGTTGGAATAGGGCTGAGTTGGAATGGGGTTTTATGGTTTTAGAAATGGCCCTCTTTTATGTGGTCCTTGGTATGGATTTGCTGGTGTATTTTTATGGATACGTCAATTGATGTTGAAAAAAGGTGAGTTTTATGGAACCTAAAGGTTGTACCCAATATTTTTTGGGAGAATTTGATCCATGGTCAGGTCATCCTAGACATCCACTTTGAAAGATAGGAAACCATGTTTTTAAAATCTCATCACACACATTAAAGGATGATTATACAATTCCTGAAAATGGATTAAGTACTATGGTGGATGTTCCTAGTGGTTTCAATAGAAGATTTCATAGGTTTTATTCTCGAGTAGTTTATGTATTTTTTCATAGATTTGGCAGTGGGAATATAGAAGATTAATTTTCCCTCATATCATAACCCCAACTGAGTTAAAGGGAATTCAAGGTATAGATGGAAGATTTGAAATCCAAATAATTCATTTTCTGAGTGTCTCAACTTGGGTCACCCTAGTTCTTTTTAAGGAAAAGTATGACTGGTATATTAGATTATACAATGATTATAGAAATTTGAATATAGTGAAAATGATGAAAATATAACCATTTCTTCTTATTAAAGAAGGATTCAACCAACTTAATGGGTCAAGGTGGTTCTTCAATATTGTTTTTTGTTTTGGATATCACCGTGTCCGATTTCCTGTGTTCGATGATCTAAAAATATCTTTCAGAAGTAGGTAAATTAGTTTAGATTACATGTTCATATCATTCTGGTTGAAAAAATCTCTAGAAATTTTTTTGAACTAATGAACATGTGTTCCTTCATTATCTTGATTCCCTTTTCATGTTAGTTATGGAGGACATCCTGATTTTTTCTTCATCTGAAGAGAATCTTGAGAATAATTGGTAGATCATGTTAGGTACTCTTTGGGATCATCATCTCAATGTGAATGAAACCTTGCAGATCTAGGTGGTGTGGTTTGTGGGTCCTGTTATCTTGGAATATAGGGTTTTGGGGGACTCTAGGAAGATAAGTGTAGTGAAATCATGGGAAAACCCGAAGGAATTTTTTTAATTTTGAATAATTTTGGGCCTATAAGGGTATTTTTGGTTGTTTGTTCTAGATTTATCTCAGCATGATACTTCCATGAATCTGGACACCTAAAATGGGGTAATATTTGAATGTATCATAGTGTGCAAGTAGTCTATTGAAGGGATTAAGTGGCAGTTGACCACAACCCCTATATTTATGTTTCTAGAGTATATAAAGGGATATGTGGTCTACTTTAATGCCTTTGGTGAAGTTATTGGGTGTGTGTTGATACAGCATGACCATGTGGTAGATTACCATTCTCTCTATCTCAGAAAAAATGAAAATAATTACCAATCATATGCCCATGATTTTGAAACAATGATGAAATCCCTAATAATGTGGCATCATTATCGTTTTGGGGATGAGATTATATTTTATTCCATTCAAAGGATCATAGTATACATTTTATCCTATAAATATTTTAATTTTAATCTATTTCATTGTGTTTAATACCTTCAAGGGTTTTATTTGAATATAGTCTATAACCTAGGAAATGGAAATGTTTTGGTAAAATAAATGAGTAGGAACGTGCCACTGCAAGAGTTGAAAAATCCATGTGATGAGTGGAAATTTATTGGCCTTTTTTCTTTGATTCACATGGTGACCAATGATCATAGTGGAGGTTCATTATTGGATAGCGTGAATCTATTACCATCTCTTATGGAGCTGATTCAGCAGGAGATGCCTGGTGATGAATTATTCCAAAAATATATCAAATTTATTCATGGTGGGGATATTCCTTGTGAATGGTCATTGTCCACTAAGGTAGTTTTGTGTTTCAAGGGTCTGTTTTCATGACATTTTTGTTGAGGATAGTGGTGATCCAAGATAGTCACTAATAATAGTGGTTTTATTATCTTGGATCAATATAGATGTAATATGACATGCATTGGATATTTTTTTGTCTAGGTTTGAGGTCAGATGTACCTAGCATTGTACTGTAGTGTTATATGTGTCACCATGTTAATGTGGGGCAGAAAAGGACCTTGGAGTTCTTCATCCATCGTACATTCCTAACTTGATGTAGGAATAGAGTTATGAAGACATTATTGTGATATTTACATGTACACTCCAAAGAAGAAATTCCGTCCATATAGGGACTAATCATATGACCAAATCAATGCATTTAATTCCAATCATAGATTAAATGAAGTTGAATGAGTTAGGATGGTTGTATATTTATGTCGTTGTGAGTATTCATGGTGTGCCATTAGAAATTGTTTCTAATAGGGTCCATCAATCTACATTTCCTTTTTTTGGAAGTCCTTTATAAGGATGTGATTTCATAGTTCAAATTGAGCATAGAATAACATCCAAAAATTGATAGTCAGACGAAGAAGGATAATCTTATTTTCGAAGAGATTCTCTAATCATGTGTTTTTTTTAGGTTAGTGGGATAACCATTGGGATTGATTGAATTTTCTTATAACATTTTTTAATGGACCTATATTCGGATGGATCCATTTGGGGATCATTATGGTCATCCCTTTCAATCACCGTTATGATGGGTTGGGGTCGGTGATACCTTGCTATTGGGACCAAGCCATGTACATGATATGTCTGAGAAATATAAAATGTTTAGGAAGTTGTTTATGACATATCAGAGTCATCAGAAGTCATATAATGATATTTTGCATCGATATTTTTAGTTTTCTATGGGTGATCAGGTGTTTAGGATGGTGAAACCTCGCTTGGGTAATCTTTGTTTTGGTATGGAGGGAAATTTAACGCTAATGTAAGTTAGACCCTTTGAGATTAATGTGTATATTCTTAATGTGTCTTATATGGTTTTGTTTCCTTCTCAATTGAAATAAATTATTGACTTGTTTCATGTATCCTTCTTAAATAAGTATAACTCAGACCCATATCATGTTTTGAATTGGAAAAAGTTGTAAATAGAGCCTAATTTTACTCTATTTCAATGAATGATACATATTGTATATTATTAGTAGAATTTTATTCATGGTATGTCTATTCATCCTATCTGATTTATTTGTTAACATGGAAATTACATTCATGAGTCTTGGGAGAAAAATTATTGGGTTGAGGAAGAATATTTGTTTTTGTTCTTTGATAACGCTTCAAGATGAATTTCTAGGGACATTAAGTTTTCATGGTGTGAGGAATTGTAACATATATGATTTAATTCATAGGGAATAATTTTTTAAATTTTGGTTTGTCATTTATTCCATATATTCCTCTACATATTTTGATGAAAAATGATAATTTTGGATTAAAAGTGGGTAGCGCACAATTAGAGAAAATATGATGCCCTTCCCCATGAAAATATATAGATAAGAAACATTTTTGGATAGTGTCTACTGCACTATTGGTGCACATTTTTTCAATCCTTGATGGATAAAAGTGCAACCTATACATCATGGGTGGTAAGGGGTGTACATTTTTCACACAGTATCGAAACTATGTAGGAAAATGTGTATCTTGTCCAGGTAATTAAAAAAAGGAAAATTACCCTTATAACTTCTTTGATTTTAACCCTCATTCTCCTCACATTAACCACATTCAAGATTTACAGCCATTGGATCCTCCTATAAAATTTTATGAAGCCTTTGAACCTCAATCTTTATGTTTTTTTGACCCTAATTATTCAAAGGGACATCAAGTAAGTGTGTTTCAACTTGACTCGTCTCTATTTATAGGGTTCTCCTCCCCTCATTCATGAGTTTCTAATTTTTATGAGGGTGTATAACCTAATAAGGGTTCATATTGTCTTTATGAGTGAGATCATGATGATTATTGTTCAACCTTTCCATTATAGGGTCTTGTAGTGGAGTGGTTGTGGGTTTTCACTGATATCCAAGATTATTCAAGTGTGAGGTAGGTGGTCCCATGCTTTTACATTATTGGATGGGTTTAGCCTACTTTCATAGATTGTTATAAATGTTCTATGAAATATTTATGTTGTTTGAAACAGGGTTTTCTAGGGTTTTGACATGAATTTGTGATTAATTTGATTTTATAAAGTAAAATGGAAGTGGTTTCATGTGGGACACATTGGTGTGATTCTTGAAAATTTTATATGAATTGTGTGAAAGTTAAAAAACGTATTTTCAAGGGTACATGAGGTGACAATATGTTGAAGGTTTGGGTTTCAAGAGAAATAGGGTTTTCTTCATGTCATTTGTTTTTTTGTGCACCATTAATATGATTTGTTAATTGGGAAAATAATTGGAAGAAAATTTTAAAAATGAATTTAGATTATTTATAGACTTAAAAGTGGCTTTATCAATGGAAATGAATTTCCTGCACTTGTGTTCTCTTGTAGTATTTTTAAAATTGTGTATATAGTGTGAAATATACATAAAAATGATTTCCTTTTAATTTTATTGATTTCCTGGTATTCAAGTGATAATTTTACATTTATATGTGAATTTTTTTATTGATGTGATATGTAAATATGAAATTTGAACACAAAGGGAATTCCAAGTTTATAGGTCAGAAAACTAGAACTAGTAATCTAGTTTTTTTGGAAGGGGATGAGGACCAAATTCATTTATGAGGATTGGTGAGTGTAACTATTAATAAATATGTGATATAATAGGATACTACATGATCTTGGGATGTGTTCCCCTCTAGTATTTTATGCATTGGAATGTTGTTTTAGATACTATTGGACGATGTGAGATGTTCCCCTATAATAGATTGTGCTTGAGGATATTGTCGGTAGTTTAGTAGAGGATTTGATCACAGATGTATGAGGTCTCCCGTGTCCCACTAGATCTAGTTACATATTAGGATTTGCCCATGTTTCTCTCTTGTGAAACGATTATTATTTGATGTGATGTTGTCTATTGACAAGTGGTAATCTTTGTGTATATACATATTTTAAGTAGGATTATTTATAAAAATAGTTTTCAATGAAAAAAATTTCTTTATAAATCCTCCTTTTAAACGATTTAATCAATTAGTTTCAATTTTCTTTATAAAAACGTGTATGATAATTTGTCTTATAATATTACAGCGTGAAATATTTTCTTTTGGATCGAATCCCAATGGAATTTTTCTCACACCTTGTATACAACATTGGGTGTATGTAGAATTTTTTCTCTGTAACCTTGGTAAAGGGAATATGTATCATGTTGATCATGGATCTAGTTGTTAGATTTACACTCATTGTAATTGTTGGTGGTTGTGACATGAGGGATATTTGAATCTTGACACATGGAGGTTTTCTGGATAGTTTGGTAGTTCCCATTTTATTTTAGCACTATTAGTTTTTTTATTAATGTTGTTTACATTTTATATGATTATTTTTCAGCCTATATTGTCCATGGTTATTTATTATTTTGAAATTTTTTTCTACTAGTTCTTTATGATTATTCAAATGGGTAAAATAATTTGAAAATACAATTTTTTATCCAAAAACTACATTACAACCCATGATGATCGAGAACACCCATTAGGCCATTCCATATACCAGGTCACATATTGGGTTGGATTGAAATCTACCTTTGATTGTGATAGCTTTCATAAGAACAGAATGAATAATGAGATACTTATATAAACCTTCCCACTATGGAAAGTAATTCGTGGTGTATCTGATATCTTGAATCATACATAATAATACCATGATCCCTTTTTGATCCACAAGAAAACCCACTCTTCATAGACATAGTCAAAGAAACCTTTTATATGAGGTTATGGATATTAGTTCTTTACCATAATGTGTATCAACCATTTATTTTGTATGCATTAATAAAGGGTCACATCCACATTATGGGAACGAATAATGGTGAGATCACATGATGAAGTGTTGGTTTGGATAAGACTCTATGATTATAAATCCCCCAACTATCTCATATACTCTTAGAGCACAATAGGTTCCATAATAAATAGAGTAATATAGAACAATTTGGTTCTTAGAACTATTGTGATCCTGAAATCTACCTATCTGTTTCGATGTAATACATAAATTACATAGGAAAACGCATCCCTAAAACGATCTACCATGGGATGTAAATATGATAGATGTGTTCTATATTTATTAATGATGTGACCTAAAATCTATATGGTCACTCCACATATACCATGATGCTCTAGTTCATCTCTACTTTCATCTAAATTCCACTCAATATTTTTAAGATAATTACCACCCTCTGATGACGTAAACAACACCCTTATTCAATAATAGTCCATGTAGGTGTGATATGGAACAAACCAATACATTCCATGAAAGGAATTGAAACCTATTATCTAGAGAAGGAATAATACCCATAATAAAGGTCTACTTCCAACCTCAATGTGGTAGTACCATCCTTTTTTTATTCACTATGAACTCTCTCCCAATGTTGTTTCTAAGGTCACGACCACATTGAAGTAATAACTTTACAACCCCATAAATTACACATTATATTAATAGAAAGACGAGTGATATGAACCTTTATCAAATATGGAATATTCAATACTATATGGTAGTATAATTTTGTATCATAATGTCTTTAACTTTGTACTCTTTTCCTCTGGTATCTGCTTCAATGAAAAAACAAAACTGAACCATAACCATGTGCTTTAACTATAATACACAGAAAAGTTCCACTGATCTAGTACAATTAATTATAATCCCTACAAAGATTACCACAAAATCTTTGTCAACATTTCCTTCATTTGATAATCCAACATCCAGTCTGATGTAGGGAAATAGATCTCACTTCTAAAGGTGGAGTTGGAGGGGATCCTCTTACTCTTGTAATAAGAGGAAAAAACCATCATAATATGTGATGATGATCCATAATATAAAATTCATGACAATAAATAGGGTATCTATCACACTGAGGCTTCATATTCCTCTTATGTAATTTTTAATGTAATAAAATGGAGATTATAGTTTGGATAATCTAGCTGCCACTACTCTTATGAGAATACTAAAGGCTATGATTCCCGATATAAGATGAACTACTACCATTCCAACCACTAGGCCTTTATTAATGGTACTATTTTATTCTCTTAGGATAATATCAGTTATAAAAGATTAAATTATTATCTAACAAAATGTATCTAATAAAACTAGATTCACCTATGAGTGGATGGCATACAAGATCATATCCTCATAGTATCTCCCTCACGATAAGTCATAACTGGCTTGAGTTTGTGAAAGGCACTTGAACTCAATGAGATGAACATTGTGATCCGTATTAATATAAAACTATTCACTATGTGTATATAATCTTTTTTGTGTTTTTTTATATGAAACAGAGAAAAAAACAAATCATATAAGGCATTATAGAGGTATTCCTAGACCATGCCCAGATGATAACCAATCCGATTAATCACATCACACCATTTCATAGTGGAATATTGAATCATGTAGGTGGATAGGACGACTCTACTCTATTGTTGTTTCTCGATTATCCTGATGAAAAATAAAATTTCCTTCATTCAAGATTCAACATCCTTAGGACCACCATCCCCTGAAATTATGGGAGAATGATTCTAATAGAACTCATGAGTTAAATTAGACATAGTAGTTTACGTTAATGGAGAACACTACATGGAATAAATCAAACATACAAAAATCTCTCAAATCATAGTGTTGGTTCTATGTTCTGGTATAGCAGGTGGAGCTTCTTATGGAACTCCTGACAAGAAGGTTGGTGGCTCATGGCCCACTATCTCTAGACTATGTTCATTGAAACAATAATGGAACATGAAAATAAGATGTTTTTTTGGAATAGATCTACTAATTACATGCATACTCTTTGGATCAATATTTTACAAGATATAAACACAATTGAAAGAAGAAAAAATGAATAAGAGTTCACTACACAATGTACTACTCGTACTACCCCCATAGAATACTTGGGTTCTGGTAAGTGGTGCAATTTTATTTACAGGGCTTCTGGTTGGTGAAGGGTCAACAGTTCATTTCTTCTTTATTTAATGGAAAACATATTATTTTAATAGTAAAAATATTCAATTAAATATTATATTTACTTATTTACATATATCAATGTTATAATACATGGGACACTTTACCCCGTTAATAAATTATCAAATACATTATATTTAGAATCAACAACCATATGATTTTTAATTATCTATAATATATTTGATCTTGGAAAATAAATGCTAAAATATAATGGAATTACTTAGTTAATTACCCATTCCAATCATTATGGGTCCATACATTTCATAAATTTAAACATGTAGACACTCAATCACATCCAATATCTAGATCTTGTTAACAAACATACATAGATAATGTTTGTAGAAACTTGTTATTTAATATTCCACTATTAACCAACATTTTAAAACACTATTTAGATTAGTTCTAACAAATTATCTAACTAATTCCATGACCCTATATAATATTTTAAGAAGAAAAGGAAGATTCATAGTATCCATGATTCACTCAGTAATCGCTGGTATCAAATTCAATTCAACCTAGGAAATGCACATACATGGATTGAAATATGCTTGGATTGAGAATCATAGGATACTATAATGTTGAATGTAACTATGATCCATGCTATAATAGGATATGGTATAAATCGATAAATCATATAAACAACTATATTATTATTCATCGACCAATTTTGAATTTATATCAACTATATTTTGAACAATGATGAAAAAAAATTTCAAATTCATAGGAAACATGGTATTTACCCCAAATGGGGGTTAGATACTCCCTTAACCATGTTATAAAAATTTTCATTATATCCAATAAATATTTTCAAATAATATTTCAAAAGAAAAGAAAAATTCTTAGATACCAATTTTAACATCTTGACCCTGGTTCCACACAAAGTTTTCCCAAACATAGTTATCCACATGGCCTCAATGACACCTCTCTATATAGAAGAGGCTTCCAAATAGCTGTGAGGACCTACGGTGTCTCTATGGAGAGACTATGATCTCATGTGAGGATTAATAAAAAAGGATATATATATATATAGGAAGAGGTCTAATATAGAATAAATTATAGGAATTAGGAATACTAAACCAAGGAACATATTAAAATAATCAAAAGTTCAAAATAAAATCATATAAAAAAAAATTCATGTCATGTACCAATGAAAATAAAAAAACAAATATATATGGTAGTAGGAAATACATTCCATAAAAAAATAAAAGAAAAAGAAAAATAAAACTATCATATAACCCAACTTTTGGCCAATCATCTACTACAAAACTTCCATCCTAATGATATCATCCATATCAAGTGTACAAAGAGTGTCTCATACCTTTATCAACACATGAATGCATATAATATTCTTAAGTAACACTAGAGAACTAGATAGGGTGTGAGAAAAATATCAGTAGTCCACTTCCAATAGTGTCCATACAATTTACTATGCGAATATAATATTAGTATTATGTAAGTGTTTGTAAATTTAAAGACATGAATAAATAATAATTTATACGTACCTCATCCTCATCTGTCAATTTATTTGAACATTATATCATATAAAAAATTCATTTATTTTTAATTTAGATAGATAATACATGTGAATGTCTCAAAAAAAATTATGAAATATCATACTAATAATTAATAATGATCCAAGGTGTAACAAAGGAATCATTTACTTTATGGGTTGGTAAAATCATAGTAATAACTCATAAATAATAGTAATAAGGTGTTGTGAGTGTAATCCAAGGGGAAATGCTCAATCAATTCCACCATAAATTAGTATAAATGATTCCATGGATCTCATCCATAGTAATATCGAGCTAAACATGAATGGGATCAATGAGGTGAATCCATGGACTCACACATCTGAAGACATGAAAATGGATTCAAGATGTTTATTAGAATAATCCTAATATTTGAATGATGCTGAAAGTATATTATGTTTTCATGCTGAGAATCCACTAGTAGATAAGGACCATGTACCACAGTGGGTATCTCCCCTATAAACCAGCTCTGTGAATTGGAACAACGTCTTATGATTTCTCAATGAATTATCTTGGGAACTAGGGTCCTGTTAAAGTCTGAAAATTCCACTAAATATAAAAATTTACATATCAAACAGGAACCCTATACACATATCGTTATTTAATTTGGACATGTAATATGCTTTCCATTCATTAAGTCATTTGTTTCATTTAATTACCTTTCATTAATGCGACAATACATATCATGGACATGGAACCATTTATTTATTTAATTACACAAACATTTATTAATAGAATTCCTTTACCTTTCATAGCCATGATATGGATGAATAAGGACATGAATCCAATTAAATTAATTATACTCATTTATTTGGTTTATTATATTTCATTTCATTAATTAGAACATATCAAATCATGACATGCAACCAGTTACCTGTTCACATAAGTCTAAAGAAACTGATAACTATAATGTACATGACATTTAATTATTCATTAATTAATTTTAAAATGTACCTTAACAAGGATAAGAGATATATATAATGTTATTTCAATTCAATAACACAATGATTAATTTATAACACATGCCTTATCATGGTCAAGTCTAGGTGCACAAGAATAATGGAACATATAATCATATCATGCCACTAAAGGTATAAAAAAGAAACATACATCATGGGGTGGTAGGATTTGAGGTAGTAACCTCCAAATACTTTAATGAAATATATAGTTGAGTCTCAATAACATGATCTTAATGGCCCTTAAAATGGAATTTGAATTTAATATGAAAAACATAGAAAAACTGGCCTTCTCAAAATGAAGAATATTTATAAAATAGTGTGACATTGAGTGATGAGTCATAGACCACCTACCATGTACCCATAGAACACTTTTCCACCAGTATCATCCCTTATTTTATAGTGTGTTGGAAGAAAAGGGAGGAATAAAAAAACTCCATGAAAATATGACAAATGAGCCTACATGAAAATAACATTATCAAGGGAATGTCAAATAATGAACTGTGTCAAAGGATTGTAGAGAGTAGCTAGATGAATCCAATGAGAAAAATAGATGTTGAATCAAAGTTCAGTCAATGGAATAGGGAAAATAGCTATGTCTAGTTATTAGGTATGTTAATCGATAGGGATCATACTTTGTAGAATAGAATTGTATTAAATGCGGTGATATAGAAAAGAAAATGGTTCCACCCATTTAAAATACTTCTTAAAATTTCTACAAGATGTGAATGATTTACATCTTGTGTAATTTTCATTGTCTACCCTCATATAAAACCCCCATACACATCATGAACTATCCTACCTAATTAATTACACAGTGTGTATTAAATAAATATCATGTTTTCAATTTTACAAGTCGTATATTTTTTCCCTATCTATCCTTTACCACCCTAATTTTGTATTTTCCCAAACCATATTAACTTCCTCATGGGCTCATCTTCAGTTTCGAAGGCAAATGAGATTATCAATAATAATAACTTTAGAAAAATAAAAGGATACATACATAAAATAAAAAAAGAAACTTTTATTCTTTCCTACTTAAACAAACTCACCAATGAGTTTCCCTTACAAGGGTGGAAAATGCTTTCAGAGAACAACTCTGGCCACTAATCATGTATGTTAGCTTCATGCTACATGGTCTCATATTTTACCCAGATATAAAGCCATAGTTGTCATACTAAATGGAAATACCAAATTTGGAGAGCCTTCATTCATTGGTCAAAGATTCATTTATGATACCTCTAAAATAAATCTACAATATCTTAGTCTATATCATTGGGAAAAATATGAATTGGGTATACATAAAAATGGAGAATCAGAAAGATATTAAAGATATCATGCATGGATTGGTACCTCTATGGCCATGGAAATTAAAACTATACTAGATAGACCTTATCCATGCTCTCAAAATGACTTAAACAGTGACAAGAAAACATCTTTTTCCATTGTATATGTATATTCCTATGATTGGGTGATACCTATAGGAAAGCATGATCCATTACCACAAACACTAGAGGTGGTCGATGACGATCAACATAAGATTTTTTTTCTATATTATGTAGTATACAGGTCACATAAATTACTTATTTTAAAGTTTAATTTAATTTAATTTCTATTTTTGCTTTGTTTTGGGGGTTTTCCAAGCTTTTATGGAGGAATGGTTGAGTTTTCATGAATTGGACCAAACTGTGAGCCCAATTCAAATTTTAAAAATAAATTTTGATTCCTTTATAACTCCTTCATTTTTCAACATTTTTCATCCATTCTAATTCCTACTTATCCTTTCTTGACTTAATAAAACCATCATATTAATTTTGGCCATTTATAAATTTTTAATCATGGTGGATATTGGTTTTTATTTAAGGAATTGAGCATGCCTAAAATCTCATTTCATGGATTAAGAATATTTTTTAATTATTTAATATCTCATTCCATATTTACGTTTTTTATTCCAACTCTCCACTAAGACCACATACACAAGGCCCCCACCCATGCTCTTTTACCCCTCTTTCAGGCTCAGTTTCATCTCGAATTTGGATGAAACTTCTTTAAATTTCTCAAATATCTCTTATTTTAAGAGGTAAATAGATTATTTTATAACTCCTTCATTTATCACTATTTTCCCCCCATTCAGTTCCTAAATTATCTCTTCAACCTTTTTCAATTTCCCCGTGAATTTTTGGTTGTTTCCAAGTTCAGATACTAGTGTATTTGGGGTGATTTCATCAATATTTTTCAAGGTAAGTGATTCCTTCTTGGTTTCTTTTTTCCCTTTGAGGTTCCACTCTCTTTCATTATGTTCTAAAATGTCCAAAATTTAGGGTTAGAACCTTGTGATTGATTTGGTGGCTTTTCAGTCAAATATTGTGGTCTAGGGATGGATTTATCTTCCTTGTGGTGTGGTGGTGGTGCGGTTGATGTTTTGCATCAGTTTTTGTGAGATTCGACACATTCGGTAGGATATTCCATGGTCAACCATTCCATTATGAGTTAGTTTTCTTGTTTTAATAGTTTTAATGATCCCCATACGCTGTTTGTGGTGAGAAAACCATTTTTGAGGGATTTGGTTAAGCATTTAATTTTATAACTACATTTTTGTTGAAGTTGTGAACCTTTCAAATGTAAAACATGTGTAATTTTTGTGTTAGTTTTATAAAATATAAAATTTATTTATTAGTTGTTGAATGGGGCTGAAAATTATGTTTTGTAAATTCCTTAGTGTCATGTGGGCCTTGGAAGGGGTTTTTTGGAACAGTTTTGTTGTTTAAAACTTTTTTATACTTCTTGAGAGTATTTTATGAAAATGGGTGTTTTCATTTGTATCTTTTATGGTATTATCCAAGGTAATTTTATAACACTTTAAAGAGGTTTTATAAATGTCTCTAGGGATTCCAATTCTACTTTGGTATTTTTTTTATGGTGGGTTTTCAGTGAAATATGATTATGAAATGGGTTTTAAGAGCCAATATTGGGTATACTCTTTGGAATTGTTTTGAAGAAGATATGGATGATTTAATGATTTATGTATGTGGTGAAACCACATTGTAAAATTGTTTTGGAGTGTGTATATTTTTAAATGGTACATTTTAAATTTAGAAGGGGTTGTTTGTTGATGTGTTTAATCTTGGAAATGTTTTATAATTTTTTTAAGGATTTACTAATGTTTGCAAGAGATGTGAAATTGATGTGGGATGATTTGTGTGAGTTTGATGTGAAAAATGTATTTTGGTTATGAAAATGGTATTATGTAATATATGAGTGGGATGTTATGTTAGTTGGAATATCTTCGATTGGTTTTACAAAACCATTCAAAGGAATTGTGCAAGTGTAAAAGAAATGTGAAATGTGTTGTGGGCTATTTGGGTGTGAGTCGGATTTCAAAATCAATTTGAATGAAAATTTCAATTTTGTGATTGTGAGGTATACATGTTGGATGTTTGGTGAATTTATTAAGTAGAAATGATATTTTCTTATGAAAAATATATTTCTTGGCTAGTTTACCTTGTTTGAGAACAAGAGGAAAACCTGAGTATCTAGGTGGGTGGACATGTACTAGTATACTAGTGAATCCGTGGGGTTATGCCTAAGTATCCATTTGAAATATTGACACATAAAAAACTAACTAAACTGTGATGATGATGATTATGGACCACTAGGTTATGGGTATGTTCCCTTCTAGTGCCTCATTCACAAGAACAGATATTTTTTATGGTTACTCTCACCGAGATACGAGGTACCTGGGACCTACAGCTAGATAGTTCCTAGAGGTTATATTCTATATCTTGTGATCATTAGATCCTTTATACACACCATTAGAATACGGTATATTTGGTTGGAAAATTTAGTAGCATTGTAATTTATTTTAAAACTGCTGATTCTTTAAATTATCCCACTTTAAAACTTTTTTCTTTTAAGTTGCATCTTTTAGAAATTGTAACTAAAAATTACATGTTTTTAAAAACATTCATTCTTTTTGTCATTGATTTTTTATCGCATGGAATATCTTATTGGTGGTATCCTAATCGGCTTTGTATCACACCATACTTACACCTTTGGGTGTAAGTAGACTTGGTTATCTTCTTGTTGCAGGTTTGGGTACAACTTTGGTGCCAACAGTTTGGGTTTTTACCAGTCATTCCTGATGTGGTGTTGTGGAGATGGCATAAGGGTGGTGCCACTTGCCTTGTGGAGGTTCTTGGGCTATCCTTATTTGGTTTCATACCTTTTTAATGGTATTTAATCATAGTTTTATCTTATGTAATTTAGTTCTAAAATTTTTCAGAAGACATTTTTAGTTGAAAAATTTAGATTTGTTTTATTTAGTATCTTTGTTGTTTAATGTCAATAAACTCAGGTAAATCATTCCCAAAATTCATTTTATGATACTTGGGAACTTGTTCCAACCTATGGGGATTGGTAACGCCCATCAGATCTTGTTATGGGCCATGTCAGGTGCCAGTTTTGATGGTGACCATATTCTGTTCGTGACAAAATAGTATCAGAAGCAGGTTCGCTCTCTTTGGGTCATGTTATTTGGGGAATAGTCAGGATTGTATGGAGTTTGGATTATAAGGACATTGAATTCTAGTCATTAGTAATGTGTCGGATCACCACACCCCATTAAGGGATTCAAGTCGCTAGGGGAGGTCGGGACTTTTCTGAGTCCTTTGGTTTTCATCGTTTGATGATGATTTGGGAAAGTAAAAAGAGAGTTGGGTTAATGGTCTCACTGAGCTCGTAGCGTTTAGAAAACAATGTGGAGCTAGAGATGTTTCCCTTGAACAATATCTATGATGGTGAAGGGATTGGATTATTTTTGCCAACTATATGTCATAGTCACCCACCAAAGCTAATTTCCCCGTGCATTGTCTTATGTCATTTAGTTATGAAGTCATGGAAGTTACATTTTAAAACCAAAAAGACATGGTTTAATGAAGCTCAAGTTTTTTTGAAATGAATTTATAATAAATATAGCGGGGTTTGAATTGTGAAATGGTGAAACTTACTTTTTAGAATCATTTTGAAAAGGAAAATGGTGTGTTTACACCACTTTTGAAATCAAAAAATTATGTTAAAGATAGATTAGAAAAATTGTTTTCAATAGAGTTTTCTAAACTGTAGAGAGGTTTTTAATGGGATGATATGTTTTGAAATTAATGTTTATGACTTGAAAGTGAGTTTTAATTTAAATGATTGTTCCTTTCTAAAAATCTTTGTAAGATGAAATTTGGGTTGGATTTCATGGTTAGCGTTTTTGAGATAAAGGAGGTATCGGTTGACAGTTTTGGTTTTGAAAAGTGGAAAGATTTTCATTTATTTTGACCTTTAGTATTTCCGTGATAGACCACATGCATGGGGTTATATGGGATTATGAATGTTTTATGGTGTGGATGGATGATTTTCAGGATGGATATGAGGAGGGTTCCCGGTGTGGCATAGAAAAATGCATGTGTGAGGCCCATGGGGTACCATTGGTGGATACGCTAACCGTTGAACTATTTATTTTCAAAAAGATTAATTTAAGAAAGAAACATGATTTATTTGTGACTAGTTTGGGATGGATTTTATTATGTTTTTTTAATGTTGATGTTGTGGGATTTTTTGAGTCCTAGAACCCCTCCTGTTTGTACTGTGTTTTGGGTTTGTGTTTGGTCGGTAAGTTGTGTTGAAGGGCTGGTTAGTGGTCTCTTCTTAGAAGTGTTTTAGGATGCCTTTATGGTGGTTTCATTCATGTGTTTGGATCAGGTTTGTAGTATATCTTGACCAATAGAGCATCTTGGATGGTTCTTTGGGTTTATTCGTTGGATAACGTACACCCAATTAAGGGTTAGTGCACAACTGAAGTGCAACCAATATTGTTTCTCTGTTTGAAGACCTCCAGTTTTTCAATAAAAGGAATATTTTTCTTGAGATTTTTTTATTGAGTCTAATCCCTTTTCTTCTTGGTTTGTTGTATCCTCTTGTAGTGGTAGAGTGATCATGGAAGGTTGAAAGAGACCATATCCTCTAATGTTTCTTGATTTTTCGAAGGTGGAGGTGGAATGGGGTTGTTAGCATGAATGAGTATAGTCATCGTGTCTAAGAGGTCATCGCGGTCCTCCGTAGTCTCTTTGAAGAAGTAGTTCACGTTAAACTACCAGTGTGGGAAATTTGTTCACGAGAGGATATTTTGGCCACAATCTAGAATTGTGTGTTTTTTGGGGATGTAACGCCCCGAAGACTTGTGTTTCACATAATGGTGACTTATATAATTTATGTTGTATATAAATCAAACAAAAATTATTTCTTATAAAATATTAATATAATGCAATGGAGTAAAGCACATGAAAAATACACAAGGATTTTTATTCAAATAAAAACACCATAGTGTTTACAACCAACTAAAATTAACAATGGAAATTATGATAACAAAATATACCAATTAAAAACCCTATTTATATTACGGGAAGGCCACTCAATACAACGAGAACCCTGAGAAAATGATAGGGGTCCTTGGTATCCATCACAACGAACATAAGAATGGAGGAAGCCATCGTAGCCACACTAAGCACTGAAGGGATGACTTGAACCATATTCTCCATCTTCTTCTTCAATCACTTAATTTTAAGACCCCCATATGCACAGTTTTATAGGGAACAAATCCAACTATAACTTCACGTTGCCGTTTGAAACTCTATAGCTATAATTACAGCCGATGGAGTCTTTAAATTTCATAACTACTGGGTTTTAAATTAATGAGGTTTATCTTTTTATAAAACATTGCTTTTATATTTATTTCATAATATTGTGGTATTTAAAATGTTTTAATATGTTTAAATGTTTTAAATTATTTCTTTAAATAAAAGTATACATTTATAATGAATCTTAGTCTTTACAAAATAATTATGGTCATCTAGTTCAAAATGTTGTAATTTAATTACCCATTAGATATTTTAAAGGTTATGATTCCTAAAGAGGGTATTTTAAAAATTATGAAACCAACATACCGTTGTTGTTAAAGTTAAAAATTAATAACTATATTTTCATAAACCCTTTTAAAGTTTAGTTTTTTAATTATTAGACATTTGTCTTTTAAAATACTTTTTGTATCAATTAGTGAAGTATTTTATAGTAATTGGATTTTAGATTTTTAAAGTTATAAGTTCTTAGTAATTATATTAGTTTATTCAATATAAATGTTTCACACATTAAAAATACCTACTCTCAAAGCTTACATTTTTATTTATATATATATACTGTTATTTTAATTTATTTTAAATAACATTTAATAAAAATTTGGGGAGCAGGCCAACCGAGGCATCCCTTAGGGCCGAGCCCTTGAGGCCAAACCAGCCCTCGTTGGTACTGGGTGATTTTCATGCTCGGTGCATAGTACCTAGTATGACGGCCCGAGCATAGCCTGGGCGAGGTCACGTGTGGGCCCGTGTATAAGTCCCACAGTGCGTGTTGGGTAAGGGTGGGAAAAATGTCGTAGGGGCCCATGTATAAGGCCCCTTGTCATGTGTGATTGTGTCATCAGAGTGATGTTGAGGCATTTTGGATTATAAGACACACCCGATTTTCATGTTTTTTCAATGTTGGTCGGCGGAAATTCGGTATCACAAGATCTGAGCTGTCAATCGCATATCGTATCAGATCTCGGCTATTCGTGTGATCGTAACTACGCGAATGCCCCGCGCCCCCCGTAGTTGTCGATCACCCAGGTGATCTAATCCTGACCACCCATCCTTTTTAAAATGATTGATGGACTCCCGCTCCACCCTCAGTCATCTGATCCAGCTTCGGGTGATCCAGGTCGTCCGCCACATCTCATCTTCCTTCTGCATCGTCTCCTTCCTCCGCAAGTCGAACCAGTGGTTGTCTCCATTGCCACTGCTCCCTCTCCACTACACCCGACTCCTGTGACTCCCCTAAAAACATTCTTTGGCCTCACATTTCTATGGGCCTACTCCCCTTAATAATCTCATTTTTTATCCTCACCCGAGCTCCTCCTCGTGTAGGGTTATATAAAATATTTATATATTATTTTGTCGTTTTATTTTCTCTAACTCGAAGCTTTGGATTTGCCTTCAGTAGTCAAGAAGAGGGATCCTATGGGGGGGGGCATGAACCAAGTAATGTTATGCATATTGGTTCTATTAATTTACCTCTTCCATGCACATGAACCCCATGGGTTCATTCTCTTTTTTCTCCCCACCTCTTCTTCATGTTATCAGGACCTCCAGCACACTTCTGCTAGGCTGAAACCCTCCTCCTCAATCTATGTAAGGGGATATCCACTTTAATTTTGATGGAAAGCCCGATATACACTCTCAGTGTATAGTCGGTTATATTATATGTATGTATATATATATATGTATATGTATTCATTATGAGCATCGATTCACCTACTCTTTTGAAACTGGGTATTTGGATTTAGTGTGATAATTCCTAACTGACATAAGGGTCGTGATTTTTTTGGGTTCCTATTTTATAACCCATATGAAAAAAATATGTATCTATTAATAATTATAAATCATTTATATATTTATGTATACACCTTAAAACCCTTCAGATTTAAGGGCTTCCAGGGAGGTTGTTCATGGTTTGTAAACTCAAGTAGTTTATGTATGTTCAGTTTTGAAATGCTTCTATCATATATCATATATATATACATGTATATATTTTTCAGGTGTTTAAGCATAGATGTAGGTATATAATTACCACATACAAAACTACTTTTAATATTTCTATAGGATTCAGTAATTGATAATATGAATTATATAAATCTATTTTTGAATCAACCCTTAACATACATATTCTTATTTTGAAACATGTATATATATGTAAGACTATATTCTTAAATATAAATTTGTTCAATACAAATCAAACATTATTTATAAGCGATTAATAACCATCCTTAGATGACATGTTGGATGCAAACTAGGTCATTGGTTTAAGTGTAATCATATCATGGTATGAAACCATAGTTTTTGGGTACATATTTATTTATAGTTACATATATATATATATATATTAAATTCTCAAATGGTTGTAGTTTTAAATTATGTAAATAATAAGTTGTTAGAGATTTTCATAACTCAAGGAATTATAATGAACCTTGATTATTTTGTGTAAAAGCCATATATACACTTTGTGTATATATGTGCATGTAAATAAGTATTTATAAGTTTAATTTCCAAATCCCTAATTTCATGTAGTAACTATCAGGACATTGTTAATATTTTGATACATGTGATATTTTAGTGTTTTTTAGCCAATATTTGTTTTGTATATTAGTATACACTAATGATCATGTTTAATTAAAGTAATCATTCTAACATATACGCTTGATGTAATTGATGATTTAAAAGAATATACTTCGGCTTGGTACTAGAGGACTATGAATTTATGGAACATTACTATCTTGTTGTATTCTTTTATTGTAAACCTATTGTAGTGAATGTTAGCAATTAGTCTTGTTATGGGTTAAAATCAAGTTCAGTGACATGTTTATCACAATAATTATTGGAAGTGTTTTCTTTTAGTATTTCATTTTCATGTAGTGATAATTTTTAAAACAGTTTTCATTTCATGTGTAAAACGACATTCATTTATCATTTTATGTGCTTTAATTATTATTACAAGTGCACAAGATATTTTACTTGTCCAGGCCTGCCTTGGAAAATTGTTACTACCAAACATTATGTGCTCATATCATAAATTTCTATAGTAAATGTAGAATGGTTTCATTATCCATTATATTTATCATTGCATTCATTAATGCATGCATAAATATGAATGAATTGTAATGTTAAACTTTATGCCTTTTTGAGTCTATTGAATCAATTGCTCAGGGTAGTATGGGACACCTTGAGAAAAATTAAAAGTGAATTAAGAAACCAAGTAATTTGTAAGTGATAAGTTATTTAAATAAATCAATGTTGTTTGTGAACTTTGATTTATGAGTTATGAGGAATGCATTGGACCTAGTATGTTCCGGGTTGGGGATCGGTAAAAGTAAGCCCTCTGGGTTGGGGTCCGGTTAAAGAAGACCCTCCGGGTTGGTGTCCGGTTACAGAGGCACTTCAGGTTGGTGTCCGGTTATTAGAGGCACTCCTGGATGAAGTCCAGTTATAGAGGCCCTTTGGGTTGGGGTCCGGTTACAGTTATCCACTAGGTATTAGCACGAGGCCTTAACATGGTCTGGCATATGCACATCCCTCATTATGACTATGTAATTTAATTAACCAGAAAAATATTCGACCAGATGAATATTTGGTTAAAGAGTTTAAGGATTTTGGCGGAGGCCTTATTCATTAGACGTCTTGGCCGGGGCCTTGACAAAATGTTTCATAATGTACGGTATATTTATGGCATGACATATGTTTAGAACTCGGTAAATTTAATATTCAGTGTATGATATTGAAGTTGTTATCTTTATGCACAACTCTGATTATTTATTACCCATAGCTATTTTATTTGTTCTTACATATTCGTATGTCATGTATATTTAGAATTTCTTTTATTCAGCATGCCTATATTCAAATGTTATATCCTTTTGATTCTGTTAGAATGTAATAATTTGAGAACCATTATGTTTAGTACATTTTTTACAACTTTTATTTAAGGGGATTGTTTTATGAAATGGTTTATGAATGTATTCAAAATGTTATATTGGTTTATTTTAAAATCCCTTATTGGTAATTATTATGCTCACTCTACGTTTCTGGTAAAATTTTTTAGGTAATAGATTTTATCATATAAACCATTTCACCAGCAGCTAGTTATTCAAAGCCTGAAACGAATTTGTTCCTCTATATGGCACCGGCTCTGGGTACTTGGGAGTTAGGGCGTGACATGGGATGTTGTATAAGTTCCCCCTCGGTGCATTGTTTATATCAGTTTCAATGGTCTTGTTCAGTGATGCCTTGTAATGTCATGCGCTCGATTGACTGTAAAGGTGAAAGTCATGCAATCCACTGAGAGTCTCTCTTATGCTGAGAGAATATCTACCAAGGAAAAACTTCAAAATATTTCATTTTAGAGGAAGTTGATCATAGGTGTTCTTTACTTATTTTTTTCTCACTCGATAAAACAAGGTGTGATGTGTGTGCATCTTCTAGGCCCTTGTTTTTCGGAAATATTGAGTTAGGGTAAATTGATTTTGGAATGTGTTATGTCTTGGAAATATTATCGAGGATGTTAGTGTTGTTGTTGGTGGCACCAAAATAAGAATTCTCGTTTAGGGGGTTTCCAAAGATTAACTATGAGGTTGAAGATTCTTCAATCATTTGAGATCTAGCCATAGGTCTTGAATAGAATCTAACATGTAGTGAGGGGAAATACCAGGGTCATTTAAACCCTTACAGAATGTCTTATCTTGAGTATGAAATAGAAGAAGAGTTTAAAAATCCAGTGTCATCATCATTCTTCCATTGTTCTTGTTCTATAGAAATAGATTGAGGGCCTTGTACCCTTGTCATCAATTAATGAAATTACCTCCCCCTTTGGATTCCATTCAGTGATTAGAAAATTGTTGGGAATTTGGATAGACCTGTTGAGGACACGGTTTGTGCACAATTAGTAGTGACTGTGTTCCTGGATTCTATGTAGAAAGAATGATCTGCACTGTTAGTGCACGGTTTACCAAACCGTGCAGACTAACCCTACGCCCTTCCCAAATCTTTAAATTTTTTGGGTCTTTCTATGTCGGACCATGTTGGTCGGTTATGATGGTTGGTTATTATGGTGGAGGAACCCACTATGATTCTCATGTACATTCCTTCGTAAAGTTTGAATGGAATTCTACC
This sequence comes from Viscum album, assembly GCA_963277665.1. Lineage (NCBI taxonomy): Eukaryota > Viridiplantae > Streptophyta > Magnoliopsida > Santalales > Viscaceae > Viscum > Viscum album. The sequence continues at coordinate 5,775,489 of OY728148.1, read as the reverse complement.
CTTTTTACTAGGGCGTCCGTTCATCCCCCTGTTAGTGTCCAGATTTAGTCATAGAAAAATATATGTGGTCTCTTATAGTGGGGTGACTATTTGTGTTCACACATACCAATAGCTCAGATTTGTCCATGGTATTGGTTTAGAGGTAGGTAGTCTCATTCAGAACTATCTAGCTACCAACATCGTTTTTGATTAAATGGTAGGATTGGAGAATACCCAATGGTTTAGTTAATGTAATGTAAGTGTAACCTTGTCTGAAGTTGTTGTTAGTTCAAGTGAATTTCATGAGTCTTGTTTGGATAGTGTGTGAGGAGTTTTATTTTGGGATAATTTATGAATGTCATTGATCATTTCAGTAAAGTGGTGTACGTTTTTTTGGGTGAGATTAATCATTACGTAATTGATCTCTATAGGTGTTTTGGTCCTTGGGGGCGATGCATGAAAAATGAGTACATTTGGGTTTATCGTTTGGGTTTGGTTTTTGTATCTGGTCGTGTTGTGGCTTTTCTGGGATGGAAATTTTTCATGGTGGATAGAATTGTCACATAAATGACTTATTTTAATGTAAAATATCATTTAATTTCTATTCATGATTTTTTTTGGGAATTTCCCAAGCTTTTATGGAGGAATGGATGAGATTTCATGAATTGGGCCAAACAGTGAGCCCAATTCCAGTTATAAAAATAAATTTTGATTCCTTTATATCTCCTTAATTTTTCATCATTTTTTATCCATTAAAAATCATACTTTTCATCCCCTAACCTATTAACACCACCATATTAATTTTTACCATTTATGAATCCATAATAATGGTGGATGTGGGTTTTAATTATAGGAATTGGGCCTGCCCGAAATCTCATTTCCTTCATTAAAAATATTTTTTAATTATTTTAAAGCTCCATAAATATTTACGTTTGCTTGGTGATTCCAACTCACTCCCGAGCCCACATACCTAAGGTGCACCCCCATTCACTTCTACCCCTATTTGGAGCTTGGTTTCATCTCTAATTTGGATGAAGCTTCTCTAAATCTCTCAAATCGACAAGATTTGAAGAGGTAAATTGATTATTTTAAAACAGTTTCATTTCTCCCTCTCCCCCCCCCCATTCTAGTTTCAATATTATCTATTCAACCTTGTTCCAATCTACCTTGAGTGTTTGGAAATTTTAAAAATTATATACTGGTGCGTTTTGGGTGATTTCTGTAATATTTGTAAAGTTGTGTGATTCTTTCATAGTTTCTTCCTTTTCCCTTAGGGTTTCCTCCCTCTTTCATTATGTTCTAAAATTCCCCAAAAATATGCTTCAAAACTAGCATTTGATTTTATGTCTTTTTGGTCAAATATTGTGGTCTTGGCCTAGATTTATCTTCCGTGTGGTGCATCAGTGGTGTGTTTGATGTTTTGGACCATGTTTTGAGGGACTTGACACTTTTTGTAGGTGATTCCATGGTTAACAATTCATTGATGAGTTGGTTTTATTGTTTTACTGGTTTTTCATATTTCTCGTATGTTGTCTGTCATGTGAAAACCATTTTTGAGGGATTTCGTTGATCATTTAATTTTATAATTAAATTTTTTTTGAAGTTGTGAACTTTTTGAATGTAACATATGTGGTATCTTTTATGGTAGTTTTATAAAATATGTAATTGACTTATAAGTTGTTTAAAGAGGATGAAAATTATTTTTTTTAATGCCTTAGTGTCATGTGGGCCTTGGAAATGGTTTTTTGGAATAGTTTTGTTGTGTCAATCATTATTATACTTCTTGAGAGCATTATATAAAAATGGTGGTTTTCATTTTTATCTTTCGTGGTATTATCCAAGGTGATTTTATAACACTTAAAAGTGGTTTTATAAATGCCTCTAGGGATGAAAATTATACTTTGTTAGTGTTTTGGTGTGGTTTTAACCTTGAGATATGGTTTTGAAATTGGTTTTATGAGCAAATATTGGGTATACTCTTTGGAATTGTTTTATGAAATATTTAAATGATTTAATGATTTATTTAAGTAGTGAAACCATATTGGAAAATTGGTTTGGAGTGTGTATATATTGAAGTGTTACATTTTAAATGTGAAATTGGCTATTTTTTGATGTGTTCCCTATTGTAAATGTTTTATAAAAATGTTTGAAGGATCTACTAAAGTATGTAAGAGATGTGAAAGTGATGTATGATGTTTTTTATGAGTGTGATGTGAAAATGGATTTTGGTTATGAAATGGGTATTATGTATCATGTGATTAGGGTGTTATGTGATTTGGAATAACTTTTATTTGTTTTATAAAATTGTTTAAAGGATTTTTGGAAGTGTAAAAGAAATGTGAAAATTATTGTGGGATTTTTTTGTGGGACTCAGATTTCAAAATCAATTTGAATGAAAAGTGCACTTTTGTGACTTGTGTGGTATAAATGTGGGAATTTTGGTGAATTTTTGTTGTTGAAATGATAGTTTCATATTCAAATTATATTTCTTTACTTGTTGAAGTTTTTCGAGAACAAGGGTAAAAACCGGTTATCTAGGTGGGTGGACGTGTACTAGTATGCTAGTGAATCTGTGGGGTTTAGCCTAAATTTCACATAGAAATATAGATGCTTACAACTCTAACTAAACTATGATGATGATTATTGGGGACAACTAGGTTATGGGAATGTTCCCTAATAGTGGCTTGAGCATGAGAACATATATTTTTTATGGTTACTCTAATCGATATACGAGGTACTTGGGACCCACAGCTTGCTAGTGCATAGGTGTTATTTTCTATTTCTTGTGCTCATTACATCCTTTATACTCACTGTCGGAATAATTTATATTTAGTTGGAAAACTCAGTAGCATTGGAATTTATTTTAAATGTGTTGATTCTTTAAATTATCCCACTTGAAAATTTATTTTTTTTAAGTTGCATCTTTTAGAAATTGTAACTAAAAATTACATGTTTTTGAAAACATGCATGTTTTTCGTCTTTGAATGTTTATTGCATGGAATCACATAGTGGTGGTTCCATAATAGGATTTAGATCACACCATACTTACACATTTGGGTTTAATTAGACTTGGTTACTTTTTTGCTGCATGTTTGGGTACAACTATTGTGCCAACAGTTCGAGTTTTTACCGGTCGTTCATGATGCGGTGTTGTTTAGATGGCTTGAGGGTGGTGCCTATTTCCATGTGGAGGTTCTTGGGATATCTTTATTTGGTTTCTAACATTTTTAATGGTATTTAACCATAGTTTTAACTTATGTAAATCAGTTCTGAAATTTTTTGAAAAGACAATTTTAGTTGAAAATCCCGATTTGTTTTATTGAGTTTGTTTGTTGCATAATGTTTATAAACTCTGGTAAATCCTTCACTAACATAATTTTATGATACCCGGGAAATTTTTCCAGCCTGTGGGGATCGGTAATGCCCTTCATGTATTTTCATGGGCCGAGTAATGTGCTAGATTTGAGGGTGACCAAATTTTGATTGTTACAAAATGGTATCAGAGTCAGGTTTTCTCTCTTTGGGTCATGTTATTTGTGGAAGAGTTGGGATAGTCTATAGTTAGGATGTTTGGGACATTTAATTATAGTTATGAGTAATGTGGATAACATAACAACCCATGAAAGGATTCAAGTCACCAGGGTAGGTTGGGAATTTTCTTGAGTCCTTTGGTTTTCATGGTTTGATGATGATTAGGGGAAATGAAAGGAGAGTTCGGTTTATGGTCTCAGTGAGCTCAAAGGGTCTAGAATGCCATGTGGATCTAGAGATATTTTTCATTAACACTCTCTATGATGGTGATCTTATTAGATTATGGTTTCCAAACATATGTTCAAGTCATGCCCCAAATCTAATTTCCCTGTGTATTGTCTTGTGTCCTTTAGTTTTGAAATCTTGGAAGTTAGGTTTTTAAACAAAAATGAAATGGTTTTAATAAGGGTATGTTTTTGTTTTTGAAATTATTTTATAATAAATATAGAGGGGTTTTATTTGTAAAATTATTGAACTGAGTTTTCAGAATCATTTTGAAATGGAAAATTGTGTGTTTACACCTATTTTGAAAGCAGAAAATTGTGATAAAGTTGGTTTTGAAAAAATGATTCCAATAGAGTTTTCTAAACTATTGATAGGTGTTTTAATTGGATGAGATGTTTCGAAATTAATTTTTAAGAATTTAATGTGTGTTTTCATTTAAATGATTATTCCTTTCTGAAAATGTTGGTAAGATGTAATCTGGGTTTGATTTCGTGGTTAGCGGTTTTTAGAAAAAAGAGGTATTGGTTGACTGTTTTGGTTTTGAAAAGTGAAATGATATTTATTTATTCAACCATTGTTATTTCCATGAGAGACCACATACATGGGGTTATATGGGATGATGGATGGTTTATGGAATGGTTGGATGAGTTCCGGGATGGATATGAGGAGGGTGCCCGATGTGGCACAGAAACATACATGTGTGAGGCCCATGGGGTCCCATTGGTGCATACGCTAACCGCTAAAAAATTTATTTTCAAAAGGATGACTTTAATGGAGAAACATTATGTCATCATGACTAGTTTGGGATGGTTTGTATTATGAGATTTTTTAATTTTGATGTTGTGGGATTTTTTTAGCCCAATAACCCCTCTTGTTTGTACTGTATTTTGTGTTTACGTTTGGTTGGTAAGTTGTGTTGAAGGGCCGGTTAGTGGTATCTTTTATGTAATGTTTTGGGACACCTTTATGGTGGTAACTTTCATGTGTTTGGATCGGGACTGTGGTATATATTGACCAATACACTATCTTGGTTGGGTCCTTGGGATTAATTGTTGGATATGGTACGCCCCAGTAAGGGTTAGTGAACAAATGAAGTGAAACCCATATTGTTTTCTCATTTGAAGACCCTCCAGTTGATCAATATAAGGAATATTTTTCATGAGCTTTTTAGATTGAGTATACACCCTTTCCATTATTTGTTTTTTGTATTCTATGGTAGTGAGAGAGTGATCATGGAAGGTTGAAAGAGACCTTATCCTCTTAAGTATCCTGATTTTCCGAAGGTGGAAGTTGTATGGGGTTGTTAGAATGGATGATTATCTGGATTGTGTCTAAGAGGTCATCTCATTCCTTCGTAGTCTCTTCGAAGAAGGAGTTAATGTTAGACTACCGGTGTGAGAAATCTGGTCACGAGAGGATATTGTGGCCACTCGTTATAATTGTGTGTTATTTGGGGATGTTGTATAAGGTCCCTCTCCATGACTTGTTTATATCAGTCGCAATAGTCATGTTCGGTGACGCCTTGTGATGCCATGCGTTGATTGAATGTAAAGGTGAATGTTGTGAAAACCTATGAGAGTCTCTATTATGTTGGGAGAATGTCTCCCTTGTAAAAACATCAAAATCATCTATTTTAGAAGAAGGTGAGTATATTAGTTCCTTACTTCTATTGTTTCTCACTCGAAGAAACAAGGTGTGATGTGTGTGCATCTACTAACCCCTTGTTTCATGGAAATATCAAGTTAGGGTAAAGTGATATTGGAATGTGTTATGTCTTAGAAATATTTTCGGGGATTTAAGTGTAGTTTTTGGTGGAACATATAGAAGAATTATCATTTAGGGGGTTTCCAATGAATAACTGCAATGCTGAAGATGCTTCAATCATTTGAGCTCTAGCCATAGGTCTCAGAGGGACGGTGGCTCATTGACATGAGAAATCCCAGGGTCTTTTAAACCCTTGTAAAAGGTCTTATCCTCAGTATGAAATATAAGAAGATTTTATACCTATGGTGTCATCATATTTCTTCCTTTTTTCTCGTTCAATGGAAATATGTTGAGGTCCTTGTACCCATGTCATCACCTAATGAAATATCCTCCCCCTTTGGTTTCTATTGAGTCATTAGAAAATGGTTAGAAATTTGGATAGAAAAGCTGAGGACACAATTTTTGCACAATTAGTAGTGACAGTGTGCTAGGAAGCCATGCGAAAAGAATGATATTCATAGTTATGGAACGGTTTCCCAAACAGTGCGGACTAACCCTACACCCTTCCCAAATCTTTAAATTTTATTGGGTCTTTCTGTGTCAGCCCATGATAGTCGGTTATGATGGTTGGTTATTAAGTTGGGGAGACCCACTATGATTCTCATGTACATTCTTTCATAAAAATTTAATGGAATTATACACTTTTTACTAGGGAGTCTGTTCAGGCCTCCCCCTGTTAGTGTCCTGATTCTATCAGGGAAAAATATATGTTGTCTCTTATTGTGTGGTACATATTTGTGTCCCCACATACCAGTAGATCAGATTTATCCCTGGTTTTGTCTTTGAGGTCGGTATTCTCTTTCATAACTATATATATACTAACATATTCTTGGAGTTAATGTTAGTAATTGAGAGCACCCAATGGTTTTGATAAAATAATGTAAGTGTAACCTAGTATGAAGTTGTTGTTCATTTGGGTGAATTTCATGAGTGTTGTTCAGATAGTCTTTGAGGATTTTTCATTTCAGATAATGTATAAATGTGATTCTTCATTTCAAGAAAGTGGTGTAATTTTGGATTGTGAGATTAATCCTTCTTTAATTGATTAGTGGAGGTGTTTCTACCTTTGGGGGCAAGCTTGGAAAATAAGTACATATTGGTTTATCAGTTGGGTTTGGTTTTTGTATCTCGACTTGTTGTGGCTTTCTAGGGACTAAAATTTTTCATGGGGGGATAATTGTCACATAAATGAATAATTTTAAAGTTAAATTTCATTTAATTTAAATTCATGCTTTGTTATGGGGGTTTCCCATGATTTTATGGAGGAATGGGTGGGTTTTCATGAATTGGGCCAAACCGTGAGTCCAATTTCAGTTATAAAAATAACTTTTGATTCCTTTATAACTCCTTCATTTTTCAAAAAATTTCATCCATTATAATTTCTACTTTTCATCTTCTGACCTATTAACACCACCATATTAATTTTGATCATTTATGAATCCATAATCATGGTGGATATGGGATTTTATTTAAGCGATTAGGCCTTCCTGAAATTTCCTTTCCTGTATTAAACATATATTTTAATTATTTAATATATCTTTCAATATTTACGTTTTATCGATGATTAAAACTCTCCCTCGATCCCACTTACCCAAGTCGTTCCCTCATTCTCTCCTTCCCCTCTTTGGAGCTCGGTTTCATCACAAGTTCGGATGAAACCTCTTTGAATTTCTAAAATCTTCCAGATTTGAAGAGGTAAATTGATTATTTCATAACTCCTTCATTTCTTACTCTTTTCCCCCATTGCAGTTCCAAAATTATCTCTTAAACCTTGTTCAAATATCCATTTAATGGTTCACTACTGGAAAATAGACCTATCCCCACAGTTTTCCCCAAACCCGTGGGGATAGACCCACATATACCCACAGTTTTGGAAAACCGTGGGTATAGGTGAATCTTCAAGACCTATACCCACGGTTTTCCAAAACTATGGGTATTGGGGGGTCTATCCCCATGGTTTTCCAAAACCATGGGGATAGGCCAAAATTGTGGGTATAGGGGTACCTATCAACACGGTTTTGGGGAAAATTGTGGGGATAGGTCTGGGCTAAAATTCATATAACCATGGTTATGAAAAACCGTGGGTATATGTCTCTTTTGTGTGCACAGGGAATTTTTTTTTCACGTGAAGGAAATTTTTTTTGGCAGGAACCATATACCCACGGTTCATCCCTCTATACCCATGGTTTTTATAACTATATTTAACTATATATATATATATAAATATATGTGATGTTAGGGTAGTGGTTAGATGCAGTGTTTGCAGCGAAGAGGTTGCGGGATCGAAACTCGGCGCCTGCATTATTTTAGGACCTATACCCACAGTTTTGAAACCGTGGGTAAAAGTCGTTGACACTGTGGTAATTGGCTATGTTTTGGTGACACGGTGGTAGGACACTTATACCCACAGTTATGGAAAACTGTGGGTATAGGTTGGGGACATATACCAATGTCATTCTAGCCCACAGTTCCCAAAACCATGGGTATAGGCTATACCCACGGTTTTGGGGGCTATACCCACGGTTTTGAACCATGGGTATAGGCCGTTTTTCCAGTAGTGGTTCGATATTTTAAAATTCATATGGGTGATTTCTTCAATATTTTTCCAGGTAAGTGATTCCTTATTGGTTTCTTCCTTTTCCCATAGGGTTTCCTCCCTCTTTCACTTTGTTCTAAAATGTTCATAAGTAAGGGTTAGAACCTAGGGTTTGATTTGGTGTCTTTTTTGTCAAAAATTAATTTTTAGGGATGAATTTATCTTCCATGTGGTGTGGTGGTGGTGTAGTTGATGTTTTTTCCCATGTTTTGATGGATTCGACAATTTTGGTAGTTGATTCCATGTTTAACCATTCATTGATGAGTTATTTTTCTTATTTTACTAGTTTTTCATGTTCCATGTATGTTGTGTGTGGTGAGAAACCCATTTTTAAGGGATTTGGTTGAGCGTTTAATTTTATAATTTCATTTTTGTTGAAGTTGTGAACTTTTCGAATGTAAACCATGTGTTATCTTTTGTGGCAATATTATAAAATATTAAATTAATTTATTAGCTATTGAAAGTGGCTGAAAATTTTGTTTTGTTAATTCCTTAGTGTCAATTATGGGCTTGAAAGTAGTTTTTTACAATTTTTTTGTTGTATAAAACTTTTTTATTCTTATTGAGAGCATTTTATGAAAATAAGTGTTTTTATTTGTATCATTCATGGTATTATCCTAGGTGATTTTATTATATATAAAACTAGTATTATAAATTTCTATAGGGCTGAAAATTATACTTGGGTAGTGTTTAAGTGTGGTTTTTTCCTTGAAATATGATTTTTAAATGGGTTTTATGAGAAAATATTGGGTGTACTTTTTGGAATTGTATTATGAATGATTTGAATGATTTAATTATTTATGTAAGTGGTGAAACCATATTGGAAAATTGTTTTGGAGTATATATATTTTGAAATGGTACATTTTAAATGTCAAATGGGCTATTTTGTGATTGTAGCATCTTGTAAATGTTTTATAAAAATATTGGAAGGATTTACTAAAGTGTGTAAGAGATTTGAAAGTGATGTTGGATGTTTTGTGTGAGTGTGATGTGGAAAATGGATTTTGGTTAGGAAAATGGTTTTATATAACATGTGAGTGTGATGTTATGTGAGTTGTAATATCATGTATTGGTTTTATAAAATTGGTTAATGGATTTTTGGAAGTGTAAAAGAAATGTGAAAAGTGTTTTGGGCTTTTTTGGTGTTAGTCAGATTTCAAAATCAATTGGAATGAAAAGCGCGCTTCTGTTGATTGTGTGGTATACATGTTGGATTTTTGGTGATATTTTTATGTGGAAATGATATTTTCATATGAAAAGTATATTTCATGACTTTTTGAACTTGTTTGAGGCTAAGGGGAAAACCACGATATCTAGGTGGGTGGACCTGTACTAGTATGCTAGTAAATCTATAGGGTGTGGCCTCAGTTTCACTTAGAATGATTGATTCATACAACTCTAAATAAACTATGATGATGATGATTGGGGACCACTAGGTTATGGGTATATTCCCTACTAGTGTCTCGTGCACAATAACATATATTTTTTATTGTTATTCTCACCGATATACAAGGTACCTGGGACCCAAAGCTAGCCAGTGCCTATAGGTTATTTTCTATTACTTGTGCTCATTAGATCCTTTATATTCACCGTTGACATATGGTATTTTGGGGTGGAAGATTATGTAGCATTGGAATTCATTTTAAAACATGTCTTTCTTTAAATTATCCAACTTGAAAACTTATTTTTTTAGTTGCATCTTTCATAAATTGTACCGAGAAATTACATGTTTTTGAAAACATGCATGATTTTTGTATTTGAATGTTTATCGCATGGAATTTCATAGTGGTGGTATCCTACTAGGATTTGTATCACACCCTACTTACACATATAGTTGTTAGTAGACTTGGTTATTTTGTTATTGCGGGTTTGGATACAACTTGTGTGCCAACTATTTGTGTTTTTACTGGTCGTTCGTGATGCAGGGTTGTGGAGATGGGTTGAGGGCGGTGCCTCATGCCATGAAGAGGTTCTTGGATTGTCCTTATTTGGTTCCACTAATTTTTTATGGACTCTAAAAATAGTTATAAATGATTTAATTCAGATCTAAATTTTTTCAATAGGCAATTTTAGTTGAAAAATACAAATATGTTTTATTGAGTTTGTTTGTTCTTTAATGTTTATAAACTCAGGTAAATAGTTCTCAAACTTCATTTTATGATACTCAAGCACCTATTCCAGCCCATGGGGATTGGTAACTCCCTTTGGGCCTCATCGCAGGCTGAGTCGGGTGCCATTATTGATGGCGACCAGATTCTGTTCGTGACAATAACTATTCATTTTGATAAACTAAATCTTCTCCAAAGTCTCATACATTAGATAATAAAATAAGAGTGTTACTTCTATTTCCTCTATTGAACACAATAGTGAATGACATGGACTACCAAACATGTCCCCATACAGATTATTTTGAAGTTTAACCTAATATTTAATATAGAAGGTGAACTCAAAGAGAGGGATATTCTTCTCTCATGAACTACTAAAATCAAGGATTCATGCTAGGAGCATTTATATTAAAAAATGTATCATCCCTTATGAATTTACATTGGTCTATGGGTGAAAATAGGTGGTCATTAGATCCTAATTACACATAGCTTTCTGTAACAACATCTATAACCTTTATGTGAAATGAACATACCTATCAAAAATCACAGTATATGGAACCAGAAGTGGTTTTATGGTCTCATATACAAACAGTCTTCCCATATCATAAACTGATAATGTCTATCGCCTAAAAAGGATTTGGCCTAAATAAGTTATTCAATAAACGAATACACACATTATATGACTACATCAAGGTGACCATGGTATTCTGACTACAAAATCCATTGAAACATCCTCCTATTTTAATTTCATGAATGAAAACATTTGTAACAAGCTAGTAGGGTTCTGGGTATCCAAATTCACATTATGAAATGTATAAAACCTAGTTGTAAAATATTCTTTTTAATGTTTCATCCCTATAAAATAATTCTAGTGACACATATCATGATAAATATTTGATATTTCTAAATTAAATGCACACTGCTAAGAATGAGAATCTTGTATCAGTTTCCCACTCTTATGTATAAGAACCAAGAAACAACCAAGTATAAGAAAGATGTAATCTACATCAAAAGACCATTCTAGAGGTGGGTCTTCACTAGAAATAATGTAACTATGATCCAACCAATTTAGATCTCCAATATTTCTTCTCTTCATAATATCATCATGACGATATTTAACTTCTAAGGCTATAATAAAAATGTCTTATGACTCTCATGACCCCCCATATGTAACTCCATAAGGAGGGCTATAAATTTCTATTCAACACCGGCTTCATGAATGGAATGTGCCAGATTTTTCGGATCAAAACATCATCTACCAAACGTTCAATATTTGGGAAATATGTAATATCTATGTGAAAATAAAGAATTTATTAAACCAAACTTCATTGTCCAAGATTCATTCCATGGTACATAATGATATATTTGAGGTACTTCTGGTTTGTATATAGCATAAACCCTTAATCCATAACATAATGTCTCAAGAAACTCAATGCATAGACAATATATGTTATATCAAGGTTCCAAGTCAGGTAATTTAAATACTGAGGTCACAACAATAAAAATACATATCCAATGAATATACCCAATTACATAAATAATATATATAAGGTGATGCCTGATGCATCAGAAAAATGTCGTATAACATATTCCAGGATCTAGAAGAATAAAATTCAGTTTAGAGGTAATACATCCTTTAAACTCTTTCAAATATTTCACACATGATTCAGACCATAGAACTTTACAATAATATTATAGATTCTAGTAAGAGTTGAAAAAATACATGATAAGTCCACTATGAAATACATGTAATATATATTCATTCCCCATGAACTTCAATATATCAAACACGTTCTTGGGATTCTCCTATTAAACCAAAACACTCACAAACTCTTGCACAAATGTTACTCCCAAATTTGAGTTGATAGAACCCAAAATGTGAACATTTCCAATCCATAAAAGGATGTTTGAAACCATGTCATATTGATGATTATCCTTATTTTACCAAAAATGATCTTACGATATCTATAATGGTTCCATAGAGTGTATGAATACACCATGATGTCAACCACACAGACTATGAAAAAATAATCCAAGTAGGGGTGGAAAAACCTATTCATCAAATACATTAAAATGGATGATGCAGTCATTATAGAAAAAAGAATAATGAGATATTCAATAAAAATATTACATCAATGAAAATCAGTATGTGGTATATCTAAAGGAATGAATCATGCTTGGTGATAGATCGATCTCTAACCGATCTTCATGAATGCCCTAGATCCTCATATATAGTCAAAGAGGATATTTATATGAGATAATGGTTATCAGTTATTAACCATATATTATTGAAACTATCAGTATTCCATGCATAAAAAAAGGTTCCCATCCACATTCTTGGTGAATTCAATTGGGAAAAACCCATTATGAAGTGTTGGAATAGATAATATGTTTTGATTCAGAATATATTATCTATTAATTGATCTTATATATCTCAATAGATGCCATCATATATGGAGTAATAGATATTGAATATTCTCCTAGTAAAATATTGATAATTAACTATACCTTTTTCTTAGGGGGTAAGACAATAAAACACAATGGAGACACATCCATAAAATAATATAACATGTTAGGAAAATATATCATATTAATTATATAATCCTCCATGAAGTGAATATAAATATGGGTAGTCACTATAAAATTTTATTGATTCTTTTTTCATACTATACTGGCCTGGAAATTCATCTCAAACTTGTGAACATAGCTACCACCCTGTGAAAATGTGGATGATACACTATGGTGATAGTAGTCCACAAATTCATTTCATGGAAAAAACCAATACCTTCATATTATGACATAGAAACCATTCATCACAAGAAATAAGGTGTCCCATAAGAATGGATATCTTCATAACTCATGATGGAATTCCCTAAAATGGAACATTCCCTCAAGAAACTCTCAAAAAATAGCTTATCCATAGTTATAACATATTATATGTAATAAATCATCATCTATATTCTTTCCACAGTCAATAAATTTATGAAGGATTCATAATGAAATTTATAAAATGTGGATGATATAATAGAAGAAGCTATAAGAATATTACCACGTAATATCGATGTACCTATACTCTGAACCTTGGGTATCACCTTTAATGCATGAAACTAATGTGACCCATGGAACTATGCTATAAATGGACTACCATTATCATGATCTATATGATGGAATAGATAATTAGAAATATGGATACCATAGACATGACCACCTCATTGTCATTTCCATCAAGTGCTACTCCATCATCCATCTTAAAGAAGCACAATTGATCCTTCTTCTGAAGGTGGAGCTAGGATGCATTTTGTTCCACTAGTAATAGGAAAAAAATTCTAGCATAATCTGTGAAGATTTCCCATATTGCTTCAATCATGACTTGAAATAGGATCTCAAAGGCCTTGATTCATTAGATTCCCCTACCTTTAATATTGAATTCATATAACATTGATACTGGTATGGATACTCTAGCTGCCACTCCTTTGAGGAGAAACCTCAAGGCTATACTTCCTAATAAGAGAAAAAATAATTTGTTTCATTGATTATAAACTTATATTCCCAATAAATTTTAATTATATCATGTCATTTATATTAATAATATCCCAATTTATAGTCTTATAAAAGGTAGGAGGGGTAAATTAATTCACCTATGAGTGGATGGCATACTTGGTCCCATCCTCGAAGTGTTTTTCTCATGATAACTCATCACTAAATAGAAGTCATGCATATCGAAACAACATAATGAACAATTTATAATTTTGTTATAACATACATAGAACCCTACCTTATGAATTTATACTCTATGGCTCTGATAGATCTCAGAATTGGATAGAAAAAGTACTCGTAGAAGTTAGTCTTGAAGACTATTTCCTAATTAATACAACTTGAGTAATCACATAAAACTAGTGCTTGGTAGAATCATGAAGCATGTTGGTGGAAATCGTTACTCTAATCTCTAGAGGAGTCTGCAAATGCTCGATGATAGATAGAATTTCATCCTATTAAGGCAGCCTAAGGACCACTATCCCCCAAAAAGTGCAGGGATGTAGTGTTTGGATCTCATTAGTCAGATTATCCAAGTAGGTAAAGTTAATCAATCACCCTATATTGATTGAATCTAAGATAGGTAAGTCTCTAAAATATATTTGTTAGTTCCTATTTTGCTAATATAAGGTGGTTTCACAAGTGAGTATCCTAGTGGTAATAATGGCGGCTCAAACCCCACCATATCTAGAGTACGAAGTTTTCTACCCTCGTGGAGTATAACATGAGGATGTTGTGATGAAGTAGCTCTTAAAATTCCAGTTACATTCCTCAATTCAATATAATAGTAGATAGAAACCCTAGAGGGACAATGATATAATAACAAGAGGTTAGTACCCATGGTATTACCCTAACACCCCTATTATAATGAAAGATAATTTTTATGAGTTTAAATTTTATTTATAAGGTTCCCAGTTCATGAAGGGTAGGTAATACTTTTCCTCTAAATTTTAGACAAAACAGTTTATTTGAATAGTCAAATTTTTTATTTAAAGATTAAATATTTTTTTATAATCACATATGTATGTTTGATTAAATTTATTTACATTTCTAACTAATATAGGCACATAAAAATTATATCTTATATAGAGATCTATCTAATTTTTAATTATCTATAATAGAATTTGTATTGAAATGTAAAGGATAAAATATGATGGCTTGAATCAATTAGATAAGAATTCCATCCTATAGGGGGTCATACACCTCACAATTTAACACTAGTGGGCACTCAATGAAAACTAAATATTGCTTATGTTACTTGAGATACATTTTTTATATGGGTAGAAACTAGATATTTAATATTATACCGTCAGCCAATACATGTAAATAATTTTTAGATGGTCAGACATATATATATAATCCATGGCTCCCTCGATAATCATATTCTACCAATGTAATGCTTGTAGTGAAATGATCATATATATCATTACATATTCATGGAATTTAAATTATATTTTCCTAAATTGATGCTTGTAATAATTATAATTTTCCATAACATTCCATGTTAGATAACCATAAATCATACCAAATTCAAAAATTCTTTTTCATCACCAAAAATCCATGTGTATCATCCAACAGTGAATATATATCAACTTTAATAGCAAAAATATAGAGAAAATTTTCCAATTCCAATGAAACATGGTATTTAACCAAAACATGGGATAGCTACTCTTAGTAATAGATTATAACCACATTCTAAAAATTATCCTAATATATGTTATATATTTTAAATAAATAATTCCAATTAACGTAAACCTTCTCTAATACCACTTTGTGACATCCCAAACCTGGTTCCACTCAAAGGTACCCTGATCCTCATTGGACACATGTCCTTAAGCATGCCTCCACATATGTGAGAGGGTGTTGAATAGAAGTGAATGAAAAAGGTGTATAATTTAGTAGACTATTGCTTCATGTTATACTAGATAACATTAGATATAGATAACAATTGATAAATATCGGAATCATTTTAATAAAGGATATTTAGTGGAAGAAGTCATAAAACCCATGAAATAAATAATAATGCTCAATATCTGGAAACTGAATCAAATAAAAAATGATAATTTCATTTATGACTGTACATAACTAGAAACAATTTGTACCAGGAAGAATAAAATACTTTTTATACAAAATAAATCAAAAATAACACCATAATTGTCCACCATCCCAAGTTATGGATTGGTTATCTTATACTGAGCTCTCATCCAAATTTTTGTGAGCATGTTGGGTGTCCCAAGCAGGATGCTTCCCCTAATAAACAACTGCATATATATAATCCTCCTGGTTAAATGGAATCATTTATTGGTAATAATATAAATCTATATAGGACACCACCAATTGAACTTATAAAATCTAGTATGAGAATAAAAAATGAGTAGTGTGCAGTTATATAAAAAGTTAAAGAACATACTAAATAATAACCCACACCTACATTATTCATAGTTACTAATGACTTTGCACATGATTTCATTTATTTAATTAATTTAAGTTTAATTTATATATATAAACCATATTAATCTGTTAACATCAATATAATAGATCATAGGAATAATAAAGAAGGTTTTAGGGTGTAACCAAGGCATCATGGATGTCAAGGGTTGGTTAACTCATAGTAATGAATCATGTATTTTGTAAATAAATATAGTTTCACTATAACCCTTGAGAAATCGACCAATGAATTCCCCTATAAATGAGTGTAAATGACTCCTTGTATCTCATCCATAGTAATATCAAGGAATGAATAATTGGTCCCTATGGGGAGAATCCATGGATACACCTATCTGAATATTTGAAGTCACATCAAAGGAGTGTATCTAAGGTATCATATTAAACTGATTGGTATTTAGGGGATACTATAGAGAAATTATAGAAGTCTTATAGTATAAAATTACCACATTCCAAAGTGGTTAACTACCTAGTAACTAATCTTATTTAATTATAATGGTGTATTATGATTGTTCAAGGCATTCCTTAAGAATCCCAAGTTTTCTCAATTTTTTCCATTCTTATAATGATACAAAATTCCAAATGAAATCAGAATAGTATTAACATATAATAATTTAATTATGAAATTTAATATCAATTCCATTCAATAAGTTATTAGGTTAATTCTATTAGCTTTCATTAATGTGACAATGTATATCATGAACTTGAATCTATTTAGCTCCTTAATAACATAATAAGTTATTAGGTTAACTCCATTAAATATTGTATTCATGATAAGGTGGGATAATTACATGAAACCAATCTATAAAATTATACTAATTATGTATGTTCATTATTTTTCCTTACATTAATAATAAAAAGTTAAATCATACATTCAACCAATTACAAATTCATATAAGTCATAGAAAAGTGATATCAATAATGTAAATTACATTTAATAATTCAAAAATTAATTTAAAACATTTACCATATAATTATCTTATGATATTTGTAGAGTAATTTACATTTAATAATTCAATCACTATTTTAAAACACTTTCCTTATAAATGAATATTACTAGCACACCTGAACAGTGGAATAGATAGTAAAAACATGCCACTAATTTCACAAACAAGGAAACACCCTATATGGGGTGGTCAGTATTGAGGTCATAACATATAACGACATAAAAAACACATGTAAAATTTGATTTAGATCATCAGTTCAATGATAATAATCTTGAAATATTAATTTAATAAGAAATTTCCTGTGAAACAATTATGAAATTAATGAATAAAATTATACAATGGTTCGATATTGTGGGATTTATTATAAAAAACATACTATATACACATATAACTATCCACATCTATTATCATCCCTTAGTTAGGCATGGATTAGATGAAAAAAAATGTACAAACTCCATGAAAATTTTCCATATGTCCCTACATTAAAATAACATTATCAATGGAAATGAAAAGTCAATGTGAACCTAAAGATCTAAGAGAATACTTGGAAGAATCCTAACATCCAAATAGATCTTGAATCTGAGTTCATGTGAATGAATTGGATAAAATCCTAGGTTTAGAATTAAGGGAAAATAGTTAGGAGAACTCCTGATGTGAGGAAGAATAAAGGAATATATGATATGTATGGAAAAAGAAAATGGCTCCACCCCTTTGTAAAATCTCCCAAAATTTAAATGGTGTCCTAATGAATTACACATAAATTAATTCTTAGTCTATTATATCATAGAAAAAACCATTATACATCATCAATTTTCCCACTTAGTACATTTCACATCATGTATTAAATACACACAATTTATTTCAAATACTTGACATATATTTGGTCTACAAGTTTCCTTCATCCTAAACAACCTTATTTTCCCAAAACAACCCAACCCACCGATAGTCTTTAATTTAGGGTCTAAGAAAAATGATAACCTCAACAAGGATTTCAAAAGAAAAATATTAAGATCCATACGTTATAGAGAAAATAGTGATCTTACACATTAAATTTTATTTCTTGATTCATTATAATACATTTTAGAATAGTAACTATGTAGAGACCCAAAGCTTATCGTACATGGACATTACATTACATTTGCAGAATACTTAATACATAACAAAAATACACACACAAGGATCGTAATAGTTTAGTGTCTTTGGAAACTCGGAACGTAATCTTCTAATCCTGGTGAAAGATCTTCAAAATCTCCCACAAAGATCTTCCTTTTTTTTATACCTAAAACCTTTCTTTATATCCTGGGGAAAAGAAAACATAAAAGGGTGAGCTCAAATGCTCAGTAAGGGTAAACAAAAGAAATATCAATCACATAATTTTCATAAGAACATAACATTTTTTTGGAAATCTTAACCTGCAAAAGAGAGCATAATTTCATAACATGGGATAAATCATAGTAGTGAAAATGAAACCCTTACTTAAAACATTACTCATTGTGGCATACACACATAATCATAGAGAATCATTTCTTGTTAGTCAAGACTCATTTCCAAGACTATCTTAGTGGACAAACTCCCTTTCTGAATCGAGTAATCCTCGTTTCAGTCCTGTTTCACTGAACCGGTATAACCTACCATTCCAGCCATGTCTATCTCATGAGATATGAAATCTTTACCCAATGCATTGGAGGGAGATATAGGTCCCACCCATCTCATAATGATACCATTCTTATGTGTGCCACAAAATCATAAATCATACATCATTGCATAACCCATGTAATAAAAATGGGATTCTTAAACAACATGACATCATAAAACCATTCATATAAGATAAAGGAATTCATAAACATAATTCCATCACAACATAGTCAAATCAATGTAAAAAAATATGGATAGAAACAGAACCCTTTATTATCTTAGATGGAAAATAATTTTGATAAAACACTTGAAATGAATTCTTGAGGAAAATATCCTTTCTTTTTCAAAATCAATTTCTTTTCACAAAACATCATACAATTTTAAAAGAAAGAGATTTTATTAAAAATAGTCATGAAATATTTTGGAGGAAGGATCATGAAAATAAGGCTTTATAAAACCGTAAAAATCCGTTCGTGCCGTATAAGTTAAAAAAAACATTCTTCGTACTTTTGTCGGAAAAGTCAAAAAGTACCTCGTACGGAAAAACGACAAAAGATTCCTTTCATATTCTTTACTAAAAACTCACCTAAGGGTAAAATTGGATTTAAACTATTGCATGTGGATGGAAACAATATTACATATTGAGGGAACATGGATGTGGATGATAAAATACACCCCAGTAAATACTTACGAATAAACAATCTCGAATAAAAATGAGATTGTGATATTTTCCCTTACCTTAGGTCTGATTTGCTTTGTTCGTGTCCGAAGCTCCTGTATAATGGTTTAAATAATGTTATTGACTTATTCCAGAAACATACATATTGATATGAGATCATATATGGTCATATTATTAGCTTCTTGTTAGTAATATTTCATTGTTACTTGTTTCTCGGGTCTTTATAACTTTTTGTTCTTATGCGTGTTTTGTCGAATAAATTCTTATTCTTATCTTTAGGTTATAGATAATTCATTTCCAGAATGTTATTAGTGTAGTATATACCATATTCATTCATTCAATTAATTTATATAATCATTATGAAATGAAGATCATGTAGAACGAGTCGCATCACATCGTGGAGACGGTATTCCGTACGTACGCACGAGTGATGATATCGTTCCTATGATCATGGAATTGTATTGGAGTATATATATATATTATTTCAGTATCAATATTACTTAATAATAATCATATATAGTTACTGATTACACCATTATACCCATCCTTGTAAGGTGATGGTGGAAAATAGATTACACCACGGCGTGGAGACGGTATTCCGTACGTACGCACGCGCGGTGATTTCATTTTTCCGTAGGATGGATAGAAGGTGAATTAGGGTTGTTTCATATTTATAATAACATATCAGTATGTATGTAATACTGATGTTATTACTTTATCATGAAACAACTAAAGAAGAAGAATTTGAAGAAGAAAGAAATTGAAAAGATCGGTAATGGATATTACCTCTTCTTTGGAACGCCTTTTTGAATCCTCCACTTAAGGAACTAAGATTGGTCTTTGGAGAAGACCAGGACCTCTAGGATTATTCTAGGGAAGTGGAGAAGGGAAAATGGCAGGGGTTGGCCGAGCTTGAGTGCTCAAATTGGTGTGAGGAGGAGGGGGAGGAGGTGTCCTTTTATAGGGGAGGAGAGGGGCACCTTAGGAATATCTCAAAATATTATCTTATATTAAAGTCAAAATCGGTTTATAATGGTTCCAAAGGGTCTTATTTCGAGTCTAAAGTGGGGATGGGTCGAAATCCTATCAACCAATAGAATTTAGACAAGTTTAGGATATTATTTTAACCTTATCAATTAGATTTAACTCTAAGTTAAATAATTTAACTTTTACCGTGTCTTTTTGTTTTCTTTCACTATATGGTTAATACACTTACTATAACATGCCAAACGAACCCAAAATTGTTTATTAGTAATACATATATTCTTATCTAAGTCATTTGGCCGAACCTTAGATTTTTAGGAATAAAATAACAATTAATAATATAATATTTGTTTTAAAAACTATTTTGTGTCAATTTTGACACTATTTGATATATGATTTTTGTGAAAGTCATAACAGAATTAAATGTTCGAAACAAGTTTATTAAATCAACATTAATAGATCTTAGTAACCTAGAAAATTAGTGTAATTCATAAACAATCTCAAATTACATTTATTTTGGTGTTTATAACATCAATTATGTCAAAATTTCATTAATAAGATAATTACTGCATCATCGTTGTGTCATAAATAAATTAAATTATTTTATGTCTAAAAATTACAAATAAAATACCATCATGTAGGAAATCTTTTTAGCTTTCTAATGAATATTTACAATCGAATTTATCTAATGTATAACCCCATATTAAAAATGATTTACTTATTAAACATTGATTTTAACTATTTTAACCCTTCTTTAAATAAATTAATAATAAATGTCCTAATCTAATCCAAGTGGGCCTAAATGGTCATTTTTTTATTCCTAAGTTTGTTTTTGGTCGAATTACACTTATCCAATAGAATTAGGACATGTGTTAGGGTAATAGTAATATCATATTTACCCTTAGTTACCCTATTTACTATTAACCACGGTAAAAAAAAGTAAAAAGTTACTATTCACCAAAAAATTATTTTCATCTCATTGAACCACATTTTAGTCCTTGATATTAACCGTGTCTCTCGGATTTTCGAAATTCCATTTACAGAAGCTGTAAAATTAAGTTTTATGCAAAATTCAGTTTTTAACCTACCACTTAGTAGTTTCACTATTCATCAAAAATTGATGTTTTTCAGAACAATGCTAAAATTTCATCCTAAGCTATATTTCATATTCCGAATTCAAAAATGAAGTCTATTTTACCATATTCATAACATAGATGTTGCATTAATTAATTTTATAATTAAATCCCGCTGTTAAAACAAATAGCGTGTTTTTAAGAAACAATATCTATCAAAAGATTGACACTTGTTTATGTCTGGTTTAAATGTAAAATTACATACAATGGCCAACATTGTATTGAATTGTAAAAATATATTCTAAATATACTTTAAAACCACTCAAATTAATAATTTATCACTATTAATTATTTCGATTAAAAAAGTTGTTTTTAATTAAAATTTAGTAATTTTCACTATTCATCAGAATATGAAAGTTATCCGAAAAGTACCAAAATTTCACCCTAAGCTAATTTCGATATTACGAATCCAAAAATGAATTCCATTTTGAAAAATAAAATTTACTAAATTTCAAAAAGTGATTATTACTATTCATAACGGCTAGTTTTAATAATATTTTAATAGCACATCGTTGTTTAGTGAAACTCGGTATTGCGCATTACACACGCTATCGAGGAAGGTCGCGATTGCGTGTAATGCAAGGAAAGACAAGGATGCGTGTTGTGCAAGCTCCTTTTGGTGTAGCGTACAACACAAGACATTAATAACATTGAAAAGAATATTTTTTTATAAAATCTTGGGCTGTTACATTCTACCCCCCTTAAAATGAATTTCGCCCTCGAAATTCGTCGGGGTTATAAATGGTTTACTATTCGAAAGTTTCTTTAATAGAAACCCACATCGTAAAAAGGAATATCAAAACCAATCTTTAAAAACAAAAGTATGAAACGTAACGGTTACCCAAATAAACTAATCATTGGGTTTCCATATAGGTGAAAATATGGATATGGAAGAGAAATCTAACCATCATGTTCTGATGGAGAGTGGTAGAGAACATGGCTATGGAAAAGCCAGTAATCACAAATTCATAGATTTGTGATGATATAAGGTACCATCTGATTCATCAGGTATAAGATCACTAGGACAACATTTTTGGTTTTCAAGATCATTTCCCCTAAAGTTGAAAATTTGAATTTTAATAAATACTTACATTATTTTGGTACAATCTCACTGTTGTTCGTGCCTTGAACAATTTCCACTTCATCTCTTAAATAAATGAAGTAGAATTTGTTATTCGTGAAGTGTTAGCAGATCATGTGATAGAATGACGGGTCATTCCATCTGTCTCAAACAAAAGGTAAGCAAAAATTATATGCATAAATCGATATATAGTGAGATTAATCATATATGGTTCCTAAAATGAACTTATACATCACATATCATACTGCTTAATATAATAAAACTAGTTTCTACTAAACAGGGACTTCCTGTAGGCCAGTGGTAGGCGATAAAGGCCAGTCGCACTTCGGTTGTGGGTTCGATTCTCATAGCCTTGTCCGACGCGATGGGCTGTCGCCCGTCCTGCAGGTTGTCCTTTTTATAAAACTATATTACTATAACATCCCATCAATAATATCGAAAAAAAACTTCTATCCTTAAACAATACTAACTTATGTCCAACATAATCCATTCCAATCTTTAGGCTCATAATACTGCAGTCCATTCTCATAACATAGTGAAAACGATTACCAGATATTTAATACCATCGTTGATCCCCATATATCATAAGATATATCTTGTTGGTCACATTCAAAACATTCAAAGGCCTTAATCTTGTACTCTCTTGAATACCCATTGAACCTTAGTGAAAACATGAATGCAGTTAAAAGTTAACACTTTTCATATACCGAAATCCTCAGAATTATTTATACTCAAACCATGATATCACTTAGTCCTTATATCAATCATGACCTCATGAATACAATCAAACATCTCATTATCTTCTTATCCTTTCATTATGCACTTATCATCTACTTTCCAAAAGTATCTGAATAACCTTTCATGGTTACTGGTAACATTAATCAGACAACAATGTAACAATCCTTATATGTCTCTTTATTCCATAGTACCATGAGATTACTTATACAACATTACACATGATAAACATGTAATCATTCCACTACATTCTTAAACCATTAACCGAGCTTCAACAATTCTTTCATCTCACATATCATTTGTAGTCTCTTCATCATCATCCACATAAATACTACCCATATGACCATACTGATTCTCTTCATGAGTCTTTCCCTTAGGGCATTTGTTTGCATAATGCCCATACATTCCACATTTAAAACACTTAACCATTTTTGATGTCGTAGCAATACCATTATCCTCATCCATGGTGTTAATCGACCCTTTTCCTTTGCACTTACTTGCTTTGTGTCCTTCGTTTCCATACCCAAAGCATCTTCCAGTTCCCTTGAAACATTCTCCTTGATGCCTCTTCCCACATGATTTACATAGGGGAAATTGAACTTTCTTTCCTCTATGATCATCATGGAACTCCATCTTTCTCTTATTAGTCGAGTCAGGAAACTTACCAAATTTTACTTTATTGATCATATTGTGAGATTGCTGATTCGGCATAATAATGATGTTTGGACTTCCAAATCCCATTTCATTTGGTTTCTCATGAAGAATATCATTCCATTGTCCAGCATATCCTCCATTATCGTGAATCACCTTGTTTCCATCCATTTTCTAAAACCCAAAAAGAATAGTGTGAGATGCAAAAATCATAATAAAGGGGGAATAACTTCATTATCTAACATCTTAGGTTAAATTCTAAGATCGTTACTGTTGTTCTAGGACTATATCCTATACGTATACTTATCCTTAGGGACATCCCTAGACATACCTTAGAAATATCTCTAGGGATCTCACTAACGTTTTCGCATCCTAGTTTCCAAAGGTTGACTAAACCTTTCCTCTGATACCAACTGTAGAGACCCGAAGCTTATCGTACATGGACATTACATTACATTTGCAGAATACTTAATACATAACAAAAATACACACACAAGGATCGTAATAGTTTAGTGTCTTTGGAAACTCAGAACGTAATCTTCTAATCCTGGTGAAAGATATTCAAAATCTCCCACAAAGATCTTCCTTTTTTTTTACCTAAAACCTTTCTTTATATCCTGGGGAAAAGAAAACATAAAAGGGTGAGCTCAAATGCTCAGTAAGGGTAAACAAAAGAAATATCAATCACATAATTTTCATAAGAACATAACATTTTTTTGGAAATCTTAACCTGCAAAAGAGAGCATAATTTCATAACATGGGATAAATCATAGTAGTGAAAATGAAACCCTTACTTAAAACATTACTCATTGTGGCATACACACATAATCATAGAGAATCATTTCTTGTTAGTCAAGACTCATTGCCAAGACTATCTTAGTGGACAAAGTCCCTTTCTGAATCGAGTAATCCTCGTTTCAGTCCTGTTTCACTGAACCGGTATAACCTACCATTCCAGCCATGTCTATCTCATGAGATATGAAATCTTTACCCAATGCATTGTAGGGAGATATAGGTCCCACCCATCTCATAATGATACCATTCTTATGTGTGCCACAAAATCATAAATCATACATCATTGCATAACCCATGTAATAAAAATGGGATTCTTAAACAACATGACATCATAAAACCATTCATATAAGATAAAGGAATTCATAAACATAATTCCATCACAACATAGTCAAATCAATGTAAAAAAATATGGATAGAAACAGAACCCTTTATTATCTTAGATGGAAAATAATTTTGATAAAACACTTGAAATGAATTCTTGAGGAAAATATCCTTTCTTTTTCAAAATCAATTTCTTTTCACAAAACATCATACAATTTTAAAAGAAAGAGATTTTATTAAAAATAGTCATGAAATATTTTGGAGGAAGGTTCATGAAAATAAGGCTTTATAAAACCGTAAAAATCCGTTCGTGCCGTATAAGTTAAAAAAAACATTCTTCGTACTTTTGTCGGAAAAGTCAAAAAGTACCTCGTACGGAAAAACGACAAAAGATTCCTTTCATATTCTTTACTAAAAACTCACCTAAGGGTAAAATTGGATTTAAACTATTGCAAGTGGATGGAAACAATATTACATATTGAGGGAACATGGATGTGGATGATAAAATACACCCCAGTAAATACTTACGAATAAACAATCTCGAATAAAAATGAGATTGTGATATTTTCACTTACCTTAGGTCCGATTTGCTTTGTTCGTGTCCGAAGCTCCTGTATAATGGTTTAAATAATGTTATTGACTTATTCCAGAAACATACATATTGATATGAGATCATATATGGTCATATTATTAGCTTCTTGTTAGTAATATTTCATTGTTACTTGTTTCTCGGGTCTTTATAACTTTTTGTTCTTATGCGTGTTTTGTCGAATAAATTCTTATTCTTATCTTTAGGTTATAGATAATTCATTTCCAGAATGTTATTAGTGTAGTATATACCATATTCATTCATTCAATTAATTTATATAATCATTATGAAATGAAGATCATGTAGAACGAGTCGCATCACATCGTGGAGACGGTATTCCGTACGTACGCACGAGTGATGATATCGTTCCTATGATCATGGAATTGTATTGGAGTATATATATATATTATTTCAGTATCAATATTACTTAATAATAATCATATATAGTTACTGATTACACCATTATACCCATCCTTGTAAGGTGATGGTGGAAAATAGATTACACCACGGCGTGGAGACGGTATTCCGTACGTACGCACGCGCGGTGATTTCATTTTTCCGTAGGATGGATAGAAGGTGAATTAGGGTTGTTTCATATTTATAATAACATATCAGTATGTAAGTAATACTGATGTTATTACTTTATCATGAAACAACTAAAGAAGAAGAAGTTGAAGAAGAAAGAAATTGAAAAGATCGGTAATGGATATTACCTCTTCTTTGGAACGCCTTTTTGAATCCTCCACTTAAGGAACTAAGATTGGTCTTTGGAGAAGACCAGGACCTCTAGGATTATTCTAGGGAAGTGGAGAAGGGAAAATGGCAGGGGTTGGCCGAGCTTGAGTGCTCAAATTGATGTGAGGAGGAGGGGGAGGAGGTGTCCTTTTATAGGGGAGGAGAGGGGCACCTTAGGAATATCTCAAAATATTATCTTATATTAAAGTCAAAATCGGTTTATAATGGTTCCAAAGGGTATTATTTCGAGTCTAAAGTGGGGATGGGTCGAAATCCTATCAACCAATAGAATTTAGACAAGTTTAGGATATTATTTTAACCTTATCAATTAGATTTAACTCTAAGTTAAATAATGTAACTTTTACCGTGTCTTTTTGTTTTCTTTCACTATATGGTTAATACACTTACTATAACATGCCAAACGAACCCCAAATTGTTTATTAGTAATACATATATTCTTATCTAAGTCATTTGGCCGAACCTTAGATTTTTAGGAATAAAATAACAATTAATAATATAATATTTGTTTTAAAAACTATTTTGTGTCAATTTTGACACTATTTGATATATGATTTTTGTGAAAGTCATAACAGAATTAAATGTTCGAACCAAGTTGATTAAATCAACATTAATAGATCATAGTAACCTAGAAAATTAGTGGAATTCATAAAAAATCTCAAATTACATTTATTTTGGTGTTTATAACATCAATTATGTCAAAATTTCATTAATAAGATAATTACTGCATCATCGTTGTGTCATAAATAAATTAAATTATTTTATGTCTAAAAATTACAAATAAAATACCATCATGTAGGAAATCTTTTTAGCTTTCTAATGATAATTTACAATCGAATTTATCTAATGTATAACCCCATATTAAAAATGATTTACTTATTAAACATTGATTTTAACTATTTTAACCCTTCTTTAAATAAATTAATAATAAATGTCCTAATCTAATCCAAGTGGGCCTAAATGGTCATTTTTTTATTCCTAAGTTTGTTTTTGGTCGAATTACACTTATCCAATAGAATTAGGACATGTGTTAGGGTAATAGTAATATCATATTTACCCTTAGTTACCCTATTTACTATTAACCACGGTAAAAAAAAGTAAAAAGTTACTATTCACCAAAAAATTATTTTCATCTCATTGAACCACATTTTAGTCCTTGATATTAACCGTGTCTCTCGGATTTTCGAAATTCCATTCACAGAAGCGGTAAAATTAAGTTTTATGCAAAATTCAGTTTTTAACCTACCACTTAGTAGTTTCACTATTCATCAAAAATTGATGTTTTTCAGAACAATGCTAAAATTTCATCCTAAGCTATATTTCATATTCCGAATTCAAAAATGAAGTCTATTTTACCATATTCATAACATAGATGTTGCATTAATTAATTTTATAATTAAATCCCGCTGTTAAAACAAATAGCGTGTTTTTAAGAAACAATATCTATCAAAAGATTGACACTTGTTTATGTCTGGTTTAAATGTAAAATTACATACAATGACCAACATTGTATTGAATTGTAAAAATATATTCTAAATATACTTTAAAACCACTCAAATTAATAATTTATCACTATTAATTATTTCGATTAAAAAAGTTGTTTTTAATTAAAATTTAGTAATTTTCACTATTCATCAGAACATGAAAGTTATCCGAAAAGTACCAAAATTTCACCCTAAGCTAATTTCGATATTACGAATCCAAAAATGAATTCCATTTTGAAAAATAAAATTTACTAAATTTCAAAAAGTGATTATTACTATTCATAACGGCTAGTTTTAATAATATTTTAATAGCACATCGTTGTTTAGTGAAACTCGGTATTGCGCATTACACACGCTATCGAGGAAGGTCGCGATTGCGTGTAATGCAAGGAAAGAAAAGGATGCGTGTTGTGCAAGCTCCTTTTGGTGTAGCGTACAACACAAGACATTAATAACATTGAAAAGAATATTTTTTTATAAAATCTTGGGCTGTTACAAACTACATTTGTATGATTCCATTTGATGATAAATAGTTAAAACTATATTGATTTATATTGACAGTTCTATATTTATGTATGTTTATATGAATATTATAATACCATCATGGATAAATCACATATAATTGTTGTGATTGACAGGAATCAATTGGGTTGATTCAAGAGGATTAGTGAGTGATTATTCAGTTATAATATATAGGTATTGATCCTATCATGGGGTCAAATTATAATGGTATGACATTCCATTTAATATATTGAGTAATTAGTGAGACCATTCAATATCATTATTTAGTATATGATTTTCTTTAATGATGAGTGGTCATCCAACATTATTTTTTAAGATGTCTCCTTCATGTATTCTATAAAAGGATAGTTTGATACCTCATTAGTGATGATAGATGGGAGTAAATGGAGTTTACCTTTTATTTAGTGGGATTATTACATATGAAATAATTTGTATCATATAATTTAACCTATGAGATATTTATATAGTGAGACAAACATATTGATAGAATCTAAACCCTAAGTAAGGTAATGTCAAGGATTGAATTTTATGAAATAATAGACTCGTAGAACATGTCTTATACTAAGTTGGTTTTATGAATCCAAGAGAAAAAATGAGGCTCTATATAAGTTGGTGGTGTATACCTGGGAGGAAATTATATTCAATATATAAGAGAGTATATTTTTCTCCTTTGATGTTTCACATGTTGTAAGACATTATTCATTAAACAAACAGGTTATTGATTATGATGTCTATATGTGATTAGGGGGTCTAATGGTATTCATTTTCCGCCAAATTCATATAATGTTAACCAACCCTTGTGATGAAATTACCTACAAGTGATAAATCTATATTTTCTCTATAAGTAGTCTAGATGACATCACTAGAAAGAACAAATGATATGATATGTAAGAGATTGTTGTGCCCAAGTGAAGTAATTGCATTTGTTGTCAATAACTTGTCATGGTGTGCCATCTGATGAAGTACATCTTGAAGATTGATGATTACAGAAGCATTAAATCAGACGATTGTTGAGCTGATCATTAAGTTCCAAGAACTTGTATCAACTGGATACAAAGTCACAACACTTTTAGAAGGCCATGCATTGTCTTCACAATGCATGAGGAGATTAAGAGATCCATCCACAACATCTCAGTGGATGAAGTGAGCTGATGAAGAACATGTACTAATCCTTAGTGCATGACAATGTGAATGTGATCCAACTTGACCTCTAATTGGATCATTGAAGAACATTGAAGAATTATTTGATTCAGGAGCTTCGGTTGATGAAGAACCTTCGGAATTCCCTCCTAAGTTCTGAAATGTTGAAAAGTTATTAATAACATGAGGAGGAGATGGGTAATTCCTAAGAAGAAGAAGAATTATGAAGAAGATGGCTTGGAATGTGGCATTTGGCTTGAACTTATGGAAGAACTTTGTATTTAACAAAGTATTATTCTTTGCCTTAGCCAAAAAATTGGCCAGCCAAGGCACCTTGGGGGTTCTACCCCAAGGCATGGGCACTAAGGCACCACGCCCATAGGGGAACCCGTGGGGCGAGCCAGGGCGGCAGAGCGCACCCGCAGGACACCGCATGGGCGCCTGGGGCACGCCCGGAGGAGCGCAGGGCACGCGGTGGTGAAGCCCGCGCACCCGGTGTGTGCATAGTGGGCGCTAGGAGTGCGCCCGCAGGAGCAGAGAGTGGGCGCAGAGCGCGCCCGCAGGGATAACATGGTGCGGGGCGGCACCGTGGAGGGAGAAGTACAACTGGGAGTTGAGCGGCAGCGGCATATTGATAAGCTGCGTGAAAACCGCGCCCCGTTTCGATGTGGGACGCGGAATTTTCACCCGGGAGCGATCCTGGCCGCACGATCAATCGCGCGCCAGATCTCGGCCGCCCATCTAATCCGCCGCGGCCCATCCTGATCGCGACCGTCCAAATCATCGATCCGACGGCCGTGGCTCGTCTTCCACCTCGAGCTCGAGTCGAAGCCTCCCGCGAGCCGCCGCATGAACCAGAGCCTCCCGACGACAGAATTTGAGTTCCCGGCCACCGCTGATCGAGCCGAAGCCTCCATTGTGATCGTCTGGCCTCTACAAACACGATCATGCATTAAACTGTTGCATGCATGCATCGAGAGAGATTTCGAGATTCGGCCGAGGCATAATATAATGTCGAGGCCACGTGGAGAGCATGCTTTGCATGCATGAGCCTAAACAGAGGCTTGCATGCGTTTTAAAATGCATGCACGTGGATAAAGGAGAAGGAGAAGAAGTCCGCGTTGTGCAGAGAGAAAGAACGAGATTCTCGGCCCGCGTTTGAAGTTTTCAAAGAACCGAAAATCTCGGTGGATCAAGATTTATATCCCGCGGATGTTTTGAGGATTCCTCTGCCTATAAAAAGAGAGGCCGAGACCTCTGGAATTTTTTGCTGAAAAATTTGTGATCCGCGAGAGCCTTCT
Organism: Viscum album; assembly: GCA_963277665.1. Classification (NCBI taxonomy): domain Eukaryota; kingdom Viridiplantae; phylum Streptophyta; class Magnoliopsida; order Santalales; family Viscaceae; genus Viscum; species Viscum album. Next base: position 5,744,560 of record OY728148.1, on the reverse strand, counting down.
GCCTCGCGAAGAAAGAGCCACCGCGCAACTACCTTGCGCGGCTGTTGTTCTCGGTGCCACCCGAGGCCCGAAAGTGACCCCCTGCGCGCTATCCTTTGCGCGACAGGAAGTACCTGAGGCCGCAAGCACCTTGCGCAGCCTCGAGGTTTGTTGAGACCTGCGCGCCTTGTCCTTTGTTGAGGCTTGCACGGCAGTGTTGAGGAAGAGAGGCTGCGGCTCATACCTTGTGCATCTGTTGGAGAAGAAGTTGGCCGCGGCTCAAGCAGACCCTTGCGCGCCTCCTTTGGCATTCAGGTGGAATAGAAGCAAGAAGACCCGAGGCATAGTGCCTTGTGTGTGCAAGAAGTGGAGTGAAGGCCAAAGACACACCTACGGGTAGTGTATGTGCAAAAAAAGAAGACCACACCTAAGTTGTGTGTGTGTGTGTCTAAGTATATGAAGAAGGCCGAGCCTTGTGTGTGCACACTTCGAAGAACAAACTAAAAGAACACACCTTGAGTGTGTGTGAAGTGAAGAGCCCGAGGCTTGTGAGTGTGCAAAGAAAGGAAGAGGCCGAGGTTCGGCTTGTACCCAGTTGAGTACATTCAAAATGAGTTGTGTATGTGTGCACAAGTGAAGAAGAGTGACAAAACATAAGAAGAAGAGGAGTACACACTTAAGTGTGTGAATGCAAAAGAACTTATCATTCTAGGTGATTGGTTTTTGGTGAGCAAGACCAACGAGATCTTTTGAAGACTGTTGAAGCTACTTGAAGTTCTGAACAACACCTTTGAAGAAGTGAAGTGGAGCCATGATGAAGATGATGCTGTGGAGTTGGGGGGTGTAACCAACTTGTAATTGGGGGGTATAACCAATTACTGTGTAATCATCTTTTTGCATAGTGAAGAATCCGTGTTGGGGGGGTGTAACCAACACGGCAAGGAGTAGGTCTTTGTACCGAACCTTGTAAATCTCTGTGTTCTGTGCTCTCATCATTACTGCACCACTAAAAGAGTAGATCTAGGCTTTAACCAGCTGCAGAGGTTGAATTGATAATCAAAAGGGAACAATTCATAAAAAGAAAAAGTTATCACTGATTCACCCCTCCCCTCTCAGTGATCACAACCGATCCAGGCATTTCAAGTGGTATCAAAGGGAGGTTACCTCTGTAAGGATCTACTTCTGAGAAGATGGACAATCTGAATTCAGTTAATAGTAGGGGTGTTCCTACATTCGATGGAAGGAATTACCACAGCTGGAAGAATCGGATGTTACCCTACCTTCTATCTCTCGGCCTTGAAGTTAGAAATGCAGCCTTATTTGGATTCCCTCCTCTTGCTAATGAAGCTCCTATGACACTCGATGAGAAAAGAAATATGGAAGTTGATGGTAAAGCTCAAAATGCCATTCTTATGTCACTCTCAGAAAAGGTATACACAAAAGTCATGGGACTCAAGAATGCTAAAGAAATTTGGGACAAATTTGAAAGTAGTTATGAAGGCAACATGAAAGTCAAGGAAGCCAAATTACAGATTTGGAGAAGCAAGTCTGAAGATGTCAAGATGGGAGAAGAATAAAATATTGATGATTATTTCACAAGAGTCAATGAAATTGTCAGTAACATTCGGGGCTTTGGAGAAAAGTTGGAGGACTCCACTATTGTTAAAAAGCTAATGAGAAATTTTCCTGACAGGTTTGACCCCAAAGTCTCAGCATTAGAAGACAGAGATGATCTCTCTCTTGATGAACTACACAACATTCTCATTTCATATGAAATGAGGAAGATCCCAGTATTCAAGAAGAAGATCAAGGATGAGATGGCTTTTGAGGCCATGAGACAACTCAAGATAAAAGATGACGAAGCCCTATAATCAAGTGATACTGACAATGAAGAAAAGGATGAAGATCTCAACACGATTATTTCTCTTTTTTCTAAAAGGTTTGGAAAAACTAAATTCAGGGGAAAAGGGAAATCACCATCAAGATGTTTCAATTGCAATAACATAGGACACTTTGCTGTAAACTTCCCCAAGAAGAGATATAGTGCTCCAGAAGTTGAAGATGAGAAGTCACAAAAGAAGAAATGGAGTAGATACCCAAGAGAAGGAAACAAATCAGGTGGTGTAAGAAAGAAAAGGTCCGTTCCAGGTGAAAGAAGAAGCTATGTAAGCAAAGAGGAAGAATCAGACTCTACTTCAGCGAGTCAATCAGAAGAAGAAACGAATTTTATGGCTCATGTGGAAAAAGGGTTTGATACCTGCAGCAGTGAAGATGATGAAAGTGAACGAACAGAGCTTGAATACATATTGAAAGATGAATTAGAGGCCTGCCTTGAGCAAAACATTAAACTCAAGAAAGAGAAGAAATTGTTACAAAAGGAAACTAAAAGAATGACTGAGGGGTTGGAAGAATGTATGAAGAAAGAGACAATGTACATTGACGAAATCAAGAGACATAAACTGAAGGTAGCTGAGCTGGACAAGATAGCAAAAGATCTTGAGGAGAAACTTCATCTCAAAGAAGAAGAGCAATCAGTGACACATTCCAAGTGGATTGAAGCACAGAATAGCTTGACAAAGATGAGAGAAGACTTCAACAAGGCTGTTGAGGTCAAGGCAGAATCATCTTATGCTGGTGCTCAGAGGCAGGTCAATTTACCACTAAGTAAATCTCTAAATACATCTGTTATTCCTAACAATGCAGGTTCAAAGATAAAATTGAGACAAACATGGCATGAACCAACCTGTGTAAAATCATCTTCAATGGAAGAAAGTAAATCCTCAGGAAGGACTACTCAAATCTTGGACAGAAAATTACAACATGACTCTTATCAACAAAGAAGGTCAAGGTTCAGAGGCTACTGCTGGTGTTGTGGTGTGTTTGGACATAAGGCCTATGCATGCTGGTATAACATGTCTCGTCCAAACATGAGGCATGAGTCAAGGGGGAGACATCCTGAAACCCAGAGTGTTTTGCAGAAAGCATCAAAACCACCAACTCAGAACACATTTGACTGCCTGAGTGAAGCTTGTGGAAGATGTGACCAACAAGGTCATAGAGCTGATGAATGTATGTCAACTCTTCCTAAACAAAAAGTCAAAGACATGAAAGGGAAAGGCATTCAAGAAACCAATGATGAAATCACATGCTTTGCTGAAGTGGCTCGAAAAGCCAGCAGTAAAACCAAGTCATGGATTCTTGATAGTGGATGCTCATCCCACATGACTGGTGATACAAAAATTCTAAGCAACATTGAAAGTCATGAGGGAGGAACCGTGGTGTTTGGAAATGATCGTTCTCTGAAAATCAAGGGAGTTGGAAAGGCTATGATTGCAACAACAAATCTAAAATCCAATGATGTGTTGTTTGTTGAAGGATTACAGCACAACCTACTCAGTGTAAGTCAATTATGTGATGATGGACATGAGGTGTTGTTCCAGAAGGACTCATGCATCATCAAGAGCTCAAAGGATGGAAAAATCATCACTCAAGGAAGAAGAACCACTGGAAATCTATTTCAAATTGGTGATCCCATCAATTCTTGTTTTCTTAGCTCTAAAGATGAAAACAACCTCTGGCATAGAAGACTTGGCCATCTTGGCCAAAGGAGTATGAGTAAACTTCTGAAGTACAATGTTGTACGAGATCTACCCAAATTAAAGAGAGAAAGAGATGAAGTCTGCGACACATGTCAGATGGGAAAACTGACCCATAGGTCACACAAAGGAGTTGATATCATGACTACTAGGCCTCTTGAACTCATCCATACAGACATATGTGGACCGATGAGACAGAAGTCTACAAGAGGAGATTTCTATTTTATAACCTTCATTGATGATTACACTCGGATGACCAATGTAATGTTCATGAAACACAAGTCAGAGGCAATCACGATGTTCAAGACTTTCAGAAGGCAGGCTGAGAAGGAACTAGAGCTCTGCATCAAGAAAGTAAGATCAGACAACGGAAAAGAATATACCGGTGATGTCTTTGAAAGCTATCTGGTCAAGCATGGAATCAAACATCAATATAGTACACCATATACTCCACAACAGAATGGAGTGGCTGAACGAAAGAATCGAAGCATAGTTGAAATGGGGAGAACTATGTTAGCTGAGCATGATATCTCTAAGTTTTTCTGGAGAGAAGCAGTATGCACTGCTATACACATACATAACAGATGTCTCCTGAGACCAGAAACACAAACGACAGCCTATGAAATGTGGTTTAACAGAAAACCAACTGTTAAATATTTCAAAGTCTTTGGCAGTCCCTGCATCATCAAGATTAAAAACATCAATCTGGGAAAGTTTGAAGAAAAAGATGAAGAAGGAATCTTTATGGGTTACCTACCTAATGGAAAAGGCTACAGATGCTGGAATAAGAGGTTGAATAAAATAATTGACTGCAGTGATGTCATAATAATTGAAAACAACACCAAACCATACACTGTGAATGATGATGACTCAAAGAATGACACAGCCTTGGAACAGAAGAATGCAGAATTACCTGAGCCAACACCAACTGCTGGTGAGATCAACTCTGAATATACCAGTGATGAAGATGAAGGTAATGAAAATGGAAGAAGAAGATTCAACAAATTGAAGAAGCATGTTGACACAGAAAATGTCCTTGGAGACCTACAGTCCTCAGTAAGAACTAGAAGAAGATTGAGATTGGAAGATCAGACTGCACTGGTTTCTCAAATTGAACCTCACACAGTGGCTGAAGCAGTTGTACATGAGGAATGGATACAAGCTATGCATGAGGAACTCAATCAAATTGAAAAGAACACCACCTGGGATCTTGTGCCAAGGCCCAAAAATAAAAATGTTATTGGGACAAAGTGGGTGTTTAGAAACAAACTCAATGAAAAGGGAGAAGTTTCCAAAAACAAGGCCAGACTTGTATGAAAAGGATATTCACAAATGGAAGGAATCGACTTTGAGGAAACCTTTGCACCAGTTGCAAGACTGGAAACTATCAGAATGTTCTTAGCAGTTGCAGCACACAAGCAGTACAAGGTCTATCAGATGGATGTGAAATCTGCATTTCTGAATGGAGATCTTGAAGAAGAGGTGTATATTGAACAACCAGAGGGATTTTTTCTAGACAAAGATGGTAGTATGGTGTGAAGATTGAGAAAAGCCTTGTATGGATTGAAGCAGGCCCCTAGAGCCTGGTACTCAAAATTGGATGGTTGTCTTAAAGACATGAAATTTGTCAAAGGAACAGTTGACAGTAACCTCTATGTCAGAGAAATGGCCAATGGTACCCTCATAGTCATTATCTATGTGGATGATATCATTTTTGCTGGTAACAAGGAAGGACTATGTGAAGAATTTGCTGAGCAGATGAAAAGAACTTTTGAAATGTCGATGCTTGGTCAAATGACATATTTTCTAGGATTCCAGGTGGAACAAAGACAAAACTCCATATTTCTTTCACAAGAAAAGTATGCGAGGGACTTAGTGAAAAGGTTTGGAATGGAAAGTTCAAAGGAAGTCTCCACACCCATTTCTGTCGGAACCAAGCTATGCAAGGATGAAGAAGGCAACAATGTTGATCAGAAAGAGTTCAGAAGAATTATTGGCAGTCTACTTTATCTCACGGCTTCAAGGCCAGATATAGCATATGCAGTGACTTTGTGTGCCAGATTCCAAAGTGACCCAAAAGAATCTCATTTAACTGCAGCCAAAAGAATCCTGAGATATGTTAAAGGAACCCTCAACTATGGACTCTTATACAAACACAGTGCAAACATACAGTTGTTGGGATTCACAGATGCTGATTGGGCTGGTGATTGCACTGATAGAAGATCCACATCTGGTGGAACCTTCTTTCTGGGAGAAGGATGTGTTAGCTGGTACAGCAAGAAACAAAATTCTGTAACATTGAGCACAGCTGAAGCAGAGTATGTGCCCGCTACACATGCATGTACTCAAATGATTTGGATGCAGGTGCAGCTATCAGATTTGAGGATTAAAGCTAAAAAACCATTAAGGATCTTATGTGATAATCAAAGTGCAATTGGGTTGTCTAAGAATCCTATCCAACACTCCAGATCCAAGCACATTGATATAAAATATCATTTCATCAAAGAAAGGCTCGCCAGTGGAGACATCAAGCTAGACTACATTCCTACTCAAGATCAGGTGGCGGACATTTTCACCAAAGCTATGCCTACGGAAAGATTTGTTGAATTGAGGCTGAAACTTCATGTTCAGCCTTCTACTCTCACTTGAGGAAGAAAAAGGTCCCTCCTTATTCCCTAAATTTTTGTATTCTTGTACATACATGCAGTGAATTGAAGGAGATGAGTGCATCCCCTGAGGGGGAGCATTGGTAGTTGAAGATGTACAGGTTCCAGAATCTCTATACTATGAGTATGGCTTTCATTCATCCCTTTGCATTTGTTGGCCAATAAGGGGGAGAAATCATCAGGCACACGACATTCTCTCAGTGTGCTTCGGAGTATTGAAAACCAAATACAAAGGGGGAGATTGTTGTGCCCAAGTGAAGTAATTGCATTTGTTGTCAATAACTTGTCATGGTGTGCCATCTGATGAAGTACATCTTGAAGATTGATGATTACAGAAGCATTAAATCAGACGATTGTTGAGCTGATCATTAAGTTCCAAGAACTTGTATCAACTGGATACAAAGTCACAACACTTTTAGAAGGCCATGCATTGTCTTCACAATGCATGAGGAGATTAAGAGAGCCATCCACAACATCTAAGTGGATGAAGTGAGATGAAGAAGAACATGTACTAATCCTTAGTGCATGACAATGTGAATGTGATCCAACTTGACCTCTAATTGGATCATTGAAGAACATTGAAGAATTATTTGATTCAGGAGCTTCGGTTGATGAAGAACCTTCGGAATTCCCTCCTAAGTTCTGAAATGTTGAAAAGTTATTAAGAACATGAGGAGGAGATGGGTAATTCCTAAGAAGAAGAAGAATTATGAAGAAGATGGCTTGGAATGTGGCATTTGGCTTGAACTTATGGAAGAACTTTGTATTTAACAAAGTATTATTCTTTGCCTTAGCCAAAAAATTGGCCAGCCAAGGCACCTTGGGGGTTCTACCCCAAGGCATGGGCACTAAGGCACCACGCCCATAGGGGAACCCGTGGGGCGAGCCAGGGCGGCAGAGCGCACCCGCAGGACACCGCATGGGCGCCTGGGGCACGCCCGGAGGAGCGCAGGGCACGCGGTGGTGAAGCCCGCGCACCCGGTGTGTGCATAGTGGGCGCTAGGAGCGCGCCCGCAGGAGCAGAGAGTGGGCGCAGAGCGCGCCCGCAGGGAGAACACGGTGCGGGGCGGCACCGTGGAGGGAGAAGTACAACTGGGAGTTGAGCGGCAGCGGCATATTGATAAGCCGCGTGAAAACCGCGCCCCGTTTCGATGTGGGACGCGGAATTTTCACCCGGGAGCGATCCTGGCCACACGATCAATCGCGCGCCAGATCTCGGCCGCCCATCTAATCCGCCGCGGCCCATCCTGATCGCGACCGTCCAAATCATCGATCCGACGGCCGTGGCTCGTCTTCCACCTCGAGCTCGAGTCGAAGCCTCCCGCGAGCCGCCGCATGAACTAGAGCCTCCCGACGACAGAATTTGAGTTCCCGGCCACCGCTGATCGAGCCGAAGCCTCCATTGTGATCGTCTGGCCTCTACGAACACGATCATGCATTAAACTGTTGCATGCATGCATCGAGAGAGATTTCGAGATTCGGCCGAGGCAAAATATAATGCCGAGGCCACATGGAGAGCATGCTTTGCATGCATGAGCCTAAACAGAGGCTTGCATGCGTTTTAAAATTCATGCACGTGGATAAAGGAGAAGGAGAAGAAGTCCGCGTTGTGCAGAGAGAAAGAACGAGATTCTCGGCCCGCGTTTGAAGTTTTCAAAGAACCGAAAATCTCGTTGGATCAAGATTTATATCCCGCGGATGTTTTGAGGATTCCTCTGCCTATAAAAAGAGAGGCCGAGACCTCTGGAATTTTTCGCTGAAAAATTTGTGATCCGCGAGAGCCTTCTGCCTCGCGAAGAAAGAGCCACCGCGCAACTACCTTGCGCGGCTGTTGTTCTCGGTGCCACCCGAGGCCCGAAAGTGACCCCTTGCGCGCTATCCTTTGCGCGACAGGAAGTACCCGAGGCCGCAAGCACCTTGCGCGCCCTCGAGGTTTGTTGAGACCTGCGCGCCTTGTCCTTTGTTGAGGCTTGCGCGGCAGTGTTGAGGAAGAGAGGCTGCGGCTCATACCTTGTGCAGCTCATGGAGAAGAAGTTGGCCACGGCTCAAGCAGACCCTTGCGCGCCTCCTTTGGCATTCAGGTGGAATAGAAGCAAGAAGACCCGAGGCATAGTGCCTTGTGTGTGCAAGAAGTGGAGTGAAGGCCAAAGACACACCTACGGGTAGTGTATGTGCAAAACAAGAAGACCACACCTATGTTGTGTGTGTGTGTCTAAGTATATGAAGAAGGCCGAGCCTTGTGTGTGCACACTTCGAAGAACAAACTAAAAGAACACACCTTGAGTTTGTGTGAAGTGAAGAGCCCGAGGCTTGTGAGTGTGCAAAGAAAGGAAGAGGCCGAGGTTCGGCTTGTACCCAGTTGAGTACATTCAAAATGAGTTGTGTATGTGTGCACAAGTGAAGAAGAGTGACAAAACATAAGAAGAAGAGGAGTACACACTTAAGTGTGTGAATGGAAAAGAACTGATCATTCTAGGTGATTGGATTTTGGTGAGCAAGACCAACGAGATCTTTTGAAGACTGTTGAAGATACTTGAAGATCTGAACAACACCTTTGAAGAAGTGAAGTGGAGCCATGATGAAGATGATGCTGTGGAGTTGGGGGGTGTAACCAACTTGTAATTGGGGGGTATAACCAATTACTGTGTAATCATCTTTTGGCATAGTGAAGAATCCGTGTTGGGGGGTGTAACCAACACGACAAGGAGTAGGTCTTTGTACCGAACCTTGTAAATCTCTGTGTTCTGTGCTCTCATCATTACTGCACCACTAAAAGAGTAGATCTAGGCTTTAACCAGCTGCAGAGGTTGAATTGATAATCAAAAGGGAACAATTCATAAAAAAAAGTTATCACTGATTCACCCCTCCCCTCTCAGTGATCACAACCGATCCAGGCATTTCAAGTGGTATCAAAGGGAGGTTACCTCTGTAAGGATCTAATTCTGAGAAGATGGACAATCTGAATTCAGTTAATAGTAGGGGTGTTCCTACATTCGATGGAAAGAATTACCACAGCTGGAAGAATCAGATGTTACCCTACCTTCTATCTCTCGGCCTTGAAGTTAGAAATGCAGCCTTATTTGGATTCCCTCCTCTTGCTAATGAAGCTGCTATGACACTCGATGAGAAAAGAAATATGGAAGTTGATGGTAAAGCTCAAAATGCAATTCTTATGTCACTCTCAGAAAAGGTATACACAAAAGTCATGGGACTCAAGAATGCTAAAGAAATTTGGGACAAATTGGAAAGTAGTTATGAAGGTAACATGAAAGTCAAGGAAGCCAAATTACAGATTTGGAGAAGCAAGTTTGAAGATGTCAAGATGGGAGAAGAATAAAATATTGATGATTATTTCACAAGAGTCAATGAAATTGTCAGTAACATTCGGGGCTTTGGAGAAAAGTTGGAGGACTCCACTATTGTTAAAAAGCTAATGAGAAATTTTCCTGACAGGTTTGACCCCAAAGTCTCAGCATTAGAAGACAGAGATGATCTCTCTCTTGATGAACTACACAACATTCTCATTGCATATGAAATGAGGAAGATCCCAGTATTCAAGAAGAAGATCAAGGATGAGATGGCTTTTGAGGCCATGAGACAACTCAAGATAAAAGATGACGAAGTCCTAGAATCAAGTGATACTGACAATGAAAAAAAGGATGAAGATCTCAACACGATTATTTCCCTTTTTTCTAAAAGGTTTGGAAAAACTAAATTCAGGGGAAAAGGGAAATCACCATCAAGATGTTTCAATTGCAATAACATCGGACACTTTGCTGTAAACTGCCCCAAGAAGAGATATAGTGCTCCAGAAGTTGAAGATGAGAAGTCACAAAAGAAGAAATGGAGTAGATACCCAAGAGAAGGAAACAAATCAGGTGTAAGAAAGAAAAGGTTCGTTCCAGGTGAAAGAAGAAGCTATGTAAGAAAAGAGGAAGAATCAGACTCTACTTCAGCCAGTCAATCAGAAGAAGAAACGAATTTTATGGCTCATGTGGAAAAAGGGTTTGATACCTGCAGCAGTGAAGATGATGAAAGTGAACGAATAGAGCTTGAATACATATTGAAAGATGAATTAGAGGCCTGCCTTGAGCAAAACATTAAACTCAAGAAAGAGAAGAAATTGTTACAAAAGGAAACTAAAAGAATGACTGAGGAGTTGGAAGAATGTATGAAGAAAGAGACAATGTACATTGACGAAATCAAGAGACATAAACTGAAGGTAGCTGAGCTGGACAAGATAGCAAAAGATCTTGAGGAGAAACTTCATCTCAAAGAAGAAGAGCAATCAGTGACACATTCCAAGTGGATTGAAGCACAGAATAGCTTGAAAAAGATGAGAGAAGACTTCAACAAGGCTGTTGAGGTCAAGGCAGAATCATCTTATGCTGGTGCTCAGAGGCAGGTCAATTTACCACTAAGTAAATCTCAAAATACATCTGTTATTCCTAACAATGCAGGTTCAAAGATAAAATTGAGACAAACATGGCATGAACCAACCTGTGTAAAATCATCTTCAATGGAAGAAAGGAAATCCTCAGGAAGGACTACTCAAATCTTGGACAGAAAATTACAACATGACTCTTATCAACAAAGAAGGTCAAGGTTCAGAGGCTACTGCTGGTGTTGTGGTGTGTTTGGACATAAGGCCTATGCATGCTGGTATAACATGTCTCGTCCAAACATGAGGCATGAGTCAAGGGGGAGACATCCTGAAACCCAGAGTGTTTTGCAGAAAGCATCAAAACCACCAACTCAGAACACATTTGACTGCCTGAGTGAAGCTTGTGGAAGATGTGACCAACAAGGTCATAGAGCTGATGAATGTATGTCAACTCTTCCTAAACAAAAATTCAAAGACATGAAAGGGAAAGGAATTCAAGAAACCAATGATGAAATCACATGCTTTGCTGAAGTGGCTCTAAAAGCCAGCAGTAAAACCAAGTCATGGATTCTTGATAGTGGATGCTCATCCCACATGACTGGTGATACAAAAATTCTAAGCAACATTGAAAGTCATGAGGGAGGAACCGTGGTGTTTGGAAATGATCGTTCTCTGAAAATCAAGGGAGTTGGAAAGGCTATGATTGCAACAACAAATCTAAAATCCAATGATGTGTTGTTTGTTGAAGGATTAAAGCACAACCTACTCAGTGTAAGTCAATTATGTGATGATGGACATGAGGTGTTGTTCCAGAAGGACTCATGCATCATCAAGAGCTCAAAGGATGGAAAAATCATCACTCAAGGAAGAAGAACCACTGGAAATCTATTTCAAATTGGTGATCCCATCAATTCTTGTTTTCTTAGCTCTAAAGATGAAAACAACCTCTGGCATAGAAGACTTGGCCATCTTGGCCAAAGGAGTATGAGTAAACTTCTGAAGTACAATGTTGTACGAGATCTACCCAAATTAAAGAGAGAAAGAGATGAAGTCTGTGACACATGTCAGATGGGAAAACTGACCCATAGGTCACACAAAGGAGTTGATATCATGACTACTAGGCCTCTTGAACTCATCCATACAGACATATGTGGACCGATGAGACAGAAGTCTACAAGAGGAGATTTCTATTTTTTAACCTTCATTGATGATTACACTCGGATGACCAATGTCATGTTCATGAAACACAAGTCAGAGGCAATCACGATGTTCAAGACTTTCAGAAGGCAGGCTGAGAAGGAACTAGAGCTCTGCATCAAGAAAGTAAGATCAGACAACGGAAAAGAATATACCGGTGATGTCTTTGAAAGCTATCTGGTCAAGCATGGAATCAAACATCAATATAGTACACCATATACTCCACAACAGAATGGAGTGGCTGAACGAAAGAATCGAAGCATAGTTGAAATGGGGAGAACTATGTTAGCTGAGCATGATATCTCTATGTTTTTCTGGAGAGAAGCAGTATGCACTGCTATACACATACAGAACAGATGTCTCCTGAGACCAGAAACACAAACGACAGCCTATGAAATGTGGTTTAACAGAAAACCAACTGTTAAATATTTCAAAGTCTTTGGCAGTCCCTGCATCATCAAGATTAAAAACATCAATCTGGGAAAGTTTGAAGAAAAAGCTGAAGAAGGAATCTTTATGGGTTACCTACCTAATGGAAAAGGCTACAGATGCTGGAATAAGAGGTTGAATAAAATAATTGACTGCAGTGATGTCATAATAATTGAAAACAACACCAAACCATACACTGTGAATGATGATGACTCAAAGAATGACACAGCCTTGGAACAGAAGAATGCAGAATTACCTGAGCCAACACCAACTGCTGGTGAGATCAACTCTGAATATACCAGTGATGAAGATGAAGGTAATGAAAATGGAAGAATAAGATTCAACAAATTGAAGAAGCATGTTGACACAGAAAATGTCCTTGGAGACCTACAGTCCTCAGTAAGAACTAGAAGAAGATTGAGATTGGAAGATCAGACTGCACTGGTTTCTCAAATTGAACCTCACACAGTGGCTGAAGCAGTTGTACATGAGAATGGATACAAGCTATGCATGAGGAACTCAATCAAATTGAAAAGAACTCCACCTGGGATCTTGTGCCAAGGCCCAAAAATAAAAATGTTATTGGGACAAAGTGGGTGTTTAGAAACAAACTCAATGAAAAGGGAGAAGTTTCCAGAAACAAGGCCAGACTTGTATGCAAAGGATATTCACAAATGGAAGGAATCGACTTTGAGGAAACCTTTGCACCAGTTGCAAGACTGGAAACTATCAGAATGTTCTTAGCAGTTGCAGCACACAAGCAGTACAAGGTCTATCAGATGGATGTGAAATCTGCATTTCTGAATGGAGATCTTGAAGAAGAGGTGTATATTGAACAACCAGAGGGATTTTTTCTAGACAAAGATGGTAGTATGGTGTGCAGATTGAGAAAAGCCTTGTATGGATTGAAGCAGGCCCCTAGAGCCTGGTACTCAAAATTAGATGGTTGTCTTAAAGACATGAAATTTGTCAAAGGAACAGTTGACAGTAACCTCTATGTCAGAGAAATGGCCAATGGTACCCTCATAGTCATTATCTATGTGGATGATATCATTTTTGCTGGTAACAAGGAAGGACTATGTGAAGAATTTGCTGAGCAGATGAAAAGAACTTTTGAAATGTCGATGCTTGGTCAAATGACATATTTTCTAGGATTTCAGGTGGAAGAAAGACAAAACTCCATATTTCTTTCACAAGAAAAGTACGCAAGGGACTTAGTGAAAAGGATTGGAATGGAAAGTTCAAAGGAAGTCTCCACACCCATTTCTGTCGGAACCAAGCTATGCAAGGATGAAGAAGGCAACAATGTTGATCAGAAAGAGTTCAGAAGAATTATTGGCAGTCTACTTTATCTCACGGCTTCAAGGCCAGATATAGCATATGCAGTGACTTTGTGTGCCAGATTCCAAAGTGACCCAAAAGAATCTCATTTAACTGCAGCCAAAAGAATCATGAGATATGTTAAAGGAACCCTCAACTATGGACTCTTATACAAACACAGTGCAAACATACAGTTGTTGGGATTCACAGATGCTGATTGGGCTGGTGATTGCACTGATAGAAGATCCACATCTGGTGGAACCTTCTTTCTGGGAGAAGGATGTGTTAGCTGGTACAGCAAGAAACAAAATTCTGTAACATTGAGCACAGCTGAAGCAGAGTATGTGGCCGCTACACATGCATGTACTCAAATGATTTGGATGCAGGTGCAGCTATCAGATTTGAGGATTAAAGCTGAAAAACCATTAAGGATCTTATGTGATAATCAAAGTGCAATTGGGTTGTCTAAGAATCCTATCCAACACTCCAGATCCAAGCACATTGATATAAAATATCATTTCATCAAAGAAAGGGTCGCCAGTGGAGACATCAAGCTAGACTACATTCCTACTCAAGATCAGGTGGCAGACATTTTCACCAAAGCTATGCCTACGGAAAGATTTGTTGAATTGAGGCTGAAACTTCATGTTCAGCCTTCTACTCTCACTTGAGGAAGAAAAAGGTCCCTCCTTATTCCCTAAATTTTTGTATTCTTGTACTTACATGCAGGGAATTGAAGGAGATGAGTGCATCCCCTGAGGGGGAGCATTGGTAGTTGAAGATGTACAGGTTCCAGAAGCTCTATACTATGAGTATGGCTTTCATTCATCCCTTTGCATTTTTTGGCCAATAAGGGGGAGAAATCATCAGGCACACGACATTCTCTCAGTGTGCTTCGGAGTATTGACAACCAAATACAAAGGGGGAGATTGTTGTGCCCAAGTGAAGTAATTGCATTTGTTGTCAATAACTTGTCATGGTGTTCCATCTGATGAAGTACATCTTGAAGATTGATGATTACAGAAGCATTAAATCAGACGATTGTTGAGCTGATCATTAAGTTCCAAGAACTTGTATCAACTGGATACAAAGTCACAACACTTTTAGAAGGCCATGCATTGTCTTCACAATGCATGAGGAGATTAAGAGAGCCATCCACAACATCTAAGTGGATGAAGTGAGCTGAAGAAGAACATGTACTAATCCTTAGTGCATGACAATGTGAATGTGATCCAACTTGACCTCTAATTGGATCATTGAAGAACATTGAAGAATTATTTGATTCAGGAGCTTCGGTTGATGAAGAACCTTCGGAATTCCCTCCTAAGTTCTGAAATGTTGAAAAGTTATTAAGAACATGAGGAGATGGGTAATTCCTAAGAAGAAGAAGAATTATGAAGAAGATGGCTTGGAATGTGGCATTTGGCTTGAACTTATGGAAGAACTTTGTATTTAACAAAGTATTATTCTTTGCCTTAGCCAAAAAATTGGCCAGCCAAGGCACCTTGGGGGTTCTACCCCAAGGCATGGGCACTAAGGCACCACACCCATAGGGGAACCCGTGGGGCGAGCCAGGGCGGCAGAGCGCACCCGCAGGACACCGCATGGGCGCCTGGGGCACGCCCGGAGGAGCGCAGGGCACGCGGTGGTGAAGCCCGCGCACCCGGTGTGTGCATAGTGGGCGCTAGGAGCGCGCCCGCAGGAGCAGAGAGTGGGCGCAGAGCGCGCCCGTAGGGAGAACACGGTGCGGGGCGGCACCGTGGAGGGAGAAGTACAACTGGGAGTTGAGCGGCAGCGGCATATTGATAAGCCGCGTGAAAACCGCGCCCCGTTTCGATGTGGGACGCGGAATTTTCACCCGGGAGCGATCCTGGCCGCACGATCAATCGCGCGCCAGATCTCGGCCGCCCATCTAATCCGCCGCGGCCCATCCTGATCGCGACCGTCCAAATCATCGATCCGACGGCCGTGGCTCGTCTTCCACCTCGAGCTCGAGTCGAAGCCTCCCGCGAGCCGCCGCATGAACCAGAGCCTCCCGACGACAGAATTTGAGTTCCCGGCCACCGCTGATCGAGCCGAAGCCTCCATTGTGATCGTCTGGCCTCTACGAACACGATCATGCATTAAACTGTTGCATGCATGCATCGAGAGAGATTTTGAGATTCGGCCGAGGAAAAATATAATGCGGAGGCCACATGGAGAGCATGCTTTGCATGCATGAGCCTAAACAGAGGCTTGCATGCGTTTTAAAATGCATGCACGTGGATAAAGGAGAAGGAGAAGAAGTCTGCGTTGTGCAGAGAGAAAGAACGAGATTCTCGGCCCGCGTTTGAAGTTTTCAAAGAACCGAAAATCTCGGTGGATCAAGATTTATATCCCGCGGATGTTTTGAGGATTCCTCTGCCTATAAAAAGAGAGGCCGAGACCTCTGGAATTTTTTGCTGAAAAATTTGTGATCCGCGAGAGCCTTCTGCCTCGCGAAGAAAGAGCCACCGCGCAACTACCTTGCACGGCTGTTGTTCTCGGTGCCACCCGAGGCCTGAAAGTGACCCCTTGCGCGCTATCCTTTGCGCGACAGGAAGTACCCGAGGCCGCAAGCACCTTGCGCGCCCTCGAGGTTTGTTGAGACCTGCGCGCCTTGTCCTTTGTTGAGGCTTGCGCGGCAGTGTTGAGGAAGAGAGGCTGCGGCTCATACCTTGTGCAGCTATTGGAGAAGAAGTTGGCCGCGGCTCAAGCAGACCCTTGCGCGCCTCCTTTGGCATTCAGGTGGAATAGAAGCAAGAAGACCCGAGGCATAGTGCCTTGTGTGTGCATGAAGTGGAGTGAAGGCCAAAGACACACCTACGGGTAGTGTATGTGCAAAACAAGAACACCACACCTATGTTGTGTGTGTGTGTCTAAGTATATGAAGAAGGCCGAGCCTTGTGTGTGCACACTTCGAAGAACAAACTAAAAGAACACACCTTGAGTGTGTGTGAAGTGAAGAGCCCGAGGCTTGTGAGTGTGCAAAGAAAGGAAGAGGCCGAGGTTCGTCTTGTACCCAGTTGAGTACATTCAAAATGAGTTGTGTATGTGTGCACAAGTGAAGAAGAGTGACAAAACATAAGAAGAAGAGGAGTACACACTTAAGTGTGTGAATGAAAAAGAACTGATCATTCTAGGTGATTGGTTTTTGGTGAGCAAGACCAACGAGATCTTTTGAAGACTGTTGAAGATACTTGAAGATCTGAACAACACCTTTGAAGAAGTGAAGTGGAGCCATGATGAAGATGATGCTGTGGAGTTGGGGGGTGTAACCAACTTGTAATTGGGGGGTATAACCAATTACTGTGTAATCATCTTTTGGCATAGTGAAGAATCCGTGTTGGGGGGTGTAACCAACACGGCAAGGAGTAGGTCTTTGTACTGAACCTTGTAAATCTCTGTGTTCTGTGCTCTCATCATTACTGCACCACTAAAAGAGTAGATCTAGGCTTTAACCAGCTGCAGAGGTTGAATTGATAATCGAAAGGGAAAAATTCATAAAAAGAAAAAGTTATCATTGATTCACCCCTCCCCTCTCAGTGATCACAACCGATCCAGGCATTTCAGAGATAATGAGGTCAGGAATTTTTATTTAATATGTCTATTCCCTGCTGAATATTGCTAAGATTTAATATCCCTATGTTTTTTTATTTCAAGATTAATTTGTATATATATATATTTATTTATTTATTTATATTATGGTATGAAAGTTCATATTTATGGTTTTCCACCATTTGAATTTTTATTTTTATATTTCTAGATACAATACTTAATTTTTTTGATATTTTTCAATTTATTTATAGATATGAAATGTGGTGAGGAATTAATCTTTAAAAATATAATGTTTAATGTATTTTGGACATAGTTATTCCTCTTTAAAATATTTTCTCATAAGATGAGAGTGAATATATAGTATATGACATAAGAAAATCATTTTATATTGATCATTTGTTATTATAATATAGGAATATTCTTAAGTATATAAGTTCCAATATAAATCTAGTGGTGTAATTTCCTTCTCATAATAATATAATGTTAGTACTGAACTGGTTGCCTTAATAGGTTTTTTGTTTCAATGTTAGTTGAGCTACAGTAACCACAAACTTTCACACGAATCCAGTAGAGCACAAATGCTCAATTATCTAAGGATATAATGTGAATAAAACAAGGTAATTTCCCAAAAAAGACAAATGAACATGATTCATGTATGGATATATATATGTAGTCCATCACGATTCATTTTAGGAATATGTATTCAGTTTGATATGGATTCATAAATTATGATTACTAGTGTAATTGATGAAAATTATTATCAATAAACATGATTATGAGGTTGGAAAGAGGGCATTATAAAACATATAAATTTTCTAGGGATCATGAAGTGATTAGAAATATTGTACTTGTAATATATGTTTTTTCATATACTATTTAGATGAATATATATATATATATATACCTATGTGTAATCTTATATATTGTATTATTATAAATTTTTTGTATATTTTGTATATTGATATTTTTTTATTTAAGCCACATATGGTTGAAAAATTTAAATTTCCATACACGATAGTGAAAAAATATCATAGCCTCATGATTGATTATAATAGTTTTTAAGCATATGGGTTCTACAAAAATGTATTGTTGAAAATTTGGTAGACTCACGAATAAACCTTGGAGTTATAATATTTGTACATCTTTTCAAATTTACATATTCATGTCATGATCTCTTGTCAACTACGGTTTTTGTTTATGGATTCATCCTTGGCGATCAGTATAATATTTCTCAGGTTCTATTATATAATGATTGAAGTAAAGTTTAACTATATAATCTAATAGAATTGTTTTTATATAATATAACTACAATATTCAATGTTGATCCATTAGAAATAGGCATCGATATTTCTTATGATAATACCCAGAAAATATTGATACCCATTTGAATATCACGATTTAGTACATTGTTAATTAATTACTAATAAATTAAGAAGTAACATAATTAGATTGAACAATTCATCTTTAATTTATTCATCTATCATATTTATCATGCATTTCATGAAAAATAAAATTACTCTAATTTTATATAAATAAAACTACATGATATAATTTATAATTATATGGGATTATAGTGGTTGAATCAGAAGAAAATTATAACACCCCATATTTTATTATGAATTTTTCATCTATAACTAATATATTTGTAATTATTAAATGGATGGTTTTACACACAGTATATATATTAAGAAACAAGGTGTTATCACATTAAGTAAAACTAATTTAACTTTAAATGGAATGAAAATTATGATAGTAATATATTTTAAGAAAAAATTAATGATATAATAATTTATATATAGAAATACACTTTTTATTTAAAAAAATATTTTATATGTTGTAATAAAGTTTTAAACACAAGAAAATAATTTTAATAGTTTATTATTTTATATATAATAAATTTATATCACATTTAAATTAACTAAACGAGTAAAATATGGTATGAAAATAATTTTAACATAAAAAAGAATAATTTTATTTTTTATTAAAAAATAATTTTTAATTTTTAAATAAAATATAAATTTTTGTCAAAATATAATTTTTAATTTTTAATTAAAATATAAATTTTTGTTTCCTAAATTTATATTTTTTTCAATTGTTTTATTAAACAATACTTAATTTGTCATATAATTTAATGTTATTAAAAATAATATTTTTTATTATCAGAAATTTAATCATGTCATTAGCATTAATATTATTTCATTAAAAAAGGAATATATTTTAATATTTTAATTTATAACTAATATATTTTGTTATACAATTGATATCATTTCTTGATTAAAGACATCATATTTTTATTATGTTTTATTTATTAGAGTTATTTAAAAAAGTTGATTAATGTGAATAGTAAAAATATATTTCTTATGAATGAATTTATTTTTATATCTTAATCCTTATAATAATATAACATAAAAATTTATGAAACCACATTCACAACATAAAATGTATTGATATGTTATTCTTATTATATTTTGAAAAAATATTTTAAATCTATAAACTTATATTTAAAAATTGGGTAAATATGCATTATTTTATTCTTATAAAAAATTATCTTTGAATGTTTAAATTTAATTGTTCTATTGAAATATTCCATTAGTCTATATACTAATCATAATGTAGAAAAACATTCATACCAGTAAACCGAATAATTTTTTTAAATAAATACTATTAGAATTATTTTTTCCTAAATGATAAAATAATAAATATTACACTCTAAATAACCCATCACCTCTCATTATAAATATCTCCCTTAGAAGCCTAATCCATCTACATAAATAATTCCCATTTAGATGATCAAAATATTCTCAAATTTTACTATAAATATCTTACTATTCTTTAGAATCTATGGTCTTGTCAATACACTAATCCATGTTCCCTTAATGTGTATTCTATGAGAATACATCACTAGGATAATGTAATGTTCTTAATTAGTCTCTTTTAATAATTTCTATTATGAATATTCCAAATGTATTCCATAAAATTAAATAGTATTTTTTGTTTCATAAATATACTATAACATTATAATATTTTTTTACAATCCACTATCCACATTTATACCAATCATTAGAAAATCAAAACATCACCCATGTTATGTGAGAACTATCAACCCCATAGAGAACATGTTTAATTATTCATCACAACCATCGTGAAAGTTTGTATAAATATTTTTATGGTTAAATATTAATCTATTATAAATATTATTAATTATTTCATGTTTTATAATGGTTGAATAATGGTTACACAACTTAAAAAATATAATTCATAATGGTTGATAAAAATGATGAAATGAAAATTTATTTAAGAAATAAAAATTATTTCATGTCAACCAGACTGTGCAAAAATATAAAATTATAGAAATAAATTTAATCTATTTAATTTAACTTCTAAATTTGTTGTATAATTTTCCATGTACATCCATATTCGTCAATAAATCTATTGATATTTTGAATGGTGAAGTATTATCCTTGAGATAGTATGAATAAACATTATGTATTAAAACATTTAATATTAAAAAAAACAACAGCAATAAAAATATTATAAGTGAAAAATAATATGAATAAAATGATTAATGAACTTAATATTATTATTCAAGAGGTTAAACACATGAACTAAATGATTTGGAAGAAGTGTGGAGGGAACTTTTTAAGCATAGTCATTTATTTTATATTATATATACTTTTTATAACATAATTCTATCTCTATATTATACTCATGTATTTCATATATATTCCACATATATTTATCTAACATAAATATCAATTTATTTTATATATAATTTATCGTGTTCTTATAAATTTTCATTTACATAACTCTGTTTTTATTTAAAAAATGTAGCTTAAAGGGGAATTTTTTATTCATTATTCATTTCGACGTGAAAATATTTTATTTCTTGTGTACCTAAAATATTTTATAAAATGATGAATATTTAATTTGAACTAATATTAATTTATATATTTTATTAATAAAAATTCTATGTTGATACCTTCAGAAAAGGTTGGTTACTGATTACATAAAACATCATTACGAGGTCCATTTCTATATCTATTTCTCCATTAATATTATGAAATATTTTTATTATGTACTACATATTTATTAAATATGTTTCCAATTTAAAATATTATTTTCTAAAAATTTTAAATGCATCATAAATTGGGGATATTTATAAATTGCTGTATGAATCGGTTTTGAGAAAATGTTATATCACTTCATTATCATTGTGTTTTTATATGATTATTACTTATATATGAATTCTTTATGTGGAACACATATTCATGTACTTGTTATGATGTGATTAATGGGATGAGAATTATATATCCCTCAAATTCATTAGGATATGTTTTTATACTATGAGATACCATGTCTGGTCCATGGAAGAATATCATATCACATTATGTTATATTTTCTTGGTAGAGATATTTTACTTATTCTTATGATGCCATGTTTTATAAGGTTTTTCCATTACAATGATTCATTTCCCAATGATATCATACTAATTATACAGTTATTATATTTAATTATATATTATATTCCACTTTTTAGATATCATTTTTTTCGTTTCTCTTTGATGTTATACTTTAGTATCTTATTTACACCCATACATGGCTTCAGAGGTTAGTCATTTCCATTATAATTACCCCATGGTATCGTATATAGAAATATGATTCCTAAGTGTATAAGGAATTTATTATGGATAAATATAATTAAGATGTAATTTAGTTTGATATTTATTTTTTATTTTTCTAATCCATATAAGTAACTAGAATTTTAGAACCTTGGTATGTCAATTAAAAATATTTATGTTAAACACTATGTAATAAAACCATAATTTATTGACTCTCACACATATGGAAGGAAAATATATTGTTGAATCATATTTATGTCAAATTTTTCAACATTTAGTTTTAAATTTTATACATTTTTTATAGAAAAATTTATTAATTCAATTAAGATATTATGTGTTACCGTCAAATCCTATAAGGAAATTAATGTTATATTTTAATTTTTAAATTAAAGGGATAATAAAATCAATATTGGTGATAGTTTGATATTGTGACACCCAATCAATACAATGAATAAATGGTGTGGGATATGTTGAAAAATAAAATTCCATTAGTTTTTACCCTTCAATCTATAAAAAAATTAGGAGGAGATCCCTCCTTTATAAAAGTCCAGATGAATAAATCATGATTTCCAAGAAAAAAAGGCATGCGTACTATTCATATAGAATTTTTGTTCAACTAAATATTAATTTAGACCATATAATTAATTTACGAAATTTCATTCTCGTAGAATATTTGGTAAATTGTTAATTTTATAGCTATGAAAAAAATTTATGATGGTCCCTAAAAATTGAGATTGATCTTGGATCTTCTCATATTTTTCTTACTTTAACAAATTGTAATTTCCATATATTTTTTTAATTGTATAGAATTATTTTGAGATCGCGAAATTTGATGGCACATGATTCCGAGGCTCGATGTGCCTAGAATGATCCGTCGAAAAATGTTATTCGTTAAATAGAATGTGTGATCAGTTTTCCTAAAAACGTAGTATAACTATTAAACAGGTTCCTGGATCAGAAATATAGGGGTACCATTTCTTTCAGGGTAGTATTCTTACCCCGGGTTTGACAGAAGTTTATTCCACACAGTCCTCTAGTGAGAAAACCCAAAAATGGCATCACTATAGATAATATTATTGAAAAAAATTATTTTATTTTTTAAATGCATATAACTTATGAATAGTGAATCAGATTAAAAATATGAGACCACCAATGAGCTCGTGAGGGTATTATTTTCTTAGACAGATCCTAACATTGGGCGGCACAGGCCAACAGTGGAAGTTCGTTTTTGGCCATAAATAAAATAATTATCTAGCAATTATTTTATTGTTAAATACTTATAACTCATAAAAAGTAACTCGAATTAGATATTAGATAGTACCTTTGAACTCATGATTGTGTTTTTCTCTTAGGTAGAGCCTAACTTCGACCGGTGCGGGTTGACAGTGACATTTAATTTCGTCTGATCTTTTTTAAGGTATGTTTAGTAAACGTGAAAATGGGATTTTCTATCTTTTGAACTGGTACTCTAATAAAAAATATGAGGGCACCATTTAATTTATAACATCGGGATTCACTTAGAAATGTATTAGCTTCAACTGGAAAGGGCCAAGTAGAAAAGTTATTTTTCAGACTCTTTGAGAAAAATAATAAACTATTTCAAATGAAATATTTTATTTATTTTCTCACCGTTGAGTGGCAGACGACGACACTGTGGTGTGGAAACGAGGCAGTGACACCGCGCATTAATGATGGTTTGATTATGGCTCATTTGAAACTAAAACTCTATTATCTAAATGACTCATTTAATGGTGCTCATTAAATATTGATCATTTATTTAGCATCATTAATGGGCACAAAAATTTCTATGCTAATTATTTTCTTCTAAATAATCCTGCATGTTGGAGTTTGAGGATTGAAACTGCAGGGATTATCTAATGAACATATAGAGTAATTTCACTTGTCCGATGAATGACAAACCACTGGCAGTTTTCCTCTCCAATGAATAAAAATGAAGAATGTCGGAGAGACTCCATCAACTTCGACAAACCCCTAAGAAAAGATCAGGAAACGACATCGACAACTAGAAATCTCAAAAACAAACTCTTTCGAATTGAACATCAAAGAAGTTGGGTTTTTCTTTAGGATTAAATCCCTCGTTCTTTGTTCTAAAAAAATGACTCTAAATTAACTGACGAACAGTTTGATTCGAGGATTGGAGGTCTTGCGATATGGGTGTTTCACTTGGGGTTTTGAGTGGGATTTTTTGATAGTATGATTTTAATTCAATCTCCAAAACTCCCCTTTCAATTTTACCTCCAATGCGGAGGGCCTGGGCCGACATGAAAAAGGCCCGAGCACCTCTGATCATGCATTCTTTGAGTTCATATTCATAAAGCAACAGCAAGATATATTTTAAGCCTTTGTGGAGAAGAGGGTAATACCAAAGGTCCATAGGCATAGGTAGCGCGATGAACGGACCACCAGAGCATGTCCAGTGGTCCACCATGCAATCAGTCAGCGCAGCGGCCCATGGCGACAGCTACGAGTGGAGGACGGCGGTGTGCCCTTTGGCCCGCTGGGTCTAGTGGGCCATGGGGGATATGAGCTGTGGTGCTCATCGACACCTTATGTAATAGTGGTCATGTCTGGACACTTAGACATGCCGAAGGCACGCTGTACGTCGACCTCATGTGGGGGACTTGGTCGGCCACTCGGCCGACCCTGCTGGACGAACAAGCGGCACCAGCTGGTGCCCCTAGTTGGAGAACCATATGTGGCCAACCCGCAACCAAGATGGAAGACCTTCCCTCTCCTTGGGCCGAGTATTTGCGGGTTGGCCACGCCCCACCAGGCATGTCAGGCCAAACTCGCCCCCGAGCCGAACTCGCATCGTCAGGCCAAACCCACAACTGGGATACACCCATCTTTTCAGTCTAGACTAGTGGTCCTAACAGGTTGGCTAGTAAGGACTCATGTTGGAACCCCTTCGCACCCTCAAACAGGGTCGGATTGATCCGATCAGGTCGGCCCGGACCCAGATTCGTCCAGTCCTGTTTTACTAGAATGCTAATAACTATCAGACCAGGTTTCTTATTGATGCATCGTCAATGGTGTTGGGACCCTCACGATGAGACGGTCCTTGGATCGGCATGAGATCGACCATCCATGGATCAGTAGTAGTGAGACCCTCTATGGATTAGGAATAATGTGACCCTCTCTGGATCAGCTGTAGAGGAACCCTCTGTGGATCGGCAGCAGAGTGACCCTTTGCGGATCAGCAGTGGGGCAGCCCTCTGTAGATCAGCAGGAGAGCGGCCCTTCATGGATTGGAAGTTGATAAACACTTCTCGGATTAGAATATGGGGAACATCGAAGAATAAAATGATTTATCTTAATAATATTCATCCTTATTCATGTTCTCTTATTTGTATAGCTAGTGTGAGCTGTGTCTTTTAATTTGTGCTATGTGGTTAAGGTCATTCTTGGTGGTTTTACATCTAGGGTGTTTTTTTGATTTCTGGTTTTTTCCATCATGGATTACCGAGATACCATAGAAGGTCTCATGGTCCCTACTCAGTATTGTTATACACACTCGTGCATGGGATTCTCTTACACATGTTATGACTCATGCAGATGATTGACATTTCAAAAGAGGTGCTTAGGGGGGGGGGACTAATGGACGCTATGATGGTGGACTTGTTGGCCTAGGTCTAGGTGGGGGATGTAAGACTAGGAAGAAAGAAATACTACTTTAGCTTCCAATAGCTTCACTACTCCCATGATCAGGTGGGGTTTTCCATGGATTTCCATCAATGTTTCCTTTTATAGTTTTCTATTTTCAGTTCCTCTTTGGTATTGTATTTGGCCCACTTACACTTGTACTTGCACTCATCTTTTTTTAGTGGTATACTTGTTTCACCCTGTAAATGTGTTGAGATTTGTTTGGGAGTGTGTGTGTGTGTGTACAGTTTTAAAGTCAATTCCTTCTTTTTTAGGATATTCCTTTTAGTTTCTAGTCACTAGACTCTTTTCTGTGGATTGAAAGCTTGGGGTAGTCATTGCACTGGACCTGAGGGATGGGTTGTGAAAAAGTAGTATCAAAGGGTGGTTGGTTCTACCATAAGAACTAAGCGTATGTATTTTCAATGGGGTAAATAGTGTTAAATGTCTTGATTTCAGATTTCAGTACAGGGAGTATAGTGTTGGTGCGGCAGCCGGTATATCCATACACAAGTACCTGAAATTCTGTTTTCAAACATGGTACATGAAAAAACTAGTTGCATATGTTTTGAAAATGTTTTTCTCTTAATCTCTTTTGAGATAGCTCACTTAGTATAACTTATTGAATTTAGTTCATCTTGATTCTCTTTCAAGATTCCACCACACAGACAGCCTTCCAGGATTCCAATACATGACCATGGGGAAGGTCTACAGAGTGATAAGGCTTTAGTACAAGGATTGTCTCCAGAGATGGTACCTTCGGGCAAGGTCCCAGTGATACTACTATCAGTTTTCCAGCATTTTCTATCTGCGCTATAGGTAGAGGACACATGTAGGCTCATTTCCTTACACGAGTCTCAATGACCGATACCCCTCAGGTTCTGAGGTGATCAAGAATCATAGGTGGATAAGGACTATCTTGAGGTGGTGATTGAGTTTCAATCTAGTTGGGGCCCCATTAGATTATATGGTGGTCCTGGAAGTGAGCATTATATGTGGATCTACAGGGAAATTGCAGGGTTTTGATTACCCCTAACTTATGATGTGATTACTTTTCTATGAAAATACAGTTTTGGAAATTTAGTATATAGACAAGGTTTGGAACCATGGATATATGTCCAAAAATTGTGGCTATAGGTTATAGCCACAGATTTATACTACATGGATGGTATTGGTGTGGTTATAGGGAAATACCTATATCCACGTTTTCAAACCATGGTCATAGACTTATATCCATGGTTCAAACTGTGGCTATACCCCTAAAGCCACAGTTTGATACAATGTCAGTAGCTTAAGGAACACATGGATATTTCCACGGTTTAAAACTGTGGCTAAAGGGTTTCCCATTTCATAAAATAAAAAAAACCTCTCAGACCCTGCACAGCCCCCCCCCCCAAGACATATGGGATAGACCACCACAGACCCTGGACACCCCCCACCTAAGGCACCCCCTAACCCCGGACAGACCCCCCAGACCCTAGACACCCCCAGACCATGGAAGCCACCCCAGGAGAAACCATAGAGACCCCCCCCCCAAACCCTGGACACCACCCCTGGACACCACCACTAGACAGACCCTGGACAGCACCAAGACAGACACCCCCCTGGAAAGACCTAGACAGAACCTGGAGAGTCCCGCCCAGGAAGACCCAGACAAACCATGGACCTAACCCCCCCCCCCCAAGTACTAACCTGGACACCCGTCTCCCAGACCCTGGACACCCCCTCAAACCTTAGACACCCACCCAGACCCTGGACACCCCCATGGACAGACTCCCCCCCCTTCTGGACACCCCATCCCTCCTAGACCCCCACCCCCTACAGCACCCATTCCCCCCATGCAAAGCCCCCAATACATCCCCCCCATTGACACCCCCTCCCCCTGGACACCCCCACCCTACACAAACCCTCCCCCTGGACACCCCACCCACCCCCTGCACACCCCCTCCCCCTGTCCAACACCCCCTACCCTGTACCTCCTACGCTTGGCACCCCCTCCCTCCTGGACCCCCACCACTCCCCCTCTAGACACCCCTCCCTCCAATGCATATTCGATGCCCCCTTCAGCCTCTCATAATAGCCCTTAATCCTTAATTAATGGTATAAAAAATTCATCATATCCATGTATGTTAGTATATCCTCAATGTTTTAGGTTCTAAAAAATTCCTATGTTGGTGAGAAGACAAAAACCCCTCATACCAGCCCTTAATCCTTGATTAATGGTATAAAAACTCCATCATATCCCTATAACATAATATCTTCTCTTAGTTTGAGTATTGAATTAGTTGTGTACCTAATTTTAGTATAAGTACATTTTTTGTTTTAGTATAATGATTCAAAATAAGTTGTATGCCAATATAGAGGAGCAGACACCACCACTATTTAAATTCCATACCTATTATAACATTATCATTTACTTCTCTTCCTTGGTTATTATATAGACAATAGAACTTACCATTTTTCATCTCAAAAGTACTACCAACATCCCACTCTAAATATCATCAATTCATTACTACATCTATAGTGGTTACAACCTAATGATATATTCCCAAAACAAGCTCATTTACCTATGAATGTTAGTGATCCCATCAATAAACCAACCCTATATCACAACCTTAGGATAATTACTAACCCATTACCACTATGACACTAAATGATTTCCCTCACTAGTCAAACCTTAACAGCCACTGAATCTTTCTCAATTGAGAGCCTATCTATCAAAAATCTCATTATTTCAATATGACATTATTTATTCTAGAAGGATATTCAATTTCATGAATTTAGGAGATACACCATGGGGAAACACCATATTTCAGTCTATTTATCACTCAAATTTAAACCATTTGAACCATATTAATTGATAACTCGAACATTGGACCTTCAACTGAGTGGGTAAATCAAAGAGAATAGATGAAGGTGCTTCAAGTAGTTAAAATAAAACTAATTACATAGGTATTAAGCAGTGAATTCTTCCTACCCTTTTCCCCACTGAACACTCCATGAGCACTCCTTGCACCCCCCCCCCCCTGCACCCCCTTGCACACCCCTCCCCCTTCTCAAGCACACCCCCTCCATACAAAAAACCCCTTACACCCCCTAGCACATCCCTGCATACAGCAACCCCCTTTCACCACCCCCCAGCACACCTCCTCTCTATAGTTAATATATAACCATAATAGGTATAGTAAAACTAATCTCAAAATGATAGATGATGTTAAATTTTCCCTTCTCCTCAAATCCTCTAATCTAAATTAGATTTCCCCTTAGAAAAACTCACTTTTTTAGAAAACATTTAACATGATAATGAGTTATTCAAAATTCAATTTTAAAAAAAAAATGAAACACCACATGTAAAATAAAATTAAAGCTTGTTTCAACAACCAACATCATCTAATTTCACACAACATATGTAACCTAGAAACTTATAATAGTTTAATCTACTATAAAATAATATTTTTTTGTAGAAAATGAAATGGAAAACATTGTTCAGTAAAGACAACAAACATAAATTTATTGATTATGATAATTGAATATGTTTTCCTCCATTATTAATAAAAGAGATCATAAAACATAAATAGTGTGTGACTCTTAGAAAAGCATGTTAAACATACCTGGTCACATATGAGTCTCACCACCATCTTCTTGTGTGATTCCTGAAGTTCGCTATCAATCAGAATCTCATCCAATAAATAATCCTACCAACCATTTTTTCATCAAAACATCACAACATCAAATATATAAAATCAAGTTAAACAAAACTTGTGAAAATTGAAGTTCATGTCTAGTTAACACACCTGATAAACATGAAAACAATAACTCGTTTAGATCAACAATGTTAAATTATTCATGTTTTAGAAAGAAAATATCACATTTCAAAAATAGTGGACCAATATCTCAACATAGTGGTGAATTATTTCAAGTATATCCAGTTCATTATCATCCTCTTCGATGCACATGAAAAAATACAGATCCGTGTATCTACAAATCCATAATTATAATTTATTCTATGTTGTGTGAAATTACAAATTACAGACAGTGATAAGGAATTAGAAATTGGAAAATCATATTGTACCATTCGTAAATGGATTTTTATCCCCTACATTCAACCAATATGAAAAGCTTGGGACCTCCTGTAGTCATGCCTGCCTAGCAACCCAAACAACCTTGGTAACATGATATTTAATAATAAAGGGGATTTCATGCCTTTAAATGGGTTACATATGAATTATTAAATATCCTACATCATGTATACACTTAATATCAACTATTACAATAGCTCTATGTAATCACAAGAATTTATTAATAAGAGTACAAAGAACACATGAGGTTCAATGAGCTTGAACCATCATACAAAAAACTAAAAATGACAGAGAAAAGATACATTATATGAACTATTGTCACACCAAAGCTTTCCATTCTAATACAGCTCATGTATAATTATGCATTAGAAATATGAGGCATCCCAGAGCCCATTTCTTATGATCCAATAACTTTATTACACCTTCATGTAGAAACACTACAATATATATTGTGCAGAATTGCTCCAACATTGCAGACATCGGTCTCCATACCATAATTATGTTTAAGAACCTCTATATCCATGTAATAAGTTCTCCCCAAAAACACAATAATATGAATATGATAAGGGAATGAGGAATCCCTCCCCAATTAGCTAACCACATCATATTTCAGTTTTCAACTTTATTGTTACATGGAAATATCAAAGCCGATGTAAAATGATGGAGCACACATATTTCATTCATGTTACAAGGAAATAGATATTTGTGGGTAGACTGCCCCCCCTGGGCAGTAGCTCCCCCCTGGACACCCCCACCCCCTAGATATCACCCTCCACACCCTTGGACAGACCCCCGCCCCCCGCACCCATGCCCACTTGTACCCCCACCCCCACACAGCCCCACCGTTCACCTCCCCCCCCCCCCACATCCCCTTGCACACCCCACATTCACCACCTCCCCCCAACCCCTTCCCTGTACAGAGCCCATTGTACCCTCCCCCTCCCCCTACACCCTCCCCCATGATCTGGGGATTTTATATCTCTCACTTTTCATAGCTCAACAGTTCTCTACTATACCATCACCACCTCCTATTATGCATCAGGAATCGCCATCTATTAGTAAGGTCTCATAAAGATATAAAATGTAATATTTTTCCTTTGATATTCTAAATTATTTTGATAATATTTGAGATGATTATAATGATCTGAAATAGGAGTTAAATATATACTATTTATTATATTATATAACTTAAGAATTCGTCTATTCCCAAGGTTGATTTTGACAAGTTGGTTGGGTTAACAACTACCTAAACAAAGTTGATTACGAATCTCCAATCAGTACCTCATATTACAAAAGTTGTTTTTAAAATTAGTTTCAATGAGCTTAGTATTGTAAGTGTTCTAGTTAGATATTTGAAGGGTGTTTATACTACCAAGTTTGAGTTCAATGATCTTGGTGCTATGGTTGTATCTCAAAATTACATGTTCCAAAATATCTTAATGGTGCAATTAGACATCTCAATATGTTCTTGATGAGGTTGAGTCTTTTATAACTGAAATGAAGGGAATCCTATACACCTTAAAAAGTGTTGTATGAATCTAGTTTTAGTTCATCAAATGGTTTTATCCCTATATAACTTCCACCTCATAACATTCTGTTGTTCCAGTTTTTTAGAGGGGAGTTGATCAATTTATCTCAAATTTGAATTATATATCCTTACAGATTCAGTCCCTATAGTGTGATAGGTTCACACCATTCCATATTCCAGATTTCAAGAGGAAAATTATGGGTGAGTTCCATGATACCAGAGAAGATGTCAGGAAGCTTGGTATTGGAACTAATAGATTTGTAAATTTAAGTAGTGGTCTTTGATGATGAATATTATGGGAAGTTGAATTTGATCATTTATGTCTCTAAAGATGATCAATGTATAATTTTTAGATATATTGTTCTAGTATCTAGAAACTATTAGTATTTGTTAACCTATTTAAATAAGGTCTATACAAAAATTCAAGGGATATACTCATATTCTTCCTTGAAAAAACTATTGGTTATTAGAATTTTTTTTTAAAAAAAATAACGATATTATGGAAATACGTTTTTAAAAAAATATGCAAATTATAGAATTTAAATTAAAGGTTTATGCAGAGGGAACGTACCTCAACATCATGGTGCATTTATTTTAACAATGAAAAATTGAATCTTTCTCTTTTCCGCTTCACTCATATGTAACTTCACATATATATATATAAGGACACCTAGAGCCTCTGTTCATATTTACATGGCCAAATATGCACAAGGGGGTCCTTATATATATGATTATAATTTTATATACCCCTTTACACTTATACATGGATGCATTTTTCATATCTATATACAAGAACACCTAGCCCCAATATATATATTCATATTATCGTGAGTGAATATATATAAAGTGGGAACTTATATATGTATATTCCTACCTATGCATACACATGTAAGCCTTCATCAACGGGGACTCAAATCCACCTCAAAGAAACCCATAATGCTCAAAAAAATATAAGGAACCCAAAAATCACAAATTGCCAAATAAAAAATTGGTTAAAGAATAAAAATGGAATAAACCTTGCCCAAATCTGATGTTGAACTCACTGTCGTCAATGGTGGTGGATAAAATTTTCCTCATCATAAGAAACTGCCTATAAAAAATATTGGGAAAATGAGATATAATGACTTCTTAAATATATGTGATTAGTGTGTCAACTGTACATGATAAATGATACATGAATCCATAACCAAAAATGAACAAATAATATTCAGATTGATAAGTACATCCCAATACTAAAAAACATGATCATTAATAAACATATTTATTTTTCAAACATCACCTTCAAATGCCTATTCAAAAATCCAAAATCATGAAAATATGGGAATAAAGTAAACATCCATCATCCCTTAAATGAAATAAATATGGATTAGGCATTGTCCATAACCTAGAAAATCTATTCCTTGTATATATAAAATACATAAACTCTTCATTCTAATATCCTTCTTGATTTTATATATTGAAACCTCAATTTTTATCATGTTCTTTTTCTATAATACACCTTCATTATTAGTCTCTATAGGTTTATCAGTTTTATAAAGTAGTGAATTTTCATTCTTTTATTCTTACTCAATCTGCTTGGATTTTTCAAACTAGTTTTCTAATTTCATTCGACAATATTTTGGTGCATGATCTTTCTTCTTTTTCATTGTGTATTCCTTCTTTGTAGAAACTATTTTTTGACATGTAATAATTAGTTCTTTCCTTTTTTCTTTCAGCAATTATTATTGTTATGGAATTTTTCATAAATCATTATAAATAATAGCTTTTCAAATTACTCTTATTAAATCACAATGAAACTTACATAACATATGTAGCATTCATTCCTTTTATAATATTTAGTTTAATAATAGTCCTTATATAACCTGGATGACTCTTATAGATTGAACAATGACTCCTATAAAGAGTCTAATGACACTTATAGTTTTCAACATCACTCTCATGGTAAGTTGAAATGGTACTAACATAATATCCATGATTCTTATGAAATTCTTAAGCCTTTTATGATTCTATATTTCAGAGCTAAAATAAATAATCTTATGATCCTCATGGGTCTTCATGAATATTAATATATCACCACTCATTAGTATGAAAATGAATATTAGTGAATCAGAATTAGGTAATTTCCTTTGATATGTAGTATCTAGAATTGAACCAATAATCTTCAACAATTAAAATGGGTACTTTAGGAGCATAGTATACTTATTGACTATCATTTTTATACATATGAGTTTCAAGTATAAAAATTTCTCATTATAATCTACTTATAAGGGATCATGTATTAATGGTAAATATAATTCTATACAATGTACATTACTATTCATTTTAAATAGTGAACGTTACACATCATTGTGTTCTAATTTTTTGTATGGGAATGGAACAGGATACACCATTTATGAATAATAAAAAATAATTTTTCACATATTTATCACTATCTAGATGAATAATTGTGATGGGGACTCAATATTATTGGTGTTATTTTCATCTATACTAATTCAAGTTGAATTAGTAAATGATTTATCCACCAATGTTAATAATATTGGGGGATCTATCATAGATTTTTTAGAAGATCTATAGGATTCAATAATTATAGAGAAGTTGTTTCATATCTTTCTAAACAAGTTTGATGTTAATGTTTCAACTTTTGAATATCATGATTTTAATGCGAATACATATAATGTGGTTAAGGATGAAATTAAAGATTCATATTTAGATAGAGATATTGAGGTGTAGTCTAATAAGACAATTTGACATACCATAAGAAGTTCCCAAAAGGGAAAAGGTAGATATAGTAGTAAATATACTTTGAAGTGTTTCAGTTATTGAGTAATTAGAAAATTTTCTATATATATTCCATTGTTACAAGAAGAGAAGAGATAATGTGAAGATATGCCATCAAATAAGTTCTACTGGATGAAGAATTCATAATTTAGTAATATGATGTAACCTTATTAGGGAAATGAAAATAAATTTTTAAAGATTAATAAGATGTTTTATCTTTCAATGATGTTTGAATAATATTATGTTGACACTAATAGTTGAGATAATTTATTACCATGGGATCATAACAAGACTTTTGAGATTTCTAAGGTGAATAAAGAAAATTTATCTATAAAAGGATATAAAGAAGAAACAAAAATGGAGTTAATTTTGAAATTAAAATGGAGTGACTTATTAAAATATCAACCAAATAAGGATAATAATAAATTGGTTAATATGTTCTCAATTTTATGGTGTATATGGTAATGAAAAAATTAATTTCGATATGAAAGAATTATATTAAATATATATATCAATTTTAATCTAGAAATTTAGATGGTAGATAACCCACTAAAAAAATGTTCAGAAAGTGGTTAAAAATTTTAGTGTTCAAAAAATATATTAGTTTCATGTTTTGAATGAAATATATTGAATATATGATCAACTATGTTCATAGGTTAGAAACTAACTTCCATAAGGGAGGTGTAATCCAAACATTATGTATAAGTCACCCCCCTTCCCCATGTACTAGCCTCCCCCCCCAAACTAGCCCCCTCTCCCCCCCAAACCAGTCCCCTCACCCATAATCATCCAATAACCCCCCTCCCCCCTACACCATCCCCCCAACCCCCACCACTGCACCCCCCACCTCCCCCTATACTAGCCTCCCTTCAAACCTATCCCCTCCCAACCACCATTCCCCCCCCCCCCGCACCACCCCCCCCCCCTTCCCTGTACTGTCCCTCCCCCCCAATCAATCCCCTCCCCCCAAACCGGCCCTTACCCCAAAAACCAGTCCCCACCCTCCTAGTCCCCCTCCCCCCTCCACCACCCCTGACCCCTAGCATCCACCGTCCCTCAACCCCCTAGCCTGCACCAGCCCCCCAAACCCTCCACCCTTGCACTAGCCCCCCTAACCACCCATACACCACCCCCACCCCTTCCCATGTACTATCTTATTCCCCTACAACACCCCCATCCCCCAACCCCCCTGCACCAGCCCCCCTAACTCCCCCTGCACCCCCTTCCCCCCTGTGCTAGCCTCCCCCTCCCAAAACAAGTCCCCTCTTCCACAACCATCCCCTAACCCCCCTAGCTTACACCATCCCCCTCCCCCAATTAAAAAGAGTTATAATATTCATTTATTTTTATATTTATTTATATAATAATGTGTATATAATTTATCATTAACCTCTCCATCCCTAAATAGTCTATAACTGATGAAGTGGACAATTTTTATAATGTAATCAATAAATAAAGGATGGGAATGGCCTTAATTTTTCTTCTAAAATTTTAGAAACAATTTAACATCGGTATTATTCTGTAAATAGAATATAAAATCATGAATACATGAATAATACCAATCTCAAAATGTATTAAAATAAAATAAAATTTATACATATTGATTCAAAAATATAAACACACAAGAATCATAAATTACAAGGAATAGATTCGTTTAAAAATTATAGTAGCATAACATGATGAACAGAAACTAAAATAACCATTTTTATTAAAACAATATAGAAAATCGGGATTAGTATGATAAAAAAAGATCCAATAGACGTGATCAACAACAACACCAATCAATATAAAGCAGTAAATAAATAATAAAAAGAACACTGATATTTTTATATTCTTCAAAGAATTGTAAATAAAGAATCATCATAACCAGGTTTCTGTAAACATAGTAGAAGAAAAAAAATTCACCTCATGGACCTTCAGTGGTGTTGCAGTTCCCCTTGTTTACCTCTTTTTCATCGTCGGTAACTCATAATTTTCCATCAACCATGGTTTAGGATTAACAACATATCATCAACTATTCTTCAATACATATCCCAATTTGGTGTTAGGAAAAGAAATCAGGAACATAGTGGGTAGTAAACAACAAATATGGGAAGAACCTTGAAAATCATCATTGATTTTAGAGGTATGGTTGAACTATCACTAGAGATGGGTATGAATTTCTTGGTAGATAAGCTATCATGAAGTAGATACTGTAGAAATATTAGTAGAAATTTCAAGGGTCATCTCACGTGGATCCCACTCATGGAAAGTCTCGTTTTGGATGATGCACTAATTGGAGGAGGATTGTGCGATGAAGGGGGTGGAGGAGATGAACGTGAAACATAGGGGATGGAAGGGATTGCAGGAGGGAGGGGTGAACTAAGGGGAGAATCCAGTGAGATCTTTCAAGGGAGAAGAAATCCATCGAGGATAAGGTTTTGTGGGTGGGAGATGAGTCGCGATGAGGGGGAAGTGGGTGGGAGATGAATCGCGATGGAGTGAAGCTGATTGATGAGTTGTTGCCATGGGAAAAGTTTAATCTTTTGGGTTATATTCTCTAAATCATATATTTTTAATTACCCATGGATATATTTCTACCTATATTCATGGAAAAATTAAACTGTGTCTTTAGGTATGTGGCTATAGGTCATTTTTCTAGTATTGAGAGCTTGCGAACCTTTATCAGAGAGGGGTTCTTTTACCCTAAAAATCTAAGGGGTATGTGTTCACAATATCTTCTAAATAATTGGAAGGATGACAGGTTTGTAGTTGATTATTCATCAAGGCATACCATCCATTATAGGTACACGATTAAAACGATATGACTAGTGATTCATGGATCAAAACTCCGAGCAAGATATGTTTAGGGACATCTGAGTAGTCAATATTACTCTCTGTATTCCAAATTATGTTAGGGTGCTAGAGATAACATTTTTGGTTGAAAATTCTTTGAATGGAATGATACAGATAGTGAATTTCAGTATTGGGAATGTAGGAAACAAACATAGGTCTCATGGAATTAGATGTGGAAATTTTTTAGGATGAGGAAGTTATAGTGACAGATGAATCTGTAGGGCATGAAACATGGAAGAGGAGATAGGAGAGCATCAAGAGGTGGTATACATTTCTACATGTTATAGCCAGTACCCCAATGTGGTCCCGACCAGACTTAGGGATCTAGATGAAAGGGGAAGGGAGTAGCTGCATGCAGTCAAGAAGTGTGACCCAAGGGCTCCAAGAATGATTCAAGGTATGGTCTGTGTCTACTACTATTTTCCATATTAATAGACATTGGTACTAATTATTTCTTTTTATCATGAAGATTATTTAGGACCCAGATTTTTTGGTTAAACTGTTGACTTGATCCTTATGTCTGTAGATACCTATGGGAGGAGAATTTATAATCACACTTATGTCGATGGTGTGATCTAAACCTTATGGAAAGAGTTTCGGTTGGAACCTCTTGGAAGCAGCATCGAGGACATACGATGTTAGTTTGGGTATGAACCAGTCATATACAGTTCATTCTTTTTTAGGAAAAATGATGTGGTATATCTAAAGTGTTGGAAAGGGGTTATCCTTGGTTAGTAAAAAAGAAAACCCAGGTAGCACGGGGTAAACTCATGACCTAGAGGGTGCATTCGATCACTCTTGATTAGGACAACCTTACCCTCGTGGATGTAGGTGTTTTCAGTTTTCAGTTCCTAAATGTAGTGGTGGAGTTTAGGAAAATCCTTTCCAAATATGTTTTTAGGACTACCTCTCTGCTATGAGAGGGGTTTTTTCATCATTCTACATCCTGATATGGCACTGATATCAGTCTTAGTATAACAGAGGGATTTTGTAGAACATCGCAAGCAGGGGGCATAGGTGGAGTACATCGAGAAGAAGGTCTTAGTAAGACCTAGTGTTTGAGGTTATGTGTTGATTATAATCACTTTAACCAACTGTCCATGAAGAATGGGTACCCACTAACAAAGTGTTGATAGGCACATCAATTTTTTAAAGGGGTATCCTTTTGCATGATGGAAAGGTTCCCATAGGATTTTCACCAGTTGAGATAGTTGTGATGGTCGAAGTTCCTCCAGGACGTTGACTTTTAGGTAGTATATACTGATGGGAAGGGGTCATGGTGGATGATGCACTCCACAAGAGGTTTGGTTTACAGCAGTTGAGTGAGGAGAAGGAGAAGTTAGCTGTGATAATGATATCCTTTGTGGATGATTATGGAGTAGCTTACCTCAAGTATATGACTATCATTCCCCCAATCCCTCAGAGAGTTAGGGAGCCATAGCTGTTGGATGTTGACTGTGAGGCCCAACGAGCTCAGATATCCTTAGTACCGGCTCCTAATAGATTTTTGATAGATGGGGAGCAAGTAATTCTTTTCAGATGATGAACTATGGTACCAGTGATGTTATGGGAGTAGGTTTTGAGGTAATTCCTTACATCCCATTTGGTAGTACATCCTGACCTAGTATGGAGAAGAAGTACTAGGACCTCCAACATCAGTACTGGTTTTCAGGGATGAATAAAGTGGTGGCATAGTTCGTCTCACAATTCCTCACTTTTCAGTAATTGAATGATGAGAATCAGGTTTTAGAATTCTTGAGCATAGATTGTACCCCCCCAGAAAAATTTTCAGATGGAGCATACCATACAAACATTGGAGGATATGGTTCATGCTTGTGTCCTAGATTTTGGTCACGGTTGGGAGGTCCACCCACCATATGAGGCGTTTGCGTACAATAATATCTATCACTCCACCATTTGCAAGGCACTATTTGAGGCCTTATACATGTGTCCATGAAGAGCACCTACATGCTGGAAAGACCCAGGGGAGTCTTCACTCAGGGGTCCAGAGTTTGTACGGGCTACCACTGAGATGTTGTGGATCATCCAGGAGAAAATGAGGACTGTATGGAGCAAACAGAAGTCTTGTGTTCATAGGATATGGAGACCCTTGTAGTTTGAGGAGGGAGACCATGTTTTCCTAATGATCTCACCTTAATGAGGATTACAGAGATTTGGTCAGGGAGGCAAGCTATCTCCAAGGTTCATCGGACCTTTCCAAATTCTTAGTAAAGTTAGAGAGATTGCGTACCACCTAGCTCTTCCCCACAGATGCACAAGGTGCATAATGTTTTCCACATGTCGTAGCTGAGGAGATACGTGCATGACCCATCACATGCCATCGATTAGGGAAAGCTAGACATTGATAATGGGGTGATATTTACATAGTTTCTGATGTAGATAGAGGATCTAAAAGAGGGGGTCTTTCTCGGATGGTCTATCCCTCTGGTGAAAGTTTGGTGGCAGAATGGGAATCTCCAAGAGAGAACATGGGAGCGGAAGACTCAGATTCATGCTCAGTACCCTCAATTATTTGATTTTCATTTTGTTTTTGCTTTAGGGATGTAAATCCCTAATATGCGGAGAATGTATCCTCTCTTAATTTATGTATATTGTTTTTAATTATATGGGATTATTTTTAGAGCATGAAATTTGACGTTTTTTGATTATGAGGCCCGAATTTCCTGTAATGATATGTCAGAAAATGTTCATATTTAAATTGCGTGTGAAAGAATATTTCCTAAAAAATGGAATAGCTCTTAAAAAAGTTCCCAAATCATAAATATGAGGGCTTATTACATTCAAGATGGAGGTTTTACCCTAGGCATGATATATGATTACTTAGCGTAGGCCTCTAGTGAGAAAACCCAAAAATGGAATAATTGTAAAAAAATAATTAAATAAAATTATTTTATTTTTCAAATGATTATAACTCATGAAAATTGACTCAGATTAAAAATTAGAGACCACCACTGAGCTCATAAGGGTATGATTCCCTTAGGTAGATCCTACCATTGGTCAGCACGGTCCAATAGTAGAAGTTAGTATTTGGCTGTAAATAAAATTATTATGAAACAATTATTTTATATTCAAATACATATAACTCCTAAACATAACATGGATTAGATATCTGAGAGTACTTTTGAACTCGTGAGGGCGTGTTCCCTTTTGAAAATCCTAACCTCGACAGGTCCGGGTTGAGGGTGAGTGTTAATTTTTTCCAGAACATTATTTAAGGTACGTTCAGTAAACGTGCAAATGAGATTTTTATCTTTTGAACTGGGGATAAGATAAACAATATTATGGCACCGTTGAATTAGGAACAATAGGAATTTCCTAGAAATGACATAACATCAGTTGGAAAGGGCTGAGTATAAAAGTTATTTTTCAGAATTTAAAAAAAAATAATAAAATGTTTTAGAAGAAATATTTTATTTAATTTCTCATCGTTGAGTAGCGGATGGAAATGCTGCGGTGTAGTGACGAGGCAGTGATGAGACTCATTAAAGACGGGTCAACACTGGATCATTTTAAAGCACAATTATATTATCTAAATGGACCATTTATTGTTCCTTATTAAATTTGGAAAATTTAATCAGCATCATTAATGGGCATAACATCGCTACGCTGATTATTTTCTTTTAAATAATCCAGTGTGTTGGAGTTGAGGATTGAATACTGTGGGTATTCCTTGATGATCATCTGGAAAAATTCCTCCCCAATAAAGAATGAAGAACTGCTGGTAGTTTTCCTGTCCAATGAAGAACGTCGATGAGACTTCACTAACTTCGACGAACATTAAATAATGGAGCAGGAAACAACGTCGACACCCAAAAACATCGAGAACGAACGCTTTGGCATCAAAAATCAAATATGTAGGGTTTTTCATTGTGTTTAAATTTCCCATTAATCATTCTAAAACAATAAGTGTAGATTAACCAATGAAGGGGTTATTCTGCAGATCGTATGTTCTTGCGGGAGGGTGTTTCACATGGGGTTTTGTGTTGTATTTGTTGATAGTATGAATTTAATTCAATCCATGAACCTTCACTTTCTATTTTACCTTTAACACGGAGGTCGCAGGCCGAAATGAAAAAGGCCTGAGCACCTCTGCCTGTGCATTATTGGTGGTCGTATACTCAAATTAACTGAGAAATGGATTTGAAGCCTTTGTGGTGAAGATGGGAATACCAAAGGACCATAGGCGCAGGTGGCATGAACATCGGACCATAGGATCACATCTAGTGGTTTTCTAAGCAACCAACTGTCATGCCAGCGGTAACTGGAAGCAGCATATGGAAATGACCTTGGGCAGAGGACTGCTGCATGCTCATTGCACAACGTGATGATGATGCACTACAATGCATGTTAGAACTTCATTAATGAGCTATCATGTCCTGCTGATCGGACGCGCCAAAGGAACACAGTCTGTCGACCGCATGCGGATGACTCGGTAAGCATTGTTGGATGAACAAGTGGTGCAAGGTAATTCCACTAGATAGAGAACAAAACATGGAAGAGATGCATCTATGATGGAAGACAAGCCCGCTTTGTGGGTTGGGTATCTACAGGTGGGCCATGCCCCACTAGGCCGGTCGGGCCACCCCGGGGCAAACCCTCTACCACGCTGGACCCGCACCGCCGGGAAAAACCAGTTACTGGGATGGACCCATATTATCGAGCCGGACTCATGGGCCCAATTGGCCAGCAAGTCTACACCCATGTTGGACCCATGTCGGACCCTCAGAGAAGGTCAGGTCAATTGGACCAGGTCAGCCCGAACCCGGACCTGGTCTGTCTCTTTTAACTAGAATGCCAATAACTATCAGATCGGGCATCCGATTGACGTGTTGTTAGTGGACATGGGACCCTTACAATGAGACAGTACTTTTGAGATACTCTACTTGATTTTTGTCATAATTTGGAGTATGGACAGGTTGGATGGGCTTGAATCCAACTGGCCCCTATTTACATTTTTTCCTATATCTTACAGACCAGGTGTCTAATTGGCGCATTGCATTTCATGTTGGAACCCTTACGACAATACAGTCATTTGGGTTACTTATTCCGAGGAATTTGTGGGGGTTGGGGTACTATCGGTGGTATGGGGATTAGAATCTCTAGATCTCAAGTGCACCAAGTGTGGGAATCCTCTATATGGATTTCAAGTGAAGTGTGACCCTCTGTGTATCGGCATGAGAGAAACCCTCCGTGTACCAGTAGTAGCGCGGCCCTCTGTGGATCAACAATGGTGCGACCATCCATTGATCAGCATGAAAGTGACCCTATGAGGATCGGAAGTAGGGTAAATATATATGGATTGGTAGGAGTGTGACCCTCTGTGGATCTACAGTAGAGCCACCCTCAATGGATAGGCAGTAGTGTGACCCTCTGTGGGTCGGCAGAAGTGCAACTTTTTGTGGATCAGTAGTAGTGTGACCCTTCATGGATTGACTAGAGAGAAACCCTTGTCGAATTAGAAGGAGGTCCACTTTACAAAATAAAATGATCTAGCTTAATACTAATCATCTTTATTCATGTTCTCTAAATTTTATACCTGGTGTGAGATACGTCTTTTACTTTGTGCAAGGTGGTTAAGGTCTTTCTTGGGGGGTTTACCTCTAGGATATTTTATTCTTTTTGGTTTTTTTCTTCGTGAATTATCAAGGGACCTTCGGGGGTCTCGATACCCCTGATGAGTATTGTTATACACACCCCAGCACGGGCTTCACCCACAAGTGTTGTGTCTAGTGTAGATGATCAAAATTTTGACAGAGGTTCTTAGGGGGGATGGGACTAACGGATGATAAAACGGTGTAATTGGTGTCCTAGGACTAGGTGGGGGCCAGCAGGACTGGGCGATCATGACATACTACTTCATCTTCTAGTAGCTTTACTACTCTCATGATTAGGTTGGGTTCTCCACATATGGACATCATATTTTCTTTTTTGTAATTTTCAGTTTTCAGTTCGTCGTTGGGATTGTATTCTTGCCCACTTACTTACACTTGTACTTACACACTGCTTTGTTCTTGTGTTATACTTCTTTACCCCCTTTCAGTGTGTTGAGATGTGGTTGGGAATGTGTGTGTATAGGTTTAAAGGCAATAACTTCCTTTTTTCTAGGATATTCCTTTCTGGTGCTAGTCACCAGCCCCTGGCCTATGGATGTTGAGCTTAGAGTAGTCATGGTACGGGCCCCGGGGGATGGGTCATGACACATGGAGATGGATTAATTTAATGTAAAATATATTTTAAATAATCAATATCAATGGACAAATCATATGATTGGATTAAAATATAATATTTAATTTTTTTTGCAGTGGAAATATAATAATAGTAACTGAACTATGTTTACATGAAGATGATTTATGTTTTTAAATAAGGGGTCTAAATCTAATGAATGCCAAAGGTAATCAAATAATTGAAATATTGTGATGATGGAAAATTAAGATTCTATAAGTAATCATCATGTGGCCTATTATTCGTATTCTTTGGTGTGTGGACACTATGTAATTTTTATACTTAGATATGTGTTGTTGATGAAATATGATGACAATAACATCCAAAAACATGAGGGAAAGGAAGGTATTATACTATTAAAATGACTTGGTGAATAGAAAAATAATTTTTTTTAGGTTAGCTTTATTTTCTATGAAAAATATACATTTTATAATATTTTTATTATTATAATTATTTTCCATATCATTTATGTTTAGTTGAAATATTCATACTCCATCTCAAGTAATTTGGATAAATTTTTTCATGATAATAGAAAATGTTGAAATTGATTTATCATAAGAATAAAATTCAGCTAAAATTATCATTTGTTGGATTAATCATCCCAAAAATCATGTTATACTATCTATAGTTAAATTATTTTATATAATTTGGAGGGATTTTTTATCAGTGTATAGATCCAGCATCTGCTTCTACTATAGTAATATCAAAATACATATCTCAAACCATCATTTGATCAAATTTCAGTGTATAGAAGATGATGAATTTCATTTCTATATTTGTTCTAAATAATCCATCTATTTCACCATGAGATATAATATCTTCCATAAATTATTTCGGTAAATTAGATT
The DNA here is from genome assembly GCA_963277665.1 of Viscum album. NCBI lineage: Eukaryota > Viridiplantae > Streptophyta > Magnoliopsida > Santalales > Viscaceae > Viscum > Viscum album. The sequence continues at coordinate 5,700,821 of OY728148.1, read as the reverse complement.
ACCACCTTTGATGTTATTCCCATTATAAGATAATCAGATGATGTACTCTCTCAATGATTTCCTAGTCATCCTAATTGATAGAGATGATAATATATCATTTGAAATTTTACCTAGAGAATTTCCCATATCAAAGAATATATTTCAAATATCCATTATTTATTTATAGGAACTAAATAAGTAATTACAATTGAATCTATATAATGGGTTTTTGCACTCAAATTCTTCACCAAGGGTTTTGGTAGTCCTCAATACCAACTAAATGGATTGTTCAATTCATCCTTTCATTGGTTTTTGTGAACTTGGAAGATTTTTAGTAAATAAATTATATCCCATTTTTCATATAAATAAATTGTTTGATCAGATATGTATTTCCTGATACTTCAATATTATAGACATTCAGTTGGGATCACATCAATTCCAGGTGAAGGTTGAATTCCCCAATACTATCATTCCAAAAACATATGTACATTATGAGTTCATAATAATGCCACTAAAACTCACTATTACTCCAATAATTTTGATGGACCAGATGAATATATTATTTATATATTATATCAATAAAATTAGGGTAGTCTTTAAAGATGATACTATTATATAATAAAAAAATGAGGTATTTTATAAGAATTATATTAGTGTGGTTATGAATTCTGTAAATCCAAATTTATTTTCATATAATTGTAAATTTGAGTTTTAGTTGGAGAAAGTTTCATTCATGGGGTAGGTTATCATAAGAAACAGTATAACTATTGTTATTTTAATTATCAGGGAGATTGAGGAATGTCAAATATATATATAATATATATATGTAGTTATCAAATATTTTCTATGTTTTTTTTGTGATTCGGGATAAACATATCACAATCTTTATACCTAGTAATAAAAATAAAATGGAAGTGTGTAAAGTAACTCTAAACTGATGAATGTGAATGCATATTTAAAGAGATGCTTAAAAACAATTAGTACCCTTATACCTATAGTACCCACCTATAGAGTATGTATTTATGATTTCTAGTGATGCTTCTAAAATTTTATTAACATTTTCCTTCATGAAAAGTGAAAATGTTATAACGTATTCCACCTTAAAATTTAAGATCCATCTATAAAAATAACTGATTCATGTCCCATATTAAGCTTCATTTTAATTCGCATTGATGATTTGGTGATATTATCTTTGTAGAGATATGTCTGACATATACATAGTTCATGAAAACAATATTTTTATATTCACATTGAAGGAGATCAATATTATATAATAAATATGGTTTAACATGATCAAGTATTATGGCTACTCAATCCACTATAATTTTATAAATGATTATAATTTTCATGATGATATATATACACAATACCCTATATACCTATCAAAAATGATAATTTAAAAGGGAAAATCCCCTTAGATATATTAATGTTATAAATGGAAATCATATATTTACTAAAAATATCCTCTGATACTCAAATAATTTCCTAACTATCCATTCTATAAAAAAAAATTAAATCTAAATGAAATGATATTGAGTAGAAAAATATCATCGGTATTTTAAGAATAGTGAAATACTATGACTTAAACATTGATAAAAAAGGGAATTTATGGAATGGTACATTATAATTTTTTCCATCAGATCATATATTAAATAATGAGTAATTATCTAATGCTCACATCTCAAAAATTCTATATCCGTATATGGAGAAAAAAAATTATTTAGACCTCAAATAGAATTATTTTTTGAGAAATTGTATTGACTCGGTTTTTTCATTACATGAAATTAAAAGATATTATGGAATACTTTTAGAGCTAGGAACTAATATGGCATGACATTATGAGTCCCACTAATCCAAAATTTGATATTATGAATATATTAAATAAATTAAATATCACATATCCTTACTTCTAAGATATTTTTAAATAACTCCTAAAGAAATTATTGGATTAGAAATATGATACATTAATTGATTCTAGAATGTAGGGTTTAGAATGTGTATAACATAATGTTGTTCCACACCAAATGCCTTGTCAACGAAATCATTGGTGGATGGTTTAATTAAAAATATTAGTAAATTTATTTATTTTATATTAAATTGAAAAAACCATGATGCTCTATAAATACCTCATTATAATAATACTACAAGGTTATCCACATTAAACTTTTGATAATAAAGAGGACATTTTGGCATTCTTCAATATAATAACACATCATAGGATGAGTTCTTAATTGATCGAGGTAGATATAGATAAATTTAAATCATAGATAATTTTACTTAACTATTTAACTCATTCATAACCATTTACATATCTAAAAAGTTGTAGGGCCCATTAGATTTAATTTTTAAAATTTTGATTAAATTATTAATCCTCAATTTAATTATCTGTTTTTGGTACACAATTATTTGAGCCTCCACGTGATCCCAGTATCCCAATTTATATATTAAATTAATTTTAATTTTACTATCCAATTTTATCAATCATGATATTCCATTTTCGTGACATTTGGACGATATCTATTGGAAAATAATCATTACACTTTTTTTCATATTCCTTCCCTCACCTGTTATTCACATTCTTCATTATTGAACTCTAGGGTAATGATTTGATATTTTTCGAGATGGTTCATGAATCATAAAAACCTTGGATTCATGGTATATGTGTTCATGATGAATTGATTATTTTTTCATGTAGATCAGGATGTATTTCTGGTGATAATTCATGGATATAGGATCAATGATTGGTGGAAAGAGACAAGAGGTGCATCGAGAAAGGTTCTGTTATTTTTTATCACTATTGGATTCTATTTTAAAGCCACTAGCCACTGATTAATGACATCTAATGGTGTCTTCATTTTATTTTGTCTAGTATACTAGTGAGATTAATGGTGATGAGTGAAAATGTGGAGACCATTTAATGTTTCTGAGATTCATTTGGAACACTGATATACACACCATGTAGTTCATAAGAATACACCATATATACATAATTTTCATTAATAAATAGAGTTTAAATAAAATCTAAGCTTCACACACCAGGTAAACATGACTATATGCCCTTTTACCACATAGAATAATTCAAAAGGTGTTCCTAATTCACACACCCATAACACTATATTTTTAGACATCCCATGTACTCTAAGAATACATGGGAATGAACTGACACCTAGGAATGGCCATGTACATAGTCAAGTACATAGGTATGACCCTAAGTATACAATAATATATTACAATGAATGTCTAGGCCTCTAGTGTCTGATTTATTTCATATACCACAAGTACCCACTATGTATAATTAAATGGATTTCAATTTATTTCAAAAGTAGAAAACATCACGGAAATGATGTGGGAACATAGGCCCTGTGTCCACCTTACATGTCATGTATTCCATCAATAAACATATCCCTCTAATTTATCCTTTATCTAGACTCAGATTTCATCCGGCGAGTGGCCTATGCTAAGTGTTTTTCACATAGAGCATGATAGTGTCCTTTGATATCTTATAAGATACACTGTGAAACTTTATGGTTGTGACCATTCTTTATACGACTCTTGAATATAGTAGTGATGGGGAAAGATAATATTTGAAATTATAGGGATGTAACTATACTCTCACTTCATATCATGGTTCTTCCATACTATTAACATATTTATAATTAGAAGTCCCCAACATTGGGTGTGGTCCCTCTATTAATGGATTGTTACATCCCCATATTTGAGACTAGGAGGCATGCATGACCTGAAATGAAGTATTTGTTCCCTCTTCTTCTAAGAAAAATAATGAATAGAGGGACAATATTCATAGATTCTAGTTAATTTTTGTTTGGTACAATGAATCATTTATTGAATTTTAGAGATGGAGGTAGAATCATTGACTATAGACTAGGATATGATATTGATATCTACTTTCGAACAAATATATTTTTCTTAACAAAAATATATCTATAAAAATATTCATTTCCTTCCTTATTTTATTTTAGATATCATTTTTTGTATCTATATATCACTCCATTTATAGTAATCAAGTTACCCTTATGGGTATTTATATAATCTCCCCGTCATGTGATTTTTCCCATTGTAGCATGTCTTATTCTGATAACATATAGATATATAGTGAATTTATTAGAGTATATGGATACATATATGATTTGACCACATAATGTGGTAAATACATGGATATTAGATGTTTGAAATCTTGTAATATTCTTTCGTTATAATAATTTTATGTTTTAGACTTTATTAATAGTTTTTAGTTTAATTTTCCCTTTTCAATTTATATTAATGTAATTTGTTCTATTGTTTTAGTTGGTTATTGTATTAATTTTTACATCCTAGATGTTACATAAATTTAAATTACATTAGTGTATTTCATGGATATGGTTCGTTATATGGTTATAGGTTCACTATGGTATAACTTTCATTTTATATTAGGCCTTCTCAAATCATGTTTCTTGCTTTAATCCAATTAGAGATGTGTTTGGGGTCATGGAGGCCACACCATTTTCCAACTAGGTGGACCCTAGTGGATTAGGTTTGTCAGAAACCAACCTCGGGGCCCGTGTTGTGACTACACCATGCCCGCCTCCCATAGGCCAGGGGCTGCAGACTAGCACTAAATGTGTAAATCCTGATAAAAGGAAGGAATTGACTTTATATAAGAAAACAAACACCACAGAGTACACAAGATGAAGTAAACACTAAGTAAACTGTGTACAAAAGTAAGTGCTGGAAAGTAAATGGGCTAGTATACAAATGAAACTGAAATTACAGTACAACTGAGAAAAGAATGTGCAATAGCTGAAAAGTATAGAAATAACCATTAAGAAGTCCTCCATAACACCTACCTGAAGGGTGGGTACAAATAGGCTCGTCGGATTCTCAAGTCTGTACTTCAACTCCATGTATGTCCCGCCTAATAGTCCACCTCTGGGTACCATCCCGATCCACAACCTCACACACGATCACCGTTGTCCGTCGTCTGCATCCAACACAATGTAGTGCGGTCGAAGCCCGTGAAGGGGTGAGTATAAATTACTCAGTAGGGACCCCGAGACACTCAGAGGTCTCTAATAATCCACAAAGTATAATCCACAAAGTATAAAATACAGACATGAAGTATCAACCAACTCTACTTAGATATATGCCCATACATATACCTAAGTCAACAATTACAAAACGGCTCCCACTCTCGAGCACAAGTACAACCCAGTCCACATAGGAAAGCTCGACCCAGTCCACATAAGAAAGAAAAACCCAGTCCACATACGATTGCATAACCCAATCCACATAGTATAGCACAACCCAGTCCACATATGATAGCACAACCCATTCCACACACGAAATCAGAACACTGTCCACTCAGGAAAGCACAACCCAGTCCACACAGGAAATCACAATCCAATACACATAGGAAAATAAGTCAATCATATCAATGATAATGATTGAAAATAAATATTCAGCTCACACAGGTATACTACTTCTGAAGAGAGGTGGAGATGATTAGATGTAGCCTCTGAATCATCTCCTTTGCCGATCCAATGCAGGATCCTAGTATAGAAGTCGTCACTACTAAACCCACGGAGGATCCAATTATAGTAGTCTTCTCTTCCAAACCCATGGAGGATCCAAGTATATTAGTCATCGCTACCGAACCCACAGAGGATCCAAGTACAATCGAAAACTCTTCTGAACCCACAGATGATCCTAGTATATAAGTCATCGTCGTCGAACCCACGGAGGATCCCAGCACGGTAGATGTTGTCGTCAAACCCACGGAAGATCCCAATACATTAGACATCGTCATCGAACCCACAGAGGATCCTATTATGATAGTCTTCCTTGTCAAACCCACTAAGGATCCGAGTACGATAGTCTTCCTTGTCGAACCCACTAAGGATCCTAGTACGGTAGTCATCCCCATCGAAGCCAGCTCCAGGGTTCACGCACACAGCACGCTCGATTCCGGGATGGTCCGCTGCATAAGCCAAGGGGTCAATATATCAACTATCACGAAGTACAGATTTGATGTATCATAATGTTCCGTCTCATCAATAGGAACTCAACGCAACAGACGGCACGTCAATCGGACGCCCGGTTTGAGGGTTATTGGTGTTTTCATCCCAGGGCCCCGTTGCTTTTTTAAGCTAAAACCAACCTGACCATACTCCAACTATATCCAAACAACGATCAGAGTAATCCAAAAGAACCATATCATTAAGAGGAATCCAATAAAGTTGACGGCACATCAATCGGACATCAGGAGCTCAAGTTATAGGTGTTTCTGCTCTTCGGGGCCCGGTTGGTTTCGTGTTCGAACCAACTCGGCCACAAAAAAAGTTCACAAAATCCTTTAGTGTAATATAAAGAAACAACCGTCTTAATCAAAGGATCCTAATGCAACTAACGGTACATCGATCGGAGGTCTGTAGCCCATGATATAGGATTTTGAACAGATCTGTCCGAAAACATGGGGTTTGGATCCGGTCAGACCCAACCCAATACCCACTGGGTCAGCCCGAACCGGGTCGCACCGACCCGAGCTCTATGTCCGGCCCGGAGTGCGTGGCCCAGATTGGTGTGGGTGGTCTGGCCCCGTGTGGCGGCCTGGCCTGCAGCCCGACTTGGAAGTCGGTCGAGGTGTGAGAAGGGGGGGCTGGACTTTGTTTTAAAACGGTGGCCCCCATCTGGTGGGGTCCTCCCTGGGAAGCTAGCCAGGGGATTCAATCCCCCCAGTATTTCCAGAAACGGCCTGTCATAATGGCCGGTCGGTGAGCTGTCGCGGGACCCCCACAGGTCCCGCCCCCTGTTGTGCCGGCGGCCTCCTACCGAACCGCCACGGCCATTGGCCGCGACGTCCGTCCGACCGGCACTACATGACGGCGCAGCACCCCTCCGTTATAGTCCACTCTGGCTATGGCCCCCCTTGGTGTTCCAGCGTAGGGAGACGGTTCCTGTCCCATCTTTCATGGCACTCTCTTGGACACGGCATCATTTGGCCGCATCGACACAGCGTGATGGTGCAGCGCTCCTCCATCGGGGCTCGCTCCGGCCGCAGTCTACATCATTCCCGCGCGGTGAAATGGCACAACGCTGTATTTTCCTCAAACGCAATTGATAATAAACAAGAGACAGGGAGGAGAATCGGACGTGTTTGTGCAGTCAGATTCCCACCCATTACATTGGTAATAGTTGGCAAAATAATTGAGATACGTCAACGTTAATTCAATGCAAAATCGTAATTCACCAATAATGAAATTAACCCCTACCTCAACAACGATGACGAATGTCATTGACGACGTCACGTGGTGAGGTATCGATGAGAGAGTTGGTGTGTGTCCAAGGATGTATCTCACACAAGATGCGGAGATATGAAGGAACGGAACGTCATCTCCCCTTGTGGTGATGTCGTTCTTCATCGAAGGGTGTTGTTCTTTCGAGAGGATGAAGCTCTTCAAAAAAATTACTCAAGAGCTCCCTCCCCTTTTCCTCGCACAATAAAAGCCAACCCAAAATAAAATATCTCTTTTCCTTATTTTATTTACTCATGCCAACATTTCAAAACAATTAAATTAAAAAACAACTCACTTAATTAATTAAACATAAGTTGTCTAATTAATTAGGTGTTTAGTTGGAAAGAATTTATGTGGGAGAGTTACATAACATATGAGGGGTCTAGAGGAGTTAGGGAAAGTGAGGGATTGAGCTCGTGTGGGACCCACCTCACCTTTAACCACTCAAGGGTGGTCAGTATCTAGCGGGTCCCACCCAAACTTCCACACATTGGATTAAGCCACTTAGAAAAAGGAAATTAAATTGTAACCCAAATTTTATTTACTTCACATTTAATCCTCAATTTATAAAAACTCCTCCTGAGATAACGCACCTTCGTTAAAGGTCCTCCAAAGCAAATACCGGCACTGCAGTTTCATCGGTTCCCTCAGATTTGGATTTCAATAATTGGTTAAAAAGATAGAAAAACCCGCTTGTTCGTTCACTGAACATACCCGAGCTAAATGTCAGAAATTGATTCCGGGCACACTGGGCCTCGGAATCAGGTGTCATCAGAAATTGCTTACTCCTAAAATCGCAAATAATTTAAGAAAAAAAAATTCCTTGAAATTTATGAGTCTTTGCAATACTCCCACCTCAAAGATTTACGTCTGTGTAATGCTACCTCATAAACTAAGGAAACAAATGAGGTTATTGTGAACGCATCTAAACCTCCCTCTCCAATGTGCTCTCCGGGACCTTCCCGTTCTACCACTTGATGTGCACAAGTGGAATTGACCATCCATGTAGGACCTCATCCTATCGATCCTTGATCTCCATTGGGACGTCCACAAAAGTCACCCCTTCATCGATGGCTAGCTCTCTGTGATCAATGATATGTGTTGGGTCATGCACGTATCTCCTCAGCTGAGATACAAGGAAGACATCGTGCACCCGGTGCAACTAAGGTGGAAGATCCAGGCTATAAGCCACCTAACCTATCCTGCTGAGAACCTAGAATGGTCCAATGAAGCACGAAGATAATTTGTTTCCCTGACCAAATCTCCGTAATCCACGTCGAGGTGATACCCGTAAGAAAACGTGATCACCATCCTCAAACTCTAGTTGTCTCCTCCTCCTGTCAGCATAGGACTTCTGTCAGCTCTGAGAAGTTCTCATCTGCTCCTGAATAATCTGAACCTTCTCAATCGTGGCATGGACCATCTATGGTCCTACACGCACTCACTCCAATAATATCCAAAAATGATAATGGAAAACGCGGCTAGTTGTTTTATCTCCACTCCAAACAGTTGAATGCCAGATCTCCTACTAAGACCATCGTCTACAACGTTCCCCTTCCCATGTGTATAAATTGTCTCGATGTCATAGCCCTAGAGGAACTCAAGCCATCGCCACTATCTTAGGTTCATGACCTTTTGAGGAAAGATACACCTGATACTATTGAGTTGGTGAGAACCGTAAACAGTTCACTCGATGAACAATGGGTGAGACTATATATTTGTAAGAACTCAACTCCACCCTTCATCATCTACGATCTACAAGAGATGATGAGATTCCTCCTCTGTCGAAAATAGAAATCTGGTCTCATCCCCTAGATGAACCACATCCATTTCCTAATAAAGTCAATCCTGACATGAATGGTACCATTTCATTTCATGGACAACATCCTAAGGCCTCGACGCTACTACCAAGATATTAAAACATTACTCTCACCTCCAATGGTCAAGTCACACTGTCGGCAACATTATGTGGTCACTAAGTCTCCACCAATAGGAATCTCTAATGTGAGGATCATGTCAACAGTTTTAAACTGGAACCTATTAGTATGATCCATACAAGTGGATAGGAAGGTAAACATCACAAAGAACAAGTGTATTTTATTATTAAAGCTCAAGTACAAGACACAAAGCATCCAAAAAAATGACATTAACAAAGCTAGAACCAATATGAAAAAAAGTCACCATGCTTAGAGAAAGTCCCTCTCTTGCCCATATGCTCCAGAAGCTCTATGGTCGTAGGCCTCAGCTGTCTGAAGCTGAGATCTCCTTTGTCCAGCCATTACCTCTGTTCGAGGTGGTCCTCTTGGTGGTGGTGGTGGTAGGGCCTCGAAACGTCATCCACCGTCTACTGCTTGGCCAGCCCCTCTGCCATGTCCAACTACTCCCAGTGGACCACCACTATCAAACCACTACCTGGGAGGTCCCTCTACCACCATCTGTTCATCTTGAACTGCCTTCTCCTCATATAGATGGGTCTGTGTCATGTTCCCCACACAGCCGAACCTGTATCCTGAGGTCGCCCACCCGACGACATGGTATTCTTGGACCCCTATGTCTGTTGTCTACTACTGACTAATATAGACTCTGCTACGTGACGTCCTGTGGAAGGCATCACTGCTGGTGACTGGTCAGCGAGAAAACTCTCTACTTGTAGGGCTCTCTCCAGCACCCCCGCCTGCGTTGGGATTTTGAGGGAGATCATTCAATCCCTGATCTCAAGAATCAGTCCCGGCTCGAAGGTCCCAGCCCTAAAGAACGGGTCTCGTACCTTATCTGTGGAGAAGCGCGAGATGTCGGTAAATCTCACTGAGTATTGGGATACTGTCATGCTGCCCTACCTCAGATGTAGTATTTCCTGAATGCACACCACATGGAGGGTGGCTGGAATGAACTCCGAGCAGAAGAGGTACCCGAAGTCCGTCCAAAGTATAGATGCCTTGTCATGCACCTAGAGCATCAGGCTCCACCATCTACCTGTTGTTGCGTGTAGGATACTCTTCAAAATGATCACCATGAGGACTGCTGGTGTCTCTACCAATATAATGACTCAAACGATAGCCTCCATCCAATCCTCGGATGCCTGAGGGTCTATCTATCCATGGAAACTGGGTGGCCTCTGTCGCTGAGACTTGTGTAGTGCACTCAGGCAGCGTGTACTCTCCGCTGCTGGGGCTGGTGGTATCGGTGGACCAGCTGATATAGGTACCTCTAGTTCCTCTACTGTAATGAGGCCCTGAACTGAGGGCTCATCCCTCAGTGGGATGCCATCTCACATGTAACTAGGATCCCTAGTTGGCTCCCTTCATGGGGCCATCCTGAAAAGAAATAGGTGTCCCACGGTAAATACATAATACCTGGTGAGATGACATAAAGTAATCACAATGAAAACTTTTGAAACACACACACAATCAATGTTTTCATGCACTGAGTCGAAAATCAGAAGACAGGGTCCTGGTGTTTGGATACGTCAGCCACCGCACAAACACTGGACTCCTTGGACTGATAACCACAGTCAATACCCTTAACATTATTGCTTCACATAGAAGAAATTATCAGAGTCCTAAGTTCTGTGGTAGAACTGACTCATGTGATACCAATTTGTCATAAACCATCCTCGGGGCCCATGTCGTGACTACCCCAAGCCCGCCTCCCATAGGCCTGGGGCTGGCGACTAGCACCAAAGGCATAAATACCGATAAAAGGGATTGCATTGCCTTTATATAAGAAAACAAACACCACAGAGTACACAAGATGAAGTATACACTATGAAAACTGAGTATAAAAGTAAGTTGTGGAAAGTAAATGGGCCATTATACAAACCCAACTGAAAGTACAGTATAACTTAGAAAAGAAATTAGAACATCTGAAAATTAGAGAAACAACCACCAAGACGTCCTTCGGAACTCCCACCAGAAGGGTGGGTATAGATAGTCTCATCGGCTCCTCGAGTCTGTCCATCTACTCGGTGTACATCCTTCCTGATAGTCCACATCCAGGTACAATCCTGCTCCACAACATCAACCACAATCATCCTTGTCCGTCGTCAGTATCCAACACAATGTAGTATTGGCGTTGCCCGTGCAGGGGTGAGTATATGATACTCCGTAGGGACCCTGAGACTCCTGATGGTCTCACATAATCCACAATGGATAAACCAAAGAGTAAAAATACAAACATGAAGTATCAACCAACTCTATATAGGTATATGCCCATACATATACCTATATCAACAATTAAAAAATGGATCCCACTATCTAGCCCAAGTACAACCCAATCCACCCAAGAAATATCAACCCAGTCCACACCGGAAAGCACAATCTAGTCCACAAAGGATATCACAACCCAGTCCACATAGGATAGCACAACCTATTCCACACAAGATAGAACAACCTAGTCCACACTATAAAGAACATCCCTGTCCACTCAAGAAATCACAAAACAATCCACACAGGAAAGCACAATCCAATCCACACAAGAAAATAACTCAATCCTATCAATGATAATGATTGAAAATCAAGAGTCAGCTCACATAGGTATACTATTTCTGAAGAGAGGTGGAGATGATTAGATGTAGCCTCTGAATCATCTCCTCTGCAGATCCCATGTTGGATCCTAGTACAGAATTCGTCACTACCGAACCCACGTAGGATCCAAGTATAGTAGTAATCGCTGCCAAACCCACCGAGGATCCAATATAGTAGTCCTCACTGCCTAACCCACAAAGGATCCATGTACAGCCCACAACTATGTTGACCCCACAAAGGATCCTAGTACAGAAGTCATCGTGGTCGAACCCACGGAGGATCCCAACACTGTTGACATCATCGTCGAACCCCCATGGGATCCCAGTAAAATAGACGTCGTCGAAGAACCCACAGAGGATCCTAGTATGGTAGTTGTCCTCGTAGAACCCACTAAGGATCCTAGTACGATAGTCATCCTCGTCCATCCCACTAAGAATACTAGAATGGTAGTCTTCCTCATCGAAGCCAGCTATAGGGTTCCCACACACAGCACGCTCGATTATAGGAGGGTCCGCTCCACAAGACAATGGGTAGATACATCAACTATCATGAAGTCCAGATTTGATTAATCACAATATTCCATCTTGTCAGTAGGAACTCAACGCAACAGACGGCATGTCAATTTGACGCCTGGTCTGAGAGTTATTGGGTTTTTTGTCCCTAGGGCCCGGTTGGTTTTAAACTAAACCCAACCCAACCGTACTCCATCTGTGTCCAATCCATGAGATGAGTAAACCAAAATAATTGTCTCACTAAGAGGAATCCAACAAAGTTGATGTCACATCAATCAGAAGTCTGGAGCTCATATTATAAGCGTTTCCGCTCCGCGGGGCCCGATTGGTTTTCTGTTCGAACCAACCTAGACATACCCAAACTTCTCCAAAACCTTGAGTGTAATATAGAAAAATGACCATATCAATCCAAGGATCCCGAAGCAACTGCTAAGGCATCATTCGGAGGTCCATATCCCAAGATATGAGCGTTTGAACAGATTTCTCTGAAAATAGGGGGATTCGGCTCGGTTCGACCCAGCCCAATACCCCCTGGGTCAGCCCAAACTGGGTCGACCTAACTATGGTCCGGGTCCGTCCCATTAAGGTGGGTTCCAGACTGGCATGGGCAGTTCGGCCCAGCGTGGCGGACCAACCTGCTGCCCAGCTCGGAAGCCTGTCGCGGGGTGCGAAGGGGGGGGGGGCTTTGTATTGAAACGGTGGCCCCCATCTGGTGGAGTCCACCCTAGGTGGGTGGCCGGGGGATTCAATCCCACCATTATTTTTGGAAATGGATGGCCATAATGGTCGTCCAGTGAGTTGTCGCGGGAACCCTGCTGGTCCCGCATCCTGGTGTGTTGGCGGCCGGTCAAGCACGACAGCCTCCTACAGAACCATCGCGACGGAGCCGCGCCCCTCCGTCGTGGCTCGTTCCTGGCCGCGGCCTCCTTCCACCACACCGGTATGGCATGATGGCGCTGCAATCCTCCACCGCAGCCCGCTCGAGCCGCGGTCTTCATCTTTTCTGCACGGTGAAACAACACAGTGCCATTTTTGCCTCAGACGACATTGATAACAAACAATAGATAGGGAGGATAATCGGTCGTGTTTGTCTGGTCCGATTTCCTCCCGTTATGTAGGTAACAGTTAGAAAAATAATCGAGATATGTCAATGTTAATTCAATGCACAATAATAATTCACCAATAATGAATTTAAACCCTACCTCAACAAATATGATGGATGTCTTTGACGATGTCACGTAGTGAGGCTTCGATGACAGCGTTGGCATGTGTCCAAGAATGGAACTCACACTAGCTGCAGAGAGATGAAGGAACGACACATCGTCTCCCCTTGCGGTGACAGCATTCTTCGTCGAATTGTATTGTTCTTCATGGGAGGATGGCGCTCTTCAAAAAAAAATAACTCAAGAACTTCCTCCTCTTTTCCTCTCACAACAAAATCCAATCGAAAATAAAATAAGGTGTTGCCTTATTTTATTTAATCATTCAAACTTTTCAAAACATCAAAATTAAAAAAAAAAATCACTTCATCAATTAAACTTAAGTTCTATAATTATTTAGGTGTTTAGTTGGAAAGATTTAATGTGGGAGAGTTACATAACATATGAGGGTTTTTGAGGAGTAATGGAATGTAAGGGGTTGGGCTCTTGTGGGCCCCACCTCACCTTTAACCACAAAAGGTTGGTAAGTATCTTGCGGGTCCCACCCAAACTTTAAAACATAGGATTAAACCACTTAAAATGGAAATAAAATTGTAACACAAATTTTATTTACAGCACATTTAATTCTCAATTTTTATCAACACCTCCTGAGAAAACCCACCTTCCTTAAAGGTCCTCTTAAGAAAATTTTGTCATTGCGGTTTCATCAGTGCCCTTAGATTTCAATTTTGAGCACTGGTTCAAGATATAGAAATACCCGCTCGTTCGTTCATTGAACGTACCCGAGCTAAAATTCATAAATGGACACTGGGCACACCGGGCCTTAGAATCAGGTGCTGTTAAAAACTGCATACTCGTAAAATACCAATGAATTTATGAAAAAAAATTCTTTGAAATTTACGGGTCTTTACTAGGTTATTAAAAATTGATATCAGATAATTTGATTTCATGGGAAAGTGTTTAGATCTTTCCCATTAAAATGGTTTCATGGGGAATTTTGTAAATGGTGTTAATTCCTCTCTAGTATGTCCTTCTAGCCCAAGAACCCTGTTGTGGTGTGAATAATGTCATATCCATTCAAAATGACTCTAAATAACTTCTAGTCGAATTAGTGTACTGAGACATTGGTTATAGAGAAAAATAATACATTCATCCAATAGGATAAATTCCATTTACTATACATCATGGTTCAACTATTCCTAAATATATATTATCATCTTTTAGTGTTTCATATTCCTAAAATTCAGGATGAATTTGTGAAGACAACTAACAAGGTTACTAATTCATTATCATGATAATAATATAATGTGAGATGTGAACTCTGTTTAGGTGTCATATTATGACGTGTTTTCTATTGGTTGTTATAGTTTGACACCCCCATTAATCAATATGTATGTATTAAAATTGTTTTGGATGATGATCTCTGCAGGAGTAGAAAACATTGTGAGTTCTATCATAAGATAATTTTGAGGATCCATAGTGATTCTAATCCTTAGGTAGCAAAGGAATTTCATGAGACAATGGTTTATTAATTAACGGTGTTTCAGTCCCAAAATAATTTTATTTTCTCACAAGAATCTATTTATTTCCTTGGAGTAATATGGAATTGTTGGAATCTAGTCACATGGACTCAAGATGAGATAATTCTCTCATGGATAGAATTACATTAGCTATTTTATAATGATTATTACCAATTATACATGAAAGTTTTTTATATTTGGGTGGTTCTTGAGACACATAAGGGTAGTATGGTGGTTAATTATTATTCCATGAGGTTCACCTAACAATAGGAATTACCCCCAAGTTATGGTTCATGATGTAATATTCTATGAAATCGAGTTAAATTTCAATTTCCATCAATATATTTATTCCAGTTTTTTCTCCAAATATATATACATTATTACTGGAGTTCTTTATTTGGTAGTAGTGAACAAGATATTCCTAGTGGATTTATGTTGGGAGGTTGGAGAATGTGTGGGCATCATGTGGTTGAGTCATATGGAGAAAATAAAAGGCTTCAGATGTCGAGGTCTTGGATGATGATGAATTATCATTATTATAATCACACATATAGATATATGGATGATAGATCATGAATTGGATCTAGTTATATCAGATAGGGGTAATGATATGCTGGATGTGGTCATTGGTACATGCCTCATTATTTCCTAACCAATCGTAATGATTAGGATAGTCATACCGTGGATGGAAATCAGTGACCCCTGCATCACATTGAATATGGATCTATAGTATGTGGTCGATACGGTCCTTAAATAGTCATTAATTGACAATGAGAATTGTCAACACTATATAGAGTAGCAGTTGGTAGATGGTGACATTATGAGCTTATACCAAAGCTACGACTAGGTGTCCTATATTAGGCTCAAGGAGATGGGGGGTCAAGGCCTAGAGAGGATTCAATCCATAGAGTACTATGACAAGACTACACATTAGATGAATTTAAGAATGATTATTTTCTATCAAAATATTTACTGAATACTAGTATACATATTTTGACTCATTCATTCATATATTGTTTCTTTTTTTAAGATATAGAGCATCCAATTGAGACCAAAACCAAAGATATTTTTCTATAGGTTCTCTTTCAGTGTGATTATTCATCATCACATATCATCATTTAGTGAGTGAAATCCAATGGTAGAGAGAGCTTATGTCACGAACCCCTCCCACCAAAGATGCCACTCATGAGCTGGCAATGGTGAAAGGGAGATAATGACCCCCGAGCCCCACCTCTAGTAGGCCCCGGGGTGGCGACTAGCACCAAGGGTATGAGTTTTCACAAATATGGGAGGCATTACCCTTTTTATTATTTAGGATCGGGAAATAGGACAAGTCAACCACCAAAAATAAATTGATCAAGTGTAAAGAAATAAACACAAACCAAGACCACATGCATGTTTAAACAATTTTATAACAGGGTACAACTACGAGAAAGCTCAAAGGACAATACCAAAAGAAAACAATGGTACGACAACAACAAAGACTCCAACTGTCTGACTAGTAGGGTCCCGCATGGCCCTGGTAGTCCTCCTGGAAAATGAAAGTAAACGTAGGGTGATCATACATGTATACTCAGTATAGAAACCTAAAAGTCTTGTAAAAAAGTGGGGAGACATCCTAATGTCCTGTGAGAACAACAGAAGAAACCTAGCAAGGAATTCTATCCACCCAACCTCACCATCCACACTCACCAAAACACAATCACAACAGGTAGTAGTAGTATATAAGAACAAGAGTATTGGGTACCCCGCACCATTTCCCATTAGTTACCTGCTCTTCCTCACGACGAACGTCCTGACACTTCCACACACTCCCCACCCACACACACCAGGGCCTCACAACCACGTATCCCGACGGCACACACCTGGGCCTCACAACCACGTATCCCGCCCGCACACACCTGGGCCTCACAACTATGTATCTCTCCCACACACACCTAGGCCTCATCCCGAAGATTCTTAGGAAATAGTAGAACCTTCCCGAAGAGTCTTGGGCTAAAACCACCGCAATAAAAACCTACATGATGAGTCTTATGTGTATGGACACCACAAGCCATCACAGCCTAGGGGAGAAGGAGCAGGAAGGAGCTAGTAACTAAGGGAAAAACACCATCTCCCATGAAATGGGAGTGTCCAGCAATAAGTTCTCAACATGGGCGGGGTGAGATAAAAAACAAAATATATAGATATATATATATACCAAACACACAGCCCAACCTATTGCTTCTAAACAGAAAACTGAGCAGGTGCCTCAGCACTGCTACCACGAATTATTCATATAAAAAGAAACCCCAACCCCATTTAGGTTTTTCACGTTTTAGCAGAATTAGTTTATTACTTCCTTGACTACTAAGAAACTATCCACAACCAACAACATTAATTGTTCATAAATAAACATATCCATGTCATCCAAAAATCAAGTTAGGTAAACACAAGTAGCATAACAAAGTCCTTCTTATCAACCAACGAGCCCCATTGATTATTAATTTCGTTTCATTACCACACCCCACCATTCATTAACTCTTCCGCTTTTATTTATTATTCACAACCCATAACCCGTTCACATTCAAACACATCCCTGCAGCCCCACTGCCAACCACCACAACCACAACCACACTAAACCCGCACATCATTATACCTTTAATACCATTTATTACAGCCCCGCTGCCCATCACCAATGTAACATTACACCAACCCACAACCAAGTCAACCGCAGCCCTGCTGTTCACCCGATCAACAAAAAACTACAAACCACCCCCAACACATGCCTCGTAACCAAAACAACACCCACTTGTTCATTATTCCATTTTGTTTAACTTGGGTGATCACAAAAGGGTTCCATATTTTAACATCCAACTTTATGTGATTAAGAAATTTCCACATTCCAAAAAGTTCCATCCATAATAAAATCTATAAGGAGAGGGAAACATTTAATTGCATAAGTAAAGGCCCCCAACGACCATGAATTTTCCATAGGCAGAAGCTCATTCAATTCACAACATAATAACACAGGATATAAAGTAACAACAATCACAACTTCCAATCCCTGTTATATAAGCCAGTTATTATCTGCATTAAACAGGTTAAAAAGTGTTTCACATAAACAAAAGAAAACCCACCCCGCATGTTGCACAAAATAGAGAGACAAAGGTAATATCCCTACCTCAACAGGTTCTTGATTGCAATGCTCCCGCAGATCAACCTTAGAAGTCATCCGTTGGTATCCGTCACCTCAGTCGGGTCCTGAAAAAACCTCCTCTGGTGGAATACGGAAAGGAAAGGATGAAGGAAAGAAAACGGATCCAAGATCAGAAGCTCCACCTTGTCGTTACAATCCAGTGGCCAGTGAAGGATCGTAAAATGGAGCTCAGACGATGAAGTTATGGAAGAAAGAGCCTTCGAGTAACTTGGGAGAGCTCTGCTCAGAGGAGAGGGGGGAGAGGGGTGAGTTCAAAGGAGGAGGGGACCCCTCCTTTTATAGGCGTAAAATTAAAAAGTAAAGGGTTTGTAATTTATGGTACATGGCCTGTACTCGGTTCTTCCACACGTTCTCCATGCGGCTTCCAACACGGCTCCGCGGCCGTTTACTGGTCATTACATGGTTTGAGGGTTACACAAACGCGGGGAAGGACTACATGGTATGTAGTTTGGACACACGGTTTGTATTCATTTATTGCACACGACAAGGACATGGATCCAACATGGTACAAAACCATTGACTATTAACACGTATGCAGGGAAGGACTATACAACGTGTAGAATAGGGAACACGGCGTGCACCCATTATTTTCCACAGCGAGGACATGGCCTGCAATACGGGGTATACCTAGAAACGGGGTACATGACGTGTACTCAAACTACACGGCGTGTAGTTTCAAAATTCTGGAAAGTGTGGGAAAAGTCCATTTAACTCTCCAGAACACTTATTTACCTTCTTTTTTACAAAGGAATGGGCTGGAGAGGTCCGGGCCAATACATCAGATACCTCTTAAAACATTCTCATCCCCGAGAGTTCAAAAACCGACACGATACCTCTTAGGGTTCTCGTTATAATAGGAACCCAACCAATAACCCTAATTATATGTGTTAGGAATTCCATCTCCTATGTTGAGATATTATCCGCTTTTGGCGGCACTGACTCTCTTGCATGGGTTTAATCGCATCCTCATTAATGCGTCTCGATTAAGAATTGGGTCTTCCAACTTTCATACATTATGATTTTTTTCATCTCGAACTACCCCAAACACCACACAACCAACACACTGCCGAACACGTGGTTTTGGGAAATTCCTTCTCCTATGTCGAGATATTATCTACTTTAGGCGACACTGACTCGCCCGTATGGGTTCAATCGCATCCACATTAATGCGTCTTGATTAAGGGCCAGGATTTCCACTTTTCCACACATCCGAACATGTTACACATCACCAGGGAACAAGGAAAACATAAGGTCTCACAACCGATAAGCCAAGCATTCCATATATCAAAGGTATAGAGTACAACATCAACATAAAGATCAGAATAACAAGGGAAAAACACAAATCAAAACAACTACGGGTACTGAGTGTGAATCTGGGTCTCCCATTCCCATGTGCTCTCCTTGAGGCTGCCATTCCTCCACAACACATGAACCAACAGAATGGTTCATCCACAATGAACCTTCACTTTACGATCCTCGATTCTGATTGGTCGTTCCTCAACGATCGCGTCATCCCCCATATCTATCTCTCCCAAGTTGATAACATGGGTGTCATCGTGTAAGTACCGACGATGCTGGGAAATGTGGAAGAAATCATGAACGTTCTCCAACTGAGGTGGTAGGGCTAGCTGATATGACACCTCGCTGACTCGCCTTAGCACCTCAAAAGGTCCGATGAACTTTGGTGAGAGCTTTCTCCCTTTCCCAAACATCCGCTGCCCCGTCGAGGGGAAACATTCAAGAACACATGATCCCCCACCTCGAACTCCAAGTGCCTCCTCCACAGATCATCATAAGACTTTTTTCGGTCATGAGCCGCTTTCATCCTCTCACGTACAGGCTGTACATTCTCTGTGGTGCTCTGCACTACCTCTGGCCCAAGATGACCTGTCTCACCAACCTCTACCCAACAAATTTTTGAACGACATGTCCTTCCATACAAATCCTCAAACGGTGCCATTCCAATAGTATAGTGGAAGTTGGTGTTGTAAGAAAACTATACTAAAGGCAAGTGTCATACCCGTGATCCTCCGAAATCCAGAATGCATGCTCACAACATGTCCTCCAACATCTGGATAGTCTGCTCCATCTACCCATCGGTCTGGGGGTAGAAAGCAGTGCTAAGGCGTAGTTGGGTGCCAAAAGCATTTTGTAGTCCCCTCCAGAATCGTGAGGTAATCTGAGTATCCTAGTCCGAGACCATAATCCTCAGAAATCCATGAAAATGCACCACCTCATCTACGTACCTCTGTGGTAAGGTACTCACCGGGCCCGACTCCTTGATTCCCAAGAAGTGAGCTGATTTCGTCAGTCGATCCACCACTACCAAGATAGCATCATAACCTCCCTTGCTCTGGGTAGTCCTATGATGAAGTCCATTGAGATTTAAACCCACTTCCACTCGAGGACATCTAAAGGATGCATCAAACCACTGGGAACACGGTGTTCAACCATCACTTGCTGACACACTAGGCATTTAGCCACAAAGTCCGCCACTACCAGTTTTACACCGGGGCACCAAAACTATTCCCTCGGGCCTCGGTACATTTTCGAAACTTCTGGATGTACCACTAAAGCTGAGCTATGGAACTCACGGAGAACTCCCTCACACATGGCCTCCGGAACAAACAACCTCCATGGAGAAGCATCCGATGTCGGCTGTCCTCTGACCATCCTTCTGGAGCATTCCCCAGATCGACACGATACTGCATCACATCCACCTCGGAGTCCCCCCACTGAGACTCTTCCACCTGCTGCAACAAGGAGAACTGCACCTTCATCTGAAACAAACAGCCTCTAACACCTTCTACCCATGCATACAAGTGTAAGGAAGCCAACTCTCCCATCACCTTCCAAGCATCAGTGGATTCTCGAAGTACTTCCTGAGGCATCTTCTTGATCAGGGCATCAGCCACAACATTGCACTTACCTTCAATGTAAGAGATCTCAAAGTCATAGTCTTAGAGAAACTCGACCCGTCTCCGCTGTCGTAAGTTTAGGTCATGCTGGGAGAAGATATAACGCAGGCTCTTCTGATTAGAGAATACCACAAAGCGCTCCCCAAAGAGGTAATGTCGCCACAACATCAGTGCGAACACTACTACTGCAATCTCAAGTTCATGGGAGGCATAGTTACGCTCGTGAGGGCGTAACTACCTAGACCCATAACAGACCACTCCCTTCTTCTGCATCAGCACGCACCCCAGACCAATGCCAGAAGCAACCCAAAAAACCTCATAAAACATCAGTTCCTCTGGAAACATGAGTACGGGACCCCTGACCAACTTCTCCATCAGGTAGGAAAAAGCTCTCTGGCACTGCTCGCTCCATAGGAAGACCTAGTTCTTCCTCGTCAAAGCTGTCAAAGGTGAAGTAACTCGAGAGATGTCCGAAACGAACCTCCGATAGTAACCTGATAACCCTTGGAAACTACGAACTTCTGCCACGCTCTTTGGTTCTGCCCAAGAAACAACTTCCTCCACCTTCAAAGGGTCCACCGATACTCCATGATGAGACACCATGTGCCCAAGGAAGTGTACTTCTTGTGTCAAGAACATACACTTCGACAATTTCCCGTAAAGATGGTGGTGTCGAAGGACTTCCAAGACTGCCTTGAGGTTCTAAACATGCTCCTCATCTGATCTTGAGTAGATCAGGATGTCATCAATAACCACAACGACGAACCGGTCCAGAAACTCTCAGAAGACAAAGTTCATAAGCCCCATGAACACATCTGGTGAATTCGTAACTCGAAATGGAATCACTACAAACTCGTAGTGCCCATACCTGCACCTGAAATCAGTCTTCGAGATGTCACTATCCTTTACCCTCAGATGATGATATCCTGATCGCAGTTTAATTTTAGAGAACCAACCTGCTCCCCTCAGCTAGTCGAAAAGATCATCTATCCATGGAAGGGGGTAGCGGTTCTTGACCGTTACCTGGTTCAACCATCGGTAGTCTATGCATAGCCTGAGACCACCATCTGCCTTCTTCATGAACAAAACTGGAGAACCCCATGGTGACATGCTGGGTTGAAAAAAACCCTTCTCTATCAGATCATCAATCTGAATCTGCAACTCCCACAACTCCGAAGGTGCCTTCCGATAAGGGGCCATCGAAATCGGACGGGCAGCAAGATGTAAGTCTATCCCAAACTCAACATCACGTCGGGGGGGGGGGGGGTAGAGTCACAAAATCATCCGGAAAAACACAAAGAAACTCTCCAACATGTTCAGGGACATCCATCATCTCTGTATCAGCAGGAACCACTGATAACCCACCTAGCAAGGAAAGGAGAGGCTCCATATACAGGCTTCCCGCCTGATAGCTCCTCTCTCAAACAAAAGATATGCACTGCCCATAAACTTCGGAGAACATGACTCTTCTCTGGAAGCAGTCGATAATGGCACTAACAGAAAACAACCAGTCGATGCCTAGGATGACATCGTATGGCTGCATCTATAACAGAAGAAGGTCCCCACTAGATCGATGTGGTCCAAACATCATCCCACATCCCCGGTAAACACAAGATATGTTGGTCTGGCCTCCAACTGGTGTACTCAGTACCAGTGGTATGAAAAGTCTCTCTATATCTAGTCCCAATGCATGGGCTAGACCAGGTGAAACAAAGGAGTGTGAGGCTCCTGAATCTAACAAAGCATAAACAATAGTGATGAAAAAAAAAATCGTACCTCACACCACCTCTGGTCCTGCTGGAGCTGTCAACTCTGCTGCGTGCAACTGTCCACGCTCAGCCCCTCTGCCTCTCTGAGGTCATCCACCTACCTGACCACGCCCTGGTTGAGGTCCCTGACGAGTACCCTGAGGATGGCCTCCTCTCGCAAAGTCTGCCCTTGGAGGATCATGTTATTGCTGCTGCTGGAAGGGCCTTGCTGGCAACATGAGCTACCGAGGTGGGTGCTGAACCTACCCACCTCCACCGTACTGAGCTCGGGTCGGGCACAGACTCTGAACATGCCCGAAACCTCCACAAGAAAAACACCTCGGTCCTGGGCTTGTTAAAATGTGATGAGGACATGAAAATCTGAATTGGAACTGCTGGGGCCTGCTCCCCACTATCCTGAACTTGGAAGGTCTCGTTGTAAGAGACCTGCTACTGACTGCCATCCCCTTCGACGAGCCTAGATGGTTCCCCTTTCTGGGTGCACCTCCCAGCGAGTGAATCCCCTCTACAACCTATGCCTTCTTCTATACTTCCAAGTACGTCAGAAGGGTGAAGGGGGTGACAACATACTGGAGCGAAGGACAAAGAACCTCCTCCAAACGTCTCACCCAAGACTCCTCATTTGGAAAGAGATCCGGAGATTTGCGAAAGAGATCCTTGAACTTGATCCCCAGCTCTCGTACCGACATACTCCCCTACTGAAAGGAGAGTAACTCCTATTACTTATCCACTTTGATAATGGAAGAAAGGAATTCCTCTCGAAATTCCTTCTTAAAGTCATCCCATGGAGCCTCTGCCTCTATCCTCTCTCCTAGGTAGAGCATCCACCACTGTCGCGCCGCACCTCTCAGCCGAATGGCTGCTAGGGGAACCCAGTACACCCTTGGAGCACGGATCCAGGTAAAAGTGACCCCTAGCTCCTCAAGCCACCCCTCTGTTTCCGTATCTCAAGTACTACCCTCATACTTCTTGAGGGTCTGCCGCTGGAAAGAACGGAGAGTCTTCTGCCACTGGCTATCTTCCTCCTCTCGATCAATCCTCAACTGATCGACCGCCTGAATCTGCTGGGCCTCGGCCATCTGAGCCACCCGGGGAAGACGTCCAGGTACCATAGTTGTATGTTAAACAAGGATCGTCTAAGCCCAAGTAGTAAAAAAACTCAAGGTTTTATTTTATCATTTTATTTCAATTTATTTCCCAGAACACTCAAATCAAGTAAAACATAGTCACGATGATGCGTGTACCTTCCCTAGGGTCTCTACCCTACAATCAATATAGTCTCACTTGGTCGTTCTGTAGGCTCATAGTCCTTGCATCGGATCACAGGGGGCCCTAGAATCTCGTGTCCTAGCTGGTCTTCCCTGGACTATGTCACCATCCAAGATAAACTAACGCAATTGCCCTACAATCCTATGCAATCCTCACTGTGCCTAACTCAAGAATCCATCCTATCTCTCAACCTCCCTCTGATACCATTCTGTCACGACCCCTCCCACCAAATATGCCCCTCCTGAGCTGGGAATGGTGAAAGGGAGGTAATGACCCTCGATTTCCACCTCCAGTAGGCCCCGGGTTGGGGACTAGCACCAAGGGTATGAGTTTTCACAAATATGGGAGGCATTACCCTTTTTATTATTTAGGATCGGGAAATAGGACAAGTAAACCACCAAAAAGGAAAAGAACATGTGTAAAGAAATAAACGCAAACCAATCCCACATGCATGTTTAAACAATTTTATAACAAGGTACAAGTACAAGAAAGCTCAAAGTACAATACCAAAAGAAAACAAAGGTACATCAATAGAAACAACTCCAACTGTTAGACTAGTAGGGTCCCACATAGCCCTGGTAGTCCTCTTAGAAACCTGAATGTAAACGTAGGGTGATCATACAAGTATACTCAGTAGGGAAACCTAAATCTCTCTTGCACAAGTGGGGAGACATCCTAATGTACAATGATAACAACAGAAGAAACCTAGCAAGGAATTCTATCCACCCACACTCACCTGCCACACACACCAAAACTCAATCACAACAGGTTGTAATAGTATATAAGAATAAGGTTATTGGGTACCCCGCACCATTTCCCTTTAGATAGCTGCTCTTCCTAACGACGAACGTCCTGATGCTTCCACACTCTCCTCGCCCGCACACACATGGGCCTCACAACCACGTATCCCGCCCACACACACCTGGGCCTCACAACCACGTATCGCGCCCGTACACACCTGGGCCTCAAAACCACGTATCCCGCCTGCACACACCTGGGCCTCACAACCACGTATCCCCCCCACACACACCTCGGCCTCATCCCGAAGATTATTGGGAAACAGTAGAACCTGCACGAAGTGTCTTGGGCTAAAACCACCCCAATCAAAACCTACCTGAAGAGTCTTAGGTGTAAGGTTGTGTCAAGCCATCACAGCCTATGGGAGAAGGAGCAGGAAAAAGCTAGTAACTTAGGGAAAAACACCTTCTCCCATGAAATGGGAGTGTTCGGCACTAGGTTCTCAACATGGGTGGGGTGTGATAAAACTCAAAAGATACAGATATATATACATATACCAAACACACAACCCAACCCATGGCTTCTAAACAGAAAACTGAGCACGTGCCTCAGCACTGCTACCACGAAGTATGCATACAAAAAGCAACCCCAACCCCATTTAGGTTTTTCACGTTTCAGCAGAATTAGTTTATTACTTCCTTAACTACTGGGAAAATATGCACAACCAACCACATTGATTGTTCGTAAAAAAACATATCCCTATCATCCACAAATCAAGTTAGGAAAACACAAGCAGCACAACAAAGTCCTTCTTATTAACCAACCATCCCCATTGATTATTAATTCCGTTTCATTACCACGCCCAACCATTCATTAACTCTTCCACTTTTATTTATTATTCACAACACAGAACCCATTCACATTCAAACAAATCCATGCAGCCCTGCTGCCAACCACCATAACCACACCCACACCGAACCCGCACATCATTGTCTCTTTAATACCATTTATCGCATCCCCGCTTCCCATTACCTACGTAACATTCACACCAACCCACAACCAAGTCAACCGCAACCCTGTTGTTCACCCGATCCACAACAACCCACAAAACACCCCCAACACATGCCTCGTAACCAAGCCAACACCCACATGTTCATTATTCCATTTTGTTTAAATGGGGTGATCACACAGGGGTTCCAGATTTTAAAATCCAACTTTACGTGATTAACCAATTTCCACATTCCACAAAGTTCCATCAATAAGAAAATCCAGAAGGAGAGGGAAACGTTGAATTGCGTAAGCGAATTCCCCCAACGACCGTGAATTTTCTGTAGGCAGAAGCTCATTCAATTCACAACATAAAAACACATGATATAAGGTAACAGAAACCAAAACTTCCCATCCCCATTATACAAGCCAGTTATTATCTTCATTAAACTGTTTCAAAAGTGTTTCACATAACCATGAGAACACTCACCCTGTATGTTGCACAAATTAGAGAGACGAATGTAAGATCCCTACCTCAATAGGTTCTTGATCGCAATTCTCTCCCAGATCAACCTTAGATGTCATCTTTTGGCGTCTGTCGCCTCTGTCGTGTCCCAAAAAAACATCCTCGGGTGGATGTCGGAAAGGAAAGGCCGAAGGAATGACAACGTATCCAAGCTCGGAAGCTCCACCTCGTCGTTACGATCCCGTGGCCACTGATGGATCATAAATCGGAGCTCGGACGAAGAAGTTTTGGAAGAAAGAGCCTTCGAGTCTCTTAGGAGAGCTCTACTCAGAGAAGAGGAGAGGAGAGGGGTGAGTTGAAAGTAGGAGGGGACCCCTCCTTTTATAGGTGTGAAAAGAAAAAGTACACGGCGTGTAATTTATGGTACACGGAGTGTACTCGGTTCTTCCATACGGTCTCCATGGGCTTCCAACACGGCTCCGCGACCATTGACTGGTAAAAACACGGTTTGACGGTAATGCATACACGGGGAAGGACTACACGGCGTGTAGTTTAGACAAACGTCGTGTACTAATTTATTACACATGGCAAGGACACGACTCCAACACAATACACGTCCGTTGACTATTAGCGCGTACGAGGGGGAGGACTACACGACATGTAGAAATGGAACACGGCGTGCACCCATTATTTCTCACAGCAAGGACACAGCTGGCAACACGGGGTATACCCGGAAAGGGGGTAAACGACGTGTACTCAAACTACACAGCATTTAGTTACAAAATTAAGGAATGTGTGGGAAAAGTCCATTTTACCCTCCAGAATACTTATTGACGTTCTTTTTGACAAAGGAATGGGCCGGAGAGGTCCGAGCCATTACATCTTATCAAGGTACCTTTTGGTTTTTATGATTATATTGTATTACTCCATCATTTTTTTGGTCATATTGTCTCAAGTACTTTATTAAATTGACTATCATCAAAGAGGAGTCAATTCCTATGGAAATATTTTATGATATTTTCCTTTGTGGGTGAGAGATATATCATTGTAGAGTGATTGTTTCTTATAAGATGGAATCTACAAACCATATCCCATTACATGGAATGTATGGCCCATGTCATAGTAGACATTTCAAGAATATAAATATCTTCATTTCTGGAGGAATATATAAAAATCGTCCATGTGGATGTTCAGGGACTACCTCTATGGAATTAGATAGACATCTGTATCAACATGATCTCAAAGAAAACAAAGATATCATAGGTGGAATGTGTAATGGACCCAATTTATATATGGGTTCTATAGGTGTAGTCTTAAGACATGAATGTGAAGAGATTTATCAGACATAGTGTGTCCCATGGGAAGCTCCAGTTTTTTTACTCAAAATTAAAGAGATAATTTTGAGAATTTTTTTCATTATGAAATAGGTCATGTTAATGAACAAGTAACCATTTCATAGTATTGATGATATATTTATCAATTAAAAAGGCATGATTTATTTCTCAATGATTATTATTTGGTTCGACTAACACAAGATGGTGGTTCAAATCATTGATATTCTAAAGATGGAATTCATATGTATCTCTAAACAATATGGGTTTACAGTGATATTTTTTAGTGAGTAAAATTCCCCCACATTGTTTTGGATGTGGCATACTATATCTCATACCCATAATAAGACTCTTTTTTTATTTTATTTATAGACAAAAAATCTATTTATCTTCATCGATAGAGGAGACTACATACCATATATGGATGGTCCTAGATATATTCTATGGAATCCAACAATATATAATGATTTTTATACGATAGATCCATATCAATGAGATTTAATTTCTAATGGATTGTTATTTGTAAAAATATAATGGATATTTACATCATAGAGACTAATTATATTAATGGATATGGAAATCGAAGATCATGTAAGATGGGTGGTGTTTTCATTTATTGGTAGATTACAATAGGAGGTTCATGCCATAAATTTCATTGTTAAAAGCCACATTTACCACCCCAGAAAAAATAGAGTCCATTAATAGGTGTGAAGAAGTGTTAGGGATCCTTTGAGTAGTTGATTTTAGGGGTTACCATTGATCATGTTCTTAGTCTACCGGAGGATAGCATATAATACATAGTGTTTTTCGATTACAGTAGATTTCTTCATGGTATTTCATCTATGTAGTGGAAGGTACTATTAATACATGGGTTGAGTAAATTAATTACCCATTAGTTATAACACATGACTCATGAAATGGATTTTGATACAATATAACATTAATTAATTATTTTCTGGAACTATCTTCTAGGAGGGGTCATTGTTGTTTATGCAGACCATTAGAGTATTTGTTATGTCATCACATAGAGACAAATGAACATGAGGAATAATAATTTGTTAGAGTTATAAAAGGACAATGACATTGAGATAGTCTATAATCCAAGGAATGAAAATTTGTAATAAGATAATCTTATTAGTAAATATTTTTACTACATGGTGGGGGAATCATTACAACAGTTGGATTCATTACAGCCGAACTTGGTGGAGGAAGGGGGTTTAAGATTCTTTTAGTTAACAGTATTGGATACTCTGTTTCATCATCATGTTTTGTTGGCTTAGTTTGGGGACCAAAAATGCAATTTTATTCATAAAAATATATACCGAGATGATGCAATAGATGGATTCTTTAAAATATGGTTGAATATCAAAATTTTAAAAGGATAGATGGTGTTTCTGCTTTCGATCGGAGAGGAGGTGATAATGAAGATCCATTCTTCTTATTTGGATACACATCCTAAATTGAATAAGATATATTTGGACCTTTAAATATAGTATATGTGAATTATAATAAGGAGAATTCTGTCATAGTTTTTCACTAAATGTATGACATGTCAGAAGGTAATGGTAGGTTTTTGGTATCTAGAAGGTTTCATTAATCCTCATGAGATCCTGAAGTGAAAATGAGATGGAATATTAACAGAAATTGTGATAGGGATACCTTGGATATCAGGAGGACACAAATAAATATGGGTGATTGTGGACTAATTTGTTACATAATCACACTTCTATTCTTTGAGGTAGGAGGGTTTGGTTGATATTTTGTGGTATAAGTACATGTGTGGGATCATTAGGCTCTGGGGTAATCTCAAATTTTAGTCTTTGACTGAGGAAAATGGTTTATATCTTGGTTTTAAATAGGATATCAAGAGGAAATTGATACCCTTTTGAGGATTATTATAGTGTTTCACCCCTAGATAGATGAGAATAGAATACTGGTTATCAATGAGTTGAAAGTTAGGTTGATATGATGCAAGTTAGACATTAACTAGAGTTTTGAGGATCACATTTCAATGAATGATTTTACATATGATAAAAAATATCAATCCTAGATTGACCTGTAAACATTTGAATAGTTTATATAAGACTTTTAGGTCCCCTTTGTACTAGACTTTTATTGGAATATAAACTCTCGTTTGGATGGATATGTTACATGTGAAAATGGAGAAGGTTTAGGTGAATCGTGTGTAGAAGAGGATGGTATAGAACTAACATAAATCTTATTTCTGTTTCCATACATATCATAGA
Organism: Viscum album; assembly: GCA_963277665.1. Classification (NCBI taxonomy): domain Eukaryota; kingdom Viridiplantae; phylum Streptophyta; class Magnoliopsida; order Santalales; family Viscaceae; genus Viscum; species Viscum album. The sequence continues at coordinate 5,670,915 of OY728148.1, read as the reverse complement.
ATTTTAAATTAGGGTGGCAAACTTTCATAAATTTCTACCCATTAAAAGGATTTTCAAGGTTTTTCTTGGCAGGCATGCTATATCTATGTGTACAATATGTCTTACTTGAGGATATATTTTCATGATTATATTAAATTTATTGAATGGGGTGAGTTGGACATAAAGGATGGATCCATATTCATGGATTACCTGGTAGAGATCATGGATCATCATCAAAGGATCATTTAAGGAAGGAAATATATCTTAATTCATGTGTTGTGAAAACATATGAGCACACATGAGAGTAAATGTGAGAGAGATACATCATTATCAAAACATAGTATCCATTCATTTTTATTATTATTATTTTAAGGGAAAACGTATTTGATAGTGTAGAGGAGGAGGTGACCCAATTTTTTCATGTATGAATTTGAAATATATTTAGGATTATTTTCTGAGATGGGTGATGAGATAATGTGAGATTCTAAGACTTGATGTTCCATGTGATAATATTATAAAATTATTCAATATAGTGAATATCACATGTTTGTATTCATCCAATAATATTATAATAATTCAAAAATTGAGTTTAATATAGGAAATCTATGCAATATTGGATTATATAAATGGGTTTTACCCTAAGAATATTCTATGGCTAGTCGGTTTCGAACGCCCCATTATTGATGACATTGGTGGTGAATTTAATTAAAAGTAGTAATTAAATTTAGTTTATTATTTTAATTTACAATTAATTATGATACCTTATTAATTCCACACTATAAAAATTATATAGTGTTATCAAGATAAACCCATGGATAATTGTGAGGAGCGCTACGAATTATTCATTGTTAAATCAAATCAGAGTGCAATGAGTGAATTTATATTGTTGAATCGAGATTTGGTGAACCAAAAAATCCTTATCCTTCAATGATGAACAAATTATGAACAAATGTTAAATCTAAATAAATGTAAGACTCATAAAATTTGGTTTTCTCCTTATTTATTAATTTATTTTTTTATTTATTTAATTAAAGTATTTTTTATCATAAATTTTTTTATTCCCTATATGACCCTGGTATCCAAATTAAATTTCTTAACTGAATATATTTTTTTTATAAAAAATTACTTGTATATATATCTCTTAATCATGATAATTGGTGAATATCACATGTACAACAATGTTTAAAGTGTTTTTATTTTTTTCCCACCCATTTGGTAGATTATTCTTTATTGGATGTCTTAGTCACAATTCAACATTGTCAAGGCGGGTTCATGTGTGATCAATCCCCCAGATCTAGGTTCGTTGTATGAAAAATGAGTTCTTTGATTTTTAGGAAACTAATACATATGGATTAAAGTTGATAATTCATTGATATATCCATGAGTGGTGGTATGTGATGAGAGATATTTTTGATAGTTTTATGGGCTTCATGTGGATTGTCGGATATCATTTACTAGCCATTGGTGCTTGAGAAATGATGGACATGCATGTTTTACAAAAAATTAGGATTGTATACTACCGGTATTTTGGATGGGGAATGTGAATATGGATATTGTATGAAGGATTGGAAAATTGTATAAAACCCTATAGTACATGTAATTTATTTAGGAAGAACACATGCCTTGTACTTCCTTTTTCATGGTGTCATGGGTTTCTATCCATGTAGAGATTCACATGCCATGTGGTTAGGTCTACACACCGTTGAAACTACATGAGAATCCATGGAATGTGTTATCTGTGCACTCAAAAGACCTTGTGTGTTTGAACATGCCATATACTCTAGGAGTACATAGACATAGTTCGACACACAGTAATTAATACATAAATGAATATGTTCACTAGCACGATCCAAATTACACAATCACGGATTGCTATATATGGGTAGGTTCCAATCGATTGAGAAACATCAAGTACTAACTATACACATCATGTATGATGACATTTCTTCTGATCAATGTCCAAAGGAGATCACATCCAAGAAATGTGGATGGGCCACTGGTCATGTGAACCCCTTACACACCATGTATTCCCTCAAGAATCTTATTCCTCTCATTTATTCTTTATTAGACATGGAATATTCATATGATTATACTATCAAGATTTTATTACATGTTGAGGGTGATGGTGTACTTGACTAATGAAGTGAACGGGAAGGATCATCAAATACATTCCCATTTATAAAATCAACTATCACACCTAGGCATGAAACCTCATGCTCTTTATACTGGTAGATTTATAACTCCCCTACACTGGTTGTAGGTCTTTAATCTATGGACTTATACTCCCCCGTATATGACTTCCTTCAACATGTGGTTCCTCATCAAGATTTGTAGATTTCTTGCCTATAAATCACATTAATAAGGACTGTACCCCTCCTTAACAATTATACTATAGTGGCATTTGATGACAGGCATCAGTGATGGATTATTGGAGTTACATGAATTCCCATCAACTATTAACTCGGTTGTGACATAGAGATCCACTTTATCACTCATTAATGTTACTTTATCAGTATATATTAATGATAAGATTATATTCCCTCTATCATTGGGTTGATATGACCTTTTTATCTCTATATCTCTATATTTACTATTTTGGGTTAGCCTACTAGGTATGTATATTCTCATCTCTATATTGGATTTTCCCACATGTGTCGTATCACATGAAGATGATAGACATATCAACAGTTACATTGGTGGATCTTAAGGGTACATGTTTTCATTGAATTCTTATGGTGGTTGGAACTAGAATATAATGAGATGATCAAACTCATTTTTAATTAATAATAGTTATTATCATGATGATACTTCATTTATTGGTTATTATTTATTTTTCCTTTATGTTTTTTATACAATCATTCACTATTTTATTTTTCATAAATGATATTTTATTCATTTTTAAAATATAGGTGTTACTATCTTTTATATTCATATTCGCTATTTCATGGGGTCTTTTAGTTGTTTGTTTATAGTAGAATTAGTTTAAGGCCTCCCAATTTATATTTTACCCTATCTACGCATGTCTTCGGCCCCTAATCTATTAGTTATTATCATGGGATAATGGTAGCTCAGCCTTACACTAACTAGGTGGGTGTTGGTGGGTCAACTCCTTATAATAATACTAATAATGAAATTTTATAATATAAATCAAATTTCAAAGTAATTCAATGACTGATGTAGAAAACAAAAAATTCCAAATGGATATTGAAACCATTATCTATAACTAAATGGAAATGGGAAATCATAAATATATATTTTTTCACTTTCCTTCCATAAATATTGAATATAAATAATTTCCTATGGGTATTTGTGGACTTATAATAATGGCTACCAAATTTTTCATATCTCAATTGGATTTTATCAATCGATCGACAAAAAATGTTATATATTTGAGAAGTGTTGTGGTGACCTGAAGGACTATTATATATTTTATCTAATAAATATATATGAATCCCCTCAATGTTCTATAAAATTATCCAACGAGTTATAAACATATTTTTAATTTTATTTAACTCTAATGAAACCCTATTATCATAGAACCATAAATTTAGTTGAAGCGATGTTTAGATCCTAATGTAATGACAATAACATTTATATATAGGAATTCATTTTAAATAAATAAATAACTCATTCATATAATGTGGTAATGGAAAAAACATTAAAATTATTTATTATACCCTATCAGGTTAAAAGGTAATGTATTCATCATTAACATTGATAATATATCCATTTATCATTAGAGAAATTTTTATTATATTTTAATGGTTATGATAAGTCTAATTAAAACATAGGAATGATGTGATGTCATCGACTATTATGATCAAACTGTATAAATACCTTTTATCATAGCTTCTAAAGGGGATAACTTACCTATGATTGAACCTTGACCAAGATGAATCTGAACATCAACTAATGATGCATGAGAAAAATAAATTATAAGATAAGTTCAATCTCATTGTGATCACAGTCCAATCCATGTTCACCGAACAACCGAAATAATATCTCACACTCACATAACATACGATTAAAAAAATTCTTGGTCTAAAAAAGGGCTATGTATACTAGTCATAATAATATGAAAATGAATAAATTATTTTTAGGAAAATTGTTATTATATTTATTATTTATTTTTTTATATTATAAATAATTAAATAATGAATTTGAAAAAAAATTATACTTTAATAAAAAAAATTGTTAAATGTATGTTTTGGTAATTTATATTTTCTATTATGAAATTTATTCTATTGAATTAAGGTAATTGAGAAATAAAAATTATTATAAAGTTTTATTATTATTAAATATTATATATTTAATATTATATATTATATATAATTTATAATATAATTTTATTAAGTGAATATGTAATATTTGAAAGAGTGAAAAAACGGTTATTGTCAAAAACTATGTATTTTTAAATAAATGGGTACATTAAATTCAATGTATAATTTATAAAATTTAAAGAAGTATTTTGATAAAAAAATTATTTTTGTAATGAGAATGTCAAAATTATTTAATAGTTCTTTTTTGAGAAGTCAAATTTTTAGGTAAAAACTAAATATGGTATAAATATACAATATGTATTATCTCACCATCTTTAATAAAAGGGATGTAATATTCATTATAAAATTTTGACACGATCCTATATATATCCCCCTTAAAAATAATGTGTTATTTTGTAACTTGGTTAATTTTATAAACCCTTTATGTATCCTCTAATAGAAATATTACATTTTACAAAATTAAAATCAAATATCTTTAAACATAACTACAAATACACATACACATGGTTAATATACTAATATAATTGGTTCACAAACATATATAATAATTAAAATCATGCTTATTTTTTTAATGTGATGGAAAAAATCATGGGTCTGTTTTTTTTATGATTACATTTCAGTATATAATCCAAAACCAATGTTTGGAAAATAATAAATAAAACCCTTCTATTTTCCTATATAATCCCACAAAATATTTCATTTCAATACACTAAAATTCATTAGACAACAACCATAAACATACCATTTTTTTATATAATACTCCTAAGGTTCCCCCATAATCTAAAGTAGCTCCTCCTTTGATTTTTGTAACATCCATTCAATATAAGGAATCCTCAACTTTTCTTCTTTATTAAAACACCATAATTATATTTTACCTTGTATTTAACAATTTTTATTAAATTTTATTATTCTTTATGAACCAGTTATCTATATTATGAATTAAGTAATGATTGAACCATTTAAATCTCGTTATTCCCATCTCATGATTCATTATATACCCTGGTAATGCTACTAAAATTCTCTATCCAGTTTTACTTCAGAAACTAGTGTACTATGAATACCATTATTATTTCCAATCAAGGATATTAAAATATGATTACATATTATTTTTTTACATAGGAAAACCTTTTATATATTCTACAATCCTTAATCATGGGATTATAAGTAATTAAATATGATCCAATTTTGAATTAAATAGGTGTCACCCCTATACATGTCCATGATCATATACCATTGAGATCTCCTAGAATTATATAGAACTCATCTGAATTGTGTAATTTTAAACTCTCTTGAGACATAATTTATTGTATTAAGGGTAAAAATAATCTATTATGGAACTTTCATAACCATGTTCTGTTGTTTTGGTATAAACTATTGACCTATGTTAATGATTTTAGGTTTAATATTTTTTTCCATATTCTAATGTTTCATTTATTGTATCATATTATATTAGGACTCATTGTTCATGTTTATCATTCTAAACACTTTTATATATAGTTTAAATTCATATTTACTACTATATTATAATTTCATCATATTATGCATTTTTCATTATTGGGATTTATACACCACCCCTTTATTGTGTATATTTCCAGGTTATCCCATGTAGTTTTAAATGACCAATGGAATATTAAAAGCATGTTATGGAAATCTTCAATAATACTGTTTAGTCCATGTATCATGATGACATGTTATGTACCTAATCAACCACATGAATTAGTATTTTAGATATTATATATATCCCTATGTGTGTTTTTATATAATAAATCAAGAAATTAAGTGTATTAAATACAAGTGTTGTCATAGATTGTATCATATGAAATCCTTGTAATTTTTGGTTTTAAGGTTATAAAATATTTGATAAATACTTAAGGATAATATTAAACTTAGTAATTTGTATCTAAATTTTGGAAATGAATATTGAAAGTGGTTTCTTATAAATTACACCACTACCGAGATACGAAAAGTGGAGGTGTATCAAACACCGAGGTACCTAGGGATAATAATCCTGAACATGGATCATTGATCAGGGATGGATAATCACCTAGTGCATGATAATGGACCATTCTTTAGAAGTGTTTTGAAACACGTGGGGAAAATTCATTATTAATTTCAAAATATCATTATTAAAAAATATTAACAGAATAATAATTCCTATATAATATTATATTATGAAAGATATCTCAGATAACATTTTTTTTAATCCTAGAAATCCATAGGTAAAATATTACATGTTATTGTTAACATATCACTATATTCATAATAGTTTCCCTTTTTTTGAATAATTCAAAAACTATCATCTTTATTTTTCTAGTTATTATATACAATTTTGGGATGTATGTGGATCTAAATCAACAACCAATCTAAGAGGAAATGTGATAGAATCCAAAACAAGATTCTCAACCCATTAGTATATGAAATCAAAAATATTCTGACTATAGTTTATAAATTATGTCTTGTTTGGACTAAATCCTAAATCATGAGGAACCCAAAAATACCCATATAAAATAACATGTCTTTATTGATTACATTATGTTATAATTCCCTTTTAATTTCATTGGATCTTATGATCCCTTAATTGTAGAACAACAGATAATATCCCTGGATTATATCTTCTATATCCATCATATATCTGAGAATGAGAAGGTAATGTTATAATTATATCCTATATAATTTGAATATGCTAATGGGGGATGTTGGTCAAGAATTAAAATTCCAATATGAATATCAAAGTGATAGAGTGAAAGTAATTTTTGAGAATATTTTCCTACAAATAATTTCCTTGTACACTTGAACTCAAATATGGAGAGATATCCTTAGAATCAAATAAAATGACGATTAATTTATATATCCAATTTATGGAATATTCACAGGAAATCAATGATACATCATTTGTTTTTTCATTAATACTAAATGAAAAGATAACCAATTATTTGGTGGACTAAATCTTGGACTATGAAAATAATTAGACATTAATGATTTTGACAATTATAATAAAATTTTTCGATATGACCTCAATATTGAAATATAAATATATGTATCATAAGGGTCCCATGGGAATAAAAATAGGAAAGTGAATTCAAATTTTTTTCTTGTGTGATGCAGAAATCCAATAGTTGTAATAATTTTCAACATCCAAAATTTTAATGGAGTGGGAAGAAGAACCATGTAAATTTCATATATGGGATACAAAATTTATCTAGGTGATGGAAGTGTGGAAACCTATCTAGGAATTGAATGTGTGATAAACCCACCATTTATATTTTAGAAATAAAAGTCCATTAAACCCTTAAACTATTTTCAATTTTTTAACTATAAGGAATGAGGACACTATTCCTATAGATGATCAATTCCAAGGGCTGTCAATGATAACTGATGACAACAACCATTTAGTACTATAGGGGAAGGGTTTTCTTATTCACTATATTTATTAGATGTTATCCTTAGTTATACATAAAACGATAATAGATATGATATTATTATAGTCACCATTTTTTATAAACTATGATGTTTTACTCACACCAAACTTAGGTAGCTATTTGGTACCTGAGTACAGTTCATGATTAAATAACCGAGGAATGGAAAATCCATATGATAGATGGTTGATTTGGATGGGTGGTATAGTTACCCAAGAATAAGATACATGGATATTACATCATTTTAGATGAATATTCACTAAATTAAAAATATACATTCCTGGGGACTTTAACAGTTTATTGTCTTTGGTATCATGGAAACAGAATCTATTATCCTGGTGAAAGATCATCAACTTCTCCCATAAAGATCTTCTCCTTTTGTACTTATACATAAAAATAGTATTCTTAACATTGAGATGTAAACATAAAATGGGTGAACTCAGATGCTCATCAAGGGTAAACAATGGATACTTGTATGCATAAACAATAACATAGGGGTATGATAACGTCATCATAACATTAGAATATCATACCCTGTATATCACGGATCATAAGCATAGGTTTTTTGGTAAATCATGGAATTTCATATGACATTAATCATGAAGAAATAAACATCATGATCTATAAAATAAAAACTAAATAATAAGAAATATATTTTGTGGGACACATATAAGAATAGAAACTTTTATGTCAAGGATAGCTGCCAATACCTTTATAAAAAGTTAGTATTGGGATACAGTGTGTGTACCTAATTTCGGATTTTGATAGCAACCCCTTTTACACTATTACTTTTAGAATATGGATAAAACCCATGTACATTATTGTTTTTAGTATCAGGATACCACCTGTGTACCCTCTTACTTTTATGCTTGGGCAACAACCCATATAACTTCTTGTTTTCTTTTTTGGTCCATAACATGTGTACCATCATTATTTTAGGATTGTTATAAAACACATGTATCTTCTTGTTTTATGGTTTGGGATACAATCCATGCCCCTATTTCATTTATTCTTGGGATACAACCCATGTAACTTCTTATTTTATGGATTGGGATACAACTCGTGTACCCTTTGAGCTGATATAAAACTTATCATTATGCAATGCTTTGGAGGGGGATATAGGTCCCACCCATATCTTAATAAAATCATTTACACGTGATCCATAAGATAAGAAAACATTCATTATATATTAACCTATAAAAATATATAGTCATTATAAACCTAAAATCGTAACCCATGAAATTAAATGGGAATCATTCACATTTCACCACATTCTATCATATAGAAAAAGGTAGGTTTCATAATCACTTGAATAAATCATAACCCATGTAAAGAAGAAGGATTCATAATCACAAAACATGTGGAAGTGAAATGTGTGTCTTAATCATATTAATATCAAAAAAATTAACTATTTTAAGTAATAATTTTAATTTAACATTTAGATCATTTCATATAAGGGCATTAGTGACATCAAAAGAGGTTATTGTAGATTGAAAATAACCAGGAAATATATTTTTAAAACATTTATTAAGGTAAATATACATTAATCATTAAAAAAAAGAACATTAAAACATAAAACATTTTGATAAAAATTTCCTTACCAATCTATTTGAGAAAAAAATTATTAAAATTTTACATTTTAGACTCGTAAAAAAAATATTCCGCAAATTTACGGCGGGTAAGTCTATACATATCGTAAAATGTAAAAAGAAAATTCCTTTTTCATGGTAAAAATGATATAAAAATGCATCATTTTGAAAGGGATATGAATTTTCCATTGAAAAAATTGGTAAAAGACAAAAGGGTAAAATTTATTTTAATTATTTTAGCAAAATAGAAGAATATTCTTGGGAACCCTTTTTATAAAACACTATTTTGATGGAACACAAATTTTCAACCAAAGAGAGAGTAAATTTAGGCTTTCGTAAAAAACATTCTTAACTATCTTATGTACCAAAGATTAGAAAATTGTACCAATAAATTAATATATCATGAATTACTGTAAAGGGAATAAAATTAATGATATTTCATAATCAATGTATCATAATATTTCATCAAAATAAGTGTAGGAATTAAAAATCTCTAAAAGCGATGAGATTGTTTAAATAACCTCTTACCACATAGTTTCTTGGGATCAAACAATTAATGTAATAAAATTAAATGAAATAAAGAAAAAAATATCATTAAAATAATTATATTAATTATACAAAATTCAATTGAAATCATATAATACTTGTTAAATAACATAGGTGCATTAAAAACCTGTATCTCAAATAAGGTAATTTGAGAAAAAACTATATTACCGATTTGGAATAATTTGAAACATTAACCCAATTATATAATGATAATATAATGGATATGTAAATAAATATAAATTTTAGTATATTAATAATATAATACATACATGGGATGTATACACCTCTCACAAAAGGAATAGGTGGGAAATAAATCATGTATCTCACAGAAAAAAAAGTTATATGAAATTACCCTTCCTTGTGTCTTGGATTTAATTATACTCTTTCAAACAGCATTATAATAAATTTAAATATTATATGAATCTTTCACAAGAACTATATTCTTACTTATAGTACAATATACTGTTTTATTATGTCTTTATATTACTCTCTTCCTAAAAATTATATGTTATAGTTTCACTTCCGGTAATATCCGCTTTATTTTTTGCATGTGTCATAATTTCTTATATCTTTTGTCCTTATACATATATCAGGATTTCCATAATTTAAAAAAAAATTATTTTTAATTTAAACCCAATATATTTATATTATAATAATATGTATAATATATAATTATGAAATGTAATACGCCGTTCATGGAGATGGTAGGCCGAACGTACGCATTAACACTATTTCTGTTTAATTGTCACGTTGGAATAAAGAAATTAAAAGAAATATATATATATATATATATATCATTATTATATTAGAATGATTATATCATATATAATCACTAAAACCATCCTTAATACATTCCATGTAGTTTATGAACAAACAACATCGCTTTGAGGTGGTGGTAGCCCACACTTCCTCAAACAAAATTATCTAATTTACACCAAATAGAAAGTAAAAATATTTTTGATGTAAAAATATTAAATTATATTAAATACATAAGAAATATAATATATGATATATAGAAATATATTTTTCCATCATAATTTTTACCATGAAAGGAGGAAATGTAGAAATGGACAATCATTATTTATTGAGGCGGTTGATCACCATAAACATAAGCAATGTGTTTATTAACCATTAAATGGATGTGTGTGTGTATGTATAGGAAAAAAAATATCATAAAAACATCCTAGTATATTTAATATACTCTTTATGTTCTAAATTCATGGAATAAATATTGTGCATGGGGTAGATAAGGAATATAAAATAATCGAGCTTGAGAGAAGATGTTGAATCTTAATCGGATAACTCCTTTTGGTTTGTGAAAAAATGATTCCATGGTTATCATTCCATCAAAATATATTATTCTAATAGGAAGTGTGGGATCTTTAGAAGTTTATTTGTTAGATATTTTTTGAATCTATGTGGGTTAAACGGTGAAAAAATGTAGGAGAGTTGGTGTCCTTTTATAGGGAAGGAAAAAGACTCACATAGAATTTAAAAAAAAGTTAGGTATAAACTTTTTTTACCAAAAAAAATCATTCCAAATAAAAATAATAATAGATATTTTACAGAAAAAAATATATCCATTAAATGACTTTTTTAAATCTGGATTGGTCATTTTGTCCCATAAAATTATATTTTTTTCCCTAATTTAGCTTAATTTGACCATAATCACTCTTATTAATTTTGATCACTTTTTAAAAATAATTCTGGTCAAAAAAATAAAATGATCTTACTAGAATAAAAATATTATACTAATTAAAATGGTGTATTTATATTTCTATAAAATAAATTAAAATAAATGTAAAAATTAAGGTTAATATTAATCCTGTAGATGAGATGAAATAACAGGTTTTTAATGTAGAAAAATATTGAAAAGTTTATTAAGTTTTTATATTCAATTTCAAATTGAAACTAATTATATTGAATTAAATTGTGTTAATAAATATATAATTTATCTATTGTGAAATGAAAACAAATTTAATGTTTACTTATAAATTATTTATTTTTTAAACAAAAATGAAATAATTATATAAAATGTAGTATTTTTCACTATTCAAAAAAATTGGAGTTTTCAGAAAAATAAAATCAAAATCCACCCTAAACTAATTTTAGAATTCTAAATTCAAAAATAAAGTTTGTTTTATCAAATTAAAATTCTGTATATGTCTAAAATTAATTTTTTTCTTTAAATAACTACCTAAAATGCAGTTCATTCATGAAAATAGAATATTTAAACATATAAAGACTATACCGAAAATTATATTTTTCACTATACATATTTCCTATTTTTATAAAACCATTATAATTTTATTTAAGTAAATAATAATATTCATATTACTTTTTATTAATATCTAGGTTATAACTTATATTATTAAATATATATAATAATAAAATGATGTTTCGTAGAATCTCAATATTATGTGTAACGTATGCCATGTTAGTTTAGTGTGTTACACATGACAATATGGTGTTGCATATACCACATTCCAAATATGTGTTGTGTACCACACAATCCAAGATGGTACCATGGGAAAGGAATTTTTGACCTAGTGTCTATATATATAAATATTATCATTGTCATATGAAATGAAAAATATCAAAAAAATAAATTAATTTGATATAATATTTCACACAATCTTGGGGTGTTACAATATACCCCCCATAAAATAAATTTCTCCCTCAAAATTCATATAGGACAAAAAAGGTTTATCAATTGATTTTTCATTTCATAGAAACCCACATCGTAAAAATAATTACTCAAACATCAATTAAAAAAGGAAATATGGAAAAATAGAGGTTACCCAAAGTAGCATATAACTAGGTTTCCCCAAAGGATAAAATATATGGGAATTGGTGACATATACATGGAAGAAAAATATAACAGTCAAGTTATGATGGTGGTTCATTGAAAACATTGATCAGCTAAAGTGGGTAATAAAAATACCATAAATATACTATGATCTAAGGGACCTTCTGAATTATCTTCAATAAGGGTGCATGGATAAATATTTTCCAATAAAAATTTCCTATATTTGATGAATTCTTTTACTATCTAAAAACATAAGGAAATATAAATACTTAATTTTGTTCCTATTTATATATACAATCTAACCCTTTAGTATTCACATGATCAATTCCCACTTCATCCCTTATTCTAGGGAAGGATGGTGAATTTTTCATTCTATAAGAACCAACATTTCATGAGACCCATAAATAGAATGATAATTCATTCCATCTTACTTAACATAACATCTCAGTGAAATTGACAACATGGGTTATACAACATACATAAATCCACATATAGTGTGATATCACTTTAATCTCACAAAGATAATTTAATGTTTAACTTAATATTTCAAAAAAATATTTAACATTAAAAGCATTACAAAAAATGAAAATTCAAAACTTTTAAAAGATGCCACAAAATTAGATTCACCATGATTCCCCATATAACACAATGTAACTCTAGGTTTTCATATTACATAGATGTGAATACCTTCACCATGTATTCTCTTGAAACATTGTAATGTCATGAATTATAATAAATCCTTATTAAAAAACTCATGTTTCCTTATTACAATATTTATTAGCTATATTAATTAAATATAAAAATGATATAAAATAAATCCATGATAGCACAATCTTATTTGTCAAAAAATCCTTTATCAATTCAAAGGTATTCAATTCTATCTAATTTAATTAATCATATCATACATATATTTATCCCAAAAAAATATGTTAACATAATAGATGTATTAAGGGTTATATTTCCCTTAATCATGTGTTTTCCATGGACATAACCTTACCATTAGATCTATTTTGTAGTCTATTGGAATAATGAAATGTATTCTTGTAAATATTTAGTGGAAAAAACATCAAATAAAAACTACTTATATATTTCACCATTTATAATTCTAAAATCTAAATCCATAAATAATTCAACCCTTTCACATTAATGATTATCAAGGAATATTTCCACCGTGGTTTAGAATAAAAATCATAGTTCAAGGAATTGAGTTGGGTAATTCCGATGTTCTCTGAAGATATCACATTGAACTCCATGAAATTTTTTCATAGTATGACCCCTTCCCACATAGATAACATCTTCCCCTCCTTTTGAGGAATTCCTTAAGGTTATTTTTACCTTCTTATTGACATGTAGGAAGCCAAATATCCTTTTCTAAATTCTCCTTAGAATTTTTAAAAATATATATTTGCATGTTCCTCTAATGTGATGTGTTAGGAATATCACCAAAGTTCACATTTTTAATCATATATATTGATAGTTGATTCTAAATAATATCAATACCTTTGTCTAAAGTCATTTTCCAATTTCATCACTCATAATCACAGAGTTTACCATCATACTCAATGTTATCGATGTTCCTTCTGGTTTCCTCCATTAACTAAAAATATAAATCATAGGGTAGGAAACACATATCACAGAAGAAACCCAAATAATCAGGAAAAATCACTAATATGATTTTTAAATCACGACACCTACCTTTTAATCGATGACACCTTATATTTATACCTGGTTATTCATATCCAGTATATATTTAAATCATTAATTATGGATCATGATGATTTTGTAAATTCCCAAAATATATCCACTAAGATTGTCAAACCAACTGTGAAACAAGGTAGGTTTTCGTGTTCGAGATTGTCCAGAGTTAGTTTTGGAACATATTGTTGAATTTGTTACTATTATGTGCATCTATGCGAGAGTTTTATCCACTTTTAGTATGCAGACTAGAATGTATTTCTAGGAAACCACTCACTCTATACATTACCGAAAATCAAGGAAATTTTCCTAAATGCTAACCCATCCTTACTTATCCATAGAGACATCCATAGACAAATCCTTAGAAATATACCATGGGATATCTCCTATGTTTTCAGATCAAAGTATCTAAATTTTGACTAAACCTTTACTATGATACCAACTATATCATCCTCTACATGACATACTAGGATACTACATCATTTTAGATAAATATTCAGTACATTACAAAAATAAATTCTTGAGGACTATAATAGTTTATTATCAGTGGAATCATGGAACAAAATATTCTATCATGGTGAAACATATTCAAAATCTCCCATAAATATCTCCATCTTTAGTATTTGTACCTAAAAAATTTCTTCATAACTTGAGGAATTAATCCTAAAAAGTGGTGAGATCATATGCTTATTAAGGTTAAATATGGGGAAACGTAATACTAAACATGAAAATAGGGGTATCAGAACATCATCAAAAAATTAGAAGATTAAACTGGGCATATCAAAGATCAATAACATATGTTCTGGGATAAATCATGGAAATTCATAAGTCAAGAATCATGATGTAATTAACATCATGATACATGGAATCATAACTGAGGAATATGCCATTGAATTTTTGGCATACATACAGTAATATAAAATTTTAAGTAAATTTACTTACCAAAACCATTATAACATTCTATGAATGGGCTATGACCCGTGTAACTACATTGGGATTGTGCTAATAACCCATTTACCTTATTAATTTTTGTCTTGGGATACAAACCATGTTTCGTTTTTTAGGCTTCAGCTATAAACCATGCAGCGTCATACATTTAGGTTTTGTATAAAACCCATATACCTTCTTGTTTTCAATAATGGGATACAACCCATGTACCCTATTTATTTTAGTCTTGGGATAAAACCAATTTACCTTATTATTTTTAGGATTGGGATACAACTCATGTACCCTATTTTATTTAGGAATCATCTAAAACCCATATATACTCTTTTGTTCATTCTTGGTCTATAACATGTGTAACTTCTGATCCCATATACAACTTTTAATTAACAAATCTAGTGGAAGGAGATATAGGTCTCACCCATATCATAATAAAATCGTTCATAAATATGCAACAAGATAACAAAACCTTCATCATGTCCTGGCCCATAAAAATGATAGGTTTTATAAAAATAAAATCATAACCCATGAAATGAAAGGGGTATCAATGAAATTTAATAACATCAGAAGTTATAAAAATATTTACTTTTTATAATCATTTCATGAATAAAAAACATGTGAAAATAACAGATTTCTAAAATCATAATACCCATGGATGTAAAAAAACGTTCACAAGAATGATTCCATAAAATCATAAAAAATTCAAGAAACAATATGAATGAACAATTTTGATAATTTTATATAAGTGAATTAGTTACATAAACAAATGTTATCATATATGGAATATTACTTGGAAGGAAATTTATAAAACATTTCTTAAGGTAAATTTCATTTCATCATTCAAAAAGGATATATAAAACATAAAACATTTTGAAAAGAATTTTACATAAAATATGTTTTAGAATAATTTTCCTAAAAATTAACCTTTTAGACATGAAAATAAATCATCAATTTATTGATGATAGGTATGTCTGTACATGTTGTACACGATAAAAGGAAGATTTCATTTTCATGATAAAAAAATTAGAAAAATTCCTCAATCAGAATGTGACAATAATATTCCTTTCAAAACAATGTTGAAAGAAAATTAGTGTAGAAATATTTTTTAATTATTTTAATATAATATTATATTATTCTTGGAATCCCTTTTTAGAATATACTTTTTGGGAGAAAATTGGATTTCCCACCAATGAGAGGATAATGTCAAAATTTCTTAAGAATGTACTAACTATTATACGTAACAAATATTGAAAAAATGGTACCAATACATGAATATATCATGAGTATGCATAATCATTAACAATATTTAAAAGTGAAGAAATTGTTTTAATAAACTCTTTCCACTTCGTTACATGGGATCATACTATTCATGCAAGAATGTGAAATTACATGAAGTAGATAATATTATAAAAATATTGAGTTTCATTAAATTACATTTCAGTTGTAATCATATACAGATCTTCAAATAACATAGGTGCATAACAAAACATGTTTCTCAAATAAGGAAATTTTAGAAAAACCTATTAACCTATTTCATAACCATTGAAATGATAACCCCATGAAATAAATATCATATAATATATAATTAAATACCCATAAATGTATTTATAATAACCATGTAATACATCCATGGTCATTTTACACACCACACAAATAGAATGGGTTGTGAATATATCATGTATCTCGTGAAAATAAAAAGTGAGATAAAATTACCTTACCGAGTGTCTTGACTCTTATTGTACCTGTTCAAAAAAAATGTATAATAAATAAATATTTATTATAACTATATCAATGAAACATATTATTACCTCAAATTCTGTATATTTTTAGGTTATTGATTTATATTACCTATTTATTAACAATTCTATGTTAAGGTTTTACTTCAGGTAATATGTGCTTAGTTTTTTTCATGGGTCTTAATTTATAATACCTTTGGTCCTTATACTTATGTCATGATGTCCAAAATATAGAGCATGATTTAAATATAATTTATATTCATTATATGTAGATTATAATAATCCATATAATATAGAATTATGACGTGGAATGCATCATTCATGGAGATAGTAGGTTGTACGTACGTGTTAAACTATTTATATTTAATTATCATGTTTAAAGAAAGAATGTAAATGAAATATACATGTATATATAATAATCATATTATCATAATTATATTATATGTATCATTTTTAATTACTAAACCCAACCTTAATACACTCCATATATTCTATGAATGAATCAAATATCTTTTAAGGGGAGGTAATCCAAACTCCCTCAAAAGAAATTATCATATTTACAACAAATGGAAAGTAAAAATATATGTGTCTTAAAAGAAATAAATAATCTTAAATACATAATAAATGTACTATATGAAATATATAAAAACACTTTACATCAAAATTTTCACAATGATTGGAGGAAAATGATAAATGAACAATCATCATTTAGTGAGGCAGTAGTTCACCATACACATAAACATTATGTTCATTACCCATTAGATGGGTACGTGTTTGAGTGTAGGTATGGACCATAAAATAAAAACATCATAGTATATTTATGATATATTTTTTTTTATAAAATCATGGAATAAATATAGTGGATTTAATGGAGAATGAAAATAAAATAAATGATCTTTAGAGAAGACATTACCTCTTAATCAAGTAACTCTATTAGGATTGTGCCAAAAGGTTTCTTAAAAAAATTATTCCGAATGAGATTATTATAGGAGGTAGAGATTTCGATAAGTGTATTGGGTAGATTTTTTCCAAACCTAAGTGGTCTCAGTGGTGTGAGGATGTGAGTGAGGTGTTGTCATTTTATAGGGAAAGAAAAATACTCACTTGGATGTTTTGAAAATGAGTTATGTTTAGAAATGTTATTACCTAACCAATTTAATACCATATTAAAAAAATAATGGAAGTTATATGGAAAAACAAGGATAAAAATTATTTTTTGACAAGTTTATAGGTTATTTGGGACCTTAGAAATAATGTTTAAACCCTAATAAATCTTAATTTGACCTTAATCACTATGATTAATTTTAATCACTTTTACTAACTTTTTATGTCAAAAGATAGCATGATCAAATTAGAATATAAATATTATAGTTATTACAATTTTTATGTCCTTTATTTAAAATTAAATTTATCGAAGTGGAAAACTTATAATTAATGATAATCTTGCAGATGGGATGAAATAATAGGTTTATAAAGTATAAAATTGTTCGAAAGTTTCTTACGTTTTTATATTCAGTTTAAAAGTGAAATTTATTATAATTAAATAAATTTAATAAATAATATTTATAATTTATCTAATATGACATTAAAAAAAATTAAATTTATATTTATCCATTAATAATTATTTAATTGAAAATGCAGTTTTTAATTAAAATGTAGTATTCTTCATTATTCATAATAAATTGAAGTTTCAATTAAAAGCCCAAAAATAAAACATAATTGAATTTTGGAATTAAAATTTCAAAAATGAATTTCATTTTATTAAATTATAATCATATATATGTGTAAAATTAATTTTCTCCATTCATATATGGACATGAAAAGTTGTTTATTTGAAAAAAAATTATTTTCAAACATATAAAGACTTTATAAATTATTTTATTTTTCATAATACAAATGTTTTATCTATATAAAAACATTATAAAAAATATTTTAAAAGTATATATTACAATTTATATTACTATGTTTTAAAGTAAAGGTTATAACTAACTCTTTTAATTAATTATAACAATGACAAGGTGTTTCATAGAAGCTCTGTATTGTGTGTAATGTATGCCAAGTTAGTGTTGCGTATAGCACCTACAATGTCAGTGTTTCAATTAGCACAAGAAATGTTAGTGTTTTGTGTAGGAATATACATGTGCGCACCATGTGAAAGTATTATTTGAATTCGTGGTTTAATATATATATATATATATATATATATATCTACTGTCATAAGAAACACAATATAACAAAAAAGATAAATTAATTGAAAAAATTATATATATCACAAAATCTAGGGTTGTTTTAGGGTGTGGATGAGGGTACCTAAATTTCATGTTAATCTATTGTGGGTATTTTTATGGTGTATAATCTTTGTTCTGTCTAAAAAATTATATCCTCATTACATGAAATACTAATTTTGGGTATGTATACTTTCTGAATTTGGTGGATTCTTTATGTGATGCTTCATTATATATTATTACTGAATATCAATGCAGAATATGATTTCCACTGATTAATTAATATATTAAACAGGTTATAGTTTCCAAATGTGTTTCATTCGATACTTTATAATAGACGTACACCACTGGTATATGGGGGGGTGCATGAAGTTAGATAATGGAATTTTTTGGGGAACCTGTTTTGTGGAACCTGAGATGTTTTTACCAATGTTTTATTATAGTGGTTTCTATTAAATTTATTTTTTATTATGGAATGGTAGTAATGTTACTAATTCATGATGGGTCTTGGTAATGATATCATGTATAGAACTATCTAACCCATGGTTTGGGATAAAATATCATATGTTTGGATTTCTAATCATTGTGTTGAATGTTGTAGTTTGATTTTAATTCATCATGGGGTATATTCATATTGTCTAATGATATTTTTTCTGATATTTGACTCATGGTATAGTATGGAATGGGTTTTCTATATGGATTCATCATTATATGAACATGGTATTTTTGTGACATCCACTAAATAAGTGGATCCTAAAAAAGATTTTATCTATTTTAAATTTAATGATTCAAATTATAGTGGACAATGTGTTGAATAATAAATAATTTTCAATGAATTAATTATTTAGTATTTTTTATATTTTTTCAAATTCAATTCATGTAAAATATCGATTTTTTACCATTAATTAATAATTTTCCCATATAAAATATTTGGGAGTTGTGATAGTACTATGGTTATGTATGATGGGATAATGAATAAAAAGTATAACATTATTTTTAGTGCTAACCCCTGTTTTCGTAATGGTGAACCAATTTTTGAGTTTCCTAAAATGTCTGTTTGGATTTATTATGTTATTTCACCATGATGAAAAATATCGGTAGGGGAAAAAAGGGTATTGCTGAGAAACCCCCAATAGTAGTGGGGAAAACCCAATTGTTTCTATGAGATTGGAAAGATGAACAATTTCAAAATAATCATTCCAAATTTGTTATGTTTATGGATTGAGACCATGGGAAGGATTCTTAAACTATGATTTTTATGTTGAGGGAGGTTCAACAACAACACCCTCTGAATTTTTTTATAGGAGGGTGTACTAAAATAAGTATGGTTCTTTTAGAGCCAATTGAGACAAAATTATATCACATAGAGATTGATCTATATAAAAGGGTAAAAATGGATGAATATATGTTATGAGGAAAAATGAAGCAATGTTGGGATATGCTATTTTGTGTTGAGTAAGAAGTGGGTATAGTGTGAAATTAAATCATATATAATTTATTTGACTAATTTTGCCCAGAGGCCCTGAGGAAGGAATGAGATAGTGAGTTCTTACATATAACCCATGGGACTATGTCAATTATAGATTATTATGGAAACTTCATAGACATGTAGATTTTATTTATATGATGATGAGATATAATAAATACATGGAAAATCATTTACAGGATGGATATATATGTGATATCATGTCCTAGGAGAATATCTTCCATTTAATAAAGTTGATGAGAACGTGAACTAGAAAATTATTCATAATGGTATACGGAAAGAGGCTTCTAGTGGTGTCCAGATGGTTATAGAATTCGAGTCATTTAGTAAATACTCAAATAGTATAATTAACCGTTTTAATAACATTCACTTGGAATCTGGTGGACATAATTACATAGGGAGAAGATCATCCCATTATGAAGAAGATTGAGTTTTCATTTATTATTAATTCAGAAATAGTCATTCTTGTGGTCAGTTTCCATGATGTCATATTGTGGGAAGAGATTTTGGTTTGTATGGAAAATGTAAAATGGTTATATATAAATATTCAACAAATAGGTGGTTATGTTGGACCTAGGATAATATAGTGTGATGGAAGGGGATCCTAAACACTGTATGGGTGAAGTAGGTGGAGACCTACACAAAACTCATGTTTGATAGGGGGAGGTACTTTAGGATAGGGTCTTTTCTACCATGAGAGATTTGTATTACAAGGGACATAGAGAAGATACCATGTTAGGTGAACAAGATAGCTAACTGCAATTTATCTTACTCTAGATTGCAGTGAGGTTGGAAAATTCATATTTTGAGATATGATTCATGTAGATTATGTGATTAGAAACTCAATGTTTACTAAAGATTCTTCTCACTATTTTTTATCTATTAGGTTTATTAATGGTTATGTCTTGAATTGTAGTTTTTGTATAGGGTTATGTTGATCAACATACTTCTTGGTTTATGATTGGAAGTTATCATATTAAGAATTTTTTGTGTACATGAGGATGGTTGGTTCCATATCATATAGGGCTATTACATTCTTGATTATTTAAGTTTTTACCTAATATTTGGAATGTACTATTTGGTTTCAATCTATAATTACATTTATTATCATCACATGTCAGTGAGTTTCATGTCTCCTAATGGTTATTTTTATATTCATCAAGGAGAATTTAATTTTCAGACATGATATGTAGTTCTAGTCCTTCTTATGTTGTGTGAGATCATTGCATAGGTAGATGTCCTTATGATTGATGGTTTGGGAGTGTAACATGGATCCTTCCCTCCTAAATTTTATCAGTTCTATAAAATAGTTCTGGAAGAGTTTTTATAACAACCCTACTATTTATTTCATTTTTAAACATGATTTATTACATAAACATACACATAATACAACTCAAAAAATCGAGATTTAAAGTGTATTTGGGGCATAGAAACATTTCATAACAACTTAAAACCTTAAATAGACATCATTATTGAAAACTTATTTTACATGAACTCAAAAATCCTTCATACATGGCATTGCAAGGGATAACCTGAGGACATACATAAGAAACAGTTGACCTATAATGCCTAGTAAGGGACAAAACATTGAATAACTTGAGGAAGATAATAAATGATAGTGAATATTCATCTAAATAGATAATAAATGAAACAATAATATAAAATAATTATATATAGTGATATTTATAACATGGAAATGTGGCAACAATATACAACATGATATTAGCATGAGCCAAGGCTCATTGCACAAGGATTGACATGAGTAAACCCTAATTAAACATGAATTAGCATGATTAAACCCTCATTGAATATGAATTATCATGATTAAACCATCATTAAACATGGAGTATCATGATACTAAACATTACCCAATACATGGAGGGCTATCAGGGCACACCCTTCATAATGATTTCAATATCACGTTTAAATGTGCCATATAAATGATATAACACAGATTTATTCTATGTCATAAGCTATTTACATGATCAAGTAATGAAGAATAAATACATTTAATACCCCAATAAATAATTATATGTGTATAACGGTGAATACCCTTGATAGAGAAATGGGTATGGTATTCACTATACTATGATTTGGGCCAAGAAAATCGCGGTGTAATTTTGGCAGCATAACGACATGATGTTGTAATTTATAGAAAGGAATGAAGTTAGAGAAAGAGGTATCTCATACTATAAGAATTAAATGGGTATTATAAGTGATATTTATGAATATATTCCAACATAAGAAATGGAATTTAGATGCATAATATAAAATAAATGGTTTAATTAAAATGCGAAGAGTGAAATTCCTTGTGGAATTTCAACATGGTAATGGGTATACATGGGAGGGATTAATGAGAGAAAAATGGGTCTCTAATAATTAATACATAATAAGGAAAGAATTGGGTAGGTGATAAAACGTACCCCCATAATTTTTAATTGTAAATAAATTGGTGTAACAATATAAGGAATCATGAATAAAAATGAGAAAGGAAGGAACCTTTACATAGATGTGTGATCTCGATGGCTTGAGAGAGGCTTCTTAGGATATTGGGGCACCATGGGAGGACTCTATGGAGTATAAATCATAGTTTTTATGAGCTACGAATAGTTTTTGTAAATATGAATGGGTTATTGGGTGGTCTTATAAAGGAATGTTTGGGGAATTGTATATTATTTTGGTTCTGGAAACCACACACTAAAATATTAAAAAACACAAACCATACCATGGTTTTCCCCATGGTTTATAGCCAATTAGACTGGAACGAAATATTTTATAAGTCCATGGGATGAATATGTTAAAATATTAGTCTTCCTTATGTTGAGCTGAGTCACACTCTCAAGGAAATTTCTTTTAAATCCAAAAATATTTTATAAGCCTTGGAGGATTCACTAATGCTCTATAAAATAAAACAAAATAAAATCTAAAAAAATAATGGTAGAAAATATAATTAGTAAAATATTAATTTTATTGTATTTTATTACATTTTTATTGGGTCATTGTGTATTCATAAAACACATTATATATTTATACAGTATTTAAAATATTTAGAAAATTTGACTGCCTCATAAAAGTTTGAAAAGTTGACCATTGGAATCTTTCGATGTCCTAATTCCTAAAAGATTATTCATTTTATATAAATTATTTTCTATATATGTGAATTTTATCTTTTGAAATAAAAACTAATATTTATTGAAAATTGAAGGGTTTTGAAAAAAATAGTTGTCAATCCTTAATAAAAGTTACTTTTGAATTTATAAAAATTATATGATCATAAAAATTTAATAAGCGTAATTTAATAATAATATTTTATTAAAATATTAGTTACTTCAAAAAAACATTAATTCATTAAAATATATTCCTTCATTTAATTCTAATATTAACCAAAAATACTATTAGTTCATTAGAGAATCATTTACAAAGTAACAATAATATAATGAATGTATATTCATTATTATACAAAAAAAATAACCATAATACTAGGGTCTTGATATATATCCCTTTATTACACTACAATATTCCCTAAGAGTAATGTGTGTGATGGTGGGGATTTCATGGTGGCATTCGGTGAACATGGTTTGGATCATGATCTCGATGAACTTGGACTTCTCCCATATATTATTTCACTCATGATTAAGTTATTGGATCTTGGATTATGCTTTCTCTAGGAAAATGTACATAAATTATATATTCCACAAAATCTCTGATAAATGGGATTCATATGGTATTGTCCTACAGGTTGAGTCCATCACTTCCTTTATCTATTCCAAAAGGGTTTGTTAAAACACTATATTTATACTATTAAGGTGATCAACTTTCAAAGGGTATATTATCAATGGTGAGGATACATAAAGCTCAATTAAATCCAATTATATATAATAAAACAAAAGTAGTGCATGCGGTTTTTATATCCAAAATAAAATTAATTAAATAATGTTAATTTATTCATAAATTTTCATGTTGTTACAACCTTCCCCCTTAAGAAGAATTTCCCCCCAAAATTATATTTTCACACATTATAAAAGACGAGAGAGTAACATTGCTGCATCACTTCCAATGGTTCCCACATTTCTTCATAAAACATGTGGTTTTTTCACAACACCTTGACAAGGGGGATCATATTATTGTGTAGAACTTTTACCCTATTATCTAAGATCATCACTAGATTCTTCTCATAAGAGAGGTAATTATCTAATTGTACCTCCTCTAGATTGAGTACATGTGATGGTTCAGGTTTTTACTTTATCAAGAGTGATACATGGAATTCATCATGTACTTGAGACTGGTTCATTTGGAGTGATAGTTGATAAAAAACTACTCTAATGAAATCATGGATCTCAAAAGGAATGATATTCCTTGGACTAAGATTTTCCTTATTCCTAAATATCATAACTCTCTTCCATAGTGATATGCAAAGAATACCATGTCTCCAATATCAAATTCTAGGTCTCATCAATGATTTTCAGCATAGCTCTTTTATCAACTATAGGCTGGTTTGATGTATTGTCAGATGGTATTAACCTCCCCAACCATTGATTAGAAAATTTATTGAATAATAAGTTTTGGTTCCCCAAATTCATCCCAACATGCCAGTTTTCCACACCTCTTCCTATAAAGGGCTTCATAAGGATCCATTTGGAAGCTTGATTGGGAATTGATGTCATATAAAAACCCCACCAAAGAAGGTGTTGGTCCAATCCACCTTTGAAGTCCCGTGAGAAATATGTTAACATTTCTTCAAGTGTTTAGATAGTCCAAGAATATTGTCCAGTAATTTAGGGTGATAGGTTTTACTTAAGTGTAACTTAGTGTTCAGATCATATTTGAGACTCTTCTAAAACATAGAGCTGAATCTCAGATCTCAGTCATACACAATCGATATTGGTACTCCATAAAGAGTTACAACTTCTATGTTGTATATCCATCATAGTTTATCTAGTGATAAATTCATTAAAATTGTAATGATGTGTTTAGTCTTTATAAGACGATCCACAACAACCCAGATAGCATTGTTTCCTTTTGATATCTTCATACATCCAATGATGATTTCCATGGTGATATTTTCCCATTTTCATGTTTGGATGGGTAATTGTTTCGTCATACACTTAGTCTTATACCACTAATCCTTCACTTTATGATGTAGTTGACAAATTGATGTATATTTAAAGATCTTTTTCTTTATGTTATCCCACCAATTTTCCTCTTATATATCTCGATAAACCTGTGTGTTTCCTAGGTGAAATGAGATTTTCAAACTATGTGCATCATCCAAAAGTTGTTTTTTTTACTTATGATATTATGGAATACATAGTCTCGATCCAAATCATAAAATTTCATCTGTATTAACATTTTAATCTTAGGATTTCCATTTTTTGATAGTATCCACTTTCTTCTAAATTCCTACATCATATTTTTGCGCATCCTTTTACTTTCCTAGAAGATACATTTGATTAATATTTTGTTTAAATATTGATGATGTTCCCTTATTTATTATTCCCATTTCATTATTCACTAAATCTAATAAGATTGGACCCTTTTCAATTGTCTTCAATGATAGAATTTTTGGGTTTTTTCTAATTAGAGCATCTGCCACCTTGTTCTCTTTCCCACAATGGCAGTGGATTGAGTAGTTGTAATCCTTAATGAGCTCCAACTATCTTCATTGGTGAATATTGTTCTCTTTATGTGTGCATATATATTTTAAAATTTTGTGATCTATATATATTTCACACTTCTCACCAAATAGATAATGTCGCCATATTTTCAATGAAAATATCATAGCTTCCAACTGCAGATCATGTAGGGGATAATTGTTCTCATGAATTTTCAACTTCCTTGAGCTATAGGAAATGAATTTGTCATTTTTCCTCAAATTCTGTCAAAGGGATACTTATAATATTATCAATAAGAACCTTCCCACAAACATAAACATGTGATACAAAACATATAGAAGTTTTTCTATAATGATTTAATATCATATCTAGTGGGGACTCAATGTTCATAGAAAACATAAAATATATTATAATAAGATATGAATTGAAATAAATTATGATATACACTAAATTAAATCTTTAGTTACATGTAATTAAATCATCATTATAAATATTATCATAGAACATTATGTGCTCCCTTGATCATGGAGATTTTTTATGCTCATCATGCTTCTCAAAACTTGTAATAGAGCATCATCTTGGATAATGCACGACTTCTCAACATTTATGACATAGAATTGTGAAGGATTTTTTATATGGAACATTGTTTCCATTCATCACATTACACTTTTTTATGCATCAATTGGACACTTTGTTCCCTGTCTTTCCAAACTTAAAACATCTCTTAGTCCCGTTGTGACATTTCCCTTGGTACCTCTTTCTACACATGTTGGGTGGAATAAAGTGGATATTCTTTCCCTTATCTCCTTATATCATATGGAAATTCATGATATTTCATATTACTTTTATTTGAATCCTTTAGGCATTCAAAAAAATACCAATTATTAATCATGATTTTTTATAGCTGGTTTGGAATAATCACGATGTGCTCTTCTTGAGCTGCCATATGATTTTGAATCTCATTTATGTGGTCATCACATTTCCCTTCGCATTGGTTGTTTACATCATTCCTCCAATTACCAGCCATTGTCTGGAATTAATGTCAAATTAGGTATGAGAACCTTATATAGGTAATCACATAAAGGTTAATACAATGACAATAAATGGTTAACTTAGAAATTACCTTTATCTCTTTAACTTATTAACTTCTAGGATTTGATCTATGTTATCCATGATCTACTTCTTAATGTATCTTCTTATCAGATTTTTTGTTCTCATAATAATGTTTTGTTAAAATATTATAAATTTACCAAATAATATCTCCTAGGACTATTGAACCAAGAGTGAAATAGGGCATGTTGGCATGTAGTCATTCCTGTTTGAGTCTAGCTCAAAGTGGTATTTTCAGGTTTTACCCCTAGATACATTTGTGCCTGATACACCTCTATATGCTCATATATAGATACTGATATATTTTATTTTTAAACCACTTACTCTATACACACAAAAAATTAGGGATTATTTTCTTATACTTAGTCATATCCCTATGTCTTTCACTAGAGTATTATAATACTAATCCCAAAAAATAACTAAACCTCCCTCTGATACCAACTATAACAAATCTATTCTATATATTATATTTAAACATGATTCATTAAATAAACATATTCTTTATACAATATATTAGATAAAAAGGTACAGTGTATTTGGTCCATAGGAACAATACATAAGAATTTAAAACATCAAATATAAATCGTTTTTAAAACTTATATTACATGACCACAACATTACTTTGTACTTATCATTTCATGCGATAACCAAATGAAATACATAAAAAAAGGGTGAGCTATGAATCCCATTAAGGGAGTAAACATGGAATAACATGAGGAACACAATACATGTTAGTTAATAGAAATATAAATAGAAAATAAAATAAAAATGATCATTAATTCAAGATATATAATGGTATTCATAACATGGAATTGTGGAAACAATATACAACATGATATTAGCATGAGCCGAGGCTCGTTAAACATGGATAAGCATGAGTAAAACCTCATTGAACATGAATAAGAATGATTAAACCCTAATTTTACATGAATTATCAGGATTAAACCCTCATTTTACATGGAATATCATGATTCCAAACATTGCCCAATGCATTTGAGCACTATCATGGGTCACCCTTCATAATGATTTAAATCTTAGGTTTAATTGTGCCACATAAATCATATAACATGGATTCATTCAAGATCCTATGTTCTCCACAATCAAGAAATGTGGAATACATATATGTAATTACCCAATTAATATGTATATGTGCATAAAGGTGAATACCCTTGATAAAGGAAATGGGTATGGTATTCCGTACATGATGATTTTCGCATGGAATGTCGGGGTGTAATTTTGACAGCATAACAACGTCATATAGAAATTCATAAAAAGGTATAACTAGAGATAAAGATGTATATCATCATATAAGAATGAAGTGGGAATTATAAGTGATATTTATGAACATATATCAATATTTAAAATAGAATTTTGATACATAATATAAAAGAAATGTCTAAATGGAAATGACAAGAGGGAAATCCCTTACAAAATTTCATCGTGGTAACGGGTGTACACGGGAGGGGTTAACTAGAGAGAAAGGGTTATCTCATCATTACAAACTAATAAGGGAATTATTGGGGAGTTGTGAAAACATTCCCCATAATTTGTAATCTGAAATAAAATGGTGTAATAAAATAAGGAAACATGGATAAAAATGAGGAAGAAAGGAACCCTTATATGGATGTGTGATCTAATAGGATTGAGAGAGTCTTATTAGGAGATTAGGGTGCCTTAGGAAGACTCTATGGAGTATATAGTATATTTTTTGCGATCCTTAAGGAATATTAGTGAATAAGAATGGGTGATTGGGTGGGTTTATATAGGAACGGTGGGGGAATTCTTTATTATTTTGGTTTTGGTTATAACACACTAAAATAATAAAAATAAAAAACCACCAAATGGTTTTTCCCATGGTTTCTAGAAAAGGGGAGTGTAAACCAAGATTTTATAACAAAGAAGGATTAATAAAAAGAAAATATTATCTTTTCTAATTTGGAGGTGAGTCACACTCTCAAGAAAATTGTTTTAAATTCTTAAAATATTTTATAACTCTTGGGATATTCCCTTAATATTCAAAAAAAAATAAGATCAAATTATTTTAAAGGTAAAACATATATTTGTCTAGATATCCTTTTTATAGTCTTTTATTAAACCACTATTAGGTCATTATGATGTCATAAAACACATTATATATTTATACCGTTTTTAATTTTTACCCAAAAATTTGACTATTTATAAAAATTACAGAAAAAATCATTGTTGGATAATTTCGACATCATGATTCCAAAATAAATATTCATTTTATACAAAAAAATTTCTAAATATGGTAATTTTAACTTTTAATATAACCAAAATTTATTGAAAATTGATGGGTTTTGGGAAAAAAATAGTTGTCAAACTTTAATAAAAGTTACCTTTGACTTCATAAAAATCATATGATAATTAATATTTAATAAATTTTATTAAATAAAAATAATTTTTTAACATATTATTTAATTAAAAAATAAATTCATTCATCAACAATATATTCCTCAATTAAATTCGATTATTATATGAAAATACTATTTGTTCTTTAGAAAATAATTTTCAAAGTAATAATAATAGAATGAAAATATAATCATTTTTTATTGAAAAATAATGATAATGATAAGGGATTTATACATATCCCTTTATTACACCAGCATACACCCTAAAAGTAAGGTATGGAATAGTGGGGATTTCTTGGGGTCGATCGATGAACATGGTTTGGGCCCTGATCTCGATGAGCTTAGACATATCTTGTAAACAATTTTTTTCATGCTTAAGTTATTGGATATTGTCATGGGATTAGTATAGGGAAAATACTAGAAATTATATCTCCCTCAAAATATCTGATAAATGGGATTCGTTGCGTATGATCATACTAGTTTAGTCCATCGAAAAATTTTTATGTTCCAAAAGGATTTGTTAAAACCCTGTATTTATAAAAGTCATGAGATAACTATTTAAGTGATATATTATCAATGCTAAGGAAAATTAAAAATAATTTAAATTCAATTGAAAATGATTAAAAAAAAGGAGTGCATGTATTTTCTCTATACATAATACATTTAATTAATGAAAGGGAATTTTATTCATAATTGGTCTGTTCTTTACAGTTTTATGGTCAACACCATAGAGGGATATATGGTACATAAACGTTACAACACCAAGAGAAAACCTAGTTACAATAAGAAGCCATATAATAGCACCAAAATACATTCATGTTCTCAAGAATCCGTTGTATGAGTTTGAGGGTAAAAAGTTTTTCTATATGAGTATATATCATTGGAAAACAATAGTGGTATTCTATAAGAAGTGGGATAGAAGCTTAAGTTTGTGTGTCAACTACATAATTTTGAATTGAATCATGATTATGAATTAGTGTTTTCGTATGAATATCGATGAAGTTTTTGACCAATTGAATGGTTCTCACTTAATATATAATAATGATTTGGGATTAGTGTATCCTCACCTAAGTTGAGACCTTCTAGTATACCATAGAATTCATTCACGATCATGTATATTTTGGGTGACATTTTTTTGATATTTTTTTGTATAAAAAACTCCTTATATGTATATAAAATTGATGTAATTAATATTTTACCCATAAAAGATCAAATTTTTGAAATTTTAATCCATTACAAAATAGTGTACTCTCAGACTCAAGATTGTCATTCAAATTATCAAAACATCATATTGAGTTCCCTAAGAGATGATATCCTACATTCTATGATATAAATAATTTATTTATATATTTAGAAAATATATTTCATGGTTTGAATTATCTTAGAGAAAGTTATATCAACATAATTAGTCAATAATCTAGAATATTTTTCCTGAGAGAATCCCATGAATGTCTTTGATCTCCTGTGTTTTTTATGTTTTGGATGGTTACTACCAATGTTTTTTCATATACTTTTAATTATTAGATATAAAACTATCAGGACAAAAAAATAAGGGTGTAATTAATTAATGGTCTAAAGAGTGTGATAATTTCTTTGAGTAACATAATATAAATTTGTATATAAAACCATTTCTAATATTACACAAACTAGAGGAAGAGTATACATAACATTTTTATATATCTGAAATTAGTCATGAGGAAGTGTTGATTAATGGGGATATATTTATGGAATATCTTTCATGATTATTTTTATCACATGAATAGAACCTTATTATACATGATATAATGTTAGATACAATCTCATATTTTTTAATGTTTTAGTTTCATTTCCTTATGGAAGAAAATCAATTCGTCTTTACTGGTCATAATTCCTCAAAAATAAAATTACTATGTGTAACTAAAATTATCAATGATAATAATGTGTTGATTATATGAAATGTTTTTATTTATATATAAAATATTAAATAAGAAAAATAACTTGTTTTTTATTATTTGAGTAGGAATATTGTGACTCAACTAGTTTTGTAGTCCAGTTCATAATATAAAATAAAAATTTTTTTTACTAAGAAGAATATCTATGATCTAAAGGAATAGGAATAAATGATCCTTGTATGCTTATCCATCAATTCCTCTATCTTAGTTGTCATATTAATTTTCCTACATGTATGCATTAAGAGATGATACATCTATTTCATGCATCAAATTATGGAATTTTTTCTAGTTTTTCATGAATGTAATATGATATTCATTTAAAATTATGGTTTCAAGGATGGAAAAAAGAAGATAATAGGTTTTATGATGCAGTGTTACACTTTTT
This sequence comes from Viscum album, assembly GCA_963277665.1. Taxonomy (NCBI): domain Eukaryota; kingdom Viridiplantae; phylum Streptophyta; class Magnoliopsida; order Santalales; family Viscaceae; genus Viscum; species Viscum album. Next base: position 5,638,805 of record OY728148.1, on the reverse strand, counting down.
AGTAGGTTATTATTGAGAACATATAGACTTATATTCAATGATAGTGAATCAAAATTAGTTAAAAGAAAGGGGATGATGTTATGATGTATTTTCTTTTAGTAATAGCATGGAATCCTTAAAAATAATGATATCATATGGGTAATAGTGCATATATAGATAAAATTATCCCAATTATGGCCTATATGGAAGACTTATTATATTGATCAATTATGAATCATGTCTATTTGGAAGATAGTTAATTTTAATGGATTTCCATAGAGAAATATTTCATATAGGAACCATTATTTTATATCATGATTCTTGAAGGTGTTTTATAATTCATATGTAACATTGGTGTTTTTATTAAAACTTTTCTCCCTTACATGGAAGAGAAAAAATAAAATAGATACATGTATTAGAGTACATGCTGAGAGCATTAATCCTATTTTAGGTGGTACATGGATATATACATAACACTTATTTATTTTTTCCCTATAAAAATAGTTATAAAGATGCTATTTTGATTGAACTATATGATGATCTCTATATTTCTCCATAATAATAACTATTGTGTTGGATTGATGTACATTAAACATAGTTTTTGAGGTCAATTCTCATTAAAGAGTGGTTGGGGTAGTTTTAGGTGATCTTGAAGTATTTAAATATAGAATATAGAAGGATGAAGAAATTTTATAATTTATGTCATTATCCTTATGTGCTTATAGTGGGTTACATGGTGTTTATTTGGGTGTTGTTAAGATTGATTCACCATAACTTTTGATATTAGGGAAATATTATTCCTAGCTATACAGGGCCATTTGAGATTGCAGGGAGAATTACAGTAGTTTTATTCTGGTTGGCACTTTCATGGAGGAATATTTCAACACAAGATTGATTTTATGCTTCATATATTTGACACCATCATCTAGGCCCTTATCTTTTCAATCACAGTAAAAATATTTTATAGAGTAATCCTATAATTTTGGTCCAATTGTTTTCAAATAATGGTTATATTTTAGAGGAAAATTGGGAGTAGCAAGATTATGTGTGGGCCTAGTCTTCTAGATTTTTTATCATGGAGGGTTCATGGTTCATTTGAGAGAAGGTCGAGGGAGATTTTCTATAAGGTTTTATTTGTATAGGATCATGACCTTTCGATGATGTATGTTTATATTTAAATTTTCTTTTAAATCCCATTAAATGAGCTAATGAAGGATTATAAATAATTGGAAAGGTCTCAGGAGTTCTCTAAGAGTATGGTACACAATAATGAGGGAATGAGGTATTGTGGTGCTTATTTCATGGTTGTAACACATTATGTTCTAACCTTGAATAAAAACCATATAGCCTAGTGGTGGGTGGTGCATGGATAAAAAAAATTTGAGGGATACCAAGGAGAATATATGGATTAAGATACTCAAACAAAAGAAAACAAATGGATAATTCATTTTTTTTTTCAAAAAAATGTTGATGGACTAGATAAACCATGTAGAATAATGTCATTTTGGATAAAGAGAACCAAAAGTTAGTCACAAGGTTCAGAAAAAGGAGTGAAAAATCCCTAGTCCACAAAATTATTGGGTAAATAATTATTTTTTACTTCTTAGCTTAAATATTATTTTCACCATATTTACCTCTAAATTATCCTCCTTTAGTAGGGGTTACAATTCAAATCCTCCCAATATATATTTAGGGTTATTCCACTTGGATTATTATATATTTGGAGTGTCGTTTAGCATAAATTTAATCTCTTGTTATGACACTAACATCAATTCATTCTATTATCTTGATGATTTTTTGTAATTATTTTTTTCCAATCCAATTTTCTAAACACCCATTTTTAAAGGAATTATTATCAGGGGAATTGAGGGTTCGTTGTACTAGAATCATGGTTATAGTATAGGTGAGTGGTTTTCTAAGATCACGAGGTAGGCATTCATTATGTTATTTCCTAGAGGCTTGTAAATTATTATTAGGTATATAGTTTATAAATTTTTTTGTTTCATTTTAAAATTGATTTATTGTTTTGAAATGATAAATTTAATCACAAAACATTGTTTTATCCTTTCATGGACCCCACTACATCCATTTCTGATGAGTATATCAAGCCTAAGGTCACTAATGGGGACTTTCACTACCATTAGAAATTTAATTGATTAGTAAAATGATGGAATAATGTTTTTATGAGATTTAAAAAATTATAAATGTGTTTAGTATATTAAAATGTTATAATGTGTTGTTTGGATGAAATTTTAATGTTAAATGGGTTTTAAAATAATTGTGGAGAAAATTGGTAAATGGTTAAAGGATCCATGTTTGTGTTTTAAAATGGATAATTAATGTGTGAAATGGTTTTGGTTATGGAAAAAATAAAAAATTGGGTATTTATTTCATTTATATAATGTATCGAATGTGATAGAATTGTGAAAATGTTTTTAAAATTAAAAAGGTATACCATCATTTCTAATGTTTAATAAAAGCTGACTAATGGAGATTGTTTTAAATATTCATTAATGATATTGTTTGGATATTGAAATTATTCTCCTATTATTCGGTTTGTGATAGATATATTCTTTAGGAACCACCAATGCATGGTATGGTTGGTGTGATAGAATGAGTCAATAGACTCCCATGGTATGAACATGATGTAGATACCAAGATTGATTCACTATGTCCAAATGATAAAACATGATTAAAAAATTAATTCCCAAGTCTTGTAAATTGTTAAACAACTTATATTATATGGTTCATATTTCTATTAGTAGCCTATGTATGCTTGATTTGTTAGTTCTATAGTGGAAACTGAGAGCCCATGGGGATAATTTATTACTGTTTAATTAATAGAATGTTTGTTGTCACTATCATATATATTTCTTTTCTATACTAATGGATACACTATTAAAAGGACAGATATTATTATAGAAACCATTATTTGTGGACTATATTGTTTTACTCAAACCATTCTTAGGAAACCATTGGCTACTCGTGAAGAATTCATTTTTTCAAGTCAAGGAAATATTGTTTCACCTATGATAGTTGTTTGATTTAGGATGGAGCACATATGATGGGACAATACATGATATCTGGATATTTTTGTAGGGATTTTTTTGGTTTATTAATTTATTTTTTTACTAATCTTTTAGCCCATTATGGAATGATGTTATTTTTTTATTAATATACTTACCCATTTTAGATGTTTTTAATTTGATTTCAGGATATTTATTATTAATCCAGGTTGGTTTTTATTTTTATTTCTTCTATGGTATTACGCTTGAAAATATAGTATAGTCTTAATCATTTTTCACTAAACCCTTGATTCTAGTCAACATTATAGGTTTTATGTGGAGGAGTGTCTTAGGTCACGTAACAAATCTTCTCAGGGCCCTTTTTTAGTGGCACCTGATAGAGGATGCTAAATAGATATATTATGTTTTAAAAAAATAGATATAGAAAAAATGTATATATAAGAGATATATTTTTTGTAACAAAAATATAGATAATTTTGATATTCATTTATATCAATATAATTGTGATGGTGGTGTAGATGATGATGCAGAAATGACAGATCATATACTGGGAAATCATGTGAAAATATAAAATATTAATTGAAATTTTTTTCAACTAAGTTAAAATTAAAGAATATGTTTGTGTAATAATTGAAAACACCTATTTCCAAACGTGATCCATAAATAATAACTGAGTTTATTTATAAAAATTAATGTATAATTACAATAATAGAAAAAAATTCTTAATGAATGTAATTAAATTTTGGATATTTTTTCAAAACCAAAATGGAGTATAAGGAGTGGAATAATGTGGCTATTTATAATCAATATTAATTATAATGGTAATGGTTTATGAAATAAAACAATATTCATATTCATATGATATTATCACATTAAGAAAATTTATATTGAGGTAAAATTTCATTATGTATAAAGATATTAAACTTCAAGAATATTCCTAGATTTTATATTTCATTTGAATTTCAAAATCTATCTAATATAGGGGAAGTCTATTTTCATAAAAACAGAATATAAATAAGAATTATATATTACAAATTGAAGGTTTTTCTGTAAAAAATAATGAAATATTTTTCATATGATGAATAAAAATTGGTATTGGATAAAACATTACAATAATACCTTTTATTCATTGCATAATAACATTCTTAATAGAGTGAAAATAATTATTGGGAATTTTTATGGTAATCATTTCCTATGGATATTATCACAAGTTCTATATTGGTGTTTTTATATTGATAAAATTGTTTTTATAGGTAAATTTTATTTTTATTTTGAGGAATTTTATAGAGAATTGAAAAATCATATTGAAATAACTATTCATTAGGAAATGAGTTTCATTTAGTGATTATATGAGTTGAATGAAGAAATAATCATTTTATATCCCATGAAAATTATTCCAATGAATATTCAATTTTTTTCATGGATGATTACAATGAAATGTTACCATCCATAAAATTTTGGATGAAGTTGAGAAAAGATTATAGAGGAAAATATTTAAATCTTAAGTAATTCAAACATTTTAGGGGTATTTTTCATTATATAAATTTATAAATACATGAAATTATTAGTGTAAGGACACTGTGTGTGAGGACTAATAGTGATAAAAAATTTTCACACATGATGGATAAATATAGATTCATAAATTTAAAAAATGGTAACATTATTTTTTTCTTAATTTGCGAGAAAGGATAGCACTTAAAATTAAATATTTACACTAATAATGATTGGGTATGATATTATGATCATGTAAATTAATTTCAGGTTGAATATTAACTCTAGAAGAGTCCATGTGTGTCTTCATTGATCTAAGAAAAACTCATGAAAAATAATGTCTACAAATTATATGTATTTGAAAATTACATATTATTATACAATATTATTCTCGATTCGAGAGATGTTTGAAGTGTTTGTAGGTTAAAATTGAAAATAAAATTAAAATTAATTACTTTAATCTATATATAATTGATCATTCTAAGAATCCACTGAATAAATCTGTATATAAATGAATTTAAATGAGATATAATTTTTACAATGAGATGGTTTCTATTTGTGTTATTTAATATAGTTTCATTTCTCAAAGAGATAAAATGTAATATATCATGCCAAATACCTTTCCCAAGGACATATTTGATGCTTAGGGTTGTATATACATGTTCATCCTTTCCCACTAGTTTAAGTAATTTTTTAATGCACTATATTCCAATATATTTTATTATGAATGATAGAGAATGGAATACAAATATTGTGTATTTTTTAATTGAATATCTATTTTCATAAAGTAAAGGTGAAGGGATTGTATGTATTGAGTTGTAGAGAATAAAAATCACATAAAATCCTTTTTTGTTACCACCATGGGTTGCAATTCAATATAAAATATTTCATTTTCTAGTCCATGTTGATACACAATGTTTCTTTATTAACAATTATATGATATTAGGAAATATATATTTAGTTATTGGAACATATAAAAAAATTAAAGTTTAATATTGATGAACATATGTACATTTTAAAGGTGTGTTATCTTTTTTTTAACATTATGAGTGAATAATTTTATTTTATAATTATTTTTTGTGGGTTTCAAATGGTTTTGAGAATATCTAAAATGATATTGAGTTGTAGATAATATTTGATAAGTCTTGATATAAATTTAATAAAACATAAGATATTTTTTAAATTTTATAGATTTTAGAGTAAATGAAAAATTTAAAAACATTATGTATGTGTTTCTTAAACACGGTACATAGGTGGTTCTTAAAAGAATATTTTGTGATAAGTCTTTGTTTATATAATTTGTTACATATCATATTATTTTATTAATTTTTTATGTCATATTAATTTTTCATGATTTTATTCTGTTGATTAATATTCATTATAATGATTTTATGTATTCGTATTCAGTATAATGTTTTTATGTAAATATTCATTATAATAAAGTTATAGTTTTATTCAAAGTAAATTTGAATAATTGAATTTTATGAAATTTAATTTATTGAAATTTACATACTTATCAATCTAATCATAAAAAATATATATTATGTTGAATATATTGGATTTTTATTAAATTATTGATTTATGTTTCAGTGCTGAAAAATAATAGTTTTTATTAAAAAATTTACATAATTTCAAGTACATATAATTTACGATTATGTTTTGGATTGTTTTTAATGTATAATTATTCTCTTATGATTAATTATAAACCAATTAAATCTATATAGATCATAATTAAAATAATTATTTTATAAATTAATTCTTATACATAAAAACACTTTTTAAAAAGAATAAATTAGAATTTACATGATTATATTAAAATTCAAATATACCACTTCAAAAAATTAAATCATGAAAAATGGATTTAATATTTTAAAATTTAATGTTAAAATTTATTAATTATTTTAATTTTATTTTTTAATAATAACAAGATACTAGGGTAAAAATTACTTATCATTGTAAATGAAAAAACATATTAAATAAGGTAAAAAAGTTAATTTTAATTCCAATTGGAGGATTTTATTTCTAAAAATATCGCCTTATATATGAATTTGTTTTATTTAGTGTCATAATCAATGGAATAATATATAATACTATTTTAAAACATTGATAAATTACAAGTGCGTCACTCACAATACTTATAGATGTGAACACCATATTATATTATATTAACAATAATTGAAATTTTTTTATTAACCAATAACTATCCAAATATGTTCACAGTTAACCTACATATGTACAAGTTGGTTTTTTCCTTAACTCCTTCCTAGAAGGCTTTTGGTGTATGCCAATGGAATTTTTCAAAAGAATAGGTGTAATAATTATTCGAGTGTTTTCTTATTTCCACCTCATTATAATATTATATAACCATGATGATTTGATAATATTAATATGTTATTTATAACAAAATGTTCTTATAGATAATGAATAACCATTTTCACCTCATTTTACTTCATATGGGAAATGAAAATATAACTCATCCTTATCTGTAGACTATCATATCCACCAGTAGATGTATATTTTTTTATCATCACCACCTCACAAGGATGGATATTATATTGAATTTAATTAATATATGATATCTTAATGATTTAATTATGATTTATACATATAATATATTTCATTCCATATTAACATTTCCTATGTCTGTAAAATAATAATGTTGTTCATGTGTACATGTGGACCAGCACTACCATGAAGCAACATGATTATTTTTTCATGTCTTCCATTCAAAAAATGTTTTAAAATTCTAATCAATATATAAAAATGATAATAATGTCATGGTTAAAATTCCATTTAAAATGGAAACATTTCCTATTATACCATTTTTATACAAGTAATAAATTTTTTATTATGAATTGTATTTCCTAAAATGACTAACAAAAATTAAATCAACATATTTTATATACAAGAAATAATTATGAATTAAATAAAATATATTATTATAGGAAAATGAAACTAATTTTTCTTAGGCATCTACATATCTAATGCAAGATTCATATATAGTTTCTGAAGAACATACATTATGAGTCAAAATCGAGGTGAGGTAGTTTTCAGTTGAAATTTTTATAAAATGTTTAATGCTCCATAATAATATATATACATGGTCTTTAATTTTGTTAATATTTTTCATAATTATCCATTAAATATTGATAGTGTTCGAATTTAACTAATTTTTACATTATTTAAATTTATGAAAAGAGAAACTTTTGAATGATTCATGTATGGGTTAATTTAATTTTTTATATAAAAATAGAAACAACATTTTTATTGTTTATAGCATTCCTGACTACACTTACCATCTTAGAAATATTTTTATTAAACAACACATATATTTTAATATTGTAAATCATGGAATATTCTACTTCTGAAACATCATGGAACTTTTCATTTTACATGTTGTGATACGAAATATGATTTTTCATTTTATTTTTTCGTAAATCCAAAAAATCATCTATATAATTGTTAAACATAATATTTAATGATATTTTATTATAGATATAAATAATATTATGTGATTTTCCAAATATATAGTTCTTATTCTTTTTAAATTATACTAGGCGAGCCCCAAAAAGATTTGATATCAGGTGATCCGAATATAGGAATCCAATGAATGGTTAAAATGATGAATTTAACCAAAACTAATAGATATGTTGAAACTTACCAATATTTTTGTTCTATTGTTTGGTTCCTTGAAATGGTGGTAGTAAAGATATTTTCTCAATATAAAAACATGGAATTTTTTTTATTATTATCTGCTCTAGTGTAAATTTATTGAATTCATAATGTAATATAATCAATTAGATATTAAAGTAATATTTATGAACATATAATGGTTAAATGTTTATTTTCATGATTTCCCATGCTTCGCAAAGTAACAATCATGGAATTGGTTTTTTCAATATGATTTATTAGAAAATTATTAAATAAATCATTGGTCTTTGAATTGGATATCTTTATAATGTGTCTATAATTTTTTCTCAATATCTATTATGTAAAAAGTGAAAATTTACATATTAGATTTTATGAATTTCCAAAAAGACTAACAAGTTTATTTTCATTTTATATCCTATAAAATACTTCTAATTTTAAACAAAATTTTTAAAATTTCTTCAAAGAGAGTAAATATTTTTATTGATTATTGAAAGATTAATATAGTCATGTCTTCAATGAAGTTAAATTGTTATTACTATAATAAGGTCATAAATATTAAGAAATATTATATTTTAATATAAGATCAATGTGTTAAAATTTACAATATTATGGAATGGTATTCTTGATTATCTAAAACTCTAAACATAAAATATCCTAAAAATATATAAAATCCAAACCTTTGTAATAAATCAAGTACACATGTGTTGATTATGATATTTGGAGTTATAGTGAGTTTTAAAGAAAATTATCTGGTAACTATAGAGTTTAGGGTGATATTAAAAGAAACATTTAATAGATTTCAAATTATGGATATATTATCATGATAATGATTTTGATTATATTCATATTACTTCACATAATCTATGTTCATTAAGAAGGGAATTATACTTAGGCAAAATCAAAAATGATGTATGAAGGAAATAAGTGAAAGATATATTTCCAGGTACTAAACTGAAAATGGCTTGAGTTAGAACTAAGAAGATTGTCACTATGTTTACTCAATATATATAGGCCACAAATGATGAATCCCAGTAAAAGTGGAAACTGAATTTTTTATTTTGGAACATATCTAGAGTGTAACATTTCATGAAATTATTCCCTTTGTATTTTAGTGGAACATTAGACTAAGGGGTTTCTTAAGGATAGAATAGTATTTTGGAGAAAATATTTGATGTTGTGGGATGTTAGAGAATCATATTTTTCACATTTAAATGTTATCATTTTTAGGTGAAGAAAATATGTGGGTGTGTTTAATTAATAACATTAAAGTAAAATATTATATTGATTCCATGTAGGATACAACCTTTAATGGATAGTATCATTTATTAATATTCAATAAATTTCATTTGACAATGGATATAATAAAATTATTTTGAATTGATATCAAATTTTGATGACAATGTTGCTATATACGAATGGAATTTTATAATTTTATCAATGTATGTATATGATTTCATTCTAGACTATGGTAGAAAATTTATCATCTTTACTTTGGATTGAAACCATGACTCTGAAGGCATTACGTTACTCTTAATAGAATATATGAATTTTTTTTTGATTTTATAATAATTTTGAGAATGTATTTTTTAATTTAATTATCAATAAGGATATGAATTGGTCAGGGATGAAAGATATTGTGAATTATTGATCAATTAAATCTTTACCTAGGATAACTATGAGTTCCACTTTGTATAAGTGTTTAAAAAATTCATAGTTAGTGTCTGGTGTCTTGTGTCTTGTGTGATTTTAACAATGTTATTATTTCGATAAGATAGAAGATATGGTTTGTGTCTTCATAGAGAATATAAATTTCTATGCTTATAAAAATTATAATATGATAACCATAAAATATATGAAATTTAATGAGACAATATTTTAAGAAATTAAATTTTAAATGAAAAATATGAACGATGACAGTCATCAAGATTATAATATGAACTATGTTCCCAAATAACTCAAAACTGCATAGGGAAATATAAAACCATAAAATGATGTATTGAAAGGAACCCTGGATGGTTACTCATATTACTATAACGTATATTTTCATTCACGATATATAAATTCTATTTATTCATGGAATTTTTCCTGTAAAATTGTAATATCATATCATGGAATAAAGCCAATGAATTTATTAATTTGGAAATACGAAATAAAAATATATTTATCTACACGATCTTATAATTATATTTCTAATTTTTTTCTTATAAATATTTTTATATTACCCCTAGTTAACATTCTTTCATTTTATACTTTTCTATGTTTCCAATTTATCATACCAATATTGGTTTTTTAGATAAATGATTATATTAAATTTTGTTGTGAGTTTTAAATTTAATATAATATTTATTTTATTTATATGATAAAATATTAATAAGATTTTAAATTGAATAAATATTCATATTAATTTTATATTTCCCATGATATTGAAATTAAACTAATTATTTAGATTATTGATGTAGATGTAGTAAATGAATATTTGGATGTATTTCCCCATGATTTCTCTTGTGTAACTTCTTGTTGAGTGGTTTAATGACACATTTATTATGTTCATGATGCTACAATTTTTTCAAAACCTCCATATAAATTTGATCAAATAGAGATATTATAATTGAAAAGGATATTACAAAAATAAATAGGGAACCATTTCATCAACTTAGACCTTCACCATTGGGTGATCTTGTTCAGTATTTTAGAAACAAAATTTGTACCATGGATAAATTAATTGATAATAGATAATAATATATATATAATAATAGGAAAAAATATGTTTCCACATATCAATGTATATTATTAACATCTCTAGGTATCATATTTATTTTTAGGGATTTCACCTATATTTTGTTACTATCAGTTGAATGTGAATAAATATAGTATTCTATATAATCAGTTTCAAACTATGTATGATCATTATGAGAATATTTTTATTCAATTTGGGTTTATAAATTCACCTCCATTATTTATGAAATTTATTGATATATATTTACATTATTATATAATGTTTTTTATTCATATATATTCTTGAATATTCTAATATTTTTAAGGATCATGAAAAGGATCCATGAGTTTTTGGAAAATGAGACTCTAATTAGGTAATAGATATGATTAATTTTCAGCTTTGTGTGGGTTAATTTTGGGATTAGAAATTTTTATGTTTCAAACTATCTTAAAAATCAATTTTTGGGCAATTTAAATGGAAAATGGGTATGAAAATGACCACGGTTGAGGTAGTAGTGTTCATATCAGTTTCTAATGGTATATAAGAACATTTGAATTAGTTATATTTTGGTATAGCCTAGGGTTTCTTATTTTAAGTGAGTACAAGTTAACCATTGGAAAGCGACCACACCATAGTGTGGTGAATTCCATGGAGGGGCAAAAAATTCCTAAAATTATACAATATTCCATGGTTAGTTTCTTGGGATAATACACCATGATATGGTGGGAAACACCATGATATATCTATGTTATTTTTGGGTTTTTAAAATACTTGAATGGTTCATGATCTTATAGTGTGGTTCTCTACCATATTTTGACATTACCGTAGCATTTTATAGAATATTATGTCTTCATTTCCCTATATTAAATCAATTTTTTCACCCCATTTCCTCAAATTGTAAATATTTCATGTTTATTTAGTGGTTTAGATGTTTTTCCCATATATTATAAAAAATTTATGATTCACTTTGTATTTATCCTTCTCTTAACATAACAATGATCATGTGGAAATGAACTATTCATTTCCCCATCAATAGTTTTGAAGGAATAAATATTTTCATTTCTCTTTATGGAGTTGTGTCTATACTATGGTATATCACTCAAAATTCCTGGATTTATTATGGTTTCAAATTGTTTTGATTTAATATATGGTTTACATGAAATCCTAGAGAAATGAATTTTATCATTATATTATATAGAAATTATTTTTAATATGTTTTTTTCTTCAATAACTCTTCATACATATTATGAATTTTTTGAAATGACTCATAAATTATTTTTAAATTGAAATGGGGTCTTACACATTTATTTTGTGTAACATCATTATCAAAATTTACTTTTGAAAACATTGGAATGGAAATTATGTGTCTCTCCCTTGGAATATTTTTAGAAATTATGGAACTCGTTTTATCAATGTAATGATGGTGCAATAACACATTGGGATAACATGATTTAATAATGAAAATTAGAAATATATGAGCCCAAGTGGAGTTATCTATCACTCGGGGAGGTTAAAAAGCTTCCTTGGATATAATATATTATGTTGAGGTTCTCATACAATATAATTGACATATTAAATCTACTATTTAAAATATTTCATAGTTCTGTATACCCTTCTATTCTGGATTTCCCATTATCTCATTATAGATAAGTTTCATTCATCATTACCTAGTATAATTTTATTCATATTTTATATAAAAATTGATAATGGAAACATGTTCTACTAATCTATATATAACTCTTGCAAAAAATCTTATGTCATATTATTTTCTTTATAGGAATAATTTATGTTTTTTTTAAATAAAAAAATGATGATTTTATAAGGGAAAAGGATCTATTTTATAATTCTTTTAAAAATAAATATTCTATAAGAACTAATTGATTCATGTGGATAGTTATTATATAGATTATTAATTTTATAACACTCTGATTTACTGTTCATGCAATAATTTTGTAATTCAAAATTTATAGCCATTTATTTATAGTGTACATGTAAAAGGAATTTTTTCATATAAAGGATGACTCTCCCGTAACCCATTTAATTTTGGTGGGTTGGGATGGTGGTGACATATAGTCATATAGAGATAGACACATAGGTTTTATTAGGATCCATATTAATGGTATATCAATTTTTCATTTAGACCCTGTTGCTTTGTTATTCAATGTTTTCATTATAGTTTTTTCCTTGACATATGATCTAATGTCCTTACCTAGAATACCCTCAAACAGGTAACAGAACTGGTAGCCACATGACCGCAAGGGTTACCCCCCATATGCCAGAGGCTTCTTACTATAATTGAGGGTATAATTATAGTGAGTGGGGAGACTATTCCCCATATTATAAGAGAAAAGTGGTAACAAATTGTAAATTTAGATAATAGGGGAAGCAAATATAATTAATAATCAATTGCATAAAGAAAATATGACAATTCTAGTTAATAAAATGCATGCATTTCATAGTGTTACATATCTAAAAGTAGTAAACAAAATAGCTTTCTTAACATCTAATAATATAAATAAGAAAAGACTTAAATCCCCATGGGTGATCTCCACGAGAATCATGATCCCCCACTTGGTCCTTTTCTCTTGACTCCCAATTACAAGAAAATAGGAACAAAAAATTGTCCATAGACCTGTAAACAAGAAAATCAATTATGGTTCTCTAGTAAAATGGTTATCCGAATAGGGTGTGAGATATACATCTTAGTAGTTTGGGACCATCGGTTGTCTAGATCAATCTAGAAAATACAATATAAAAAATAGTGTGCAGATATAACAAGGAAATAATATAACTGAATAAATAACTAATAACCCATCTAGGTTCCAAAGGGACACCTGACAGTGATACATTCTTCGGCCCATAGATGGAAGAAGAGTCTTTACAAGAATCACACAATCATATTTATCTGGCATAAAAACCTGTTACCACTTTACAAATTATTCTCTATTTAATCATTTATTATCTCCTTGGTTTCCATGGTTCCCCATACCTCAATACTAACTTTAGCTCATGTCAGGTCCTGAAGTGTTCCTTAGGTAATACCATAACCTATTACTTTCATGTACTCAGGTTGGAATTTATAATCATTCTCAATCTTTCATTATTTAATCACATTTAACTCGGGTTTGATTCATATGTCTCATTCAAATCCCAATTCATTCATATGACATATTATTTTTGTATAACGCCATGACTAAAACCTAATAACTCATTCATATATTTATTCTATTGTTGTAGAACACCATGTCTACACATAATCTCCACAAGTGTAGATATCATTTTCTACCACCACACATCATATCTAGTTTAGATTGTAATGTCTCAGACCTCACATCTAAGAACATAAATAACTATTGGGGAGGAACTCCATGTCCAAGCCCCAACTTCTCCATTTGTCTAAAATGTCATTTCTACACCCACATTCTCAATCATTTACATCATATGACAACTATTTGGGAGAAACTCCATGTCCAAATCCCAACATCATCATTGGTCTAGAATGTCACGTCGAACACCCACATTATCAATCATTAATTAATTTATAAATTAATTAATCTAAGCCCAATACTTAATTCACCATGAATTATCCATACCAATTACCCTACTAAATCAACAATTAGTGAAATATACCAAATCCATTAGTTAACCCCAAATTCAACTATGTCCACAATTCTATTAATTAATTCATCTATTTATTAATCTATTATCAGAAATCTCATTCCATAATTAATTATCCACAATTAATTATCCCAAAAATTACTACAAAATAACATAATTAATACACCAATAGTTATTTCAATTTATTTAATCCAACATATCATAATTAATCCACATATTAATTATATCAATTAGACAATAAAATATCTTGTAATTAATCCCCAAATTAATTATCTATATTCTAATCTCAGATCTCATATTTAATTCACAAATTTATTAACTCAAATTATCCTACCCAATACTCATAATTAATCTCCTGATTAATTATATCTATCTCAATATGAAGTCACATAATTAATTCATAATTTAATTATTTTAACTTATCTAATTAAAATTTCTTAATTAATTCCCCGATTAATTATCTCAAATTATCCCTCCCAATACTCATAATTACCACTTATCCTAAGTGCATCAACATGTAAGGGAGACAATAAAAAACACATAGTAGTAATCTAAATGAACATATGAATCTAATCACTATATTTTTAGATTGAAGGCATTGCACCTCGATTGAGGGGTTTATTAAAAAATGATTTTTTAATCTATCAAACATTTTTATACCAATAAGAAATTTACTCTAATATTGCAGTCTATTATAACCAAAGTAGAAAATCAATAAAAACTGAATTTTTTCTATTAAATTATAGTTGAGGACCCTTCCTCAAGGTATTGATCAAGACAATTCTTTCTAACTCAAACCGAAAACTTCTCAGGAACATTCACCACCACAATAGAGTGCACGTACTCAGAATTGGTTGCCTCACCCTACAATGATAACTAGAACCCACAATTAGTGTGGTGAGGACCAACACACCTCCAAATTAATAAATTACAACTCAAATATACTATAAGAACCTAATTTAATGGATGAAAACCCATTTAATGGGTATAAAACCTTACCCAAATATGACGGATGTGAAACAAATCAAGGTAAGCTACTTTTCCTTCAAAGGTGGTCATCTAAATACAGACCAACATGTGCCAAGACATCATCTTCACCACTTAGAATCGAAAGAAAGAATGAAAATGAATCAATATAGGATCGTAGGTTTTCTTCCTAATGGAGACTGGGAAAAGAAGAGATGAGATAGAAAATTAAAAGAATAAAACATGCAGAGGAATTATCTCAATGAGATAGAAATCATTTGCGAAAAGACCCCACTACCACAAAATAGGCTTTTATTAGTGCTAAAAAAGCATTGTTAATCGTGCCGATATTAAAGGGGGTACCCTTTATTAGCACTCCAAAAATCACCAATAAAGGCCTCACTTTAACAGCACTATTCGATGTAGTGATAAAGTCCTCATTTATCAGTTCTTCAAATAGCATTGATAAAGGGTTCCCTATTTGGGCATGCTGTTTATATAATAACACACCCAGAAGCTAGCAAATAAAATAAACATCCAACCAAAATAATCAAACCAGAAAAAATAACCTACACAAACCATCAAAAACCTTCTCAATAATAACCAATCATAGTATATATATACAAAATAATCACATACATGATGCAAATAATGAAAAAACATGAAAGGCACACAAACATTTGGAAAATAATCCTATATACATTTAATTTTTATCATGAATACAAAAATATTCACCCATAGTATATACACAAAAAAATATTCTACATACATTTTGAACAATGTTTTATAAAATTATATTTACTAATATCCAAGAAATAGTTAAAAACATTAATTTTTTCTCTTTTGGTGTATGTAATCCCCTCTAAAAAATATCCTATGTTTGTAATAGTCGGTGAAATAAATCATCCTAACTTGATAAAAATGTTCCAACTATATAAGAAAAAAATAGTACATTATTAATACTATAAAGAAATAAATAAAACATTAATATTAATAATACATTAAAAAATTCAATTTTTAATAAAAATGAAACATTTAGAGTCATACTGGTGACACCATTAATCATATTCAGGTACAATTGATTCCTACACATCAAAAATGATTGATTGATCATTGTTCTAAAGTATAAAAATAATCGAAATGCATTTTCTTGGTTTTCAATATGTTTTTTTTGTTTTGTTTTTTCTAAAAAATCATTTCAAACCCAATACATGAAATTTGAGTCATACTGGTCTCATCGTGCATAATTTTGATGTGAGACTACTTTATACATATCACAAAGGACTTACGAATACTTTTAATTAAATTATAAGAAAATAATAGTGTGTTTTCATTGTTTTTATTTAGTGACACGTTTTGAGATTAAATATCAATTTTAAACTGATAGCAGACACTTTTAGTCACACCAGCCACACCGTTTTTCAAATTGAGGTGGGGTTGATTCTTACACCTCACAACTGACTCATGGATAATTTTCCTAAAGTATCAAAACAATTCAAATTCATTTGCTCAGTTTACAGAATGTTAGTTGTGTTTGTTTACATGAATTAATTCAAATTTTAAATAAAAAGACACATTTGGGGTCATACTGGTGACACCGTACATCATATTGAGGTGAGGTTGATTCCTACACATCACAAATGACTGATGGATCATTTTATTAAAGTATAAAATCAATCGGAATTCATTTCCTCAGTTTTCAATATGTTTGTTGTGTTTTTTTTCTAAAATTTCATTTCAAATTAAAAACATGAAATTTGAGTCATACCAGTCACATCGTGCTTCAATATGACATGAGACTACTACATACACATCAAAAAGGGCATAAATTTTTTCCTATAATTTGGATGAAAATCTGAGTGAATTTTCTTGTTTTTCAATGAGTGACATGTTCTGAGTTAAAATTTCAATTTTAAACTGATAGAAGACAATTTTTGTCACACCGAACACATCATATGTCGGATTGAGATGGGGTTGATTTATACACATCATAAATAACTGATAATTTTTTTTCCAAAAGTATAAAAACAATCAAAATGTGTTTTCTTAGTTCTTAGTATGTTACTTGTTTTTTTACTTGAATTAATGTCAATTTTAAATAAAAAGACACATTTGGAGTCATATCAGTGACACCGTGTATCAGTTTTAGGTTTGGTTGTTTTCCACATGTCAAAAATGACTGATGGATCATTGTAGTAAATTATCAAATCAATCATAATTAATTACTTTGATATTCCGTATGTTTGATTTTTTTTATTAAAATGTCATTTCAAAATAAAAACATGCAATGAAAGTCATACTAGTCGCACTGTGAAATGGATTGATGTGAGACTTCTCCATACCTGTCTCAAAGTTCTTACAAAACATTTTCCTTAATTTGGAATACAATTGGAGCATGTTTGTTTAGATTTTAGTGAGTGACATGTTTTGAGTTAAAATGTCAATTTTAAACAGATAGTGGAATCTTTTAGTCAAATAATTCGTCAAATTTAGGTTGGGTTGATTCTCACATGTAACAAATAACTCATGGATCATTTTCCTAATGTTTTAAAACAAATAAAATTCATTTTCTCAGTATTTATTTTGTCAGTTGTGTTTTTTTACTTGAATTAATGTCAATTTTAAATAACAAGACATATTTAGAGTCATACCGGTGACATTGTGCATAGAATTGAGGTGGGGTTGATTCTTACACGTCAAAGATGACTAATATATCATTGTCCTAAAGTATTAAAACAATCTGAATTCATTTCCTTGGTTTTCAGTATGTCATTTGTGTTTTTTTAGTAAAATGTCATTTCAAACTGAATACATGCAATTTGTGCCATACCAATCGCATCGTGCATCATTTTGACCTGAGACTATATAATACATTCCATAAAAAACTTACGAATCTATGAAATTAATTTGGAAGACAGTCAGAACATGTATTCTTGGTATTCAGTGAGTGACATGATTTGAGTTAAAATGTCAATTTTAAACTAATAGCGGACACTTTTAGTCACATCGTTCACATTGATTGTCGGATTGAGTTGGGGTTAATTTGTATATGTAAAAACTAACTCATGGATCATTTTATTAAAGTTTAAAAACAATATTTATGTGTTTGCTTAGTTTTCAGTATGTTAGTTGTATTTTTTTACTTGATAATTTTAAATAACAAGACACATTTGGAGTCATATTGGTGACAACATTCATCGGATTGAGGTGTGGTTGATTCATACATGTCACAAATGACTGATGGATCATTTTCCTAATGTATTAGAACAACTGTAATGAATCCCACTAGTTTTTAGTATTATTGTTGTTTTTTTATTAAAATGTAATTTCAAACTGAAAACATGCAACTTGAGTCATACTGATCACATTTTGCATCGGTTTAACATGAGACTACTTCATACACATCACAAAGGACATAAAAAAACATTAATTAATTTGTAAGATAATCTGAGTTCATTTTTTGTGAATTCAGTGTGTGGCATGTTATGAGTTAAAATGTCAATTTTAAGCTGATAGAAAACACTTTTAGTCACACCAGTCACACCATTTTTTATATTGAATCAGGGTTGATTCATAAACATCACAACTAACTCATGGATCATTTTCCCAAAGTATAAAAACAATAAAAATTCATTTTCTCAGTTTTTAGTATGGCAGTTGTGTTATTTTACTTTAATTAATGTTAATTCTAAATAATAAGACACATTTAAAGTCATACTAGTGACACAGTGTGTTTGATTTAGGGGAGGTTGATTTCTACACATCACAAATGACTGATATATCGTTAACCTAATGTATAAAAAAAATAGGAATGCATATCCTCAGTTTTTAGTATGTAAGTTTTTTTTACTAAAATGTCATTTCAAACTAAAAACACGCAATTTGAGTCATACTGGTCCATTCTGCCTCGATATTACTTGAGACTACATTATACACATCAAAAATGACTTATGAATAACATTCTTTAATTTGGAATACAATAAGAGCATTTTTTTTGGTTTTCAATGATTGACATGATTTGAGTCAAAATATCAATTTTAAACTGATAGCGGACACATTTAGTCACATCGGTCCCACCATTAACCAGGTTGAGCTGGGGTTGATTCCTACATCTTATAACTAACACATGGATCATTTTTCTAATGTATCAAAATAGTATGAATGCTTTTTCTCGGTTTTTATATAGGCCATTTGTGTTTTGTTTCTTGAATTCTCCTCAATTTTAAATAACAAGATACATTTGGAGTCATACCGGTGGCACCGTGTGTCAGATTCAAGTTTGGTTGATTCCAACATGTCACAAATGACTGATAAATCATTTTCCTAAAGTATTAAAACAATCAGAATTCATTTCCTTATTTTCCAATATGTAATTTTTGTTTTTTTCACTAAATGAATTTCATGTTGATTTGTTTTTTAAAAGAAATTGGTGGTCTTCATTTACAGGGTGTGCATGTTGTTCATAGGCCACAAAATATAACGAGTATCCATAAGGGCTTTCCCTATCCCTTGAGTTTGTTGTGACATCTTTGATCCCTATACGGTTTACATGGAATAACATCCTCCTTCTATAGAATAGCTGTAGTCGGCCCAGTGAAGAACCATCTTTCATATATTCAGGACCTTTGAATGAATATATGACAATTGGTTCTTCACCAGGTTGACTAAAGAGCGGAGTGATCTTTTATTCCCATGGTGTATCGAGATGTCACAACAAACTCAATGGAAGGGGAAACCCCTTCTAGATACTCATTATCTTTTGCGGTCTATCAACAACACACATACATTGTAAATGAGTAGCACCAATTTCTTTTAAAAAAAACAATAAACATGAAATTCATTTTGAACAAAAACAAGTGCCACTAATAGATATGGTTTTTATTGGGTCATGTATCCTATACAAATCGCAAAATTACCATCAAATAAGGACAATGATAAGGCAAACATTATTATTAAAGTAGAAATTATTTGAGAATTTTACCATCATCATTGTATATTTTAACATTATTTTATCAGGTATTCTACCCATTTGTTTCTAATCATATCTATATCATATTATGAATATGTCTATTTAAGGCAGTCATGGGAGTACTGAAAAAATATCAATACACAAAGGATTAATAAGTATTTTAAATAAAATAGAAATTATTGTTGAAAATACCTCTTTAGGTATTCCTTTTTGTTCATGGAATATGATCTCTTTCATAAATTTACAAACATAATAACTACATCCTTTACCGTTTGTTTGTTTCGGGCACTGATGAAACATAGAGAAAAATTAGTAATTTTTTTATGTGTTTGAATAGTGAAATCGTATTATATATACTCTGATTTTGATCCAGTCATAGTAATTTTCATGTTTCTTGTCCTTTTCCTCTGGCCTCATTCCATGATGTAGATGATATTCACACACCACCCTATCATAATAGAATCCTCATTAAAAGATAATATAAATTATATTACTGGGTGTTTAGTTCTAAAATATTGGTTTATTGTATTAAAATTTTAATAACACCATCATTTGAGGTTGGTTCGTTGGATATCCATTCATTCAATCTAGATAATAAATCTTTGGAGTATGCAAATTCATTGCAATGAGCATCCAATGTTGCCTAATAGCACAAAAATGACTAAGTAATGAAAGAAATTAAAATATATTTAATATGATTAAATTATAGAGTTTTACCCCTACATAGTTGGTATTAATAAGATCTATCATTCATAATTTTGTTGTTAAACAATTTGATAAGTCATTCCACTATTTCACTATGTTTTGTGGATGTTATGCCTTCTTTTTATATAGACGTGACGTGATGACTAACAAGTCAAAATTTTTGTTCATGGGTAAATTCATTCAATTGTTTTTCATATAAATTCTTGTAAAAAATATTAAATGTATTTAGTCCTAGTTATCATAGTATATCACCTTTTGGAAAATCAAATCATGAAAACATACCTCATGGAATCATTTAGAACTGATCCACCAAACCAATCATAGTTGAGGACTTCAGCTTCACTCTCAACACCAATGATGTTTGGATATTCCCATATATACATATTTTCTTCAAAATCAATTATGTTATTACAACTATGTATCAACTAAGTGTCCACATGATCCATCAATGATAATAAATGTGGATATATAATGGAGGGATAATGTGTCTTGGGAAGATCATTTCGATTGGTTAGTTGATCCTTGACATGATTTTGAATCGGTCATTCATTTCACCCCTTTCGTTTTGTCCATATATAATAATTGAATAGGTTTAGTCCTATTTTCATTGTTGTTTTTTGGAATAGCATGAAAATTAAATTGGAAATGAATACCTCATTATCGACATGTTTATTTACATGATGTGATGGTCATGCGATAAATGTTACTTAAGCTAGTTCGGCCGTAACAATATCTACATCATCAATTGGAATAGGTAGCTCATTAATAAACTCTAGGGTGATAGTAATTGACACTATGACATGATCTGTCAGAAGTGTTCTATTGTGTAGAATGTCATTCTGGATATTGAACATTGTATCCCTCGCTACAATGAGATGGGTGGGTGTTGATAAATATTAATAATATTCATTTTCATCCTATAGAATGTCAATTCGAGAATGGTATTAGTGTTTAGTGTCTTTTTGATTCAAATTTCACAGAAACAATTATTAGAAAATTGACTACCTCAGTTAAGAATTGTTTTTTAGAGGAATAGATCACCTCAAAACTGGTGGGGGTGGGGTAGGATCTTCACGTGTGGATTGTTGTTGAGTTTTTTCTTCCCTTTTCCTCCTCCTCCATAAAACGTACTAGTATATCTCTCTAGTATTATAATTCTTCTTGAATTATAGTAAATATTTCCCTCATCTTTTTCATTTCTACAGTTTGATAATCCACTTATTTTTTTCTCAAAATATGTTTGGGGTATCACCCCAAAACCCACACCTCTGATGTGGCCATACGTTTCTGGCTTCTTCAAGGCCATTAAAAGTATATCTACATTATGTGTGGGTGTTATTGATTCTTGTGACTATGTAAGATAGAAAATATAAGAAAATAAGTAATAATTGTTATGTAATAGAAATTTAAATCAAAAAAAATATTATGTCATACTTACACATGTTTCCCACACTTTTTGTGTTTTTCAACCTATTAGTTTTCCATTTTTAGTTATACACATCTCCTTCCATAGAACATGGTATGGAATGGATGTGGTTGTGGATTTGGACTCTTCAATTTTCATATAAACAAAATAACATAGGTATTTTGTTTTTTATGTTACATAAATTTATTATGGTAGATTTGAAATATGTAACAAATATTTTACAAGTGATGTGTACCCCATCCTTGCTTTACGACAGGGGTACGCCGGTTTTGATGCTCGTTGTTTATTTTCAGCCCTCTGTTGTTGTTTCATAAATAAAAGATTTTCAATCATAGTGATGAATACACATACCTTCAAATAATATAATACCAAACACAATATACCTGAAAAGATTGATTCACACGACTTTAAGTAAACACAACCCACGACTCATGGGTTATCAGGTGTGCATAAATAGGAGTTTGGTGTGGTTTTATTTTCCCTTGAACATCTTTAAGATGATATTTTTCTAAAATTGTGTGAAAACTTTATGAATCCTTCCAGAAACCCTTAAGACGTATTATTTGTTCTATTCATATACTATAAATGCACTCTACAAGAGATGATGAAGTGTTAGTAAATGTTTCATTATGTAATATTTAGTAAATTAAAAAAATGACATCCTAACTTAACCATAATATCTTTCCACTTTAGTGTCTTAATCTAAGCCAAAATATGGTTCCCTGAAGTTACATCAATCACGAAGCATTTTTGAGTGACGATTCCAATTTAACTACTGAACATGGCCTTGTTGGTGTTAACATGTTGGCCCCTCTTATTCCATCCAATCTCATATTCGATTCCTTTCTCTTTAGCCTTTATTGTTTTTTCTAATATCGTCAAACTATGGTTCTATTTTTTTTATGCGTTTTAGGTGTTTTTACACCTTTCATTTCCTTAGATTTTCCATCATCAATATGTTCCTCAAGATCTAGATGGATAGCATCAGTATGTGCAGATGGTGGTTTTACCTCTGTACTGGGAGCAACAACAGGTTAAGAAATTTGTTGTTCATCTGCTCTGCGAGTAATAGTAGGTTGAGAAACATGTTATGCCTAGGGATTGGGAGCATCGATATGTGATGAATTCATTATATTAAAAATTTGTTTAAAATTTAATTTAGATATCATAAAATCAACAAATATTAGATATTAACATAATGTTGAAGGTTGAGAAAGATGTTGTTCGCCTGCATTGCAAGCAGTAGTAAGTTGAGAAACATGTTGTTCTCTTGAACTGAAACAAGTAGTAGGTTTAGAAACCTATTGTGCCAGGGGATTGGGAACATCATCACATGTAGAAGTAATTATCTGTAAAATTCGTTTGATATTTAATTTATATTACATAAAATCAATAATGACCAAATATTATCATAAGGAAATGGGTTGATAAACCTGTTGTTCGTCTTCTTTGCAAGAAATAGCAGATTGAGAAACTTGTTGTGTCAGGGGATTGGGAGAATCATCACATGAAGAAGTAATTAGCTACAATAGTGGTTTAACATTTTATTTATATAACATAAAAGGAGAAACTAACAGAGATTAACATAAAGTAACATGATGTATATTTGAAAAAATATATCCTTATTATTGAACTCTATTTTTTTTAAATGTTGAAGGGATTTGATCCCTCTATCGACTATCCAAATACCTTCATTGTGGTATCCTATGACATATTTTTTTCTATACTGGGATTGCTGAAAAATTATTGCGACATCCCAATGGAAGGTTTATCCTCTGATGAATTTTCATCTGACTCTTCAGTATTTTTGGTTGATAACAGAACAATTGACCAGTTTTGGTTTGTAGGATCTGGAAAATAAAATACATGTAATGTTTGTGATGCCATTATAAAAAGTCCATCTTTGTACCATTTCTTACAGAAATCAACTTTCACAAACTCCAACTCATCTATTTTAACAGAACTTATGTTAGCAACCCACTTTCATTGAAAAATTGGCACTTGTAATGTTGTATAATCAAACTTCCATATTTTTTTGATGATTCCAAAATATGACATATTTGTGTGAATTAGATTTATGTCCTTAGCACCAGAAACATGCATCGCTTCAGACACAACTTTGAATCCACTATTTTGTCTGGTATTGTCTTCATCATGTTCATTAATATAGAATTTATAACCTTCAATTACATAAGTATTATAAGATAATACATTCACACTTTTTCATCCAGCTAGCCATCAAAGTCATTTTGAAATTGACTCTGGATTTTCATTTGACTCCTTAAAAATATGGTTCTAAAACCATCCTATAAACTGTTTATTATGATTATTTGATATATATTTTTCATCCCTTGATGGATTAGAATGCCTAAGAATATATTTTTATGTATCAACATATGGGTCAATGTCCAAACTGTTATGAAAATCATAATTGTGGGCCTACTCCTGATCTATAATATTGATTGTGACGACCTCCTTTCTAGAAATTCCTTCACTCATAAGTCTCCCAGTGTGACTATATTTCGTTAGACCAATTCTTTGCACACCGAACATGTATTCGGTATAGAATTCAATGACTTCCTCTACAATATATTTATCTGCAATACAACCCTCTAGCTGACGTCAATTGTTAACATAGTCTTTCAAAATCATCATATAACATTTAATGGGGTCCATCCATATATAGTTCATAGGACCACATAGACAAATCTCTCTTACCAATTAAACCATCAAATGTACTATCTTATCAAAGAATGTCAGTGGGAAAAACATTTATAATTCACATAATATGGTAACAATTTCTATTTCAATAGTCATCAATTTTTTTGAGTCTATAACTTTTCTACATATATCTATGAATAAGAAATAGAGCATTGTTAATGTATGAAAAACTTTCTTGGAAAAAATGAAACGTAATCCTATAGGAATTAGATCGTGCATCAAAACATGGAAGTCATGTGATTTATTACCTTTTAACTTTAAATCATGCATTGAAATGATGTCCTTGATATTCGATGAATACCCCTTTTGAAACATTACACCATTCAAGAAGTTGTAAAATCGATATCTCTTATGCCTGGAAAGATTGTAAGCAGCATGAGGATGAAATATCTATTTTCACCCTTAATCGGTGACAACTCTTCTCTTATTCCCATGTCAACCATGTCCAACCTAGTCTTAACTCCATCCATTGTTTTATTTGGTGAATTTTAAAATGTTCTGATGACACTATAATATACATTTTTTTAACATGTATATCATTGAGAAAATGTCTAACATATAGACAAATCCAGTATGGTAATTCAAAAAAAACTAATTTCTTTTTCCAAAATATTTTTTTATGGGTTTTCAAAAATGGTTTACCAAAAGTATTTCCACATATTTAAATTTCTCAAATATATGATCACTTATTAGTGGATATAGTGATGCATGTTATTATAAAATTCCATCGAATGATGTCATCCAATATCGGCATTTATTTCATCAGGGTAGAAATTTTTGATGTCCTTGAAACATTATTTTTTATGAATGTTTCAACCTAATTGATTATGTACCTTGTTCACAGATGGGACACCCAAAAGATCCTTTAATGTTATATACTAAAAATTTTCCATAAGAAGGAATGTTATTTATCATCCTACATACAACATAGATCTCAACATGAAATCATTATTTTTGTAAGCATCATGCATTGTAACACCTGAATCCCACAGTAATTTCAAATCCTTGATCAATGGATCTAAACATAAATCAATATCTTTACCAGGTTGTTTTGATCCTAATATAAGAATAGATAACATGATTTATTTTTGTTTCATGCATAACCATTGTGTAATGTTATAATTTACCAACATAACAGGCCATGTACTATTCGTGTTACTTTGAAAACCAAAATTATTCGCTCCATCTGTAGATAATCCAAGAAAAAGGTTTCTTGGATCATTTCCAAAGTCATGATACACATGATCAATTCTATTCCACTAAGGAGAGTCTGTCAAATGTCATGGTTTTCCATCTTTATTTCTCATGTTTTCGTGCCACATTATTTTCTCTGTAGTCTCTACACTTCCATATTGGCTCCTAAAACATGGAATGATTGGAAAGTACCATGAAAATTTCATAATACTGGATTTATCATTCTTGTATCAAGAAGCAACACACTTTGGTAATTCTCTACGTGATTCTTGGCCCTTGACAAACAGTATACATACATTAGGGAAAGCGCGTATTCTTTTAGAGATCATACCCATCGAGCATATAATTCATTAAGAATCATATGTTCGGCTTGAGAGCTAATTATTTTTAGGAGCAAGTCATTCAAGAGAGTAAGTAATTCTATAAAATGGGTGGCACACCACCTATTTCCTACTTTATAATTATACATCTTCAGTATGGCTGATAATGTTGTATAGTTAGTGCAACCATCATACAATGGCATCTTCTCACAACTCTTTATCTGCTCAAACAATTTTGGACAATCAAGAATTTCATCTTCAACTTTCCTTATCATTTCATTAATATGATCTTCACTATCATGCATATTTGTAATCACTACCTCGATAAGATCATATTCATTGTCCACACTTGTAGTCGTGTCAAATGATCCCTAAAACACGGTGTTATCTAGGTCACTAGAACATTTTGATTTTTACACATGTTTATTCCAACATTTATAACTTCTATCTATTCTATGACATATCAAGTGTTCTTACAACTCCTATAGACTAACTTGTCTTGAATAATAACAGTGTAAACATGGAAAAAGGATTTGAGGAGGATCATATGGATGATCATTTGCAAACTTGATGAACTCTTTCACTCCATCTTCATACTCTTTTTTCAGACAATTGGCATCCATCCATTATTTATTCATATCCATCCTATTTGATTTGTTGATATTAATATTTAACAATATAAATACACAAAGATTAATATAATGATTAAAAAAAGATAAAAAAAAGATATAGACTTTAAATATTCTATGAAAACTATTTATAATATCACAGTTGAAATCCTATTAAAAAACAAACCATTTACACAAATTCCAATTTAAAATAACAAACCTCTTTTAAAATAAACCAATTAGATAATTTCCACTATTTATGTTCATGAACATGTTATAGGATTGAATCATTTTTTAATGACCCAAACTTTTATTAATAAAAATTCCTCTTTATCTAATTAAATGTCTTATTATATACACTTTTTTGGTTTTATGTTTTGGGATTTTATAATACCATTAATAATTGTTACCATTTCTAATATTAATGTTGAATGGTGATCACATTATTAGTATAAATATAGGGCATTAACAAATCCAAATTACTTAGACAAAGGAAGTTATGTCCTCATCTAGTAGAATTGCTTAGTTAGAATCCCATTTTTCGTTGCTCGTAAAGGATGTGGCATCATTGGGCTTTTCTATTGACCAATCCCAAGTTGAGCTTCAAAATTTTATGCATTAGCGGAACCGCCTATGGGAGAAGTGGAAGTTGATAGAGATTACCACTTGAGCGATGTTATTTGAGCCACCCCAAGAGTCTGTCACCATTGCACACCTTACCCCTAGGTCTCATGAAAGTGTTATAAGGGGTTATGTTGCAAGACCTTATCACTATAATTATGTTCATTATTTTTTTATATAATAAATAATATACCTTCATTTTATTATTGTTACTTATTAAATAGTTTTTAATGAACAAATAGTATTTTTAGTTAATATTCAATTAAGAGATCTATATTTAATGAATTAATGGATCATTGAATTAAATAATATTTTAAAAAAATATCATTAATAAATTAATTTTTATTAACTATAAATTATCTTATAATTTTTATGATTACAATTGTAATTTTTATTAAGGTTTGAAAGCTATTTTTGTTAAAACCCATGAATTTTCTATAAATGTCAGTTTTTATTTTAAAAGTAAAAATTAACATATTTTGAAACTAATTTTAATAAAATAAATATTATATTTGGACTCTGGATGACTAAATTATCCAATGGTGAATTTTTCATAATTTTCTGAGACAGTCAAATTTTTTGGTAAAAATTAAATACCATTTAAATCTATAATGTGTTTTATGACATCATAATAACCCAATAGTGATGTAATAAAATTCAATAAATGATATTATCGGGCAATATATGTCTTTTCTTAAAAATAATGTGATTTTATAATTGTTTTATTAATTTTATGGTGCCTTAGTGTACCCTCCAACACTTATAAAACATTTTATGTTTTCAAATTGATTTCCTTGAGAGTGTGACTCACCTCCACATAATAAAGCCTAATATTTTAATAAGATCACTCATTTACCTTATAAAATAATGTTTAACACTTCCCTTTGGAATAAAACATGGGTAAAAACCATGGTATGGTTTGTGGTTTTGATTATTTTAATGTGTAGTGTCCAAAACCTAAGTAATAAAGAATTCTCTCTCTTTCCCTATATAAACCCACCCAATCTCCCACTTCATATTCACTCAAAACCATTCCATCTCAACAAAACTCTACCCTATTTTCTCTATAAACCTACCAAGGTGCCCCAACCACCCAATAATCCACTCTCAATCCTCTTCCAATCTTTTGGGATCACACTTCCATGTAAGGGATTTTTTCTTTTCTCATTTTTGTCCATGTTTCTTTATTTTTTTATAACTATGTATTTTAAAATTAAAAAAGTTGGGGTATAATTTCTCACCTACCTTACAATTCCCTACTTATTTTTTAATGATTATATACCCCTTTATCTCTCATTAATTCCTCCCAAGTACACTTATTACAATGCCGATATTCTTTAAGAGGTTTCTTCCATTCTAATTTTTGTCCAAATTTCATTATGATTTTATACTATTTTTTTTCAATTAGAAATGTTGGGGTATGATTTCTCACCTCCCAAATATTTCCCTACATATGTTTTAATGATGATATATCTCTTTATCTCTAATTAATTCCTCCCATGTACCCCCATTACCATGCCAAAAGTCTGTAAGTAATTTTTATCTTCTCGTTTACATTCAAGATATTCTTTTGTATTATGAATCAAAATTCCATTACATATGTTGGGTCATGTATCTATATGACCCTATTAATGTAAAATTCATGTAAATACTATTATTCATCCTTTTTTCTCTCATCGAATATTTTTATGATTTCTTATGTCACATCGTTATGATGCGGAAATAGCACTGCGATTTTCCAGGTCAAAGTCATTATGTAGTGAATATCAGCCCATTTATCTATCAAGGGTATTCACCTTTATGAAATGTTACTTATTGATTATAGAGTTTCATGTATTAATTCCAAATTCCATTATCTTGGAATAAATGATGATGTTTACTGAATCCATGTTATATGATCCATGTGGCACACTTATGCATGAAATGAAATGATTAAGAAGGGTGTGTCCTAATAGCACTCCAATGTGTTGGCTAAAGATTATTAACATGATACGTCAAGTGAAATGAGGTTTTACGCATTCTAATAAAGTTAAATGAGGGTTTACTCACGCTCCATGTTCAATGATCCTTGGCTATTGCTAATATCATGTTAAATGCTGATGTCATATTTTTATGTTATGATAATCATGCCATATCATGCCTTTATGTTCATGTTTCTCTTATAATCCATTGATATGCCTATTTCCTAACATGTACTGTATTATTAATGTTATTCTTTATTTACTCCCTTATTGGGCTTTATATCTCACCCTTTTCTTATGCATGTCCTCAGGTAATCCCATGCAATGCTAAGTAAAAAGGAATATATATGGTCATGTAAAAGAAGTTTTAAATAAAGATGTGTATTTCATGTTTTAAGTTGTTATGTAATGTTACTAAGACTCAAAGACACTAGAAATAATGATCTTATATGTCTTATCATGTGAATATTTTATGTAATAAATTATGTTTAGGAGAAAAACAAAGAGCAGGGTTGTTATACTTTTTGTGGCTAATGGAAGGAAATTGGGATCTATGCCAACATGAATACATTCTAATTCATTGGATAGTTTCATTAGTGAAGTCCTTAGTTGTTACAATAGCAATGAGATTTTTATACCTTGTTGTGTTTTACTTTGTGATGTGGTTTACATTATGTTTAAATTTACGTTGTTATATATATTTATATGTATCATTTATAATAATTCTCATTCACTTTATTCTTTGGTTTATTTTTAAAAGTGTTATTGTTTTCAAGGTAAATGAAATATGAATATTTTTTCCTTATGAAAAATATAAAAAATATATTTTCTAATTTTAATTTTATACTTGGTTTTTTATTTTGAATTATAAAATAAATTACATAGATTCATTGTGATATTATACTGGGTAATATAACACACCATAAATATACACCCATGTGTGAATATAGGATTTATTTTATCTGATATAGGAAAAGATAAGGAATAATTATCTCTTATTGGTATTCCATAATCACCTTCTTCTTTCTTTTTTGATGGCGATTCTTAGTTTGTGACCTCCAATCACAAGGAGATGATAAATTGGGTTCATAATAATTAATGAAAAGAATTTATTTTCTAAACAAACACACACATATATATATATATCATTTTTATATTTTTGGAAAGAACATTGAAACAGTTTTATAATTATATAATAGGCTCTACCATGAACCAATAAAATAATGGATTTAGTCTATTATCTCTTTAAAGTCTACAAGGGTGTTCACCATTCTGCTAGGCAACACTTAAATGTCACCTTTATAATGAATTTTGATGTACAGATAGGTCTCTTATTGAGGGATGACGATGGGTTTCCCTTTAGAATCATTTAATCACTCCTTTACATTTTTAGGTAGTAAGTTCTAATTTATTCACATAGTTCATAAATCCATTCTTATCATTTTATGGTTATATGACTACCAATACTTGTGGGTGGGATCAGCTCACCACACCTAAGGGGATCCCACACATTAATGGAGGTGGATCTCACCTCACGTACTCAATTGTGTATCACCACATAGTACTATCTTTGGTATGTAATATATATCAACTTATATACCACTGGATATCAGATCTACCATAGAGTAATATCATTAAAAACCTATTTCTATACTTAGTATAATCTCACATTACCATCTGGGGGTGAGTGAAAGATAGTCTCCATTATTGTAAATTCTCTAGATGATAAGGGTTTGTCTATGAGCTTTATTGGAATCTAAAACTCCCAAACATATGGTGTAGGAAGAACAACACATTTAAATGACATCTAGTATATGGGACTATCAAGAGAATATACAAATTTCACTCTAGAAAACACCTATTGATTCCTAACTATGTTCATTTATCATACATATATTTCCCCATATTTAAATGAAAATAATTTATTCTTGACAAGAACTAACTAAAGGTGGTGATTATGGGAGTGGATCAATGCATAATTTATCCCCAACTACCCTTGCACCATTGAAATATCCACTGAAGAGCTCCCTAGTTGAAAATTAGGCCAATAATATGTGGGTCTATAATATGGATGATATATTCTAGTTTAAGGTCCATCCATGGAACCACTGTAGTTTTCTTTAGTTGAAACACTAACAAACTCCCATATAAAAGGTGCATCTTCACTAATAATACCCAACTATCGATTCTCACTTTATGGAAAACATCATATGATTTTTTGTATGAAAACAAAACCATTACATGAAATAACATCCTTCGATGTATCCACCCAAACCTCTGAGCTTGAAAAATTCCACATTAAAATATGACCATTCAATACCTTGCTAGGTCTGTGGGCCTCGATGCATACTCATACATGATCAAGATTCCTTATAAAGGGACCATATTCCTTAGATAAATCACCATCCTGAATAAGGGATCAAAATAAAACCACAATAATGTATTTATATCATGAGTTTTATAAAAACATCATACACAAATGGATCACTGTGTTATGTAGGTATCTTAATACAAAAAAATGGAAACTAGTGAGTGAGAGTCTAAAATAGATTAAGGAAAAACTCATAGACTCTTACCAAACCTATTTTTCCTAAGGATCAATCTTTCCTTAAAAACAAATGATACCTCTATTGGTAAAACTCATAAAATATATATATCATATGGGTAGTCTTATCCAAATCAACTGTATATTACATCTGCTCAATAAGAAAGTCTGAACTAATAATGAATGGGATAAGAAGTAATTCAGATTGTGGGTCAAAAAGATATCTCATCTAAGTCTCAAAAACCCCTCATCAATCACTAATTTGTAGCAAGTGGTCCAAATATAAGAGTAGGATCATCTTGGATCTATCTTTTTACATAATATATATATATATCAATATGTATCACACATTATTTGATAGGATAAACTCATGAGGATTACAGTATATCAATATAATAAGAAATAAGAAGGATAGGGAAGATCATAACTAGAAACTATATGATGCATTTAACAAATTTATATTACCATTTAATCAATGTTTAAGAGGTATGAGCTAACTAACAGGTTGCCATAGTTCTAGTGAAATGATATGTCATCTAACACACCTATTTTGGTCTCCTTGTTCTAATAACCAAACATAAAACCTCCTAAACATCATTTCCCTAAATTCTCAAACAACTATTCATGTGATTAAAAACTCCAAAATAAACCCCTAGTAATAAATAGCTACGATATTACTCTAAAATTACCCAACCCACTGAAGTCCCATATAGGCCATCATTAAGCTAAGTGTTCCACCCCAATACCACATCTAATAGGCCACGATCTGGTGGCTTTCACTAAGTAGGCATATCACACAATATGGGAGACCATACCCAATATCAACCTATAAAAATTACATGTATCCAATGTATAAAATAATTAGAAACATAATATATATATATATAATAAATAAAATTTTACATACAATTCAATTGTGAGACATCACATATTAAGTACATTACCACATAGGGAAAACACCATAAGTACAACACATATTTTAAGTTCATAGAAAACAATGTACATGGAACAAGGGATAGATACTCTACACTATAAGGACTCCTAGATTATCCTACAACTATAATATTAATCAACACCAATGTGGACCAACAAGATCTATTGGTTACCACCAGCCTTTAGTTCCGAACAACTTATACTATCTCCATGTCCACTAAGACCACCTTTAAACCATATTTTTTCCTGCATGGACACAACACATGTGGGAATAAATCTTATATAGGGTTGATTATAAACATACTAAGAATGATTCCATGAAACCATAAAGTAAATATAAAAAACAACTCAAATCAACCACCAGTGTAGGAAAATGATCCAGAGGAAGACATGGAAATATTGATACATTCTCTACCACTAGAAGACTCTTTGATGTGAATAAGACTCAGTCAACTTAGAATTAATCAATGATGGTTGTATCTCATGAGAAATAAGGGATTCTAAATGTATTTAAAAATCCATGAACTATGACATTGATATCCCAGTTGTAAGTCACATCACTAAGGAAAACAAGGGGTACCTGAGGATTCACAAGTCTTTTAGTGACAAATATGTTAAACCTTTATTCTAAAACACTCCCAAAATCAATTAAGGGTAACCCACTCCTTATTGAGGTATGCACATAAAGTGGTTGAATACCATACCTTTTTTCCCACCATTATCACATTACTTTTCTAGAATCCTATAGGGGAACCAATGCCGTAACTAATGATAGATCTGGATCAATGGGGTATTAAAACCTGCTATCATAACTACCAAGTTATGAGAAAAATCACATCACCTATAAAAATATATAAAAATGGGCCAACACATTATTGAAGTTTATACATTGTTCAAGGGTGTTTCAATCACTGATAAAGGACCCTCGCCACATAAAGGGGTGTTCTTTAGAAGATGGATTGTCGAACTCTATGGATATGTGGGGGAGTAATGAACTCTATTAGTTGTGTGTGGGGGATCAAAACCATATCATTGTTGAGGGAGTACCGACCCCATTTTCAATTGGGGAGACATGTGCTCTATATGTGTGGGGGAGTGCCAAACATCATGAAGAATAAGGGGGACTTACACCCTGCCATCAGAACATAACCATAGGGCCACCCTACCATATGATTGCTTTGATCAACATACACAATCCCCATCTTCATTCCTATAGAACTAAGATGATTAAATTGAATGAATCACCTCAAATCCCACCTATTATGTTAAAGATAAGCTCACCGGTCATTATATATCTATATATAATGAACATGATGTATTCAGGAAACTAAATTTGGGTCATGAACAAGGTGATTCAATAACCCATGAAGGTTAGAAAAAGAACATGGCATGTATTGTAAGGATACATAGTATATTCCCCTCATAAATAGTGTTTT
Source organism: Viscum album (assembly GCA_963277665.1). Classification (NCBI taxonomy): domain Eukaryota; kingdom Viridiplantae; phylum Streptophyta; class Magnoliopsida; order Santalales; family Viscaceae; genus Viscum; species Viscum album. Next base: position 5,603,919 of record OY728148.1, on the reverse strand, counting down.
CATGTAGTTCCTCTTCACAAGGCATGTGAATTCAATGTACATAGATTTCACTATGATGTGTAGAAAATATGAGACCAATAGGTACTTGAAATGGATCCCTAATACATAGATCCATGTCATATCACGATACATGGAATTTTTGAGATGATACATAGTGTGTGATTCTCATGTGAGTACTTAGTGTGTAATATTAGATATTCAAGACATGTAGTCCCTGACTACACAATTTGTCATTGTGGGAACATTTTGTTTATTCTATGGATGTCACCATTGGTGTGTTGTACTATTTGAGTCATGTCATGTAGGCATACATGGAGTGTACTCAAACTACACTTCATGTGACTAGTTATGTACTTATCCTACTAACTTAATCTCATGCATGTAGAAGTTAGTTTTATATAGACTACATGGTGTCTGAATCCATAACGCATGTTGAGTGATAATTATAATATTATAAAACCCTATCACCACATCTAATGAGTTACATAGCATGTGTTCCTTTTAATTTCACATTGTGGAGTCATTTATTCACCCATATTCCTATATTCATTCATGGTTCAAGCTGTTTACACCTTAAATTTACAAAAATCACATCATAGTTCACCTCATTGCTATCCATGACCCTTGAGAGTATTTCCCTATAATCTACTCTTTATATTCACACCCCCTCAAAGTTTATTTCTCATCACATGATCAATCCATTCCAAATATCCACTCTAAAATCACCTTGCGTGCATTGACCGTTATCCCACTTTTCCAACATCACCTATCCATACCATTGTTCATTCATAATTCACACCCACAACTCAATCCAAATATGTGATGAAGTCTCATGATACACACAATTATAAGGGATTAAGAAGAATAATGGAGGAGGCAGAATCATGACTGATGAGAAACTGTCCACACAAAGTTATCTTCAAGGGATCATTTGATGATGGATACTATGAGAATAAATTTATGATCTATGAATATTCCATGAAATGATGTTATGTACTCCACAAAATCACTTGGAAGGGATGAATATCCATTAAAATGATAATTTGAAATATCCAAACCATAAAATAATCATTGAGAATGCATGTGGTTGTGCAATAAATGATTCACCGCATGAAGAATACAAATTCATAAAGTTCATTGGAAAAATTTGAATTATGTGGTACAAATAAAAATGAAATTTATACCGCAATATGAATTTAGTTTGTGGTGGTGGAGGAGTCGGTTGTCGAGGAGGAGAATGAGACTGGAGAGGAGGGAGGGGAGGAGGCTGCGACGGTGGTAGTGAAGATAGAAACTCAACGTCGGCGACTGAGGAGGACTAGGAGGGAGGAGAGGAGGTAGTGGAGGCAGCAGCGGAGATAGTGACGGTAGCAGTGGAGACAGCAGAGATAGTGGCAGTAGGTATCATCTTCTGTGAGAGCTTGAGGGTGTGAGGAAAGAGGAGAAAGTTAGGGTTAATTTATAAAACCCGACGATACTTTTATCAGCACTAGAAAAAAATCACTGATAAACGTATGTTTTATCAATGCTAAAATTGAAAGCACTGATAAAAAATGCCTTTATCAGTGATTTTTTAGCACTGATAAAGGTTCATCTATATCAGCACTAAAAAATCGCTGAAAAAAGTATGTTTTATCGGTGCTACAATTAAAATCGCTGATAAAACATTCCTTTATCAGTACTTTTTTAGCACTGATAAAATGATGTTTTATCATCGCATTTTAATTAGCAATGATAAAACATACCATTTATTCATAATTATAATATTATATACAATATATTTATTAAATTTATATATATATATATATATTTATATATTTATATGGTGTTTGTTTATAAATTATAATTAAATATATAAAAATATAAATTAATATTTTAATTTTAATTTTAATTTCATAAGTATTAATATATATATATATATGTCTGTGTCTGTGTATATATTTATAAAAGACATATATTTATAAATAAATATATTAAAAAGGTATTCATAAATATATAATTATTAATTAAAAAAATGTAATTTTATAATTATTTAATTAGTTATATTTAACTAGTTATATATAATTACAATTATATATAATATATTTAAAAATTAAATAATTATATATAACTAAATAAATATATTTTTACATATAATAAATACATTTATTCTTTATTTAAATATATTTATCATGATTTTAAGTATTTATAAGAAGATAAAGCTTCATATATATTGCAAATGAATGAATACACCAAGTACATAAAGTACTATAGTATATATGGCCATCATTTGGGTAAACAGTAAAAATATATTCATGAGAAGAATGTACAAAACAATTGACACATTCATTTGGAAACATAACTTTATTTAAATATATATATATATATATATTTAATAACTATTTGTGTATATATATATATTAAAAAGTATTTATATGTAATATTATAAACATATAGTATAATAAATATATAATAATGATATAATAAAAAATATAAAAAAAATAAAAATAAATAGTACAAAAACATAATAAACAAGTGTTTTTTATTTAATGTATATATATAAAAATTATTTTTTGATATAATTAAATCATTTTTATATAAATTAACAATATTTTCTATTAAAAACTTTTATCAGTTCTATTATTATCACTAATAAAGGCTCTTTTTTATCAGCTCTTTTTGTCAGCACTGATAAAGGGGGGACTTTATGAGCCATAATATTAGCACTGACAAAGGGTATATTTTTTAAAACATTTTTCTAGAACTGATAAAATTCCGCCTTTTATCAGCACTTTTTGATGAGCGTTGTAAAACCTGAGCAGTTCCCTTGCCTGCATTTTTGGTAGGTCTTTGAGAAACAGATGCATCGAGAGGGAGTTGGGAGAAATGGGTGGTGTGCCACCCTTGGGAGAGTCGAGAGGGGAAGTGGTTATGCCTCACCATTTTTTTTGCACCTCTCTTTCTTTTTTTCCCTATAAATAATTTAAATTCCTAATTTTTTTTATAAGAATTAGAATAATATTAATATTAACAATAATAACCATCATCTTATTATTATTACCCATTAATATCACACATTTTTGATAAACCCCAACTCCCCAATTACACGTCAGTAAATTAAATTGTTCTCCAACGAATATAATTTAATAAATTCTCTAAATCCTAATTATTTAATAAAATTATCCCCTCAAAATTTAATTAAATAAACCGCCATTTTTTCTAAAATATTTAAATTCATCTTAAACATGAATTTAATTTGATAAAACCTTAAATCTATATTTATTCCTAATTTAATTAAATTCCATTCACCTAGATTTAATTAAATAAAAACTCTAACTCATTATCATTTAATTAAAATCTCTCAACATTGATTTAATTAAATGAAATCTTATTTCACATTAATTAACTTAATTCCTATTAACCTAGAATTTAATTAAATAAACGCCCCTATATCATGAAATTTAATTAAATCCCTCTACATCTGGAATTTAATTAAATAAATTATCCTGAAATAAAAAACTGGGTAAGATGCAAGGTTTGGATCATATGGTCTGGAAAACTGTGCACCAATTTTGTGGAACTATATGTACAAGGAACCCACATTACATGGTATGTCCCACATGGTTTTCCTAATCGTGCACAAACTGTGTGAGTGTCTCTATTTAAGAAACTAACCACACATAATTTTCCGCACACGTTTTTCCTAACCGTGTGTAGACCATGTGAGCAACTATTTCACCCAGAATTAGGATTCATGGTTTCCTATAGAAGGTCGCATGTTTTAACAGGCCGTGCACCAACCATGTACTATCTGTTGTTCCTTAAAAACCTGAATTTTCTGGATCTGATGCTCCTGAATTCCAATCATCCATCTAGGAAACTCCTCAAGCCTTTATCCTAGCACAATATAAACATGTTTAAATGATCCCACCTCACAAAACATCATCCCAATGCATGTTTTTAAGACCAAACCATCCAAAAAACAAAAAATTTCAACGACATTCATATTTTAATGCAGTTAAAAATATGGGACTTTATAATATACCCTCCTTAAAAACATCTCTTCCCCGAGAATCCATCATGAAAAACTACAACATTAACAAACCCACTAAGGTCATAATTTCATACTTGAATGATCATATTGTGTTTCTAAGCACTAAATGCACTTATATCCATTTCTCAACACCAATAGCGTAATCCATTAAAAAATACGAGCCAACACTCAGAATCTAACCCAAATAGCGAAAATGATCGTAACTGAGCCCACACAACGAGAGATATTATCCCATAATTGTCTCCTCAACCTCCCGTTCCTTGTTGAATTTTTCCAATGGTCTTAAAATCTTCAGATCAACTTCCAAACCACATGTCTTTCATTGAAAGACATCACCCACCCCTAAAACTCAAACTCTTACTTGAACATACAATGTTCCATTAAAGTGAATCCATCACCAACCGCAAATAATCCAAAGTCCTCACTCAGCTTCCAGTGACCTCTCTAAGTCAATCCATCATAATACAACCATATAAACCATCGTTCTACAACACAAACAATGTAATAACCCAAATAACCACACATCCTATGTATAACCTAGTTAACAACCACTTATCAAGTCCACGAAACTTTTAAAACTTTAGAACGATGTATGACCAACGCTATATCATTGCCTCCAGGATGAGTTCAAGATTGGGTAAATTCTCATCTAATTAAAAATATGACATTGATAATAAACATAGGTAACCAAAAGTTCATTTGAACTATAACCAGTTGACTCTTTACAAAAAGGGTTAGATTCTCCTCCAAACACATCATCAACCAATCCTCAATGCCTGTATCACCAAAGGCATCTTTGTTCCTTCAAAGTTTCCCACTGAAACTCTTCTAAAAAATTATAGATATGACACTACCCACCTTAGGAATTTCTATGTCATCGAATAAAATATCAGTCTCTCACAATCACACTTGTTCCAAAACACATTAAACACACATGTGACCTTCCACAACCTATGATCATAATGTCAAAATCTCACATGAAATATAAAACATAAACCTATCATCTTTTCTAAATAGCCAAGTCCCAAAACATATCCCAAGAAGTGGGATGAAATTACCATAATGCCCAAAAACTTTCTAGAGTTAACTCAAGGTCATGTAAAATTGTTGACCATTCCCAAGGAATTTCTACCCTGATAAACCATGTATTCCTCAATGTATATTCCCATATCAAGTGTCAAGATACAATGATCACCCATATAAATATGGATGTGATTCTTTAAACCCAAAATTACAACTAGGAATAATGGTACTCAAAGGTACAAATGTCGAAAGGTCACAGTTGAAATAAGGAATCTTAAGATCTAAGGGTACAACCTACTACAAGTACTCTTTTAAGAAGCATATACACTAACCCTATATCTTGGTCACACAAAATAAAAAACAATAGGCTCAAAAGACCCTCTTTATTTTTTTCCGTTACATTATTTCATTTGAACCTCTCAAAATTTGAAGGAATTTTAGAAAAACCCACATATACCATTTCAAAACAAGGAACTAGGTTTTCCAAAAATTACTCATGTGAAGAAAAGAACTCTATAGCAAACTTCCTCTTTAAAATTTAACATTTAGCATCATTTCATTTTAAATAGAAAATTTAGCATCTTAATTTCTTTTATTCTTAAGGAAACCTCTGAGGGTCCCATTTATTCAAAACATCCAAGTTCTTCAAAATGAAACCCTATAACAGTTCATTTCACAAAAGTCAACAGTTTTACATTTATATGCATTTTCAAACATATTATCGATATACAAGGCCCAATCACATATATGGACATCTACCAATCAATAGGCTGCCCACACACCTTACCACTAGTATTTAGCTCCCATTTATCATATTCAATTTCCATTTAATAATTCTACCTTTAACATCCTTTTTCCAATTATTCCAATACAGGAGTTTTCCTTTTCCTAGTGATAAGGTTCCCATACACTTATAACTACAATTGGATCTTGTTGTAAACACAATAAATCAACTTCCACTCATGAATCCCTTTACACATTAAAACATATCTATCAGGTTATCATAAGAAGTAACACACCAACATGTTATAACATCGAAGCATGGAATATAATCATCTAAACATGTTATACAAGAATGCATGTGAATGCAGATCAAAACACGACATTCCCCCAGGGCACACAATCAAAATTAGTAGGCATAATGCAACTACATGGCCTATCATAATCCTGGAATATGAATATTTACGTTCCTAATATGGTTCATATAATGAAATTTCATTTCTATGTCAGGACAAGGAGATTTTTCAAAATTCTCAAAACCAATAAGCAGTAGAAAATACACAAGTCACTCAAGGTGAAATCATACCACTTTGTAACATACCAACCTGGATTACCCTCGAAAAGGAGGTTGAACCGGTCACCACATGGACTCAAGTGTGTCTTCCTATATGCCATAGGCTTCCGACTAGCAGTGAGGGTCTAAGGATAGTCAGTGGGGAGACTATACCATTATATTTAGAGTACACAATAGAAAAAAATAGAGAATTTAGACAACAACAGAAGTAGATATAAGCAATAATAAATTTTATAAATAAAATAATCCAACTCTAGTTTACACAATGCATTCTTGTCATGTTAATACAAATATTATTACATTAAAAAATCATTTTTTACATATCATAACATAAATAGGAAAATACAAAAATCCACAAGGGCGATCTCCATGAGCATCCCGAGATCCCACTCGGTCATTTTCTCCTAACTCTGAAGTACAAGAAAACAACGAAAAGAAAATAGTAATAAGAAAATGTCCACAGTCTTGCAAACAAAAAAAATACTTATGTACACTAGTGCAATGGCCGCCTAAATAGGGTGTGAGATATATATCTCAGTAGGATGATACCACTGGTTTCCTAGCTCAATCTAGACAATGAAATATAGCCAAACAATGTGCATATATAACTCGGGTTTCATCATATTTAACTTAGGTTTGATTCATATGTATCATTCAAATCACAATTCATTCATATAATATATTATTGGTGTAGAACGCCATGTCTAGTGCCTAATTATTCATTCATATATTTATACCATTGGTGTAGAACTCCATGTCTATACCTAATCTCAACCGGTGTAGATCACCATGTCTACCACCGCACAACACATCTGGTGTAGAATTCTATGTCTAACACTTTATATCTTAGTGCAAAGATAACTATTAGGAAGGAACACCATGTCCAGGTCCCAACATCACCATTTTTCTATAATTCCATGTCTATCACCCTCATACTCAATCATTTACATCATTTGATAACTATTGGGGAGAAACACCATGTCCAAGTCCAAACTTCACCATTGGTCTAGAATGTCATGTCTAGCACCCACATTGTCAATCATTAATTAATTCATAAATAAATTAATCCATGACAAATATTTAATTCACTATGAATTACCCACACCCATTCCCTTAATAATCCAATGATTAGTGAAATATACCATATCCATTAGTTATACCCACAATTAAATAAGTCCACAATTCCATTAATTAATTCATCAATTCATTAATCTATTAACACAAATCTCATTCCAAAATTAATTTTCCATAATTAATTTTCCCAAACATTATTGCAAAATAATATAATTAATATACTATTAATTATGTAAATTTATCCAAAGCAATATATCATAATTAATCCACTAATTAATTATCTCTATTAGAAAATTAAATATCATATAATTAATCCCCTAATTAATTATCTATATTCGAATATCAATGAACATAATTAATTCACAAATTAATTATCTCAACTTATCCTGCCCAATATTCAGAACTAATCCCCTAATTAATTATCTTTATCCTAATTTTTGGGAAAATAACTAATTCATAATTTAGTTATCTAAACTTATCCAACTAAAATATTATTATTAATTCCTTGATTAATTATTTCAACTTATCCTGCCCAATACACATAATTACCACTTACCCCAAGTGCTTCAACATGTAAGGGTGGTAATAACAAAACACATAAGAGTATGATAAATGAACATATCTATCTAATCACAATGTTTTTAGCTTAAAGGAATCGCATCGTTATTGAGGGATTTTATTAAAAAAACATGATTTTGTAATATAACAAACAATTTTATAGAAATAATAGTTTACTCCAATATTGCAATAAACAATATCACAGGTAGTAAATCAACAAAAACATTATTTTTCAAATTAAATCATACATCAGGACCCTGCCTTAAGGAGTTTTCTGATCCAATGCTTTCTAACTAAAACTGAAAACTACTCACGCACAAACACCTCCACAAAAGAGTGTGCATAATCAGAATTGGACGCATCACGCTACAAAAAAACCAGCACACACAATTAATGAGACAAGGACCAACCCAACTTTAAATTAGTCAACTAAAAATCAAATTCACCATAATCACCTAATTCAATAGGTTTGAAACAAAGTAATTGGTATAAAACCTTACTTGAATATGATAGTGGTGGACCGAATCAAGAAGAGTCTCTTGGCCTTCGACATCGATCAATAGAATACGAACGAACAGGTCCTGATACATCATCTACACCACCTATAATCAGAATAAACAGAGAAACCAAATAAATCATGGACCATAGGGTTTCAGCCAAATAATGATAGGGAAAAGGAGAGCCAAGACTGTCGATAAGAAGAACAAAATATGTAGATAAGGACTTACCTCAATGAGATGGAAAACATCCATGAAGTGACCTATATAAACCAACTTGTGGAGAGGGAGACTCAATAAATGGGTGCTGCGCCACCCATGGGAGAGCTGAGAGGGGGAGGGGTCATTCCTCACATGTGTTATGTGCCTATCCCTCTTTTTTTCACTATAAATAAATTAAATTCCTAATTTTTTATAAGAATTATTATAATATTAATAATATTACTAATAACAAATATCCTATTATTATTATCCATTAATATCACACATTTTTGATAAACCCCAACTCCCAAATTACACACCATTTTATTATATTCTTCTCCAATGAATTTAATCTAATAAATTTTCCAACTCATAATTATTTAATTAAATTCTATCATCACAATTTAATTAAATTAAGCCCCCATTTTTCATAAAATAATTAAATTCATCTTAACCTTGAATTTAATTATATAAAACTCTAACTCCAAATTAATTCTTCATTTAATTAAATTCCATTCTACTGGATTTAATTAAATAAAACATTTAACTCATTTTCATTTAATTATATTCTCTAAAAATTAATTTAAGTAAATGAACCCTTTTTCACATCAAATAATTAAATTCCTCTTAAACAATAATTTAATTATATAATGTTCCCCATATCATCAAATATAATTAAATCCCTCTTGGTTGGCAATTTAATTAAATAAATTAACAGAAAACCCAAAATTGGGTAAGCTACACGGTTTGGCTAGAACCGTTTGGAAAAACGTGCACCAACCGTATGGAACCTTCTGTCTAAGAAACCCACATTGCATGGTTTTTCTGTCATGTCTTTCCTAACCATACACAGACCATACGAGAATCTATGTTTAAGACACTCACCCTACATGGTTTTTCCTGTACAGGTTTCCTAAACATGTGCAAGTCGTATGAGTTCCTCTATCTCCAAGAATTAAGCTATACTATTTCCTATATTAGGTTTTATAATTTAATAGGTCATGTACCAACCATGCGCTCTCTATGGTTCCTTAAAAACCTGACTTTTCCATATCCAACACTCCTGAAATTTAATTAGCCATTTAGAAAACTCCACAAGCCTTTACCGAAGCCTAGTATAAACACATTTAAATGATCCCTACTCACAAAACATCATCCCAGGGCTTGATTTTATAACTGACCCATCCAATAAATGAAAATGTTCAAAAAAAATTTATTTTGACCCAGTTAAAAAACACGGTACTTTACATATGTTGTATCATTAAATATATACTAATATATTTTTATTATTTTTATATTTTTATATGTTTATTGATATGAAACTCATTTTGAAATTTCTTGTTATGATACCATATCACATGACTCCAGCCTATGGTGATTGGAAACCCATTTACCATATCCTCTAAACAAATTTTAGTTATAATATGGGTTTACATGGGCAGGTAAACCATTTATAAGTATCAAAGGGTCATGTTGTTATATTGGTGAGCAATCTTTTTTATTCATGACACGCCAATGTATGATGGTTGTTGGTAGACTAGTAGAATGACTATCAGAACACAAGAGGTGGAATGGGAGTGTACCAAGACATCTCAAGTTAAGAATTAATATTGAGTTACCATCATAATTCTTTGATTTTATAGAATTCATGTATATATATTTAGCATTTTTTTAGTCAATCATATAAATTTAGTTTTTTATAAAGGATTCAAATTTTTTTTCATGATATTTTTCATTAACATTATTTAATAGAATATGTTTCCTTCAAGATAAATTTCTTTGAATGATAGAGAGGATGTTGTAGATTAATACCTATAAGACATTCCTATAGTAAACATAGTATTTGTTTATGATATATTGTAACAAAATATTCAATGTGTTTTCTCTCCAGTATTATACTAGAGAATATGGTGAATGAAGATATAAAATTAACATAAAAAACAAAATTTCAAAAACACTTGACATCCCCTAGTCATTATTCAATATAATATGGTGTTTATTATATACTCTATTATTATATATTTATTTGACGCTAGTGTAACTCATTCCATTATATCAACCAACCATATCGTTTTGATAATCTATGTGTCAAGTAATATGCCATTCATGTTGACTCATTCCACTCCATTTATAATGAGGTTAGGGAGGGTTTTATATGTACAATATTTTAGGTAATGATCACTAACTAAAATGTCATATGATATTTTCTTGTTCTTGGTATTAAAATATTTGGTCTTATAATGGGAAGGAATTTCATGATTAACTACCAAGTATTTACTAATTAAATGATCAATTTTTTTATATTCATTATTTCGATGGAGTCACTCATGTCTTTCGGGGTGAGTGGTATCCTAGATCTAAGATATTAGTTCATTTTGTCCATAGTTTTGAGGTCATTTAAAGATAATATTTTGAGATGTTTCTTGATTTTGTTGATATAAATAATAGTTTCCCTCTTCTTTTGGTGGTGACTGAGTATAATAATATTTTTCAATATGATTTATCTAGTTTAAAAATTTATTTTAAATTCCATGTTACTATATTTATTCTTTTATGTATCAAACCCATTTTCTTATCATTATAAGAAATGACACCTTCAAAATTTGTATAATTAAAGCTATAACTAGAAGATCTTATTAATATTGGCGATATTAATACTATTTCATTATTTTGGGTACTAATAGTTCACTTTTTAGTGAATAAAGATAATAATATATGAATAAATTTTTATTATCCGAAACATAACCAAAATTTAGTTATGAAAAGTATCCATTTCATTAGATTAATAATATTTTTTATGTATTCATGAGAACATATTGTTTTTCACAATTCTATTTTTTATTGGGTTACCAGTAGAGGGTGGTATGAGTGGAAGATGTTAGTATAAATTAATTCAAGAGTAGCTATAAGAAATATGAGTATCCTGTCATGTCTGTTGGGCTCAATAATTTTACATTTATCTTTATAGAATGAATGATTTTAATCTAAAATAAGTTTTAATCACCCTCATGTTTTCTGTATGGATGAAATCCCACTTCGTTTTATATTATTTTTGGTTCACTGTGATAATATATATATCATCCTTAGTATCATTTAATAAAGTCTTCATATTGGGAAGATATCTGAATGTATGTTTTGGATTAAATCGATGAAATATATATGACATGTAAATTATGAGGATGGTGTCTCAATGGACCTTAAAAATATTTAGGTATAGATAGATTGGAAGAAGACAATAAATATGTTGGACATTCATATATTCTTTTTTTAGTTGTTTATTATAGAAATTTTTTTCCATACTTTTTTAAGGTTATATCTTCTATGAGATAATTAACCATAAGAGAATGTTTTTTTGTTGAAATATCATAGTGTTAGATTTATTTTAAGAAAATAAAACATATAAAGACTTTAGCTTTGTTATTTATTCTTCCAATGTTATGTTTGATCTATGATGTTTACTATAATGGAATAATTATGAGTTTGGAATTTTTTCTAATTTAGGGAATGTAAGTGGTGTCTCATGGATCTCATCAATTACTCAAAAATTAGAAATACCACCCAATTAATGATATTTAGTTAGTACTATTGATTATCTCTCTTAATAAAATGCACTACTACATATTTAGGAAGTGGTTTCAAATGTATTTGGATGATAAGTGTATAAAGAGTATCTTTATTCATATGGATCAGAAAAATAAAATTGAGAAGCTGGGTGAAGTACCACAAGAATAATTATGTTGATATTTCATACACTCATGGTTATGGAAATGGTATTAAATAATATTTGAGTATAAAATTGTTGACTTGTCTAGTGATGGTATCAGTACATAGCCTAAAAACATTACGTACTCATAAGTTACTAGTTAGGTATTCACATTCATACATTTCAAGTATCATTATAGTTTAGATTTTAATACAATTAGTTAACACATATTACATAAAAATTCCATATATTAACAGGTGATAATTATGGATTTCTGCAAAAATATATAACTTATAATTTGTAACATATATTTCCTTCATGAAAACTAATCATGTATTTCAACTTTATATCTTCATTGTTCTTAGTCACCCTTAAAACATGTGATAAAAACATAAAAACATTGGATTAGTATAAAAATACTATTAATTGATATGAAATTATGATATTCATTAGTCTAGTGAAAAACATTAAAACTGATAAAAATTTTCCATCTATCAGAATATTAATAGTGTCTGAAATATAAAAAATCCAAAAAATACATATTTTTCTCAATATAAATATTTCATACCCATAACTAGAAAATATAAACCCCCATTATGAAACTATAAGAATTATATTAATAACACATTTCGGATATTACTAGATCCAAGTTATCTTTATAGAAGAATCATCCCTATTCAACTCATTCCATCATACCATTAAAAACAAGGAACACTATAGAATTTATTTTAATTATATATTGGGCTCACACATCATATAATCTATATCAGGCATATCGGTAATAAAATAGCTATCAGTATCACCATCATATAAGATATATAATGATCACTCATCACCACCAATATTTATCACATGCTATATCATTATTAAAACATTTCACTCTTCCACATTCTCAGCAAAAAACACGTGAAAATATCTATTGATCCCATATGAAAATGTTTTCTGATATTAAAATACCAATTCATTTTAAAATCCTATTTTTGGAAAAAAAATTACAAAAAAGGGGATATTTTTTATTGTGTAAATAAAAAATAGTTTCTTGAAAATAAATTATATAATAAAATAATAGTTTTGGAGGTGGTAAATGACATTTATTACATGTAAAATAAGATAAAACAATTATTTTTTCATTTTGTAATGGAATTGGAAACATTAATTATAAAATAAATAAAAAATCATTTTGAAAACCATTTAATGAATGTAACAAGTGACCTAAAATTTAATTTATAATTCAATTATATCCATATATCCATAATATATTTTTATGAATATGTTTTTGGAATAAATATATTCATAATAAAATACATTAAATAATTTAAAACAATGCTTTCATGTATCATGTCCCTTACATTGATTCTAACTCATCATGTTTTTTATTTATTATCATAAATAATAATACAATGTTATTTATAAAACTTATTAAGAAACATATTAATTATTATTTTTCTTATTAAATTTAGTAACATGTTAAATTAGATTTCTATGTCAATAAATTTTACATCATAAGTTTGGGTGATATTTTTAACAAATGTACAAAATGACTTTAGTGTGTTGGAAATGTTTTAATACATCATAATTAAATCACGTAAAAAATAATAATCATGAAAATTATAATTTTTATACATAAATTTAATTTTTAGAACAATTAATGAATGATTATTATAATAAATTCATTAGATTACAGTAATAGATATGGAAGATCATATGTATAAATAAGTAATTTTTTCCTTTTCCAATGAAAATGGTAGAAAGAAGGTGGAGGTTATTTTTTATTTAAATAATGAATATTATATTAGAAATATCAAATCACAAAATTATGTGAAATTATATATAGAATACATTTTTTTCTTTTATGATAAATTAGTTACATTTATTTGTGGAGGTGGTAATCTATAGGTACACATGAATTCCATTATCATTTGTCAATGGATTGAATGATAATAATTTATATGATATATTATATTTCTATGATTTTAAATTTTTCAATATTATCATATATATTCAAAAAAACATAATTATAACAAGTAGTGAGTGGAGATGATAGAAAACATATTATATAGATTCATGAGGCATTTGTATATGCTACACAAGAATGGTGGTTTACTATCCCTTTTCGTTAAAGAAACAGGTAGTTATTGTTTATGATAAAATCATGGCAGTATAAAAGTATAAGTAATATAATACTACTAAAATTTTAACATCTTTTACGATCATTTTTAGGATATTGTAAATGAAATAAATCCAAAATAGTCAGTCAAGTACTACAACACGTCTTAAGACAACCTCTTTATTAGTATTTTTAAACCCTTAATAGAATTTTTTATCAATATATACACTCTAAGAAATAAATATGTATATATTTAAGGTATTTGGGAAGTTATTTAGAAAAAATGGAGTGCTGATAGGAGAGGACAGTTGGTGTCCTTTTATATTCAAGGAAGAGAAAACACTTGGAGTTTTTAATAAGACTTCAAAATAATAAATTCATAACAATAAAATTCGTCCAAGATTGTATATTTTAGAATTATAGATGAGATAGGATACAAATGTTGACATATATTGAATTTAGAATATTTTCGAAGCCATTTTAACCCTTATAACTTAATTTTAATAAATTTTTAAACAAGTTTTATACTTAACCATGATAATTAATTTTAGATTCTTTATTATTTATTATGACCAAAATTATGTTGAAAATATAAACTAATGTTATTTATTTTGATTCAAAATACGTAATTATTTTTATCAAATTAAATTTATAGAATTTACATAATGTAATTTAAAATACATCACACAAAACCTGATGGAAAAAGCATTTCATAAAAATATCATTTTTAGTATAAAAGTTTTTGTATACCAAATTCAACAATATTTTTGATTTATAATCCATTTTATGGTTAATATTTTGAACAATTAAAAAATTAATTTTAAATAAATTTAAAATGTAATATTGAATTTTTAGTACATAAAATGTCAAAAAAAAATTTCAAGGAATTTTTTTCATCTTTTCATTGAAAAATCATACATTTCAAAAAATCATTAAAATTAATCTATGATAATTTTTTCCTACTGATTTAAAAAAGATGTTATTTTTTATAAATTATCATTCTATAATTTTTAAATAAATATTTTAAATAACACCATATAGGGCTTGGAAAACCATTTAGTTTAGAAATAAAAATGTCTTGGTTTTCATCAACAAATTACCATAAAATAAAGGGAATTCCCCTGTGTGGCCTTTTCGAACCCTCCACAAAGGGAAACCCCCCTCCCCATGAAGGGTTCAATCTAGAAAGATCCCCAGCCTTGAAGGAGTTGTTGCCAGCCAAGATGGATGAGCATCCTGGAGGGTGATGGCCCGATAGCGATGGTCTGTCAAGCGATCCGTCAGCGATTGGGTCACGCATCATTTATCCCGCCCAGATGAGACTGGGCGACCTGACAGGGTTGGTGGATCCTGGGGGAGAGGTTCTTCCTGAATGTGGACTCCTAGGATTCGTACCTTGAACCTCCAAAATAACGTTGTGGATGTTCCACTCACATTTACCACCACACCACCACCGAAGTGGCCTTCACCAAAAAATTCCCTAATATAAGTATAATGAATATATATATCCATAAAAATAATTCAGTAATATATTAAAACTATTCTTTATATCATCAATGGGGTTGTAAAATTATACACACGTTTTTTAAATTATATTACTGTCATTATTTTTAATAATTTATCATGACAGTGTATCATTCCCTCAAAGAATTTTTTAATTTCAATGGTGTTTCTTCAACCATATTAGTTTTCCACAAAACTATATCACGTTTAATCACTTTATTCAATAACCCATGCTCTCTATCATTAGGAATATGTTCAATTTTTTCCTCATAATATGCATTTTCATCCAATTTTTCTCCTTGAGGGATTAATAAATGAGATGCATCCAATGTTTATTTTCATGACAACATAACATGAATTACATTATTTAACTGATGTAAAATCATAGTTATGTTTATCGGTAAGAAGGTGATCAAACATTGTTCATCATTTCATATGGATAATAGAATTTCATTCTTAGCATTCTTTTTTTACTAAAACATATCACACTTTTCCACGGATAAACTATAAAATAAAAGATCTTTCATCTTAAAATAAAGATCATTCCTCAAATTATATCTATATCCTTTCATCCTATACTGAACCATCCTTTTATGAACCTGAAATTCTAAAATAAGTATGTGAAGTTTGATATTTTATACACCAAACTAAAATGATCATAAGAGATCAATAAAATAAAACTATTTAAATATAAACCTTATTACCTAGTCAATGAATTATATGGTATCAATATGATACACCATATTATAGAAAATATATTTATAGGTAATAATAAATATAAATTTTTTATTTATTTCATATTAAATATGCGCTCAATTATTATAAAATATATTATATTCTTCAAAAAATATATTTACCCAAAAAAATTCTTCATTAGTTTTGAAGAAATTGTTTTATAATTAACTAGTGAAATGATAATAAATTTTATTGTATAAAAGGACATGATTTATGAAATAATTTTTTAAAAAATAGATTTTATTAAATTATAAGAAATTTCTAAATGTTTTATTTTTATTAAAAAAGGAAAAAACTAATATTTATTAAAACATTGGTTTTCTATTAAATTAATTAGAAATTCATATTCCTATTTGGATTAGATTAGAAATTAAATTACCAATAATTAGTTAAACAAAATCCGATTATGATATTTGGAATGAGTTTTATAACAGATTTAGTTTAATAAATTTTTATACCTAAATATAATTTCTATAAAAAACTACATTTCATAACATTTGGTGCGTCTTGTATTAAATTATATTATTCCACATCAACAAATTTAATCTTAAAAAATGAATTCTAAACTATCATTTTGGTCGTAAAAATTTTGTAATCATGTCCTTTTCTTTTGTATTCATTATGAATAATAATCATTAAATTTAATTTTTCCATATTAAATGTAAAATTTGTAAATTAAGGGATAAAATAATTTGATATGGGCTAGAAAGTGACCCTAAATCATTTATTAATTATATTGGATGAGTTAATTTATTCTATAAGAATTTAAAATTAAAATATTTGAACTCTTGTTTCCATTTACTAGGAATTTATCATTTATAATATTTATTTAATAGATATACACAATAGGACAATATATTATTTCTATTTTTAAAATATTTAGTTATAGGGATGAATAAAACTCATGTTTGGTTATAATATTGTATCCAAAATATAAAATTTTTACAAAGGTAATTTATTTATAATTCTTATTAATGAAACAATGATCTTAAATTCGTTCAAAATATCGATGAAAAAATTATTTAATAAAATGGGAGATAAATTATGTCACGACCCCCTCCCTATAATGTGTACCCCTCTTGGGCCGACAATGTTAGAAGGGAGATAATGACCCCAAAGTCCCTCCTCTAGTAGGCCCCGGGTTGGCGACTAACACCGAGGGTATAAAGAACACACAAATGGGAGGCATTACCCTCTAAGAGAATACACATGGAAGAGAGAGAGATAATATAGACACGAACCAACTGAAACTCAACTAGTAATATAAAATATATCCCAAGTATACATATGAAATGTCATGCAAAACTACTACAACTGAAAGAGGAAAACTACAAGTACCCAAAAGAAAGTAAAACATTAGCAACCACAAGCCCGAATGGCTCCTGAAACCGCAAGCTAGTAGTAACCAGACTAATCTTTAACCACCACCAATTTCCTAAAAAGAATGTTATATATACATAGGGTGAGTATAACAGTATACTCAGTAGGATCCTCCCCAGAAGCCTCTCGTGCAAAAGTAAAGGAACCATGCTAAAGCACAGTGAACAATAAGTGAAACTAACTCATCACCTAAATAGGTATACTATATTCCCAGCCTAACCAAGGATACTCTCACCATGTAATTCATACAAGAGTATATAATATAATAATGAATATCAAGGGTACCTCGCTACTACTTCCCCACTGGTTTGCTTCTTTTCCCCAACGTCACATGTCATATGCATCTCTATACAAAAAGCCTTACCCGCAAACACCTTGGTAAAGCACCACAACATGAACCGCATGCAAGAAAACCACCATGTACACATAATAAAAGTATCCAAGTAGTTTCTGGGATCCACCACAGCTCACATAATGTGAATCATACATCAGGTATTATACCTCAAGCCATTACAACCCATACATCGAGTAAGGATCCACAAGACATCACCGCCTACACACATTACAACTATAGTATTCCACAAAAAACTATATCTAGAATATATGTGGGTGAATAACCCAAGCCATTCAGCCCACTACATACATATATGGGAAAAATAACCAATGTTCCTGCCAGCACAAGTAACTACCAAGAGAAGAGAGTGGGGCCAGAGGGGGTTGTCATCCATCCTTCCTCCCACTAGAATGTAGGGGGGAAAAACACCCCCAAGGCTCAGAATCCCCGAGGTGTCCATTTCCCATACTGACATGGTGGAGTGGTGTATAGAAACACAAATGTTGCAGAATATATTATAACTCACAACAACATTATGGGAATAACCTAGTCATAGACTCAACTGTAGCTAACATCTCTCAGACTCCAGGATGCTACTTCTAAGACGAGGTAGCATATAAGCACACAAAAATTTAAAGAGCTTTAGTACATTACTTCATTCCCTTTTAATTAGTTTCACTTTACCTTAATTAATTCATTAAAAATTATTTAACTAATAACAATTCATATTAAATTTCATTAGCATTACACCCAATGTACATTGTTCCATTAAATCACAACCTCATCATTACGCCCTAATAAGATCCAAACCCCATGGTTTAACATCATTTATTCAATTATTTATTTATAGCATTAATTTACCATATTATCAGGCATTCTAGAAAAAAATATCTATGCTTTTAAACACATGGGACTCAACACAGTGTGTAGATGAACTACCCGTCGAGTATTTTCTGCCTACAGCAAGAGCGTAGTCCCATACTCCCTTGAGAAGATAAACACAGAAATTGTGTGGAATACCCCATTTGTCTTCGACCCTTTCGGAACAAGGGTAATAAACATCAGCTACCTTGAGTAGTGGGGAATGTAAATCAGATAAAAAACCAAGAAGAATCAGTAGAAAATCAAACATTCACATCCAACCCATTTCATCAACCCTATTGTCCTCCCTAACACCCATATGAATAAACCAATGCATCTATCCACTCTAGGCATCAACTGTTACAACAACTATTAGGTCTCCATTTCCCCACATATCACAACATCCATATGGTCTCACATCACAACATAAGAAGCAGGAAAAAAACAATCATATCAGATTTGCTCTTGGACCTTGAACAAGCAAGAGGGTAACTCATAACCCTTCAAGGAATTATCAAACAATCAGTTCATTAATCCATCTTGAATTAACCAATTTATTATTTGTAGGTTTAATATTCAGGAAACCTAAACATTAATCTATCACAAATAAATTAAATTTTCTTAATTCACCAATTTGACTAACATCAAAAAAATACTACAATATAAACCAGATTCATTTACATAACAATTTATCTTTAGCCAAACTATTATCAATTAATTATAGTTTATATTATTTACCAATTTCAATAAAAAACAAACATATAAATAAATCAATCATATATGTCACACTATCTAGAAAAAACAAGAGTTAATACCATATGGTGGATATCAATTTATTTATCTGATTGAAATATTTATTATGTAAATTCTATTGTGATCCAGTTTCTAAAACACACTAACACTATAGTTTCACATAAAAATAAAAGAGAAGAAATTAATGCCCTACCTTAAAATGGTTCTTAAGTATCTTTATACGAGAATGATACACACAAAGGATCATGATCACCTCCTCCGATGACAACTGCATCCACCCTAGGATGTCGCGGCACGACCACACCAACCGAAACCCAAGAATCACATTTAAAAAAACAGATATCAGATGCCATAATATGGAACGGAAAAATAAGAGAAGGTGAACCCAAAAGAATGATGATAAATCATACCTTATATTGATGATCGATAGATATTACTTTGTTTCACTAAAATAGGGGGTTCACCTATAGCAAGAATAACCTCAAGGGAAACCAATCCACCATGGAAAGTTTAATCTCATGATTCCTATAGAAAGAAAGGAAAGGTTCGATCATCTCACACCAGATAACAAGGAGAATGAACAAGGGGGAAGATATCTTGTCCCTTTAGAAGATTTAACGGAGCAGGAGTTTAAGAAACAGTGGATTTTCCATTAAAATCAGATCGCATTAAACCACATGGTTTGACCAAGTAAATGAATCACGGGCCTTAGAAAAATTAATATAGGAGTTATGGGATTTGATTCATTATTAAATCCCTTAAAACAAGGACATAAATGAGTTTTACATCAAAGAAAACGTTAAATTGGAAAAATTGGAAAAATCTAGAAATTTTGAAAAGGAAATATAAATCAGATCTGGAAACATTGTTCATGAGATGTGACACTATGTCTGACTCATTGTTACTATCTCACCCTTTCTATCTCACTATTTCTTTCTCACTATTTTCATCTCACTATTTTTGTCTCACAATTTCTGACTCACCATTTCTATCTCACCATTTCTATCTCACCATTTTGGTCTCACCGCTTCGGTGACACCATTTCTGACACACCTTTTTTGACTCACTGTTTTTATCTCACCATTTCTATCTCACTATTTCTATCTCACTGTTTCTCTCTCATTGTTTCTGTCTGATCATTTTTGACTCAATATTTTTGTCTCTCCGTTTTGGTCTCACTGTTTCTAACTCACTATTTCAGTGACACCATTTCTGTCTCACCGTTTCTGACTCACCATAACACTATTCAAAAAACTAGAATCATTATTCATAGAACTGGAAATTTTGAAAATTGTTGGGGATGAGTCTCTTTGACCTCCTTGAACACCTAAAACACCAGATTTCACCAAAGGAATGGACTAGAGATATCTGGGACATTACATTATATACCTCTCAAATCATTCTCGCCCTCAAGAATCCAAAACCAACCCAAAAGGAAACTGAAATGGGGTCCGAACAACCACTCCTCAAAATACCTCTCAAAAGATAGAAATCCATAAAAAAGAAACAAAAATATTCATCTTATAAAATTGAAAAGTCTATAACCACAAAGGGGACACCGTTACATGAAAAAAGTTAAAACATCAAACAACAATGGGTACTGAGCACATATATGTGACTCACGTTCCCACGTACTCTCCTCCATGCCACTGTGTCGCCACAAGATATGATCCAAGGTAATAGAATTCTTGTGCAATACCTTCACTTTATGGTCTTGGATCTCCACAGGTTTCTCCTCAATGGTCGCATCATTATAAACATAGACTTCTATCCAATCAATGACATGAGATTCATCGTGAATATAATGATGGAATAGTGACACATGAAAAACATCGTGTATCCCTCTCATCTACGAGGGAAGTGCTACTCGATGCGCCACAACTCTAACATGAGCTAACACATTGAAAGGCCCAATAAACCGGGGAGAAATCATACTCTAATGACCAATCCTTCTTTTTTCATGACAAGGAGTCACCTTCAGAAACACATGATCCCCAAAATCAAACTCTAAGGATCTCCTCCTTTGATCATCATATGATTTTTGACAATCTCACACTGTCTTCATCCTCTCACGAATCACATGAACCATCTCTATTGTATTCTGCACTAGTTCTAGTCCATGAATTGATGACTCTCCAACCGTAGTCGATCACAATAGAGAACGAAAAGGCCGGGCATACAGGGATTCAAATGGCACCATACTGATGGTAGAGTGAAAACTATTTTTGTAAGAGAACTCCACCAAGGGTAAGTGTCTCATCCACGAACCTCAAAAATAAAGAACACACGAGTGTAACATGTCTTCAAGAGTCTAGATGGTTTGCTCTGTCTTTCCATCCATTTGAGGATGAAAAGAAGTGCTAAGGAAAAGCTAAGTATCGAAATCATGTTAGAGAAATATCTAAACCTTAGAAGTAAACTGAGGATCTTAATCATAAGTGATCATCCTTGGGACTCCATGAAACCTCACCACCTCCTCTAGATACTTCCATGACAAAACATCCACTGAGCTTGACTCCTTGGTCACTATGAAGTGGGCCAATTTTGTTAAATGATCTACTACCACCCAAATAGCATCATGTCCTCCTAGAGCTCGAGGTATCGAGTAAAAAAGTCCAATGAGATGTCCTCCCACTTCCACTAAGGAATATCTAATGGCTGGATCAATCCATCAGGGATACGGTGCTTAGCCTTGACCATCTGGTAGACTAAACATCGAGACACAAACTCGGAATCTATACGCTTTAGCCCAGAACAAAAAAACTAACTCTTCAATGCTTAGTACATCTTTTTCATGCCAAGATACATTGCTAAATGAGAACTATGGAACTATTTGGGAACCGTCTCATGCATCGTCAATGGAACAAAAAGCCTTGCATGATACAACACTCGGTGTTATTTATCATCACCCCAACTATTAGTGGCCTCGCCACAAACAACTCGGTCATTCCAGTCCTCCACCTCAAGATCCCCCAACTAGGACTCTTCCACATGTTGCAACAGAGATGATGAAACCATCATCTAGAAAAGACCACCTCTGTCCCCAACTTCTCCCATGTCAAGATGTAATGCTGACAGTTCTTCCATTAATCTCCAAGAATCCCCGGATTAACACACATCATCACTATGTGACATTCGACTCAGCACATCAGCTAAAACATTCCCTTTTCATGGTGTATATGATATTTCAATGTCGTATTCCTGTAATAACTTCATACTTTGATGTTGTCATAAGATCAAGTCATTCTATTAATAAACATACCTCAGGCTCTTATGATCGGTGAAAACCACAAAGCACTCACCAATGAGGTAATGTCTCCACTACATCAGAGAAAACATCACGGCTTCCAACTCAAGATCATGGGTGGAATATTTATGTTCATGAAGATGCAACTACCAATACCCATAATAAACAACTAATAATTGCTTCATTAGAACACAACCTAACCCTAGATGCAAAGCATTACAGAAAACATCAATCTGAACTCCCTCTGCTGGGAGACAAAGAACTGGAGCACTTACTAACATCTTATTAAGATACTAGAATGTTTCTGAACACTAATCATTCCATATGAACTCCTGATCATTACTGTTCAAATCTATCATATGAGTCACAACTCGAGATAAATCATCTATAAACATCATGTGGTAGCCTGCGAGACCAAGGAAACTTCGTACCTCTGACACTGTCTTGGGGGTTTCCCAAGACACAAATGCTTCTATCTTCTATGGATCCACAGCTACCCCCCACTAGGACACAACATGCCCCATGAAACAGAATTCTCAAGCCCAAAACTCGTAGTTCGAAAAATTAACAAACAAATTATGTTGATGAAGATCTCCCAAAAACAGCATGTAGATGCTCTGCATGCTCCTTCTCAGATGTGGAGTACACAAGGATTTCATCGATTAAAACCACCACAAACTTTTCCTGAAACTTACGGAACACATCGTTCATCAATCCCATGAACACAGCTGGAGCATTCGTCACACCAAACAACGTTACAACAAACTCATAATACCCATGATGACAACAGAAAGCAATCTTCTGGATATCCTCATCCTTCACATGCATTTGATGATATCCTGACCGAAAATCGATCTTTGAGAACCAACTTTGACCCTTCAGTTGATCGAATAAATCATCAATCCATAGAAGAGGATAGCGATTCTTTACTGTCGCTTTGTTTAAGTGACAATAATCGACAAACAACTGCAAGCTACCGTCGTCCTTCTTCATGAACAAAACTGCTGCACCCCATTGTGACACACTCAACTAAACAAAAACCGAACTATAATAGACCGTCAAGTTGTATACGTAACTCTCTAAGATCAGAAGGGGTCATCCTATATGGGGAAATTGAGATAAAATACTCTCCTAGTTGTAGCTCGATCCCAAACTCAATCTCTCATCAATGGGGAAATACTACAACCTCTTCAGGAAAGACATTAGGGTACTCTTCTACGACCCTAGGAAACACCAACTACTGAACCTTTGAAGAACTAAGAATCATCTCAGCCATCATGGATCATAACGATAGAACATGCCTATGACCCATTCGAGGGTCTTGATCGCCAACAAACACCACCATCTCTCCATCTGCATCAATGTACACAACCTTCCTCTGGAAGTAATCCACGATAGTCTGTACCGAATACAACAAATTCATGTTGTGTATGGCATCATATGGTTGTATTCATAAAGATAGCAAATCTCCCTAAGAGTGGTGTTGCCCCAACACTAGATCACAGTTTCCACATACTTCAAACAGGTCATCTCGACCACCAACTATTGTAGTCAATGCCAAGAGCACTGGTAGCCTCTCTACATCATGTCACAAAGCATGGACAAGGGTAGGTGATATAAAGGAGTGTGTATCTCTTGAATAAAACAAGGAATACACCATGGTATAAAACAAGAAAAGGGTACCACGAACGATGTCCAGATCACCTGGTGCTGGCAATGCTAAAGCATGAAGCTAACAACGACCTCTCTGACCATAATGATGACCACCACCACAGTCGCACTCTACTCTCTGAGGATGGGGAGCATCTCGGGGATGTCCTCTGCCTGCCCCATCTACCCTCTACTGATCTAAAGTCTGTGAAACCTGCTATTACTACCTCAATGTAGGAACCTTAAGTGGAAAACCTGGTGCATGATGACTACTCTAAATTTTTGGGCACTCTCGTTTCTAATGACCTCAACCATCACAAGAAAAACAAGAGCAAGATCCCTTGGCATAGTGTTGAGAGATGTTTCCCTAGAGAAATGAGATGTTGAGGGCTGGAACCTACCCCCAGCCGAATGTAAAACTCTTCTACCCTGAAAACCGGGAACCCCAAACCACAGCTCGGCTTCGTGAAAAATTTTGATTACTCCCCTATCGTGATGATTGAGTTCTGTCCAAATTCATCTTGATGACCTCTTCCATTGCCAGCACCTCAAGATATGTCTTCATCATAAATGGGGTAACCTAAAGCTCGATCTCTAGATGCAAATCCTCCTCAAAATGCCTTGCTTTGGCCTCCTCATCTGGAAACATGTCTGAAGCATCTCACAAAAGGATCCTGAAACAGATTTCAAACTCTCGCACATTGGAGCTCCCTTGTCGAAGGGTAAGAAGCTCTTGGCGACTGGATGCCTTCATGGTCAAAGAAAGAAACTCGACTCTAAACTTGTCTCGAAACTCCTCCCACGAGATCGTTAACTCCTCACGATCCCTGAGAAATAAGAACCACCACTTCCTCACAGCTCCACCTAGTATCATCACAACCGAGAATACACAGTGCTTTTTTTGAGCACGGATCCAACTGAATCCTATATCGACCTCCTCCAACCAGTCTTCTATGACTTAATCCGAAACAGAGCCCTCGTACTTCTGTAGACACTGGCGCTGAAACTCTCAATGTTTCCTCCTCCAAGTGTCATCATTTTTTACCTTTACCTGGCAGCGATCTGTTGGCATAGCCTTCTGGACATCTTCTATGTGATCCTGACAAGGACGTCGACTTGGAACCATACCTGTAAAATAATAAACAGTTAGATCTCCTAAACCTGTAATATCAAAGACTCATCATCAATTAATTATTTAATTGTTTTATTTTATTCATTTTAGGTTAACCTATCCCAAGGTATACCCATTCAAATACAGACAAAAAGAAGAAGGATGCATGATCCTTTCCTAGGTATCTACCATAAAACTAGTATCACTTTGTTTAGTAGCCATTGTAAACTTAAAGGACCGTACATCATATCATAGAGGGCCCTAAATGCCTATGTCTCATCTCGTCACCAATGTTTACATCACTTTCTAAACATGAATGAATCATTTTCCCTACCAACCCATGAAACCTCACATGTGCCTAACTCCAAAATCCATCCTATCTCTCAACCTGAGCCTCTAATACCACTCTTTCATGACCCCCTCCCCACAAAGTGTACACCTCTTGTGCTGAAAATGTGAGAAGAGAGATAATGACCCTCGAGTCTAGCCTTCAGAAGGCCCCGGGTTGGCGACTAGCACCAATGGTATAACAAACACACAAATGGGAGGCATTACCCTCTAAGAGAACACATGCGGAAGAGAGAGATAAGATAGACACCAAACAACTCCAACTCAAATAGAAAGATAAATGAAATCCCAAGTACACATATGAAATGTCATTAAAAACTACTACAACAGAAAGGGGAAAAATGAAAGTACCCAACAGAAAGTAAAAGAGTAGAAACCATAAGACTGAATAGCTCCTGCAACCGCATTCTAGTAGCAACTAGCCTAATCTCCAACCTGCTCCAAGTGACCTAAAAAGTAGGTTATATATACATAGGATGAGTATAAAAGTATAATAAGTAGGATCCTCCCCAAAGCCTCTCATGCAAAAGTAATGAAATCTTTCTAAAGCACAGTGAACAACAAGTGAAACTAACTCGTCACCTAAACAGGTATACTATGTTCACAGCCTCACCATGTCTACTCTCACCAAGTAACTTATACAAGAGTATATAATATAATAAATAATATCAATGATACCTCACTACTACTTCCACATTGGTTTTCCACATTTCCCCAATGTCGCACAACCTAAGAATCTCTCTCCAATATGGCTTTCCCTGATACACCAGGGCGAAGCACCGCAACATGCACCTCATAAAACAAAACCACCATGTCTAAGTATGAAAAGTAACTAGGTAGATTATGGGAACCACCCCATCTCGCATAATGTGTATCATACATCTGGTATTATATAACTCAAGCCATTATAGTCCATACACCGAGTAAGGATCCTCAAGCCATCACATCCTATACACGTTACACCTATAGTAGTCCATAGAAAACTATATCCAGAATATATGTGTGTGAATAACCAAAATACATTACCACCATCAACACACATATATGGGGGAAACTAACCAATGTTTCTTCCATAACAAGTAACTACCAAGAGAAGAGAGCATGGCCAAAGGGGGTAGTCAGCCATCCATCCTCCCATCGGAATGTTGTGGAAAACACCCCCTTCCCCCAGGGATCTGAATCCTAGGGTTGTTAGTTTCCCTTACTAATAGTGTGGAGTAGTGTATAGAAACACAAAAATTACAGAATATACTATATATCACAACCATAGTGTAGGCATAACCTAGTCATAGACTCAACTGCAGCTAACGTCTCTTGAACTCCATGTTGTTACTTTTAAGACTAGGTATCCTATAAGCACACAACCATTTAAATATATTTAGTACATTACTTCATTAAATTCTTATAATTTTCACTTTATGTTAATTAATTTTTTAAACATTAATTAAAGAATAAAAATTCCACATTAAATTTCATTAGCATCACACCCAAAGTACACTATTCCTTCAAATCACAACCTCTGCATTGCACCCCATCAAGCAGAAAACCCCATGGGTTTACATAATTTATTCAATTATTTATTTAAAGTATTACTTTCCCATATTCCCAGGAATTCTAGAAAAACAATCTATGCTTATAAACACAAGGGGCTCAACACGGTGTGTAGATGAACTACCCGTTGAGCCTTTACTGCCTATAGAAAGACTGTAGACCCATCCTCTCTTGAGAATATAAACATGGATAGCACATGGAATACCTCATGCGTCTTCACCCCTTTTGAAAGAAGGGTATGTAAGACCAGCTTCCTTGAGCAGTGGGGAATGTAATATAGATAAACAACCAATAAAAATCAACATAAAACCAAACATTCACATCCAACCCATTTCATCATCCCTGGTGCCCTCCCTGACACACACATGAATAAACTGATGCATCTCTCCCCTCTAGGCATCAACTGATACAACAACCAGTAGGCCTCCATGCCTGCACATATCACAACAGCCATCCGGACTCACATCACAACACAAGCAGCATGAAAAAAACAATCATATCGGTTGGCCTCTTGCCCTTGAACAAGCAAGAGGGTAACTTAGAACCCTTCAAGTAATTATGAAACAATCAGTTCAATAATCCTTCTTGAATTAACCTATTTATTATTTGTAGGTTCCAGGTTTGGGAAACCTAAACAGTAATCTATCACTAATAAATTAAACATTCTTACTGCACCAATTTGACTAAAATCAAAAAAAAATATACAATAAGAACCAGATTCATTTACATGCCACTTTATCTTTAGCAAAAAATTATCAATTAATTTTAGTTTACGTTCCTTAAATTTTTTTATCAAGAACGAATACCTAAAAAAACAATTATATATATCACACTATCTAGCAAAAAAAGGAAATACCCTATGATTGATATCAATTTATTTTTCAAGTTCAAATATTTATTATTTCAATTCCATTGTGATATAGTAGCTAAAACACGAGAACTCTACAGTTTCACATAAAAATAAAAGATAAGAAACAAATCCACTACCATAAAAAGGTTCTTAAGGATCTTTATACAAGAATGATTCACACAATGGATCATGATCACCTCCTCCCGTGGCAACTACATCCACCCGAGGATATTGTGGCACGACTACACCAACCAAAACAAAAGAAACTACATTAGAATCCTAGAGATCACAAGCCATAATATTTCAAGGAGGAATAGGATAAGTTGAACCCAAAAGAACGATGATAAATCATACCTTATATCGAAGATTGATGGATAATGCTTGGTTGCACCAAAAAAGGGGGTGTACTTGCTGTAAGAAGAATGTAGAGGGAAACCAATCCACTGAGAAAAGTTTAATTTCATGATTCCTACATAAATGAAAGGATGGTTCAAGCATATCACACTAGAGAACAAGGAGAAAGAACAAGGGAGGAATATATCTTGTCCATTTAGAAGATTTAATGGAGCAACAGTTTAAGATTCAGTAGATTTTCCATTAAAATTGGATCGCATTAAACCATGTGCTTTGACCAAGTAAATGTGTCTCGGGCCTTAGAAAAATTAATATTGTAGTTATGGGATTTTATTCGGCATTAAATCTCTTAAAACAGGGCCATAAATTCACTTTACATCACAGAAAACTTTAAATTGGAAAAACTGGAAAAATCTGGAAATTTGGAAAAGGAAATATGAAACAGTTATGCAAAAATTGTTCATGAGTTGTGACACTGTGTCTGACTCACCATTTTTGTCTCACCATTTCTATCACACGGTTTCTGTCTCAACATTTCTATCTCAATGTTTCTGACTCAACATTTCTATGATATTGTTTGTGTTTCACCGTTTCTAACTCATCGTGACACTGTTCATAAAACTGGAAACGTTTTTCATAGAACTGAAAATTTGGCAAAGGATTTGGGAGGAGGCACCTTGACCTCCCAAAACACATCAAACAACAGATTTCAGCAATGGAATAGACTATAGAGGTCTGGGAAATTACCAAATAAATGATTCTAAAAATGTTAAAATTAATATAAATCGAATGAAGTATTGTCTTGAAATTAATTTAGAATAACTGAATGTTTAATGGATTTATGAATTGATTATATTTTAATGAATTTTCTATGTTGATGTTATTAAAAACTAATGTTAATAGATAATAATAAAATTTATATTAATTATATTTTAAAATAGATAATATTTTATTAAATGACATAAAATTATATAAAATATTATCATCATACATGTTATTTGGATAAATATTTATATATCAACCTTGTTCAATTTTTGGGAAGATATTTCTTCTATTGTAACAAATTTGATCCCCTAAGTGTAAAAAACATTCATTTCACCATAACTGTCAAAAGGGTTAATGGGGTTTTAAAACAAAATAATAATGGAAGGAAAATAATCTAAACTTTTTCAATTCGAATTGTAAGATATTATTTAGACTCATCTGCATGTTATATATGACTAATATCAATTATTATACAATTTATTATGAAAATAAATTTATATTATTGTAATACTTTATTAAATTCAACGAGTGCACCTCACCTCTCTTATAAAAGGTCACATCCCCTACTATAAATTTAACACATGAAAAATTATTTTCATAAGACAATACATAACAAAATACCATCCTTACATCCCTCCCTATGTATTAGAATAGATATCAAATTAGAAAAACAATCTTGGAATGGTCTTTGGGTAATCTATAAGATGATTTCTGGAGAAAATTAATATTTCTTAACAAATCATTTTCATTTTGGTTCTACGTCTACCACCTTAAAATAATATTAAATTAGAATTAAATATTAAAATCAATATATAAAAAATTATTTAAAAGAATTAGGTTAAATTTAAATCATATATCAATCTTAACATCTATAAAATATGAATTGTATCCACTTTTGTTTGAAAAATGTACAACTTCCTTGGGAACTATTGTAATTTGTTTTCAATCATATACTATTAGTTCTCATTTTAATGATTTATTTATGGAATTTATATGACATTAATGATATATTTATCTTTCTTAATTAATAATATATCATTATTATTTTTTACCTTTCAATTTATTGAATATTGTCAACACGGTTCTTACATACATGTGGATTATAAGCATCATGAAGCGATGTAATTTGTTTTTCAATTCCACATTTCATTAATGATATATATTATTTTATTTAAATAAATAATATTGTATTAATGATATAATTGTTATTATGTAATTTTAAATATTAATTCCATTATGGAAAAAATAATATTTTAAAAATCAAAATAATAATCATGCATATATTTGAGCTATTGTATCCATGATTATAAGGTATTTCACTTTTTATAATAATTTTTAATTATTTTAATATAATATATTATATACTAAATTGGTATATATTTCATGATTATAATTCTTTAGATTATGGTATAATTACTACATTGACCTTATTCATCTAATTGAATTCATTTATGACATATGAGCTGAATATTAGAAAAACGTCCAAAACAAACATAATTGATTATGAAATTTGTTATATCATGGTAAAATCAATAATGATATTGAAAATTGATATTAATAAAGTAAAAAATTAACTTAAGTTTATTATCTAGTATGCTAATAATTCTATGTGAACATTCAAATTCATGGTAAGGGATACATTACATTTGAAAAATAATTTTGAATATTTTATTGGATTATTTTCAAATACATTTTATACATTGTCAATAATTTTAAAATTATTTTATGTATGTTTTTATATGGACATAAATAATATTTCACATTTATAAAACTGTAAAATATACATTGAAAATGACATTTCTCACTAGTAAAAATGTTAACTGATGTTGGGATACTTTTATAAAATTTATTTTCTTCATCAATGAAAACAAATAATCATCCAATTTTATTTTGAGACTTTTATGTTTGGGAATGGATTTTATTAACTAATATCAAACATTATAATGAAATGCAATAAGATACAAAGTTTTATTAAAGTTATTTTTGTGTTAATTTTTTACAAAAATGGGTGAAACAGATATATATCATGATTACATCTAATCCTAATATTCCATATAATGTAGGTGTGTCCCGATAGCACTCTAATGCATGGGAATTTTTAATTTTCTCTAGATAATTATGTTTTAATTCAACTATATGATTATTCCAATTGTATGAGATCATGTATGTGTTTTATGAATATGAAATAAAAAACCAAAATGAATTTTCTATTATTAAAAATTATCTTTCGTGGAAATTTTATTATTTAAAAAGGTATGAAATTAATCTTTTTAAAGTAAAGGTCATACATATTTTTAGTAAAAGAATGTATGTTTTAAAGAAATTGTTTTTAATGGGATCCATTTTTTAAAAAAAATTTATGAATAAAAACATTCCTTTATCTTTTATTATAACATGTTTCAAAAAAATTGATATTAAATATGATTTCTTATTTAAGAAAAAAATTATATATATTCAATTTTTATTATCTTACAGAAAAATTATATACTATGATCCACTATTTTAAAAATGGGTAACATGTGACTTTTAATATTTTATTTTTCCGTTTTTAAAAAAAATTTCAAAAAAATTTAAAATGTATTTTATTCTTAAGGATGATTTGAAACAACTAAAAAGTCATAAATAATTTTGTAAAGACATTTCTTGAAAGGAAATAAGTTTTCATCTTCAAAATAAGCCATTGATTAAAAATGTATTTTAATATTATGTGTCTATTAGGTACTAAATGGGTTTAATATTAACTGAGTGATGAAATAATTTTGTAACACACTAAACCTAAAAATATTAAAAAATGTAATAAAAAAATTCTTGAGTTAAAACCCAAGATTTTAGATTGTATAATTCTAGGTCCATATAGTTGTTATCTGAGGATGGTTTTAGATAAATTTAGAGGTTCGGATATTATCATAAATGTATAAATAAAATATTTATAACACATCAAGAATAAGTAAGTTCCCTTGAAAAAATATTCTATCGGTCTCATATAAATATATGTTTTAGTATGTTAGGTGGATATAATTATATTTTTGTAGATTGTATTCAAAAAGATAATTAACATAGTTATAATATATTTTATTATAAGAGCGTTACATATTTTCAGTGGGTATTTACATTAGAATGACCATTTTCATTTTAAGGATATAGTTCATTTCATTTATTAATGATATCCATATATATATATATATATTCATTGTAATTTATCAAGATTAAAGAGAAATTATCTCAAAAAACATTGGTGTCTCTTACATTGGATTTAATCATCACTACAGTATATGTATCTTGATCAAATGATATTGAGTTATTTTTGAACATCCAAATCACATAAAAATAACTATTTTATATATCAAAATCATTTTATTTTATATAAAATTTATAAGGATATTTTTATCTATTTTATTTGAACTTACAATATTAACAAGTTAATCTAATTCAAAAGGTAAATACCATAATGAAGTTGAATTTATATTTTCTAGAGATATTGGAATCATTCTCGAACATAAAGGGGAATTCAATAGAATAATATAAGGACATGATGTCAAGACTTATCAAATAAATTATTTTATAACATTTTAATTATGAATCATGATTGAGAAAATATTAAAGAATCATAAGGTCATAAATAGATGGAATAGTTTGTTATGTAATATAGAAAAAAAACATAATTTGAGTTTTAATAATGAATTTGAATGAATGATGTTTTTTAACAACACTCTAATATATTCAAAATATGATAATCATAAAGCTGTATTTAATTATTATATAGAATATTTTTTCCAAATTTAGAGACACATGTCACATTGAAACAATAAAATTGAAAGGTGGTGTATTAAAAAGGTGAATTTTTTTGAGGAATTAATTTAAGGATATATAATTAAGGGATATATAAGAATTTCAGTTTTTGTATTCTTGATTCTAAGGAAATTATTATCGTTTTTTCATAGGATGTCTGAGATGTATAGAAAAACACATATAATAAAATTTTAAGACATGATCAATGATTTTTATAAAGTTTTGGGCTGAAGATTAATTTATTTTTAATGGAAATCAAAGACCTCTCTTAACTATGTAGAGGGAGACCCATTACATAGCATCAAGGCCTGGTGTGAATTTAGCCAATTACATGGCCTGTAGGCCCAATTTTTTGGCCAGAAGCCCATTCTGTGAATAGTACTACTACAGTATCCAAGCTGCTACAGAACTGCATAGTACCCACCGCTGCTACAGTACCCTACTACCGCTATAGTGCCCTACCGTTGCTATAGTGTCACCATTGCTACAGTGCCACCACTACTACAGTACACTGTTGTACTGCTACAGAGCCTGCGCCCAATGGTTTTTAAACCCCCATTTTTCATGTAGGATTAAGGGGTGCTTACATGATCAATGATATTTTTTTGAGTATTTTCATCATATTTTTGGTAATGATATAGATGTAATATTAATATATTTTTATTAATTATATCTTATTGCTTTTTGCAATGTCATGGGGTATGGACCCATAACCAAAGCTAACAAGGGTGTAGTGCCTACCACTGAATGGTGTGATATCATGGTTAGTATTATATTGTTAATATATTTTTACTTGAATGATTTGATGGATTATCATTAGGATTATTTAGGTATAAATTTTATAATCATATAGTTATCAATGGGACTATAAACTGATTTTATGATTATGTTATTTATGTTATGTTAGAATAATTCCACTATTTTGGGATCCTTATATTATTATGGTGAACATAATTAATTTTTTGTAAGATGGTATTTAATTTATGGAATAATGGTTGAATTACCTTTTTGTAATATATATGACATTAATGTATATTTTTGTGATAAAATTTATTTATGAAAATAATTTTAATATTTTAGAGGATATATAATGACAGAAAATAAATATTTGGGTATATAAATTTATGAGTAACTGATGTTTATTCGGGATAAATGTTAAAATAATATTAGAAGAATATGTGATCAAATAATATTATTATTATTTTTGTTCCAAACATGTTTGGGAACATTTTTATGAATTTAATATCTACTTATTTATCTAATGATCTATGTTAAACCTTCCGTGTCATTAATGGCTATTTGAATATTACTATTTAATTTCTTCATATGAATATTTATTATTCTATGGAATTATATTTTATTATTGTAATTATTATTGATTTTTTAAAAGTATAAAGATTAGAGGAATTAATTTTATTCATTTGTAGATATCTTTATCCATTAGATGCTGAATTTTGTGCTGCATGTATAATTAATCAAGATTGCTCATTTATTAAGTACAAAGATGAAATTTTGGTGAAAATCGATTAAAATATGAAATTATGCTTATCTTTTCAGAATATTTCATTATATTATTTGGATTGATTGTAATAGAACTCCTTAAATCTATGAAATGGATCATGAAACAAAATTAAAATTTTATTATATTTATTTTAGATTAATATATTGTTATATTTTCACTATTTTATTTATGGTTTATTAATTGTAAAATTTCTCATGATCCATCACTTTATAGGGATAAATGTTATATATCACTATCCATAAAAATTTGAATATTTTTTTAAAAGGTATATATTATTACTTCACACTAAAATTACCCCATTGGGAATCCTATATATGTTATATTTTGGATTACCTTTGAATTTCCGTTTCCACTTTTCAAGAGGAATTTTTGTTGACTATTTTTATGATGTAGGATTTCAACATGTGTATTTTTTAATTTCAATCCCTCTATTAATAAGTTAAATCTAAAAAAATTTTGGGGTAATTTATTATGTGTGGGGGATAATTTAACTTCCGTATATTTAAAATTAATAAAATTTTGTTCGATAGTGTATACGACACAATACACCGAGATTAAATTAGTACTAGAATATTATTTTTGAAATATAACCATTATATCCTAGCCATTGAATTGTTGAGTTAGAATAAGATTAAATAAAATAATATATATATAAAAAGGACATAGTAAATAAAAATTTATTTATTAATTATTAGTAAATAATCACACAATTTTAAGTAATCTAATGTCATTCTTCAAAAATATGTTTGCATAAAAAAATGTTTTCCCTGGTTTTTGTGGGAAAATATTCTAAATTTTACCTTTTACAAAAATTATATGAGGAAAAATACATCACATTTTATAGTAAACATATAAAAATTATTTATTATCGGAATTAAGAAAATATTATTATAAGTTTTATTACACAATAAATTGGAAAAAATAATGATTTTGATTCAAAAAATTATTTTATTTAAAATTTTTTTGAAATTAAAATTCCAATTAAGATTATTTAGAAATTTTAATTATTTTTTATTAAATAATTAAAATTTTATTATTTTAAAGGGGGTTTATAATTAAATTTGGAATTATTATTTTCTTACCTAAAAAGATAGTACACTGAAAAAGTACCTCTTATTGCCTTTTATGGGTTTAATATTAACCTAACATATTTTACATCTATAAATTTAATCATGAAATATGGTTTCCATATTTGGAATCACGTGGTCTTTATTTTTTAAATGTTTCATTTTTATTTTTTCATTATGAATAGTTGTCGTAGTAAATTTTTTTTCATGGTAAATGTACAGTTGTTTTATTGAGAGAGAAAATAATGTTGTATGGATTAAAAGGTAACCATAAAGCATGGAATAATTTCATTGAATGGGTTTATTTCATCAAAAATAATTAAATATTTTAACATATGACCTTTTATATAAATTTTTATTTGAATGCAACCTTTATAGTATTTATATAAATAATAATACCAAAAATGCAACATTCTTACTATTAATACAAATAAATTTTTAATGGGTTAAATGCAAGTGAATCCCTATTATAAATATTTATATGAATGAAATTTTTTTATTATTTTATCATGGTATTTTTTTTAATTTTTAGTGATATTATAATTACATAAAATCAATAAAAAAACCAACAGAGATTATCATTATTTAATATGAAAATAAATTAAATGATTTTATAATTATTATAAATAATATAATTTTAACGAATTATTGAGTTAAAAAATTAGATAGATATAACATGGTTTATAATTTTTAATTAAATTCATTAAAATTATTATACTTTCATTATTTTATTAATGTAAAAATAAAATAACTTTTTAAAAATAGAATTTAATGATATTTTATAATAATTAAGAATTTATTAAATTATTTTAAATTATTAGGAATCAACTTATCATTCATGTGATTGGGATACAGTTGAAAAATTCATATTTGGTCATTTGTGGGCCACATTTTCTTTTATAGTTTTTATATTTACCTCGAAATAGTATCAAAAATTTATATCACAATAATTGGTAAATGGGTTATTTTGGGGTTAAATAAATAATAAATATGTAAGAACATATTATACGAATATAATTTTATGAGATTAATTTGACTAATAATAATTTTGATTCTAATATTATCAATTTGAAACCACTTAAAAATTTACATTAATTTAAATTAATTTAATTCTTTATGAAATTCCAAGAGTGCCACTGCCTATCTTATAAAAGTGAACATACCAACATCATTTCATAAAAGTTAAAAAAAATTGATTCAACCATGAAGATCCCAATTCCCTTCCATACATCACTCCATATATCCTAGATAAATATTTCGTTATAAATACATCATCTGAACACTTTTATTATAAAATATACGAGGTTTT
Organism: Viscum album; assembly: GCA_963277665.1. Lineage (NCBI taxonomy): Eukaryota > Viridiplantae > Streptophyta > Magnoliopsida > Santalales > Viscaceae > Viscum > Viscum album. Next base: position 5,566,300 of record OY728148.1, on the reverse strand, counting down.
ATGAAGAAGACGTATAAATCCTAACCAAGCATTGTAGTTTTGTTTCTTCTTCTACCCTCTTCAGATATTATTCAAAAATTCTAAAAAATATTAACATAAAATTAAATATACTCATATATTATTATGATAATATGATATCTTATTTATATATCCACTTCAATAAAATGTGAAACAAAACCACTATTCGTGTGTACGATAGTCAGTCTCCATACAAACTCATGTAATTCATTTTCCATCACCACCTCTTACAGATGGTCTCAAGGATGGATATAATGTATATATATATATATATATATATATTATTAGTGATATATTAATAATTATGAATAAAAAATTATCATGTATCTCATTTATTTTCATTTCATTGAAAATTTATAATTGATTACATGTATACTGGTGGATATCACCTCCATTAAGGGATGTGAATAGATCTACGTTACCACATCACATAGATGATATATAATTTTTTTTTAAATAAATATATTATTATTTGTAATATAACATTTATTTTGGAATAAAATTTAATATATAACTTCACTTTATAATGGAATTTGAAAAATGGAATCATTGCTCATTTGTACGTATGCCCTACCCTCTCTAGGATTATATAGTAGTTAATTTTACATTATCTTAATACATGACTTATTTTATTTTAAAAATTGATAAATTAAAATGATTATTATGTAATTAAAATTATTCTTGAGATGATTGAATAATGCCCTATTTTACAATAGTGAATATGAAAAATCATTATGGACATATGAGCTAAATAACGCTAAAACGTCTGATGTGAATCTAATTAAATATGAAATTGATTATTACATGGAAATGAAATAATTAACATAAATAATATTAATAAATAATAAAAAATTATCAAAATGTTATATTTCATGAAGTTAAATTATTTAAATGATGAATTGGACTTTCAGTAACGAACACTTTACTTATAAATCGTATTTCGAAATATTTCAGAAATGTGTTTTTAAAAAATTTTATTCCACAAAAATAATTACATAATTAATTTTTTTCATGTGTTTATATATACCTAAATTACATCTAAAAGAAATTTATTCCAATTTTATATATTTTTAATTATTTTCAAAGGGATTAATTTGATGTATTTTATATGGAATTTTTTAAATTTGATTAAAAACTAACAAACAATTTTCTATTTTAATGCATATATTGACAATGTTGGTTCCCACTAACATATTCATTATTTGATGTTTTCATTCATTTAAAAGAATCAATGATTTATTTAAATAAAACTTTTACTTCCGTTTTTATGGGAATTATGGTTTTTAGAATTTTTTTTATGGAAATGAATTTCTATTTTTAATAGTATTCATTACATGGGATAAGAAGAGTTTTTCAATGGATTTATGATAAACAAATTCATTTTTAAAATGGTATATTAATGTTATAGTAATTTTAATTTTTTATTTTGATGGGGGGTATTTATATATCTCATGATTATGATTGAGACTAATATATAATATATAATTAGTGTTCCTAGACAATGCTCTAATACATCAGGTAATGATTATATTCTCCATATAATTATGTAATATGTAGACAATATGGTTATTCAAATTTTAAGGGTTTTTATAATGGATCTATGAATATGATGTCAAAATAAACCTACATAAAAATTCTATTCTTACATGTAGTTTTTTATTCATTTGATTTCAAATGATATGTCATTGATATTTTTAATAGATGGATGATTCCTTTTAGGGTAAAAGTGAAGTATGTTTTTAAGATAGTGTTTTTCATAGGTTATAAAACTTTTCTATAAAAATATCACGATTATGATTTGACCTTGTATTTTTTTATAATTTTTTTATGAAAAAACAATGTGTAGTAAAGCCTATTTCATGATTAATTACGTGATTATTTAATGTTAAATATTATTGTATTAAAGTAAATCAGTTTTCTATGAACAAATGTATTTTAAATGTATAATGGATTACTTTCTATAATTATATGTATCACTCGAATGGCCCTGAGGCCTCATTTTTAATGATCTCTAATAACCCCCCTTTTAAGGGATGAGGGGGAACCCTTATAAGGCCCGTAGGCTTAAGTGAATACATTTCCCATAGGATTGAGAGACATTACATGTCCCGAAGGTCTTAGGAAAATCAACCATACTATAACTATAATGAAACTTCCCCTTCCCAGTACTTGCATCGTGTTGGTAGCTCTCCACATTCGCATGGTCATCTGGCTAAGTATCTTGTGCAAGCACAGGATGGTCCCGATGTCATAGCCATACCCTTTCATTCTTTCCCAATCCATTTGGTTCTGCTCTGGTGAGTGTGCCTACTCTGAATCCTCCTCTGAGGCTACTCATTTTTTTAGAGTCTGTCTAGGGAAACTACATGTGGCTGAAGTCCTTGAGGTGGCCCAAAAGCCTTAAAGGTGGATCGAATGTCCTACTAACCTAAAGGTCGTAAGGACTCCAAGCCCAAACTAGTTTCCCAAGGTGAATAGTTCTTGGCTGCTACAATTCCGAACAATATCTACTACAGTAACCTGGAAATATGCCTTCGCCTAGTTTCGAACCTCAGTCTCATGCAAGCTCTTAAGGATACCTCACCAATTGGGCTTAGGCTCATTCTTGGGATTTCATGATTAAATAGTGATTTAAAATTTTTTCACTATGATAATGTTTGAGTGGGAAAAATGATGAATCCATGTTAAAAATAATAAATATTTTCCATGAAAAACAATCATGATTATTTTTAAATTATTTGTATTGGGAAAATGGATACTAAGTGGATGTGTTCTAATTTTATTATATGGATTTATTATGTATAATTTATGAACTAATTGTATTAATGTTTTAAACTGAAATGATCTTAAATTTTAGGAGAATTATTTGATGACAAGGAACTCCAGATGTTGTAGTTTTTATGGTTGGGTCCTCATATTCACCACATATTATAGATTTGTCTTCACCTTATGCCCCATTTCTTATAATAGTTATTTTTGTAATAACATTATTTCCCCAATTTCATCCCATAATGATAGATTCCATATTTTATTTATATACAATGATTTAAAAGGTTCAATCCATATACTAGAATGAAAATTATTAATAAAATAAAACTCATGAAAAGAGAAAAATTGATCTTATGTTCCTTAATAATACAATGAACAAGATTAATGAAAATCTTAGTGAGGGTAAATTATACACTATAAATTTTCATCTAATTGAGGGGAAAACTATTTTGAATATTAATTCTTCTATGATTGTATTTTGAATCTCATTAAAAAAAATTAAAAGTAAACATGATATCACTATCATACCCAATTTAGAAATTAACTAAGTGTAAGATCACTCTCTCTATGAGGTACAACCATGGGAGATAATCTAAATACATAGTAAATGAAATAGGAAGGTAATGTGTAGATTTAGTAATTCAATAAATATTAACACTAAATGAATTATCACATTGATAATTCTTTAGTAATCGCATCAAAATTCCATTTATATATTCTCCCATTCTAAATATAGAAAATGAAAAGTATTAAAACCCCCATTTAGTAATTATCAATCATCTATAACATTTTGAAAATTGAATAGTTTCATATTAAAGTACAAAATATCTCTTTTGATTCTATCTAAAATGTAATAAAATGGTCTAAAATTGTACATCGTAGTGATGCTAGTATAAAAATAAAACAGGGAATTATGAGAATAACTCAACAATTATCTATTCAAATGGAAATGAAAAGGAACACATAATCAAATTCCAAATCGAATAATCCCTTATTCATCAATATTAATCTCTATTAATGTAACCATCTTAATATATTCAACCTTTTCAAACAAAAAATATTCCTCAGTCTAAAAATTATAAATTCTGTATAACAATTATGATTTCACTATAGCTTAAAACAAAACAACTGATGCTCCTACATGTAAATATTTTGGGAAAAACTCATAAACACATCATCCAAGGGACATTTCCATAATATATCTTGGTTAATGTAGCATCATCTGCTTGACTCAATACATCAAATACTTAATTTTCCATTCAAGGATGGTAATAAATCATGATGTCAGACTAATAAATTTCTTATATTAATATTTTCATACCCTCTTTTCACTCCTTATTTGTGAATATATAATTTTAAATTTTTTTATTAATAAATATTTCACATTTTACTTCACATATATCATGTCTAAATAATATATGAAAAAACTACATAAGCTATTTATAATTCATGTGTTGGATAATTCAATATATGTTGATTCATTATGAGTGATGCATAAGCAATTACATAATCATTATGCATTAAATTACAATAAATGACTACAAAATAAGCATTTTCATAGAGATAAAATTCACCAATTATTGAGGGAATGGACAAAATGGAATCTTTTCTGAATCTTCATTGTAATTCCTAGAAACAATCCCTAGACTCATTCACCTAGATGAATTTACCTCATTTTTTAGTTAACTTTGTATGTTGAAAATAAAACTGAGAAATGTATTAAAAACAAGTTATATCAACCTATAAATGGAATTAAATAATAAATATCTACAACATTTTTAGTTTTCAGACATTTTTCATAAAAAAATTTTTTGTCATGTTCAATTTTTTTTCAATATATAGGAAAACCATAAAGGAGGAAGTAAATATATTTCAACCAAATTGAGACATGATTAATTTACAATATAATTTGTTTTCATTTAATGAAATACTATACAATGGTTTCAATCATGACCCATAGGAAAATTCGAATATACTAATTCATCATCAATAAAAAGAACTAAAAACTTATCATAACAATCATAAAAAAAAACTATTCATAGGATCCATGAATATTACAAGATCATTAGAGGTAACAATGGGAATAACTAAAACCCCATCATTCTTGTATCTAGTCAATAATTACATTATTTAAATATAATCCTCATCCCATTTAAATTGTTAGTATTAATACATGAGATAAAATTTTGAATAATATTTGGCTCCCTAGATCTTATCAATCATCTATTCAATATATAGATAACGATAATTTTTCTCAATTATAATCTTACAAAAAATATATAATCAATGAAAGGATTAATTGAACAATCAACATAATTTTAAAATAAGATAGGAACACCCCATAGTGAAGTGATAGGATGAATGAAGCATTTATCTAGTTACTCTTAAGACATGTTTTCCAATTCAACATGTAATAGTTGAGACATTTAACATTTTGGTTCTGAAATATGTTTAGAATCGAGCATCATGTAAATAGTAAACATATCCTCATGATCAGGAATAACACTATGAATGTAATCATTAAATACGTTGATATCTTCATTCAATAATGGAACTTAACTAATTTAAATAGTTTTCATTTAAGGATATGATCTAGGTAACAATCATTGAAATCCCAAGTTATTTTCTTTTCTTTATGATATGTTTTCAATGGTATGTTATCATTGAATATAAAATTATTATATCTAAAATATATCATATCATGATAAATTTGACAAAAATACATACCATAAATAATATGAATATCAAAAATGGTTATGTACAAAAAATTCATAGTAGAGGAAACCCCATTGTAAACAATTTTATTATTCCTATATATATTGGATTATTTGATATATCCACTTTGATTCATTAAAAAATGGTTTATCTTATTTTAGTGAGGTGGCTTTCCAATGTTACAATAAGGATTCTACCAAATGAATGAATAAAATTATCTAGAGTCAAATTAGGAATCAACATAATTTTTTAAAAATGTAACATAACTATAATTAATTCATTTCATATCCCAAAATCAAATGTAGTAATATAAAATGATTTTTCAACACCTTTTTTATCATGATGGTTTCCACCCAGAGTATCCAACTTTGGGAAAAAGTTACTATAGTTGCACAACAAATTGAAATTAAAATATACCACCATTAGATGGATATTAGTTACCCAATTCACGGATTTTTCATGACACTTTTTATTATAGTAAAAGTTCTTATGACCAAATCTACCACACCGATAATACTTTCCAGATATAACCCATAATTATTTTTTTATAAGAATTGGACATTTTGTGGGCTTACATAAAAAAATATAAATTTATTATTATCAATTTATTTCCACCCAGAAAATTTCTCACTCTTATCATCTTGAGGAACATGAGTGTTTGTAAACTCAATCACAACATTATCAACATAACAATAAGATTCTCATTACTATAATATTTTTAATGAGGATTAAATTAATTATTAAATTGTAATAAATATTTAGTGAAATTTATTACCTTTCCTATCAAGTCTATGAATAATATTTTTTTTCATACTTATCCAATATTTCAATTATACTTCATACATAGTTACTAAATATTTTTAACATTTTTCTCAATTCAAAAAATAGTTTTTATATAATTATTTAAATAACTCTAGGGATTTGTTTATCTAAAAATAGTATTTTATATATTATCTCATATCATGTAATAAATATATTATATATCTCTAGTATTCATGACATACGACCACTATTGATCGGCTTTACCATAAAAACAATAAATCGAAGGAATTCTATTTTCTCTATTGATAATTCTTAAAGCTAAAATATTATTTTTAGAGAATTATTCCATTCATCTTCTACTACTAGAAGAAATAATATTTAGGAATGGGAATGGTGTGGATTCATAAAATTATCAACTATTGACAAGTTCCAATATGGTAAATCTAGATCCTCTCTAACATGGACGAAACAACCATTTATAACCTGTATCAAATTATGCATCACAATAAAATATTCCACAATAAAACTATACCAATTCAAGGATTCTAATTCTGATAGATATTTCCCTCTTGATACTTATCTAATTCATCTTTCATGTTTCCCCCATGGAAAACCACTATAAAAAACATAGAATAAATGATTCAATATTTTATTATTAAAAATCTATATAATGTCAAATTTACAATAATTTAAAATCTACCAATTGTATTCTATTTACATTATCTTAGCATCTAATATAATCTAATCCTTTTAATTGATGTAAACAATATTGACATATCCTTAAGATATTACATAATCTTGAGTTTTTTTGTCATTATATATTATAATGTGAAAAATATTATTGTGTATCATGTCTCTACCACAATATAAAACATTTAAAATGAAATAGATTTTCACTTCATGAAAAATATTCATTGTATTCAACTAAAAATAATATTCATTAAAACAAATCCTCAAACATTTTAAAGTACATTTAATAATGTGGGATGATCCGTAAAACAAAAGTAAGGGATATAAATACTTGAAATCCATTAGTCCCATGAAAAATCAAATTCCCCTAATGTGTTTATGATTATCACTATATTCATTATTAGTATGAAATAATTCATATACAGAAGATAAAATGTACTTTTTTCTAATATATAATAATAAAAACCCATAGAAAATATATATAATCCCCTTTTAAAACACATGTAGAATTATATTCATAACCAGTGTCTGAGATTTCTGGAGACTAGAAAAATCCATAAGAGAAACCATCATTATTAACAGATTCATTCTTCCCATTAAAGATATAAAATATTACACAATTCATTAGGGAGAAGTATTGTGGTCACTTATTATAATGGCTATAATGGGCTCAATCATGATATAAGATTTATAAATATCACCCATCATAATAGTTTTATCGGGGTCTCCCATTATATAATACATATCTAGCTCACCCATCATCTTATTTATTTCATATGTACAATATCATAAATAGATCATTTTAATATTATACCTATTTTCTATTAAAATTTGGAGAACTCTGATAGACCAATATGAAAACCATCAAAGATATTAAAATACTCATTATTCATAAAAATCAATGATCAAAACTAAAATAACAATAACAATGGGATGAATGAATTATTTATGATGATTGAATGGAAAATTTAAATGGAATAAAGACATGAGATAATGATTTGGGTGGAAGGATTAATTTTTTTATGTATTCCATAAAATAGATAATTTCCATTTCCTTTTATAAATAATGTAACATTATTCTATATATAATACCTTAAAATACTCATTTTAAAACAATTTAAAGAAACTCAAATAATACTTAATTTTTTTATAACTCCATTATCAATCTACATACATTAAATAATTTAATGAATAGTGAAACAAATAAATTTTTTAAAAAATAAATATTTAAATCATTTAAGATGAAGGTTTAATGTAAAATTTACCTTAACATGTGTCAAACACAAAATGTATGTTATTTATTCTCATGAATAACAAAATTATCTCAATTATTAACTTCATTATGAACACTTTTCATATTTATTATTAATTTTATTTATTATACCAACAACTTAGAACCCTGGAAAAATCGTTCTTAAAATTTCTTAATGAAAAAGTAAATAGTATAGGAAAAAGATACATTCATAGAACACCAAAAAACCTTAATGAAATATGAGTTGCGATGTTGATGTGAATAACACCGGTTTCTACATTAAAAGAGTCAAGAACCTCCCTATAAAGATGTGATGAGTTATGATTGTCAGACAGCAGGACATTCCATTCTTTCCAAGTAATGCAATGATTAGTAGGCCACTGCATGCATACCAGGTGCAGCAATGAAGAGCAATTAAATAGTCCACTCTAGGTGCATCAATGAAGTAGTAGCACCACTCTAGGTGTTGCTGAAGTAGTAGAACCACTCTAGGTGCAACAATGATGTATGATCAATGAAGCATGCCACTCTAGGTGAAGCAACGAAGAAGCCCTACCTAGGTGTAGAAATGAAGCATACCAGTCAATGCATTCCATATGCTACAACAAACCAAGCCACCCCTTCCATTCCATGATAAAAAATTTGACCAGTCCATTCTCGCTGAAGATGTGAAGAGACAAACTCTAAACAGGCCACTCCAGTGAAGCTTCAAAAATGAAAAAATTAACCCCAAAGAAGAAAAGAGTTATTACAAACATAGGAATGTAAAAAAACCCCACATATCAGCATCAACCAGATATGATAAAATGTCTTGAGATCTGAAAGATCACATCAAGCTCATCTCATTAGTTGTTTTCTTTGACAAAGAATCTTTGACATATTTTTCTTCCCTATCTTCATGAGAAACCCTCCACCTGACTTGCTCCAAATCAGTAAAACAAGAAATACAATCAGGCAAAACACGCCATGGAACATTTCTTGTAAGAACCCGGGTTTTGACTCTATATGACTTTGAAATTTTCTTGATTTTATTCCAGAGTAGGGCGTTCATACAATGTATGATTCCGAGCCCCGGTGTGGCTTGAATTAAATTTTAAGTGCATTCACACTAGACACAAAAAATAAATAGAATAACTCTTAAACTATTGCTTCAATGGGAATACTAAATGCACCGTTGAGTCTAGAGCGTGTCGTTTACCCTAATAGGAGTGTAACATTCACAGGCGCGACCCTTCTGTGGAAAACGCCACCAGGGGCGTTTTCGTAATTTAGCTGCCTCAGGCATGAACTTCATAACTTCTGAATGGAGGCTCAGATTAGAATTCTGAGAGCACAGTTTTTCTCAGAACATGGATTTTCCATGAGGGGCTTCTTAACCCTGACCCCATTGAGAGTTCGGGTACGGGCCTACTGGTGGGTGTTTAAGAATTAATTAATTTTGATTAATTTTTCCCTACATAAACACCTCCACCCCTCCCTTCTTCCCCTTAGAACTTCTCCATTCTTCCCCATAGAACTTCTCCCTGGCAGAAGCTCTCCCATCAAATGATCCACCTCCCTTCAAGCTTCCCATCCTCTCCAGTGAGGTGTTTGTGGCTCCAGCAGGTCGTTTGTGAAGCGACATACTACACCCTGTGAGGTAGGTTCGTTGCGTTTCATTTTAAATTTTTCTACATATTCATCAAACTCAAATTATAGTGTCTAATTACTATTTATTCGTCGAGTGAAGGCCATAGATGTGTAGGGTTCGATCTGAGCTTCCCAACGCTCTTTTGGGATCAAGAATCTGAGTCTCGGGGCATCCGGTGTGGCCCTGGGAAGCCTTCCGTCCAAAAACCCATGTTTTTCGGTGGTTCCAGGGTGGTCTGGCAGCTCCGCGTGGTAGTCTGACGAATCCAGGTGGTGGTCTAGTGAGTCCCGGTGGTAGCGGCGGCTCCTCAGGCAGTCTGAGATGATGGAGGCGGTGGCTCCTCAGGTGTCCGGGATGGTGAGCGAGCGACAGCGGGAGGCGACGGCGACGACGCACGCTGGAGACCAGGGGCGCGTGTCGACCGGCATTTTTGATCGGCATGCATTGGAAGATCGGGGTCTTCGTGACCCCATGTGCCGACCTGGACCTGTGAAATGCGGGTCCTATGGAAATGCAGTTGGACCGGCTTAAGCCGGTCTGGGTGAAACGTTGTGTCCCACGCGGTGAACCGTGGGTCGTGGTGCACCGAGCGGTCAGGGCGGTCGAGTCATGGACCGCCGGTATAATGGTGTGGACCGGCCAAACCAGTCTGGCCCACCCCGTCTCCGTCTGTTGTCATTATAATGTCTCGAGCACTCAAACCAAGTATCGAAACTATGTGTTGTCTACAGAAACATGATCCTCATATCAAGACGGAAGTTTTTAGATGGTCTTAAAGATTTCTAATTCCCGAAATGGGGGCTCAGTGGCGCGATACGCCCATTAAGTGTTATTTAGCACCTCGCCAAGATTCTTGTTTCAGATCGTGCGAGCACATCCAGAGTCCGTTTTAGGCGCCGTTAGCGGCATCGTGACCCTGGAATCAAGAAAAAGTAGTCCAGGGTGGTTTCAGGTATTGAAGACAGACTCGAAGTGTGGTCCCCATGGGCCATCATTTAAACTGTGTGCAGCCTACTACGACTTTTTCATCAGATGTCTGTTCAGGGCGAATGAATAGTTGATTTGTCATGTTTTTCAGAGAGTATTGCGATCGCGCAATTCTCTCGACCTTTTTAGGGACCGAGATGTGGTCCCCACGAGATGTCATATAGGCACAAAGCAATATTGAATAAATTTTTCATCGGGAGTCTGTTTCAAGAGAGTAAATAGTCTATCATGGGTGTTTTCCATGAGAATTGCAATGGTTTTATCTGTTTGGGCGTGCAGAGTCTATGTAAAGATCTCATTAAATGTGGAAACATGATATGGCATTAGTCGGAGGTTCTTTTGACGTAATTCAGACAAACACACGGTAGCGATGTTAGTGACACCCAGTGATGGCAAGGGCAGTGGTAAGTTATCAAACCAGTTCTGGTTTTACCCTCCAGCGGGGCTGGGTAGTGGGTTACCCACCTGCATATTATGGTTTACCCTCTTGTAGGGTGAGACATTGGGTTACCCATTGACCTTAGGTTTTACCCTCCAGCGAGGCTGGGCAGTGGGTTACCCATTGACCTTAGGGTTTACCCTCCAATGTGGATGGGCAGTGGCTTACCCGATGACCTGTTAGGGTTTACCCTCCAGCTGGGATAGGTAGTGGGTTACCCGATGAATTCTTTCAGACTAATCCATTCCTATGAGTCTAGTCAGTGACTTTTCTCCGTGATTACTGGAGCGTAACCGTTGGTTGTACGGTTCAGCGATGAGACAACATTGGCGTGCCGGGCTTTTGAGCATCAGTGATGGATATACTTAGAACTGTAGGTGTCTTTTCCTGGGCTGACCTTGGAGATGGAGATCCCCGTACACACTCATTCGGGTTTCTTATTGAGTATATATATACACCATATGTTCGTTCCCACTCCTTGGGTTTAGTTACTTTCCTTCTATGATGGGTGAAGACATGCGGGGTATACCACGTGCTTTTCATGTGTATCTACTTCTGGTTGGACGAGTCTACTTCATCACTTTTGTTGGGTTAAGCTGCACTCTCTCTATTGTACTATTGCAATGTTCTTTGTTCTGTCTACTACTCACCATTTTAGTACCTCCTTTATTGCTCCCTCGATCTTTCGGGGCATCCTACTGAGTATCCTTATACACACCCCTGCTTGGGAATTTCCCACACTTGGTGTGCCCCTACAGACGACAGACAGGTCGATTGAGACTACGGAGGAGCATAGTGGACACATGAGTTTGGGATGCGTTCAGTGGTCATAGTAGGACTTCCAGGTGTCAGACTCACCAGCTGTTTACTTTTGATTACCTGTTGTCGGGTAGTGACACATTTCGGGTTGGGTGTGTGTTTTTCTCTTTTTCTGTTCAATTATCTTGCCAGTACATTTCAGCACATTACATGATCTATTTAGAAGTTGATGCATGACTTTGGTTGAGTTATAGTTGTTTGTCCTTTTGTTTTCTTTTTTACTTTGGGCTTCTGCATCGAGTGGGTTGTGTGTGTGTGTACAGGTACATAGGTGAAGGTCTCCCAGAGTTCGTTATGCCTTCGGCACTTTTCATCAGCCCCTGGCCTATAGAGGTGGGCTTGTGGTACTTGCGGCTCAAGACCAGTAGGGTTGAGTCATGACAAAGTTGTATTAGAGGATGGTCTGTTCCATGATGGATTGTTCGGAAATTACTAAAAAAGAATTGCTTGGGATTTAAGGAAATAGTTTCGATGTGTCTCGAGAGCGTCTCCTAGGCCATGGTGTTCAGTGATGGTACAGGCGGCCGACATATCCATTCACCAGGACCCTGATAACCCACTTGTGGACTCAGAACACTAAGACACTTGTTGCAGGGATCATGGGAACATGCATCCAGAAGGATTGAGTCTTTGACTCTCCTTGTTGAGTCAACTCCCCTTTTTGATTACTGTTATATATATATATATATATATATATATATATATATATTCTCATCTGATCATGGTAATCCATGATAATTTCTAGGATGCCCCCACAATAGCAGTCAGCCTGGTTACCCTCTCCAGTTCGTGACGGCGACCTGGAGAGCGACAAGTCGTAAGTTTAGGGACACTCATGTGAACCCCTTCCAACCAGTGGTTCAGTGGTGGCCTCTCCATCTAGAGAGCGGTGGTCAGTACCAGTAGCACATGCTGAGGTTGAGCGCAGGTTGAGTGTGCTCTGAGTCTTCTAGCGTCAGCAACCGCATATGTTTCGTGGGTACCCGAATATCCATACTGTGGAAGACTGGATATAGTCTATGCACCAACCTTTTAGGTTGGTACGGACACCAGGGGATTATATGGTATGCCTAACTGCCAAACTTTTCCTCGGGATGGTCGGGGTTGGTGGGGGTTGGTTACGTAGACACACGATGAGTCGTCTCTCACATGTGATAGTTTCCAGAAACACTTTCGGGAGTAATCCCCCTCTTGTTTACGCTCTATACGGATTCAGGAGATTCTAAAGCTAAAGCAGGGGGATGACCGTGGCACAGTACTTGGCCTGGTTTACCGATCTGACATGCTACTCGTAGGATATGATCCGTGATAGTTACATCTGAGCGCGTATGTTTGAGCAGGGTATTCGCAGGGAAATTCATGCTAGTGTAGTACCTCTGTGCATCCCTACTTATTTCGGGGTGCTAGAACAGGTTCTTATGACAGAGAACTTCTTGGATGAGGGACGCAATTTGGCAGGGCCTGGTAGTGGGAACTTCAGTGTAGAGTCTTCAGTAGCAGGCATGCTGTAGAGGGTAGAGTCTCTGTCGAGGTGACCCATCCATGAGCAGACTCAGAGGCAGGGTGGTACACCTCGGTGGCGCCATAGAGCACCTGGGAAAACAGGAGAGAGCCGGTGCTATGCTTGTGAAGGATGGGGTCACCTAGCACGGTACTGCCCGACCAGGGTACCGAGCAACTGTGGCAGGCAATGGGTGCACCGCAGTAGCAGAGGCAACGCTGTGACCAAGGATCTCCCAAGAGAAAATAGGGTGGTTCTCAGGGAGGTGGATCAGGCAAAGCGGCAGGGCCTAGAGGTGGGGTACGACCTTTTGAGGTCCTTCCATCGCCACCACCTGGTGCCCCACGCCAGGCTCAGGGATCTGGCAGTAGGGGTTGTGGCCATTATCAGGCTATGGGTTTTCGTGACTCCCAAGCACATTATATGGTCCAAGGTAAGATTTGTGTTTACTCGATGCTTGATTAGGTACTAGTAGACGCAATTGTCATCCATTCTTTTATATCATTACTTTTGGTACGGGAGTTGGAGCTCCCAGTAGAGGTGCTAAAACCTGTATGTAGCCTCGACGTTCCTACAGGATGTGTCTCGTTAGTGACCTTTGTCTACAGACAGTACGATCTGTCATTCGGAGGAGAGAGTTTGATGTGGGACCTACTCGTCATGACGATGGAACCATATGACATCGTCTTGGGCATGGATTGGATTTCCATGATTCACACCCAGATCAACTATCATTGCAGATAAGTTAGGTGTGTGTATTCTGATGGGATGATATTCACCATCCTCGGTGAACAAGACCTCGTCGTAGAGAAGATGGGTACTCTAAGCCGGAGACCAAAGCCTTTTTCTCACCTGTTGGTGAGCATGGATCTCGGAGCAGCATACACTATAGGCACCTAGATCCCTACCGTTGTGGAGAACTACATGGACGTCTTTCTTGAGGATGTCCCAGGACTACCTCTGAGGCGAGAAATGGAGTTATGCATTGACTTGCAGTTGGAAACTATCCCGATATAAGATGCGGCATATCAAATAGAACCCACCGAGCTTCTGGAGCTACGACATCAGTTGGACGACCTTCATGAGAAGGGATTCATCAGGCTCAGTGTGTCCCTCTGGGTAGCTCAAGTGTTGTTTGTGAAGAAGGAAGACATGATCCTATGGATTTGTGTTGATTATCATCACCTGAATCAGGCCACAGAAAAGAACAAGTACCCTTTGCCTAGGATTGATGACATCTTCGACGAGTTGAGTGGTGCGAAGTGGTTCTCCAAGATTGATATTCGATCCAGCTACCCCCAGTTGCGGGTTTGTGAGGTTGATATCCCAAAGTGGATTATCGTTGTTTTTATGGGCATTTCATGTATCTGTTGATGCCCTTGGGCATGAAAAATGCCCCCGCAGTTTTCATATATTTGATGAACATATCTTCCAGCTATACTTGGACTAGTTTGTGGTTGTCTTTATTAATGACATACTCATTTACTCTAAGACAGAGGAGGAGAACACAGAGCATTTCAGGATGGTCCTAGACTTACTCCGGGAGCACCAGCTGTATGGAAAGCTCTCGAAGTGTCAGTTCTGGATTCATGAGATTCACTTTCGGGGACATGTCATTTTAGAATAGGGTTTAGATGTAGATACCACAATAATAAAGGCAGTTCATTCTAGAGATCCACCCAAGAATGCGTCTGAGGTGCGGAGCTTCCTTGGTTTGGTAGGATACTACTGGTGTTTCATGGAATACTTCTCCATGATTGCTACCCCTTTGACCGCATTGATGCAGAAGGGATGACCATTCACCTAGAATGATTAGTGCCAGAAGGCCTTCGAGGAGTTGAGGCAGAGGCTGAATAGTGCTCCAGTTCTGAGGATCCCAGAGGAGGGTGTTGATTTCGTGGTATACTGTGACACTTCAAGATCTGGGCTCGGGTTCATGCTGATGCCGAAGCGGGTAGTGATTGCATATGGGTCGAGGCAGTTGAGGTCCCAAGAGAACAATTATGCAACTCATGACTTGGATCTGGCTGCGGTAGTCTTCGCCTTGAGGTCATGGAGACACTACCTTCTTGGGTGAGCATTTTGTGGTCTACTCAGACCACTAGATCCTCATGTACATCTTCACTTAGAGGGATTTGATGCTAAGGTAGAGGCACTGGCTAGAGTTTCTACAGGACTATGATTTCGAGATAGTCTGCACTCTAGGGAAGGGCAACATAGTAGCATATGCTCTTTTCAGGAAGTGCCAGGCTCGTCTAGTGCGGGAAGATTCAGAGTAGTTGGCATCCCTTCATCTGACCTCGGTGGAGCATGAGGGTACGACTTTTATCTAGTCGATGAGGTCGACGCCTTCACTCCTTGAGCGTGTGAGAGATTCCCAGCTGGGTGATATCAACTCCGAGGTACTGCATGATCAGATATACATGGGTGACGTAGCCGATGGGTATTCCAAAGAAGGGAATCACGAGATCCTATTCGAGGGACGAGCTTTAGTACCAGTGGAGATGCGAGAGGAGGTGATGCAAGAATTTCACACTTCTTACTTGGTTGTACATCCCGGTGTGGGGAAGATGTACAGAGACCTTCAGCGGTAGTTTTGGTGGTTTGGAATGATGCGGAGCGTAGATGAATTCGTTTCTCGGTGTCATACATGTCAGCAGATGAAGGCAGAGCATCAAGTTCCGACAGGTTTGTTGCAGCCCCTTATGATCCTGGAGTGGAAATGGGATGGTATATCTATGGACTTCATCATAGGGATTCCATACACAGTGAAGGACCATGATTCTATTTGGGTGATATTGGACCGACTCACAAAGTCGGCGCACTTCCTTGCCATCAGGGAGCAGAGTTCGGTGGAGAGTCTAGGGAAGATGTACGTTTGGGAGATCGTCCACCTTTATGGAGTACCCTCAAAGATCATCTCTGACCATGATGCACGGTTTATGTTGTGATTGTAGCGAGGCCTGCATGAGGCATTCGGGACTCGGATGTGGATAAGTACAACATTTCACCCCCAAATGGATGGACAAAATGAGCGCACTATCCAGGTGTTGGAAGATATGCTCAGGGCGTGCGTGTTAAACTTTGTCCTAAGATTTTAGGATCACCTTCCCTTGGTGGAGTTTGCGTATAATAACAGTTACCACTCTACTATAGTCATTGAACCATATTAAGCCATCTACGGGAGACCCTATAGGTCACCGTTGTGCTGGACAGAGGTAGGGGAGACCTTTATCATGGGCCTAGAGTTGGTGTGGGTGATGTCGAAAAAGGTGAAGATCATTCGTGAGTGGATGAGGATGGCTCAGAGCAGAAAGAATTCTTACACAGTCCATTGTCACAGGCCTTTGGAGTTCGAGCAGGGGGACCATGTCTTTTTGAGTCTCCCCACAGCATGGAACACGGAGGTTCGTCTGGGGATTCAAGCTATCCCATAGGTTCATTGGGCTCTTTGAGATCGTGCGGAGGGTTGGTGAGGTTGCCTATCATCTTCCTCTACCCCCACAGCTGGAGATGGTACATGATGTCTTCCACATGTCGTAGTTGAGGAAATACGTACACAACACCATGCACATCATCGACTGGGGAGAGGTGGACATTGAGGATGGAGCTAGATTTGTGGAGCACCCAATGGAGATTGAGCACTGGAAGGAGAAGACTCTGCATGGACAGACCATTCCTTTGGTTCGTGTATTGTGGCGGCACAAGAGGGTGCAGGAGAGCACCTGGGAACGGAAGAGCCAGATGCGGGCTCAGTATCCCGAGTTGTTTTTGTAGTTTTGTTTTTTGGGGAAGAAGAAAATTAAGGAATGATGTAAGAACCCATTTTTTGAGCTTATAATTCTTTGAAATTTTTTTGATGTTATTCCAGAGCAGGGCGTTCAGACGACGTGTGATTTCGAGCCCCGGTGTGGCCGAAATTAAATTTAAAGTTTGTTCACACTAAACACACAAAATAAACAGAAAAAATATTAAACGGTTGCTTGAATGGGATAACCAAGGGCACCGTTGAGTTCAGAGCATGTCGTTTACCCTAAGAGGGGTGTAACAATCGTGGGCGCGACCCTTCTATGGGAAATGCCACCATGGGCATTTTCATAATTTAGTGGCCTCAAGCGTGAAATTTATAACATATGAACGGAGGGTCGGATAAAACTTGTAAGACTGTCGTTGTGCTCAAAACGTGTATTTTACCCTAGGGGCGGCTTAAACCCAACACCATCGAGAGTTCGTGTACGGGCATACTAGTTCGTGTTTAAGAATTAATTAATTTTAGTTAATTCTTTTCTCTACTTAAACTCATCCACCCCTCCCTTGTTCCACTTAGATCTTCTCTCTGGAAGAAGCTCTCCCAAAAAAGGATCCACCTTCCTTCAAGATCCCCCTCCTCCCAAGTGAGGTTTTTGTGGGTCCAGCGGGTCGTTTGTGAAGCGACAGGCTATGCCTAGAGAGGTAGGTTCATTGCGTTTCATTTTATATTTTTTTCATCTTCTTTGAACTCAAATTATAGTGTTGAATTGCTATTTATTCATCGAGCGAAGGCTGTAGATGTGTAGGGTTCAATACGAGCTTCCCAACACTCTTTTGGGATCAACAATTTTAGTCTTGGGGTGGCCTAGGTGGCCCCTTTAAGTTTTTCGGACAAAACCCTCTATTTTCCGATGGTTACAAGGCGGTTTGGTCACTCCGTGCGACTGTCTGACGGGTCCAGGCAGCGGTCCAGCAAGCCCCGACGGCGACGGCGGCTCCTCAGGCAGTTCGGGACGGCGGCGGTGGCGGCTCCTCAGGTGTCCTGGACGGCGAGGGAGGGGAAGCGGGATGCGACGACAACAGGTCATAGTGAGACCAAGGGCGAGGGTCGGTCGACTTTGTCGGTCGGCCTGCAGTGGAAGACCGGGGTCCTCATGACCCCAGGTGCGGCCCAGGACCCGCAAAATGCGGGTCCCATGGAAAAAGAGCCGAACCACCTTAATCCTGTTTAGGAAAAGTGTTGCTGCCCATGCGGTGAACCTGGGGCCGCGGTGGACTGATCGGTCAGGGCGGCCAAGCCGCGGACTGCCGGTTTAAAGGGGTGGACCGGCTGAACCGGTCCGGCCCACCCCGTCTCCGTCCGTTGGCATTAAAATGCCTTGAACTCTCAAACTGACTATCAGAATTCCATGCTGTCTGCGGAAACACAATTCTCAGATCGAGATGGAGGTTTTGAGATGGTCTCAAGGATTTTTAATTCCTGAGATTGGGGCACAGTGGTGCAACACGCCCATTAAGTGTTTTCTAGAGCCTCACCAAGATTTTTGTTTTGGATTGCACAAGAACATCCAGAGTCCATCTTAGGCGCCGTCAGTGGTGTCATTACCCGTATTCCAAGAGGAATTATTCCAGTGTGGTTTCAGACGTTGAAGTTGGAGTTGAAGCATGGCCACCACAAGACATATTTTAGGTTCATCAGATGTCCGTTTGGTGCGAATGAATAGTCGATTTGTAGTGTTTTTCCGAGAACATCACGATTGTACTGTTCGACCGACATTTTTTGGGACTGATGTGTGGGCCCCACAAGACTTCTTACAGGCACAAGGTGGTGTTAAATAACTTTTTCATCAGGATTCTGTTTCAAGCGAGTAAATAGTCTATCTTGAGTGTTTTTTCATGAGGATTGCAACGGTGTAGTCTGTTTGTTTGTGAGGAGCCTCTTTTGAGATCTCATTAAATGTGGAAACATGGAAGGGCGTTGGATAGATGTTCTTATGATGTACTCCAAACCAACGCACAATAATGATGTTAGTGACACCTAGTGATGGCACAGACAATGCAGAGTTATCAGACCAGTTCCTGGTTTACCCTCTAGTAGGGCTGGGCAGTGGGTTACCCACCTCCATATTAGGCTTTACCCTCCAGCGGGGCTGGGCAGTGGGTTACTCATTGACCATAGGGTTTACCCTCCAGCGAGGTGGGGAATTGGGTAACCCATTAACCATAGGGTTTACCCTCCAGCGAAGTTGGGTAGTGGGTAACCCGACGACCTCTTAGGGTTTACCCTCCAGTTGGGCTGGCTAGTAGGTTACCCAACAACTTCTTTCAGACTCAGTCCTTCCTATAAGGCTAGTCAGTGACATTTCTCCGTGATTACTGGAGTGAGACCTTGGGTTGTACGGCTCAGCAATGAGACAACGTTGGTGTG
Organism: Viscum album; assembly: GCA_963277665.1. Classification (NCBI taxonomy): domain Eukaryota; kingdom Viridiplantae; phylum Streptophyta; class Magnoliopsida; order Santalales; family Viscaceae; genus Viscum; species Viscum album. The sequence goes on along the minus strand of OY728148.1, from coordinate 5,546,540 downwards.
TGGGACTTTTGAGCATTAGTGATGGATATCCTTAGAACTGTTGGCGACTTTTCCTCAGCTGAGCTTGTAGATGGAGATCCCCTTACACACTCATTCGGGTTTCATGTTGAGCATATATATATATATACACATTATGTTTTTTTCCCACTCATTCAGTTCTGTTACATTACTTATAAGAGGATCGAAGACGCGCAGGGTATGCCATGTGCAATCCACATCTAGCTCCTCTTGGTTGGACGAGTATACTTCCTTACTTTTTTTGGGTTGAGCTGCACTCTCTCTGTTGTACTCTTACACTATTTTTTGTTCTATCTACTGCTCACCATTTTAGTACCTCCATTTTTTCTCCCTCAAGATTTTAGTGCATCCTACTGATTATATTTATACTCACCCCTTCTTGGGCTTTACTCGCACATGGTGTGCCCTTGCAGATGACAGAAAGGTCAATCGATACTACGGAGGGCCGTAGAGAACACATGAGCTTGGGCTACATTAAATGGTCATAGTAGGACATTCGGGTGTGAGACTCAACAGTTGTTTACTTTTGTTTACCTGTTGCTGGATTATGGAACATTTTGGATAGGGCACGTGTTTTTCCCTTTTTTCTGTTCAGTTATCTTGTCAGTTCTTTTCATCATTTTACTTGTTCTATTTAGAAGTTGATGCATGACTTTGGTTGAGTTATAGTTCTTCATCCTTTGGTTTTCATTTTACTCTGTCATTCTACATCGAGTGGGTTGTGTGTGTGTGTACAGGTACATAGGCGAAGGTCTCCCCGAGATCATTACACTTTCGGCACTTGTCGCCAGCCCCTGGCCTATGTAAGTGGGCTTGGGGTAGTTGCGGCTCGATACCTATAGGGTCATGTTGTGATATTTCTAGTACATTCCCTTAGGGAATCAATAGCCATTTGGGAGTGAGATTAAATCCATCATCTATTCCAATTCTGCTAGATAGAATTCTTAAAAGATTAAATTAAATCCCATAACATGGCCTCATATTCATTCTCATGTCCAATGTAATGATAAAAACAACCTTTCCAAAATCTTCTGTAGGTGTGAAAAACACCACCACAACTAGATGGTCCCAGTGAGCCAAAATTTTCTCCATCAACATTAACCTTATTCCGTGGACTGATCTAGAGAATCAACCTGATGAATCTTAGACCAATAGGTCTTCTCATCCTGCCTTGCACACACAAGAGGCTATGAGTGCATAGAATAGATACAAAATTATTCATCGTTCAAGTTTTTTACCTTGTTGGATTGGGGTAGCTCGATCCGGTTGGGCCGAATGCTTGTGGTCTGCAACTTTAGAAGTTTGGACTCCGGATTCATCATCACTGTATCACTTTTGACTTCCAGCGAAAAGCCAATGTAGTGATTTTGACAAAGTCGACCACTGTTCGCTGTAGCAATACAGACTTACCTTTTCAGAATAGTGATCATCTTCATCATTTTATAGCCAATTTTCAGGCTAGGGTTACCACTGATAATACTTTGTAATATTTTGCTCCAGATATAGTGAATTCTACCTCTCCTTTAAATGTAGGTATTTTTACAAACCACGTAAATAATTGTGCCCTTATTTCTTTTCATTCTTTTGTTTTCTCGTTTTTTGTTGTTATGTCTCCCGACGATTTTGCAGCAACTGGTATCAAAGAGTGAGTTCAAAATTCCCCAACAATGGCTATGGATGAAGGTAAAGTGACGATTGATCGCTTAGAGGGAACTGATTTTAGTTTTTGGAGGATGTAGATCAAGGATTATCTTTATCAAAAAAAGATGCACTTTCCACTTCTGGTTGTGAAGCCAGCGAACATAGAGAATTCATAGTGGAAGCTACTAGATCAATAGGTTCTTGGTGTTGTACACATCACATTTTCAAAAAACGTAGCAATCAACATCATAGAGGAGAAGAAACCAGTGGACCTGATGAAAGCCCTCCCAAATATGTACGAGATGCCTTCGACAGAAAATAAGGTGAATTTGATATGACGATTGTTCAAATTGATAATGGTTAAAGGGAGGCATGTTGGAGATCATATCAACGAATTAAATACAATGATAAGTCAGTTTTCATTGGTGGACATTGATATTGGTGATGAGGTATGTGCTCTGATTTTACTATCTTCGTTAACAGAGAGTTGTGAAGCAATAGTAACAGCTGTGAGTAGCACTTCAGGTAATACGAACAAGGCTGTGAAAGATATACGGGGCCTAATCCTTAGTGAGGATGTTTGAAGAAGATAATCAAGCAGATTCTTGAGTTCTTCTTTGAACGTTGAAGGAAGAGGAAGGTACCCACAATGGGATATTGGCAGAGGATGATCGAAGTCAAGAGGAAAGAGCAGAGAAAAGGCAAAGGGGCCCGGTCCTGCCTGCTGGACAAGCGGGAAGAAAGGACATGTCAAGATGGAGTGAAGAGATAACTGGAATGGACCAGAAACTAGTGGACCAAACATTACAGATGAAGTAAATGATGATGTGTTTGCTGCTGAGCGTGGATAGCCTGATGGAGTCTTGGATTTTAGACATTGGGATATATTTCCATTATACACCGAAGAAGGGTTTCCTGAACAATTTTATTTTTGGAAATTTTGGAAAGGAGCATCTTTCTTATGACGATCCCTTATAGATTTGTGGTAAATGAGATGCACGGATCAAGACCAATAGTGGGAGTTTTCTGGTTCTAGAAAATGTGAGGTATATCCCTGGCTTGAGAAGATACCTTATTTCTGTTGGACAACATGATGATGCAAGGTTGAGTAGCACATTCATTGCTTGTGCATGGAAGATCACCCGAGGAGCTATGGTCATAGCTCAGGGAGAAATGAATGGGACACTATAAAACATGATAGAAACTTGCATGGAGATGGTGGCATCGCTGGAAGCTGTCGGCGGTTCTCAACTGTGGCACAATAAACTCAGCCACATGAGTGAAAAGGGTATGAAGGTGTTGGCAACAAAAGGGTTGCTACCAGAGCTGAAGTCGGTGGAAGTAGGCTTATGTGAAGATTTCATCGTTGGATACCAGAAGGTGTCCTTTGCAAAAGGAGGCAGAACACCAAAGGCTGGAAAGCTGGACCTGGTGCATACATATGTTTGTGGGCCTGCACCAATACCATCCCTCACAGAGTCACAATATTATGTGACATTCATTGATGATTCAACTAGGAAGGTATGGGTTTACATTCTTATGAATAAATTTGATGTGCTTAAGATGTTTCGGAAGTGGAAAGTCATGGTGGAGAATGAGTTAGGAGAAAATCTAAAATGTTTGATGTCTGACAACAGTGGAGTGTATGGCAGTCAAGAGTTCAGGGAATTTTTTGTTCTGAAAATGGAATTCGGTGGGATAAGAAAATCTCAGGAATACCACAATAGAATGGTTTGGGATAGAGGATGAATAGGACACTGAGTGAACATGCCAGGAGCATGAGGCTACACTCAGGGTTGCCCAAAACCTTCCAATTTGATGTAGTGAACATAGAAGAGTATCTGATCAATAGGAGTCCATCTGTGCCAATGAGAGAATGCCTACCCGAGGATCTCTGGTCTTATTAGGAGGTAAAACTCTCACATTAAAGAGTCTAGCAGTTTAGCTTATATACACATTGATGCTAACTCATGGGACAAGCTTGATGCTAATTCCAAGCCATGTTTCATTATTGGCTATGGTGCTGATGAGTTTGGTTACTGGGTTTGGGACGATCACAAGACGATAGTCATCAAGAGACAAAACGTGGTATTCAATGAAGTTTTCATGTACAAGGTTCATCATGAAGGTGAAGATGAAAATAGAAACATTGATTCAGAGTGCACAGAGCATGTGGATCTTGAAGGTGTGTCTGAGATTGAGAGATCCGAACAGGTGGAACCTACTACTCCAATGGAGTTCAGGAGATCATCAAGGGTGAGAAGGCCTGTGTAGAGGTATTCACCTTCATTAAATTATCTATTATTGACTAATGGTGGAGAAACAGAATTCTTTGAAGAGTCAATGTAACTGAAGGAGTCAGGTAAGTGGGAGCTGGCAATGAAGGATGATATTTCCTCATTGCATGACAACAACACATGGGAGTTGACATCCCTACCAGCATGAAAGAAATAATATCAGAACAAGTGGGTCTACTGGGTGAAGGAATATCATTGATGGAAAGAGGAGATTCAAGGCAATGTTGGTGGTGAAATGATTCCAAAAGAAGGAGTGAGTGTATTTTACAGAAATATTCTCACCAATATTGAAGCTTACCACCATCCGGGTGGTTCTCAGCTTGTGGCGTCAGAAGACATACACCTTGAGCAGATTGATGTCATGATAGCATTCCTTCATGGAGATTTGAAAGAAGATATATACATGTAGCAACTAGAGGGATATATACAATCTAGAAAGGAAAACCTAGTGTGCAAACTCCAGAAGAGCCTATATGGACTGAAGTAGGCACTGAGGCAGTGGAACAAGAAGTTTGATTAATTTATGTCTAAAAATGAATATAAACAATGTGGTATGGATCAATGTTTCTACATAAAGTTTTTTTGGTGATGAATACATTATATTGCTTCAATATGTGGATGAAATGCTTATTGCAGGATCATGTATGCGGAGGATTTATGAGATGAAATTATATTTGGATGAGGAGTTTTGAATGAATGGTTTTTGAGAAGCTGGCAAGATTCTGGGGAAGAAGATCAATAGAGACCGCACAGCTAGAACATTGATGTTGTCCAAGGCTGATTACATTGGTAAGGACCTAAGAAGATTCAGTATGATGGAAGCAAAGGCAGTCTCTATTCCCCTGGCGATCCATTTCAAACTATCAAAAGAGAAACCACCGAAGACGGCAGAAGAGGTTGAGTACATGGAAAGAGTTCCATACACATTAGTTGTTGGAAGCCTAATGTATGCCATGGTCTGTACTCGACCTGACATTGCTCATGCAGTGGGAGTTTTGAGTAGGTATATGGATATCCCTAGAAAGCAACATTGGGGAGTTTTGAAGTGGATACTGAGGTATTTGAAGGGCATCAAGGGGACATCTCTGTGCTTTGGGAATGTAAATTCATTGAAGGAGTATGTTGATGCTGACCATGAAGGTGATGTTGACAGCAAGAGGAGTACCAATGGTTATGTTTTTGCATGTGGAGGAACTGTGGTAAGTTGGATATCATAATTGCAGAAGGTGGTGGATTTATCCACCATAGAGGTAGAATACATTGCTGTAACAGAAGCTGGGAAAGAGATGGTTTGGCTGAAAAACTTCTTGGATGAATTGGGAAGAAATCCAGAGTAGAATGTATTGCACTGTGACAGTCAGAGTGCTATACATCTTGCAAAAAACCTAGTGTTTCATTCCCGGATGAAGAACATTTAGTAGAAGTACCATTTCATCAAAGGCATGATATAGGATGGGTTGCTGAATCTGTAGAAGATCTATGGAACCAATAATCCGGAAGACATGTTGACAAAGCCTATGGTGATACAGATGTTGAGGAAATGTTGGGTCTCTGTTGGTCTCCACTAATGAATGGAGAATGAGAGGTAGAATGATGGAGGACCTGATTGGAGCAGAGGAAGAAAATAGTTTGTATTTCATGAATCTACAAATGGAAAGCACGCCACTGGTGAGTGAAGAATATGAAGAACATAGATTACGTAAGTTGTCTTCATCAGTTGCATCGAAGCATAGCAGTGTAGTGGATCAGGTTACAAGTGGGAGATTGTTGGATTTGTGTGGACCGATTCGGATGGACCAACACCGACAGGCACTGTAGAAGTGAGGAATTCAGAGTCAACATCATTGTAGCACTTTTGACATCCAACAAACAACCACTGTAGCACTTTTGACAATGTCTTCCACCATTCACTGTAGCAACGCGGACATAACTTTTCGGAACAATTATCATCTTCGTCATTTTATAGCCAATTTTAAGGCTAGGGTTACCACAGAAAATCTTTTATAATATTGTGCTCCAGATATAGTGAATTCTGCCTATCCCGTGGACGTAGGTATTTTTTCCCGAACAACGTAAATCGTTGTGTCCTTATTTGATTTCATTCTTTCGTTTTCTCATTTCTATAATTGTATCACACGATGATTTTACAACATAACTTGGAAGCTGCAAATATATCCATGTGAATGGCCATACCCCCAGAATGGATCTAGCGATTAATAATATCAAACAAAATAGAATTCATGGTTCTCCATGTAAAAGATACAACCAACGACACAACAAAAAGTAGCTAATTTTGTATCTTCTTATTGCTGCTGCTTCCAGCCATGAGGTTGGAAATAATCCCCTAAAAGGTGAAGCTCCTATCAACCTGAATACTAAAAAGATCCAAATTTCAATCAGAGAAGAAACATATAAAAGAGAAGTTAACAAACAGATGCTCGATGCACTCAGTCGCACCCATACACAGGTGATAATGAAAAGGGCATAGAGATTCCCACCATCAACAATTGATCATGGGTGGGAAATCTTTTTTTTATGATTTTAAAAATTCGAATTTCCCTAGGAAGCTGAAAGAAAGGAATGCAGAATGATGCATGCCAGGCAGGGACATTAAATCTTCCATCATTATTCATCTTATTAAAATCCCTACTGCTAAATAGACCACTCCTATTCTTATTCCAAACTAGAATGTCTATATCCACAAATAAGTATCTCTTAATTTAACAATAAACATAGCTAGACAAAGTCATGTCATGTTTTTTCCAATTGGTAACAATATTAGCAATGGATAGATGTCTTCTATTATGTGGGATAATTATGCTCTCATTGATAGGATTATAAATCCAATGGGTTGTCCAGCAATTTAGGTTGTACTATTTAGAAACAATCCAATTTGAGTCAAATCATAAGAATATTGAAGCATTTTATCAAATCATGGCATATGGATGTGAACATATAATGGGAGTATCCATTCATCATATTTTAATTGAACCTACTATACATAAACTCCATAGATGGTTCATTCTAGGTAAAGAGATTCCATGTGAACTTCAAAAGAAAGGCATCATTATAAATCCTGAGATCCTTAATACCATGACCTATACACTCGTTCGATTTTATACACTCCTTCCAAGATACCATAGTAATATTTCTCTCACAAATCAACCATGTCCAAATGAAATTCATGATCATGCTTTGAATCTTATTAATAAGTCTAAGAGGCCATATGAAAATATAAAAGGTGTAGACAAACATTAATGTGATCATTGAATTAACCAAGAATACCTTTCCCTCTTGATACAAGGACTTCCCTTTCCATGTAGAAAACTGATTAAGAATACCAGAAAAAATATCCTTAAGATTAGATCTTCTAACCATCCCTCAATATAATGGAATTCCATGATAAATGAAAGGAAGGTCTTCCCTCCTGACACCAATCATTCTGGAAATTCAATTCTTCCTTGCCACCAAAATCTCCTTACGAACCATAATTGATGAATTCTTCCAAATTATATATTTTCCCACCACCTCCTTATAATGATAAAAAATAATCCTGATGGCACATAAATTTTTCTTGGATGCATTTTCAAGGAGAATAATATTATCATCATCGAACATATGTGAAGGAGTGAGCATACCTCTTCCAGCCATGATTCATTTAATTAAACCAATATTAATAATGTCATTCATTCATCTGCTGAGATAGTCTTCACCTAGAGAAAAGAGAAGACCTCATACGGGGTCATATTTCCTAACTCCACTAGAGTACTTGAATAATCCTCTCGAGGTACCAATAATAAGAATGGAATGATTTGTAGAGCACAAAATTGTATTGATCATGCTAATAAAGACCGTGGAGAAAAAATACCTATAAGGAACAGAAAAATAAAAATTACATTTTAAGTTGTAAAAATATTTGGAGATATGAATCCTTAAGGAAAAATTTACATCTGTATTCTTCCTCTTCATGAGATTCATACTCTCAGAAACATTAAAATTTTAGTTCTGAATATTCCTACCAGGGAAAAACACATATTGATACACCATGATAATCTCCTCTGCCACATTCCCTAATCCGATGGCAATGATTTTGCTAATGATTTTGGGGATTTTGTTTCCAAAAGCAACAGGTCGGAAATCTTTAATATCAATAGTGTTTTGATTATTATGTATCATATTAATGATGTTAGAATTGAGACCATAAAGCATATGATCATGAACGAATAATCCTTTAACATCATTAACCACCTCATTATGAATAATTTCCCAGTAAATCATGATGAATTTATTAGAGAACCCATCATGACATGGAATACTATTAATGTTAAGAGAGAAAATAGAATCCTAGACCTCCTATTTAGAGAGATCTAGTATGAGCTCACAGTTTAGATGTACTCCATAAGACACAGGAATAACATCAATCATTTTGTGAGTTCTGTCAGAACCATCATCAGAATAATGATTTAGAAAATAGTTCATAACCATAATTGATATTTAATTGTCAGCAGTGAAAATTAAATCATTAATACTAATGGTTTTATACCTCCCAGGATTCTCATTTCCTTATGCATTCCCTAAAACATATTTGTGATCATGTCCCCTTACCAATCATAATTGATGACTTCTTCTAACATATAGATTGCCCCACCAGCTCCTCATAATGATAAAAAATAATCTTGGTGGCATTCATAGTTTTCTTGGATGCCTTTTCAAGGAGAATAATATCATCATCATAATCGAACATATGTGAATGAGTGAGCATACCTATTCCATCCGTGATCCATTTAAATAAACCAATATTAAGCCTGTCATTCATGCATCTGCTTGAGAGAGGCTTCACCCAGGGAAAAGAGAATAACTGATAAAGGTTTACCTTTCCTAACTCCCCTAGAGTACTTGAACGAACCTCTTGGGGTACCATTAATAAGAATGGAATGATATGTAGAGCACAAAATTGTAATGATCATGCTAATAAAGACTATGATGTAACCATACCTCATGAGAACTGGAAAATTGAAATTACCTTTTAAATTGTCAAAGTCATTGGAGATATCAATCTTTAAGGAAACTTTTCAATCGGTTGTCTTCCTCTTCATGAGATTCACTCTCTCAGAATCATTAAAATTTAAGTTCTGAATATTCCATCCAGGGAGAAACCCATTGATTCACAGTGATAATCTCCTTTTTCACTTTCCCTACTCTGATGGCAATGATTTTGCTAAAGATTTTGGGGATTTTGTTTCGAATATCAAGAGGTCATAAATCCCTATTATCAATAGTGTTTTGTTTATTATGTATCAGATTAGTGAAGTTAGAATTGAGACCATAAGGCATATGAGCATGAACGAATAATTATTTAATAGCATTAACCACCTCATTATGAATAATGTATCAGTAAATCATGATGAATTTATTAGTAAACCCATCAAGACCTGGAATACTATCAATGTTCAAGAGAGAAAATTGATTTCGAAACATGCTCCTTAGTGGGAACTAGTATGAGCTCATGGTTTTCATGTTCTCCAAAAGACATAGGAATAACATCAGTCATTTTGTGAGTTCTATCCGAACCATCATCAGAATAATGATTTTGAAAATACTCAATAACCACAATAGAGATTTCATTATCAGTTGTGAAAGGAAAATCATGAATACTAATGGATTTTTCCCTAACATTATTCTCATTTCCTTATACATTCTCTGAAATAGATTAGTGATCATGTACCATTCTATAGCAACCTCACATTTAAATGATTTCATCTAAATCTTTCTTAGATAGTCATCAAATCACCCTTCTTGGATATAGCATTCAACTCATCCATTGATGATATATCTAGATCTCGGTTAGCAATTTGACAATTTGATATCTTATTTTCAGCAGCTTTGATGACATCCACAAGGATGGAAAAGGATTTCCTACACCATACTCTTAATTTCCCTTTGATAGATTTCAATTTACATGTCAACACATGCATCGTTATAAAAATAAAAACATCATACTAGGATTCCTGAACCAAATATCTGAACCCAAAGATGAAAATCCATCCATTATTGAATTTGAAGGGAAAAGGAACGACCCTTACCGTTTGATTGCAATCTTAGACAATCAAGGGGTTGTGATCTGAGTGTATTCATGGGAGAGTAAATAAAAAAACACCACCATAATCAGTTCCAATGTTATCCTGCATGAGTCACCTATCAAGTTTACTAGCTTGTCTACTATTGAGTATACCTTTACAAGTAAAATTACACCCAACAATAGGAACTTCAACAATGATACATTGATCAATACCCATAGAGAAATCATGAGAGTACAATCTATGAATGTTGGTTCTAATATTTTCTTTAGGTCACATGACAATTTTAAAATATACAACTTGAATCCATATCTTTCGTATAGACACAGAAAAAAATCATTAATCCTTCTCATGATCCCTTGTTTTGATTTAGGAAACTAATGAATAAATGAATGAAATATGTAAAATTAATCCTTGAGAATCAAGAGAGACCGTAATGCACTAGGGTCCACTATCACAACAAATAACCTGAATGTTATCATGTTTAAAGACCCATAAATGAACCATGTCATTATTGTGAGAGTTCGGAGCAACAAAACAATATCCCAGAGCTACCTAGTTGAAAGAGGTGCACTTTTATACAAGCATATTTGGCTCAGCAAACACAACAAGAGGAGGATTCTGTGTCATAATAAGATTCATAAGGGTCGTGACTGTTGGGGTGGTCCCCAACCCTTGGTAGATCTAGAACAAAACCATAAATCATTAAGAGAATTGCCTCTTGGTTGAGGCCCTTTATTCTATGTCAGCTCTTCATTAGCCTGCCCTCTTGCATTAATTAATTTTTTTTTGTTGGCACCATCTTCATCTTTCTAACCCTTTTCATTATTTTTGTTTTTTCAAACTGGTCATGAGATCCTGTATCTCCTGTATTTGAATCATTGCCTCCATGAGGAAGAAAAACGGTAATATTCTGAGAAAACATGTTGGAGGAAATATCTTTGGATGCAGGAGACATCTCAGAAATATTGTATTTTGGGTTAATCACCCCTTCCATTCATCATCCACTTTCACTGTTGAAGGTTTTGGAGGCCTACCAGCCTTCTTCTTGGGAGCATAATCATAGTCCCTAACTAGGGAAGTACCAACCTCCATACCAATGTGGGAAATATCCAAGGAGGATTTAACTGACATCTGGAAATCCTTCTTCTACTTTAAGATCAAAATCCTCTGTAATAGGTGACTCATTTTGAGCTGAAATAACAACCTATCTAATGATGTTCTCAATATCAGAAAAAATAAATTGATCATCAATATCACCATGCACCTTAAGAACTAAATCATAGATATCCAAAGAAATTTCCAGATATAAAGATAGGTCATCTGAGGGAGAGGCAGGATCCTCAGACCCATCAGTGTTGGAGGAGCCAGGAGTGGCAGGCTGTTCCTCCTCCTTAGTGATATCGACCCATGTTTTGGTCAAATAAGGCGCTAGTAGTGTCAGAGAAGGAGGAAGTGGGTCCATTTTTGGTTCTTATGCACCCCCTTTTTCAAGAATAATATATTTTTCTTACAATATTTTGGCACTTACTTCGAATCATTGGCTTTTGGGGCATCCCTAACATTCCTTTAAATGACCCTAAAATTTTCTACCACATTCCCTAAAATATTGCATGGGTCACAGAATGGTGGGACATGCTAAAGTTCAACATTGACATCAATTTGGTAATCATTGAAAATTAATGTCATGCTATCCGGATGCTGAGATGATAAATTAACATTGACAAGGATGCGGGAAAAATAACCAAGTTCACCTTCAAGAGTGCATTGATCCATTCTAAGTGGTGTACCAATACAGGTTGCCAGATCATTAAGAATTTGTTGATGATGATATACCCAATTCAAGGCACATAGGCAAATCCATACCTGAGAATATGATTACTTCTAAGTAATGGGATGGAAATTGATATCTCAATTTGAGATTCAAATAATACCATGATTGATCAGCAGGTTTCCCAAGTTTCTAAACGATGTAAGATCCTCTCCCCTTTAGAATATAATATGGAAATACCAATCCAAGTAGAGAGTATTTGCAAAGATTGAATCTTTTCTAGAGTGCAACCAGATCCGCAATCACCAAGAATCTGCCATCATCAGGCTTATTGATACTCAAGATAAGATAAGGACCCTCCTTAATTATGTCTGTAAACCCTGATAACACATCTGAAATAGGAAATTCTGGATCACCTCATATGAGATCAAGTGGGTACATCAACAGTGGTATGAAGAATAGGCCATGAAACATCCTTGACAGCAAACTCTTAGTCTGGATTGAACAAACCTCTCCACCTATTCAATATTAAAAAACAACATATACCGTTGGTGTTGTTGCAAACAACTAATCTACTAATAAAACATAACAGTAGTGTGGGATGATTCTCTATAACATAAATACCTATGTCTACAAATTTTCACCCAGTATGAACATCACCTAGCATGTGATGGCAGTGGCACATGTTCTACCCACACTACAATTCTATTGCTTAAATAGATCAAACATGCTCATAAATTTAAACTATGCAACCACATTTAACAAACTTACCAAACATTTAACTTTGATGCAGGCCCAGAACAGCAGGCCCCACATGCACCAATGACCTGAAATTCAAACAGCCTTTCACGGGGGTAAAATACAATGGAAAAAAATGTGAAATCGAAACAATGCTTGAGAACAATGTGTCATTAATCAAAACAGTAGAAAACTAAACATAGTAATCACATAACAGAAAACTGTCAGGAGAACAACTGCTCCGCCTAAGCCCGAATGTCTTAGACTAGCCCACATAAAACTTTTTTCTTAACCGTGATTCTTTCACAAAGAAAAGTAGAGCCAGTCCTAGGAATGCAAGAAAAAACTAAACAGAACCTTTGTCAAGTTCTAACGAAGGGGCTGTGAAACTTAAGAACTTAGACAGACTCATAATCGGTACATAACGAATGAGACTGGGCCATACTTTCTTTTCCTTTCAGATTAGGACTGTAACATTTAATGTGACCAATATTACCACACACAAAATACTGAAATCCTTTTAAGAGATTCTTATCCTTCCTACCCTTATATTGCATATAAGCGTTGGTATGTAACATTTGAGGTTCACTCTTAACAGAACTTGACACTTCCTTTAAACTATGAGTTTTGAGATCACGAGACAGGACAACAGACTTAACCTCTTATAGTGTAATTGAATCCCGACCATACATCATAGAATATCTTAATTAATTAAAAGAATCATCAAGCGAGGTTAACAAAATTAAAGCTTGATCCTGTTCCTTAACTTCAATGCCTATATTTGCTAAATCTAACAAAAATATACTAAACTCGTCTATATAAACATGCACAGATGAACTAGGTGACATTTTAAAATTATACAAACACATTTTTTATATAGATTCCCAAAAAAAGATTTAGTCATATACAAATGCAAGAGTTTAACCCAGATGGATTTAGAAATGGTTTCATGTGCTACTTCATGCAACACTTTATCACCCAAACTTAACAGTAGAGTGCAGTGAGCCTTTTCCAATATACAAGGATCAACATCAACAAAACTAGTAGTGGAGTGACCATCTGTAGTGGAAGTAACCTTAGGTTTTTTACTACCATGAAAACCATCAACAAGACCATTATGAAAAAGTGGTATGAGAGCGAGGTTACTCATTTTAATTTACAATGTCTTTCATGTTTGAAATCTATACAATTGATGGAGAAAATTATTTTAATTTGTGGTGATTTAAAATTCACTTGTTGTGGAACTGTTACAGTTTATAGAGATAAATGAAAAGTAACACAGCTTAGTATAAAACGTATTATTAACAAAGTCAGATAACAGAAAATGAAGTTTGCTGGAATGAAAAAAAATGTACAAAAGGATTTACGTGGTTCGGACCTTATGGTTCTACTCCATGGAAATAACACCACCACAGTTTCTTTATTATTATGAAAAACAAAACAAAAAAGCACACACAAGCAGAGAAGTAGTAAATATAGGCCACACACGTGGACCATAAAAGCTATCCGAGAACAAAGACCTATCTACCCCTAGAGCCAGTGATGAATCCTAGCTCGGAGATAGCGGAGTTCTCTTCTGAACTGGATTGACTCACACATGCAACCCCGACTACAAACAGACCAGAATAGAAAGGAGGAATATAGAATAAAAAGTTCAGACAAGAAAATAAAGAACGGGCTCAAAAATACATAATCACAAAGAAGAACAGATCTTTTCCATGGTTGCCTCCCTGATTTTTGGAGTCTCCACCGGAAAAACAATAGAACAGTCATTGAGATGGCGGTGTACAGGTGGCCGGTCTCTGAACCAGCAAGGATTCCTCTTCTCACACAGATCTCGAGACAGGAATACTAAATCTGACGAACCCCCTGAAAGAAAATCCAATACTCCTAATGATAATGGCAACTGAAATGAATTGATGCCACTGACAGGTGCAACCGATGAGGTCCATGCAGTAAGAAACCATTAAACCGAAGAATCACAAATCAGGAGTGGTTGAAACAAATCCCTCAAATCTCGTGACACCCAGACGACCACAAGAGAATAATCGGCGTTGATCAGATCATCTAAGAATCACTAACCAACGAACAAAGACCACCATATCGCAGAACATCAATAGCTAGGACGGAATAGAGCAGCAGGATCGCCACGGTGGCAATACATAGGTAAAATGGGCTAGTGGACAACAAGCCCTCTAAAGAAGTGGGTCATAAAGTAGAATCCCAACAAAACAGAAAGCCAAAACACAGAGGCCCATCCCGATTGCATAACAATAAAAAAACACAAAATTAATATGCATAAATCATGACTTTAATAAAACACGGGTTTTGCATGGAAAAATTAAACATCCAATTTTTTAATTTTGAAAACCCACTTTCACATAACCCATGATCAATTGGAGGATGAAAATTCATCATTGAAGAAGATCTGAGAAATGCTTGGTCTCACTCCTGAATCCATTTTGTCCAAAACCTTTTTTTACCTTATATTTAAAAAATAGTCAAATAAGTTGATGCTCGGTGTTTTGAAGATATTCGGAATATATGAACAAGATGACTATATCATATTTTTAATGGTCATAGAAATTAATATTTCATATTCTCAAGAATAATAATAAATAAATAATAAACATTTTTATAAAATTAATTTATCCTATGAATAAACACAAGAAATAAGATATTGAAATATTAATTATGTTTGCAAATTAAAGACGCTAGGCTATACACACACATGATCAAACATCCGATTTTTTAAATAAAATTATAGAAAAAAAGAATGTATTATATTACAATTCATGAAAGATTATTATATGAAGAATATAGTATTTAATAATTAATTGAACTTATATATAAAATCCATTTTATCTAGTTATGAAAAACTAATTACAATGCTCTATTTATGTGGTAATCCACATGTACATATGAATAGAATTATCATTTTTTCAATTGACGAGAATTTAAAAGATTAAATTATATGTTATAATTAAATAATTATAAGTAATTTATGATTTCAATACACACACAAAATAAAGCCATTATTATAACTTGTCATGAGAGGTGATTATGGAAGAAAAATTACATCAGTTTTCAAGGTGATAGTTCACCATACAAATGAATGATGGTATAGATTCCCTTATGGTAGAAGAATGAAATTTATATACGTTATGAAATTAACATAGGAAAATTGTACTATATTTATGATAATAGTTTTATTATTTCATGAATGTTGAAGAATATTTTATGGAGGTTCAATAATAAATAAGAAAAAATACTTGTTAAGAACTACAACTCTTATTCAGACAACCACTATATGTTTTACCCAATGAATTCATAGGATTTTCTTTATGATCAAACGATGACATATAGGGTGTGCCTAGGATTGTAATCTAGGTATTTGGGTAGGGACATAATGAACAATATCTTTCTTGATGTGTGGATTTGAAAGGGGAGGATGCTTCCTTTAATATGTAGTGGATCGGACGCACATAGAATGTTTTAAAAGATTAATGTATACTAATATATTAATCACATAAAATGGCTCCATGATGGAAAATTTCCATATATATGATGTTATAGGGTTGAAATGTGTTCATATAGTTGAAATTTTATATGTTTTAAGGCCATTTTTACACTCTTCGCGTAATCTTAGCACCCTATAAGTTTGTTTTAACATTAATCAATTTAAAATATTTTTAATATTTTTAATAATTACTATGATAAAAAAATTATTATGAATTATTACCTAGTATTAATTACGACGAATCCAAATTTTGGTTCAGTATTATGACATTCATCTCACAGAATTGGAAAATTTAATTTTAAAATTACACCATCAGTGTACAAAAAAGATAGTTTTTCAAAAAAAATGACACTTAAAAAATGTCATTATAAAAATACCATTTATAATATTTATTCTGATAGAAATTAGTGAATTTAATTCAATAAAATTTAACTAATGGAATTTTAAAAATAATCCAAAATATATTGAGATGATAAAATTACATGAAATTGAATGAGACTTTATAATAAAAATATGTATTTTCAGTATTGATAAAAAATCATGTTTTTTAGAAAATTTCCAAAATTTAATACTAAGAAAATTTTGATACAAAATGTAAAATGAAATAAATTTTTTAAAATTAAATATTTGTAATTTTAAAATTAAGTTCTTAAAACACCATATAATTAATGAAACCCCAAATTCTTTACTAATATTGGTTTTTTTTCATTTTGACTGAAAAATTACACAGTATTCCTATAATAAATTTAACTATATAAAATATAATTAATGAATATATGATATTGTTTTATATAATTAACTATATTATTGAAAAAGGAATTACTGGTAGAATAGTTTGACATTTTATGCCTGGGATATTATTAGGCTCTATGGTGTACCATAAAATATTGTTTCAGATATGAATCTTTGCATCAATTCATAGTTTTAGAGAGAATTATAGGTACTTTGGGATCGCTTTCAATTCTGATAATGTCATATCATCCCTTGGTGGATGGTTATATTGAGAGTTATATTGAGATCCTTGAAAGAATTCTTTGGGCATGTGCTTTTTATAGTAGTTCATCTTGGAAGAAAAATATTTCCTTAATGCAGTTTTCTTATAATAATTATTATTTGGATTCAATATAGATGAAAACAATTGAGTCATTTTATGGGGGCCCTTATGGTCACCTATTTTAAGGGAATATGTTGGAGAATAGTATATCTATATATTAACCATCATTGAAGAAACTATATATTTTGTTCATCTGATTAGAAAATTATTTGTGATATCATAGTGTTAGAAAATAATGATGAATAAAATCATCACTCAATGGAGTTTGAGGTTTGTTATTGGGGTTTCTAGAATGTTTAATCTAGATTGAGACATAGATTTTTGTGTAGTATTGGTATATTACCACCATGTTATGTTAGAATCTATATTATTATGGATTGACTTAGGTAGATGCCTTATCAATTTGACATAGATAGTCACTGAATAGTATTCTATCTTTTTTTCCATGTTTCCAAAATAAATAGTTATTATATATATTTTTCCTACATTATTGAGTGCAAGTAAATTGACATTGAACACAAAACCTCTAGGATTCAATGGAATGTTCAGATAGATGAATGGGAGAGTAGTGTTTTATGTGGAATGATGCTTACGTTGGTTCATATTTGATTGTATAGTGGTAAGGAAAATCAAGATAAATTAGAGTGTGAGTCCTTTATTTTGTAGTAATTTATTAAATATATTATTGTTCATGATCCTAATCCCTTATTTGGATAGAAAGTTTTCATAGTGGGGTGAATCTTAATTCCCTATATTTCATAGTGATGTTTACTATTGATCATAATGTTGGTTAATTTCAAATTTGAAATTATTTGAGATGTTCAATTTCATAAGATCATTTTTTTTTAAAAATTCTCTATTGAAACAATATAGTACCATGGCCATATTAGAGGTTGGGGTGTGACTATGACTTACCTCAATGAATTAAGAAAGGCTAAAATATAAAGCATGGTTTGTGTTCATCAGTGGAGCATTATAGGAGACTCCATGCATTCCAAAACAATATGAACATAACCATTATGTGTTGGAGTAAATGGGGTGTAAATACTAAAATTATAAAACATGTCATGGTCGGTTACCACATTCATTATCCTTGGAAAAAACACCATGAAGTGGAAGGAAATATAAGGTCCTAGTGGTAGTGGTTTTAGGAGTTTGAAATGCCTGTATAATCGTAGATCTTCTAGGGATCGTTACTGAACTGCCTACAAAATTAATGTTTGGTTTGATGGAATATGTGAAATTAGTTTCACTCTTATAAATTTCGTTTCCTCTCCCCATTATCATGTATTATAGATATATCATGTTCTAGTAAGGGTTTTTTGGATATATGTCTTTTTTCAAACAACAACATTGGGTGTTTTAACAGGTTTTTGGCTTTCTCTTTAAACATATTGGCTCTCTGTGAATATAATAGTTTGTTTATACATCATTGGGTTTATGGGAAACACTAATTTATTTTAAATAGAGGTATTTTTCATTATCCAATAGTTTTTCCAATGGTATTCCACGTATTATTACTTTTTTAATTATTATGGATTTTTTAAGCTGAATATTTGAAATGGATGAGAGGTGATGTTCAAATTTTGTATATGAAAATTATTTAACATATTGTTTCTTTTTTTAATAAATCTGATATACATTAAATTTATTATGTTGATCAATGATGGGTTTCAAATCGAAATTTAATTTCAATTTTGGAAGCAATTTGGCATAAGTGTGGAGAATATTTTATGAAAATATGGAAATTGAAATGAAATTGTCTTGACATTGAAAATGATTATGAAATATGGAATTATTTTAATTAATATAATTATTATATAATAACACATTGTGACACCATGGTCTACGTGGTGGAAAATTATACAATTTATATCCCTAATGTGTTTAACTATCACTGTGTGATTTTTTCCTAAAATCTATGGTTTCTAGTGGGATTAATTTCTAGGGTAATGAGCTTACAGAAAATTATATTTCACTTAGAGTGAATATTTTTTTATGGTTTTTCATATTTTTATTCACCGTTGGGACATGGATTTAACTTGGGTTCTTTGTGGACACATTATAGGCATATTTATTTGTTATGATTATTTATCAACATGATATGGAATTTAATAATTGAAAAATGTTTCACTCATCTTCTTAAAAATAATTTATATAAAAATTATTTCATATTATTATTTTTATTATAATATTAATTTTTTTAATATAAAAATATTTAATTAATTTATATTTGAAATGATTTCTTCTAGAAATGTTTTAGAAATATGTACTATATAAGAACTAGTGGGTGAAGGAGGTTAGAGTGGTCTTGATTCTTAAAGGCATCCAACATATAATTACTACAAAAAGAATAGTTTTTTCATTTGGGTGGGTTTAACCAAGGTTATCATGGTTAAGTGTAAAAGGGGGAGCATAATATAGTTTAATACTCTCTTGGAACATGTTTACATCAAGTGGGTTGGGACTGTGGTTATATATGGTTACAAGGGGATAGACCAACGAGTATTTTTGGGTTCCATGTTTATGGTATATAAGTTTTTTATTTGAAAAATGTCTTCCATTTTTTGGATTTTAAAATTATAGTTTAGTTATCTTGACATATGAAGTATCGTTGTATTTTTATTTGGATAATTTTATTGTTTCTACAATTTTATATGTATGTTGAAGGTGAAAGCATTACCTAATTTATTTGTAAGATAAATTGGTGTTTGAATCTAATACATTGTGATTCGGAAATCACGTTAAAATATATGAGGGCATAATTTAGGATACATTATTGGTTGTTCAATGTTGGTCGGTTATTAGAAAATCATAAATGATTAAAATATGCATGGAAAATTCAATAAACAATAATATTGGTTCTAATATTTTTTTTGTGAGTATATTTTTTCTGATGAGGGAATAACATGTTACATAATTTAAAAAAAATTATGGAAGAGTAGCCAAGATCTAAAAAAGTCATATAAATTGATTATATTATTATATTACATATTTACTAAAAGATGATTTTTTGATCATTTCCATTATCATGTTGACCAGTAACTATGTTAAATGAAAAAGGAATCGAATTCATCTAGAATATGGAAACTTTTTAGTAATTAAAAATATGATTTGTTGATGCTATACATTTATCCTTTCAATATAGAAATTAGGTGTTTATTATTTACATTAACGTTTCATTTAATTTGCATAGTTGTTTATTGATGAAATATTTTTTGTTATTATACAAAAAAATGATTATTGAGTGTTTATGAGAATTATTATCCGACATATGATCATGAGCTTGTGGTGGTGTATTTTATATTTTATATTGAGGTATAATTTCTATTAGTTTAAATGGTAAATACATAATGGATATAAATGGTTGAATTATTTATTAAATCCAAGATATTTCCTCATGACTTAAAGATAATGGTATAGACTAAAATGTATTATGATAAAAAATGTCACTATTATAGGAATAAATAAAATAATGTATATAAAAATTTTATTCAAAAGGATACTATAACAATTAATATGTTATATTTTCAACATATTACATTAGATATTATTTATTAAATGATTTACTTGATATTTTATGAATATTAACTCCTTCATTTGTTTAGGTTTTGTCACTATTATCTATTTCAAATTCATTTTATAAGGTTACGAAACAAAATCATGGAATGAAATAAATGGTATAATTTGATAGTGAACAAAAATTACATAACATTAATGTTAAAAAATAAGGTATTATTTAGTTTGTAAATTTGTTATATGTTTGAAGTGATTTCTAGTTGAATATATAATTTCTGAGTGGGGATGAAAACCCTTGTGTTTCTATTCACGTTAAATGCACTATGATATGAAAAATCATTCAAAAACATGACTAGTTATAAGTAATGAAAAATATAATTCTTAATTAAAAATGAAATATTAATCATGAAAACTAATTAAATCATGGAGAAAACTATAGAAAGGGGGTTTTCTAACTTTTTAATGGATAAGTTTAAGTGGGATAAAATATAGATGAAATGTTTTGTTGGAATTTAAATTTATTTTATAGTTAATAATGTGATTTTTTTATTATTGTTCATTTGGTGGTATCATTTTAATTTTTTAAATTTGAGATATTATGTATTTAGATCAACTATCTAGAAAATATTTTAATGAAATAATCATGTTACATGGAGTAAATCACTCTATTTTATTTGATCATGATACCATATTTACATTAAATTTTAGGAGATGACTTCAGATGTCATTGGGTAAAAAAACTTTTAAATTACTTATTTTCAATATCAATTTCATTGACTGTCAGAGTGAAAAAGTTTGAAATTTTAATATATTATTTAGTAAATTTCCTTGGATAATCAATGAAGTTAGGATCATAATATTTCATCAGCGGCCTTTTCTTATAATAGTAGATTTAATTTTAGTATATAGGGAAAAAATCGGGGGATTATATTTAAAAGAGATGTTAAACAATAACTTAATGGGATGGAGACAGAGAATAGAATTTTTTAAGACCATAATTGGTAGAAAATATAGTTGAGAATGTAATTAATATTTAGAACCATGTAAGGGATATTCAGAGTAGGCATAAATATTATGTATATAATTTTAGTAAATATCTATTTTTCAATGTATGAGATCATGTTTTTCTTAAATAATCTCCTTGAAAAGCATATATACCATCTAACTGAAAGATAAAAATAAAATAACATTGTATTGGTAAATGTGATGTTCTAGAAAATGTGATATAAGTGTCATTTTTTGTGTCCTTACCTTATATTTTCTATTTATTACAAGAAATATTTCCTGATTTTTATAGTAATATTTAAAAGTTGAAACTCACATTCTAAGTCCTAAAGTGTTATAGTAGGGTAAGAATACATATTATGGGGAAAATATAGTTAAAATTATAAATAACAGAGTGTTTTTTTAAAATAATTTTTCAAACATTGATATGGTATTATAGAACAACCATGTGAATGACAATGTGATATGGGTGTAAAAAATGAGGGAAAATCACCTCACTTATTTATGTAATGAATAAAATTTTAATGAAAAAAGTTAATTGAGTGGGGAATAATCTAACAACCCAAGTAATGAAAATAATAATTAAATTCCATATCCATTTATTTTTAATTATTATATTTTATAGAATCATATTCATAATAACAAATGTAAATAAATATTTATTCTAAAAATAAATACATTAATTCTAAAAAAATTGTTTTATATGAATTTTCTAGTATTTTTAAATTGATTAGATTACAGATTATTGAAATTTAACGTGAATAAATTTACTTAAATTTTTATGTAAACATAAAATATACTATTTTAGGTGAATTTTAATGTGTTTTCAAGAAATATTTATATTTTCAGGAAAAATAAAAAATACCAATGTGTATAAAAATATCAATCATTTCCAAGTTTTTTCAAGGATATATTCAATTCAGAATTGATTTTATAGTGTCATTTGTCAATTTTTATTATATATTTTACAATTTATAACATATGAATAATAATCTTATCTTATTTTGGAATAAATTAATTTTATGAAAAAAAAAATTATTTAAGAAAATAATTTTTTTGTGTTATGTGCTTATATTATTAAATTAATATCTTCTAATTATAAATACTAAATCATGAAAATGGTTTTAATATTTGGAATTGGGAGGTTGAAATTTATTAGTGAGTTAAATTTTATATTTTATAATAATAAATAGTTATTGTAGATGAAATCAGTCACCATGGTAAGTGGAAAACAAGTTATTTCCTGTAAAATTTAAGTGATAAGGTCAAAAAAATATAATATCAAATATTATTTTATGAGAATATTTAAATCCACATAACCTTATATTTTATTATTTATTTATTTATTACCACATTCCAATGAATAAAACATTATATAATTTTAAATGATTTAAAAATCACCGCATTTTAACTACATTCACATTTAACTACCACACACACTCCTATCTTATTCAAATATATCATGACTTGTATATCAATAAATACAAACCAAAATACCATAACAATATCCCTAAACAAATCATGATGTTTCTATTTTATCTAGATGACAATCCTAGATATCATTATTTATATTCAAAATAAGGTTTTCCAAATAATAGATATAGCCCTTAATTGAGTGTTTTAATATTTATTTCTTCATCTAAAACAATAAAATATTTTATAACCTTGATCATTTGTTAACAAGAGTATCTAAAATATACTAATATTTCATTATGTTGTTTTCACAACACAATTCCTTCTCATTTTCCATCCTATAGGAAATTAAAAAGTCACTCATGCGTACATGCGGAGTGCCACCTCTTTGAAGTAATTTGAATTAATTATAATCACCACATCTCATGTATTGATATTATGGTGGATTTTGTGATTAAATAATATATTTTTTTGGATATTTTTGAATCATTAAAGATAAAATATTACATAGCTTCATAACCTTCAATCCATTGAAAAATGATAATGTGGCTCATGAACATGTGTGGAATACCACTTCCATGGTGTTACTGGAATCAGTAATCATGTTAATTTATTTGTGAAAATTATTTAATTATTAATTTTATCGATATTATGTAACCATGATCTGTTTTCCCATTGTAAACCAATTTTTTTTAATTATGTAAATAATATCCATAAAATATCTGATATAAACTTGATTGATCTAGTAACTATGTATGATAGTGTAAAAAATTAAGTAAAAATGATTTTTATAATATAAAAACCTAAAATTATTCTATGTATGTAAATAACTAATTTAAATTTTCCATATTAGAGTTAGAGAGTGTATGTGGTGAGTCAGAAATAAGGTAAGATATTTTTCTAAAAAATTGGTTATAATGTTTTAGTCTTTTTCTATTTTTTATCCAAGATTATTAAAATGTTTCTTGAATATTCATATTTATCCTTTAAATACTATTAATTATTGTTTAATCACTTTATGAATTTCCATAAAACATTATAAACATGTATATTTTCAATATATCTTATAAGCGAATTTTTTTGATTTTTTATATGTATAAGAAGAACGTTTTAAATAATTACTACAAAACTATATTTTCATGCGATCTTATCCATTATTACTTATCGGACATCATATATAAGCTTAAATGGTTATTACTGAATATATTATTTCTTAAAATTTTGATAATATTTCATTATATGATTTTCAATTGAAAAAATGAAATTTTAATCATATTGTGACATGAATCCTAACTATGATTATAGCTATCTGTTAAACAAAATATTTTTTGAGTCGATGTTGCAATTTGAGTCGATGTTGCGATTCCTCTTCGGTGAATGGTTTGAAGATGACTGTGATATGTTGTTTTTCTGGTGACGTCGAGGTGAAGTGAAGAGCAGTTCCGTCGACGGTTCCATAGTCAGGTGGCGCGTGGTGATCCGGTATTTGGAAGAGTGGTTGATTTTTCATGCTTCTCGAGGTGTGTGGATCGAGGCGATCATGTGGATCGGTCTGATTTGAATTTTGGAGCCTGAGGCAGTGCGTGTGGCTCGAGGCATCGAAGGCAGTGATTTTTAAATTTTTGAAGCATGTCGTTTGAATTTTGAATTTCAAGTTGTGGTGTTGTGGAATTGAAGTGAATCTGTAAGGGGTATCGGGAACCCTTAATCTGGTCTCATTGGAACTGGCTACCCTCAAACCGGCCATTAGAAAATTAAAAAAATGATTTCCAGGCAGGGTAAGATAGAAGTAGATCTAATTATGGTTGAGCATTAAATATCAAATTATTGCATTTAGTAATGTGAAATAGTTAATAAGGACTAAGAACCACCAAAGGGATATGATATAATTAAACATAATGGTGTAACATCCTGACTTGGTTGTCACGCCCTGGTTCCCTGAGCTATTGAGTCAAATGACCTCAAGCATGGCTCTTTATACACAAGAGGTCACCGACTAGCAATGAGGGTCTAATATTTACCATGAGGACTATACACTCTTTATCACAGTAAATAATTAGTGGAAATAAATAAACAATAACCAAATGATATAACCAATAATCAGACCCAAATAGTACCACATGGTAATAAAAATATGATTATAATATTAAAAACTAATGTAGTAGATATTCCATTCAAAATTCATGTTAGCTGTGAAATGGAAAAATTAAAGACACACTCACACTCTAGATAAGGCCATGACACATGTTAGGTTTCCACATCCATGCTCCATCCAAAATCATCTATCAAACATGGGGATCTTTCTATTATCCTCTCCTAATAACATGCATTCTATTTGGTTGTCAATCAGGAATCATGAGTAGTGGGTGGGTACAACATAATAGGCCCCCACCAATGAAATCCAAAATAATATGAATTCACTAAAATTGAATGTAGTTATATAATGAATAATTTATAATATATGAAGTAGAAAAGTTCAGACAGTTATTATTCTTTAATTAGATACATAGACTCCTAGGCTCTCATGTACACCAAAACCCTCAATACCTTCTTTGGCCCATGATGAAGTTTAAACCATATAATATTACCATGTTTATCATTTATCATGTAA
The DNA here is from genome assembly GCA_963277665.1 of Viscum album. NCBI lineage: Eukaryota > Viridiplantae > Streptophyta > Magnoliopsida > Santalales > Viscaceae > Viscum > Viscum album. The sequence continues at coordinate 5,520,876 of OY728148.1, read as the reverse complement.
TTTGAAATCATGTCATGAAAAATTAAAACCACAATCCAATGCCAACTCATTTTCATAGAACATTGTGTCCTATAACCTATGTAGATTTAGAGACTCAGTCCCAATCCCACACCACAATGCCACATGGTGATTTGAAGTCTCAGTCCCTATATCATACTTTCTATCTCATATGGAAATTTTGATCATCAGTCCCTACCCAAAAACTTGTTTTGAACACGTGGTTATTTCATGCATAATTCTATATCTCACACCTCATTGTCAATAGGGATTATTAATCACCAACCCATGTCCCACATATGAATATCACATATATCAAAATTTCACATACATCACCATAATCACGAATAATCAACATTAAATATTTTATCAACATTTCAAATAGCCGGTGTCATCACTATTTATCAATAAAACATGGTTCATTTAATTTAATCACATGCAATAATATAAACAATCAATTGTTAAAACATTTATCATTATTTAAGAATATACCATATCAACTGATTAAGATTAAATCAACCACCAAAATTCTTATTTTTAATTATTCCTTAATCACATTAATTGACCAAAAAACCATTCCATGTTTCCAATCAATTCCACAATCAAAAAGTTTCATTAATTATTTACAAAATTAATTAATAAGCCTCAATTAAACAATTATACAAATCTATTAATTGACCAAATCTATAACCCCATAAATAAATAAATTCCACAGTACTGTGATTAATTAATGAACCAATATATTTAATTCAATTTATTAATTTCAAATGATAAAAATTCTAAACCAATTCACCAATTACTTAAATTGAATTTAAATTAAGACTTTGGTATTAGTATAATTTTCCACCTAACTCATGATTGATAATAAACTCTATGCATTGGAAATATCCTATTAAAGAGGGACATTAAATTGAGAAACAAATAATGAGATCTATATTTGAATACTAGATTCAATATTACACTGATTATATCAACTAATACTTAGATCTAGATCCACAGAAACTAGAGTTAAATGACCCCTCAAGGGTAAGAGAAAGGCATAAGAATGTTGGGTAACCAAACAACAGTAGAATATATTAATGGGGGAGGTGAATATCATAAATCTAGGATTAAAATAAGTGATAATAGGAGTCATATGTAATTATAATCCATTTAGGAGCCTCTAAATATAAGACAAATCATTAAGTTCCACGTTATATTCGATTTAGGGTGAATTATAGGTGTTCGTGTATTTTTAATCAAAATTATGGTGGTTTAAAATCCTATGTGCACAGTATCTTATAAGGGAACATAGTTTCCCCTATCCATGTGTGAAACCAAGAACAATTTCTTAGGGGTCCCCATGGTTACTAATCAGAAATAACATGGCCAGAAAAATATGTGCACCAACTGTGAAATCTATCTCCTTCAGGGGTTGCACGGTTTGTTATAGTAGTGTGAATATATTGTAAAAACCATGCACTGACCATGCCTTACCAATAATCCCTCCAGAAACATCTAGTTTTCACATAAACACAGTCGAGATACAATACACGCAAATGGTGCTCAAATCAAGACAAAATATTACTTGAAAATAATCCCACCATATGTAGGAGAATGTTGATATTATACAATATCCCCACCTAAAAATAGATCTCCCTCTAGGTGTACTTAATAGAATCACTAAAATTTTGTGTCAAAATGACTGGGCCACCAAGACAACATATCTATATATTGTTTCCATTAACACCCACTTGAACACTCCCTTGTTTTGAAAATATATAATCTATAAAAATGGTATTTCCCTGCAACACTTTCTCATAATGATCCAGAAAAATGTATCAAATTCTACTCAATGGAAAAATATGTCTCAAACTCCACATCGTCTCTATAGATCAAATAAGAAGGTCCATGTTGATTTCATTGAATATGTGACACATGAAATACATAATTTATAGCACCATACCTCTGAAGAAGAAATAATCATTATGCCATTGGCCTGATTCTCTCAACAACCTCAAATGGTCCAACAAACAAGGGAGCATACCATTTCAATCTCTATATCCAATGGTGACGCAATATTCTTTACACCTTAAATAACACATGATATATATTTATAATCTATGGAGGTCATCGACGTCTATCGACATATGACATATGTACACTATGATTTGTACCCATACACATCCAAATCATCTTCACCTGCTCGGATTTCTACTGCACGGGACTTAGTCCCAACAATTATGAATCACCTGCATCCATGTAATGTAGAGGGATTATGTATATCCAACCATAATCTGCCTCATATGGTGCCATATGTATAGTTTCACAATAACTATTGTTATAGGGGAACTCAACAAACACTAAGTGATTTTCCCAAGACCTACCAATGTCGTGAATATACTGTAACTGTAGATCCTCATGCACATGTATAGTATGATATGATTGTACATCAGTATATATGTAGAAATCCATACTCAATAAAACCTATGTAACATGTACCTTATGAAATACCTTCCTAAAGTGTGATGTAAAAAATGAGTCTTATTCTAAAATTGTAATCCATAACACCTCGTGCAGATAGAAAACCTCTTGAATGTAAAATATTCCCAACTAATTTACTGAGAAAGTATCCCTTATAGGAAATAAATGTTCTACATTCATTAGTAAGTAAAAAATTATGCAAGTATCATCATTAATATGAGTTACCATTGGGAGATCTGCCAAAAACTATGTGGTATCATCATTCCTCATCCATTCCAAAATGGGAACAACATTAATAAAACAACATCTCGTTGAAAATCTAGCTTCAACTACTGACATGGGTAGCATCATTTCACAACCCATGATATATCCTTTTACATGCTTGGACACCAAAAATTTCAATTTACATCATGGTTCATTTTGGTCAGACCCGAATATAGTTCCCTATTTGAGACATGAAATTATTATATTAACTCATCCTCCATGCTCATTGGCATTACAAATCGACTCTTGACATAGATTATCTCATCCCAATTTATGGTCTAATATAAAGGTGAATCCCACCATCAATGATTTCCCATAAGTTCAAAAATTTCGAATATTTATACTTCTTATCTCTAATCTGGATCAAAAGTGTATACACTATTGAAACATATATGAGTGTCATCTTCTCTTAACCATCCTAAACCACAACATTCATCTCTACCAGTAAATTCATCAATTTCAACTCTATAGTAGACTCATAAACTATATATGTTTGGTTTTTTCTTTTCAATAATCATTAAAACTATTTCCCTTCCTCGTCATATCTGATAGATTAATGTCGAATGAAATTATATACTCATTAAACCTTTGTTGCAAGATATTTGAATCTCTCTAAGAAAAGTATACTTTTAGTTCTTATGATCAATAAAAATAGATAACTATTCTCTAAAAAAATATAATTCCTCTATCAATTTGAGACATATAATACTAAAGATTAATTTTTATTGGGATTTGGTTAGTTTCATTCATGTGGAAAACTATTCGGAGACCCATACATATAATCATAATCACTCAACATTAACAAATCATCAAACCCTATCAAATAATTAGAAAAATACACCATATAGTCCCAACCTTGCTCAGGTATGATCATGATAAGTTTCATTTTCAAGAGCTTATTCAAAACCTAGAATGCATTCTCACATTATCGAGACCGTTCAAATTTTTTCCCATTCTTGTCAAGCCCGAAAGTGGTGCATTCAATCAGGAAATGTTTTGAATGATCCTCCTATAATATCCTACTAACACTAGAATGCTACAGATATTGAAAAACTACATTGGTTTCTCATAAGAAACCACCACATGAACTTTTTCTTTTTTCTACTAACACACCTTCTTACAAGATGGTGTGATATTATAAGTGTACATAATAAATATAGAATTGATAGCATATAGCTTGTCATATAGCTGATTCACACTCAATGTAGTTAGGATTATGTAAAGATGTTGGGCATGATCATCATGAGTCTTTTACTACACCATGATGTCAACTTTAAACAATACCACAAACAGATCTAGGTATGGATGTAAGATTCTATTCATCAAGTCCATATACATTGTTGGTGTGTTTTTTAACACAAACGTTATCAAAAGTCACTCATATTGGCCATATCTTCTTCTATAAGAATTATTCATTATATCAAAAGGTTGAACAATGAACTAAGGATACCCCAATATAAAATAAATATCTGAGAAAACATATGATCCCCTAAACTGGTAAAATAGATCATCATCTTCTAGAATATGATTCCAGTTCTTTACTATCATCTGGTTCAACTTCCAAAAGTCAACACATAAATGTATACTCTTATTAGCATTTTTTAAAAAAACTCATGAATCCAAATGAGATGTTCTCATTTAGGCGTGCATTTATCCATCAACTCTAACATTTGACTGTTATGTTCTTGAACCTTTCTTATTTCTATTCATTATGGTGGAATAGAAACTAGATCATCCATAAGAATGGGTTAAATTTTAGATTCCCCATCTCTGTTGGGTGGAAGACTTGAGAATTATTCAGGAAACATATCCTGAAACATATTCAATATGAGTGGAAATACATAACGTTTCACACCCCCATCATCCAGCAAATGACTGGAAACCAGGGCGGTGAGCTCCCCAAGTTGTTCATTAACTAGTCCAATATGGCCCTTAATGATATCCCACACCCCATGGTTAGAATACTTGATACCTTATAGAGAATTAAATGTCATTGTCCTTTGGTTTAAGTCAACATGGTATAAATATGCTACTAACCATTCCATTACCATAATTAGATCAAAGACTGACATATCCAAAACACAATGATCACAATGGAAAGGATACTCCCCAACATCGACAAGACACCCTTTTCTCAAGAAAATGTCTCATAATATTACTTCCAACAGTTTATCTACAATCATAAACCCAATCACAAACTCCACCATCTGGTTCAAAGCATTAGCATGTCAGTTAGATAGAAATGAATGTGAGGAACCATAATCAAATAATGAATTATCAAGTGTATAAGCTACAATAATAGTACCTCTAACTATTGAATGTCTATATTTACTATCCACATGTGTAAGTAAAATATAATGAAACTATTTGGACCCTCTTCCCTGTGATATAGTCAATATCCCCTAAGCTACACCACTCTAATTATATGAGAGCTATTTCCCAGAAGAAACATGACCACCACCTCTGCCATCATCAACAATCGATCTCCAACTATATGACTGATATAGTATAGAAGATCCCTTTCACATTATCTGAATTGGAAAAGAATTTCCATTGTTTGAATCCTCATGTTTTAATCATGTTTTAATGATCACAAATCCTATTAATCATGTTTCATCTATCTAAAATCATATGAAGAGATGGTTGGATTCCCTATGATTTAAATAAACATTCACATGATCCTGATTCCTATAAATAATGTTTTATTATTGTAAATTATATTTAATTTTATTTTATAATTATTTCCTCTATGAATTATTATATTTAATTCGTTATGTGAATATTACTTATTAATACTATTTAAAAATATTTTGCTAAGATAGAGAAACTATGAGTCTTCCACTAGTTCTGATTTTTTGGAAAAGGCGTGGACATCGTGATCAGGACACCGTGACCTAGACACCATAACCCAGACATTGTGACCCATACACTGTGACCCAGAAACTGAAACCAGTTTCAGATTTCATGAATTCTATGACACCGGTTCCTTTTTACCATAACCAAGACACAGTTAAAAGTTTGGAAAAGAACCATACATCGTGATCTTAATACCACATTTTTTCTTCTAGTTCCTGATCTCAATGCAATTGTGGCATCATGACTATCTCACCACTCAAAGTAAAAGACGAAGACACCATTTTTTGGTGACACTATTTCCATGTGATATTGTTTCAAGACAAACTGTGACACCGTTCATTAATATGTTTTTCCATTTTCAATTTAATTTCTAAAGGTAATATTTGAGTCATTTAAAGGCACTAACATAATTAATGTTTCTTTGTATAAATTTCACATGACAGTATGAGGTACGAGGTGCAGAATACACACATCCTTTTGGATCTAACACACACACTCTGTAATAAAAAAGAATGTGTGGCACTAAAATAAGCATTAGAAGAGCGAGCATTTTAAAAGAGAACTAAAGCATGAAACAAGATACAACTGAAGAACACATGAAGCACTCATTATTCTTAATGGATGGACTACCATATATCATAACCAAAAATATCATTACAATACAACCACAAATAAGAACACGATATAGATTGCTATAACCATCGAACTAGAAACCAATGCACCAAACATGCGATCCTATGTTTTTTACAAGAGGACTCGATACTTTTATCGGCATCATCCTACAAGTCCAGAGATGCATAGAATAACACTTAGAGAACATCTAACACTTTATCATCATCTTTTCTTTGTTGTGAAAATTTTTTATCTTTCGAGCAGTGTGTGTGTGTCTATATCAAAAACATAAACTATCTCCTACACTAAATTGAAGTATAAAATATATCCTTCCTCTCATAACATCTTATATATTTTTACTCCCACAGATAATCATGGAAGACTTCTGTGTGTGACCTGGTAGTTTTTACCCACAAAGAACAGTAGAAGAGGTCATGGGACCAAGAAATTCCTGTGCACTATTTTTTACCCCGATCTATGGTGTGGATCAAGTTTATTAATATAATATTATTGGTGACAGTTGAACACCATGTGGAGTGGATTAGGTCTCACCTTGAGACTGAATCACTTATTTTATCCATTATGTATTTTAATTTAGTTTTTCTCAAATTTACTATATATTTCAGAAAACACTAGATTTTACATTGATAGTTATTCTTGGATAGATGTTATAATTGTTTTTCCTAATTAGAATAGCTTAAAAAGTTGTATCAATAACTCACATTGATATTACTGAGAATTAATCAATCTTATAGGAAGTTATTCGAACACTCAAACTATTATAATCATATTACCTTGATTAACTATGCTATATTCATTTTTATTGGAGAAACATTTTATGTGAACATTTTAATAGAAATTTTTATAGATACTCAATTTACACCCTCTTGAGTACTCTAATCCGACCAAAATTTGGTATTAAATGATTTTATTCTTATTAAGACTCTATTTTTAAAGTTGTTCTATTGTGATATTAATTGTAATTTAAATATCTGTAAATTTCTATTAATTCTAAATTTCTATCACTTTAAAAGTATTTATTTATTATGGATAATAGAATCAAAGGAGTTGTAACAAAAAAATGACCATTCTTTAATGGAACTAATTATGCCCAATGGAAAATTAAAATGAAAAGTCATTTAGGAAGTATGAGTTTTGAAATTTGATCTTCAATGATAGATGAGTATAATATTCTTGCTACTGATAGAATTATTTGGGATGACCCAACCAGGAATACTTATGATAACAATTACAAATCCATGAATGCCTTATATTTCTCTTTAGGAGATGAGGAATTTTATAGATTATCTACATGTAAAAATATACATGAAATTTTGGATACTTTGTCTGTTTCACATGAAGGAACTTCTAGTGTGAAATAAATGAGACTCTATACTTATACTATTAAATATGATAACTTTAAAATTAATCCTGATGAGACTATTTATGATATGTATCTCTGGTTCAGCAAAATTAGCAACATAATTATTTCTCTAGGATGTTATGTTATTGACAAAGAACAAATCATGAGGACTCTAAGATACCTACCTGATACATGGAGAGGAACCATTGTCTATATTAGAGAGTCATGCGACATAATCTAATTACCTATAGAATAAATCATTGGGAAACTAATGATGTAATAAGAAGAGTTGAAAGTCAACAAGAAAGTATTGGATGCACCTAAAAGAAAATCTGTTGTATTCAAGACCACCACCTCTAAACACAAAGAAAATGACAAACTGAAAGTCTCTATAGAAAGTTCCAGCAATGAACAATCATCACCTGGTAGTGATGAGAAGATGGATCAATTAGCTAGAAGGTTTATGAAATTTTACAAAAGGAAGAAATTTTTTAGAAAGCCCACCTTTAAAGAAATATATAATCAAATGGGATGCTGGAATAAATATTGGACGAGAAATAAAAAGTCAGATGTGATAGTATGTAATGAATATAAGTGAAAGGGATAAGTAAAGGCTGACTGTCCCCACCTCAAGTATACCAAAAAATATGAGGACAAATATAGAAAGTATAAAAAGGAAATAAAAGAAAATTGGAGTTCTTTTGAGGATAGTTCAAGTGACTCAGAGTCTTCACATGATAAATAGGCTAACAAATCCAATATGTGTTTCTTGAAAAACACATTTGAGGCAACCCTATAATCTCCTGTACAAAATTCCTATTATTCTGAAGATGAATGTGATTATGAAGATATGTTAAAGAAGAAATTTTTGAGTATTTAAATATTCTTTAAGAGACATGTAATAAACTAATAGATAAATACACTTCTTTAAAGAAACAATATGCTCTTACCTAAACGATTTAATCGAATCTTGCTATAAAAAGAGAGAATAATGTTCAATTAATCAAATAAAATAATGAATTAAAGTTATTTAATAAGAAATAGGAAAAGTATCTTGAAAGGTTTACAAACTGTAAGGATACCTTGGTACAAATTATAGGTAAACAGATTTTCCCAAAATACAATACTGGTATTGGCTATCAACCTAGTAAAATAAATTTTGGAAAAACCAATTTTTTTTCTAAATCTAGAATATACAGTTTTACTCTTAGTTTAAGAAAAAATTATACTAGTTCAAATTATTAATCACTAACTAGTATTTCATGTTTTTCTGGATAAAATAGAGTTTCTTTTTCAAATACATTACATAATGCTTATAGGAAACCTATGAGGCAGATTTGGGTTTCTAAAGCACTAGTTACTAATATTACTAGACCCAAAAAAATATGGGTACCAAGTCTGTTTTTATTTGATATCATTGTAGTGAAATTTATTGAAGAGATCATATAATAGATTATGGTACTTGGATAGTGGGTGTTCAAGACACATGACATGATACAATTAATGTTTCAATATCCTAATAAATATTGATGGTTGACATGTCACTTTTTGTGACAATGTCAAAGGAAAAATCATTGTCCATGGCCAAATCAGTAACTCTAACTCAGTTTTAATTTCCAAAGTACATTTTGTTGATGGATTGAAATATAATATTTATAGTATTTCACAACTATGTGATGATTGATTTCAAGTTAAATTTTAAAATTATTTTTGAAATGTTTTTATTTCTAAAAATTAATTTGTATGTTCTGCATTAATAAATGAAAATGTATATTTTGTTAACATAGATTCTTTAGTTATTCTAAATTCTTCATTTTTATGTGTATTTTAAAAAGGGTATTGTCTTTGGAATAAAATACTAGGACAATGCAATATTCACTCCCTTAGAAGCATATGTATAAAACATTTAGTCAAATATCTACCCAAACTAGGGTTTCCAAATGATGAAGTGTTTAATCCTTGTCAAAAGGGTAAGCAACACAAAATTTTCCTCAAACCAACGAAAGAAGTTTCAACTTCTCAATCCCTTTAAGTCGGTTCACATGGATTTATTTGGACCATCTAGAGTTTCTAGTTTATGTGGTAAGCACTATGTTTATGTTTTTTAGATGACTTCTCTAGGTATACATGGAACTTATTTTTGGATCAAAAAAGTGAAACCTACACTCACTTCACCAAATATGATAAAACCCGTAGAAAAAATCAGTGGACTTAGAATTAAATATCTAAGAAGTGATCATGACAGTGAATTTGAAATCTAAGAGTTTGAATCTTTTTTATCACAAATGGCTATAATCATAATTTCTCAACCCCTAGAACACCTCAACAAAATGGTGTTGTAGAAAGAAGAAATAGAACCTTGTAAGAAATTTCTAGTATTATTCTTAGTGAATATGATTTACTTATTTATTTATGTGATGATGTTGTAAATACGACATGTGATATTATTAATAGAGTATTGATTAGATCTATTCTTAAAAAAACTCCATATGAATTATGAAACAATAGAAAACCCACAGTAAACTACTTCGATGTCTTTAGTTGTAAAGTTTATATCCTTAATACAAGGGAAAATTTTGACAAGTTTGTATCCAAGAGTGATGAAGGAATCTTTCTAGGATATTCAATCTCTAGTAAATCCTATAGAGTGTATAACAAAAGATCTAAATGTATAGAGGAATCTATCCATGTCATGTTTTATTAGAGAGATCCACATGAGCCTAAGACCTCTCTAGAGAATCTTGAGGATGATATGTAAATTTTGGATATCAATTCTAAACCTTCTAACCATCCTATAAAGGAATTTGTAAAAATTTCCAGTTTTGGAAATTATTCAGATTCAATTCATAATGAACCCAAACCTATTAAAGAACCTAATATCTCTAGCCCCTCTTTTCCTAGAGTCGTTGATAACACTTAAGAACCATCCTTTAAATACTGTTGTAGGATATTTAGATAAAGGAACTCAAACTAGAGCTTCTCTTAGAAATCTGGTTAAACAGCACATTTTCTTGTCACAAAATGAACCTAAAAACATTAATGATACTATCAATGATGAATTTTGGGCAATAGATATGTAAGAAGAACTTAATCAGTTTGAAAGGAAAATTTTTGGAATCTTGTTGATAGAACCAAAGACATATTTACCATAGGCACTAAGTGGGTGTTTAGAAATACGGTAGATGAAGTTGGTACCATTGATAGAAATGAGGATAGATTGGTTGCACAAGGCTATAATCAAGAAGAAGGAATTGACTATGAGGAGACCTTTTCACCAGTATCTAGACTTGATTCCATAATAATCCTTCTTACTTATACCGCCCATCTGAATTTCAAACTATATAAAATGGATGTCAGGAGTGTATTCATAAATGGGTATATATCTGAGGATATTTTTGTTGAACATCCCCTAGTTTCAAAAATCCCCACTCTCCAAATCATGTTTTAAAATTGTCAAAATCTTTTTATTGTTTAAAATAAGATCATAGATCTTGGTATGATAGATTAAGTACATTTCATATTTCAAAAGGTTTTACAAAAGGCATTGCTGATCCTACCCTTTTTATAAACTGAATTTTCATTGATGTTTTAGTAGTTCAAATTTTAGTAGATTATATTTTTTTTGGATCTTCAAAAAATTAATTATGTATTGAGTTTTCTAGAATTATGGAAAATTAATTTTAAATGTGTTTAATGGGTGAGCTAAAATTATTTATTGGGTTTCAAATCTGTAAAAATAAAGATGATATTATATTAAATCAATGAAAATACACTAAAGATATTAGAAAATGTTGTGAGTTAGATAGCACTAAAAGTAGTTATACTACAATGAGTACTACTTGTAAGTTGTATCATGATGAAGATAGAAAATCAATTGATCAAAACACTTATAGAGGAATGATTGGAATATTAATCTACTTAACTTCTAGCTGACCTGATATTATGTTTAGTGTATGTATGTGTTCTCATTTTCTAGAAAATTTTAAATAATCACATTTAAATGTTGTTAAAAGGATTTTCAAATACCTTAAATATACACCCAATCTAGGACTGTTCTATCCTATAGGAAAATCATTTGAGTTAGTTATTCTGATGTTGATTTTGGTGGTTGTATGTTAGATTGAAAAAGAACCTCTGAATCATGTCACCTTTTAAGCAAGTATTGAGTATCATGGTGTAGTAAAAAACAAAACTCTATTTACTTATTTACTCTCAAAGACAAATACATAGCTTCTAGTAGTTATTGTGCACAAATTTTGTAGATGAAACAGACATTATTAAATTATGGATATCAATTCATGCATGTACCTATAAATTATGACAATACATGTGTTGTTAATATCTCAAAAAATCATCTTTCACACTCCAGGACAAAACATACTGATGTAAGACATCAATTTTTGAGAGACCATTATCAAAAAGGTGATATCACTTTGGAAGTAATTGGAACTGAATGTTAGATTGATGATATATTAACTGAACCTTTATATTCTGAAAGAATAGATTACATCATACAGAAATTAGAAATGATAAATCTCAAGTAGAAAGCACACTGCTAAAAAATTTACTATCTCACATCTTACAGTTTCACAGTTTATGGTTTCATGATTTATGGTTTCAGGATTCAATGTATTAAGATTACTGTCTCACTCTCACAGTTCTATAAGATGCTATCTTGAAGTTACTGTTTCACATCTATGGTCACACAGTTACTGTCTCTCAGTTACTATCATGTACTTATTGTCTAACATGATATGGTCACAATGTTTGGAGTCAAACTGTAAAGATAACATCAACACAATCTATTCTGGTCTCACCATGACAATATGTTTCGATCACACCATAATGAATCTTTTCTCTTTATTTATAATTCATTACGTGTATCACTATGTTAATTATTTTACTATTTTTCCAGTGATTTTGAATTTATGACACTTGAAATCCCTAAATGATAAAAAGTGAAATATCTTTCACTATTTTCTTCACTCGGATATCTTCTCTCAAAACTAAAACCCTTCTCTAAAACTATAAGTCCTCTTTCATCCCTTCATCTCTCTCTCTCTCTTGAACCCTTGTTGAATGCCCAAAATGAAATGCCCATCTTCATCAACTCCAGAGAAGCAAAAATATCATTAGAAAGTAAAAACAGCACTGAAAGTAGTGCATGAAGGCCCGTTGAACCCAAATCTTATTGATTGTATAGTAGTACCAAAAAAGGAGATTGCCCATAAGTGGTTGCTGACAAGTAAGTCCTTAGTTTTGAATGTACTGGAAGAACAGGGATGGCTGAACTAGTTCATGAATGAGACAAGTCTGATTTATCAAAAACTTGTTACCTAGTTTTATTATTTTGGCTAGTTTTCATTCAATGTTAGAGATGGTTTTGTTGTAAGAAGCTGGATTAATGGACAAATATGCACTTCTTCCATGGGGTTATGGGATTCCTACCTAGGGATAACCCATAATGTAATTTTTGAGGACTACCAGAGTGGTCCTCCTCCTCCTAGTGATGTTTTTGTCTTAGAAGTTTCCTTAATAGGTTTGATTGGTAATAATATGAAGAGAAGATGAATTACTACTGAATTGGATGGTGAAATGAGGTTGTTGTTTATGTTTATCAAAAATATGATTAGTCCAAAGAAAGGATATTTTTTTAACCTCACGTATCAAGAGGTATTCTTGATATAACTTATGAAAATGGACACAAGATTAATCTATGAAAGTATATTATATTTCACATTTCTCACGAACCAACCCAGGTCAACCCTGAACCGGTCACCCGAGCCGGCCCGCAACATGGCCTGAGGGGCTTTCATGATCCCTATGGGCTGGAAAATAGTGCCGAGCATCAAAACTATTCAAGAGGGAATGATTTAAACCAGTGAATATAAATAAAGAAACATAAATGTAGAACAACACAATGTAAATAAATGACACTAAAAAGAAAGAATGATCAGCAATAACCAACTGACCTGACCAAAACCAAAACCCTGTCACGACTCCAAGAGTCGCTCACCAGTCCACGAATAACTCCCACCCACGGTGAGCATGCTTGAGTCAAAATTGAAACAGAAACAAAAAATAGGAAAACACTATAGGTGTGAGTATTTAAACTCAGTAGGTGTGCCCAAAAAACTATTCCAAATGCACTACCATTAAATAAAGAAATTTATGAAATCCATGTTCGAACTAAGTTATAAAAAATATGGGTTTCCACACACACAATTCCATTTCTATGACAAGTAAGAGTCCATTGGACGTTTAAATTTAAAACAAGTTCAATGTATAAAAGGAATAGGTGTATTGCAATTTAGAACATTTCTACAAGAAATTTAGAAATTCAAATTTTAGTAGCTAGTTAAAGGGAATACCACACACAACACACAACACACACTAAGGGAAATGGAAAAGAAGTGGCACACAGGGTCCAACAATCGAACTATACCTCTCTATCATCCGCTACATAAAAACACTAAAGAATCCATGGGTCAATCCTAGAAGATCATGAACAAGTCTAGAACATACCATACATGTGACTCATCCTGAAATCGTGCTCCAAATTGATGATTTTATAACTCCCTAATGCTCGGTATTTCCCTACATGGACTAACTGAGTGGCCCAATCCCCATAATAACAATAACTCAGTATTACCCTTCTATGGTGCCACTAGCCAGTGCATAATCTACACTAGTGAAACAATCGTTCTCAGAATAATCCCTTGCAATGCCAGGTTCCCATGTCAACATGTATACTAAAATGGAAAGGGGTGATTCAACAAAGTGCATCAATAATCACAAACATCACACACAACCTATGCAGTCAACCTACACCAAATGTCATCCCTGAGTCACCCCAAAGAGGGTTTTCCAAAATAATTTATATTTGTTAAATTGCTAAACGGGCCTTCACCAACATTAAAGAAAAACCTCATTTCTCAAGAACACACAAAACACTTGTTCAGAATAGATAATTTATCTTTCAAACTAGAAATGCATTTTAAATTCGGTGAATTATGTTTAAAATCCAAACGGGCATTCTTTCACTACTGGGTGTCTTCTCGTCAAGAATATATTTCAAATGTCATGTATAAAAAATGGCTCTTTTTTACATCAAATAATCATTTTAAAATTAATTATCTTATATTATTTCTCATTAATTAAAATTCATAAAATATCAAGCAATTAATAAAATCTGAACATAAAGGCGAGTGCAGTGGGGGACCTACCTCAGCTCACTATCCAAACGCAACGACGTAACGCGCCTCGCATGGGCACGAATGCGTGCACACAATCTGATGATCACATGAGTAGGGAAAAACCTTGCCATCGCTCTACAACTGCAAAGATAACAAAAATACATAAACACCGACTTAAAAATAATGAACAAATAACGCAAAAGAACCACCTCGACCTACTTTCAAAACATAACTCGCATTGATTTCACTTTTTAATTAATCACTTTAAAATCTATAAAACAGTTTCCAAAGAGTTACCCACAACATACCATGATAGAAAATGTATGACTTTCATAGTTGGAAAAACTAAATACACAAATTCATGAAAATATATTAAATAACACAAAACTAGTTTTCAAAAAAACACACCTTAAACTCACATGAGCAAGTTACCGAATATATAACGCAAACTAAGTTCATGAAAAAAAAACTAATCTTCGCACCAAAATAATCAATCACAAAGCATTCTAAATCAATAATATAGGCGAAACAATTAACCAAATAAAAATTATCTAAAATAACACAAAATTTTAAAAAATCATTTAAGAAATTTATAAAGTACTTATTAGTAGCACAAAAAGGATTTCCACCCAAAACCCATATAAAATCCTCTTGAATTAAAAATCACACAAATATCCTTCCAATAATAATGATAATAATAATAATAATAATAATAAGTTTCGCATCACATATACAATTTAGTAAACCACTTGAAAAATGTACCCATACCCAATAATTTTAAACAAAACACCATTTTCTACAAAACAACACATTTCAATTTTACATGCACACCAAAACCACTTGAAAACACTTTTCTCACCACTTATGCATGTGAAACAATCACAAGATAAATTTCTAACAAATTCTAAAAATTCATAAACACCATCATAGACTAATTAGACATATTATAATGCTGTCAAACAAGTAAAAATGATTATTGAAGAAACACATGAACCAATTAATTGCTTCGAAAAGGAATGGGTTGAAAGCGCAAACTTCAAATCGAGGGCGGACATGACCAAACTCTGATAGAAGGTAGAACACTCTCTCGCGGATCAACCGCAAACCTAAAACAATGGGATAAAAATGAAAAATAAAACCCGAGGTGTTAAGTTTTTTTTAAATCGAAGGAAACCCCTTATAAATTGAGATGAAAACCCAAGTGGAGGGGGGGTATGCCCACCGGAGAGGGAGACATCCGGAGATGGTGTCGGATGTGAAGTTAGATGGATCAAGGAGGCCAGATTGCGTGTATCGACACAAAGTTTCATTAATGGAAAATCCCACTTGATCCAGTTAAATGTATCTTTATGAAAAATGTTTTTATAAGATGTCAACTTATATGGTTTTATGTTAAGAATTTTGAATATTTCTAATATAGTCGTTGAACAGTGATCACATGATTAGTATAAATATAGGACTTTAACAAATCCAATTTACTCAGACAAAGGAAACGATGGGCTCATCTAGTAGAATTGCCCCATATGAAGCCCATTTGTCGGAGCTTGGAATAGAGGTGGCAGCTTTCGGCTTCTCCCTTGACCAAGCACAAGATGAGCTTCATCATGTCAATCTCGAACGTGACCTTCTAGGGGAAAAGTGGAAGTTGATTAAAAATTCCACTCGAGCGATGTTATCTGAGCCACCCCAAGAGTCTGTCACCATCGCACTCTTTACCCTTAGGTCATATGCGACTGCTTTAAGGGGTTATGTAACAAATAAGTAGTAATATGTTCATGCACATTATTATTGTATATAATAATGAATATAATTTCTAGTCATTTTTGATACATGGTAGATAGTTTTTAATGTACAAATAGTGTTTTTAGTTGTTATTTAATTAAGAAATATATTTTATTAAATTAATGGATTTTTGAATTAAATAAAATTTTAATAAAATAATAATATTATTATTAAATTAGTTTTCATTAAATATGAAAGAACTTATAATTTTACGAATAAAATTAATATTTTTATTAAGGTTTGATAACCATTACTGTCAAAACCCGTGAATTTTTGATAAATGGCGGATTTTATTTTAAAAGGGAAAATTCACATATTTAGAAAATTATTTAGATAAAATAAATGTTATTTATGGAATCAGGATTTCAAAATTATCCAACGGTGAGTTTTTTATAATTTTCTGAGACAGTCAAATTTTTGGGTAAAAGTTAAATACCATTTAAATATATAATGTGTTTTATGACATCATAATGACCCAATAGTGATGTAATAAAATACTATAATATTTATGCTTGGCAAATATATGTTTTAACATTAAAATAATGTGATTTTGGGTTTGTTTGACTTACTTTTCAAAGCATTAATGGACCCCCCAAGACTTATTCAACACTTTTCCTTTTTAAATTAATTTCCATGGGAGTGTGACTCACCTCCCCATATGCTACCTTATTATTTTAAAAATTTCGGACATTGGCCCTGTAAAATGTTTTTTCCTATTTCCTTTTACAAAAACCATGGGCAAAAACCATGGGATGGTTTTTGGTTTGGATTAATTTAATATAAGGGTTCCCAAACCTAAATAATAAAGAGTTCCATCACCTTTCCTATATAAACCCACCCAAGATCCCACTTCCTCCTCACTCAAAGACCTTTGAGTTCATCCAACATATCCCCTACTCTCTCTAAAATCCTCCCAAGGTGCCCCAAGCTCCCAAGAAACCTCTCACAAGCCTTTCTCAAGCCTTTGGAAGCACACTTCCAAGTAAGGGTTTTTTCTTCCATTCTCATTTTTGTCCAATTTTCTTTAAGTTGTTTTGTCATTTAATTTCAATTATGAATGTTGGGGTATGGTTTCTCACCTCCCCTATACTTCCTTCTTATTTTTTGTATGATGGGAGACCCCTTTCTCTCTCATTAAATTCCTCCCATGTACACCTGTTACTATGCTGAAATTCCGAAAGGAACTTCTCTCTCTTCTTTTACATTCAAGAAATAATTTTGTATCATGAATTCAAATTCCATTACAATTGTTTGGACATGTATCTATATGACCCCATTACTATCCATTACATGTAAATATGACGAGGAACCCCGTTCTCTCTCATCAACCTTTTTTATGAATTCTTATGTCACACCATTACGCTGCCGAAATCGCACCTATTTTCTAAGCCAATGACATTGTGTAGTGGATACCTTTCCCATTTCCCCATCAAGGGTATCCAACATTATGCACCTTTACTTATTGATTAAAAAGTCTCATATATGAATTCCACATTCATTTACCATGGAATAAATGATTATGTTTTATGAATCCATGTTTTATGATCCATGTGGCACACTTATGCATGAAATGAAATGTTTAAGAAGGTTGCACCCTTATAGCGCACCAATGCATTGGGTAAAGTATAGTATCATGATACGTCACGTGAAATGAGTGTTGACTCATGATAATTCAAGAGCAATGAGGGTATACTCGTGCTTTATGTGCAATTAGGATTTACTCATGCTCCATGTGCAGTGAGCCTTGGCTCATGCTAATTCCATGTTAAGTGTTGTTGCTACATTTCCATGTTATGATTATCATGCTTTATCATGCCTTTTTGTTCATGTTTCTTTTAAGATATATTGATATGCCTATTGTTTAACATGTATTTTACTCCTTATGTTATTCCATGTGTACTCCCTTACTTGGCTTTATAGCTCACCCTTTTCTTATGCATGTCTGCAGGTTATCCCATGCAATGCTAAGTACGAGGGAATGTAGTGGTCATGTAAAGGAAGTTTTCAATAAAGATGTTGTATTTCATGTTTCAAGTTTTTATGTAATGATCCAACGCCCCAAATACACTAAACCTCTCGATCTCCTTTGTTGTATCAAGTGACATTTTATGTAATAAATCATGTTTAAGTTGTAATAAAAAGCAGGGTTTATTGTTGGTATCAGAGGATAGGTTTAGTTATTTTTGGGATTAGGAAACCCTAGTAAAGCCATAGATACAAGAATAAGTATAATAAAAACATCCCTAAGTTTTGGTAAGTACTGAGTATGTGGTTTATCAAACAAATACATCCCTGTTTGGATACGAGCAGGTGGAGGCGGCTCTGGCACAGATATATCCTAGAGGTAAAAACTAAAAAACAACGCATTGAGCAATATTTGAACGGGAACTGGTGCACGACAACGGGCCTTGCTGCACTCTTGGTTACGACACTCTCGAGGGATATGTTTTCATAAATTCAAAAATTATTATAAACCCTTATTAAGTGAATTAAAAAAATTCCCCTATCAATATATGATTGAATATAGATCATGAAAAGCCTAGAATGAAGCCTATAGAACCATGAGTTAAGGGAATGAAAGTTTAGTTAAAAGTCATCTACATTTGTCTTTGGATTACCCTTTATGTGTTACCCCTAACATTCCTTTTATTATATCTAATGGCCGGTAAAAGGAGGACTCAGGCTAACAACCATTGTAAAGATCAGTGTGATGACTGTACCAATGAGATGCCAAATCCAATGGGAGCAGGAATAGCAAACATTGTCACTCTTCTCTCTCATCTAACTCATGTTTTGAATAGAAACACGGGTCAAGAGGAATGTCCAAACCCCCCTTAAGAAGTAACATGTTGATATTGAGAGCTTCATGAGGAAAATGCCTCCTACTTTTAGTGGATCATCTGATCCCATGATCGATGAACAATGGATCAACTCCATTGAAAAGATATTCTCCATCCTCAAATGTTCTGAACAAGAGAAGGTTCTCCTAATGGCTTATCGTATGGAGGCTGAAGCTGATAAATGGTGGTTATTGATCAAAAATACAAGGCCTGAAGAGGTGATCGAGGCGTTGTAATGGAAGGATTTCTGGAAGATGTTTTTCGATAAATATTTTCCGCGCACCCTCCGGCTTAATAAGGAAAGGGTCTTCATTTCCCTCAAGAAAAAAGATGAAGAATAAGTAGGAGCGTACGAAGGAAAACTTCACAAGTATTGCACGATACACTTCCGAGTTTTTCATTACCCCCAAATGAAAGGTTGACAACTTCTTTGGTGGGCTGAAGCCTAGATTGTGGAAATCATTAGCGATCCATGACTTCGACAGCTATGAGGAAATTGTCCGATGTGCCCTAAAGGTCGAAATGGAGATCAAGGAATCACTAGGGTATCAAGGGGACAATAAGCATAAGGTGGACTTCTATGCTGGTGGTCTGATGGATAAATCCAATGGTGCTAAGAAGATCTAGCACCCCACTTTCCAATAGTGCGGAAAGAAGCACCCTGGAAATTGCCTTAAAGGGATGAGAAAATGCTTCTGGTGTGGAAGGGAGCGGCACCTAGCTGTTAACTGTTGGAAAGAAGGATCTGTGGCTGCGACATAGGAGAGGAATGATCCGTTCAAACCTCAACGCATTGTTAAATGCTACAAATGCAAAGAACCGAGTCATTTTGAAAACTAGTGCCCTAATCCAAGGGTTTTTGGAGGCAACCAACAACCTCCAAGACAACAAGGAAGAGTTTTTTCCATCGCTTCTACCGAAGTTAACCCCAACAACGAAGTGGTGATAGGTAAGCTAGTTATTCATTCAAGAATAGCGAACCTACTTTTTTATTCAAGTTCTATGCTTATATATAGAAATTTTAGTAGAACAATTCCAGCACCACCACAAATCATTGATGTAAAGATATAGGTGAGTACGAAAAATGGGGATATCATTGAATCCCATGAATATAAGTCCTCCCTTGTTATAGTCTGTGGATTGAATTTCCCGGCGAACCTCGTCATACATCCTCTGATGGAATTTGATGCAATTCATGGCATGGATTGGCTTTCCTTATATAGAGCCTACATAAATTTTCGGGAGAGGGAAATCACACTCCATATGGATAATCAACACCCGATTAATTACAAGTGTCAGGAGGAAGATTAATCTCCTTTAGCTCTATCATCTAAAGCATGGATATTACTGCACTATGAGCACGCGTATATGGCTCAAATGATTGATTCCAAAGAAGAAACCATCCTTGATGAAATTCCTATTGTGAGGGAATTTGTGGAAGTGTTTCCGGATGAACTTCCTGGTCTTCCTCCTAGAAGAGTTATTGAGTTCTCAATTGAACTTATACCCGGGGCGCTACCAATACCCAAGACTCCATATAGAATGGCTGTTGTTGAGCTAGAAGAGCTGAAAAAAACAACTATATGAGAATCTGGATAAAGGATTTATACGGCCATGTGCTTCACCATGGGGTGCACCACTCCTCTTCGTCAAGAAAAAGGATGGGTCAATGCGGCTTTGCATCGATTATCGTGAACTTAACAAAATCACGATAAAGTACAAGTATCCTCTCCAAAGAATCAATGACCTGTTTGATCAGCTGCGTGGAGGACAATACTTCTCCAAGGTGGATTTGCGTTCGGGATATTATCAAGTAAGGGTGAAGAAGTAAGATGTCCCCAAGACTACTTTTCATACAAGATATGGGCACAATGAATTCATAGTAATTCCTTTTGGACTCACCAATGCTCCGGAAATATTCATGGAAATGATGAATAGAGTCTTTAGAGATTACCTTGACAAATTTTTGGTAGTCATTATAGATGATATTCAAATATACTCCAATACCATGGAGGATCATGAGGAGGATTTAAAAACTACACTAGAGACTTTGCGCAAGGAGAAGCTCTATGAAAAGTACATCAAGTGTGAGTTCTGGTTGAAGGAGGTCTCATTCTTGGTCCATATCATCACAAGCAATGGGATATCTGTGGACCCCTCCAAAACAGATGCAATTGAGGGATGGCCGAGGCCAACGTCGGTAACAGATATCCGTAGCTTCTTGGGGTTAGCTGGATATTATCGACAATTTGTGAGGAATTTATCACGATTGTCCAACCCTCTTACCAAGCTAACTTGGAAGGGAGTAAAGTTTTCTTAGAGTGATGAATGCGAAGAAAGATTACAGGATTTGAAAAGGAGGCTTATCACTACTCCCGATCTCACTTTACCCACAAGTGGGGAGCTTTTGTGGTATTCAGTGATGCTTCAAAGAAAGGCTTAGGTTGTGTGCTGATTAAGAATGATAAAGTTATATCATATGCCTCAAGGCAGTTGAAAATACATGAGCAAAACTATCCAATG
This sequence comes from Viscum album, assembly GCA_963277665.1. NCBI lineage: Eukaryota > Viridiplantae > Streptophyta > Magnoliopsida > Santalales > Viscaceae > Viscum > Viscum album. The sequence continues at coordinate 5,498,980 of OY728148.1, read as the reverse complement.
CATGATCTGGAGTTGGGGGCTGTGATCTTTGCCTTGAAAATCTGGCGGCATTATCTCTATGGAGAGAAATGTGAAATATATACTGACTACAAGAGTCTTAAATATATATTCACACAGAAAGAGCTTAATATGCGCCATAAAAGATGGATAGAGCTCATCAAGGATTATGACTATTCAATACATTACGTCCCTGGGAAAACGAACAAGGTGGAAGATGCCCTAAGTAGAAAGGACCCAAAAATTCTATCAATGATGAGAATTGAGAAGGATCCAATATTCTTAGACTTCATGAAGATGGACGCAGGAATCCTAAAGAAGGGAAAATCACCAATCCTTTCACAAATAATTTCTCAACCATCTCTTTTGGAAAGGTTATAGGATGCTCAAATGGATGATGTGGAATTCTAGAAAAAGTGGAAGCTATCAAAAAGGGGAAATATTTGGAGTTTAATGTTAATAAAGAAGGAATTGTGCGGTTTGTGAAATGACTATGTGTTCCATCAAGTCCGGAGCTGAAGAAGGAACTTTTAGATGATGCAAATAGTTCAAATTTCTCTATTCACTAAGGGAGAAAAATGATGTTTCGAGATCTCCAAGAAAAATTTTGGTGGGATAATATGAAGAAGGAGATCACTGATTATACATCAAAGTGCCTGGTGTGTTAGCAAGTGAAGGCAGACTGGCAGAGGTCTAAGGGGATGATGCAACCATTGCCCATACCAGAATGGAAATGGGAGAACATCACCATGGACTTTGTTACCAGACTTCCAAGGACATCCAAAGGAAATAATGCAATTTGGGTTGTTATGGATCATCTTACAAAGACTACACACTTCATTTCTATTTATGAGGATTTCTCATTGGATCAACTGGAACAGATATATATCACGGATGTGGTAAGGTTACATGGAGTACCACTCTCTAATGTGTCTGACCGAGATCTAAGATTCACCTCTATGTTTTGGAGGATTCTTCAACATGCTCTGAATACTGAACTGAACTTCAGTACGGCCTATCATCCTCAAACGAATGGCCAATCCGAGCGAACTATCCAAACGCTTGAGGATATGTTGAGAGAGTGCTCAATGGACATTAGAGTAGGATGGGATCAATATCTTTCTCTGGTTGAGTTCTCTTATAATAATAGTTTCCACTCAAGCATCCAAATGGCACCATATGAAGCCCTGTATGGGAAAAGGTGCAGAACACTGGCATGTAGGGATGAGGTCGGTGAACGTAAGCTGCTTGGACCAGAAATGGTCGAAGAAATGGTGGAGAAGGTGAAAACAATTCATTAGAATATCAAGGAATCCCAGAGTCGACAGAAGAGTTATGCAGATAATCATCGACGAGAACTTGAGTTTAAAGTTGGATACTTGGTGTTTCTACGCATATCTCCATGGAAAAAGGTCATGAGGTTTGGAAGGAAATGGAAGTTAAGTCCAAGGTACATCGGTCCCTTCGAGATTCTTGATCATGTCGGGGTTGTGGCCTATTGACTAGAACTTCCACCAACTATGGCCAAAGTACATGATGTTTCTCATGTATCGCTTTTAAGAAAGTACATACCGGACCATTCACATGTACTCTCTTCTGAGGTTGTACAATTGGAAGATGATCTTTCTTATGAGGAGCAACCTGTGAAGATCATAGATCGTAGAGACAAAGTTCTATGAAATAAGACAATGCCCCTCATCAAGGTGTTGTGGAGAAACCACATGATTGAAGAAGCATCTTGGGAATCAGAGGAAGTGATGAAGCTCAGTTACATACAACTATTTTATTATGGTAAAAGGAAGATTTCTGGGGCAAAATTTTTTAAGGGGGGAATGTTGTAACGATGCAAAGTTTCATTAATGGAAAATCCCTGTTGATCCAGTTAAAGGTCTCTTTATGAAAAATGGTTTTAAAAGATGTCAACTTCTTTGGTTTTATGATAAAAATTTTGAAAGTTGCTAATATATCCGCTGAACAGCGATCACATGATTAGTATAAATATAGGACTTTAACAAATCCAATTTACTCAGACAAAGGATCTAATGGCCTCATGCAGTAGAATTTCCCCATACGAAGCCCATTTGTCAGAGCTCAGAAAAGAGGTGGAAACTTTGGGCCTCGCCCTTGACCAAGCCCAAGCTGAGCTTCATCATGTCAACCTCGAACGTGACAGTCTATAGGAAAAGTGGAAGTTGATTGAAATTACCACTCGGTTGATGTTATCCTAGCCACCCCAAGAGTCTGTCACCATCTCACACCTTACCCTTAGGTCTTATGCGGCTGTTTTAAGGGGTTATGTAACAAATATGTAGTACTATGTTCTTGTACATTATTTTTTTATATAATAATCAATATAATTTCTAGTCATTTGTGATGCATGGTAGATAGTTTTTAATGTACAAATGGTGTTTTTTGTTAATATTTAATTAAAAATATATTTTATTAAATTAAGGGAATTTTTAATTAAATAATATTTTAATAAAATAATAATATTATTATTAAATTATTTTTTATTTAATATGAATGATATTATAATTTTATGAATGCAATTAATATTTTTATTATGGTTTGAAATCCATTTCTGTCAAAACCCGTGAATTTTCGATAAATGTCGGTTTTAATTTTAAAAGTAAAAATTCACATATGTAGAAAATTATTTAGATAATATAAATGTTATTTTTGGAATTAGGATGTCAAAATTATCCAACAGTGAGTTTTTCATAATTTTCTGAGACAGTCAAATTTTTGGATAAAAATTAAATACCAATTAAATATATAATGTGTTTAATGACATCATAATGACCCAATAGTGATGTAATAAAATACTATAACCTTTATGTTCGGCAAATATATGTTTTAAAATTATGATTAATTTATTTTGGGTTGTTTTGTCTTAATTTCAAAGTATTAATGGACCCCTCAAGACTTGTTCAACACTTTGCCTTTTTTAAATTAATTTCCATGGGAGTGCGAATCACCTCCACATAAGCAAACTTATTATTTTATGAAGATCGGAAATTGGACCTATATAATATTTTTTTCATCATCCATTTTCCAAAAACCATGGGGAAAAACCATGGGATGGTTTGTGGTTTGGATTAATTTAATATAAGGGGTCCCAAACCTAAATAATAAAGAATTCCCTCACCTTTCCTATATAAAATCACACAATCTCCCACTTCCTCCTCACTCATATCCCCGACAGTTTGTCCAACCTCTTCACTACTCTCTCTAGAATCCTACCAAGGTGCCCCAAGTTCCCATGAAGCCTCTCACAAACCTCTCTCTAGCCTTTGGAAGCATACTTCCAAATAAGGGGGTTTTCTTCCTTTCTCATTTTTGTCCAATTTTATTTAAGTTTTTTTCCTTTTAATTTCAATTATGAATGTTGAGGTATGGTTTCAAACCTTCCCCATACAGCCCTCTTATTTTTTTAATGATGGGAGACCCCTTTCTCTCTCATTAAATGTCTCCCATGTACACCCGTTACTATGCCGAAATTCCGAAAGGAACTTATCTCTCTTCTTTTACATTCAAGCAATAATTTTGTATCATGAATCCAAATTCCATTACAATTGTTGGAACATGTATCTATATGACCCCCTTACTGTCCATTACACGTGAATATGATGTGGAACCCCTTTAACTCTCATCAACCTTTTTTATGAATTTTTATGTCACACTGTTACGCTACCGAAGTCACACCGATTTTATAAGCCAATGCCATTGTGTAGAGGATACCATGCCCATTTCTACATCAAGGGTATCGACCTTTATGCACCTTTACTTATTTATTACAATTTCTCATGTATGAATTCCACATTCCTTTACTGTGGAATAAATGATTATGTTTTATAAATCCATGTTTTATAATCCATGTGGCACACTTATGCATGAAATGAAATGTTCAAGAAGGGTGCACCCTTATAGAGCTCCAATGCATTGGGTAAAATATAGTATCATGATACGTCATGTGCAATGAGTGTTGACTCATGCAAATTCAATTGCAATGAGGGTTTACTCGTGCTTTATGTGAAATGAGGATTTACTCATGCTCCATGTCCAATGATCCTTGGCTCATGCTAAATCCATGTTAACTGTTGTTGTCACATTTCCATGTTATGATTATCATGCATTATCATGCCTTTATGTTCATGTTAATTTTAAGCTCTATTGATATTCCTATTTCTAACATGTATTGTACTCCTCATTTTACTACATGTGTACTCCCATACTGGGATTTATATCTCAGCCTTTTATTATGCATGTCCTCAGGTTATCCCATGCAATGCTAAGTACGAGGGAATGTAGTGGTCATGTAAAGGAAGTTTTCAATAAAGATGTTGTATTTCATGTTTCATGTTTTTATGTAATGATCCTAATCCACAAAGAAACTAAACCTCTCGATCTTCTTTGTTGTAACAAGTGATGTTTTATGTAATAAATCATGTTTATGTTGTAATATAATGAAGGGTTATCATCGTGCGTCCTAGCCAGAGGTGTAGGAGCCCGGAGGACCTAGAGGGCGAATCGGTCTGATCGGACCAAAGGAGGTCGGGGCTTCGAGTGCGAGCAAGAGGGTGCAGTCCGAAGGGAGATTGGCTGTCCATGGGTGGCCGGAGGCTCGAGCAGAAGGCTGGCCGAGGTGCTGAGGGGTGCCAGATCGTGGAAGGTGGGATGTGTGGGAGGCTTTCGGACATGGGAGGCGCGGCGAGCAGGTGTCGGCCATAAGGTAGAGGCGTGGTCGGTGGAGTTGGGGGGGGGGGGTGCGATGACATGCAGGAGGAGCGCAGAAGCTTGGCACGGTGCACGTGGAGGGGAAACAGGAGGGGCGGGGTCGGCTGGAGCTTGTACAAGGAGGATCTGCTCTTTGGCTCACTTAAGAGAGGGCCGAAACAGGGGGTGCGCTGTGGGTATTAGGGATTTCTAGGTTTTTTTTCTTTTTATTTTTTTAGATAATTAATATCATTATTACAATTATAATAATAATAATAATAATCATAGTTATAATAAATAGACCAACAATAGATAATTGATAGTTTCAATAAAAATAATAGTCATAATAAATCCAAAGTTAATAATAATAATAATTATTATTATTATAATATAAAGAAGAATAATAATAGTAAAATCAAACTTAATAATAATATAAAATAATAATAAATTTAATAATAATAATAACATAACAATAATAATAAAATTATTAATAACAATTTAATAACATTTATATTAACAATTTTTTTAAAATAACAAGATACTACTATTTATTCTTAATAACGAAAATATAATTATCTACACAATATAATTATTATTACTACAATTTAATTTTAAAACTAGTTTTTATTTGAATAAAATTTTATTTATTTTAAACTTTAGACTATTGCGTTGTACCCGAGAAAATTGTGCGGCTACTGCCCACCATGCAGTGACCATGCATGTGTCCAAAACACAGTAAAAGATATTAAATGAGAAAAATTTTAATCCGGGACCCAGCCCAGACATTGGCGCGAGGACCCAGAGCCATGTAATACTAATATAAAAATTAATTAAAAAGTTTGGGTGTGACAATTCTCCCCATCACAGACACTTTCTTCCCCCAGAAAGTCACCAAGCCAAAAGATATCCAAAGCTTGAGCCTATGCCCGAACAGATCCCAAAAAGGAAATTCATGAACCTCGGGCTGATGATTCACTCCACAAGTCACAACCAACCGCTCATGAAGAAACCATGACATAAAACGAGGGGAGAACATGAGAGGGTTCTCCCCACCACAAGAATTTGACTATCAAAGAAACATTAAAACCCCAACAACCCCACCAAGACTTAAACGAGAACCCCACTACAGAGCAACCTGAAGAAACTAGGTCCTAAAAACCACCTTGACCTATCTACATTATCCAAACAACACCCTCTCCACAACCAGGAACTCAGGAACCCCCAACAAAAACTTACCGACTTCTCCACCTATGTTGAGTGGGACCACTGAGACTTAAACAAAACACAACTAAAAGGTCACCCAGCATATCGGGGACCAAAAAAATGTACTACCTATAACAACACTACTGGAACTAATAATTCCCCCATCCTGATTTAAAACTCCCCACACATCCAACTCCATTAGTACGAGCAAGAAAACCCTTCCACTAAAACCTAGAACTCTCGCCACATGACAAAAACCCTTAACACTCACATCTCCAAACGATAACTAATAAAATCAGAACCAACCCACACAAGGCCAAATACCTTTTTTTGAAAAATAATCAATTCTAATGGCCACATTCAGAAGAATGCAACTACTATGATCCCGAAAGAATAATTTCATCACCCTATTACCGGAAAAGAATAACTTACAACAGCGGGAAAACAAGGACACCGAAGCCCTGAATGTCTCGATTCCAAGATGAAAGATAAAGAACCAAAAAAGGGTCTCAAATCCGTCTGACACCCTGACTATGCATGAGCTTCACCCCGGGAACTAAGGCTAGGACTCTGATGGTTGAATCATCTCATACCTCATAGTCAGACACGAACAACCCCCGACCAGGGATCCTTCTTTGAACGACACTTTTTTTTCCCGAAACCTTTCCCAATGTCCCGAACAATCACATAATAACAGGACTTCATAGGGATGAGACAAGATGTCTTGGGATGCTCGAACTGAGAACACCAATGGCACATTAGCAAGTAGTATAACATGTCAGAAGTTAGAACCAACCAAAGAGATTTCTTCATAGGTAGGTTCCTCTCATACTCCCCACTTGCAAAATAGGGAACCCTTACGAGTGACGAGAGGCATTATATTTGTCATGCACTTTCACCCCAAATGTCGACTCCATAAAGAAGCAGACACGGGCCATCACCAACCACTGGCCTTATTGACTATAGATGGTCTCTCACCTCTTATCTCCTTCACCTCCTCAGGTATGATTCAATAGATGGAGACGGAATTTAACACCTCCCACATCATCCCAACCTCAAATATGGTTAAAATTCCTCCTCCACTAGTCCGAGGCTGGACCCTCCACTAAACCCAAGACTATATGAACTCTAAAAAACTCACGAGTCCCCAACCACCTGAAGACATGACCTAATCCCCTCAAACTTCTTCACTAACTCTAACAAACCCAAAATTCCTCGAAAGATAGGAAACACTCTATAGAAAACATAATTGGGCACAACTCATTGAATTTTTTTTTTTGGAAATTTCTGGGTGGCATATTCAGAACAACATGAAAAAAAATCAAAACTGGCATCAGGCCAAAAATCAATCAAAAGAAACACCCCGAGCCATGACAATAGGCCCAGAATCCCAAACAAGCTTAAATATAACCAAATAAACACCACAATCCAAAGGTAACAGACTCATAAATCAATCATATAAAAACACATGTGAAATCAATTTTTCAAAATTCCAAAACCAACTTTTTATGAAAAACCATGTCCCAAAATCATATTTTTCATTCAAGTCATTTTTAGGGAAATCATGCCAACCTTAAATTCCAAAACCCCACCCATGGCATCCTATGAACCGCCGCATAAGCCTTCATCCCTTTTCCACTCAAATCATCCTTACATATGTGTCAATGTGCACTTCACGTATCTACACACATATATGAGGATGATCCAAGAGAATACCAAGGGTTTCAATTTCCATTTTGTTTCCAAAACCAAATGTAAGACAAAAAATCCAAATCAAAACACTTACTCTATAAAAAAAACCACTTCACCAATTTCAAAACATCTTGAACGAAATCCCCATTCTACCAGTTTTTAACCCATTAAAGAAATACCCCTTTCAATTCAAAACCACCTTTAAATACAAAATCACTCTAACACTAACCAAAATCAATACAAAACCCTTAACTTGAATCAAATCTCTGATGGGAGGGACCATTAGTCATGCTTAACCTAGCGATATGGTAGTGGTCCATGCCCCAAGTAAGCATCAACGAGTAGGAATATCATAAAATGTGTATGTGAACTCCACATGGGTCACTACTCCATGGAAAATTAAAACGACACATCAGTATGACTCTGTTGTCATCCCTCAATCCAAAACAAAATCAGAAGACTCAAAACTCGGACTACCCTTGGTAGCTCGGGTCTCGTCACGTGTGGTGGTGATCAGGTACTGACACGCAACCTACCTCTTAAACCCCGATAGTCATAATCTCAATCTACCAGACATCCCAAATAACAAAGGGCGCTCTAAAAAGAAAGTTCCGCTAAGAGCTGACCTCCTCTGATACCATTTTGTCACGAACCAACCCAGTTTGACCCTGAACCTGTCACCCGAGCCAGCCTGCGACATGGACCAAGGGGCGTTCCTGATCCCCACAAGTTGGAAACTATTGCAGGGCATCAAAACTAAACAAGAGGTAATGATTTCACCTAATGATAATAAATAAATTAGTGGAAAAGTTGAAAAACACAAATTAAATAAATGAAACTGAAAAGAAATAACGATCAGCAACAACCACCTAGCCTGACCACGACCAAAACCCCTTTTCCACTCTAAGAGTCACTCTCCAGTCTACAACCAACTATCGCCCATGGCGATGAATCTCGAGTCAAACATGCAACCAAAACTAAAAACAAGAAAACACTATAGGCGTGAGTATTTAAACTCACTAGGCGTGCCAGAAAAACTATTCCCAATGCACTACCTTTAAATAATTAAATTTACTAACTCTTGGTTTTAACTAAGTTATACAAAATATGGGTTTTCACACACACACACTTCCATTTTTAAGAAAAGTAACAGCCCATTGCCCTTTTTAATTTAAAACAAGTTTAATGTTTGAAGGGAACGTGTGTATTAGATTTAAAAACATTTATGCGAGCAATTTAAAAATTCAAATTTTAGTTTCTAGTAAAAGGGAATACCACACACAACACACCACACACACTAAGGGAAATAGAAAAATAGTGGAACACAGGGGCTAGCAAACGAACTAGACCTCTCTATCATCTGCCACTTAAAAAAACACTAACGAAAACATGGGTCGAATCTAGGAGCTCATGAGGAATCGAGAACATGCCATACATGTGACACATCCTGAAAGAATGCTCTAACACGATGACGTCATAACACCCTAATTCTCGGTATATCCCTACATGGCCTAATCAAGGGGCCCAATACCCATAGTTGCAATAACTCAGTATTCCCCTACTATGGGGCCACTAGCCAGTGCGTAATCTAAACTAGTGCATCAATCATTCTCAGAAGATTCACTCACTATGCCAAGTTCTCATGTCAACATGTATAATAAAAAGGAAGGGGGTGAGTCAACAAATTCAAACATGTAGCACAAACATCACGCACAATATATGTAGTCGACATACACCAAAGGTCACCCCTATGTCACCCCAAAGAGTGTCTTCCAAAATAATTTATTTTTATTAAAGTGATAAACGGTCTTCACCAATATTAAAGAAAAACCACGTTACTCATGAAAACCAAAAACACTTGTTTCGAAGAAATAATTTATCAGTCAAACCAGAACCACATTTGAAATTCTGTGAATTATGTTTAAAATCCAAACGGGAATTATTTCTCTACTAGGTGTCTGCTCGTCAAGAAAATATTTCAAATGTTGTATATAAAATAAATAACCCTTTTTTTATATAAAATAATAATTTTAAATTTTATTATCTAATAAAATTTATCATTAACTAAAATTATGAAAATATCAAGCAATTAATAAATTCTGAATTTAAAGGCGAGTGCAGTGGGGGACCTACCTCGGCTCGATGTCCAAACACAACGACGTAACGTGCCTCACACGGGTGCACAAGTGAGCATGCGAGATGGCGAACACATGAGGTTGGAAAAACCTTGCCAATGCACTGCAACCACAAAGATAACTAAATTACATAAACACAGACTTTAAAATATAACAAACGAACAAATAGCGCAAAAGAACCACCTCGACCTACTTTCAAAACATAACTCGCATTATTTTAACTATTTAATAAATATCTTTAAAATCTATAAAATAGTTTCCAAAGAGTAAGCCACAACATACCATGATAGAAAACGAACGAACTGCATAGTTGGAAAAACTAAATACAGAAATTCATGAAAAGATATTAAACATCACTAAACTAGTTTTCAAAAAAACAGACCTTAAATTCACATGAGCATGTTACCGAATATATAATGGAAACTAAGTTCGTTTAAAAAAAAGCTAAACCTCACACAAAACTAATCAATCATAAAGCATGCCAAATCAATAATTTAGGCAAAAAATAACCAAATAAAATTTATCTACATTATCACATAATTTAATAAATCATTTATGGAATTTATAAAGTACTTCTTAGTAGCATAACAACGATTTCCACCAAAAACACACATAAAAACCCCTTGAAATAAAAATCACACAAATTCCCTTCCAATAATAATAATAATAATAGTAATAATAGTAAGTTTCGCATCACATACACAATTTAGTAAACCACTTGCACAAATTACCCATACCCAACCATTTTAAGAAAACAACCATTTTCCACACAAAAACAAATTTCCATTTTACACACACATCAAAACCACTTGAAAACACTTTTCGCGCCACTTATACATGTCAAACAACCACAAGATCAATTTCTAACAAATGCTAATTATTCATAAACACCATCAGAGACTAATTAGACATATTATAATGTTGTGAAACAAGTGAAAATGATAATTGATGGAACACTAGAACCAATTAATTGCTCCAAAATGGAATGGGTTGAAAGCGCCAACCTCAAATCGAGCGTGGACATGACCAAACATTGATGGAAGGTATAACATTCCATCGCGGACCAACTGCCAACCTAAAACAATGGGATGAACACTCAAAATAAAACCATAGGTGTTAGGTTTTTTCTAAATCGAAGGAAAACCCCTAGAAATTGAGATGAAAACCCAAGTGGATGTGGGTATGCCTAGAGGAGAGGGAGACAGCTGGAGAGGGTGTCAGATGAGCCACTGGCCGGAGCAAGGAGGCCGGAGCGTGTCCTAGCCGGAGGTGTAGGAACCCAAAGGACATGGAGGAAAAAACAGGATGGTTGGACAATGAGAGGTCAGGGATTCAAGTGCGAGTAGGAGGGTGCAGTTTTGAGGGAGCTCGGCTGTCCGTGGGTCGCCAGAGGCCGGAGTAGGAGGCTGGTCGAGGTGCTGAGTGGGCACCGGATCGCGGCAGGCGGGATGTGTGGGAGTCCGTCAGACAGGGGAGGCGTGGCGAGCAGGCGTCTTCCATGAGGGAGAGGCGAGGTTGGTGGAGTTGGGGGGGGGGGGGTGACGACATGTATGAGGAGCGCAGAAGCTGGTCACGACGTAGGCGGAGGGGAAACAGGAGGGGCAACATCCGCTGGAGCCGTTATAAGGAGGATCCGTTCTACGTCTTGCGCAAGAGAGGGCCAAATCGGGGGGGGGGGGGTGTCGCGAGTATTATGGTTTTCCAGGGTTTGTTTCTTTTTATTTTATTAGTATAGTAATATCATTATTACAATAATAATAATAATAATAGTAATAGTAGTAATTAATAGACCAAACATAGATAATTAATAGTTTCAATAATAATAATAGTCATAATAAAACCACTGTTAATAATAATAATATTATTATTATTAATATAAAGAAGAATAAGAATAATAATAACAAAAATAATAATAATGTAACATAATAATAAATTTAAAAATAATAATAATACAACAATAATAATAATAAAATTATTAATAACAATTTATTAACAATTATATTAACAACTAAATTTTTTAAAATAACAAGATATTACTATTTCATCTTAATAATGAAAATATTTTTATCTACACAATAGCATTATTATTATTAAAATTTTAATATTAAACTCGTTAATTATTTGAATAAAATTTTATTTATTTTAAACTTTAAACTATTGCGCGCTACCCGGGCGGACTGTGCGGCTACCGCCAACTGTGCAGTGACCGCGAACGGGTCCAAAACACACTAAAATATATTAAATGACAAAAAGAATTTATTTTGGGACCCAACCTGGAACTTGGCGTGAGGACCCGGAGCCATGTAATACTAAAATAGAAATTATTTAAAATTTCGGGGTGTGACAACATGTGTGATCTTATTAAGACAACTTAAAAGTCATCCACTTTTTTCTATTCATGGTCAATCTCTACAATGTTGTATGCTAAAGTAATGGTTGGACATAATGATGAAATCATCAAAGACTATAAGTTTTTGTATATCCAAGGTTACAATAAAAATGTTTAAAATAATTTTGAATATGTGGAAAAAGATTTGTGTTGAGGATAATGAAAGGTTATATGAAAAGTGTAATCCAGTTGAGCATCCTTAAAGACCTAAGAACATATCTGATCTTGGTTTGGAACCAGATGAAGATTTTTATTATTCTGATGAAGAAGAAGAGGCAACTGTTGAACTTATGAAAGGAACTGTTTTGGATAAAGAAGATAGTGGTCTACCTATTCCACAAAATATAGTTGATAAGGAAGAACCTATCCTTGAAATACGTGTTGATTTAGAAGAAGAACCTGCTTCAGGAAAAGAATCTACTGTTAGTGTAAAAGAATATGTTGTTTTTGAGGAGAATCTAGAAGAAGAACTTACCATTTAGAAAGAGGTTGTCATTGAGGAACATTCAGAGGAACAAAATAATCCTGAAATTATTATATCTACTAAGTAAAGAATGGAACAAGACTTTTAACTAACCAGAAAAGAAATGGGTGAGGCTATTAGAGATGAAATTTTAGAATAAAATTAGAGAACTGAATCTCTTAGTCCTGTGAGGGATGCACCTATTGAGGGGGAGCAACCCCCCAGTCTAAAAAGTTTTGAAGTTCATAATCCTATTGATTAAAGCATTGTGGATACCTGATATAAGTTCCCTAGATACTTTGATGTGGATAAAGCCCAGGATTTTTCATTTAAAGGCATATACGTTTCTACCATGTTTCAATTGAATCCACTTTCTACATTAGAAGTAATCTCTGCTAAGGAACTAGAACCTGTCTCAACTCTTGTTCCTAATCCTTCATAATAATTTCCTGTTTCCATAAGTCAAAGTGATTTGAAAGATTTTGGAGTTACTTTATTTGCTGATTTTGAAAATATCCTGAACACATAACCTGCTCCTATGAAAAATCAAAGTGAAAGAGATAATGCATTGCTGTTAGAGAAAATCATATGGTAAATTTACCCAAAAATTATTCCTGAAATAAAAGACAATATAATTGAGAACTAGATGTTGAGTAATGAGATGAAGTCTCTCTGAGTTATGGTTGAAGATATTCACAAAGTGTTACAATCAAGAAAAGCTCCTCTTACTCATCCTGTTGAGGATGTTAGTGGTTAAATTCTATAGAATGTTTCATCTTCGATTCAATAGAACTTGACTTAAATATTTGACAAAGTGGCTGAGAGAAACATCCAGATAGTCAATGAGATGTGTGAGATTGTTGATGGTCTAAAAAAATTGACTGATGACTACAAAGGATGTCTATAGAAAGATCAAAATCAACTCAAGTCCCTCACTTCAGCTGTTATAGCCTCCAATGCCTCTGGACAGTCGTCTCAACCCATTTACAGTAATATTCTCAGAACTGTTGTTAAGGAGTAACTTCCATTAATATTAAGTGAAATTGATAAGGAGAGTTTATCTACGGTTGTCAAGAACAATAATAGAGTACTTGAAATATTGAGGATTCATTCAAATATTTCAAATTATGTTTATAAATAAATTAATATGATATTTTATTTATTCTTTAATAGGGTTTTCTCTAAGAATGATATATCCAATCATTTCAAATATCTTGTAAAGAATTTGAAAATTCCTCCTTTTAGTCAATCCTTTAAGACTCAAGTCCAAAAGATGAAAGACTTCACTCCTCTATTGAATAGTTCATGGATAACAAAGATGATTTTGAGAAGGAAATGTTGTATGATTTTGCGATCATTACTGATTTCATTTAGTTGTTTAAGTTGTATCTTCATGTGAAAAGCACTTCCATTATGGCTCCTACAGCTGCACCTTTATGACCTGGTTTAACTCCTTCCTCATACACTACTTTTTCCTCTACCTTGATGTCTGTATATTAGGGTGTGATCCAGATCCAACATGTTATCCTATACAAATCCTTGCATCGGTCTTCAACCTAACCTACTTTGGAACCATCTTTTTTAAGGGAATTTCTTCCTTCTCTGAACGTTAGCTGACTTCCTTCTTCAACCTCTACTTCTACTCCCATGGAACCTTCTGATACTACTGCCAAGGGAAAAGAAAAGACAATTAGTGCTAAATAAAATTGAAAACTATATCTTGATAGAGATGTTTTTCAACTTTTTCATACTACTTGTAATGACACATATATTTTTTTCTAAAGTAATGTGCACTATTTTTGTCTATTATCCTATTTGATTACTTTCTTTTCTCTTTTTACTGTAATCTTTTTGATAATACCAAAGTGGGGAGAGAGCACACTAATAATTGAAATCCAATTCATATGATTTGTGATCATCAAAAGGGGGAGATTGTTGGACTTTTCATGTTTTAATCATGTTTTAATAATCACAAATCTTGTTAATCATGTTTAATCTATCTCAAATCAAATGTAGATATGGTTGGTTTCCCTAGGATTTAAATAAACTTTCCAAAGAACTTAATTCCTATAAATAATGTTTGATTATTGTAATAAATATTTAATTTTATTTTATAATGCTTTATTCTATGAATTATTATGTTTAATTCATTCTATTAATATTACTACTTAAACTGTTTACAGATATTTGGCTATGTCTGTGAATCTGTGAGTCTGTCGCCGGTTGTAGTTTTTTGGCAAAGGACCAGACACCATGAACTAGACACCGTGACCCAGACACCATGACCCAAACACTGTGACACAGACATCATAACCAGTTTCAGATTTCATGAATTATGTGACACTGGTTCCTTGCTACCATCACTAAGACACCATTCAATGTTTGGAAAAGAACCGGACACTAGGATCCTAACACCATATTTGTGATACTAGTTCCTAATCTCAATAAAACTATGACATCATGACTATCTCACTACTAAAAGGAAAAGAAGAAGACATTGTTTGGTGGTGACACAATTTTCAAGTGATACAGTTTCAAGACAAACCATGACACCTTTATTTAATTTGTTTTGTCATTTTAAATTTAATTACTAACTTTCATATTTGAGACATTTAAAGGCACTGACATAATTAATGTTTCTTTTTAGACATTTCACCTTATAGTATGAGGTAGGAGTTTCAAAATAAATGCATCTTGTTGGCTCCAACACATGCACTCTGTAACAAAAAGGAATGTGTGGCACTAGAACAAGCAGTAGAAGAGAGTGCTTTTGAAAAGAAAACTGAAGCATGCAACAAGATAAAACAGAAGAACACACGAAGAACTCCCATTACTAAAGGCTGGACTAATGTAGATCAGATCCAATAACATCATCGCAGTACCACCTCTTAGAAGAACATGAACTAGAAATCTTACAACATCCAACTAGAAACCAGAGCACCAGACTTGTGATACTCTATTTTTCACAAGAGGACTCAATACATTCATCTTCTTTATCCTAAAAGTCCAAAGCTTCATAGAATAACACTTAGAGTACTTCAAACCTTTTTTCCATAGCTTTGATCTGTTGTGAATAGTTATTAGCTTTCGAGCAGTGTGTGTGTGTCTGTATTAAAAACACACATTGTCTCCTCTACTAAACTTAAGGATACAAAATATCCTTCATATAATCACTTCATATATATTTTTACTCCCACTGATAACCATGGAAGAGGTCCTTGTATGACCTGGTAGTTTTTACCATCAATAAACAGTGGGAGAGGTCGTGTGACTTGGATAGTCTTGTGCAATGTTGTTTACCCCCATCTAGGGTGTGGATCATGTTTATTAATATAATCTAATGGGTGACAGGTGATCACCATGTGGAGTGGATTAGGTCTCGGCTTGATATTGAACCACTTGTTTTATCCACTATGTATTTTAATTTGGTTTTTCTCTACTTTGCTGTATATTTCAAAAAACACTAGATTTTACTTTTATAGTTAGTCTTGGATATTAGTTATAACTATTTTACCTCATTAGAATGCTTTGAAAAGTTGTATCAATAACTCACATTGATATTACTGAGAATTAATCAATCTTTTGAAAATTTACTAGAACAATAAAACTATTATAACCATATTACCTTGATTAACGAGGTTGTATTCATTTTTCTTAGGGAAGCCTTTTAAGTGATCTTTTTAACAAAAATTTTTAAAGATACTCAATTCACCCCCTCCTGAGTACTATAGTCCGACTAACATTCTTCACTACTCATCAATCACAGGTTCGTAAAATTTTGATCTAGATGGACCATCCTAGAAAAAGATCAACACTCTACCAATTTTTAGGGATAGTTTATATGAATGTGTCCCCACCTACCTCACTAGGTGAAAAGAACTCAAGTAAGATCATGTGTTACTGGTCCATCCACATTAAAATCTTATGCCCTACTTTGGTTAAAATATTGATAATTACACATCTTTTCCTCAGAATACATACCACAATATTGTTCAAAAGAAGTCATATTTCCTCCACTAGAAGCCACCTTTAGGTACCCCTTGGATTTGAGTACATGATCCTCCTATTCATAAAACTTCTTCAGCTGAAAGTATTAAAATGGGAATTAATATAACATTTATGTCTATCTTCGAAGCACATTTCTATAGACGGCTCATATCATTCTATAACTAGACACATGCTCTCATGTCCCAATGTCTCTGGATAAAAGATTTGAAAGAACATAGTTAAGAAGTCCTTTGATACGATACCATCAGCCTCTTTAGTGTGATCCTAAACATCCAACCCACAATTCATTGATCTTCATAACATAAATTTAGGAAACATGAACCACTTCTTAATAGGAGTATCAAAATGGCCAAGTATGGTTTGAATGGACTCAATTCGAAACTCAAATGCCTCAAGTACACCCTCTTAGGTAATAGTCAGAGGATGATGTAGTTGAAATTTGATGTCAAATCTAGCTTGATTTCTACAACCCACCCTAAATCCTTATCCATGAAATAGATGAATTGAACAATGTTCTCAAAAAACTACTCTCTTACTTCATCACCTGACACTATTAAGGCCCCAATTTCCACTATTGGTAGATTATTTCTATCTAAAACCTCTAATAATCCTATCAATAGGATTTTTCATAGTGGTGTATCTCTATATTTTCCTTCACACATATCATGACACATAATGGAACTTTAAAAAAATATAAAAATAGTGTGTCACAAAATCCATATTTATTCATTTCTGCATACCCCAAAACATGGACAATACCAAGACACTATCACATCCATTAACCTTCCAACATCAATATCACAGTTAATAAGGGGTAAAAAAATTCCCATTATTTAGGTTTCTCATTAGACACCCATTTTCCACAACTTTAAACATTTACAATTTCATTATTCAATTTCAAATTAGGTACCTTTTTAATATAAGTAACACTAGAAGAGAATAAAATTTCAATTCAACCATATAACTGAAAACTTATTTTTCATGCATGTCTTAAAATGATCCATGTCACAATATAATTGTATGTTCCTAAATTGATTCATACATAATATATTCTCATTCCATTCTAGGACACAAGTAAAATCCTAAAAAACTCATAATCAATAATAACATCACTAAACAAGTGCATCACCCTAGGTGAAATAGAACCCAACAGTAACAACACACATTAAAAAACAATCCCACCTTTGGTACTTAGCTATTACTACCATATATGTGTTAATAACTCCCATGCATAAGATCTTAACCAAGTACCTACTCTTATTAGTCTCATATCTACCATTCCTAAATAGAATGATAGAAGTAAATAAAATAAAAATGTTATCTAAAATCACTTAATAAGGTCCCGAACAGAGTGCCACATATTAGTGCCCTGATCTAATTAGTTACATGACCTCAAGTGCGCCTCCCATATAGAAGAGGCTACTAAATAAGAGAGAGGATCTAATATCGATCAAGGAGAGACTATACCATATTTATCATAGTAATACAAAAAAAATATAAATAAAGATTTTCCAAAAGATATAACAAATAATCAAATACAACCCAGACCACATTATAATAAAAATGGGATTATAATATCGACAACTAATGTGGAATATATTTCATTTCATATGCATATCATGTGTCAAATGAAAAACCAAAATAAAGACACACCTACACTCTCAAGAGGGTCCCAAAAACTATCAAGTTCTCTCACCCATGATCCATCCTAACTCAACCATATAACATAATGATCTTCCCCTTATTATTTATTTCCATATTTGTGTCTATTCGTATACAGATTATGAGAAGCCTGATTATAGTGTGAGTATAAATTAGTAGGCCACCTCAAACGATGTCTAAAACAATATCCAATCAATAACAGTATATGTAGTTGTATAATGAATAGAATATAATGAATAATGTAAAAAATTATCACATTTCATTATTCTGTAATTAACCACATAAACTCTTGGATTCCCTTGGGAACCATAACCTAAAATACATGCTTTGTCCCATGTCTAAGCTTGAACCATGTCAAAATACCTTGTTTAAAATTTATCATGTCATTCAAAATAGTATCACTACCAATTGGAACCATATTCCAATGAAACTCATGGGCGTATAATGTCGTGTCTAACACCCATGGGTATTTGGAGCCTCACTCCCTATCCAACACCTCAATCACACATGGGTATTTGGAACCTCAATCCCTTTCCCACACTCAATATATCATATGGGTATTTGGTTCATCAGTCCCTATCACCCAAATCAATTACCACATATAGTTATTTCAAGAACCAGTCCCTATCCCACACATTATTGTTTCAATGACCTTTTGAAGCCTCTATTCGTGTACCATACAAGAATATCACATATATAACAATTTCACATACTTCACAATAATCAAGATTTATAAAAATGAATCATTCGATCTAAATTTAACACCTTCGATATCACCACTATTTAGAAAAAAAATGGATCAATAAATTTAACCATATGGAATAATATAAACAATTCACTATTAATCCATTTAAAATCATATGACCATATTACCCATTAACCCATTATGGTTAAGTCAACCATGAAAATTATCACTATAAATTAATCCATAATCATATTAATTAACCAAATTATCAATACCAATTTCCATCTATTCCACAATCAAAACCATTAATTAATTATTTAACCAATTAATTATTCCACACCAATTAAACAATTAAACATACCCATTAATTGACTAATTTTATAACCCCACTAATAAATCAATTCCATAATCTCTTATTTATATAATTAAGAAATTTAATAACATAAATTTTAGAATATACATAACTAAAAATACAATATAAATATTAAATTAGATACTGGGGATCAGAATCAAGACATTGGGATTTTAATAGTAGACCACCTTACTCAATATTGATGAAGTATTCTCACTAACAGAACTCTGAAATTGTAGAAAAGTGTTTAATAGAACAAGGAACAATGAATAATGGGATATATATCTAAATCCTACATTCAAGATCAAATCAATTAGATCTATCAAAACCATGTTCTATTACAAAAAATAGAGAAATACTCCCCTTATAAGGATGAGAGAAAGAAGTAGAAAATAAGATAATCCAAATAGGATGAGAATATCATAATAGGGGAGGTGGTGATATTAAATATATGATTTGGATCATTAATAACATAGGTCATAAGGCCTATGTGTCCATCCTGGAGCCTCAAAAAAGAAAATAAATCATTTAGGTCTGAATTAGGGTTGATTTTGGGTGAATTAAACAAGTTTTGATATTGTTAATATAAATTTTGGGGGTTTAAAATCATGTGTATATAGATTTAGCTATGGGGATAAAAGTTTCCAATAACCATGAACCTTTTCTCTAGTGGTGGCATGGTTACTACTAATATGACTCACTATTTTACGATCTCTGATCCATAAACCTTGCGATGTACTCCCAGGTGTCTCTAAGACTCTGAGTAAAAAATATCTATTCATTGAGCCCTCATATATAAATCTGATTCCCACTTTTTATCCATAACTCCCCCATGTTTTCATAATATATAAACTATTAGAATAGTCTTTCCTAGAATCACTTTCTCACTGGGTTCCCAAAAATGTATTGGAGGTTCCTCAAAGGATGCATCAGTCTCAAAATCAAAATCATTGACATCGGTCACAAGAGAATGGTTGGGGTGATACCATTGATGGTGTGACAGATGAATGAAATCGTGCATATCTCCATATCTATGTGTAAGATACATTCATTACACTACCTGTCACGACCCGTCCTCGGGGCCCGTGCCGTGACTACCCCAAGCCCGCCTTCCATAGGCTAGGGGCTGGAGACTAGCACCAAGGCGTAAATCCCAACTAAAAGGGAAGGCATTGACTTTGAAAGGTAAACAAGCACCACAGAGTAAGCAAGTGGAAAGTAGACACTAAGTAAAAACTGTACAAGCTATGCTGAAAGTAAAATGGGCCGGAAATACAAGCCCAACTGTAAAGTACAACTGAAAGGGGAAAATAGAAACTGAAAAACAAAAGCCGCTACGCCGAGCCGTCCACTGGAAATCCCACCTGAAGGGTGGGTACAGGTAGCTCCACTGCTCCTCGGGTCCCGCCGTCCGCTCCAAGCACGTCCGCCTAGTGGTCCACCTCCAGGTACCGTCCTGCTCTGCACACCGCCACCACGATCAGCACTGTCCGTCGTCTTCAACCAACACAACGAAGTGCTGGCACGGCCCGTGCAGGGGTGAGTATAAGCTACTCTGTAGGGACCCCGAGACCCCCGATGGTCTCCCGAAATCCACATAGGAAAGACACCATCACGAAGTAACATCTGACCTGGCTTAGGTATATGCCCATACATATACCTAAGTCATCAATTCCCGCTCGGCTCCAACGTCCGAGCCCAAGAACAACCCAGTCCACACAGGAAAGCAAACGTATACCCACACAGGATAGCACAACACAATCCACAAATGAGAGTAAACAGTAATCCTCATAGGATAGCTCCACACGATCCACAAAGGAGGGTAAACAGAAGATTCAGCTCACACAGGTATACTTCTTCGGATGACGATAAAGATGATCACTGATCCATCTAAGTCGTCGGACCCACGAAGGTTCGATAGGTAACTAACCCCCGCAATGACCCACACAGGATCGGACCCACACAGGATCGGGCCCACAGAGGACCGGGCCCACACAGGACCTGTAGCACTGATCCACGTAGGATCGCTGAGTGCCGTAGTTGTTGTAGTCCACTGAGGATCTCTGCACAGTCGTCGCCGCAGTCCACTGAGGATCTCTGCACGGTCGTCGTCGGAGCCCACTGAGGATCTCTGCACAGTCGTCGCTGTCGAGGAAGCAGTCGCAGCCAGCTCTAGGGTTCCCACACACAGCAAGCTTGTTCGGGAGGGTCCGCTCCACGAGCCGAGAGGCTGATACATCAACTAACATAAAGTCCGAAGTTGATGTATCAAAAAATTCCTTATCGCCAACAGGAACTCAACACCACAGACGGCGCGTGTCGCGGCGGTCTCGTCCGGCGGCGCGCCGTGCGCCACCGCCGCTGGCTTCCATGGGCCACCGGAGTCACTCTGATCGCCCAATTTTCTTCCCGTCTGTGCCATTGCTCCTCCCGGGTTCCGTTCTTCACTGCGGGATTGTCAAACATCCATTACAACACGTTCCATTGTCGCCTGTGAAATCCGCACAAAAACTAAGAATGGCGGAGGGTCATCGGGCCGTGTTCGTTTGGCCCGCACCCCCCGCGTTAGAGATAAACAACGGGAGGAATAAAGTTCAACACATGAACGCATATCTGAAACAATTTTTAATGAAATAAAATTGTTTCGTAAATCGGCTTCCTCATTTGAACAGAAACAACATGGGAAGTAAGGGAATTTCCAAGAAATAAAATCCCTACCTCGAAGTCATCGCGCGTGAGCATTCTTCGCGGAATTGATCGTCGCGGAAGGTGTAGATCATCGCATCGTCGCGGAACATGGAGTTGAGTCGGATAACTCAACAGACCATGAAAAAACAGATTTAATTTAATTAAATCATTAAACCTGTGTTTTGGTAAAAACCACAAAGGGGAAAAAAAGAAATTCCAAGACTCTCACCTCAAGCAGCCGATCAAAGATTCGTCGCGGAGGAAGAGACGTCGCAGAAGAACGTTGCAGGAAGGGAACGACGACATCGCAGAACATGGCGTCGCGTCGCGTCGATTTCTGGGTTCGGCGTTCTTTGTCGGAGGCCGGTGTTCTTCGTGTTCTTCGCGTTCTTCGCATTCTTCGCGTTCTTCGCGTTCTTCGTGAAGAGGGATGTAGGCTCAAGAAATTCTTACAAAACCTATCAACCAGTAATCCTCCAAAAGATTTTGGTTGGTCTTATTTTATTGTTATGCTAAAACTTGAAAAAGGGGTAAGTAACGACCCATCATTTCATTGAAATAATTCAATGAAAGAAACAGCTCATTTACTTTACGAAATAAACCGCCCAATTAAATGGTCTGTTAAGAAAACAAGAAAATGCATCAATTGACTTTTATAATGACGGGTTTTCGTGGGTGCGTTACTTAGCGGAATGAAACGGTGGGGCTCGTGTGGGCCTCACCCCACAAATATCCTACCAAGGGGGTAGGATATTTCTGGATAGCATCCAATCTGGTTCAACTCAGTTTAAGCCACTATTAAGTGGCTTCAAGTGGCTTCCAAGTGACTGAAGTGAAATAAAATAAAGTTGTCGTAAAATTGTTTTATTTCTTATCTTTAAGCCCGAAAATAAAAAACCACACCCGAGCAAACGCAACTCCGGAAGAGGTGTTTCTAAGAGAATATCGGCACTGCGATTTCATCGGTGCCCTCAGAATTTGATTCTGGGCACCAGTTCAAAAGTTAGAAAAACCCGCTCGTCAGTTCACTAAAAGTACCCGAGCCAAACTTCGGAAAATGATTCCGGGCACACCGGGCCTCAGAATCAGGTGCCGTCAGAAACTGCGTTCTTGTAAAATTCCAAAGAAAATTATGAAAAAAATTCCCTTGAAATTTACGTGTATTTACATTACTCCCACCTCAGGACTTTACGTCCCCGTAAAGATACATCAAAAGCTAGGGAAACAAATGTGGGTACTGAGCACGTATCTAAGCCTCCCGCTCCCATGTGCTCTCCTAGAGGTTCTCGTGCTGCCATCTGATGCGCACAAGAGGAATCGATCGCCCACGTAGGACCCACTCCTGTCGATCCTCTATCTCCACTGGGACCTCCGCAAAAGTCGCCCCATCATCCATGTCTAGCTCCCCATAGTCAATGATTTGCATCGGGTCGTGCACGTATCTCCTCAGCTGAGATACGTGGAAGACGTTGTGCACCCGGTGCAACTGAGTTGGTAGAGCCAGGCGATAAGCCACCTCACCAACCCTGCTGAGGACCTGGAAGGGTCCGATGAAGCGTGGAGATAACTTGCCGCCTCGGCCAAATCTCCGTAATCCAAGTCGAGGTGAGACATTCAAGAACATGTGGTCGCCATCCTCGAACTCTAGTGGCCTCCGCCTCCTGTCAGCATATGACTTCTGCCGGCTCTGAGCTGTCCTCAACCGCTCCTGGATGACCTGGACCTTCTCTGTCGTGGCTCGGGCCATCTCTGGTCCCATATGTGCTGACTCCCCAGGGTCTGTCCAGCACAAAGGAGATCTGCAGGGCCTGCCGTACAATGCCTCGTACGGTGCCATCCCGATGGTGGAGTGGTAGATGTTGTTGTACGCGAACTCCACCAAGGGTAGGTGGTCCTCCCAGCTGCAACCAAAGTCGAGGACACATGGACGGAGCATGTCCTCGAGAGTCTGAATGGTCCTCTCGGTCTGACCATCCATCTGAGGGTGAAAGGCGATGCTCAGACGTAGCCTCATCCCGAATGCCTCCAGCAACCACTTCCAAAGCCGGGAAGTAAAATGAGCGTCTCGATCGGGGACTATAGTCGATGGAACACTGTGAAGCCGTACAATCTCCTGAATGTAGAGACGCCCCAAGATCTCCCCTGAGCCCTGCTCTCGGATGGGTAAGAAGTGTGACGACTTGGTGAGTTGGTCAACAATCACCCAAATGGAGTCGTGACCTCTGGAAGTGTGTGGAAGTCTAGTCACGAAGTCCATAGATATCCCGTCCCAATTCCACTCTGGGACCTCCAAGGGATGTACCAAGCCTACTGGTACCTGATGCTCTGCCTTCACCTGCTGGCAGGTGAGGCACCGTGAAACGAACTCTACCACAACCTTCTTCATGCCCGGCCACCAGTGTTGTCGTCTGAGGTCCTGGTACATCTTCTCCACTCCCGGATGTACCGCCAAAGGAGAAGTGTGAAACTCTCTCAGTACATCCTCTCGTAAAGAGACTGGTACCAAGGTACGTCCTCAGAAAATGACGTCGTGCTCTGCTCCAAGGGAGAAACCATCAGGTGCCTGTCCCGAGAATATCTGTGCATGTCGCGCCTCGCAGTCAGGGTGCCCACGGTGAGCCTCTCTGACCCACTGCAGTAGTGGAGGGGTGACTGTGAGAGTCTGAAGGAAGGCTGCTCCATCTCTATCCATGAAGGATATCTTCAAAGTGGCTAGCTGCTCTGTCGCCTCCTCAAGTAGCTGGATGCCCGTCCTCCTGTTGAGGGCATCAGCTACCATGTTCCCCTTCCCAGGAGTATATACTATCTCAAAGTCATAGTCCTGGAAAAACTCGATCCATCGCCACTATCTCGGGTTCAGGTCCTTCTAAGAGAATATGTACCTAAGACTCTGGATGTTAGAAAAGACTTTAATGTGCTCGCCCATCAGATAGTGCTGCCACGTCTTCAGAGCGAAGACCACTGCTGCTAACTCCAGGTCATGGGTAGCATAGTTCTGCTCATGCGGCCTCAACTGACATGATCCGTAGGCAATCACGGCCCGATCCTGCATCAGGACACACCCGAGTCCGGTCCCTGATGCATCGCAGTAGACTACGTATCCAACTCCCTCCTCAGGAATCCTCAAGATAGGTGCACTGGTCAATCCCTGTCTCAGCTCTTGAAAGCTCTCCTGAAATCTGTCTGACCACATGAAGTGTTTCCCCTTCTTCGTCAATGCTAAGAGTGGTGCCACAACTCTGGAGAAGTCTGGCACGAACCTCTGGTAGTATCCAGCTAGACCCAAGAAACTCCGCACCTCCGTCACGCTCCTGGGTGGCTCCCGTGCTAGCACTGCCTCGATCATTGCGGGATCCATTGCAACTCCCGCCTCAGAAATGACGTGCCCCAAGAAGTGGACCTCACGTAACCAGAACTAGCACTTCGAGAGCTTTCCATAAAGCTGGTGCTCTCAGAGTGTGTCTAGTGCAACTCGCAAGTGGTAGGCGTGCTCCTCCTCCGTCGTCGAGTACACCAAAATGTCGTCGATGAAGACCACGACAAATCGATCGAGGTATGGCTAGAAGATCCTGTTCATGAGGCTCATGAACACTGCTGGAGCATTGGTTACTCCGAAGGGCATAACCAAGAACTCATAGTGGCCATACCGACACCTGAAGGCCGTCTTCTGCACAACCTCGTCTCGAACTCTGAGCTGATAAGAGCCTGACCTAAGGTCTATCTTCGAGAACCACCGTTCCCCCTTGAGCTGATCAAAGAGGTCATAAATCCTCGGTAGAGGATACATGTTCCTCACAGTCACCTGTTTTAGGCGACGATAATCGACACACAGTCATAAGCTCCCGTCCGCCTTCTTGGCGAACAGAATCGGGGAAGCCTAGGGTGAAACACTGGGTCAGATGAACCCCTTGCCCTGCAAGTCCTCCAACTGTACCCGCAGCTCTCGAAGCTCAGCGGGGGCCATCCGATATACTGGAGTGGATATCGGGTCTGTCCCGCGGTAAAGTTCAATATAAAAGTCTACCTCTCTACGAGGAGGTAGCCTTGGAATGTCATCAGGAAAGACGTCCACATACTGATCCACCACTGCAGGAAAACTGGGACTCTGCACGCAACTGCTCCAAGGATGAGGCTAGCCAACTGATGATTGAAGGGATGTACTCTCCTCTGCGTGAGTCCATCCTCTACTGCTAAGGCTCCCTTCTCATCGGTGAAGGTGAACCTGCTCCCGTCGGTGCGCACACATCGCACCTTGCGCCTAAAGCAGTCAATCTGAGCATGGACTATAGATAACCAATCCATTCCCAAGATGACATCGTAAGGCCTCGACGGCGGTACAAGAATATCCCACCCGAATCTCTCACCTCCTAGAGTAAGATCACACTGCCGACACCAGTGCAAAATCATCGAGTCTGCTCCCGTAGGAGTCTCTAGCCGTAAGGGTCGAGCCAACGGCTCTGTTGGAATCTCCGAGCTCCGAACAAGGGCAACAGCTATGAAAGAGTGACTTGTTCCTATGTATATAAGAACTACAGCAAGGGTGTAATAGATACAAATCGTATCTCGAATCATATCTGGAGCGTTGTGGTCATAGGCCTCCACTGCCTGGAGCTGTGCCTATATTTGCCCGCCAGCTCCCTGTGGTCGGGGCGGACCTCCTGGTGGTGGTGGTGGCAGAGCCTCAAAGCGTTGCCCACCACCTGCTGCTCGGACAGCTCCTCTGACTCATCCACCTCCTCCCTGCGGACCTCCACGGTCGACCCTCTTCCTCTGCCTGGGTGGCCCCTCCACTGTCTGCTGCCCCTCGGTACGGCGGGTCGGGCAGTCACAGGCCATGTGGCCCTGCCCGCCGCACTCGTAGCACTGCCTGCCTCTCAGAAGACTGGCTCTGCGCTGAGTGCCCTGCACTGCTGAGCCAGTATCACGAGGTTGCCTGCCGGAAGGTCTGGTCCACCTGGAACCCTGAGTCATCCGTCGGCTACCTGCTGCCGAAGACTTCGCCACCTGCCACCCTGCGGTAGGTCTCGCTGTAGTCTCAGCAAGAAAACTCTCGATCAGAAGGGCTCGATCCAGCACTTTTCCCTGGGTCGGGATGCTGAGGGAGATACGCGATGCCCTGATCTCGTGTCTCAATCCCTGCTCGAAGGTCCGAGCCCGGAAGAAGGGGTCCCGTACCATGTCGGTCGAGTAGCGAGAAAGGTCGGTGAACCTCGCCGCGTACTGGGCGACGGTCAAGCTGCCCTGCCGCAGCTGAAGAAGCTCCTGAATGCGCACCGCACGGAGGGTGGCCGGGATGAACTCTGAGCAGAAGAGGCTCTCGAAGTCCGTCCAAATGAGGGAGGCCTCATCGTGTACCTGGAGTATCAAGCTCCACCATCGCCCTGCTGCTGCGTGCAGTAGGCTCGCCGCGAGGATCATCATGAGGTCTGTTGGTGTCCTCACTAGTCTGAAAACTCGGACGACCGCCTCCAGCCAGTCCTCGGATGCCTGGGGGTCCGTCTCCCCATGAAACCTGGTTGGTCGCTGGCGCTGGAACTCATGCAGAGCTCCGAGGCGTCGTGCATCGTCAGCTGCCAGTGCTGGAAGTATCGGGGGCTCGGCGGGTAAAGGTACCGCTGGCGCCTCTTCAGTCAACGGGCCCTGTACCGAGGCCTCGTCGCTCGGCGGGATGTCATCGCGCTCTACTCTAGGAACCCTAGCTGGCTGCTGTTGTCGGGCCATCCTGAAAAGGAAACAAGTACGCCACGGTCAGAACAGTATACCTGGTGAGCTGATACAAGTAATCACAAAGAAAACTTGAAACACATATGCAATCAATGTTTTCGTGCATTAAGTCGGAAATCAGAAGTCAGGGTCCTCGTGTACGGATACGTCGGCTGCCGCACCAACACTGGACTCCCTGGACTTATAAGCAGACTCAATACGCTAAACATTATTGCTTCATATAGAAGAAATATCAGAGTCTCCGGTAGAACTGACCACCTCTGATACCAATTTGTCACGACCCGTCCTCGGGGCCCGTGCCGTGACTACCCCAAGCCCACCTTCCATAGGCCAGGGGCTGGCGACTAGAACCAAGGTGTAAATACCAAAAAAAGGGAAGGCATTGCCTTTGAAATGTAAACAAGCACCATAGAGTAAGCAAGAAGAAATTATACACTAAGTAAAAGCTGTACAAGCTGTGCTGAAAGTAAAAGGGGCCGGTAATACAAGCCCAACTGTAAAGTACAACTGAAAGGGGAAAACAACAACTGAAAAACAAAAGCTGCTACGTCGAGCCGTCCACTGGAAATCCCACCTGAAGGGTGGGTACAGATAGATCAACTGCTCCTCGGGTCCCGCTGTCCGCTCCATGCACGTCCACCTAGTGGTCCACCTCTAAGTACTGTCCTGCTCCGCACACCTCCACCACGATCAGTGTTGTCCGTCGTCTGTAACCAACACAACGAAGTGCGGGCACGGCCCCTGCAGGGGTGAGTATAAGCTAATCAGTAGCGACCCCGAGACCCCCGAAGGTCTCCCAAAATCCACAAAGGAAAGACACAATCACGAAGTATCATCTGACCCGGCTTAGGTATATGCCCGTACATATACCTAAGTCATCAATTCCCGCTCGGCTCCAATGTCCGAGCCCAAGCACAACCCAGTCCACACAGGAAAGCAAACGTATACCCACACAGGATTTCACAACACAATCCACAAAGGGGATTAAATAGTAATCCACATAGGATAGCTCAACAAGATCCACAAAGGAGGGTAAACAAAAGATTCAGCTCACATAGGTATACTTCTTCGGATGACGATAAAGATGATCACTGATCCATCTAAGTCGTCGGACCCAAAAAGGATCGATAGGTAACTAACCCCCGCAATGACCCACACAGGATCAGACCCACATAGGATCGGGCCCACGCAGGACCTGTAGGCGCTGGCTCACACAGAACCGCTGAGCGCTGACCCACACAGGATCGGACCCACATAGGATCAGGCCCACACAGGACCAGGCCCACACAGGACATGTTGCACTGATCCATGTAGGATCGCTGAGTGTCGTAGTCATCGCAGTCCATTGAGGGTCTCTACACAGTCGTCTCCAAAGTCCACAGAGGATCTCTGCACGGTCGTCGTCGGAGTCCACTGATGATCTCTGCACAGTCGTCACTGTCGAGGAAGCAGTCGCAGCCAGCTCTAGGGTTCCCGCACACTGCAAGCTCGTTCGGGAGGGTCCGCTCCACGAGCCGAGAGGCTGATACAACAACTAACACAATGTCCGAAGTTGATGTATCCAAAAGTTCTGTATCGCCAACAGGAACTCAACGCCGCAGACGGCGCGTCAATCGGACGCCCGGTCTGAGAGTTATTGGCTTTTTCGTCCTAGGGGCCCGGTTGCTTTTTAAGGAAAAACCAACCCGACCATAATCCAACTGCATCCAAACCTCAGGCGGAGTATTCCAAAAGATCCTTCTCACATTGAGGAAGAAAACAAAGCTGACGGCACATCAATCGGACGTCTGTGGCTCATGATATGAGCGTTTCCGCTCCGAGGGCCCGGTTGGTTTCGTGTACGAACCAACCCGGCTGAACTCAAAGTGTTTCGAAACCTTGAGTGCGATATACCGAAACGACCGTCTCGATCCAAGGATCGCGTTTCTACTGATGAAGGTTCTTTTGGAGGCCCGTAGCTCATGTTACTGGCATTTGAATGAAAACCGTCCGAAGATGGGGGGTCCGGGCCCGGGCTGACCCGGCTCGACCCCCCATGGGTCGGCCGCACCCGGTCCGACCCGGTCCGCCCCGGTCCGACCCGGTCCGACCCGTTATGACCTGGTCCGCCCCGGTCGGACCCGGTCCGACCCGGTCCGACCCGGCCCGACCCGGTCCGACCCGGTCCGCCTCGGTCCGCCCCGGTCCGACCCGGTCCGACCCGGTCTGGCTCGGGCAGCCCAGCTTGGCTAGGCCGAGCGACTGAGCGGCCGATGCGGGGGGAGCCGCCGCCCCGCGTGACACCCCCGCGGCACCCGCGGGGTGTCTTCCAAACAACCGGACGCGGCTAAAGCTGCGTCCCTGTGACGTGGGGGGGGGGAGCCGCCGCCCCCGCGTGACACCCGCGGGGTGTCTCCCTGGCACCGGACGCGGCTTCAGCCACGTCCCGCAAGGGCCGCCGCAGCGGCCGGTGCCGCGGCGGTCTGGTCCGACGGAGCGTCGTGCACCTCCGCCTCCGGGCGCCGGCGCCGCCAGGCCGGTGACCCGCGCCGCCGCCGGCTTCCGCAGGCCGCCTAAGTCGCTCTGGTGGCCCAATTTTCTTCTCGTCTGCGCCATTGCTCCTCCCGGGTTCCGTTCTTCACTGCGGGATCGTCAAACATCCGTTGCGGCACCTTCCGTCGTCGCCCGTCAAATCCGCACAAAAACGAAGAACGACGGAGGGTCGTCGGGCCGTGTTCGTTTGGCCCGCACCCCTCGCGTTAGAGATAAACTACGGGAGGAATAAAGTTCAACACATGAACGCATATCCGAATAAATTTTTAATGAAATAAAATTGTTTCGTAAATCGGTTTCCTCATTTGAATGGGAACAACATGGGAAGTAAGGGAATTTCAATGAAATAAAATCCCTACCTCGAAGTCGTCGCGCGTGAGCGTTCTTCGCGGAATTGCTCGTCGTGGAAGGTGTAGATCGTCGCGTCGTCGCGGAACACAATGTTGAGTCGGTGAACTCAAGAGACCTTGAAACAACAGATTTAATTTAATTAAATCATTAAGCCCATGTTTTGGTAAAACCACAAAGGGGAACAAAAGAAAGTCCAAGACTCTTACCTCATGCAGCCGATCGATGATTCGTCGCGGAGGAAGAAACGTCGCAGAAGAACGTTGCAGGAAGGGAATGTCGGCGTCGCAGAACATGGCGTCGCATCGCGTCGATTTCCGGGTTTGGCGTTCTTCATCGGAGGCCAGCGTTCTTCACATTTTTCGCGTTCTTCGCATTCTTCGTGAAGAAGGATGTAGGCTCAAGAAATTCTTACAAAACCTCTCAACCAGTAATCATCCAAAAGATTTTGGTTGGTCTTATTTTATTATTATGCCAACACACGAAAAATGGGTAAGTAACGACCCATCATTTTGTTGAATTAATTAAACGAAAGAAACAGCTCATTTAATTAACAAGATAAACCGCCCAATTAAATGGTCTGTTAAGAAAACAAGAAAACACATTAGTTGACTTTTATAATGATGGTTTTTCGCGGGTGCGTTACTTAGCGGAAATAAACGGTGGGGATCGTGCGGGCCCCACCCCACAAATATCCTACCAAGGGGGTAGGATATTTCTGGATAGCATCCTATCCGGTTCAACTCAGTTTAAGCCACTATTATGTGGCTTCAAGTGGCTTCCAAGTGACTTAAGAGAAATAAAATAAAGTTGTCGAAAATTATTTTTTTTCTTAACTTTAAGCCGGAAAATAAAAAACCACACCCGAGCAAACGCAACTCCGGAAGAGGCGTTTCTATGCGAATACTGGTGCTGCGATTTCATCGGTGCCCTCAGAATTCGATTCCGGGCACCGGTTCAAAAACTAGAAAAACCCGCTCGTCCGTTCACTGAACGTACCCAAGCCAAACTTCGGAAAATGATTTCGGGCACACCGGGCCTCGGAATTAGGTGCCATCAGAAACTGAGTTTTTGTAAAATTCCAACAAAAAAATAAGAAAAAAATTTCCTTGAAATTTACTAGTCTTTACACTACCAATCTGATTCTCTCTATAACTGCCAATGGTCCAACAATCATGAGCACCAGATTTCTCTATCTCTGTATCTTGTAGTGGCCCAATATTGGTGAAACTCGAAGGTATAAAAAATTGTCCTCTGTTAACTCTAAGGTTAGTCATAATTCATCTGCATATGATTTCTTTATACTATGATCCATATCCATATGCTTCTAAATTAGATGCACCTAGTCTGATGACTTTTGCATGTGGCTCGATCCAAATAAGTCTAACTCACATACCTCCTTCCAATATATAAGTGATATGAATAGCCTAACATAAATATCCTCATGTAGTTGAATTTGTATAGTTTTCTAATAATTGTTGTTATGGTAGAACACAATGAAAGCAAAATAATTATCCCAGGACCTACTAAAGTCAAAAACACATGTTTGAAGTATAATCTCATGAACATGTATAACACGACCTGACTACCCATTTTTCTATCGGTAGAAATCCATAATTAGTAAAACATGTGTACATTTTACTTATTAAATTCTTCCAAATGGGTGAAGTAAAATATGTGTCCTTATTTGAATCTATACTCTGTGGAACCTTGTGAAGATGGGAAATCCCATTAATTTACATGTTTCCCAACTGATCTAATGATATCATATCCCATATAGTAAATTCATCATTCGGTCCAAAATTGCCCAAATAGAATAATTTTTCTAAGGCATTTTTGTGACAGAAACAAAAAACTTTCATTGTAATAATGTCCCATTTCTATTCCAGAATGGTAAACAAATTTAATAACCCACTAGGTCATTAATTCTATGCCTTCAAATTTTCATAAGTGTATCATGAAATTCACTCATCAACTCCTCTCACATAATCATAGGCAAAACAACCTGATTCTTAACATATAAGATCTAATCCTCATAAATTGTCCAATATAGTGGTGCCTCTCCTCCAACAAGAATTTACCATAAGTTAAAACAATGTTTTACCTCATATTTCATGTCCCTAATATTTATCAATTGTGTATTCTCCAGTGAAACTGATACGATAGTCATCTGCCTTGGACCCTATTGAACCACAAAATACATCTCAACCAGTAAATTCACCATTTTCCACTCAAAACTAGACTCGACAACTATCAGGATCTAAGATTTTCTTCTTAAAGTGTAGTAAAACTACATATATACCTAGGTGTATATGCTATATGATTGTAGAATGACAATATAAACCCATCTCAGATCTATTGTTGGAGATTTAAATCTCTCTACAAAAATATATTCTATAATGTATTTTGATCATTGTACAAAATAATATTTTCAATGAAAATATAATTCTCCCAACACATAAAGGTATAATATAACATAGGTAACTCTTGATTCTTGATTAGTTAGTTCCATTCATGAGGACTCAACTGCTAAGACCCATACTCCATAACATTATCTCCCTACATTAGCACTTCTCCAAGACATGTCATAGAAGAAAAAAATACACTATATACTCCTCACCATGCTCAGGTACAATCGATATTGGTTCTCTTGTGATACACTTACTTAACTCATGGAATTAATTCTCACATTGTCAATTACATTCAAACATTATCTCCTTCACAGATGAGCCAAAATGTGGTGCTTCCAATCAGGATAAGGCATGGATGATCCTATAGTAATATCTTCCTAGCCCTAGAAATGTACAGATATAGAAATAATTCTTGGATTTATCTCAATAAAACACTACCAAAACATTATCTTCATACACTGACAAAACTTCCTCTATGATGATGTGACCCAAGATGTGTACCCGATCAATCCATAATTGGAACATTGATATCTTGGTGTGAAACTGATTCCATATAAGTGTAATAAGGAAGAATTCATGATATTGGTAATAGAATACATGAGTCTTAGACTACACCAATATTTCATCCACAAGTAGTATTACAAACTGATCTAGATATGGATGGAGGATTCTATTCGTCAAGGCCGTAAACACTACGGGTGAGTTCATCAACCCGAATAACCTCACAATGAAATCATGCAGGACATATCTTATTCTGAAGAATTACTCAGTATATTAGAAGGTCTAACTCTCAAATGATGATACCCATATCTTAAATAAATCATTAAAAATACACAAGATCCCATGAACTAGTCAAATATTACTCATTATGTATAATATGATACCAGTTCTTTACCGTCATCCAGTTTAACCTTGGGTAGTAAATAGATAAGGTAAAAATCATGTCATTTTTCATCGAATAAAATGAGATATACATGGTGAAATAGTCAAACAGATAAACCCCCTTTCCATCAACACTCCATGTTTAGTATTAATCTCTAGAAACTTTTTGGTTCCATTTTGTATTTTGGAATAGAAACTGGCTCAGGACCAGGAATGATCTCAATTGTAAATTAATCATCTATATCATGTGGTAGAACTAAGAAGTATACATGAAACACATCATGAAACATATCCATTATAGGTCAAATGAAATCAATCTTCACATCCCCAAAATCAAAAAACGTCCAAAATTCAGGATGATGAACTCCCCTATGTGCTAATGAAATTGTCCTCTACATCCTGACTTGTTATCCCACTCTCCATTGTGAAAATAATTGTTACCTTTATGATATGTAAAATTTACTATCCATTGGTAGAAATAAATGTTGTCACGATATGTTGATAACCAGTGCATACCAATAATTAGTCAAATCCTATAATATCTAGAATATAATTATCCTGAAGGAAATGATACTTTCCTATATCAAGAGAAAAACCTTTCCACAAAAAGATGTCTCTAGACCATACATCCAAAGGTGTTTTTATCATCATCAACCAAGTCCCAAACACAATCATTTGTTTCAACCCATTCAAATTTTGTGAAGATATAAATTAATTTCAAGGATAAGTATAAAATATTTAATTATAATTTGTATAAGTAAAATTTTTAATACCGTTAATTGTCAATGGTCCATACTTGCTATCCAAAAAGGTAGGCTGAACTAAATTCAACTATCTGGCCCCTTATTCCCTATTTTTTAGTAAAAATATCATATGTTTCACCACTCTACTGATATGGGAACGCTTATAAAGAATCACCATGCACACCAAATCATCATCCCCGTCCAATAGAACTCTAAATACATAAAAAAAATATAGTTTAGAATATCCCACGTCCGCACTTTGTTTTTTCCATGAATCCCAATCAATACTCATATTCCACAGTTTCCTACAAAACTGCTATAGATTTCCCATAATTGAGAAAAATCAGCACTCTAACAGTGGTCATTGATAGTGTCAAAAACTATGGTACGACCTACTACACTAATGATAATGAACATATGTATGATACTTATTAACATATCCTTCCCCTTAGAAAATATTATACCCACTACATTTGCAAACTTTTCATAATGACGCTTCCTACCATTGGAAGGCTTACCTCTTGATCATCTAGAAGAAACCACCTATCCTCTACTGGAAGCCTCCTTTATTCACCCTTAGATATTAGAGCATGGCCCACAACTTTAGAAAAAAATTCAATTGAATGATATTAAATTGTGACATAATATCACAATTACGTCCATCCTATAGATACCTTAACATAATCACCTCATCTCATTCCATTGCCGATATCAAGAACATCTTGTCAGTAAAGCAAACATTATAGTCTATCACAAACATAATCCATTGATTCAACCACCTGAAATCATATACCCTCTCCTATTTCATTGTATTTGGAAAAAATTTCTATAGGAACTTCTTCAAAAATTATATCTATACATTTTCACCAGCTTGACCAGTATGAGCCTAAATATCCCACCAAGACATCACTGGTCCTCATAAAATGTAAGTAACCAACTCAACCTTCTTCTTAGTGTGACTATCCAAATGGTCATGTATGGCTTGAATGGACTCAATACAGTACTCAACAGCCTCAGGTCCACCCTGTCCTATAAAAGTCAAAGGGTGTTGTAAATGAAACACTCGTTTCATGTTAGACATTATTTTTACAATTTTACTTGGAAGACATTACATGAAATGGATGAAGTGAGAAATGTTCACACAAAACTGCTCTCCTACTTCCTCACCTAGCACTATTAGTCCCTCATGTTTTACTACTGGTGGATCATTTCCAACCTTATACTCTAGAAATCCTATCAATAAGATTCATCATAGAGGCAGATCTAAAAATTAAAAAATATACATCTACAGACACAAAACACAATGTTAACAGATTTAAAAATAGGGTTTTACCAAATCCATAATCATTCATTACCCCAAACCCTTCCACATTGTTTAAATTGGGTTGTTATCATTATCAGTAACCATCATACATTGAGGTCATTGTAATCTAGGGGTAGGAACATTATCATTATTTTATTTTCTAATTTTACACCCATATCTCAAATATAAATCCATTAATAATTTTTTTTTTCAATTTCAAATTAGCCACATTTTTCTATTGAAGTCAAACAAGAAATGAAAATAATTACAACTATACAACTTACCCAAAACCATCTTTTTTATACCTACCAAATAATTATAGATGTCATAATATAATCCTAAGTGCCTTGAATGATTCGTTATTATTCAATTCTCATGTCATTCAGGGAAAAGAACCAATTCCTATAGAACTCATAAATAATAAACACAACAGAAAATATGTGCATCACCTATGAAAAAATAGTATCCAATAGCAACAACACACATTAATAAAAACAATCCCACCACAAGTAATTGGATTTTACACTCATACTTGGTTTAAAAACTCCCACAAACTATCTCTTATCTATGTTTTGACTCTTCCGATTATCTTGTATACCTTTCCCAACTATAAAGTCAACATAAATAAAAATAAACATGTTATTTGATACCAAATTATAATATCCATTACTGGGTGCCATACACAGGTTCCCCAAGCCAATCGGTCACATGACATTAAGCATTCCTCCATGTACACCATTGACTATCAACTAGTAGTGATGGTCTAACATCTATCATAGCATGACAATACCCACTTTATCAGAGTAATAAAATAGTGTAATTATGTTAACAATACTCAAATTATATAACCAATATTAAATCCAATCCATTACCACATGATAATCAAAATGGTAAGGCAATATCCAAAACTAAAAAACTACATATGTCATTCCAAATTTGTGTCAACTTTAAAATGAAAAATAAAAATAAACACACACAAAGACTCCAAAATAGGTGTCTCACATTTATGGTTCCATCTTCTATGCTCTATCAAAACTCATCCATCTAACATAGGGCTATTTTACTTATCCTGTTATGAAAACATGAACTCTATTCAAGTACACATCAATAATCTCAAGTATGTTGTGAGTAAAACTCAGTTGGACACCACTAAAATCCTATAAAACAATATCTAGTCAATAACATTTAATAAAATTTTATAAATAATTAATTAAAATGAATAATGTAAACATTTATCACATTATATTATTCATTTATTAACCACATAAATTCACGGGTTCCCAAGGGTAGTTGAACCCTCAAACCTGATTTGGCTCATGCCGATGTATGAACCATGTCACAATTCCATGTTAATCAATTATCATGAAATTTAAAATCATTTCATCACTAATTTTAACCATAGTACAATGCCAAATCTTGGGTGTAAAACATTTATGTCTAACACCCTGTGGTTATTTTGAGTATGAGTCCTTATACCACACCTTAATATCACATGGTTATTTGTAGCCTCACTCCATATATCATACTCACTATCTCATATGCATATTTAGTACACTGGTCCCTACCCCACACATTATTTATCAAATATGTTTATTTTATGCATCAGTCCATGTCACACCCTCATTGTCATTATGGGATTTTGAATCATCAGTCCATGCTGCACACATGAATATCACTTATATTAAAATTTCTTATATATCAAAATAATAAATATAAATCAACATTAATCATTTTATCCAAGTCCCACACCACTTGTATCATCACTATTTATCAAACCCAATATAGTTCTTTCAAATTAATCATAACAATTAATATAAACAATGCAATTTTAAACCATTTATCATTATTTAACTATATAACCCATTAAATCATTATGGTTATGTCATAAATCAACATTAAAATTGTTAGTTAATTTATAATGAAATTAATTGAGGAAATTCATATTACCATTTTCCCATAATTTCCTCAATAAAAAACATTCAATATTTAATTACCATATTAATTAATCACCAAAATTGGACAATTACACAAACCAATTAAAAAACGAAACTCCCAATCCAATTTTCCCATAAATTCCTCAATCAAAAAAATTGATTAATTAATTACCATATTAATTAATCCAACCTAATTGACCTATTTCACAAACACATTAATTATAAAATTAGATGAAACCATTAACAAATCCATTCCACAATCTATTATTTAATTAATTTAAAAAATTATTAATTCAATTAAATAATTTATATTACTATATTTTGAATAGAAATTCTAAATTTACCTACAAAAATTGAAATCATGACATTGGAATTTGTATAATAGACCACCTACATAAATATTGATGATGGACGCTCATCAACAGAAATCCCCAATTGTAGTGGAACATTAAATTGCACAATAAATTATGAGATCATGATATGAAACCTAGATTCAATATAAAATGGATTTTATCTACCAAAACCTAATTATATCACCATAATAAATATAGGTAAATGTCACTTCTAATGATTGGTGAAAGACGAATATTGGGTGAATAACCAAACTGGAAGAGAATATATTACCAAGGGAGGTGTGAATCACCAAGACGAATATTGGGTGAATAACCACAATGCTTCCTCTATGAGGTGCACACCATTGCCTAACCGTGTGACTAACCATGGATATATTCTCATGGGGATTCATGTTTACTACTAAGAGGACACACATTTTTATAAATAGTGTGTTAGCCGTTAAATCCACCTTTGTGAGGGATTTCACAGTTTGCAAAGGCTAGAAACACTATTTTTGAAAACAATGAGCCAACCATGAACTACGTGTAACCCAACCAAACTCTATAATTGTTCACCCAAATTCACCCAAGATACAACCCATACAGAAGGTACTCAAATAAGAAAAAATAATAAATATAAACATGTATGATATATCTCAATAAAATTTTGGTATATTATATTATGGTTTTCCATTTTTATGCATGCTTACTTTTTTCTAAAATATTTTGTTTTTTAATATTATTTAATGTATTTGTAAATGAGTTTATTGTAATAATATTTTTTACAATAAAATGAAAATTTCTATATTAGTTTCTCATAAATTCATAAATGAACTATTAGGTTTCCTTCCATTTTTATCTATTATAAAGGATTATTTTTATGATAAAATGTTTTCAGTTATTTTTCATTTGTCTTAAAGATGTGTTAATAATATAGAAAGGCCAATGGCGAGACATATTTTATGAAGAAAACATTCATGATTAAAACATGAGTCTTAATAGTTTAACCAATATATGAGGTAAAACCATAAACTATGTTAAAATTTACACAATGTTATGTAACAATTTTATGAATCATAAAAATAAATAAATGTAAACCATTGTGGAAATATATTATAGTGATAATTAAATTATAAATTATCCAATTAAATTATTCATTATGTTATGGGGTTTTTTACTATGATATTTTTACAAAATTAAAATAATTTTATTGGAATTGAATCACTATGACACATATGTGTTTCTCATAGATTGAAAATGGAAGATTCAATGAATAACTGTGATACATAATTTTATGGAGATTACATAATATATTTTCAAATTCCAGTCCATAAATATGAAAAATAGAAAACAAAACTTGAATATTTATTATATTTCATATTTCATATAGAAATATTGAAATTAAATGGAATAAGGATGGTATTTCATTATGATGTGATGAAAAACAAAAGTATATCGATGACATTTATAAATTATAAGATCGATGTGAGGATTATTGAAGTCATTAGTGATCTAGTATAATATCATCGAAATTATTATATTAAGATAGATTCTGTTTCATTAAATAGGTGAAGGTTGTATTTTTTTCCTTCTCATATAATATTATATGTAGTGTTAAATAATTTAGAGATATATTATATTTTTCTATTGTATTTCTGAGTAATATAATCAATATTTCTGCCTCAAACATAATTTGAAAATGGATAGTTGTAGTCACACAAATTGGGTGTGGATCATGTCAAAATATTTTGTTGGTATATAATATCATTCATTTAAACAGTATTTGGGTGTGATTTATATATAAAGATACTGGATCATGATCTGGACTATAAAAAAGGTTCATTGTGAAGGAAAAAATTTAAAATTTGTATAATAGACTTAACCCCTCAATGATACATCATTCACAACCTCGAATCATGAAAATTTTTACTACAGACATGACATTAGATCTTCTATTATAATGATTTATAAAATATGCTAACTAACCCTTAAAAGATTCGTATAGATAACCATTTTTATTATTTATGGTTTTTTTTATAAATTAGGTTATATTAGAACTTCATTTCAAAACACATGAATTTTTAAAATTGTAGATTTCATTCATCATATAACCCTAATGAAATTCAATTTATCCCCTTTTTTAGAACATGGTTTACTGCTGAAATATCTATTTTAAAATAATTTATAAAAAGGAATAATAGTTCACATGAATGACTGATAAGTCACCTCGTCATTTATTCCCTGAAATGAATGATTTCATTACTTACTTAACATAAACCCTGACCATGATTTGTATATATATATATATAAATTAGTTTTGGAATAATAATACTCAACATATGATTAATAGGGATATTCTCATTAATATATTCATTAAATAAACCTCCTAAGGCATCATTTA
Organism: Viscum album; assembly: GCA_963277665.1. Lineage (NCBI taxonomy): Eukaryota > Viridiplantae > Streptophyta > Magnoliopsida > Santalales > Viscaceae > Viscum > Viscum album. The sequence goes on along the minus strand of OY728148.1, from coordinate 5,458,380 downwards.
TCTTAATATATATCTCAATAGCATAATCATTATCATTTCTTAGTTCACTTAATGTATTATTATTTTGAACATGACTTTACTTAGACATTTTATAGATATAATACATATAACCTGATAATGTAATTATAGAATCATTGTGACATTATAAAAACAAATAAAAAAATATACATAGTCACCATGGCTTATATTAAATTACATTAAATATATAAAACTATGTCCACAAGGAGACTAACAAAAATTATATGTCGATCATTAACATTTACTTATTAATTTACATTAGCTAGTATTGTATTTCCACAAACATGAATTATTAGTGAACAATATTTTTAATTCAAATATAATTATTGGAATAGTATTTGATACATTGAAATATAATCAAACTAAAAATTATTTATGGTAATCCAATTTTTTTACTAAAAATATGAAATAATAAATCATTATCTCACAAAATTACAAAATTATAAATATTTTTTTATCATGGAATACATAATAAAATGTATCTAGTACCTTTAAAATCATAATTTTATTTATATTATTTTCATTAAGTGGTGTAAGAGTTACAAAAAATTATTAACATGATGATCCAAATCACTCTAATTATTTCTAAATATCCATCGTTATTTTATCATGATAAAAATTTATAAGTCTTAAATTATATCTAAAACCAAAAAGTATGATAAATATTTTATATGAAATTATTAATATGCCTATTTGTAGAATCCTATACTTAAATTTATTTAATTAATTTAAATTCTGATTCTATTAACTATTCATTCCACATATAATGACAATGACCTCATGTTCAATTATTTACAACTTTATCAATATTTTTGCAGATAGTAACTGTGAATGATACCTTAGAATTATACATTCTATTGTATTTTTTACCAATAATTTATTCATATTCAAAAAAATATTATTTTATTTTATTTATATAATAAAAAATATAGAAACCACTATCCAAATGGTATTCATTTAATGTATCGATTATTTTCAGTTATTATTCCTAAAACCATTTAGTTTCTATATAATTAGAATTAGATATTGAAATTTATTTAATGATTGCTATTAAACAAGATTCATAACTCCATTAACCAATGAATCTATACTATTATAATGAGTTCATTAGAAACATCAAGGATTTAAGTTTCCACCACACATAATAATTGATTAATGGTAATCTTATTTGTTTTTTATTCATATTATCCTTGTAAACTTCTTGGAGATGATGATATATAACGAAACCAACCATTTTTTAATTATTATTTATCATCTAGAAGGACACTAATTATGAAATTATAATTTATATATCAAATTCATAATACATGACTCTCTTGTATGATTTTTTATAATGGAATATCCTTATTGATGTCGTTCTTTAGTTGGTGGAAACTATAATATATAAAATTTCATCTAATTTCATACTGATAAAGATAAGAATATGTATAATTCATTGATATGTCTTCATGTGATGTCTTGTCTACTGTCCAATATTAGTCACAATATTGTGTGATATTGTATTCCATTTTCAAAAAAAATTACATTAATATATTATTAATTTTATATTGATTAATTATTTATTTAAAATCAATGAATTTTTTATGTTATATTTCTATAAAAAAATTTAAAAAATTTATTTTTCCTCAACTATGATTATTAAAATATTTTTTTCACATTAATTTTATCATTTTAATGGTACTTTAATCCTATCCTCATGGTCAGAGGTATGGATACAACACAACATAAATAGTCATAATGTGGAATTTTTCTCTCCAATTGTAAGTAGTTCTAACACCATCATATATCGGGTTCAACCTTTCTCTTATAAATTATTTACATCGATTCCCTCAAAACATGTCCCAACAATATCATGAAACAAGGTATTAAAACACATTTTTCCATAATTTCACTTATTTCATACCAAATTAAAAATAAGGCAACCTCAACTATTGATGAATACCATCTTGAACGTGGGATTTATTTACCATAAATGATGGGATGTCTTTCTAACTTAATAATTACATATGATGATTTTTTGGTTCGTTTTTTAGTTTGTAACATGTAATTATAATTTTCATTATCATTGTTCTAAAATATAACAAAAACAATTAACCATTTTAATATAGAAATAATTCTTCAAATAATTATTTAATTTATCTATGAAATTGAGGACAAACCTCATAGGATCAATAGCAAACAAGTACACGTCCACCCACCAATATACCCAGGTATCCCTCTTGTGCTCAAAAAATTTCAACATGAAATGAAATATAATTTTCACATGAAAATACAACTCCCACATCACGCATTCAAAAAAAAATCACACATGTATATCACACAGGTCACACGATCCCCCTTTTTCTTCAAATTGATTTTGAAATCACACTCACACCAAAATAGACCCTAACACTCTTCAAATCTCTTCAACACTTCAACAAATCCATTAAACATTTTTATAAAAATTTTCCAAGGAGGTAAAAATCACATAACATCCCACAAAAACATTCAAAATAATAATCGGTTTACCTTTAATATAAGTTAGTCATCAAACTCACACGAAACATCCCACAACCATGTTTCTCACCCACATCACAATTTAATAAAACATTTCAGCAATTTATAAAACATTCTAAAAATGATTTACATCTTAAGTCACCTCTCTACCATTAAAATACCCATATTAAGTGAATACAATCACCAAAACAGTACATATACATCATTTTACCACTTTATTTAACTCACTAAATCAATTTCAGTTTTCATAAAACAAACCCAGGAGGTAAAACCCTATTTTGCACACAAAACCCATATCAAAACACTCATTCAAGTCCAAAAACCATACCAATAACAACCCAAAACAGAATTGGAATCCCAAGAAATGTTCATTAATCCCAATTCTTATAAAATTACTTCAAGTAACACCACAAAATATACACATGAAAACACACATTTTCACAAAAAACTTTCGAAGATCATGATAAGGTTTTTCACCTAAGACCCATTCAAAAACCCTCTTGTAAACCCAAAGTCACACCAAGACCCTACCAAAGCTTAATTTCTATCCCAAAAAGATTTAGTAAACCAATTTCATATGTTATAAAATACACCCAAATAATACCCCAAGAGTTACACATGAAAAACACCCAATTTCAAGCTAAAATGCAACTATAAAATGAAATTCTTAACCAAATCCATCATAAACAGTTTTCAAACCACAAAAAAATATAAGGAACCAGAAAAATAAGTAAATAAAGCATGATAACTCCTCATAGAGTGTCTACACATGGAATCACATACCTTTTGTGTCAAAACCATCAAATATTGGTGCAAAACATCAACCGCACCACCACCACACCACAAGGAAGATAAATCCAGTCCTAGACCACAATATTTGACCAAAACAATACCAAATAAAACCCTAGGTACGAACCCTAGCTTTTGGAAAAAATAGAACTTCATGAAAAGGAATGAAAACCAAAAGAATATGGAAGATACCAAGAAGGAATTCACTTAAATGAAATATCTTGAAGAAATAACCCCAAATCCACTAAATGTTGAATCTCCAAGAAAAAAAACTGATTGGTAGGATCTAATTAGCCTGATTAGGTTAGGTGGTGACTAAAATGGGTGATAAAGAGTGGAAATTGAAAGGCTTATGAAATAATCTAATTACCTTCACAAATCATGATGATTTGAGAAACCTTGAGAAGTTTCTCCCTAATATGCAATCCAAATGATCTCTAAATAAGAGAAATATATAATTAGGGTGATTCTAGGGATTATAAATATGGGTGGGAGGTAGAATCAACAAAAAACTGAAAATAATCAATGATATATTGAAAAATTAAAAAAATAATTTAAAGCAGGAAATGGGCTTACGGTCTGCCCAAAACCTTAATAAAAAACCCAAATCTATAATTATTATGGATTCCTATGGGGTTAAAATTGATATGGTAGTTTTAATAGATCAGGGAATGCCAATTGGGAAGTTGAATGGGTGTAAACTGTTGAAAATTAGTGGAGTTATAAAAGAAACAGAATTTATTTTTAAATCTGGAAATGGGCTCACGGTTTGGCCCAAATTTTGAAATCTCACAATTTCCACCAAAATTCATGGGAAACCCCCAAATGAAATAAAAAATGGAAATTAAATGAAAAAAACCTTTAAAAGAAGTCATGTATGTAAAGAATCTCCCCACCATAAATCTTTCCACCCTTGGAATGCCACAACAAGGCCTAAAGAAAAAACCATACCCAACTGAAACGCTAAAATGGACTCCTCTATCATGTTTCACCACCATCGAAATGAATAAGATATATTTAGTTGATCAATCAAGGAAGGAATACTCTCCCAATACAAAACATAAACCACATTCCTATAATTATCAATCACATTCCAAATTCGACCCAAATGAAACACCTCAAACACCATCTGAACTAGACTCAAGCAGTTTACCCAAATGAACAACAACAATGAACAAGGTTATACTGAACTTACATTAAATAAACTGTTGTGTACTCTCCAATCCCAATGTTTACCCAAAGAGTATTTTGGTAGTTTTATTGCTCTAAAAGAGACTACCTACTGAAAATAAAAGACCAATAACAAAATTGATTTACTGATATGGGTAGAAACAATTGGGCTCCCCACCATAAGTGACAACTTAAATTTTACGGAGACTGAATCAGGACACTAACAGTGGAAGGCTTGAATGGAAACCCAGACATAAGGGTAGAATCTTATTATATTTTTATAAAAGAACATACAAGAGTCCCATAGTGGGTTTCCCACCATAATAACTAACAATATTAATCAAGAATCAAGGGCCGACAATGAAAGACCCCAAAATTCAAAATGCTTGGATGCCCACACAGTTTGGGAAACAGTTCCCTAACCATGGACTTCATTCTGTCTTCATGTCTTCCTGGAACACGATTACTACTAATCATGCATAAACCATGTGCTCATCTGGTCTATTCAAATTTGATACCTTTAACCAAAAACTCAATGGAAACTAAAGGGGAGAGGAATGACATTGGACGATGACATGGACATGAGGTCCTCCCACCTCTTCCCATCAAATAGAAACAAAAAAAGATTATGAAACTATATATTTAAACTATTAACATTTTCATAATTAGGACAAGACTTTTTACAAGGGTTTGAACAACCCTGAGATTTCCCCTAACTATGTGCTAGTTTCTCTCTGGGACCTATGGCTGGAGGTCAAAGGATTGAAGCATCATCAACCTCACTGTTAGGGTTTTGAAACCCCTAAATGTAACTTCCTCTTCCAGTGCAACAAAAAACTACACCGAAACCCTGATGAGTTTACCAAGACATAACACATTCCCAATCTCACTTTACCAAAAACCCAAATTTCACTGAAATAAGTTATTCGAAGATGCACACACATCACCCCTTGTTTCCTCATATGATAAACAGAAATAAGAAAGGATATATAGAAACACCTTCCTCTAAACAAAGGATGTCGATATATATTGAAAAGAGACACACTTCTGATAAAAAAAATACTTATAAAAGATTTTACAACTTCACCATTATAATCAAATAAGCACATGACATCACAATGTGTCACCGAACACAACCAATGCGACTTATAGAAACAATACATAGAAATGGACCCTATGGAAAGTCCCCAAACAACACACAATTCCACCAAGTGGCCATAATAACCTATGATGACTGGATTTCTTAACTTGTGGCTTAACATGAACTACTTCTTTGAAGAGACTATGAAGGATCCATATGCCCTCTTAGACACCATTTATATACTCATCCATATAACAATCGCAGACCACTTCCACCTTCGATGAATCTAGTAACTTAATAAACTATGGTGTCTTTCAACCTTCCACGAACACTCTCCCGCTATAAGAGGATATGCAAAAACAAAAAAGGAAATGGTGTATACTCATTCTACAAAGCTCGAGAAATGATTCCTTATATTGATCAACTAGAGGATTTTCCAACGATGAAGCAATCCAGGATGCACTTCAGTTTTTCACTAACACTTAATGGGGTCATACCTTATCAAATGAGAGAACCCAAGGTCCCATCTAAGCTAGTCCATTGGTCAAAACATGCCATAAAATATATGGAAACACAAACCCAAAACACCGTTTAAACAAGAGGGGTTCTTGGAATAAGAAATTACTACAACAACAACATTTCCCAAAATGCATAAGACAAACCATCCCAAAACAGTCATCAAGACATCATGTTTTCCTTTAAAAACAATTCATTGAAAACAAATGGTTCAACAGTTAGCATATCCTCCAATGGTACCCCATGGGCCTCACACATGCATGTTTCTGTGCCACAATGGTCACCCTCCTCATATCCATCACATTACTCATCTAGCCATGCCATAAACCATCAATCATCACATATAACCCCATTCATGTGGTCACTCATATAAATAAAAAAGGTTAAAATAGAAATTATTTCCTCTTTTCGAAACCAAAATAGTCAACCAATACTTCTATTTTCTCAAGACCGCTAACCATGAAATCAAAATCCTTGTTTACAGCTTACAAATATTTTCAGAAAGGCACAACCATTCAGATAATAACTCACTTTCATGTCATTCACAAAAATTTCAAAACATCTCATCCCATTAAAATACCTTTCAATAGTTCAAAAAAACTTATTGGAAACACTTTTTCAAAACCAACTTTAACATAGTTCCTACTTTTAATAGAGGTGTAAACACACCATTTTCCATAACAAAACAATTCTGAAAATTCAGTTCCACCATTTAAAAAATAAAAACATTCCCTATTGATTAGAAAATAATTTCTCACAAACTTTAATGCTTCTTAAAACCATATCATTTTTACATTAAAACCAAAATTCCAAGATTTCAAAACTAAAAGTCAGATGACCAGGCGAGGGGAAACTAGTTTCAGTGGGTGACATGGACATATGCTTGGCAGCCATATTCCAATCACTTCACCATCATAGAGAGTATTCTAGGGAAATATCCCCAGCTTCACATGGATTTCAATGATCAGTAAGTTCACTGAGACCATTAACCCAACTCTCTTTTCATTTCCCCTAATCATCATCAAACCAAGAAATCCCAAGACTCAGATAAATCCTGACATCCCCTAGCGACTCGAATCCAATTATGAGGTATGATGGCCTGGAACACTACCCATAATCGGAATGTCAAGTCCCAAAAATCCTATATCCAGACTATCCTAACTGTTCCCCAATTAAAATGACCCAAAGAGAGCGAACCACCTCTAGTACCATTTTGTCACGAACCAGATCTGGTCGCCACCAAAACTAGAACCCGACCCAGACTATAGAAAATCATGAAGGGAATTATTGATCATCACGGGTTGGAACATGTGCCCGGGTATCATAAAATTAAAATTGGGAATGATTTACCTGATTTTATAAACATAAAATAAAAAACAAAACCAATAAACCAAATCCAGATTTTTCAAACCAATGAATCTTTTACTAAAATTTAGAACTGAATTAACCCTTTTAAATCAATGTTAAAAAAATAAAAAGTCAAAAAATAAAAAAAAGGACTGCCCAAGAACCACCACATGTTAAGAGGAACCACCCTCAAGCCATCTCCACAACACCGCATCCCGATGGACCGCTAAAAACCCAAACCATTAGCACAAAAGTTGTACCCAAACCAATGAAATAAATAACCAAGTCTACATACAACCAATGGTGTAAGTTGGGTGTGAGATAGATCCCAATATTTTAAAACCACTGTGAAATTCAATGTGATAAACATTCAAATATGAAAAGATTGCAAATTTTGATAAATAAGAAATGCTACTTACAATTTCTAAATGATGCAACTTCAAATAAAAACAGTTTTCCAGAGGGATATTTTATAGATTAAACACTTTAAAAAAATTCCAATGCTGTTGAATTTTACATACAACCATACTGAATGCCAATGGTAAGCAGAAAGTAACTAATAAGCACATGTAACAGGAAAATAACCCCTAGAACTAGCTCATTGTGGGTCCCAGGTATCTCGTATCTAGGTGATAGTAACAATCACAATATCTGTTCTCATGCACACAATCCACTAGTAGGGATCATACCCATAACCCAGTTATCCCCCAACAACATCATCATCATAGTTTAGTTAGTGTTGTCATCATCAATCTTACAATGTGAACTTGAGGCCAAACCCCATAGGATCACTAGCATACTAGTAAACATCCACCTAGATACCCATGTTTCCCTCTTGTGATCAAACAATTTCAACATGCCATGAATTATAATTTGCACAAGAAAATACCACTCCCACATCACACATTCAAAAAATAGCCCACATGTATGTCACACAAGTCACATGATCCCCCTTTTTCTTCAAAATGATTTCGAAATCACAGTCACACCAAAATAGAACAAAACTATTTTCACATCTCTCCAACACATCAACAAATACTTTAAACATTTTTATAATAAATTTACAAGATGATACACATCAAATAACATCCCACACACACATGCAACATAATACCCTTTTTACCTTCAAAATAATTTTATCATCAAAATCACAAAAAACATCCCACAACCATGTTTCTCATCAACATCACAATTTAATAAAACATTTCAGAAATATATAAAACATTATAAAAGTTTTGGACATCTTAAGTAACCTCTCTACCTGTAAAAAACCCATCTTAAGTGAAAAAATCTCAAAACAAAATATGTACATCATTTTTCTAATTTATTTAACTCACTAAATCATTTTCTGTTTTCATAAAACAAACCCAAGTGGTATAACCATGTTTGGCACACCAAACCTATTTGAAATCCCTCATTCGAGGACAAAACCATACCAATACCAACCAAAATAGAATTTTAAGCCCTAGAAATTTTTATTAAACCACTTTCGAGTTTTATAAAATTATTTCAAATAACACCAAAAAAGATAACATGAAAACACACATTTTCACAAAACACTTTCAAAGAGAAAGACAAGGTTTTGGACCTAAGTCCCATTCAAAAACCCTCTTTTAAACCCAAAGGAACACCAAGACCCTACCAAAGTATAATTATAAACCCAACAAGACTTAGTAAACTAATTTCATATGTTATAAGATACACCCAAATAATACCCCAAGAGGTACACTTGAAAAACACCCAATTTAATTCTAAAATGAAACTAGAAAATCAAACGCTTAACAAAATCCATAATAATTGGTGTTCTCACCACACAAAAAATATAAGTAACATTGAAAATAAGTAAATCAAGCATTATAACCCATCAAGGAGTCTCTACACATGGAATCACCTACCTTTTGTATCGAAACCCTCAAATCTAGGTGGAAAACATCCACCGCACCACTGCCGCACCACCAGGAAGATAAGTATAGCCCTAGACCATAATATTTGATCCAAAAGTCATCAAATAAAACCCTAGGTACGAACCCTAGCTTTTGGAAAAAAATGGAACTTCACGAAAAGGAAAGAATATTAAAGGAAGATGGAAGTTACCAAGAAGGAATTCACTAACATTAAAATTCTTAAACAAATCACCGCAAATCCACCAAAGGTTGAATCTCTAGGAATCATAAACTAATATTTATGTTCTAATGAGGATTATTAGGTTAATTGGGGACTGAAATGGGTGATAAAGTGTGAAAATTTAACGGTTTATGAATGAATCAAATTACCTTCCCAAATCTGAATGATTTGAGAAACCTAGAGATGTTTCTCCCTAATATGTGATCCAAATAAGCTCCAAAGAAGCAAAATAGATAATGCGATGAGCCTAGGGTTTTTTGATTTGGGTGAGAGGTTATATAACCTAATAAATAACATAATGAACGAGATATTGAAAAATTTAAATAATAATTTAAAGTAGTAAATGTGCTTACGGGCAGACTCAAAACCTTAATTAAAAACCCAAATCCATCATTACTATGGATTTAAATGTGGTCAAAATTGATATTGTGGTTTTAATATAACGTGGGATTCCAATTGGGATGTGGAATGGGTATAAAATTTTGAAAATGGAGGATTTATAAAATAAAATAAATTATTTTTAAATCTGGAAATCGGCTCACAGTTTGGCCCAAATTTTGAAAACCCACCATTTCCACCAAAATGAATGGGAAACTCACAATTCAGAAAATTAATTGAAATTAAATGAAAATATACCTTTAAAATAAGTCATGTATGTGAATATTCTCTCCACCATAAATATTTCCACCCTTGGAAAGCCACAACAAGGCCTAAAGCAAAAAACCAAACCCAACCAAAAGGCCCAAATGCACTACTTTTCCATGTTTCTCCACCATCAAAATGGATATGATATCTCACGTTGATCAATCAAGTAATAAATACTCTCCCAATCCAAAACACACACCACTTTCCTATAATAATCAAGCACATTCTGAATTCATCCCAAATGAGACACCTCAAACATCATCTGAACTAGACTCAAGCAGTTCACCCAAATGAACAACAACATCAAAGAAGGTTACACTGAACTTAAATAAATAAAATGTTGTCTGATCTCAAATACCAATATTTACCCAAAGAGGATGTTTCTAGTTAGATATATCTGAATGATAATACCTACTACCATGCCAATACCAAGAAAAAAACGAGTTACTGATATGGGGATACACAAATGGGATCCCCACCATAAGAGCAACTTAAATTTTCTTGAGACAGAATTGACACAGTAATAGGGGAGGACCAAACTAAATCCTCAACATAAGGGGTAGAATATCAATATATTTTTCCAAAATAACTTACATGAGACCCATAGTGGGTCTCCCCACTATAAGAACCAACCATATTAACTAACCAGTACGGGCCAACAAAGAAAGACCCCAAAATTCAAAAAGTTGGGATGACCGCATGGTTAGTCCGCACAGTTTGGGAAATCGTGCTCTAACCATGGGGATCATTCTATATTCATGAATTCCTGGAACACGATTATTACTAATCATTCACAGACTTTGTGCTCAACCTATCTAGACAAATTTCAAAACTTTTCCCCAAAAATTTAATGGAAACTAAATGGGGAAGTAATGAAATTGGGTGATGACAAGGACACAAGGTCCTCCCACCTCTTTCCATCAAACGAAAACAACAAAAGCAAGATGACAACACCCTAGGTTTAAAGTATTCCCATATTTCATACTAAGGATACGACTTTGTACAGGGGTTTGAATGACCCTAAAATTTCCTCTGACTACGTGCCAACATCTCTCAGGGATATATGGCTAGAGCTCAATGGATTGAACCATATTCAGCCTCTCAGTTTGGAATTCACAGCCCCTGAATATAACAACTTGTTTTGGTGCTACAAACAACTACACCGCAACCCCATATGGGTTTACCAAGACATAACACATTCCAAAACTCACTTTACCAAAACCCATCATTTCACTAAAACATGTGATTCAAAGATGCACATACATTACCCCTCGTTTCCTAGGATGATAAATGGAAAGAGGAAAGGATATATAGAAACACCTTATTATAAACAACAGATGTCAAGATCTCTTAAAAGGAGACACACTTCTGACAAAATAAATACATAAAAAAGATTTTACAACTTCACCCTTAAAATCAAAATTACACACGACATTACAATGTGTCACCGAACATGACCAATGCGACTGATAGAAACAATAAATGAAAATAGAGGCTATGTAAAGTCCCAAAAAAACACAAAATTCTAGAAAGTGGCCATAATAGCCTCTGAGGACCAGATTTCCTCTGCTTGTGGTTTAACATGAGCTCCTACTTCGAATATACTATGAAAGACCCATAGGCCCTCATAGACACCATCCAGATGCTCATCCACACTGAAAACCCCAGACCACTTCCAACTTCGATGAATCAGGTAACATAATAAGATAAGGTATCATTTAACATTACACAAGCACTCTCCACCTTAAAGTGGATCTAAAATTAAAAAAAGGAAAGGTTGTATACACATTCTAAAAAGCTCGAGAAAAGATTTTTTATATTTATCAACTAGAGGATTTTCAAACAAAAAATCATTCTGGGATGCAGTTTAGTTGTGCACTAACCCTTAATGGGGCCATACCTTATCCAATGAGAGAACCCAAGGGCCCAACCAAGTTGATCCATTGGTCAAAACATGCCACAAACCAAATCTAAACACAAAACCAAAACACCGTTCAAACAAGAGGTGGTCTTGGAATCAAAACATCCCACAACAACAATATTTCAAAAAGGACATAAGTCACCCCATCCTAAAATAGTCATCAAGACACCATGTATTACTTTAAAAATATTTCTTTGATAAAAAACGGTTCAGCAGTTAGCGTGTCCCCCAACGGTACCGCATGGGCCTCACACATGCATGTTTTCATGCCACACTGGGAATCCTACTCATATCCATCACATCACCCATCCAACCATTCCATCAACAATCCATCATCCCATATAACCCCATGAATGTGGTATCTCATAGAAATAATGAATGTTAAAAAAGACTTTCCACTTTTAAAAATCTAAACATTCAACTAATACTTCCTTTTTCTAAAAACCACAAACCATGAAATCAAAATCCCAGTTTATAACTTACAAAACATTTCAGAAAGGCACAAACTTTTAGATAAGAACTCACTTTTAAGTCATTAACATAAATTTCAAAAAATATCATCCCATTAAAACACCTTTCAAAAGTTTATAAAACTCTATTAGAAACAGTTTTTCAAAACCAACTTTAGCATAGTTCCTACATTCAAAATATGTGTAAACACACCATTTTCCATAAGAAAACAATTCTAAAAATTCAGTTCCATAATTTAAAAAATCAAACCATTCCATCTTTATTAGAAAATAATTTCTAAAAAAAATTACGATTCTTAAAACCCTGTCATTTTTATTTTAAACCAAACTTCTATGGTTTTAAAACTAAAGGACACACGACAATGTGAGGGGAAACTAGTTTCAGTGGGTGACTTGGACATATGGTTGGTGGCCATATTCCAATCAATTCACCATCACATAGAGTGTTATTGGGAAATATCCCTATCTCTACAAGGCTTTACAGGCTCTATGAGCTCACTAAGACCATTAACCCAACTCTCTTTTCATTTCCCCTTATCATCATCAAACCAAGAAAGGTCGGGACTCAGATAAATCCCAACTTCCCCTAGAGACTTGAATCCTGTCATGAGGTGTGCTAGATAGGCACACTACCCACAACTAGAATGTCATGCCTTGAAAATCCTACCTCTAGACTATCAAGACTATTATTCAAATAACATGACCCAAGAGAGCAGACCTCCTCTGATACTATTTTGCCACAAACTATATCTAGTCTCCATCAAAACCAGCAACCGACCCGGACCATAGAAAGGATTAAAGGTTTTTCATGATCCCCAAGGGTTAGGAAAAGTTCACAGGTATCTAAATTAAAAATTGGGACAAATTTACCTGATTTTATAAACATACAACAACAAACAAAACCAATAAACTGAATATGAATTCTTCAAACCAAATCATCATTTACTAAAATTCATAACTGAATTACAGCATTTAAATCTATGTTAAAATACCAATAAAAAGGTAAAAAACCCAAAAAAGGAATTCCCCAGAACCTCCACATGGATAGAGGCACCACCTTCAAGACATCTCCACAACACCACATCCCGATAGATAGCTAAAAACCCAAACCACTGGCATAAAAGATGTACCCAAACCTGGGAAAAAATAATCAATCTACTAACACCCAAAGGTATAAGTTGGGGTCGAGAAAAATCCCAGTAGGATACCACCACTAAGATATTCCATGTGATAAACATTCAATGTTGAAAATATTTCATGTTTTGGTAAACAAGAAATGCTAGTTATAATTTCTAAAGGATGCAACTATAAATAAAAACTGTTTTCCAGTGGGCTATTTTAAAGATTCATCATTTTTTAAAAAATACCAATGGTAATAATTTTTCTAAAAAACCATACATTATGCCAAAGGTAATAAAAAAGTAACTAATTAGCCCATGCAATGGGAAATTAGCCCATAGGAACTAGCTCGTTGTGGGTCTCAGGTGCCTCATATCTCAGTTAGAGTAACCATCACAATATTTGTACTCATGCACGCGATCCACTAGTAGGTATCATACATATAACCTTGTGGTCCCCCAAAAACATCATAATCATATTTTAGTAAGTGTTTTGATCATCAATATTGCTACATGATATTGAGGCCAAACCCCACGGGATCACTAACATACTAGTACACGTCCACCCACTTGGATACCTGGGTTTCCCTCTTGTGCTCAAACAATTTCAACACGCCATGAAATATAATTTGCACATAAAAATACCACTCCTACATCATACATTCAACAAAAACCCACATTTATATAACATAAGTCAAATGATCCCTCTTTTTCTTCAAATTTATTTTGAAATCAGACTCACACCAAAATAGCCCACAACAATTATCACATCTCTTCAACACTAAAAAAACACATTAAACGTTTTTATAAAAAAATTATAGTATGATACACATCACATAACATCCCACACATACATGCGCCATAATACCCTTTTTACCTTAAAATCATTTTATCCTCAAACTCACATTAAACTAACCACAACCAGGTTTCACACCCACATAACAATTTAATAAAACATTTCAAAAATTTATAAAAATTTCTAAAAATGATTGACATCCTAAGTCACATATATAACTTTTAAAAACCTATATTAAGTTAATAAAATCACCAAAATAGTACATGTACATCATTTCCCCACATTATTTAACTCACTAAATCATTTTTAGTTTTCATAAAACAAACCGAAGAGGTATAACCATGTTTTGCACACAAAAACTATTTCAAAGCCCCCATTAAAGGATAAAACCATACCAATAACAACCCAAAATAGAATTGGAATCCCTATAAAATTTCATTAAACCACTCACAAGTGTTATAAAACTACTTCAAATTACACCACAATAGATACACTTGAAAACACACATTTTCACAAAACACATTCAAAGAGCATGACAAGGTTTTTCACCTAAGATCCATTCAAAAACCCTATTTTAAACCAAAAGGCACACCGAGAACCAACCAAAAAATAATTGGCAACCCAAAAATATTAATTAAACCAATTTCATATGTTATGAAATACACCCAAATAATACCCCAACAGTTACATATAAAAAATGACGAATTTCAAGCTAAAATGAAACTATAAAATGAAACTCTTAACTAAATCCATCATAAATAGTTTTATCACCACAAAAAAATATAAATAACATGAAACATATGTAAATAAAGCATGCTAACTCATCAAAGTGTGGCTACCAATAGAATCGCCAACCTTTTGTGTCAAAATCATTAAAATATGTTGTGAAACATAAACCGCACCACCACAGCACCACTATGAAGATAAATCCCACCCTAGACAATGATATTTGACAAAAAAGACACAAAATAAAACAATAGGAACAAAACATAGCTCCTAAAAAAAATAAACTCCTAGAAAAGCAAATAAAACCAAAAGAAGATGAAAGATACTAAGAAGGAATTCACTTACAGGACAAATCTTCAAGAAATCACCCCAAATAAATCAAAGGTTGAACCACCAAGATACCAAAAATTATAGTTAGGATATAATGAGGAAGATTAGGTTATATGGGGACTGAAATGGGGGAGAAAAAGTGAAAATTGAACGGTTTATGAAATAATCAAATTACCTTCTCAAATCTAGATGATTTGAGAAACCTTGAGAAGTTTCGCCCTAATCTACGATCCAAATGAGCTCCAAAGAAGTGGAATAGATAATAAGGCTGATCCATGGGTTTTTGAAGTTGTTTGGGAGGTTTAATTACTGAAAAAAAATAATTAAAAATATATTTGAAAATTAAAAAAATAATTTAAAAGCAGGAAATGGGTTTATGGGCTAGCCAAAAACCATAATAAAAAACCCAAATACAACATTTTTATAGATTCATATGGGGTAAAAATTTATATTGTGGTTTAAATAAACTAGGGTATTCTAATTGGGAAGTGGAATGGTTGTAAACTGTTGGAAAATGATGGAGTTATAAAAAAGTTTTTTTAAATCTAGAAATGGGGTCATTGTTTGTCCCAAATTTTAAAAACCCACCATTTCCACCAAAATGCATGGAAAACCCCCAAATAAAAAAAATAATAGAAATTAAATGAAAAATAACTTCAAAATAATTCATTTATGTGACATATTTTATTTTTATGACATACTTATTTGTGTCTTTTATACCAGTTTATAATTTTTAGGCTGGACATTTGTGTTACATGCCTACTTTACACTAGTATACAAGACCTATCCTTTTAGAGATGAGATTTGTGATCACACTCATCTTAAAAATAGATCATGTGTGTTCCCAATGGGAATGGTTGTGATAGAGTGGTATCAAATAAGTCATTCATGGGATTTTAGTTGTATTTTGATGTGTTGTGATTATTTTCAATGAATCTAGGGAAATAGTGTTATGGGTTTTAATGATTGTTTCTACGGAATGTGAAAATAGTGATGTTTTAGTGGCTAACACATCTACACAAAAGTAATCTAATAATCTCCACATAATCTCCAAAACATATGAGACTTATTTTAGAAAAACCAAGGTTTTATGAATCATTTAGTAAAGGGACTTTTTTGTCTATTTCATTTTTGATACATCTCACTAGATACTCTCATTCAACCACGGTATATAATTTTAACAATTAGGATTCCTCCATGATGATAACCATATATGATTCTATGTTAGAGGTGTGAATATTTGCATTTCAATGCATAGGACTCAGTGTTGGTGCCACTTCACAAGGTTTTCTCACAATGAATGAATAGATAAGTATATAAACATGTTGAAAAAATATTGGAACCACTAACATAATTTTAAGATGAAGTTTATTATAATGTTATGATGTCGATGGTGATAGTAGGTAAGAAAAACATTCCATTATGTATAAATTTCACACATGAGTTTAAATGGATGATTCCAGTTAGGATTTATGATGATATAGACCCTAAGACAATACTATATTGACATGATATTTGGTTATTATTTTTCTAGATCATGCAGACCATGATTGATCATATGTTTTTGCTCCCAGTTAATATTTTTCATGGAGATGTATGGTGATGGTGAGGTATGTTTACCAAAACCCATGATGAGAGAACATACTCATGGATAAAGTGTGGATAATTGTTTCATGATGATTAAATTCCCTCAACATTGTAATCAATGATTATATAGGTGATTATAGAGTTACAACATGGATATATGACTATTTCTTAGTACAAATCAATGTTCACTAACCACATATTCTAATCTCATCTTATAGTGCATGATAGAATTTTTTATCTAAGGATGTTTGGAAAGTGACACCATAGGGAAATCCAAGAAATTGTGGTCTCTCTGTGAATTTGATCATATTTTAGGGTAATTGAGCATACTATTTTAAATGAGGGATTACATTAGGAGGATCATCAGGATGTTAGACTCAGTAGTGGATATCATGGATAAGATTCATCAACTATAGCTAGTAGATTTCATTATTTTTCTTCTTTATTTGTGATACCACCATACAGGAATTCCCAAACTCTTGTATTTTTAATTTATATATCCCATTATCGATCTAGTTCTCCATCAGTTTATTAGGGTTAGTCTATAGATATTATGGGCTATATGGATTATGATTACCTGACATGATGTACTTCAGATGGTTGATAGACAAATCACATTACATAACAATAGAAGAATCATTATGATTAGGGATATCCATAGGTTAGAAAGGATATACCCCTGAAGGTGTGGTAAAAAAATAGGATTAATAATCCCTATAGGGATGATATATATGAAGAGTAAGAAAC
This sequence comes from Viscum album, assembly GCA_963277665.1. Taxonomy (NCBI): domain Eukaryota; kingdom Viridiplantae; phylum Streptophyta; class Magnoliopsida; order Santalales; family Viscaceae; genus Viscum; species Viscum album. Next base: position 5,440,499 of record OY728148.1, on the reverse strand, counting down.
AAGTAAAATAATTTAACACCAACCATATAGTTTCCATAGTTGGCTTAGAATTCCTTTGGATGTGGTTGTGGCCTCTTTTATGCAATGGAGGTATATAACTAGGGTGTGAATGAGATATATTGAGTTATGATTCTTGTCTTATCATCACTAGACCCTATTATATAATAAATATTTATGAATAATTATTTCATTTTAATATCAATTATTATATATCATAAAAATCATGTTGAGTATTTCTCTTAATAGTTTTTATAGATATTCTGATGGGAAGTTATTTCACTATTTAATACATCAAAAGTTAGCCTAGAATGATTATTGATGTAAAGAGATTCACATGGTACATCATATTTGTAATGATATATTGATATGGGTTAATTGTTCGTGTACAATGGATATACATAGTACACTAAGATGTAAATATTCACTATAGTAGAATTATGTTCATACAGGGATATGTGATAATATTATTCATTAATTAAAAAAATATTGGTCAAACAAAAATTGGAGATTTTATGAAATAAGCTCCATACTATCTCTCATCAATTAATAGTTTAGTCTATATAGTTATGGGTTGTTCAGAATCCTAGATTACCACGGTAGTGGGGGAATATATTGATATCTTCTACCATGTTGTTTTCAGAATATCCCTAAGGAAAGATTTTGAATTCTTCATTGACATTCACCCAAGGAAAACTCTTGTAAATTTTTTGTCATATAATATAGTTCATGATAAATATAAGAAGGCAAGGTTTTATTGTGAGGAAAATCCAGAGAGGTAATTCATTAGGTGCAATGTTGCACCCTGGTAATCTCAAGTGTTTTTAAATAAGGAGGTTGATATGATATTTATGTTATGTGTTGATTATTATTTCAGGAATCAACTGAAGATTAAAAAAATGTTTCCTTTTACATGTAACAACGGCCACTTAATCCAATTTATTTTTGTAAGATTGTCATCAAATACAAATCTCTCATACGAGTACCGTGAGTTGTTGGTTTTTATATGGGAATTTTAATGATGGAATTTTGATTATATATATTTATATATATTTAATATTTTGGTTTTCTTTTTTATTCCATTTTCTTTTGTGAATGACTACATTATCATCATGATACATAAGTATCAGATTTTTTAGAATTTTGTGGATTATTTATTGGTAGTAATTATGGAAGAAATTTTCATTTACTCTATAACATAATAGGAGAATAAATATAATTTTGGTTTGTCCAACAAAATTCATTGGAAGAAGAAACTATAATGTGAACTACTGATGTGTCAGATCTGGATATGAGAGTTTCACATTCAAGGAAATTCCATAAATGAACATGTTATAGATATAAACTATAAATGATAGTGGAAATAGTATCTAGGGACCTACCTCACTGTGTATCTTAGGTATTGAGTTTCATTGTTTGAATGTAAACAATCAAAGGATCTTGTGAGAATCATCTATGTTTTTTTAATTTTTTATACCATGGCATAGAAATAAGAGTCATTCCATTAGATAAAAATGTGTTAGAATTATCTCAAAGAGCTAATATAGAGGATGGAAAGTGATCTTATGTTGATACTAAAATGAGACAGTGATGAGAACATGGTCATCTATGATTCCCATAGAGGTGTGTGTGGGTGCATGTTGATGTAGAGAAAAAATGATGATAAATTTTTTGTCTAGGAATTTGTGAACCTATGAGATGAATAACAAGAAGCATAGAATGAATTTCAATGTATTGGTTATTTCCTTATTTATATGAATTTATTATCTTATGGGTTGGTGGTATATGTTATACTCAATCAATTAGAGTCTTAGGTATGTATTTTAGAAGATACACGTCATTTATAAATAGGAGAAATGGACGAAATTCATGAATGCCTAAATATATGAAGTAGTTTATACTCCAAGGATGAGAAACATTTTTTTAAATTAACATAGTAAGAAATCTCATTCACACTTGGTGGATGAGGCATCATAGTCATTGACCCCATTATAGCTGAACCTCATAGTGGATTTAGAGGCAACAATTATCTAGTCGTAATAGTTACTCCACCACTTCATCAATATATAATGTATGATCCGTTAATAGATTTAAATTATAAATTCTTCCGCAACCCAATATCTTCATGAGATTAAAAATATTTATTTTTGATAACTAGGGTGTATTTCATCCATATCTAAGAATGGATAGTTGTTTTGGTCACTTTTTAGTTGGAGGTTATATTATATTCTCATACCTCCCCTTACCGGTATATCTCGATGATGTTAAGATGTACCAACACAATTTGAGGTAGTTTTATAGGGAAGGTATAAGGATGAGTTCTATTGATTTTTCTTGAAAATTCCTCACATGTCATTAGGTGGGGGTGGAGCATCTTGTTTCAATTGGATTTTCTCATCATTTTAAAATATTAGAGATGGTTTTGGATTAAATATATATTGATTTTATGATTGGGATTATGTGAATAGGGAGAGTCCCTAATTCTATTAGGTTATTTTTTATCACGATACCATGCCAGATCAGTCGCATTCTATTTTAGATCTATTCTAGTAGATATTTTGAGACAACTATTCATGTAATATATTGTCTGGATATATTTGGGTAACCTCATAAATTGTCTATGAACATGATTTTATGTTTATTTCAATGTTCTGGAGTGGTTTGTATGATACCATTAAGACCAAGTTAAAGACGAGCATGATCTTAAAATAAAAAAATAAAAAAATAAAAAAAAACATTCAGTGGTTGACTATACAACCATAGAATGAGTGTTGGACATTAGTAGGATTTATAAGGATCACCTTTCTATGGTAGATATATTATATAATGGTAGTTATCACTCCCATAACAGAATGTTTGTTATTGAGGATCTATATGGGAGACCCTAAATATCATATTTGTTCTAGATAGAAATAGTTGAGTCATAAATTATTGGATTATAACTAGTGAAAACTATAAAATATGATTTTTATGTTATTGTTGATAAAAGTTTGATTTATAAATGTTGATAGAAATCATATGATGAATAACATTGTAGGACCATGAAATTTATGTAGGGTGAACATGTGTTTATGATAGTATCTACCTATTGCGATTTATGTAGATTTGGTTGAGGTATAAATATATGTGGGAGATTCATAGAGTCATCCATAATTTAGTGTATTGGAGGATAATTCCAAACAAAATTACTTTCACCCCTTTGTTGGACCATGTAAATGACATTTTTCTCATGTCACATCCAAAGCGATATATACAAGACCCATTACCTGGGATTTACTAGGGTTGTCTTGATTTATATGATGGATCAATATTTTTAGAGTACAAATAGTTGATTTTTTATCGAATGGGGGAGGTTTCCATGTTTCCAAATGATTATAATGGTTTAGGATTAGTGGATGGATATGATTCACTAGTGGAGATCATACGAGTGTTAGTGTAATATGTGTGATAAATAACCTCATATTTTCAAGTAGAATATACTAATCATGATAAAATTATTTGAATGTGGGTTAAATATAATGATATAAATTTCAATTTTCATATCCCTAATATATTTTGATATATTATTTTCAGTTCTTCTTCATAGATTGAATGATTTTATGGGTGGCATGAGACCTCTAGATTGATGAATATAAAATAATAAATATATTAAAACTCATGTCTACATTATTTTAGAAATAAATGTATTATAAATGTATTTGAGTATCATATATATAAACCATGACCTCAATGTAATCTGTAAATAGAATTTTACCCTTGGTAATAAATAGTAATGACTCATTTTATAACTCTTTTGATACAGAATCTCTTGAGGCTATTAGAAGAAATAAATAAATGAAGATATATCATTTATATTATTTTATAATTCGATATTATATCTAATAAATCCTATATTTAATCACATAAATACCAATTTTGAAGTGATAACCCAACAAAATTATGAATTGGGAGGGAGGATGACAGCAACACCATCTAGATAATCATTAATGAGAATTCAATGATAATTCATATACCAGTGTCAGAATCCATGTGGATTTTCAATGAAATCGACCTAGACCCATTTATCTCCATTAATAAATCCTTTAATAATTCATGGATCCTATTTTTTTCTTTATTCATTATTTTTTTATTTCAAAAAAAGTTCTTTAATCCTAGTTGGATACTGATTCATCCCCAAATTTTTCATGACCTTGTATTCCTACTAACATATTCCATTATCCCAAAAAATACTGGTTTCATTAGATTTATCATATTTATGTATTTCATTATATTTTGATAGATGGTTGGGATTACAATGGACATAGAAAATATCACTCTATTTATTGTGGATTTCTACCTTATTTCTTCTTATGTTCGATGTTGGGAAACTATTTAATGATGATACACTTATTTTATTAGTTTAGGAAAATATAAAACATGGATACACAATATTTTGTGTGATTGATGATAGGCATGATATTTTCTGGTAGCAGTTAGGGACAATGGTTGATCTCTAATGATAGATTTCAAATGAAACATTACAAAAATGATGGAATGTGTGGGGGGATTGGAAATGGTTAATTGGAATCCCAATTTATTTCTCTGGGAATTATGAAATTTATGATAAGATATTTTTCCCTTGTTATTATGGACATGGTTTGATCATTGGGAAAGATTCATGGATGAATTAGCTGACATGAAAATCATTGGGAAAGGAAATTTTTTTTTCTAAAATTATTGAAAACACACCTCATATTCTAGAGGAACACACACCATGAATTATACATTATACATTGGGTTGTATTTTTGGAATATTTTTGTATCACGCAACTATATTGCAATACAACACACTATGTGTCAATATATTATAATTTGAGTCGTCTATAGTTAGTAGATGCACATGAATATTGGTAGCCCTATATGTAATTTCTCTAAGACCAAAAGATGTATACATAGGTTTTTAAGAACTCTATGATATCGATGAAATCTGTAAGATCATTTATTTTATCTAGGTAGGTCCCAATTTATGTTTATTAACATTAAATGCACATGAGCCTTAGCCCAGTTGGCAAGGTCTCTATTTGTGTATCCAAGTGACCAGGGATCAAGTCTAGGCAGAGGCAGAATTTCCAGGGTACTGTAGCGGGACTGTAGCAGGTACTGTAGCATCTAATGTGCTGTACTATAGCAGGTACTATAGCAGGAACTGTAGAAGGCATTGTTTGGCACTATAGTAGCTGAAAATATGCCCTCGTTTGGGCCTTCGGGCCTCCAATTTGTTCTTTGGGTCCTTCATTGGCCTTCGGGCACCTAGGCCTTCAGGGTAGTTGGGACTCTAGGACACTTCAGGACACCTGGACCTTTGTGAAAATAAAAATAGAGAAAAACCAACAAGGAACATGCTCTACAAGGAGGATGAGAAAGGAGCTTTCACCACAGCAGAAGCTAAACGGGTTGCAAGAATGAGAGGGCATGGCACCTGCCATCAGGACAAGCATGTGCATGCATGAGAATGACTAGCCTAACAGCCATGCAAAGGTGGAGAGATGATTTCAAGATGAAGATGCTGGGAAGGGGCAGTTCCAAGTAGTTAGTCTGGGTTGTATGTAATTTTTGTGCCTACGTGCAATGAATTCTTATAAGGCCTACAAGTATGTAATCGTTTGCCTACGGGAACTATAGTGTTCTAGCTCATCCCTTGAATGGTGGATTATCAAAATCAATAAAAAAATGAAGGCCTTTGAGCCATTGGATGAAGTTTATTAACATTAAATATCTTTCTTTGGATTTTTATTTTATTGAAGCCTTGGTGGATGAGTCTTATTTAGAGACAAAGATCAACTTTTTTTTGTAAAATGACATAATTACAAAGTATAAACATGTTTAGGGGGTTTCTGAAATATTTAAAATGGATTGGATATAGATGGATGTTGTTCGCGTCATTATGTTGGAAAATTGGATGCAAACTACCATCATCATATTTTCACAGCAATAAATAAATTACACTATGTGTGAATATCGCCAGAAAAATGTCTTGAATAGTTGGAGGATTTTAACTGATTTAAGACATAAAAATAATTGAAATCATCACATGTAATCACATGATGTATAATAGTCAATTGAGTTAAAAAAATTACCCTAGTATATGAGTTTTTCTGGGTTATCCTCCAAATAAGGTTTACATAATGTGTAAATGGTATACACATTGTTTAAGTTATGGACTGAAAATTTAATGTATGTGATTCATTTTTATTTATCATTCCATCCATCTCAGTCACCCCCCTCTCAATTCTTGATGTTTTCCTACCAATTTTGGATCCCTTCCACCACATATGGTCATCCTAATAATGAATCTGATACTTGGTTAGTTTCTTTTATTTGGGGTTTCCTTTCTAAAATTTCACTCTCAATTATGGATGTGCATAAACTTGGATTATTATGGGTTGGGTGTTAATGTTTATATTTCTTATAGGTGTATTGTTTTGATCATCCATTATATTGTTTTCAATGTTGTTACTCATTTTTTGTGTTGTTTTGATCATTGGTAAATGGTAGGGGGTCTAAAACATAACCATCTATTTTGATTATTTTAAAAGTAGGAAAAATATTGAAATTTCACTTAAATAACATGGGCCTAAATTAATTAAATTATTAATTGGATTATTCCATGGAATTACTTTGGATAAAATTGTGTATGACTCTGACTAAGGATATCATTCTTGGCCTATATATATTATAAAATTCTTATATACCAGGCTTGTCCTAGATACTTGTTGTAATGCTTATATATTGGGATCATCCTTAATTTGTTTCTGAAATTATTTTACTGTATCCATGACCCATATATGTGTGATTTATGTAATTGATATATTGTTATGGTTGGCATGAATGTGAGACATAATCACATACATTCTGACATGGCATAGAAGAATGATATGTTTTACTATGGATATATTTCTAGAGTTGGCATGTTCATGATACATATATAGTGGAATTAATGCATTGTGATGAGGAAGGTTGATGTGGTATTAATTTTATTTTTAAATTAGTTAATATTCTTATTTATTATATTATTTCATGAATATATTATTAGAATGGTTATGATTAATCATGGTAATTTCAACCTGTTGAGTTATACCCACACCCTACATGGGACACTATTTGTTAAAAAAGATGTTTAAATGTATATAAGGTTGTAAAATCGAAAGGTTATTTACTTTTGATTATATTTTTTTATGGTATGTCGTTTGGATATAAAACAGACACATGGGTTAGGACTGAGGTCTTTTATGTTTATTTCTATTAGCTGCTTATTTTAATTGATTACATCAATTTTGACATTTAGTTACATTTTATCATGAAAATACATTATTCATTTATTATTTAATGGATAAATCAAATGGATTTTTTGGTTTATTAATAGTATTGAAATGTTTCTTTTTTTCACAGTCTGATATTTATTTTGTGTTGGTTATTTCTTCTTTTTTGTTACTCCAAATAGGTTGTATTTCCACCCAAAAATATATATCATTCTTTTGATACTAGTCTAAAGCCTTTGGTGTATGTATATACATACTTAATGTCACGTAACCAACCCAATTTGTCCATGTGAGAGAGTGCCAAAATCTGAGGAAGTTGAAATGTAGTATCATAGGATAGTTTCATTTATATTTCAATATAATATTGGAACTAATGAGTGGAGACTAGGATATGTCGGGACATGGTAATGAAAATGTGAATGGGAGTGGCCAACCTATGTATGGGGAAAAAACATAGTTCCCTGAGATTGATTTTTTTTATAGATTTCACTTATTATAGTTGATGTTATATCACCATGGTTAATTCACATGCTGTGTGAGGTAATAATTTTTCTAGTGTTATTTGTTCTTGACATATCTACTCTTGGCTTAGTATGTCATTGGAAGATTATTCATACACCATGATAAGAACATAGAGATATATATTGAAACAAAATCATTATAAGGACATATTTCTTTCATGTGATATATAATTTCATATTTGAATGATGATATAAGATAATTTTTATATCTGATAAATGTACTAAATGAACTAACATGTCATTCTAAAACATGTATATTCCACTTTTATTGAGAATAAGAGTTAGTGGTTATTTTTTTATGTCCCCTATTTAGGTTGACAATATTGTTATTGAAAGAGGTCTACAAATTGCATTTTATTATAGAGAAAATGTATACTTATCATCATTGAGTAGAAAATCAATATAGGGAAAATAAAAATTCTCATAAAAAATATAAGTCAGAGATTAGTATATATCTAGAGGATAAGATGGATGTTCAATTTCTGTACACCATCTTCAGGATCATGAGATCCATGGAAATTGAGACTTTTCACACTATTCCTTCGATGCCTGAGATGTAAAGAGTTTTCTAGTTGTAGAATCCACATAATTTAACTAAGGAGGGAGGCCCTAGGAAGCAAAGATCTGAATGAAGTCCATCTAAATGATATATAATCTTCTTGACACAACCAAAAATAGAATAGTGATTCTTAGTTCATATATGCTTCATTGAGCAGCCAAGTCATGTTGGGAAATTCTAGAGAAGGATGGGTAGAAATAGGTGTTGTCATGGATGTACATCGAGGTGGGGATACTGAGACATATATATCATAATACATTGGGAGATGATAAGGATCGTTAGTTCATGCATCTGACATAGGAGGTCATGAAATTTATGGACAATAATGAATGACTCAATGACAAACCAAAATTTTTCCAATCATTGGATACTGATGATATACATAGGTATAGATATTTTTTGGATTGGATTCACATTGAAATGCGGTCATATGTGAACATGTTTCTTCTGATAAGTTTTATGGATGTGATGATTCTAGAACTCATTATGAATGGGATTATGAGAGACACTTTGGGAAATTTCCATTCTAATTGAGAAATGAAAAATAGGAAATCATCTTATAGTTGAACAAAGCATCATTATTATTATTTTATCTAAGGAAAAAGCGGAATGAGATATCAATACAATAGAGAAACATATAATGATCATGTCCCATTATAGTGTTCATAGTGTGTAATGATGTTCAAAAGTGTCCTCAATCTCTTTACCATACATTAGAGTGTCAATATAGTATCATGATAGGCCTCCTACAATGATTTTTATAGGGGAATACAGTATAAAATCCATTATAGGGGATTGGGGAAGGTACCAATGTCTGGGTAGGACTTAGCTACTCCTCATTAGAAAAGTAGATAGAGTTCCATAGGATTTTATGGCCGAGGAAGGGGATTTGGTACCCTAGTAAAAAATGAAATCACTAGGCAGATGTAATATCTCATGAGATTTTGAGTAGAGCCCATGGAAGAGGGAATTTTTAGTTGCATGTTATGAATATTTCAAAACCTATTGTAGGTGATCAAATTTCAACTATTAGAGGTATTATTCATGAATCATCCACCCTTTATTGTGTTTTTTTATACAAGAGCATCATATTCCTCTATATATTCTATTATTGTAAATTTTATGATATTTTGTGTGGAAATATTGTATGGTGATTTTTTCATTAATACTCCACTGGGAGTGAGGATAGAGAATTTCAAAACAATCAAGGCATGTTATTTAAACATTTATTGTTTCCATTTCACATAGGGAACATTTTTTATGGAAATTATATGTTGTAAATTTATTTTTTTATGGATTGGCTATTTTTGATAAAGGGTCATATCAATAATTACCAAAGGAGAGTTGAATTTCTTTCTCCAGATGGAGGTAGCTATTTTGACTATAGTTAGTGGGATCATCAAGCTAGTCATGTATGAATAATTCAATGTACATTTTTTCTATCATAGATCAAATATCTGGTATTTCTCTATATTAATGTCGAAGGTTGTGGGATTACTTTACTATAATGGAATACCATTTTCTAGATGCCATTCTTAATGAGTTCTACATATTAACTCTTATGAGATTGACCAATTTTATAATCATGTTGGTGTTAAGAGGAGAGTAGGTTTTTATTCACCCATAAAAGATGGCATAAAAAGAGATTAAGGATTTTAATGTTTAATTGGAATATATTTATTATAAAGCTTTTATATGGCCTAGTATGTCTTTTTGGGTTCTTCATTTCTTTTTCCCATGAACAGTAATCCTACATTGTTTATAATTGTAAATTATCATAGATTGATCCATTCAACGGTCAAGAAGAGTTATCATCTTCCTTATATTGATGAAATATTCAATTATTTATGTCATGATAATATATTATCCAAGATTAACATATGATTTCGATAACTCCAATTGATGGTGTGACCATGATAGAAACCTAAGACTACTTTTAGGAGTAGGTACCACTTGTATGAGTTTATAGTGACACTCTTTGATTTAATATACACACCAACAATATTCTTTGAGTTTTGTATCATTTTTGGTCTAGTAGGTTACTATCAATGATTTATCCATGAATTATACACTATGGAAACATCAATGTGGTGTACAAGGAAAGTGGGGGGTTTTAGTTCGATTCATTATATATAGATTTTGTGGGGTTTAGAGTCTAATTGACCAAAACACCTATCCTCAAATTACGTTTTCCCTATAAATCAAAAACCATGTACTATGACGTATCTAGAGTTAGACATATAGAATTTTTAATACATGGGGATTGAGTGGTTCATTATGGATGAAAATAGTTAAGAATGCATTATAATAATTACTATACACACAATTTTATGATTAAAGAAATGTTACATTCCCTAGGATATGTTTCAATTATCTAATGTGTGAGAGGATTGTGGTATACACGAACCTGTTGAGCCTTAGGTGAATATTTTCTCAATGTGAACATAACCTTTTAAAGAGGAGGTTTGTCAAGTGGATATATTTTTTCATAATTGTGATTTCTTATACACCACGAAATTGATTTTTTTTTTATGATTTGAGTTGTATGATGTAGATAAAGGTAGTGTGAGAGTATTAAAATGAGTGTTTTATGATGGAACCATATACATACATGCATCAAGGTATTTATTAGTATCATGGATGAGTATAGAAAAAATTAATATCTATTATAATAATGGTATTTCACTAGATCAAGGCATATCATTTTTATGATCCATATTTCTAAGTTCATAGAGGAAGCCTATACAGTGGGGGGACACCTTTGGGATGGTCTCTTGTTAGTGGAAATTATCTTCTTCTCCATAGATGAGAATGGGTTCCTAACAGCCTATGTGAGGATCCAATTATAGAGTTCCATGCTTCTATATGGACAGTAAATACTAGATTTACAAATATGTATTGTAATAATCATAAAAAATAATGGTGGTCATGATTAAAGAAGGATGTAGTGATCTTTGTGACTAGATGTTTCACCTATAATTAGGTAAATACCAATCACCAGAACCTAACTATTTTTTTCTTCATTTTCATATTCTTGAGTGTGGATGGGATTATTTCACCATGTTTTTTGTGACAAAATTACCTAGGAAAACCCATATGGATGATTTTGTTTGTATGATTGAGGACCGGATGATGATGGTTTCCCACTAATTTACTATTAGGGATACCCTTATAGTTGATGATCTGAGCAGTATTTTTATGCTCAATTTTTATTCAGCTACATGTTCTTACGAGGAGTATCATTTAGGATAGAGTTTCTCATTTCACTTCAAGATTCTGGTAGGTTCTTCTGAAGTCTCTATGATTACAATTTTTTACGACCTATCATCCTTAGACTGACATTAAATCTATGAAAACTATTTAGGTTCTAGATGATAAGTTGTGAGTCTGTGTCTTTGATTTTTATAACTTATAGGAGAATCATGAGGAACCAGTGGGTTTTCATATAATTATAGTATCTTTTCATTGATCTAGATGGATCATTTCAAGACATTCTATGGAATATTGCGTTGTTCACCTCATTAATGGATTGAGGTAGGAGAGTTAGTTCATTTTGGGCCTAGTCTAATGTTAAAGACATCTGATCAACTTTAATTGATAAAAAGATGTTTTCTATCCTCCTAGAGAATGGTAGAATCCTATTCTAAACATTTGAGATGGCCACTATAGTAAATGGTTGGTTATTGTGTTTTTTATTGGGTGATGCATAGGTTTTGGAAGCATTGGATAATAAAATACGGAAATCTAGCACACAAGTTTTTCAAGTTATTTGAGAAAGTCGAAAGGGTTGGTCTAGTGGTGTACCAAATATCATTCTTTATACTAATGTTCCATTCCTGACACATTTCACATGTACCATCCTTATATATATCATCCAAACCCTTCTCATATGAATGAAATAGAAGACAATGAGCATCAAATAGATTATTTCCATTAATAGAATAAAATATAGAATGTGTAGTATACTGAGAAGAATCTCTAGGGAACGACTGTTTATTTGGTTTGATTTCAATGGTAGCATAGGTGAGATTAGAACGAGACATGGGAGAGCGAGTTTGAATTGAAATCATAGTGGCTTGAAATTTTCAACCGAGCCCCCATGCCCATTATTGGAGAAGCTCAGCGATGAGATTTTATATTATGGGGAGGTCATAAGATCCCATCTTCTTCTAGGTATATCTATATAATATTTTTTATATAAAACATCATTCATTGGGTTTTAAATTACCATTAATCCTTGGTGTCCAAGAATTTTTCGGAGATAGATATCATTTTTTGGGGAGGAATGAAATAATGACGGATTATAGACATATAAAGGGGGTATATGAGGGATTTATAATGGATTCGAATATTCTCAAGGTGGTTCAGGTCATTATTCATGAAACTAGGATGAATATTATTTGAATAATTATTAAAACCCTTGTAAATTGATTACACAACGTGTTACTATTTCTATAAAAATGTTATGAATGATTGTAGTACCTTTCATGATTTATGAAATGACAACAATAAACATCATGAAATATTAGTACAAAACCTGTAATTTTCCATCAGGGTAAAAAAAACACATGAGGTGATGAGTTTTTAGAATATCTATTAAATAAGGATTACCAGATATGTAAATGGATAACACATTATTAATGTATTTGGTTGGGATATTTTAATGACATGCCCCCTTTTTATTTCTCATTTCATCCACTCTATCATTCCTCTTCTTTCACCTATGGGATCTTACATGATATTTTTGAGCACTTCCATCCCTTTTGGAAATCTGGATCACACATCCAAACCCCAATTAGTGTATTTTGTTTTATTTTTCAATTATTCTACATTTCTCTCCATCATAGAACTGTATATCATTCATCCATGTTGGTTTGGGTGTTCATCATGATTTGTTTTGATCTCAGCAACTTATTTTGAAATTAAATACCTTAGTTTTTATGATGTTTACCCATTTTTTATGTTTCTTTGGTTTTCAGATAAAGTTAGGGGGGTCTAAATCATAACCCTATTGGTTGTTTAATTTCATACTATGTTAAATATTGCAATTGTTCCAACATCACATGTGCCTAAATTAATGAAATGATGAATGGGATTTTTCATTAGAATCCTTTTGGATCCAATTGATTATGTCTTTGTTTTTTGATGTCATTCATGTGAGAGTACACTTGATTATAAACTAATTGACCAATAGATGAATGTTTTTTAGCATGAAATGCGTTTTGGGCAATTTCTTGATATAGATCAACCATGGATTGACTTGATTTTTAAAATTACTATAATGTTACGGGTTTACAATCAAACAATAAATTAAATGTGAATTGTAATGCTAAATGTAAATATCCATAAATAAACATTAAGACTCATGTCAGGATATTATGTTTTCCATACTATTATGATCATTTTTATTAAATTTTTCAATTAATAAATTGTGGGATATATTTAATGATTCATGATAAAAGTATTATATTGTGGTTTAAGACTAATGATTTATATTCCTAGTGATTCTTGATGTAATTCTTATATAGTAGGTTATACCCATTAATTCATGTTTTTTTGATTATATTGCGGTCTCTCTTGGGTGACACAAGTTAAAATGCTTATATACCAGGATTGACCTGGATAACTTCTATAATGTATATATAAAAATCATGAACCTAATTTTTTTATGAAATTAGTATATATAATTCATGAACCACATTTGTGTGATTTATACTATGGTCATATAGTGATGGTTGGAATGCTTATGAGAAATGTTCAGAGACATTCTAACATGGAACCAATGCAGGTTTTTTTTACCATGGTTATATGATTAGGGTTGACATGGTGATGAGATAGGCTCATAAATATTTCAACATGGTGTCGAGGTGGTTTATGTGGTATTTATTTAATTGTTTAATTATACAGTACACATTTTTATATTATTATTTGATATAATTATTATTAGTCTGCTTAAGTTTATACATGGTGGTGTTAACATTCTAAGTTAAAATCAAACCCTCTATTGGTCGTCTTTTGGTACCCAAAAATATTACATGGATGCAGAATTAGAAAAGGGAAAGCTACCATGTTGTTGACTATTTCCAATAGGATAGAAATGAGTTTAGAGATGGGACAAAAATATGGATAGAGACTTGGATATTTTGACTCCATTTTTTTATGCTTATTATTTTATTAAATTACTTTCAATTTTACATTTATGTACATTCAAAAAATTCATTAAATTATTCTTTTTTATTAATTGGATTTTTCATGTTGGCCTTTATTTTGATTTTTCTAACCTATTGTATTGATTACCTTATTTATATACTTTTGTATTTATTATAGTTTGTTATTTTATATTTGTTTTACCTTTATAACAAGGGGTGTATTCTACCAATTAGACTTATCAGACCCCTGTTATTATTCATTGCTCTATGGTGTATGGAGAGGTGCATATGAGGTCACGTAACCAATCTGATTTAGCCACAAAAGAAAGTGATGAAATTGTGAGATGTTATAGACACATCCATGATTAGACAAGGTATGACAAATTATGTCCCACATTTGACATATGTGGTACTTTTCTTCTAAATGCTGACCTAATGAATTAATACATCATCACTCAAAAATAAATATTAGTGTAGTCCGTATAGAAAACCTTACACATAGAACCTATAATTCCCTAAACCAAATAGACTCTTACTTTACAATAAATATGATAGTTTCATTTTTAGGTGTATTTTTGGTTGTTTTTTGAACATTTGATGCATTCCAATGATGACACGCTCTAACAATTTCCAAATTTATATATTAGTGGTGGTGAGTCATTCTAGCGGTGATTTCTAGAGGTGGGTCATTATGATGGTGATTTATTCATGAGTTGATTAATTATTGTAGTGAGTCATCCTTGTAATGAGGAAGTTATAGAGGTGTGTCATTCTAGAATTCCTTCATTATGAAAATGATTCATTTATGGTGGTGCTCCCTTTTGGTAGTGAGTCATTCTAACAGTGAGTCATTTTGGTGCTGATTCATTTCTAGTGGTGATTAATTATAATAGTGAATCCTTTTTTTTGGAGATTCATTCTTGGGATACATTACTCTAGTTATGATTCATTATAGGTGATGATTCATTCAAGGTGATAAGTCATTATAGAAGAGTATTATTATGGTGGTGAATCATTTTTTTGTGGTGAGTCATTCTGGCGGTGAGTCATTTATGGTGATGAGTCATGCTGGTGGTGATCCATTCTTGTGGTAAGTCATTTCTGGATGGGAATCATTCTAGATGCGAGTCATTTTTTACTACGGGTCATTAATATTGTTTCATGTTTTTTGAAAAAAAGTACAAGATTTTCATTTTGAAATTGATTATGATAAAAATGGTTTAAATGAATTAAATAATATTTTTAATGTAGTATCAATGGATATAAATAATATCCTTAATTTATACAAGGTATTAGGAACATTAAAATTCATAAACCACATAAATTAATGAGATCCAACATTAAATTTCATTTAAAACCATATCCATTTACCCCATATATCAATTTTGTTTGTTCTAAAGAGGATAACATTTATTCATTACATTGGGATAAGTTTCTATTTATATGAGAGGCACCGAATTATTCTTACTTGGGATTTTAGGCATATTTGCTGCAGTTATTTTGAGTTTCCACTGAAGAAGATCCCACATATACACGCACCAGTGTTTTTGGGTTTTGAGTTTGGTAAAATCTTCTTTCTTCCATGTAGGTTTTCCATATTTCTACTTATGTGTATAATGATAGATGGGATTATTATTCTCATCTCTTATAAAAAATGATTCATCTAAATTATGAAAGATAATTAATCAGTTTAAATTGAATTTAAATGGGTAGGGGAATATTAAATAAGATGTTACAAATATTTGTTGATTTCATTTGATTTGATTTGATATAATGATATGATATACATAATTTCTTCTTGAAAATCATTTTTGTAGGTGGCTAGATTATGATTTAATGAAATTATTTTAAACAACCATTCTTGTTATTGTTTTATGTCATCATAAATAACTTAATAACCACATGTAATCTTCTTATGGAATTGATTCACCAGAATATAATCTCTTTTGTGATAAAACATTTAATTAATGATGTTAAATTAAATAACAGAACATCTCATAAATCTAAAACCTTGTTATGTTATGGAATATGATGTGATGTGTGTGGAGGCTATTGATGAGTTATGGTTGTGTAGTGGGGAGGTGATGTTCGTTATGATGTGGTTGTGCAGTGGGGTTGTGATGGAAGGTGGAATGTAATGTGGCTGTTGGTTTTTTGGTTTGTGATTATTTTGGTGTGCCATGATATGTTTGTTTTCTAGTTATTAATAGATGGTGAAACAAACAATTTTGGTCATTTTTAATGAATAAAATTATACTTCTTATTGTATTCTAAGATAAAGACAATTTTATACTAGAATGGGTTTGTAAATAACAATCAAGTAAATATATTAATGATAATAAAATATTGAAATATGAACTATAGATTGATATTTTTATATGGGGGTGTTCATTTAGATTTATGAAGAAAAATTGGAGTGTTTTGTGAAATATTTTAAACCATGTTTGTGAACCACTACTATGGGGCTTGTGTTCTATTTATCTATATGTATATACACTGTATGTTCTTCTGATCACTGTACGCACCCCCATATAGTCATGGGGGATGGGGGTGATTTTCCCACCATCCTTGTCAGAGGATGGATGGTTGGATACACGCTCTTCCTCGATCCCTCTTCCAAGAGATGTGAAGTATATTCATGGTCTGTGATGTCCAGATGTCGAAAGTGACACTATCGAGTTGTGATGCGCTGTGATATGATAGTCTAGGTGTTCTCGGAAAAAATGTGATGTGATGAATAAGGTGTTCTCAAGAAATATGTTATGTGATGTCCCCTATGTGTGTGGGCAGGAAGTGATGTTTTTTTTATGTTTTTTAGAATAGTTGGGAGCACCAGGACATACGACATTTGGCTGTGAGAGAGGAAAATTAGTTGGAATGTGATATAGGGTACCCAATCGTCTATTTTTTCATATTATTTTATTATACATGGATTTCATTATTTGTTTAGCGAGCCTTGATGATTTTAGGGTTTTGGTTAGTAAACCTATTTAGGTTCTTCTTGGTTCTACAACTTCCAAAAGGGTGCATTAGTTTTCTCTTTTCACATGTTCACAATATAATTTTTTTTCCATTTGGGTATACATGTATACTCACACTACATATATAAAACTATTTTTGGGATTATAGGGTAATTTGTAGGTAGTTATGTTCTTTACTAGTCATACCCCTGGAATGTTGTTAT
Source organism: Viscum album (assembly GCA_963277665.1). NCBI lineage: Eukaryota > Viridiplantae > Streptophyta > Magnoliopsida > Santalales > Viscaceae > Viscum > Viscum album. Next base: position 5,422,791 of record OY728148.1, on the reverse strand, counting down.
GTAACTACTGTAGTTTTTTATTTTGAATATTTACTTTGGATAAATTTTATCTCTTTCAATTTAATGTACACATGAATTGTGGGATGAGTTTTGGTTTTATTATATATATTTCATTGAGTCAATTTGTGGTTGATTCATCATATATGCGGATCTAGTTTTATAATAGAGTGAATCACCCCCCCCATATTGTGATATTTTTATACCCTCAATTCTAGTCACTAACCTGGGGCATATTAGAGGCAAGAATTAATGTCATTATCTCTCTCCCTCCACTGTATAATATTTTGTGTGAGGGGGTCATGATAGACTGTATTAGAGGTTATGGTTTCTAGATAAGGAGTATTTTAGATTTAGTTATTTTGATGGATGGATGAGTTGTTATGGAATCGGTTTCAATGGACCATGGTGTGTGACATAGGCTAGGGAGACTGGTCTGGACACAAGATTTTAGGGCTCCCCCATGATCCAGTACATGAACACTGAGATTATTTAATGACCATGTGAGATGGGAATCCTTACACAGGGTATAGACCTTAGAGAGGTACATGCATCATGATCACCTATTTTCTTGTTTCAATTACGATGTTTGGGGAATGATAAGATGGAAAAAATGAATACAATGGATTAACGTTAATTAATATATATCATAAAAATATATATTTACTATTGGGCTAAGTAAATCCTTGTTTCCCTTTAAACTATGCCTCCATGTCCTCATCTATGTATATCTCATGCAGTGAAGGTCCAGTAGGCTAACCTGGTTGACCAATAAAGGACTGATCTTGTTCAAGATGGTGATATGTGGTATAGGACATTGTGAAACTTTCAATGGAAGTATTTGAGAACATATGAGGACATTGTTTTGGATTTGGTGATAGAGGCATGTCTAGAGGAGAATCATATCACTTCTAGTTTTATTCGGGACCTGATGGAGTATTTTGTTCCCCATTATAATTATTTAGATGTGAGAAGAAATGTATCAGTGGTGTAAAATGTACCTTAGTGAGAATAAAGTGGAAAATAATTCATGAAATGAATTTAAAGAGGAGATCTGCATGGAGTTTCTTTCGTAAAACATGATTAATGTGAATAGGAACCAAATATTATCCATTTATATGTAAAGAATTTGTCTTAGGGAGAATGGTATCAAGTTCATTGGACATCAATTCTATTCCCTAAATCTATTCCTAGATGAGGAGTCTTGAGAGAGGAATCATGAGGAGGTACTCCATCCATTGATCCAGTATGAAGTTACCCCTTTTTTGTTTCCTACTTGTCTAGAGAGTCATACTAAGGAATAGATGATATAATAGATTAACTCATGATGATTCTTACTAATATAAGGGAATAAGTAAGGGTTCCCAATTGGTAGTGTTATCAGTGGTAGGTCTTAGGTTTCAGGTTCTTTGAGATTTTGACTAAAGGGGAGTTGACCTTAGTAGCTTCCCTTTAGACCACCTTAGACTAATTTCGTCCCCACTCATCCTAGGGACATTAGAGTATTTTGTTTCTTCCCCATGATTAGGGATGAAACTATCCCCATATGATTTATATGTGGACATTTGTAGGCATTGGTGTAAAAAACACCATAGGGACCAGAGATCATTCGAGGTATGTTCATATTATCATGTAAATTTTTTTTCCTTGTTTTATTATGTTGAAGCTAACTACGTTTCACCCTCTATAGTAAATTCTATTGGACTAGACGTAGGGAGGATCTCCTAGACCGTTCTGTTGAATACACCAGTCAGACACTAGACTTTCTTGTTTGATGTGTGTTGGGGATGTGTACTGATGCTGGGGTAGCATCTGTAAGGTGTGGACCATATCTTACATGAGATGAATCCATATGATATCATCATCATCATAATCTAATATTTGTATTCTATGCATATTTTTTTCTTCTACTTCTATATGAAATCTGTGTTCATAGATATATATTTTTGATGTGTGGTTTTCATTGGAGAGAGTGGTTTCCATGATGGAAATCCGCACTTGGAGCCCCATCATTAATTGATGTCATAGTTTTGTGTGGAATCAATAGACACAAGGATAGAGGAGGCTCCCATGGTTTTTATATAATTACTGTATTTTTCTCTGAATAGGTTGTGGAACTAACCCCTCGATGAGACATTATGTTTGGGATTGACTGGAGACCTAGTGCTTCTCTGATTTTGTTGGATCCATACTGAATGTTGCCTTATGATATATTAGAGTTGAGTATTCACATAAATTATCTGATATAGAGGGGATTTATCTCAACTAGTGTGTCACCGTGGGATTCCCCAGTGTTATTCTCTAATAATACAGATTGTAGTATGTGGTTGTTTATAGACTACCAAAGGTTTAACCATGTAATGTTCAAGAATATCTATCCCCTCCAAAGATCGATGATATTTTCAACCCATTGAGGAGATCTAGTGGGTTCCCTATGATCAATATATTGTCTATATATCACCATTATGTATGATGTATGAAGATATCTAGAAGAATGAATTCAGATGCATGAATGGACGCTTTGAGTTTTTGGTCAATCCTTTCACTATTACGAATGAACCATCCATTTTATAGGGGATTATAAAATTAGAGTTCTATGAGATCATAGTCTTTCTTAAAATTATATGAATCTATGAAATAATAATCTACCCATGGTCATAGGATGATAGTGGTGAAATTCATAGATTTGTTTTTTAGGTTCTTTGTTTCCACCATCTATATGGAATTTTATCCATGTACATGTTTCGGACATAACCGACACATTTTTTAGGGAATGTGGTGTCTCAAAAAGGTGTGTATTTATATCTTTCAATGTTCAAGGTATTTTTTTTAAAAATCACTAAATAAAGTTGAATTTTTTTGTTTCATCCTTGGCATCATAAGCTATAATCAGTAGTTTGTACCTGATTTAACTCAATTTTTAGCCCCCTTAACAACACCGGCCAAGAAAGATAAAGATTTTGTACGGATGGATCAGTGCTAGGTAGCATTCGGTTACCCAAAGGGGAATTTGGTCATCAATCTAGTTCATCAACTACCATAAGATGGTATATTGTTTGAGGTTTTTTGTGATGCATCCTTTTTAGATGTATGGTTCATCCTGATACAATAGAAGTTAGTGATGTTTTATGGGTTAAGTTAGTTATACAGTCAAGAATGTAACTATTCAACCCATGATCTAGAGCTAGTATAATTTGTGGTCATGCTATAATTGTGGCCACATTACCTCAGTGGAGAGTGCTATGTGGTATTCACAAATCATAAGAGTTTTATGTTTTCATTTTTTCAGCATGGTCTAAATCTACGACAGTAAATGCCAATGAAGTTTTTTTCGGAATATAATTATGATAACTTCTACACCTTTGAAAATTTGAATTTCATGGGTAATGCTTTGAGATGAATGATATATAAAGATGTTTTATGAGAATATATTTATGTTTGGAGAGTGATGGAGGAGTTTGAAGTCCATCACTTAAATGAAAATATGATTTGTGGTAGATAAAAGTTTTTTAGTTGATGGTTAAATATTATCTGATATAATTAGTGGATGAGTTTTAGTGGGGAGACTTATAGGTAGTAGTGTTTCGTAATTGTGTTAGTCATGGCGATTCTCTTAGGGTATGGTCGGAGGATGGTCAAAATTAGATGTTGTTTCATGGGAGGTTGTCTTTTATAGTATAAAATCAAGATGAAGTCCTTTTTGAGTTTAATATATCAATCTTGGTGGTACAACATGGAGTGTCCCAAATGTATATTTCCTTGGGGACCCAATTTTGGTGGCCTGGGATGAAATGTCCAGTGGAAGAGTTTTTGTCTTGGTTTCTGGTTTAGCAGCATGTAAACAATGAGCATCATGTTCTAGGGGGTTTATTTTATCCCTTTGATGTTTTTGAGTGGAAATGGGATAAAATAAATATTGAATTAATGACATGGATTCTTAGATCTTCGAGTGGTTGTGATGCTATATGGTTGATTCTGGATCAGTTAGCAAAATCAGCTCACTTCCTAGAAACCATGGAGTCCAAAACACTATATGTTTAAGAAAAAAGTTATTTGGGGGGTGTTGAGAGGAAACATGGAGTTGTGAGGTCCATTATCTTAGAACGAGATGTATGTTCTACCTCAGGAGTCTAGAGGAGATGGATTCATGCTATTGGAACCCAATTGCACCTCATTACTACGTTCCACACTAAAAAAGATGGGAATATAGAATAGTTTATCCATAGACTAGAGGATATGTTGTTGGAATGGGTCTTGTACTTTCAAAGATCTTGATCACAACAGCTACCCTTGATCGAATACTCTTATAATAAATGAAATCACTCTTACATTGGAATGGATCCAATTATGTATTTTTACAAAAGGCCATGTTGTTCTCAATTTTGTTGGATGGAGGTTGGGAAGGAATTATTTCATAGAGATGATGTGTTGAAACGAACAAAATATAATGTTCGATTGGTTAATGAGATTATGAAAGAAGCACATGATCAAAAAATGTATTATGATGATAGTAGGAGGAGGTCCTCATAGTCTAAAGATGGGAACCAGAAGTTCATGATGAATTCCCATCAATGTTTGAATCATAGGTTTAATAAATTAAGTGATATCTCACATCTATTATTTGGTCCCTTCAAGGTATTGGGGTGTGTCTGTGAGGTAGCTTACATTTTGGAATATCCTTCTCAACTACACCAGATCCAAAATTTCTTCCACGTCTCTTCATTTCGTCAGTATTATCATAATGAATCCAATTTAATTGGCTTGGGAGAGTTCTATATTTAGGATGATCCAAAATTCATGGATCATGTAGTGGTGATACAAAACCTTCGAGATAAGGTATTGTGAGGTTGGACCATTCCTTTGGTTTCTATGCTATGGAGGCATAGTGCTCAGGAGGAGTGTACTAGGGGCATGAGATGAAAATTTCATCCCAGTACTCAGAGTTGTTTTGATTTTTCCATTTATTTTTTCTTTATGATGTGATTTTATAACCTTGGTGTTCTATGAAATATATTGTTTTCCAATTGATTTGATGTGTGATAGTGTTCCAAATTGACGTAAAGGGAAGACATTATTCCAAAACAAGTCACTTTTTACTATGATGCGAATAAACCCATGTGGGGGAGTTAATGCTACCCATAGTTAATAATACCCTAACATTGAGGATGAAATTCTCTATTATTATGATCTAAGAATTTCATTTTATTCCTTTTTTGTGGTTGTTTGGGATATCTTGCTCATTTTGTGGAAGTGTTTTTTGTTTAATGAGATCCTTCAGAGGTATCCTTAGGGTTGGTTGTTTGGACCCTTTCTCTAATTCCTTCTATGTTTATTACATATTATATAAGTAAATAATATTATGAGAGTTATATTATTTAATGGAACAAACCTTAAAGACTATTATGATACCATAAATATGATTATTGAGGTGTGTAGGGGATATCTAGGGTGTTTTGGGAAATTTGAGACATTCCAATGGTGATACATTCCAATAATTATCCAAATTATCCAGATTTATTATATTCACTCATTTTGATGATGATTTATTTCTGGTAATGAAACATTTTTGAGGTGAGTAATTATGGAGTTGATTAACCTCTTGCGGTGAGTCATTTTAGTGGTTCATAATTCTGGCGGTGAGTGATTTCCAATGTTTAGTCATTCTAGTAGTGAATCATCTTGGTTGTGAGTAATTTTGGACGTGAGAAATTTATAGTGGTGATTCAATATTGATGTGCTTAATTTATGGTGGTGATTCATTCATGCAATTGGTCATTCTGGCATTATGTCATTTCGAGTGATAATTCATTCTCATTTTTTCGTTCTATTGGTGAGTCATTTCTAGTGGTGAGTCATTCTAGTGGTGATTCATTTCTAGAGGTGAGTTATTTAGGTGGTGTTTCATTCTAGCTGGCAGTAATCTCTAGTGGTGATTCATTCTGGTGGAGAGTAGTTTTGTGCTGCGAGTAATTTTTGGCAGAGGGTCATGAAATATGTTTCTAGTTTTCCAAAAAAAATTATAGAATTTCCCTTTAACATTTTCTAGGATGAACAATTCATTTAAATGCCTTAAATAGTGATTTCAAAGAATATTCAAGGGATATTAATAAAATAATTAATTTCTAAAGATTCTACTGACCTTTTAAATACATAAACCATATATATTGATGGGGTTCTCCTTTAATGGCCAGTTAAAACCTTATCCAATTCACACCAAGTATATGATTCATTCATTCTAAAGAGGATACCATTAATTTATTCCTTCGTGAATACCTTCTCATGATATGAGAGGCCCCAAATCCTTGTTACCTCAGAGTATTAGAACTAGTTTTTTTAGTTAGTTTGAGTTTCCCTTGAACAAGATCCCTCTTATTAGCACAACAAATATTTTTGTGTAATGAGTTTGAATAAAGTATATTTCTTCTAAGTAGGGTTTCCTTTATTTCTCCTTATCTATATCATGTGGGATGAGTTTATTATTATCATCTCTTATAAACATGGTTTTATCAAGATTATTAATAACAATGAATTGGATTAAATTGAATTTAATGGGGTAGAGTACTGTGAAGTATGATGTTAATGATTTCTTAAATTTGATATGATTTGATTTGATGTTATGATTGTATGGGCATTATTACTTGATAAAATTCATGTCTTTTGGAGGCTTGATTATTTTTAAGTGACCTTATATAAAACCTATGCTTTTTATTGTTTTATATCGTCATAAATAACATCTGAACAATCTATATTAGGTTAGTGGAATAAATTACAAATGGTCTAACCACTTATGTGTTGAAACCCTTAATTTACAAGGTTAAATTGAATAAGAAAACATATTCTAAATCTGAAAATCTATTGTGATGTGGTATGTGATGTGATGTGTGTGGAGGAAGTGGATGAGGTATGGTTGTACAACTGGGTTGTTATGTTTGTTATTATGCGGTTGTATAGTGGGGATGTAATTGAATGTGGAACTAGATGTGGCTGTTGGATTTTTGTTTTGTTCTTCTTTGTGTTTTCTATACTCTATTGGATGATCGATTATTAATGAATGGTGAAATGAATAATTTATGGAATGTTTTAAAAATAAATCCTATAATTCGAATTTTATACTAAAAAATGAGAATGTTTTACTGGAATATTTTGGTAATGGATAATATGTAAAATAGCATAATGATAATAACTGATTGAAATATGACACGTGGGTTGTGTTTTTCTTATTTGGGGTTGTGCATTTATAATTATTCATCAAAATTAGAGTATTATATGGAATTTTTTATACCTTGGTTGTGAACTATTTGGTTGGGGTTTGTGTGATGTTTATCTATAAGTATATACCCTTTATGTTCTTGTGATCTCTATATGCACCCCACCCATGTCGAGAATTTTGTGCCATGACCAACATAGTCACATGGTTTTTTCCCCACATCCTGATTAGATGAATTATGGATGGATTCTGGCTCTACCTCTCTCCCACATATTGAATATGATATGTACATGCATTTGTTGAGATAGACAGAAGTAAAAATTTCCACTTTTGATTTGTGATATGATGAAACGTGATGGCCTGAGTTTGTTTCAGTGAAATGTGATTTGATGAACCAAGTGTGAACAAGTAGCATGTGATGTGTTGTGATGTTTTTTAGCAGAGGTGGGAGCACCAAGATATATGAAGTAGGGGTTTGAGAGTGGAAAATCAGTGGAAATGTGATTGTGGGTACCCAATCACTAATGTGCTTCAAATTATATTATTATATTTGGATTGTGTTATTTGTTTAGAGAGACTTGGTGAGGTTAGGGTTTTAGTTAATATACATGTTCTTGTGTTGTTTGGTTCTTCTATTTCCACTCAGGTGCATTTGTTTTCTCTTTTTTACATGTTCACGAGACACTTTGGTTTTAATTATTATCATAACTATATCATCAACCTACATATATAAAACTATTTTCAGGATTCCAGGAGGACATCATGGACCATGCTAGAGCTTACTAGCCCTACCCTTGGATAGTTACTATGTCCCTGCTCTAGCTTTTTCTGGGTTTTTAGTTTGGATATTTTTTCTTTGTATCAGTTTTATCTACACATATATAGTGCGATAATTTATGGTTTTCTTATATATATGTCATGGAGTTGATTTTGGTTGATTTATCTTATTTCCTGATCTTCTTATCTTAAAGAGTAAAATACATCCCATATTGTGATATATATTTTAACCCTTTATGCTATTCTCCAACCCGGGGACTACTGGAGGCATGTCTTGAGGGTCATTATCTCTCTCCCTTCCTTATGGAATATTTGGTAGGAGAGGGTCATGATAGAATGTTATGGGGGAATTTGTTTCAGCAATGAATATATATTGTGAGGTTTCATGAGGAGTTATCTTATTAAAACAATGGTAATTAAGATCAAAATTTGAATATGATCTCTAGAGATACATGAAGGTTAGTACACCTCTGAAAGCACATATATATCAATTTGCGTTTTAGAAACATTTGTAGTATTTATATGGTTAATAAAACGCTCATAAAAAACATCAATGTGGTTCTTCCATATAGAGAGTCCTTACCCCCTCATCTATAAACATGTGCAAGTAATGGATCATTTCATAGAGCTAGGTACCCCCTTTTTTATGAAATTCCTTCAATGTGGTGTGGGTACCAGATAAACGATCTTAGGAGGATACATGGTTATACTAGAAAAAAAAACACCCTCTTAAAGCTACAAATAAAGTCATCTTTCTTATTTTTCATTAAATAATGAACATTTCATATCATCCCAATATATCTCTATTTTTTATCATCATTTCCTTAACAAGAATATTAATTTATTTGGGTTATATTATCACATATTTATAATGATATATAAGATGACAATTTATTTTCATTTCATCTATATTTGGATTAAAGTGAATCAAACTATATATATATGTTCAACCATTGAGTGTAATATTCTCACACCAGTCATGTTTTATTGAAATGGTATGTGATTTGGAAGTTACATGGAAGAACTATTTTTGGTGGAGTTGTGTTACAAGGTGATGGTGATATCTGACAGTGGTAAGATTAGTGGTTTTGTAGTAGGACATTGGTTTCTATTCATATTTTTTTATGGGACTCACATTATATATTGTTGGGTTTGTTTCTATCCCCTTTATACATTGGATATAAATATGTACTCTCTTTATTATTAAATTTTGGTACATGCATTAGTTTCTCCATGGGTTCCTATATATTAATATGTCCTATAAGTTTATGTTGTACATAGAGGAGTGTGTGTGTGTGTGTGTGTGTGAAATATCACATGGTAAAAAGTATCCATTTTATGTGATATTTCAAATTGGTGATGGTACTTCACCTATTGGAGGTGTGTTATGGGTGTAACATATGAGGCCACAGTGGGTCTATTCATGGAATTATTTTTTATCTACTAAATATTCTTGCAATTATCAAACAATAATTTCTCACCTATAATATCTCTAATCAATGAAATATCAATGACAATGGTACCCCATCAATGTGACATATAGAAATATTTTTGATTAAATTAGTTTTTTATTTATAATGTTTATGAATCATTTGATACATATTTTTGAATTGAGTTCATTGTAGAACTGTAAATGATATATAAATAAAATTTTTCAAAAATGGTCAGTACTATAAAAAAAATTCATTACATGATCATTTAAATTTATTTAATGAAATTAATTTATGTTTTAAATATATATATATATATATATATATTACCAAATATCTATTATGGTAGAGATATAGATGTAGTTATCTCAATGGTAAAATATTTAATTTTAAATGATCGAACATAGAACATCAATATATTTTCCACACTATCACTAAAACACTAGTTAAATGATTTTATAATTTTTATGATTATTTATTATCAAATTTAGATACTTATAAGTCCAACATGGTTTTTGGATCAAATAAAGATCAAACTGAGAAATGAATCTTGTACCATTTTCATTCTCGTTATTTCTCTCTACTAGTATATTACATGAGGTATAAATTTCAATAAATCTAAACTCATGTAAGAGGTTCGTAATTAATTTTAATTTTTTTTTAATATCTCATAAAACATTATTTGTTTCTTTATTTATAGATAACCATATTTACTATAGAAAATTTTTGTTTAAATTTGATTTAACATTTCATAAACATCCAGAATATATCACTAATCACATATATCACTCAATAATATCATATAGTATAATATAATCTATCAACATGCCCCATTTATCAATAATTAATTGAGTGAAAATATAATATTTTAAATTAAGATATTTAATCAATTTTTCTCATTGTAATTATATGTAAATAAATTTTATTTGAATACATTGAGAGAAAAAATTCCCATTCCTCTAAACATGATTAATATATATTTAATTATTTAATTTAATTACTTTAGTTTATTAATGATAATATTTTAAAAAAAATGTAATAGAGACCACATTATCTTAATCTAAAAACCACATAAATTTTTGGAACATAATGTTATATATTTTCTGTTCCACATAAGGGCCATATCTCAATATTTATGAGACAAACTCATAACAAATTTGTGTCATCTAGAAATTGAACATGAACCTTATTTAGATATGTATAATTACATAAATGATAACACCTTATGAAAACGTAGAATGTAATATTTACATAATTTTATATTATAATGAATGATGCATACATTTATTCATTATCCATTAAAGAATTATTTATATTTTTTTGACTATATATCATTAAATTTTATTAATCATCTACAACCATGGATTTATTTCACATAGTAGCATCCCATTCAAGTAGAAGAAATATTTCTTTATTTAATATTTCTTTATTACAAATATTTCTTTGATCATTCAGTCAATAACTTTCCACCAATGGTGAACCCAACTCAAGGTATTATTCAATGGAGATATGTTATAATTTACTTAATAATTAATTGTTATATGTGACCGAATTATTAAAATTGATAGAGATTTCAAGTTAATATCCCCATAAAAATTATCACATATATAAGAAACCAATGATAACCAAAACATGTATTATTCAATTTTTTGGGAAAGTAGACATGAAATCCTAAACTAAAGATCATCTTATGTGACCATCATCAGAAAATATTCCAATTCATAAAATCTCACATATTATAATAATCATCAAAAAAATTTATAGTAAGTATAATGTATAACTAAAACATATTATATATTTAATATTTTAATTATAGTACCTTTATGTTCACATTATAGATGGGATGTATAATTACAAATCTAGATGATAAATATTATATGAGAGTTACAATGAAAATTATATAAAATAATGTAATATGAATTTTATGGTATATATGATGGAGTTGGTGGCCTAGAACCAACTACATTGTACTTTATTCACTAATAAATACGTTATCACATCTTGATTGTTCTTCTGCATGACAATTCATGTGATCATGTTCTATGGATATCTGTTTCATTAAAGGGTCATAGAGGATCCCTGCTATGATGAGAAACCGGACATGCTATAACAATGTTCTTGAATATATGTTCTATTGCCAGATGATGTTATTTCAAGGACACAAATAATATAGTACATTAGGGGTGAGGACTCATAGAACTTTGAGGAACCTTTTTATGGTGTGTTCCCTTGATAATATCTAAGAGGATATTATGAGAATGAGACCCACCAGTAGTAAATCCACATTTCATAGTGTCATTGGATGTTCTTATATACAGAAATGTGTATTGGTCCTTAAACATTAAGATTATTATTAATTGGTATTACAACTTGCGCACTTAGATGTATTGATGAAAAATGTGATGACACGCTGTTCGTAGTGAGGTAAGATATGTTGGGTGAGTCAAAGGTAATAATGCATTAATTGATAATGCAAGAAAGGATTTGTCCCTTTTGTTCCATAACTGAAGTAGATATCTCATTCTCTTTGATGGAATTGATATATCCTAAATAAATAATTTCCATGGTGAGGAATGGGAGAGTTCAATTCCAGAAATTCAAAGAAAGAATAATCGAGCACATTGTTTGATGGGACTAGCATGCAACCCGCTTGATTTGAGATATCAAGACAAAGAGATTACATTACATGGTATGCGTTCGTAGGAGGTGACACATCATTATAGCATTAACTTATTTATCTATGGGTACCTTGGATTGTTGTTAGACACTGACCTTTGACTTTATACAGGGTCTGCCTAATACCACTAAGAAAGAGGCCTAGAGGGTCGCACACTAAGTGTGTCCAAGTATCTCAGTTAAATATTAATTCAACATGTTGAATAAAGATTATTCCTGATTGTGGTTTAATAATCATTCAAGGATACCTGATATCATTTATTTTGACACTTTTTATTTGAGAGAATGTATTGTGGGAGAAATAATATATTTATTAGTGAGTAATTCAGTGATATTTATTTGAGAAATAAATAGCCATTTTTCAAGGTCTAATAAATTTTGTGAAGGAAATAAAGAAAACAGAAAAACAAAAGCACCCCCCATGTATATTAATAGACACACTGTTCAATTTTTATAGTGATATGTGAGAAATCATATTATTTATTTTATTAAATAATATTAGGTTTAATTCACTAGGCACATGTCATGTAATAATAATAGTCAGCTGTTATTATTATAAATGGGGTCTTACTAAGAATTAGATGAAATGAATTAATGCTTTCGGGGAATTAATTTATTTTATTATTCTACGTAATTAAAATCCCAATTATATAATTCTAATTAGCCAATAATTCTTGGTATCTGAGATGCACAATCGATCTAGAGAAATATATCAATCCAAGAGAGAATTTCTTTTCATCCAAGAATGCTCTCAAGCTATGAGAGAGATCCTCCTCCACCTGATCAAGGTGAACTAAGGTGGAAATCACAAGTGAAGTCTCTTCCATGCTAGCACCTAGAGATAACTTCAGTGATATCCAAAGATATAAGGAGCATGTGTGGATCACCTCTAGAGGAATGCTACACTTAGATTCTATGACACAATGATGGATCACATCAGATCATGACTAGAAACATCACCAGAGAGATAATTCCATCATGGTAAATATTGTATTTTAATTAAATTAATTATAACCAACATATGATTATCCTACCTATAGTTTTTGGAATCCCTTCATTTTCTTTCATTCTTCGTTCTATTCTTAATATCCGGATTTATTATTATCGTGACAGATTTTGGAATGAACATTTTTAACAGAAAAATTAAATTTGGGAACACCCTCCAACGGGCTTCCACTGTGCTCAGAACCTTCGAGTGGTATCAGAGGGGACATATCGTTAATTATAATTATTTAGATTTTCGTTGATGATGTATGCATTTAATAATTTATTTTTTTATTTCAATTTAATCATTCTAAAAATCCAAATCTTGAGATCAGTTCCTCCTCTCTCGTTTCTCATTCACCGTCCAGAAACAATTTTTTCTTATAATTTTGATTAAAATAAAATAGAGGATCTTCTCTAAAGGTTCCAAAAGATCCTGGATTTACAACACCAGAACACACAGTGTGTATTCATAATTACACACCCTATAGTATAGGTTCAATGCATTGGACTAGTCCTCCAAACCAGGACGTGTCAATGGATTCCATCTATGTCTTTAAGACTTCGTGTGTTGACCAGGAACAGGTGGCACACAGTTTCCAAATTACATGTCGTGTGGCCCATTGAATACAATATGTAGTCCCTTCGAGTTTTGGTAGAACCATGTACCCCATACATGTCTTGTATGGCGAGAAACCATGTAATGCAGATACTATATGGCATTTGTCCCACTAAATACAATATTTACACCTATGATTTCCAAAGTACATCTACACTCCATGTCCCTGGGTGTATACTTCAGATGGATTGTTAACAAAAGTACATGCCATGTATTTGGAACTATATGATATGTACTCATCCAAATTAAACATATTTATTAAAATTTATTATTATATTATGAAAACCCTTGAGACATGTACCATAGTCTAGGAATAAATCTGAGTCCCAACACATGATAGGTGTTATATATATATGTGTTTAATTTAACATATGTGAAATGATTATTTCTACTCATTGGGTAGTTATGTATGTGAATTCATCAGGTTTACTACAAGGTACAAGTTACGTACAGAGATAATATTAAATAAACTTATTTGTTTAAATTATGATGGATGAGAATCTCAAGGAAATTCAGAAAAATTGTTTATGATAAAAGGATTGATTAATAAAAGATAATTAATTGATTCGAGCACGATTTATCTTAAACAAGATTAATTAAAGAACTGAATTCTAGTTTTATTTATGTGTAAATATCATTTCTTGTATGGATGATCATGATCTATACCATGACCATTGTATGTGAATGATTTATTATAATTTATTTATTAAAATTAAATTTTATTCCCTGTGAGCCTTTTCATTTTTAATATGTAGGGCATTCATTCCCAAATTAACTTTTATGTAAAACCCTGTTTTAACCCACACTTGTGAGTGAGATAAATGTTTATGTAATGGATGGAGCTCCCATGCTAGCGGAGGTGGCGCAAGTTAGGAGTCTAGATGAATCTAATCTAAGGAGATATGAAGGTGGACAAGTGGAAAGATATAAACACAAGGTTCAAGCTTTTTCTCCCATAGTTACTAGGTTAGTTTATCAACCACTAGATAAAATAGAAAATTTCATAATATCATGATAATAACATTTATTTTATTTCTGTCAGTTACATGGTTTATTTATTGTGGGTGTGTTGTCCTGATCACATAATTAATGAATTAAACAAGCATGCAAGATGGAACTAAAATAATACTGACTTATGCATAAATATTATCTTAGACGTGATTAATCACTTACATATATCCCACTTAATATTAAAAAGAATGTAATCAAAGATAATAAAATAGAAACTTACGTATAAGAATAAAATCCCTCAAATAAAATATTAAGTCGGTATAGCCTTCCATATTCTTGGTTAGAATCGAACCATAGTTTAATGTGATTGACCAAACCTAGTTGGTGTCCTTTCAATTATTAGGGAGTTCTAATTCAAGGTTTTGGTTTATCTTAACTTGGTTCTCATAAAGGGTTGACAACAATAACAGGAATAGGTGGGACCAAGAGTCAAAGTTTGAGGAAATCCCAAATAAAAGGATTTCAGGATTAGAGAGTCTACTCAGTGGATCAAAGAGATGTGGGTTAATGAAGTTGGAATATAGAATTCCAACCTAAAACCCATAATGTTGATTAACCAACCCTAGTTGGGGTAATGTGAAGGGAAATATGGATCCATTCCACTATAATATTCAGGAAATATAATATTCTAAAGTCCATTGTGAGGGATATTGTATTTCGATAAAATAGTGGGAGACTTATAAGTATTAATTTATTTATTTGTCTCATTTTTATCATAATAAATTACTAAAACTCTGGTAATCTTAATTTGTTGAAAAGACAAGAAAAATGGATTCAAAAATATCATTTCAAACCATACTCAAGAAGGAAACCCTTCTTAGTTCTACCAATTTACAAGAATGGAAGAGGCATTTACACATCATCCTTCTCCATGAGAGGAAATTTTATGTGATGGAAGAGCCTATTACAGTTGTTCCTGGAACAGAGGCCAGTGATGATGAACTATCACTCTATATAAAACATATGGATGATGCAAAAAATGTCCAATATTTCCTGATATCATCCATGTCTAATGATCTCTTGAAGTAACATGAAAACATGGATGTGTATAGCATGATGTCTCACCTTAAGGGTCTATATCAAGAGAAGGTGAGACATGAGAGATATGAGATCTCTACTGATTTGTTCACAACTAATCTTGGAGAGTCTGTTCCTGGTGGGCCTCATGTAGTCAAGCTTATTGTATATATTGAATGCCTAGAAATCATAGGGATTACGTCCCTAGATGAGTTGCGTACATATCTCATACTATCATCACTACCCAAGACCTTCTCTAGATTTATCGTCAACTATAGCTTGAGAAACAATGCAACGATTCAATAGGAACATCTGACCTTAATTCTACAAGTAGATAAGGACATGGGGCATGACAAAATCATAGTCCTTATGGTGAATAAGAAAAGGAAGGACAAGGAAAAGGGGTCAAGGACTTATAAATGGTCTAAATCCCCTGAGCACCATCCCTCTTAGTAGGGTGAGATCTAGAGGTAGGTCAAGGAATGGGAGTTGGTGTAATTTTCATTTGGAAATCAAGGCCACTGGAAGAGGAACTACACCCAAAAGCATAGGGAAACTAATGGTTCTTTCATTATCAAGTGTAGTCTTTACATTACTACACATTGGGTATTAGATATAACTTGTGGGGCTCACATCTATATTCAAATGTAGGAACCAAGTAGATTTAGAAATATTTTTATAATAGAGGTGGATCTTCGAGCTACCAATGGTGTGAGGCTGTCTATGCTGGCCATTAGAGATTACTATATCTCATTTCCAACTAGAATGATTTTGGTTTTACATAACTATTATTATGTGGCTAGAGTTACCAAGAACATAATTTCTATATCTTGTTTGGATATGGATGGATTTATTTTCAATTTTGGAAATAATGGTTATTTCTTTTATAATAACAACATATGTTATTTTATGGAATATTTAAATAATGGGTTTTATGTATTAAATTCCAAAAACCAAGTGTTGGTAATCGATAATGAAACAAACTCACATAACTCATACATGACCCAGTTTTTGCATCTCCATCTCCGTCAAGTAAATGAGAAGCACTTGACAAAGCTCTTCCGTGATGGTTATTTAGACTCTACTGAGCTTAAACCACTTGATAGATGTCACATTTTTTTATAAGGTAAAATGACCAAGATTTCTTTCAGTGGATAGGGTGAGAGGGCCAAAGAGCTTCTAGGATTGTTGCACACAGAGGTGTGTGGACCATTTCTAGTTAAAGATAGTGGTGGATATTCTTACTTCATTACTTTTACTAATGATTTTAGTAGATATGGATATTTATACTTAACTGGGTATAAGTTAGATTTCTTGGAAAATTTTAAGGAATTCATGAATGGAGTAGTGAATCATCTTGGTACGAAGATAATGAAACATTGATTGGATTGAGGTTTAGAATATCTGAACCAAGAGTTCATCAATCTTCTATAGGAGTCTGGGATTCTACCTCATCTCACTCCTCCTTATACACTATAGTGGAATGGTGTTTGTGAAAAGAGAAACTACACCTTTTTAGACATGGTGAGATCAATTATGAGTGATGCAGAACTTCCATTATCGTTTTGGGGATATTCATTACAAACTGCAACATACACATTAAATTGATTACCAACTAATCTATAAAATGGAATTCCCTTAGAGATATGGAATGGAATGAAACCCATTTTATCGTTCAATCGTGTATGGGGATGCAAGGAATTTGTTAATCCCTTCTCTGGTAACAATCTAGCACCTCGTGGCATGAAGTGTGTCTTTAGAGGATATCCCAAGGAAACTAAAGGATTTTACAAATATAACCCTTCAGAAAAGAAAGTCACAGTCTCCATACAAGTCATATTTATTGATAGGGAGAACATCCCCACAAAGGATAGTGAGAGAAAGATAGACTTTGACAAAGTTGATTCTCAAGATACACAATAGATGGTACAAGAACAAGTTCCACATGTCCCCGTGGAAGAGGTTCCAAAAACACAAGTACTGCGTAGGAGCTCAAGATATGTAAGGGAACCAGAGAGATTTTGATTCCTAGTCACTGAGGATGGTGAATCATTATTGCTGGAAAATGATGAAAGTCTATCCTACAAGGAAGTAGTAGAAATCTCAGAAGATGTAAGATGTCCAAAAGCTATGAATTCTATAATGGATTCCATCAATAAAAATCATTTCCAGGTTATTGTCAATGAGACAGTTGATGTAATGTCTGTTGGATGCAAATGGGTATTCAAGATAAATATAGACATGGATGGTCAATTTAGCACCTATAAAGAAAGGATAGTGGCTAAAGGTTTCAGACAACGTCAAGAAATTGACTACAATAAAACCTTATCACCATTTTCCATGTTTAAATCCATAAGAATCATACTTTCCATTATATCTTACCCTGAATACAAAAGATAAATGATAGATGTCAAAACATCACTCCTTAATAGGAAACTTCAGTAAGATGTTTATATGACACCAATAGAAGGGTTTCTGATGCCTGGTGAAGCCAAATGGGTTTTCAAGTTGCAAAAATTCATTTATGAAATAAATCAATAATCCAGGTCATGGAACATTAGATTTTATGTAGCCATAAAAGAATTTGGTTTCATTAAGAAATAATTTGAGACATGTGTTTATAAGGGGTTTAATGGGAATGTGGTCATTATTCTAGTAGTATATGTTGACAAAATATTGTTTATAAGAAAGGATGTACTGGTCTTACAGTAAGTTAAGGAATGTTTGAACAAATGTGTCTCAATGATGGACTTGGGTTATGAAACCTACATTTTAGGGATCAAGATCATTCATGGAAGATCTAAGAGGATTCATGGACTATGTCATGGTACATAAATTAACCAGATACTAAAGAGATTTAGTGTTGAACACTCCAAGAGGGGATTAGTACTAGTGTCACATGGCCTACATGTTTATAAGAAAATGTTTTCTCAGACACAACAGGAGAAATATATAATGAGTAAGATCTCAAACTCTTCAACTATAGGATATATCATGCATGCCACGTTTTGTACTAGGTTTGATGTTGCCAATGCATTGATAATGGTAGGAAGATATCAAGAAGATCCATGATAACAAGATTGGACTTCTGTTAAGAATATCTTTAAGTATCTGAGGAGAACTAAGGATATGTTCCTTGTGTATGGAGTAGATGAGGAGCTTGTCATCAGAGGGTATATTGATGATGGTTTTCAAACATATCAAAACGCTATAATGATTCAATTGGGATATGTTTTCTATATCAATGGAGGATATGTGAGCTGGAAGTGTTCAAATAAACCAGTTATCTCCAATTCTACAGCAGAGTACGAATATATAGCGTCTTCTAATGTAGCCAAGGAAGCTGTCTGGATTCAGAACAATGTCTAAGAGCATGATGTGGTTCCTAACAATAAAGATCCTATCATATTGTATTTTTATAATACTGTAGTGGTGGCTCTTGCAAAATAACCAACGTTACACTAACAGACAATGCAAATACTCTGAAAGTATCACCTCTTGAGGGATTTATATCAAAGGGGTGAAGTTTCAATGAGTAGAGTGTATATATGAGAGAATGTGGTAGACCCCATGACTAAATACATATCTCAGTAGAAGCATGAATATCATGTGAGAGATAGAATGTTAAAGGCTTCTAGTAGTTGGCTCTAGTCCAAGTGGGAGTTTGTTGGAATTGGTGGCCTAAAAACAGCTATTTTTTAATTTATTCATTAAAAAATAGCTTATCGAATCATGATTGTTCTTCTGCATGACAATTCACGTGATAATGTCTTAAAAATAACTGTCACATTAAATGGTCATAGTGGATCTCTACAGTGATGAGAACTTAGAAGTGCCATAACACTTTTCTTGAATATATCTTCTATGGAAGGATGATATTATTTGAGGGACACAAATAATACAGACCATTAAGGGAAACGACTCATAAAACTTTGAGGCACCTTCTCATGGTGTGCACCCTTGGTAATATCTAGGAGGATATTATGAGAACGAGACTCGCCAGTAAGAAATCCACATTTCATAGTGTTATTGGAGGTTCCTCGATACATAAGTGTGTATTGGTCCTTAGACTTTAAGATTATTATTAATGTGTATTACAACTCACACACATAGATGTATTGATTAAAACTATGATGAAACATTGTTCGCAGCGAGTTTGAATATGTTGGGTGCATCATGAGTAATACTACATTAATATATAACGCGAGAAAGGATTTGTCCCATCTGTTCCATAATGGAAGTAGATATCTTAGGCCCATTGATGGAATTGATAGCGATTAAATAAATCCATGTCCATGGTGAGGAATGGGAAAGTTCCATTCTAGAAAGTCAAAGAAAGAATAATCGAGCACATGGGTTGATGGAAGTAGCATAAAACCCGCTTGATTTGAGATATCATGGCAAAGGGATTACATTACATATTAAGCATTTGTAGGAGGTGAAACATAATTGCGGCATTAACTTCTTTCTCTAGGGGTTCCTTGACATGTTTCTAGATGCTAACCGTGGACTTTAGGGTGGATCCACCTAATTCCAATAAGAAAGAGTCCCAGTGGGTCACACTCAAAGTTTGTCCAAGTAGCTCAGTTAAATATTAATTTAACAAGTTGAATAAATATTTTTCCCAATTATGGTTTAATAATTATTCAAGGATGCCTAATCACATTTATTTCTACACTAGTTATCCATGAGAATTTATTGTGGGTGAACTAATATATTTATTAGAGAGTAATGTGGTGATCTTTGTTTGAGAAATAAATAGCCATTATTAAAGGTCTAATAAATGTGGTTGATTAAATAAGGAAAATGGAAAAACAAAAGCACATTCCGTGTATATTAATATAAACACCCTGAAGTTTTTTTTGGGATTTGTGATAAATAATAATATTTATTTATTTAAATAATATATTGTGTAATTCACTAGGTTCATGTCAAGTAATAATAATAGTCAACTTTTATTATTCGACATTGGGTCTTACTAAGAATTAAATGAAATGAATAAATTCTTTCTGGTAATTATTTTATTTTATTATTCTATGTAATTAAAATCCCAATTATATAATTCTCAGGAGCCTAGACTTTTTGGTATCAGAGGTGCACAACGGATCAAGAAAAATATCTAAAGATAAGAGGGAATTTCTTTTCTTCCAAAAATTCTCTCATGCTATGAGAGATATCATCCTTTATCAGATCAAGGAGATCTAAGGCGGACGTCTCATGTGAAGGCTCTTCCATTCTAGCACCCGAAGATACCTTCAGTAACATCCAGATATACATAGAGTTCGTGTGGAACATCATTAAGGGAATATTACAATTGGATTCTATGACGGAATGATGGATCACATCAGATCGTGATAAGAAACATCAACATAGAGAGAATTCCATTAAGGGTATTCTTTTCTTTTAATTAAATTAATTATAACCAACATATGATGATTCTATCTATGGTTTCGGGAGTCCATTCCTTTTATTTTGTTATTCATTCTATTATGATGATCCAGCATTTTTATTATCATGACAGATCTCTGATTGATCATTTCTATCAGAAAAATTAAAGTTGGGTACACCTACCAACAGACTTCTACTGCGCCCAGAACCTACAATATACATATCATGCATAAATATTTATACAAATGATGTTATAATAGAAAATTATAACTCAAGTCAGATCTTTGGAACCCACTCCCACAACATAGTGGCATAACACTATTAAATATCAATATCATTCATTATTCCATATATAATAATGTCAATAATGGTAAAATATAATACCCTAGAAGATGATTTATATTCCACTAATAAATTATATCTCATATTAACTAATTCCATTTAATTAAATAAAATATTCACATATCAAATGTAATTAAAATAAAATAAAATAATATAATATCAATAAGACATCACAAATTTTCATTCACTTGAAAAAAATTCTCTAATTCTTATTAGTTGAGATACTCTAATTAGTCCCGTTAAAATAATTTTAAGAAGACCCATATGATAAAAAATATGACCAAATTTTCAATTTCAACCAAATAATAATATGTAACTATTTTCATTATACAAATAATCAATTTAATTAAAAACAACAAGTTATTAAATTTTCCTTTTTTGATCAATATTTTTTTCTAAAAAATAATTTAAAAAACTTATCATATAATACCAACCATAATAGGCACAATTTAGATTCACATTTCAAGGTTTCCTCTTAAATTAACAAATGAATCTATTAATTATATTATAAAATATTACACCTTCATATGTGAATCAGATTTCATGAATTAAGATTCTGAATTACCCTTTACACATAAGACACAACATGTTCTAAAACAAAAAACAACATATTGAAAACCCAAGTGTCCTAATGTAAATATATATTGAATTGATAATGTTGAATGATTTTATGAATTACTTCATATAATTTTAGAAATTATATCAATTAGAATTCATAAAAAATAAATTACTCAATCCTAAAATGAAACATATTTTATGGAATTTATTTTAATTATATCTCATACTACATGATGGTAACAATTGATATATTATTAAAAATACATGATTCATCACATCAAATATGTTTAGAATCATTGATGAAATGGTCATAATGTATAGAATCTTGGAGATATGTTTTGAACTTATTCTGAGAAAATTAAATTTATAACATGTTGATGATTAATAATTTTATTTATATTATTCATACCAATATCATCAATTATAGATAATTTTTTATTAGTTAATTAAAGTTTTGTAATTATGATTTTATCCATAACTTCTATGAAATAATCATTATTTAGTAGTGACCCATCCTATCATATAATGAAATAAATTAGAAAAAATAACACTATATGGACATTGAATGTTACATCTAGTACAACCATGCTAATTTCAAATGGTTGTCATTAACATATGTAAAACCCTAGATTGAGATAATATTCAATATGTTATTCACTATAGAACACCATAATTGGAATAAAAAATTATAATACTTAATTTTTTATATGATATAGACTAGAAAAATTTATTTTAAAAAACCATTCAAAACAACATTCCTTAACACCATATGATCCACTATTATTCATAAGAAATAAATAGTTATTATGATGATATAGTTTATCCGTCACTTGTCACCTCACAATTTTTGGAAACCCTAATCCAATTTTATTCATCATATAAAAATAATATATTATTTTTAATTCCATAAATATGTATGTTACATAAATAATTATGTGGAATACCCCATATATTGTTCTATACACAAGTATGTAAATCATTTCCAATAAATTTCAAAATTTTCTATTTCTAGAAAAAAAAATAATTTCTAGAGAAGGAGTTTCATTTTTAAATTAAAATACAACCTCAATTCCTTTATTTGGTTAATATAGAATCTGAAAATAATTTTTTTCATGGTAAATAATCAACTTACACTATCATTGCTTGAGATCACTGTGTGAATAAATATAAATTAAACTATTATAAATTTTCTGTAAAATAAATTCCACACCCAAAGGTAATTAATCTGGGTTGTGATGTTTTTATAGATTCAATGGACTCAAATTTTTGATTAGGGGTAATTATTCTCATGGTGACTCAATTTTAATTACTATTTTCTATAGTAACATTTTATTTAACCAAAACACATCAATATCAAAAATTATATCTGTCTCATTAGAAATCATAACTAACACCCATTGTAGTATGAAATAGAGATATAGAATAAGTAATAATATTGTTTAATTCTAGAAATACTTCATATAAAATTACATTCAATTAAATATTTTTTCATCTAAATCATTTTTATTTGAATAATTTTTTTAAAAATACTAAATAAATATTTATTGATATCAATAAAAGACTAAACATGTATATATTTTTTATTTTTTTTGGTATTTTAAATAAAACACACACTTTATCCATCTCAATAAAAAATGATATTCCATTTACCAAACCATGTGTTGATAAAACAATAAATTTATTAAAATGGATGTACATTATTTAGCAACATGGAATTCAACATATTCTCTTAAAATAATTATATATATAATAATCATGTTCTATAAATGGTTATTATTCATTCATGAGTTCATATGGATATACCCAAAAATAATACATTAATTGTATCAAACGATTTTTTTTATTGATTTAGTTTTTAAATAATATAATAATGAAAAGTTTTTTTCTAAAATAAAATGAATTGATTAAAATATATATATGGAAAAATAAATATGAAAATTATTGTTTTTATATCATAATACTTATTATTTTTCTATATAAATACCAATGGTAAATCTTTGAAATATATTATTAATCCATCATTTGGTCAAATAAATCATCAATTCAATATATGGGATAATTGTTATTTAACATCTATTTTTAAAATACTATTAGTTGATGCATGAGTGAAATCTACAATATAAATTTATTAGAAAATAGACTATTGTATTCTCTTTATGAAATACTTGATCAAGATTATCCCTTCCACTAATTTTTATGCTATTACACTTTTATGAATCATAATCCTATTGATTCTAAATGATACATTTATAAAAAAACATGGGTTCATTTTTTACAAGGCTACCTAGTATTTATTCATGCCTCCCTTATGAAAATCATATAAATTGCATTTATAAAATATCTGGACAATGATCAATAATATTAAAATGCAGTGGATGATATTTATTGAGATTATGTATCAGACTACAAAACCCAATAATTGATTAATAATAATCAAATATGATACAAAATAAAATATATGTATTCTATGAAAATAATTATAAAATTTGAATTCAACTTAGGAACTATACTTTCACTTGATATTTCTATGTTACCTGACATTATTATGATTTATAGATGAATAAAAATCTTTTAAAAATATATGTAGTTTGAATATTAAAATTCTAAAAATACATTATCAGATAAACTCAAAGAACAAGTTACTAAAAGAATATTTTTGAGAGGCATACAATATATATTAAAATATTATAAAATTAATAAATAATCATATAGTCTACGAGAATTTTTTCTCACATTATAGATGTTTTTATATTACTCCCCACCATATTTAATGCATTCCCAACATGAATATATTTACAATAGTTTTTAATCTATTCATATATATTCTTAATGTTGAAGCCCAACATTACCATATATTAATGAATAAGTAGTATTTATCCAATATACCTATATCTATAATCCCTAAATTTATTTGGGTACTCAATTTTTTAAAATCCATGAGAATCACCCATTATAATTATTTAGGTTAACCAAGTTCCTAGATAAAAATATGGATGAGGTTAGGAAAAACATATTTATATCAAATAATCATAATAATATAGGTCAATAACACAAATGTATTCCTATCATAAAATATTTAAGAATATGGCTTTATATTAATTTCAATAAATCGTTTATTCTTCCTCTTAATTTCATCAATAGATCACCATCTGTTATATAATTGAGTAAAGTTGTTCCTTTGACTTTCCATGCTCACAGTATAAACTTCTTCTAAAATAACACCATGAATTACCTCTATTTATAAATATAGGAGGTGTATGATTATCTATAACAAAATTTTTCACAAAAATACATTTATCCTTATATACTCAATACGCTCATTCAATAAAAAATCCATTATATATCACAAAATCATAAATAGATCAATTCATCATCTATCACAAAAAATTAAGCATACAAAAATAGGAAAAAATCTTGTATTTTTTCAATTAAATTTAGAAATATGAAACAATAATGAGACTATTAAAAAATTAGTCATGATTCTTATGAAATTCATTTTCTATAACAATAAAAAATATGTTTGTGTTATTGTTGTTTCATTTAAAAAAATTATTCCTTATTTTTTTACTAGAATTTAAATAAATATATTATCACATTATTATATTATTATTAGTGTCTATAACTAATCAAATAAATTTCTTTATGGAATGAAACCTTGGTGGTATATACTCGTGATAATGAATCATATATTGGGTGAAACAAAAGTGACATGAAAATAACTACATTAGAAACTGAATTATACATTCCATATTAATGAAAGAATATTCCACTAGACCATTAATTAAAATAGAATGATTTGAAAAAATCCAATGATATGGAAGATTATAGAAAACTCATTTTGTAATATTAAATAATGATAAATAATGAATATTGTGTGTTGAAATAACTATTTATCTATAACAATGAGAAATTAGTTAAAAATGGTGATATATTACACTATAGAATTCACATGATGGTTTTTGTAAATAAAACAATTAATTTTATCATTATGCGTGAACGTGTTCCTAAATGAAGATGATGTTCACTTGGTGTGTTCACCCATTTCCAATGGGAATTTTTTCAAGGGAATCATACCCTAATCATATCCAAAATATAAAAAACATTTAATCAATAAAATATTATGATTAATGTTTTTCACCATATATGGAATATTATTTATTAAAGTAATGTTGGCTACATTAATTCATTATTTATATATTCAAATTTAGAATATATGAATTTAATATTTTATATTTTTTAATTAATACATTGTTAATAAATTAAAAAATACATATTTTATAGTTTAGTGATTTTCTAAAATAATTTCATTAATGTTTTGTGAATATTAAAATATATTTATATTCACGTTATTAATGAATATAATAATTATTAATTTTATAAAAAGAAATCATTTTTATTCAATGATTTGATAAAATATATTAGTGGTTGTTAGTCTTGATTAACGTGATAATTGAAATTAAATATTAAATATTATTAAAAATTACTAATTTTATTTTTTATGAAATTATATATCAATAAACACATTTCAGGCAATATATTAATAAAAATATAATTATAATTTGACATGTGATTAAAAAATTAATAATTTGAAAATGTTTTTTTTGAAGTTATATAAATATAGGAATAATTATATGTTCTTAATTATATCATTATTTTCTTATGGAATTATGGGAAAAATAGAGACACTTTATGAAATTATCTTACTCTTTAGAGAGAAATATTGATAATATCCCTAATATACTACATAGAGCATGTGGTTCCTACATTCTAGAACATAATATATAATAAATGAAAATCATTGATGCAGGGAAAATGAGTTCGTACATTTACAGTAATACATTCAAGGATTCTTTGACATAATGACAAGAGAAAAATACATTGAGATATAATTTGATCATGGATGTTACAATTAATGAGTTATTCATATGATTAATTTAGGTATAAATTGAAATTTAATGATATTATCTATAGATTATTGGGTTTATTCATCAAGTTCATTAGATGTTATCCATTTATAAATACGAAAAAAATAATCCTCTAACTGTTTCCTCACACCAAACCAAATCCTTAATGTTGTATCAAGGAAGTAATATTAAAATTTATAATTACTATATTTTATATATTCAATTTCAGGAATTAGATTACTTATTTTTGTGTTCAAAATTTCAGACATGTTTTAGTAAGCTGTATGATTACATTAATTTAGTTTATATGTGATGACTGACTGCAAAACATTTTTTTTCCATTTTAAAAAGGCCTCTTTAAGGAAAGAGGGAAACCATAAAATTCAAAAAAAATGATAATTCAATTAAAAATACGACTATCAAATACCTCATAACCATCTTGGGTGCCATGAACATCGACTCGAGCACCTCGTCAACTCTATCTTCGGTGTTTTCACCGCCATAATTCATCGTAGATCCATACAATAAAGAGATTACATCCAGCTTAAGCACATACAAAGGGGAATACCCAGAATCACCCAACACCAATGGAAAAACCACCAACACACCACAAAAAACATTGCCGGAACCTAATCCGGGAGATCCGCAACTCAACCAAATAAAATCAGACACACAATAGACAAAATCCTCAAACAGGACATGAAAAAAAACCAGACAACGCTGACGAGAACCATCGAACGACACTTCCATAGCTCCAAAACATCAAACAGAACAACATCACATGTTTCATAAAATCACCAACGGTTGCATAGAAATCCAACATCCAACATCCATCAAACTCAAGATGAGAAAAAAATCATACCCGATGATCCAGAAATTCAACACCAGATTAGGGAAACATCAAGGGGATACCATCACCATTGCAGACAAATCAAAACGAACCTGCAAATCCAAGCCAAATAAATCTACAAAAAGAGGAAATCAGAAGATATCACCAGACATCAGAATAATGTCTCACCATGAGATCTTGTCACTGCCAACAATTACGCAGTCGGAACCCATGATGAATCACCCAATATTAACATAGTAGACAAGAAGTGGCCCCCAAGATGCTGGAACTCGGAACTCAAACCCAGAAAAATCACACTGCCAGGGGAGCCCTATCCATATTTGAGAGAGTAGGGAATGAAATCGATGGAAAGGCTGATTCCACGGAGCACCACTGCCACTAAGAAAACACCACCACATCACGACGAGCACTGGGAGGTCACCTCATCAACCTGAGGCGAAGGAGGCAGCGATGAGGGAAGAAACCCTAATGCATTGTTCCCCTTATGGTCTCATCAATTCCTCCACTGAAGTACATAATTCATCCTTCTGTATGTGATGGATTAGTAAAAATAATCAAAGGAATACTCAAATTTTCCATCAAGATGACCCATGGTCATCAAATTTATAAAATAGTTTCAAGGTGTGTAATGGATAATTATACAGTACTTATAATGTATTTCATTATAAAATGTACACAAAATTTAAATAACAACATCTCATATAGGTTAATATATTTTTACATATCACACCAAAAATTATCTCTCAGCGGAGTACATAGTATGATAGAAGATACATGTCTTTTAGTTAGAGTGTACATACAATTTCTACAAACTATCATTAAAAACATATAAATAATGACACAACATTTATAATTGTACACAAAAACAATAATACATATATATTATCATCCATCCAAAAAATATTAAAATACATCAACTATATTGAGTGTGTCTATACATGAAATGCGAAATATGTCACTCCACCCCTGGTATATATTGAGTCATTTTTGGTGTGTCACATGTGTGAAATCCTAGAATATAACTATCATATAATTCAATTATTTATAGATATTATTAAAACAATTAAAAATAAAAAATACTGGAGATTTTATTTTTAAAATTATAAACAATATCTTATTTCATAGAACACATATGTTTTCCACGAAATGATAAATTTTGATCTAAACCTCCAACGACCCAAACCTTTATTAATGGAAATTATTCTTGATCTAATTAAATGTATTATTATGTGAAATGGTTATATAATATATTCACTTCTTTGGATTTATATTTTTGGATTTCAAAACACCATTAATAATTTTGATCATTGCTAATATATCCACTGAACAGTGATAACATGATTAGTATAAATATAGGGCTTTATGAAATCCAATTTACTCAGACAAAGGAAGCGATGACCTCATCCAGTAGACTTTCCCCGCATGAAGCCCATTTGTCAGAGCTCAAAAAGGAAGTGGATTCATTGGTATCATCTCTTTACCAAGACCATGTCGAGCTTCAATATGTTAGTCTTAAGTGGAACCGCATTCAGGTTAAGATAAAGTTGATAGTGATTACCACCTGAGTGAAGTTATCCGAGCCACCCTAAAACTTTTCACCGTTACACACCTTACCCTTTGGTCTTGTGCGAGTGTTATAAGGGATTATGTAACAAGACCTTATCACTATGATTATGTGCATTATTTTTGTATATAATAATTAATATACATTCATTTTATTATTATTATGTTGTAAATAGTTTTTAAAGAACAAATACTACTTTTTGTTAATATTCAATTAATAAATCTATTTTGATGAATTAATGGATTTTATAATTAAAAAACATTTTAATTAAATATTATTAATAAATTAATTTTTTATATAATAGAAATGACCGTATAATTATTATGAATATGATTGTAATTTTTATTAATGTTTAAAATCTATTTTTGTCAAAACCCATGAATTTTCGATAATTGTTAGTTTTTATTTTAAAAGTAAAAATTCACATATTTATCAAATTATTTAGAAAAAATGAATATTATTTTTGGAATCAGGTCTTTGAAATTATCCAATGTTAAATTTTTCATAATTTTCTAAGACAGTCTAATTTTTGGTTAAAAATTAAATACTGTTTAAAAATATTATGTGTTTTATGACATCATAATGACCCAATAGTGATGTAATAAAATACTATAAACATTATTTTATGCCAATATTTGTTTTACCATTAAAATAATGTGACATTAGTTTTGTTTGATTTATTTTACAATGCTTTATCAGACCCTTCAAGACTTATAAAACATTTTACATTTTTAAATTGATTTCTTTGAGAGTGTGACTCAACTCTACATAAGAAATCATATTATTTTAAGGGGTTAGGCCATTGGAATTATAAAATATTTTTTTACACTCTCATTTTAGAAAACCCATGGGCATAACCCATGCGATGGTTTATGGTTTGGATTATTTTAATGTGTGGTGACCCAAAACTAAATAATAATGATTTCCCTCTCCTTTTCTATATAAACCCACCCAATCTCACACTAATAAAAGCCTTTAGAGCTATACCAAACCCTACAATAATCTCTCTAGAATCCTCCCAAGGCGCCCCAAGCTCTCAATAAGCCTCTCTCAAGCCCCTCCAAAGCCTTGGGGATCACACTTCCATGTAAGGGATTCATTCATTTCTAATTTTATCCATGTTTCAAAATATTGTTATGTCCTTCTATTTTCAATTATAAATTTTGGGGTATGATTTATAACCTCCCCCATACAACCCTATTTATGTTTAGAAGATTAGATACCCATTTTCTCTCTCATTAATTCCTTCCATGTACACCCATTACCAAGCTGAATTTTCCTAAGGGATTTATCTCTCCTCATTTACATTCAAGAAATTATTTCATATTACAAATATAAATTACATTACATATGTTGGGAAATGTATATATATGACCCCTTTAATTTACATTTCATGTAAATATGATGAGATAACCCTTCCAATATCATCAACAATTTTTATTAATTCTTATGTCACGCCGTTACGCTGCCTAAATTACACCATCATTTTCCAAGCCAATGACATTGTGTAGTGAATACCATACCTATATATTTAACATGGGTATTCACCTCTATGCACATTTACTTATTTATTATAAAGCTTCAGATATGTATTCCAGAAACTGTTATCAGGGAATAAATGGTGATGAATGATTCCATGTTTTATGCTCCATGTGTCACACATATGATACATGAAATGAACTTTTTATGAAGGGTGCGCCCTAATAGTGCTCCAATGCATGAGTAAAGATTAGTACCATGATACGTCAAGTGATTTGAGAGTTTACTCAAGATAATTCAAGTGAAATGTGGATTTAATAATTCTAATTCAAGTGTAATGAGGGTATACTCATGCTTTAGGTGCAATGAGCATTGGATAATACTTATACCATGTTATGTGTTGATACCACATTTCCTTGTTGTGATAATCATGCTTTATCATGCCTTTATGTTCATATTTCTCTTATGATCAATTGATATCCCTATTTGCTAACATGTATTGTATTATTCATGTTATGCCTTTTTAACTCTTTTACTAGGCATTATAGCTCAACCATTTCTTATGCATGTCCTCAGGTTATCCCATGCAATACTAAGTACGAGGGAATGTAGTGGTCATGTAAATGAAGTTTTAAAAAAATATGATGTGTTTCTTGTTTTAAGTCGTTATGAAATGTTCCTAATCCCAAAAGACACTGTACCTATTGATATTATATGTTTTATTAAGGGAATTTTATGTAATAAATCGTGTTTAAGTGTGTAATAAATAGCAGGGTTTTCATAAAACTCAACTACAAAAATGATGCACTTTTCTTATGAATGGATAAAACATCATATTCTAGTATGGTGAAAACATTAAATTCACCACACATCGTTATGCTTGGTGAAAATATAAATAAATATATGGATGATCATAAAAATATTATAAATCTATACATAATAAATAAAAATAATGTTAAGCAGGTGAAATAACTAAGAAACATTGACAAAGTCCTACAAATAACAATGAAGATCAAGCTCCTAAAAAAATAAATTAAAATAATAAATCATCTCATTTACATAAGGTAATTATAATATATTAAATAAGAGAAAACGATTACAAATATAAAAATAATATAAAAACATGAATAATTATGAAAACCTTTTTCTTGAATTAAATTTATTTAACCTAGAAAAAATAATGAATTTTCAATCAATTATAAAATAAATATGATAACTAATGATTCCAAAATAATTTATTTAAAATATATAAAAAACATATAAAAATCATGAAGGCACCTTGGTATATCATTTTAATTACCTTAAAAATAACTATTACAAATAGAATATCTTATGAAACTATTTCCAACAACCAATAGTGGATAATAATTACTAACTAATATAAAATCAATTTTTTATACATAATAAATAATTACACAAATACATTGAGAGTTATATAATTTTCCAAACCATTTTTCATCTATAATTACCATGTATTATAATTTTATGAAAAATGGAATTAATCATTTGTTATTATAAATAACATTAATACTAACTTTTAAAAATAATAAACAATGACTATTGAAACAATCAGAAAAGGGAAATTTATTACAATTAGAAAATAGATGTTTTAGAAACATCTTTTTGAAAAATAGATAATTAAGAAGTAATACAAAATAATTCTTTGAAGGAAAAAATACATATTCATTCAAGTTCATTGGAAAAAATGAATCATTCTTGTCCCCTTGGGTGTCAAAACCCTTATAAATTCCTTGTAACCAACTTCTAAATATCTTATGTACAATGTCTTCTAGATTGATAAGGAAAAAATTTAGATTGAACAAAAAAATAATATATGTTAAAAACGATGAAAAAATACTTTATACTGCAAAAAATCAATGGAATTTCAATAATTTGAATATGTATTCTATTTTAAAACAATTATTCTGCACGATACGCTACATTGTGAATATTTTAATTCTATCATATCCTGATTTATATTAATATATAAAAGTATCTTTTCAAAGTGATTAATAATGTTTCTATATATAATATTCTATTATGATCTCAAACTACATCATTATTCACATAAATGCCATGATATTGGGATTTTGAGATCTAGAATAAATAATAAATTATTTTTATCAATATAAAATATTTCATTATACCATAAGATTACTATTTGAAAAATAATATCATAAAATAATTGGTTTGGTATCCAATTAAATATTAATTTGAAGGGTTTTTAATCAAAACTCAATAAATTACACATTTATTTGATATTTATAAAATAAGGTTTTGGTTAACATTCATAATGATATAAAAACCGATACAACTATATTCTTTTAATATTTTAGAATGAAATTGTTTTTACTATAAATGTATGATATTTAATATGATTCTAATTCTAATTTTTTTTCATTCACTTATTTCTTATTAGGGCATGTATATTTTTAGAGATGTTTAATAAAGTAAACCTAATTTAATGAATAATGGAAAATAATTGATATAATTTCATTTCTATACATAAATATGTGATGAATTTCAAAATTATATTGATAGATTTTTGTGAATTATCAGTGAAATGGAATTTTTAAAATGTAAAATAACTCCATACATAAAATATATTCATGATGAGTTAGTTTCAAAAGTGTAAAAATGAATTAAAAATTTATTATTCATGATAAGACTATAGTAATGATAAATCAGATAATTTTTATGTTATAATTTCAATATTTCGGGATTATTCATAGATTTAATCGATTATGTATCTATATTTTAATGTGCTGATAAGGCAGATTATTGAATACCAAATTTACATTTAGTAGTGGAAAAAATATGAGTAAAAAAATATAATTTCCAAATGAATTAAATATAAATATTGAATGGAGGTATTAGAGAAATTATGATTAGTATCATAGGATAAATAAAACTATCTTTGAGGTTTAAATATTAATATTATGTGGGGGATCGTAGGTTTAAGGTAATGTAATTTATAAAAATGAATTATGTCATAAGTATAAGGTTCAAAATGTGAGAAACAATCATTGAAATATATAAAATAAATGAATAATCAATTTTTAATCAATAAAACAATGTTACTATGGACCCATGTACCCTAATTATTCTATTAAATTTTTATAAGGAAAATTTTTATCCTCATGGGATGTAAACAACAAATTCACATCAAAACATACTACATTGGGAATGAATTCTTCCAAAAGTATTTGTAATAAAAAAATTTATTTTACAAATAAATTCATAATAACCATTCTATGGATTAGGATGCCACATATAAAAATTAAAAAAAATTTAAAATTTTAAAATTAATGAACAAATCGATGTATGTAATGATACTAAAAAAAATAATAATGAAATCCCATGATTAATAAACATGCTGCATTTTCATACATGGTAGACAATATTACTCATTTTAATCAAACTAAATATTCAATAGGGAGGGATTTCAGAGCGTTTTAGTAAAAACAATTATGAAAAATCCATAAATAATCAAGAAACTATACACCACCATAAATATGTTTCATTTGAGATGGTCCCATTTCATGGTACCTCATCAATACCAATTCAAGAATTAAGATGAATATGTATATTCATACAATGTATCAAATAAAAACGTATACTATAATAGGAATGAAAAAACCATGCCAATAAGGTAACATCCCTGCAACACATTCCTAATATATAAATATAAAATTGGTTTATTCTAGTTTTAAATATAATTATATGATACCCTTTACATTTATTTTTAAAAAATTATTGATATTAACACTATAAAACATTTCATTTATCCCAAAGTTGATAATTAATAATTAACAAAAGCATTTAAATATTTTATAAGTAAGGAATATTAGAATATTGTGAGGCATTTAAGAAAACATTATTTGAAAATATACTCATGAATGTTAATTAATGGAAAATTATTCTATTTCCACAAAACGTATCTATGTGAAACATAGAAATGATACATGAGAAAAAAAATCTTCAATTTATAATAATAAATAGGCATATATGAAAAATGATTATAATAATGGTTGATTCATAGGATCTGTGGGAGTCTCTATATCAAATAAAACATAACACCTACAAACAAACATAACATCAAATATATGAAAAAGTTGGATGCCACTAAACTCTACCCTACCTTGACTAATATATGGGGAAAAATTTTTAGATAAAAGAATAATCATAGGGCCACTAGTTATACCACGATCATAAACTAGTCATAATTTAATCCCTATATTTTTAACATACATACATATGGATTCTATGTACATGAAAATGTAGGGGGGAATTTATTATCACATAAAAAATATTATTTCAATCAAAAATCAGATTCAACCTCCACATTGAATGTCCTTCAGAGAAACAACCATTTTTATTAATAATGAACAATAAATATATATATACCTTCCATTATTCATGAAAAATGATAAATTACTATATAATTTAAAATTCGTTATTTTTTTCATAATAAAAAAATGGGTGTTCATTAGATGTATCAATATTGGAAAATCATTTATTAATGTGTAATAGAAAATTAATTTTTTTAACAAAATAATTATAATGAATTCAATTGAATTAATATCATGAATTAGTTAGTAATAATAATAATTAAATTAATAAATTTATCATAGAATCATTAAAAATACTTTTTATAACAAAATTTTGGGAAAAGACCTTAATAATTAACATCTAGATCACAATAGTACATTATTATAATTAATTACTTTTGAAGATCCATTTATTCAATATAAGTACACTTTGTGATAATGGAGTTTAAAAATTGATTTCATAATTAATATGAAATAGGTATACCCTTCATAAATCAATCAAAATAATGTGATATCTAACTTATTTTAATGAAATATATCAAATATAATTACAAAAAATTAAATTTATAAAACTATATGATAGAAACTGATATGAAATCATCATTATATGATTAATGATTCAAGAATTACTTGTCATACATTAAATCAATCACTTTCAATTAATCTAGTGACAAATATCATTACGGTTTTTTGATAAATCATTATAATACACAATATAACTCTTAAATCATGAAAACTCCAACTAAATATTAATTGAATACAAACCCTAGGACATTGATACCATAGTTAGTCTTCGAAAATAATGGGAATGTAGTGAATTAAAAGAGGAAAATGGATACAATATATTACAAAGAATACCATCACTTAAATATTATATAAATACTACAGAATAACCAATTGGGAGAGTTAAATCAATGAACGAGTATTTAGGGGACATAAGAGTTGATTAAGGGGAAGAGGGGTCTTATGACGTGTTATATTAAATGTGGTGAAGTTGGGTAATTTCAAATTCATATGAATCTTGGAGGATATTAATATTTTGAAAAAATGGTTTACCAATACCTGAGATATTAATGTCACATTAACTGAAAAAATAACATCACATTGAATAGTATGGATATATTTTTTTACTCATATTGTATCAAGTACTGGAGGGCCATTTGATTCATAGAGGTGGATACATGAATTATTAAAAATTGTTTGTTAATATATTATCTAATTTTATAGGAACCTCTATATCCTACTTCATTCATATCATAGTTATGTCATATTTTTTTAAATAGTATTATTTAAACCATGAGACAAGCTATGAGCTGCTAATATTTAAAATATTAAAAAAATAATTATAAACGTTTAACTCCAGGGATGGTTTTAAAATTATTAAATTAAACAAATAATGAAAAACATGATGTCTGCGATGTGGCTTTATCTCCTCATATCACATTATTTCTCCAGAATGTTCAATGAAAACATTTATATTTACTCACATAATTGTGGTCACAACTCTAAAAAGTAATAACTAAAAACTAGTAAATATTTTTTTTTAAAACATGGCCACTCATATTATATTTGAATAAACCATAAGAAAATAATCATTAAACACGTGGGTAATGAATGAATAATATAGATTAGATCAATGAATGGATTTATAAAAAAAGAAAATATTTAGTGGAAATAATTGGAAAATATAAAAAATCAACCTGTATTATATTAAAAATAAATTGTAACATTAAACTAATGGTCAAAAAAAGAAAATAACATGACAGAGACAAGACCACCTTACATAAACCATCCCAATGGAAAATGATGAATTAAGAAAAAAAAATCCAACACAGTGATAGTAGTTTTAGGAGTAGAATTATATAGACAGACCCACTACTAAACCTCTCAACACATCCACAATATAAATATACACACAAAATTTAAATGGGAACCATTCCACATAATAACTAGTATTTTATATTAATTGATCTTTTATGGGGATATATCCATTAGTAAACATTGGTTTGTTATGGTGGTATCCCCCAATAATTATTTCAGCTGTTAGACATAAATGTTCAAAACTCCAAACTATATCAAGATCCATTAACAACCGTGGGACCAAAATAAGAAAAAATGATATAAAAAATCATAAAAACTGATTCTAACATATCAAATGTAAAATACATAATTTTCAATGTGAATTTCTATGTATTTTCATAAATATTTTTATTTTACCATTGAATAAAATCATCTTTATGAATTAAAAAAACCAAATACATATAAATATTCCTCAAATAGTTTCCACATCAACTTTCTGAAAGCTGATCATGAGAATTTCCACAAGGGGTATAAATAACTATTACATTTTTACATGTAACTCCCCCAAAAATCATAGATGAACAAAACCGATTCATTTATGATAGGTATTATGATCTTCATAATAGTAATATTTCATAGAAGATAATTTCATGCACTAATGGAACACTCTATGACACCCAATTCTCATTCTCTATGATTCACTATAAATCAAAATATCTTTATGTAACTCTCTTCTATATTAAAATAAAATTCGAAATTTTTAATTGATATTTTTTCTGTATTAAAATATTTAAAACCATGATTCCAATTCATGAGTCAATTAAATCATATATAATATTTTTTATGTCTATAGATTTTAGGAATTATTAAAAAATGTTCATATTAAATACAAATCATTACATCACAAAATGTATTAATAAATACACAATAATTGATACACCAACACCACATATAGATAAACCTTGGAAATAGCATATTCTATTTCATTGAAATTTAGATCTATGAAAAATATTTTAAAACAAATTGATTTTAAAAATTCATAGTAAGGGTTTTGAAATAATTATATTATTCTTTATGTTTTTAAAACCATTAAAAATCTTAATTAATTATTTTAATTACTTAATAAATACATATAACATTCATAAAAAACTTCCATAAAAAATTATTTACCATATCACCCTAATTGGTTGACAAAAAAGACACATATATAAATAAATTATTTGATTAATAATTCAATAACATCAAATTTTAATTAAATATGTCTCATCATGTAAAAAAATAATCTCATAAAACATTAACCTTCGAAATTATTGAAAAAAAATGAATTCAATTAAAAATAAAAAATGATAAAAAGGTCAATTTTTTTTATCTCAATACCCTATTATTTTTATAAAAAATAATTATTTTAAATAAAAAATATTTCATTAATAATGAAATTATATTTAGAAAGCTTGGAAATTATGAATTCATCATGTAATTACCTCTGATAGGATATTTCAACCATAATCATAATGAAGAAGCCTAACTAAAAAATTTGACATTCTCTTAGATGTAAAGTCTTCAATGATAAATTTCTCATCCCATATGAGTAATATTAATAGTGTTAACTCTCACTAATTACCAAACTAATTGAATGGAATTAACATAACCAAATGTTATTTAATGGACAATGTCTCATAACTGTTTATGTTCACTCCCCATTCACACTTATATCTATAATTCAAAAAATTATTATCAATAAAATAAATACATTTGACACATTACACATATATTAATTTATTAAAATAAAAATAACATGAAATCATGAATTCTTTAACATAAATAACATAAAATCATCTATAATATGTCTGTTTAGAAAGACGTTAATGGAATGAAAATATTTCAAAAAATGTTAACATGATCATGGAAACAAATTACATCAATATTATATTTCTACATATATATATATATATATATATATATTTAGTTTAAAATAGTAAATAACTTCATTATTATAATATTAGAAACATGAAACATGATAAAAAATAATGAATACATTATGTTAGAATACAATTGGAACATTAAATGATAATTTATAAGATAACCATTGAGGGTACTTACTTAATCATTTTACATAATATATCAATTAAAAATATCCTATAATTGGGGTTGTTAAAAAATTATTGAGATATATTTATAGAATAATTATAATTTGGATGTAATTATAACCACTTTTAAATTTTTTAATTTAATTAAAACCTTTTTTATAGTAATCTTTTAAGAATAAATTATATGTCAAATTTATTGAAAAACCAAGTATCTATATTAAATAAATAATAAAGGAGGTAGAGAAAATAATATTAATATATAAAATTTTTATTTTAATGTGACACCCTTACCTGAGTCCATGGAATAATCGAGACTTATTCAGAGAAATTAATTTCAACAAGATATACTCTTTCTTTCTAAATCAAACACAAACTCACTCCTTAATTAAAATATGATTCATAGTGATTTGGATTTAATTAAATGAATATATAAAATAATATCCACTTCATTAAGATGAAATTGAAAAATATATATGGTCAATATATTGATTGTGGATTTGATGATAGGTTTGTCTTTAAATTATTTAACAATTTGATAATATTTCTCTTTTAGGGATGATTATTTAAATATGAATCCTTTATACTTTTCAAATATATAAATACCATCACTTATCAATATAAATCATATATTCATTACATTAATAACATGTGTATTTTATTTAAAATCAGGAATCATAGTCCTTTAATGTTAGAATATATGATAGTATTTCATTAATAATGACTTCCAATAAATATAGCTCCACGTAAAAATAATATTCTATGTGAAAAATATATGATTGAATCAATTTTTTGATGTATTATTTTGATATTAAAATACAAAAATTCTTATAAAATTAATATTATTTTCTTTAATGGATGGAATTCATGGTTGTCATGTAGTTATTTGTGATTTCTAAAACAAGTTTTTACAAAAAGTATTACAATTTCACAATTGTTGTTGTTTGTACTATGGTATGTATCTAGTATCTCCAATATGAATCATAAATAACATTTTATAATGTGACACCCTATTATTAAAATTAATATATATATATATATATATTACTATGTGTGTGCAAATCTATCATTATAACTGAATCTATTGCACACAATGAATTAGAAAAGTATATAAAGTCTGAATTGTCCTTCATCAACATAATATTCTAGTGATTTCCTAGATTTTATTTTTGAGAAAATTATAGTACAATATATATATAAACCATATTCACTCATGGATGAGATAAAAATTAACATTTTCATATGTGTGGCCTAATAAGTTGTTTTCCTACGTGTTTTAATAACTCTTTTCATAAATGGATTTTTTATTTTCTTAATTTAATATTTTAATTGAATTTTATTCATTTAGGTTTACTAGATGTGATCTTATGATTTCTAACATATATATATATATATATATATATTATTTCAATAAAATTTTATTTGATGTGGGGGGAAAAATGGTGTTGGGTATGAATTAAATTAGTGTCCCTTATAATTATCATATGTCCACTCATATATCCTTATTATTTAAGAAATTTTATTAATGAAGTTAATGTGAAATCACACATGGAATATGTTTTCCATTCTAAATTAATTATATGATATCAAACTTCATAAAATAATTAATTTTGAGTGTCCTGATCCAAATTAGGCTTATCCTTCCACCTGAAAACACTTTACTGGGCCTATATGATACCTCCACACCATTGTGCCAACCAATCATTGGGCCTCCTACCAATATCCTCTTAATTTGTGGTTGATTTTAATGAAGGGTTCCTTGGGAATAATTTATTTTATAACTTACATCAAATTATAGTAATATTACAAATTTTATTTTATATTTGCTATTATTATTATTATTATTATATACATTTTTTATTATTTATATTCCGATTACATAATTGATTATCATTATTTATTTTAGGTGTTATAAAAATATCATACATAATATACAATCATTTTTATTCAATGAACAATAATAAATTTTATATTACTATTAAAATTTATATTTATTTGTAAATATCATATACTTACATTATAACCATATGCTCTTTAAGGTACTAATTATTTTGATAAGAAATATAACATTTGTAACATGTGACAATAAATAATATTTATAGGATATATAATTTTTTTTAGAATACAACTTTAATATTAAAATAGAATTGAATTAAATTTTTTCCTATTAAAATGAATTACACCCTAGAAATTCTTCCACCATTCTTAATAAACCTAATATAACACTTTTATTCATGAATATAGGTAAACATTTCTTTATTTATTTCATTTTCATGTATTTGTTTAAGCATAATGGTTTATGAAATATAGTGATACCTTATAGAATTTTAAAAATAATTTACCACTTTCCCCTAAACACTACTTTTTAATATATGATCAAATCAATGCAATGAGAATTAATTTTTGATTTATTTTTTATTAATACATAACTTAAATACATATATTTTAAAATTAATTTTATAAAAAACCAATATAATCAGTTTTAAAATTATCTAATTGTATTTTCTTGATATTAGAAATATTTCATTAAAAATAGAATTTTCAAATTAAATTCATATAATCTTCACAAAGATATAACTATTTTCATATGATCTAAAATCATTTATCACTTTATATGGTTTATATAATGTGGAAAACTTGAGAAGTGTCTGATAATATATTCCACACATATCATGTGAAGAATGTTGATACATCATAGATTACTCATAAATAATCCCTAGCACATTAAAATATCATGGAATAGTGGTGATGTTTTATATTTCATTTTTTTGTTTTCATGTAACAAATATTATTGAAAATGTTCCATAATAATAATAAGATTATTTCATGATCATAATATCAAGTATAGAATATGGATGGAATAAATATATCATTATAGATCTTCCTCATTCCATCATAGTCATAATCCTCAATATATTGTAAAATCATAATATAATTTAATTTATATATCATAAAAATTCTTCTTTTGTCATATAATACATATTATTCTCCTTTAATTTTCATACATAATCAATCTATGAAAAGGAATTATAGTTTTATTTTCATTATGATTCGGGAGCTTCTATATACCATTTTGATCATATAGTTCTAGATATTGGAAATTCTGACCTATCCACATGGTCAGTGCAAAGTTAGTGCTAATTGTATGAATCAATTGAGAAGGTGACCTAGTGAAATATATATGGGAACAATTTTTTTAAACTATTCCACTAATGTTTCATTACTATATTGGGGGGTGGTAGTGGAATTTAGTGGGAAACAACCTTACTGACACATAACAAATATTATCTCATGGATGGGCCTAGATTTTGGAAAATCATTCATCCAAACATTATTCCTCATTAAAATTTTGGGTTAAATAATTTTTTTCTATCAATTTCTTTACAAGAAAATTGTTCTTTTATCCTCAATTCTCTTGAATCTAGCCAGATATTGGGAGCTCAACCTCACTATAGAATCTGGTATTTTATGTGTGACACAATTTTTGTCTCTAACTAGACAATCATTTTTTCATAGAAAGCGTATCAATAAGATATTAAAAAATTTCCATTGATGCATTGATTATCTGTCCCTCGAAAAATTATTTTTAGGTGTGATAATTTTCAATATTTTTATAACATTTTTTATATTTCTTCAATAAAATCCATTATATATCAAACTAATTTATGAATTCATAAGATGACTATTATACCTCACTATTTTATGTGATCTAGTAATTATTTCTAGAGTATTGTATCTGTACAACATGCTCCATGGTTCCAAAATTTCAAAAAATATGTATGTTTCCTTAAAAAACATGTTTTCTAAATAGAAATTGTATTCCATGATAGATATTACATTAACACTACCATTATTCGAAAATGAAATTACATTCAACAAATAGACCACGTTGGTGTTCTTATTGATTGTTCATTACCATTTTATTTTAAGATGAAAAACCTATCTTATATGTGGTTTCATCTTGTTATATAAATTTAAATACATTAATAAAATTAAAAAATGAATTTTACATATTTTCAATGAACCACTTATCATTATTACGGATTCTCCCAAGGCTAATAGAACAATAAATAGTTAGGATCTATTCCTTGTCTTATGACAAACCACTAAATACATGAAAATTTATTATTAGTTTTAATTAACCATGTATAATTCTCATTGATACAAAGTTGATTCTTATGATGCATATGATGATTTACAGTCCCTTGACATGTGATGTTGTGCATCACATCTCACAATATTTATGGAATATTTAGTATAACGTTCGATGTTCATCCAAAGGTTATTAAACACGATGTTTCAAATCACACATTGGATTGGAATACATGACAAAATCTATGTCCTTGATTAAATTCTTAGGATCATACCCTTTTTAAAGCATGAGACATTTATTACTATTCATGGATGAGTGAGTCATAAATTTATACCTAGATATAATTAGTATCTATATGTATGGATATTTTTGTCACTACATATATTTTTCACATATAAACATATAAATCAATAAATTCATACATATTTATAAATTATTATATATATTTATATGGTTTCATGTTTAGACATTTTCTATATTAAATTGAATAAGGTAATGTCAGTCATGTATCCTTTTTACACTAATGATGATCCATTTAATGTTTACATTATACATTACAATAATCATATCTTTACAATTCAATTTTATACAAACTAAATGGATATTTATAGATGATGTTTTTGGGGTCCTAATTATTATATCTCAAACTCTATTTAGGCAAATATTGTTACCCTAGTAGACTCCTTGGATGAATTTAGGAAAAATGGAAACATACCACCTACGGTTTCTTGATATTCTTCATTGGAAGAAGTGTGGAATTATAGGACTGAGTATTATCTCATGATGAAAAGTGTTTGCTAAGGAATTTTTATTATTATTTTTATATCATTTTGTTTTTAGATATTTACTTGTATCTAATCAATTTCTCTTTTCATTGAGTAACCTAACATGATCATTCTTCTATATATGACATGTGTTGTTTTTTATGCCATTCACTATTATTAGGATAGAATATTTCAATTATTTTTTCTAATATAATGTTTTTGTTTACCTACTATTTTATACTGTTATGTTCACTCCAACCAAAGGGATTAGTATTTCTATT
This sequence comes from Viscum album, assembly GCA_963277665.1. NCBI lineage: Eukaryota > Viridiplantae > Streptophyta > Magnoliopsida > Santalales > Viscaceae > Viscum > Viscum album. Next base: position 5,378,635 of record OY728148.1, on the reverse strand, counting down.
GACAAACATTTTTCCCACACTACTACTTAACAACCTATGGAATACGAGTGGATGTACTAGAGGCCATGTGTCTCCTCGCTCATGGAAACATTAATTGGATTACCATTTGGGGTAAATAAATTATTATCAAGGAATGTTTATTTTTGTTATGAATTATTTTTGGAAAAGGTTAGGCCCAATATTTAGGAGTGTTTGAATTTGGTAATGAAATTATGCAATAGAGTATCTAACTAACTTATAGAGAAAATCCAAATTCCATGGGATGGGTTTTGATGATAAAAAATTTACTATTTATAGTTTTATTGATTTCCTTATTATGTAAAAAATAGTTTTATGATATTTAAATTATGGATTTCCTTTATCCATTGGCCTAATAATAAAATGAATTACCATATATGCATCATCATTGGATTATAGGGATTTACATGCCATGTATTATTCCATGCTATATAAGATTATCTCTTTGCTTATATTTCCTAATTGGATGATGTTATTATAAGTTCATATTTATATTAAACTAATGTTTCATGTATTGTTGTAAATTATATGTTAATTATTGTATATCCATTAACCATACATTCATGATTAGATATATCTTGATTGTGGAACTCTAATATAACCAATTATGGTGAATTTTAGAAATGGACCACTGGTAACATGGGATGGAAAATTAGTGGATGAAATGAAATGTATAACATTTTTAATTTAAAGACAGTATAGGCCTCTATAAATATAGAATTCTAGTCTATATAATTGATCCATAATTGAAGTTTTCTATAGTTACACAATCTTCCATTTGAAATTAACAAAGAATACAATATAAATTGGTTTTGGAAGAGTATCTAATTTTAAAATGATGAATATATATTTATAACACATATGTAATTTTAGATCACTGGAAATTAAATAACTATTATCATTAAAATGGTATTCCATTTGCATTGTAATGGTTGTTTTATGCAAGACCCTACAATCTAAAATCCATATACAAGGACCTATGTTATGTAATTGGGGAACATTTCCCTGACATAAATTTAGTAGTAGAAAGTAATGAGTGTCTCTAACACCATAAATGATCTTCTAAAATTTCCATGACCAAACATTAGGGTAATTAATTTATGTTATTAATATTTTCATGATTTATTATATACTTCATTTACTTATTTTTATATGAAATGTGCATTATTTGTGTGAAATATTAATGTTTTAATACAAAGTATAATTTTTTAGCATTTTTAGAAGTATTCTTATTGAGTTAGTTTAATATTTTATTTAAAACTCTCACCATAATGATCTAAATTACGTGATTATTATTTTTTATGATTCCTAATTAAATATACAACATTTCATTAGAATGGATCATTGGCCAATTCTGCCATTTGAAGAATCACATGGACCACACAATATGACCGAAATAATTTGTAATGAATCTCGACCAGCCATGATGATTGAGTTACTAGTATAAATAAAGAATCCCAAATTTTATCAAACTCTACCATATATTCTTTATTATCCAAAAAAATAAGGGATAAAAATTTCAGGGCCCAAATCTAAGAACAAGGGGCCCAAATGAACTCTGAAATCTTAACCACCATTCTGGATGGGAATTAAAATTTAGACACTATTTATAACATATCTCCTGATGTAATCATCAAATAGAGATGATTTTTCAGTGTGAAAGAGGAGATATAGGTGTCCGACATTGTTGATGAAATCATTTGGCTTTGAAGGAATATCACTATTCAACAACCCTTTCACATGTTGGACTTCAAAAATATTTTATTGAAATGGACAGATTAAATTTAATTAATCAACCGGCCATAACATTGACTCCATAAGTCCAAATGACTCCAAATTTTGATAGAGGTCGTAAAACTATATTATCTACAACTTTTTGGAAAGATAGATCTATAGATTCTACTTTCTGGATAGCCTACTTGTCGATTCAAGTGGAGAAAATGATTGGGAATGAAAACAGTCCACTTCGTTGGGCTATAAATACATCCCCCTCCTCTCCTTCAAAGGGGTTGGAATTTCAGAATAAAGGAGAACATATTGGCATGAACAAATCCTTGAAAAGGCTTGAAAGAACCTTCCATACTCATTTTTTCACTTAAGATACCCTTCCACCTCTCTTTGTTTCCTTTCACTTTTGTGTTGTTATTCGTTTGTAATATCTTAAGTTTGTGTTCTGTAATTCTGTTTTAATGAAATTTTCTTCTTCAATATCTCTTATTCTCATCAAACTTCTATAGATTAATATTAATGTTCTTAAAATAGTTTAAATACAATTTAATCCCCTTACCTTATTTTTCTTCCTCATTGAATCGAAAGTCCTTTTTTTAATTATCATCATTGTTCGTGTGTGTGTGTGTTTGACGCACCAATATTTTCTTATCCCTTTATTTTTCATCTATGAATAATTTATCATCATAAGTATTATAACCAGATTATTAAACACACAAATTTCTGTCTAAATATCTAATTTTGATGAGTCAAAATTTAGGGATGTTAAGTGATTAAGAGTATTTTCTTGATGAGTATTCATTAATTTAACATTGTGTATGTCTGACGTAACATGTCATGAATTAATGAGTTATTTTATTTAACATGTGGTTTCCTGGGATTACTGGAACCATAAATACACTACTATAAACATGTAATGTAAATGATTAGAATGATAAGTTATGTTAAGGCTTGGATTAAAGCCTTAACAGTTAGGAATTCCAATCAACATTATCTACTGAATTGGGTGTTAATTTAAATGGAATATATAGTAAATCTTAAGTATATCACATGCTTACCTCCCTAATGATGAACTCAAACCAATATTTATCAATTTTTCAAATCAATTATAGTCATTCAATCATTTCAATTAAGCTCTGCAAACAAACCCCCCTAATCAAAATACAATCAACTAAAAACAAATGGCTATTACAAAGTATCATCGCTGAGGATTCGACCCGAGTGATGCTATCCACATTAGTAGAGCACCGGAACCCTGAACGATCTATATGAGAAAATCTATCATGCATTTAAAATGGCGCCATTTTCAAGGATTGTGTTTTAAGTAAACATCAGTTTGTGGATATTGTAAAAAAAACAAAAAAAAGTAAAAAAAAACATGAAAAAAAACACAATGAAAAACCCATCGTCTCATAAAAATCATAAGCTGGAAAAATACAAAGAAAAACCCATCTTTAATTTCCTTCCATAATCTCTCTAAATTCCCTATAGCCTCGGAAACAATTCCTCAGATTTGTTTGACCCTAAAATTGAGCAAACTCTTTTCCAACTTAGGAGGAACTTAAGAGATAATCAACTCATTCAAGAAGTAGTCCTTGTCCAACCAGTTGAATTAGATATGGCTAATCCTAGGGAACAAACACTTAAATAACTCACTTCCCCTAATATGAATTACAAACCTTGTGGTATTCAATATCCAAACATAGAGGCTGACATCGAACTCAAATTGGTTTTCATTCATCTTCTTCCTCATTTCCACAGTCGAGCTGGTGAGGATCCACATCTTCACCTTAATGGGTTACAAGTGGTGTGCTCTACCATGAATCCTCAAGGGGTTTATGAGAAACAAATCAAACTCTGAGCTTCCCCATTCTCCCTAGATGACATTGCTATGTCATGGATCTGCTACCTTCCTACCGGTTCTATAACCACATGGAATGAAATGAAGCGGCTCTTCCTAGAGAAATTCATTCTTGCTTATCGTACTACTTCTATCTGAATGGAAATATGTGGTATCTGTCAGTTCCCAAGTGAATCACTCTTGAGTACTTGGAGAGGTTCAAAAAGCTTGTTTCATCCTACCCAAACCACCAAATTCCTGATCAAATCATGATTAAATACTTCTATGTGGGGTTATTGACTGTGGAGAGAACTCTCATTGATGCCGCAAGTGGCGGTGCACTTGTTGATAAAACTCATGTAGCTTAAAGAGATCTCATAAGTAACATGGATGAAAAGAAATATCAATTCCACTACCGAGCACATGATCAAGTTAAACAAGCCCAAGATAATCAATCAATTGAGCTGAACAAGATAACCGGGTGGATGAGTAAACATACAGGTCTGGTGCGACAACTAGTTGTGGCTACCAAATCCCCAACCTCATATTCTATATAATAAATGTTTTCTGGACCTATCAAAAACTGTGGAATCTACAACTCTCCATCTCATCCAACTGACACATGTCCACAACTTCAAGAAGATTAATCTAATTTATCTAGACCAATGAAGCTCAATGTAGAATATGCTTAGGAGAACACCACCCCTCAACTATCAGTTCAGTTAGTTAGAAACTTCAAACAACCTCACATTGAGCCCTTTTCTTCTTCCTATAACCAAGGCCTTATGTATGGTAATCCCATATCACATCCCCCTCAATTCCCTCCTCAAAACCCAAACCAGTTTAAATATGGTCAAGGTGTTGGTAATTTCCAATAACCTTATCTTTTTATTCCTCAACCTCAAAGGAACAATCCTTGTAACATCCCAAGTAAGTAATGAATAATAGATATTTTATCTATGTTTATTAATGAATTATAAAGTGTTTTAGAGTCTTAAAATAAAAATAAATCCAATCTTAAGCATGGAATACACCAATATTTTTAAAAGATTGTTTTACAGCCATTTGATGGCAAACCATTTTTAAATCTATCTTTTGAAAAATTTATAATCTATATTTGTCAAAATGAACTTATCCTTTATGATTGGGACATCAAAATTTACTTTGTGTGAATTTTTGGTATTTTTCTGACAATGTTCGTTTTTTAATGAATAGTGAAAAATACTGCATTTTACATCAAAACTGCTTTTTAATCTAATTTATTTATATGATTAGATTATCTTTTGAATTGGTTTTGAAGTGAAATTAGAATATATTTTTACCATTTTTTCCAATGGTGGTCATTGGAATCAATTTCACTTTGAAATTGGACTTAAACTAGTGTCAATCTTTTGATACTTATTGTTTTATAAAAACACGCTATTTGTCATGACAGCGGGAATTGATTATTAAATTAATTAATGTGACTTATATGTTTTGAATTTTTTAAAATAGACTTCATTTTTTAATTTGGAATATCAAATATAGCTTAGGGTGAATTTTTGGTAATTTTCTGAAAAACATCAATTTTTGATGAATAGTGAAACAACTAAGTGGTAGTTAAATAAACTGATTTTTTGTTTAAATGAAACTTTTCCACCTTTGTGTTTTGAATTTCAAAAATTTGACATACATGGTTTTCATTAAGAAGTAAAATGTGGTTCAATGAGATTAAAATAATTTTTTTGTGAATAGTAACTTATTAAGTATTTAATCGCGATTAGTGGTAATTAGGGTAGTTTAAGGTAAGAATAATGCTTTAATAATATGAAATGACCTAGACACATGTCCTAAACTTATTGGATGTGTCATGGCCGACCAAGAAAGTCCATGGGTCAACTTGGGGACCTCATGGAGCCACTTTGGTTGGGAAATGACATAAATAACTTTTTATTTAATGTTAAAGTAAAAATGAAACAAACATGAGTTATGTTACTAAAAAAAATTATATGGGGTTATACAACTCAGATTTTTGATTATAAATATTAATTAGAAAGATAAAAATATTTCCTACATCATAGTATTCATTTTATAATTTTTAGACATTAAATAAATTAAATCATTTATTACATGATGATGATGCAGTGATGACCTCATTATTTAACGATTTAAATAAAATGGAAATATAATGTAATATCTAAGACCTACACATATCCAAAACCTATTGGATGAGTTTATTTCGAACCCTTATCACCTTATACTCTATTTATATCAATGTGGGACCTTTTGAATCCGAAAATCATTTTACAATAAAGTAACTTATCATTACTTTCCAAGAGTGCCCCTCCTCTCCTCTTATAAAAGCCCCCCACCCCTACCTCCTTACCCACACTCCCAAAGACTTTGGCTCGGCCAAACCCTGCTCATATTGTCTCTCCAATTCCCTCTCTTACTCCTTGAAGCCTCAATTTGGGCATAAGTCTTCCCAAGGAAACCTTTGAGCTCAAACCAAAGGGAGTTACCCGATTTTAAGGTAATGTCTTCTTTTGAGTCCTTTTGTTTTATTTTTCTTCTCCAACACCCTAAACTCTTTTAATTTTTTTCTTTTGTAAAACCCCAGTATCCTCAATATAATAGGATGTTCTTATAAGAAGGATTCGAGCTACACTTACACACACCTACATCTAGTGGTTAAAGAACATACGATTTCTATGGATGGTGAATTTATGCCTCCCGAAACGATGATTGTTCATCATTCCTTTAACACCATAAAAGGTGGCCATTAAGATGTCACTATATTTATATATGATATATAATATGTTTATGTTTTACTTATGCTTATGTTTTTTTCATTTTGGGCATACCATTATGGATTCCATTATGGGTAAACGCGATATCTTCATTTAAGGAAGTGCAGACTACCGCCCCCTCAAAGTGATTTGATTCGTTAAATACCATGTGTGGGATGTATAAAGGATCGAACTATGATATTATATATGATATTATACTGGAATTATAATATACCTTTATATCATTATGATTCCATTCTATAAAATACGAAATAGAAATTAAAGTAGCGTTCATGCGTACGTATGGCTTACCGTCTCCATGACCGGTGCATTTCATTTCTTACCTTTAAATAATTATGTATTATTATAAATGCATTAATGTACTGGATATATATGAAATATATGATATCTACATCATGAATACCATTCTGGATATAATGGATACATGAACAACTTGTAATTATAAAGGGGATTATTTTTGACTCAAGTACCAATGATCGCTAAAACGGCCGTTATTAACTTAAATAATTACATAGTGTTCATGACATGGAAATAAGTGATATAAAAGGAATAATGAACTTGAAAAAGGTTCTTAAACATGTAGAAATTAACTCAAGTTTATTATTCAGAAGATTAAAGAACGATCGAGTCATGTCGGACCCGAGGTATGGGACTTCGTCTCAATATCCCTTCATTGAGGCATATTTTATTTTATACAAAACATTCTTTTATACAGTTTATAAACCCCTTTGAATTTTACATTTATCCAAAAGGAATGTTTTTTATACGAAGCGTTTTACAAAATGAAAAAAGGGAATGTTTTTGTCGTACGTATACGGCGGCAACGACTACTCCGCCACCGTGACCATTATTTGAGTTTCGGCTTCCTCTACAAGACATACCTTCTTTTTAAAAGAAAAATAAATACCATGTCTTACATTTCTTTTATTTTGGTATTGAAAATGGTTTTCATAATGTTTTTATATCAATGTGTTGTATTGATATCTTGTGATTTAAAGGTGGAAATGTTATGTTTCCTTTATGCATGTTTTATGTGATATGATTATGTTGAGGTTCTTGGGCATTATTATGAAGACGAGTGGTTCCGTGATAAACTAAGGGTGGGTGAGCCCGATATAGCTCACCAATGCATTGGGTAATGTGAAGGAGTGAAACATTAAGGTTTCTCCAAAGAGATTTAGGGAATATACTGTGATGGGTATTCCAACCGTAACCAAGAGGGTTACTCCCTACGTAAGAATGTTATGAATGACTCAAGTTACCTCTATGTCTTATGATTTCTATGATTTAATCATGATTTGATGAGGTATGTTAAAGTGCTTATGTTTTATGGGTAAAGTATGATTTCATTCTTATGTATATATGTACCCATGTTTCCTTTCCATGTTTCTATAACCCATACTGAGCTTTTTATGCTCATCCCAAGTTTTTTTGAAATGATTTTCACAGGTCAAGGGAAAGGTACATGATATGATGATAGTGTCAAGGAAGTGTCAAGAAAGAATCCATGTTTTATCTTAAATATGTTTCCATTGATGGGAATGAAGAATAATATCTTTATGTAACCAGTTTGTTTATATGTGGAATGTAATTCAAGTTTTATGATCTAATTCTCTAAAACTCTAAACCTGAAAAGATCCTCAATGTGTAATCTTGTAATAACTCAAGATTAAGTAAGGTTTGAAGCTGGGACCTTGTAGTTGGTATCAGAGGTCAGTTTAGATAACTTTAGGAGTTAGAATTCTATTAAATGATATTCAAAAAATATTTTTCTTATGGTCAAATTGAAATGATATAGCATTTGAAGATTACCATGTTGCTTCATCTAAGACATGTTTGTTCAGAATGGTTTTCTGTAGAGGAAACAGGGAAGCAGTGCTAGGAAGGAATACAGAAGGAAATAACCTTCCGAATTAGCATCCTGAGATGGCCGGAATTGGAACTGAACTGTTTGTTGCAGTGATGGAACAGTTGACTTAGGCTATAAATGGTGGTGGTATCCATGCACGAGATCAGCCAGACCAACCGCAGTGGAACATGTTAGTGGTGGAACATTTCATGAGGCAACATCCCCCATCATTCAGAGGCTCATCTGACCCTGTGTTAGATGACGAGTGGATTAAATAACTGGAGAATATTTTTGATGTCATGGGGTGTTCAGATAATCAAGAGGTTAGTCTTGTTATTTACGGTTTGGAGGGTGAGGAAGATCAGTGGTGGTCGATGGTTAAAAATATCAGGGACGCTGATGAGATTGATGCTCTCGATTGGGAGGAATTCAAAGGCATGTTTCTTGAGAAGTATTTTCCTAAGGCTGTTCGGCATAGGATGGAAAGGAAATTCTTGGAATTGAGGCAAGAGGAAGACTTAGTGGCTACCTATGAAGAAAGGTTCACTCGATTGGCATGGTATGCTCCAAATTTTATCCATGGCCTTGATAGTAAAATCAATCATTTTTACTCAAGATTAAATACAAAATATCGAAGGGAATTAGCTTCTCATGAGTTTAAAAGTTATGAAAAGCTTGTTCGATGTACTGAGAAGGTGTAAATGGAGTTTTCCGATGACCAAGTGTTCTATGACAACCAACAGAAGAAGAGACCGAGGTGGCAGGAGAAAGGTAAGAATCATTCAAAAAGTTTTGATGGTATGAAAACTAAGTTTCCAGTTTGTGATAAATGTGGAAAAAGGCATGCTGGGGAATGTCTTCTGAATTTTGGAAAGTGTTACCGATGTGGTAAGATGGGACATGAGGCTCGTGATTGCACTGAAAAATATCAAGGTGAAGGTAATAACAAATTTGATTTACAGTTAGTGAAATGTTATAAGTGCAATGAGATGGGTCACTATGAAAATGAGTGTCTGACAAAGAGCATGAGTGATGGGAAGTAGTTAGACTACAAGCAAAAATGGGTGGTGAAATCCTTTGCAAATACTTCAGCAGATGTCGGACCATCAAATAGAGTTTCGTAGTTTCCTTGGTTTGGCAGGCTATTACCAAAGGTTTGCTAGAAATTTTTCATGGTTATCTAGTCCAATGACTAAGCTAACTCGTAAGGGTGTTAGGTTTATCTGGACAAAAGAATGTGATGATTGTTTTTAGGAATTGAAAAGAAGATTGGTGAATGCTCCAGTATTGGCACTACCTTCCAGGAATGGTGAGTTTGTTATATACAGTGATGCTTCATTAAAAGGACATGGCTGCGTCCTAATGCAGAATGATCAGGTAATTGCTTATGCTTCACGACAGTTGAAATCTAATAAAGTAAATTACCCTAAACATGATTTGGAATTAGCTGCTGTTGTATTTTGATTTAAAAATTTGGAGGCATCATTTGAATGGAATAAAGTGTGAAATATATAACGATCACAAAAGTTTAAATTATATATTCACTCAAAAAGAATTGAACATGAGACAAAGGAGATGGCTAGAATTAATCAAGTATTATGATTGTACAATTCATTACCATCCGGGAAAAGAAAATAAAGTGGCTGATGCTCTGAGTCGAAAAAGTAAGGCTTCATTAGCAATGTTACATTTGGAATGTGATCCTTTGGTTAAGGATTTGATGAACTTTGGCATAGAAGTTGTTGGTAAAATAAGTCCTTCTTTTTTGTTTCGGGTATCAGTGAGATCATCTCTATCAGGTAGAATCAAGCAAGCTCAGAGGCAAGACAGTGAGTTGCAGAAAAAGGTAGAGCTAGTTCAGAAAGGTAAGTTGCCTGAATTCAACATTGATAATGATTGCGTTTTGAGATTTGGGAAGAGATTGTGTGTGCCTTGTGATTCACAGTTGAAGAGAGAGTTGTTATGTGAAGCTCATAGTTCTCCGTTTTCAGTTCATCCTGGTAGTACAAAGATGTATAGAGATCTGCGGGACTATTACTGGTGGGATGGAATGAAAAGAGATATTGCTGATTTTTCTATGAAGTGTTTGATATGTCAACAGGTTAAAGAAGAGCAGCAGTTACCGAAAGGGATGCTTCAGCCTTTACCAGTTCCAGAGTGGAAATGGGAGAACATATCCATGGACTTTGTTGTGGGATTACCGAAGACATCTCGAGGTAATAATGCAATCTGGGTTATTATTGATCACTTGACCAAGTCTGCTCATTTCCTTTCTATACGAGACACTTTCTCTCTTGATAAACTTTCCCGTTTGTATATTAAAGAGATAGTCAGGTTACATGGAGGTCCACTCTCCATTGTATCTGACCGTGACCCCAAATTTACTTCTAACTATTGGAAAGGCCTTCAGAAGTCGTTGGGTACTGAATTAAATTTTAGTACATCTTTTCGTCCTCAATCAGATGGGCAGTCAGAACAAACAATTCAGACCGTGGAGGATATTCTACGAGCTTGTTCGATGGATTATCAGGGAATTTGGGTCCAACATCTTTTTTGGTTGAATTTTCATATAATAACAGTTTTCATTCCAGCATACAGATGGCACCATTTCAGGCATTATATGGGAAGCGGTGTCGAACTCCAGCCTTCTGGTATGAAGTGGGTGAAAGGAAGTTGATGGGACCAGAATTGGTAGAAGAGATGGCAGAAAAAGTTTAGCTGATTCAGAACCACATGCGAACAGCTCAGAGTAGGCAGAAGAGTTATGCAGACAACAGGAGGAAGGATCTATCTTTTGAGGTAGGTGATCATGTTTTTCTCAAAGTATCACCATGGAAAAGTGTGATGCGATTTGGTAAGAAAGGAAAGCTGAGACCAAAGTTTATTGGACCATATGAAATTCTGGAGAGAGTTGGATCAGTTGCTTACCGAGTGGCTTTATCTTCGAGTTTATCTCAGGTACACAATGTTTTTCATGTTTCGATGTTGAGAAAGTATATGCCAGATCCATCTCATGTTTTGAGTCCAGAAGTAGTTCAGCTGGAAGAGAACCTATCATATGAGGAACAACCGATCCAGATTCTTGACCATAGGTAGCAAGTGTTAAGGAATAAGGTGATTCACTAGGTAAATGTTTTGTGGCAAAACCACATGATTGAAGAGGCAACATGGGAATCTGAAAATGCATTGAGGGATAAGTACCCCCATTTATTCGATAAGTAAATAAATTGTGGGGATGCAATTTTATATAGGGGGAAGGATGTAACATCCCATATAAGTAATGAATAATAGATATTTTATCTTTTTCTATAAATGAATTAGATTGTGTTTTAGAGGCTTAAAATAAAAAGAAATCCAATCTTAAGCATGGAATACACCAATATTTTTAAAAGATTATTTTACTTCCATTTGATGGAAAACCATTTTTAAATCTATCTTTTGACAATTTTATAATCTATATTTGTCAAAATAAACTTATCCTTAATGATTGGGACATCAAAATTTACTTTGTGTGAATTTTTTGTATTTTTCTAACAATGTTCGTTTTTTAATGAATAGTGAAAAATACTGCATTTTACATCAAAACTGCTTTTTAATCTAATTTATTTATATGATTAGATTATCTTTTAAATTGGTTTTTAAGTGATGTTAGAATATAGTTTTACCATTTTATCCAATGGTGGTCATTGGAATCAATTTCACTTTGAAATTGGACTTAAACTAGTGTCAATCTTTTGATACTTATTGTTTCATAAAAACACACTATTTGTCATGACAGCGGGAAATAATTATAAAATTAATTAATGTGACATATATGCTTTTAATTTTGTAAATAGACTTCATTTTTGAATTCGGAATATCAAATATAGCTTAGGGTGAATTTTTGGTAATTTTCTGAAAAACTTCAATTTTTGATGAATAGTGAAACCACTAAGTGGTAATTAATGAAACTGATTTTTTGTTTAAATGAAACATTGCCAAATTTGTGTTTTGAATTTCAAAAATTGGACATTCGTGGTTGTCATTAAAAATAAAATGTGGTTCAATGCGATTAAAATAATTTTTTGGTGAATAGTAACTTATTAAGTATTTAATCACGATTAGTGGTAATTAGGGTAGTTTAAGGTAAGAATAACGCTTTAAAAATATGAAATGACCTATACACATGTCCTAAACTTATTGGATGTATCATGGCCGACCAAGAAAATCTATGGGTCAACTTGGGGACCTCATAGAGCCACTTTGGTTGCGAAATGACATAAATAACTTTTTATTTAATGTTAAAGTAAAAATGACACAAACATGAGTTATGTTACTAAAAAAAATTTATATGGGGTTATACAACTCAGATTTTTGATTATAAATATTAATTAGAAAGATAAAAATATTTCCTACGTCATAGTATTCATTTTATAATTTTTAGACATTAAATAAATTAAATCATTTATTACATCATGATGATGCAGCGATGACCTCATTATTTAACGATTTAAATAAAATCGAAAGATAATGTAATAGCTAAAACCTACACATGTCCAAAACCTATTGGATGAGTTTATTTCGGACCCTTATCACCTTATACTCGATTTATATCAATGTGGGACCTTTTGAATCCGAAAATCATTTTACAATAAAGTAACTTATCATTACTTTCCAAGAGTGCCCCTCCTCTCCTCTTATAAAATCCCCCCACCCCTACCTTCTTACCCACACTCCCAAAGCCTTTGGCTCGGCCAAACCATGCTCATTTTGTCTCTCCACTTCCCTCTCTTACTCCTTGCAGCCTCAATTTGGGCAGAAGTCTTCCCAAGGAAATCTTTGAGCTCAAACCAAAGGGAGTTACCCGATTTTAAGGTAATGTCTTCTTTTGAGTCCTTTTGTATTATATTGCTTCTCCAACACCCTAAACTCTTTTAATTCTTTTCTTTTGTAAAAACCCCAGTATCCTCAATAGACTAGGATGTTGTTATAAGAAGGATTCGAGCTACACTTACACACACCTACATCTAATGGTTAAAGAACATACGGTTTCCGTGGATGGTGAATTTATACCTCCCGAAACGATGATTGTTCAACATTCCATTAACACCTTAAAAGGTGGCCATTAAGATGTCACTATATTTATATATGATATATAATATGTTAATGTTTTCCTTATGCTTATGTTTTTTTTCATTTTGGGCATACCTTTATGGTTTCCATTATGGGTAAACGCGATATCTTCAATTAAGGAAGTGCGGACTACCGCCCCCTCAAAGTGATTTGATTCATTAAATACCATGTGTGGGACGTATAAAGGATCGAACTATGATATTATATATGATATTATACTAGAATTATAATATACCTTTATATCATTATGATTCCATTCTATAAAATATGAAATAGAAATTAAAGTAGCGTTCATGCGTACGTATGGCTTACTGTCTCCATGAACGGTGCATTTCATTTCTTACCTTTAAATGATTATGTAATATTATAAATTCATTAATGTACTGTATATATATGAAATATATGATATCTACATCATGAATACCATTATGGATATAATGGATACATGAACAACTTGTAATTATAAAGGGGATTATTTTTGACTCAAGTACCAATGATCGCTAAAACGGCCGTTATTAACTTAAATAATTACATAGTGTTCATGACATGGAAATAAGTGATATAAAAGGAATAATGAACTTGAAAAAGGTTCTTAAACAAGTAGAAATTAACTCATGTTTATTATTCAGGAGATTAAAGAACGATCGAGTCATGCTGGACCCGAGGTATGGGACTTCATCTCAATATCCCTTCATTGAGGCATATTTTATTTTATACACAACATTCTTTTATACGGTGTATAAACCCCTTTGAATTTTAAGTTTATCCAAAAGGAATTTTTTTTATACGAAGCGTTTTACAAAATGACAAAAGGGAATGTTTTTGTCGTACGTATGCGGCGACAACGACTACTCGGCTGCCGTGACCATTATTTGAGTTTCGGCTTCCTCTACAAGACATACCTTCTTTTTAAAAGAAAAAAAATACCATGTCTTACATTTCTTTTATTTTGGTATTGAAAATGGTTTTCATAATGTTTCTATATCAATGTGTTGTGTTGATATCTTGTGATTTAATGGTGGAAGTGTTATGTTTCCTTTCTGCATGTTTTATGTGATATGATTATGTTGAGGTTCTTGGGCATTATTATGAAGACGAGTGGTTCCGTGATAAACTAAGGGCGGGTGAGCCCGATATAGCTCACCAATGCATTGGGTAACGCGAAGGAGTGAAACATTAAGGTTTTTACAAAGAGATTTAGGGAATATACTGTGATGGGTATTCCAAACGTAACCAAGAGGGTTACTCCCTACGTAAGAATGTTATGAATGACTCAAGTTACCTCTATGTCTTATGATTTCTATGATTTACTCATGATTTGATGAGGTATATTAAAGTGCTTATGTTTTATGGGTAATGTATGATTTCATTCTTATGTATATATGTACCCATGTTTCCTTTCCATGTTTCTATAACCCATACTAAGCTTTTTATGCTCATCCCAAGTTTTTTTGAAATGATTTTCACAGGTCAAGGGAAAGGTACATGATATGATGATAGTGTCAAGGAAGTGTCAAGAAAGAATCCATGTTTTATCTTAAATATGTTTCCATTGATGGGAATGAAGAATACTATCTTTATGTAACCACTTTGTTTATATGTGGAATGTAATTCAAGTTTTATGATCTAATTCTCTAAAACTCTAATCATGATAAGATCCTCAATGCGTAATCTTGTAATAACTCAAGATTAAGTAAGGTTTAAGGCTGGGGCCTTATAATTGGTATTAGAGGTCGGTTTAGATAACTTTAGGAGTTAGAATTCTATTAAATGATTATCCAAAAATATTTTTCTTATGGTAAAATTGAAATGATATAGCATTTGAAGATTACCATGTTGCTTCATCTAAGACATGTTTGTTCAGAATGGTTTTCTGTGGAGGAAACAGGGAAGCAGTGCTAGGAAGGAATACAGAAGGAAATAACCTTCCGAAGCAGCATCCTGAGATGGCCGGAATTGGAACTGAACTTTTTGTTGTAGTGATGGCATAGTTGAATTAGGCTATAAATGGTGGTGGTATCCATGAACGAGATCAGCCAGACCAACCGCAGAGGAACATGTCAGTGGTGGAACATTTCATGAGGCAACATCCCCCATCATTCAGAGGATCATCTAACCCTGTGTTAGCTGACGGGTGGATTAAATAACTGGAGAAGATTTTTGATGTCATGGGGTGTTCAGACAATCAAGAGGTTAGTCTTGCTATTTACCGTTTGGAGGGTGAGGCAGATCAGTGGTGGTCGATGGTTAAAAATATCAGGGACGCTGATGAGATTGATGCTCTCGATTAAGAAGAATTCAAAGGCATGTTTCTTGAGAAGTATTTTCCTAAGGATGTTCGACATAGGATGGAAAATAAATTCTTGGAATTGAGGCAAGAGGAAGACTTAGTGGCTACCTATGAAGAAAGGTTCACTCGATTGGCATGGTATGCTCCAAATTTTATCCAAGGCCTTGATAGTAAAATCAATCATTTTTACTCAATATTAAATCCAAAATATCGAAGAGAATTATCTCTTAGTGAGTTTAAAAGTTATGAAAATCTTGATTGATGTGCTGAGAAGGTGTAAATGGAGTTTGCCGATGACCAAGCGTTCTATGACAACCAACAGAAGAAGAGACCGAGGTGGTAGGAGAAAGGTAAGAATCCTTCAAAAAGGTCTGATGGTAAGAAAACTAAGTTTCCAGTTTGTGATAAATGTGGCAAAAGGCATGATGGGGAATGTCTTCTGTATTTTGGAAAGTGTTACCGATGTGGTAAGATGGGACATGAGGCTCGTGATTGCACTAAAAAATATCAAGGTGAAGGTAATACCAAATTTGATTTACAGTTAGTGAAATGTTATAAGTGCAATGAGATGGGTCACTATACAAACGAGTGTCTGACAAAGAGCATGAGTGATGGGAAGTAGTTAGACTACAAGCAGAAATGGGTGGTGAAATCCTTTGCAAATAGTTCAGCAGATGTCGGGCCATCAAATAGAGATTCGTAGTTTCCTTGGTTTGGCAGGATATTACCAAAGGTTTGCTAGAAATTTTTCACAGTTATCTAGTCCAATGACTAAGCTAACTCGGAAGGGTGTTAGGTTTATCTGGACAAAAGAATGTGATGATTGTTTTTAGGAATTGAAAATAAGATTGGTGAATGCTCCAGTTTTGGCACTACCTTCCAGGAATGGTGAGTTTGTTACATATAGTGATTCTTCATTAAAAGGACTTGGCTGCGTCCTAATGCAGAATGATCAGGTAATTGCTTATGCTTCATGATAGTTGAAAACTAATAAGGTAAATTACCCTACACATGATTTGGAATTAGCTGCGGTTGTTTTTTGATTTAAAAATTTGGAGGCATTATTTGTATGGATTAAAGTGTGAAATATATAACGATCACAAAAGATTAAATTATATATTCACCCAAAAATAATTGAACATGAGACAAAGGAGATGGCTAGAATTAATCAAGGATTATTATTGTACAATTCATTACCATCCGGGAGAAGAAAATAAAGTGGCTGATGCTTTGAGTCGATAAAGTAAGGCTTCATTAGCAATGTTACATTTGGAATGTGATCCTTTGGTAATGTATTTGATGAAATTTGGCATAGAAGTTGTTGGTACAGGAAGTCCTTCTTTTTTGTTTCAGGTATCAGTGAGATCTTCTCTATCAGGTAGAATCATGCAAGCTCAGAAGCAAGACAGTGAGTTGCAGAAAAAGGTAGAGCTGGTTCAGAAAGATAAGTTGCCTGAATTAAACATTGATAATGATTGTGTTCTGAGATTTTGGAAGAGATTGTGTGTGCCTTGTGATTCACAGTTGAAGAGAGAATTGTTATGTGAAGCTCATAGTTCTCCGTTTTCAATACATCCTGGTAGTACTAAGATGTATAGAGATCTGCAGGACTATTACTGGTGAGATGGAATGAAAAGAGATATTGCTGATTTTTCTATGAAGTGTTTGACATGTAAACAGGTTAAAGAAGAGCGGCAATTACCGAAAGGGATTCTTCAGCCTTTACAAGTGCCAGAGTGGAAATGGTAGAATATATCAATGGACTTTGTTGTGGGATTACCGAAGACATCTCGAGGTAATAATGCAATCTGGGTTATTATTGATCACTTGACCAAATCTGCTCATTTCCTTGCTATACGTGATAATTTCTCTCTTGATAAACTTTCCCGTTTGTATCTTAAAGAGATAGTCAGGTTACATGGAGTTCCTCTCTCCATTGTATCTGACTGTGATCCCAGATTCACTTCTAACTATTGAAAAGGCCTTCAGAAGTCGTTGGGTACTGAATTAAATTTTAGTACATCTTGTCGTCCTCAATCAGATGGGCAGTCAGAACAAACAATTCATACCGTGGAGGATATTCTACGAGCTTGTTCGATGGATTATCAGGGAATTTGGGTCCAACATCTTTCTTTGGTTGAATTTTCATATAATAACAGTTTTCATTCCAGCATACAGATGGCACCATTTCAGGCATTATATGGGAAGCGGTGTCGAACTCCAGCCTTCTGGGATGAAGTGGGTGAAAGGAAGTTGATGGGACCAGAATTGGTAGAAGAGATGGCAGAAAAAGTTCAGCTGATTCAGAACCACATGAGAACAGCTCAGAGTAGGCAGAAGAGTTATGCAGACAACAGGAGGAAGGATCTATCTTTTGAGGTAGGTGATCATGTTTTTCTCAAAGTATCACCATGGAAAAGTGTGATGCGATTTGGTAAGAAAGGAAAGCTGAGACCAAAGTTTATTGGACCATATGAAATTCTGGAGAGAGTTGGATCAGTTTCTTACTAAGTGGCTTTATCTTCAAGTTTATCTCAGGTACAAAATGTTTTTCATGTTTCGATGTTGAGAAAGTATATGCCAGATCCATCTCATGTTTTGAGTCCAGAAGTAGTTCAGCTGGAAGAGAACCTATCATATGAGGAACAACCGATCCAGATTCTTGACCATAGGTATCAAGTGTTAAGGAATAAGGTGATTCACTAGGTAAAGGTTTTGTGGCAAAAGCACATGATTGAAGAGGCAACATGGGAATCTGAAAATGCATTGAGGGATAAGTACCCCCATTTATTCGATAAGTAAATAAATTACGGGGACGCAATTTTCTAAAGGGGGGAAGGATGTAACATCCCATGTAAGTAATGAATAATAGATATTTTATCTATTTCTATTAATGAATTATATTATGTTTTAGAGGCTTAAAATAAAAATAAATCCAATCTTAAGCGTGGAATACACCAATATTTTTAAAAGATTATTTTACTGCCATTTGATGGCAAACCATTTTTAAATCTATATTTTGACAATTTTATAATCTATATTTGTCAAAATAAACTTATCCTTTATGATTGGGACATCAAAATTTACTTTGTGTGAATTTTTTGTATTTTTCTAACAATGTTCGTTTTTTAATGAATAGTGAAAAATACTGCATTTTACATCAAAACTGCTTTTTAATATAATTTCTTTATATGATTAGATTATCTTTTGAATTGGTTTTTAAGTGATGTTAGAATATAGTTTTACCATTTTATCCAATGGTGGTCATTGGAATCAATTTCACTTTGAAATTGGACTTAAACTAGTGTCAATCTTTTGATACTTATTGTTTCATAAAAACACACTATTTGTCATGACAGCGGGAAATAATTATTAAATTAATTAATGTGACTTATATGTTTTTAATTTTGTAAATAGACTTCATTTTTGAATTCGGAATATCAAATATAGCTTAGGGTGAATTTTTGGTAATTTTCTGAAAAACTTAAATTTTTGATGAATAGTGAAACCACTAAGTGGTAATTAAAGAAACTGAATTTTTGTTTAAATGAAAATTTTCCAAATTTGTGTTTTGAATTTCAAAAATTGGACATTCATGGTTTTCATTAAGAAGAAAATGTGGTTCAATGAGATTAAAATAATTTTTTGGTGAATAGTAACTTATTAAGTATTTAATCGCGATTAGTGGTAATTAGGGTAGTTTAAGGTAAGAATAACGCTTTAAAAATATGAAATGACCTATAAACATGTCCTAAACTTATTGGATGTATCATGGCCGACCAAGAAAATCGATGGGTCAACTTGGGGACCTCATGGAGCCACTTTGGTTGGGAAATGACATAAATAACTTTTTATTTAATGTTAAAGTAAAAATGACACAAACATGAGTTATGTTACTAAAAAAAATTTTATATGGGGTTATACAACTCAGATTTTTGATTATAAATATTAATTAGAAATATAAAAATATTTCCTACATCATAGTATTAATTTTATAATTTTTAGACATTAAATAAATTAAATCATTTATTACATCATGATGATGCAGCGATGACCTCATTATTTAAGGATTTAAATAAAATGGAAAGATAATGTAATAGCTAAGACCTACACATTTCCAAAACCTATTGGATGAGTTTATTTCGGACCCTTATCAACTTATACTCGAAGTATATCAATGTGGGACCTTTTGAATCTGAAAATCATTTTACAATAAAGTAACTTATCATTACTTTCCAAGAGTACCCCTCCTCTCCTCTTATAAAAGCCCCCCACCCCTACCTTCTTACCCACACTCCCAAAGCCTTTGGCTCGGCAAACCCCTGCTCATTTTGTCTCTCCACTTCCCTCTCTTACTCCTTGCAGCCTCAATTTGGGCAGAAGTCTTCCCAAGGAAACCTTTGAGCTCAAACCAAAGGGAGTTACCCGATTTTAAGGTAATGTCTTCTTTTGAGTCCTTTTGTATTATTTTGCTTCTCCAACACCCTAAACTCTTTTAATTCCTTTCTTTTGTAAAAACACTAGTATCCTTAATATACTAGTATGTTTTTATAAGAAGTATTCGAGCTACACTTACACACACCTACATCTAATGGTTAAAGAACATACGGTTTCCGTGGATGGTGAATTTATACCTCCCGAAACGATGATTGTTCAACATTCCTTTAACACCTTAAAAGGTGGCCATTAAGATGTCACTATATTTATATATGATATATAATATGTTTATGTTTTCCTTTTGATTATGTTTTTTTCATTTTGGGCATACCTTTATGGTTTCCATTATGGGTAAACGCGATATCTTCATTTAAGGAAGTGCGGACTACCGCCCCCTCAAAGTGATTTGATTCGTTAAATACCATTTGTGGGACGTATAAAGGATCGAAATATGATATTATATATGATATTATACTAGAATTATAATATACCTTTATATCATTATGATTCCATTCTATAAAATACGAAATAGAAATTAAAGTAGCGCTCATGCGTACGTATGGCTTACTGTCTCAATGAACGGTGCATTTCATTTCTTACCTTTAAATGATTATGTAATATTATAAATGCATTAATGTACTGAATATAAATGAAATATATGATATCTACATCATGAATAACATTCTGGATATAATGGATACATGAAAAACTTGTAATTATAAAGGGGATTATTTTTGACTCAAGTACCAATGATCGCTAAAACGGCCGTTATTAACTTAAATAATTACATAGTGTTCATGACATGGAAATAAGTGATATAAAACGAATAATGAACTTGAAAAAGGTTCTTAAACAAGTAGAAATTAACTCAGGTTTATTATTCAGGAGATTAAAGAACGATCGAGTCATGTCAGACCCGAGGTATGGGACTTCGTCTTAATATCCCTTCATTGAGGCATATTTTATTTTATACACAACATTCTTTTATATGGTGTATAAACCACTTTGACTTTTACGTTTATCCAAAAGGAATGTTTTTTATACGATGCGTTTTACAAAATGACAAAAGGGAATGTTTTTGTCATACGTATGCGGCGACAACGACTACTCTGCCGCCGTGACCATTATTTGAGTTTCGGCTTCCTCTACAAGACATACCTTCTTTTTAAAAGAAAAATAAATACCATGTCTTACATTTCTTTTATTTTGGTATTGAAAATAGTTTTCATAATGTTTCTATATCAATGTGTTGTATTGATATCTTGTGATTTAAAGGTGTAAGTGTTATGTTTCCTTTATTCATGTTTTATGTGATATGATTATGTTGAGGTTCTTGGGCATTATTATGAAGACGAGTGGTTCCGTGATAAACTAAGGGCAGGTGAGCCCGATATAGCTCACCAATGCATTGGGTAACGCGAAGGAGTGAAACGTTAAGGTTTCTCCAAAGAGATTTAGGGAATATACTGTGATGGGTATTCCAAACGTAACCAAGAGGGTTACTCCCAACGTAAGAATGTTATGAATGACTCAAGTTACCTCTATGTCTTATGATTTCAATGATTTACTCATGATTTGATGAGGTATATTAAAGTGCATATGTTTTATGGGTAATGTATGATTTCATTCTTATGTATATATGTACCCATGATTCCTTTCCATGTTTCTATAACCCATACTGAGCTTTTAATGCTCATCCCAAGTTTTTTTGAAATGATTTTCACAGGTCATGGGAAAGGTACATGATATGATGATAGTGACAAGGAAGTGTCAAGAAAGAATCCATGTTTTATCTTAAATATGTTTCCATTGATGGGAATGAAGAATACTATCTTTATGTAACCACTTTGTTTATATGTGGAATGTAATTCAAGTTTTATGATCTAACTCTCTAAAACTCTAAACCTGATAAGATCCTCAATGTGTAATCTTGTAATAACTCAAGATTAAGTAAGGTTTGAGGCTGGGGCCTTATAATTGGTATCAGAGGTCGGTTTAGATAACTTTAGGAGTTATAATTCTACTAAATGATTATCCAAAAATATTTTTCTTATGGTCAAATTGAAATGATATAGCATTTCAAGATTACCATGTTGCTTCATCTAATACATGTTTGTTCAGAATGGTTTTCTGTAGAGGAAACAGGGAAGCAGTGTTAGGAAGGAATACAGAAGGAAATAACCTTCCGAATCAGCATCATGAGATGGCCGGAATTGGAACTAAAATGTTTGTTGCAGTGATGGCACAGTTGAATTAGGCTATAAATGGTGGTGGTATCCATGAACGAGATCAGCCAGACCAACCGCAGAGGAACATGTCAGTGGTGGAACATTTCATGAGGCAACATCCCCCATCATTCAGAGGATCATCTGACCCTGTGTTAGCTGACGGGTGGATTAAATAACTGGAGAATATTTTTGATGTCATGGGGTGTTCAGAAAATCAAGAGGTTAGTCTTGCTATTTACCGTTTGGAGGGTGAGGCAGATCAGTGGTGGTCGATGGTTAAAAATATCAGGGACACTGATGAGATTGATGCTCTCGATTGGGAAGAATTCAAAGGCATGTTTCTTGAGAAGTATTTTCCTAAGGCTGTTCGACATAGGATGGAAAAGAAATTCTTGGAATTGAGGCAAGAGGAAGACTTAGTGGCTACCTATGAAGAAAGGATCACTCGATTGGCATGGTATGCTCCAAATTTTATCCAAGGCCTTGATAGTAAAATCAATCATTTTTACTCAAGATTAAATCCAAAATATCGAAGAGAATTAGCTTCTCGTGAGTTTAAAAGTTATGAAAATATTGTTTGATGTGCTGAGAAGGTGTAAATGGAGTTTGCCGATGACCAAGTGTTCTATGACAACCAACAGAAGAAGAGACCGAGGTGGCAGGAGAAAGGTAAGAATCCTTCAAAAAGGTCTGATGGTATGAAAACTAAGTTTCCAGTTTGTGATAAATGTGGAAAAAGGCATGCTGGGGAATGTCTTCTGAATTTTGGAAAGTGTTACCGATGTGGTAAGATGGGACATGAGGCTCGTGATTGCACTGAAAATATCAAGGTGAAGGTAATACCAAATTTGATTTACAGTTAGTGAAATGTTATAAGTGCAATGAGATGGGTCACTATGCAAACGAGTGTCTGACAAAGAGCTTGAGTGATGGGATGTAGTTAGACTACAAGAAGAAATGTGTGGTGAAATCCTTTGCAAATACTTCAGCAGATGTCGGGCCATCAAATAGAGATTCGTAGTTTCCTTGGTTTGGAAGGCTATTACCAAAGGTTTGCTAGAAATTTTTCACAGTTGTCTAGTCCAATGACTAAGCTAACTCAGAAGGGTGTTAGGTTTATCTGGACAAAGGAATGTGATGATTGTTTTTCGGAATTGAAAACAAGATTGGTGAATGCTCCAGTTTTGGCACTACCTTCCAGGAATGGTGAGATTGTTATATACAGTGATGCTTCATTAAAAGGACTTGGCTGCGTCCTAATGCAGAATGATCAGGTAATTGCTTATGCTTCACGACAGTTGAAAACTAATAGGGTAAATTACCCTACACATGATTTAGAATTAGCTTCTGTTGTTTTTTGATTTAAAAATTTGAAGGCATCATTTGTATGGAGTAAAGTGTGAAATATATAACGATCACAAAAGTTTAAATTATATATTCACCCAAAAAGAATTGAACATTAACAAAGGAGATGGCTAGAATTAATCAAGGATTATGATTGTACAATTCATTACCATCCGGGAAAAGAAAATAAAGTGGCTGATGCTTTGAGTCGATAAAGTAAGGCTTCATTAGCAATGTTACATTTGGAATGTGATCCTTTGGTTAAGTATTTGATGAACTTTGGCATAGAAGAAGTTGGTACAGGAAGTCCTTCTTTTTTGTTTTAGGTATCAGTGAGATCGTCTCTATCAGGTAGAATCAAGCAAGCTCAGAAGCAAGACAGTGAGTTGCAAAAAAAGGTAGAGCTGGTTTAGAAAGGTAAGTTGCCTGAATTAAACATTGATAATGATTGTGTTTTGAGATTTGGGAAGAGATTGTGTGTGCCTTGTGATTCACAGTTGAAGAGAGAGTTGTTATGTGATGCTCATAGTTCTCTGTTTTCAATACATCCTGGTAGTACTAAGATGTATAGAGATCTACGGGACTATTACTGGTGAGATGGAATGAAAAGAGATATTGCTGATTTTTCTATGAAGTGTTTGACATGTAAACAGGTTAAAGAAGAGCGGTAGTTACCGAAAGGGATTCTTCAGCCTTTACAAGTGCCAGAGTGGAAATGGTAGAATATATCCATGGACTTTGTTGTGGGATTACCGAATACATCTCGAGGTAATAATGCAATCTGTGTTATTATTGATCAATTGACCAAGTCTGCTCATTTCCATGCTATACGAGATACTTTCTCTCTTGATCAACTTTCCCGTTTGTATCTTAAAGAGATTTTCAGGTTACATGGAGTTCCTCTCTCCATTGTATGTGACCGTGATCCCAGATTCACTTCTAACTATTGGAAAGGCCTTCAGAAGTCATTGGGTACTGAATTAAATTTTAGTACATCTTTTCGTCCTCAATCCGATGGGCAGTTAGAACAAACAATTCAGACCGTGGAGGATATTCTACGAGCTTGTTCGATGGATTATCAGGGAATTTGGGTCCAACATCTTTCTTTGGTTGAATTTTCATATAATAACAGTTTTCATTCCAGCATACAGATGGCACCATTTCAGGCATTATATGGGAAGCGGTGTCGAACTTCAGCCTTCTGGGATGAAGTGGGTGAAAGGAAGTTGATGGGACCAGAATTGGTAGAAGAGATGGCAGAAAAAGTTCAGCTGATTCAGAAACACATGAGAACAGCTCAGAGTAGGCATAAGAGTTACGCAGACAACAGGAGGAAGGATCTATCTTTTGAGGTAGGTGATCATGTTTTTCTCAAAGTATCACCATGGAAAAGTGTGATGTGATTTGGTAAGAAAGGAAAGCTGAGACCAAAGTTTATTGGACCATATGAAATTCTAGAGAGAGTTGGATCAATTGCTTACTGAGTGGCTTTATCTTCGAGTTTATCTCAGGTACACAATGTTTTTCATGTTTCGATGTTGAGAAAGTATATGCCAGATCCATCTCATGTTTTGAGTCCAGAAGTAGTTCAGCTGGAAGAGAACCTATCATATGAGGAACAACCGATCCAGATTCTTGACCATAGGTAGCAAGTGTTAAGGAATAAGGTGATTCACTAGGTAAAGGTTTTGTGGCAAAACCACATGATTGAAGAGGCAACATGGGAATCTAAAAATGCATTGAGGGATAAGTACCCCCATTTATTTGATAAGTAAATAAATTGCGGGGACGCAATTTTCTAAAGGTGGGAAGGATGTAACATCCCATGTAAGTAATGAATAATAGATATTTTATCTATTTCTATTAATGAATTAGATTGTGTTTTAGAGGCTTAAAATAAAAATAAATCCAATCTTAAGCATGGAATACACCAATATTTTTAAAAGATTATTTTACTGCCATTTGACGGAAAACCATTTTTAAATCTATATTTTGACAATTTTATAATCTATATTTGTCAAAATAAACTTATCCTTTATGATTGGGACATCAAAATTTACTTTGTGTGAATTTTTTGTATTTTTCTAACAATGTTCATTTTTTAATGAATAGTGAAAAATACTGCATTTTACATCAAAACTGCTTTTTAATCTAATTTCTTTATATGATTAGATTATCTTTTGAATTGGTTTTTAAGTGATTTTAGAATATATTTTTACCATTTTATCCAATGGTGGTCATTGGAATCAATTTCACTTTGAAATTGGACTTAAACTAGTGTCAATCTTTTGATACTTATTGTTTCATAAAAACACACTATTTGTCATGACAGCGGGAAATAATTATTAAATTAATTAATGTGACTTATATGTTTTTAATTTTGTAAATAGACTTCATTTTTGAATTCAGAATATCAATTATAGCTTAGGGTGAATTTTTGGTAATTTTCTGAAAAACTTCAATTTTTGATGAATAGTGAAACCACTAAGTGGTAGTTAAAGAAACTGATTTTTCGTTTAAATGATACTTTTCCACCATTGTGTTTTGAATTTCAAAAATCCGACATACATGGTTGTCATTAAGAAGTAAAATGTGGTTCAATGAGATTAAAATAATTTTTGGTGAATATTAACTTATTAAGTTTTTAATCGCGATCAGTGGTAATTCAGGTAGTTTAAGGTAAGAATAATGCTTTAATAATATGAAATGACCTAGAAACATGTCATAACCTTATTGGATGTGTCATGTACGACCAATACAAGCCATGGGTCAACTTGGGGACCCCATGGAGCCACTTTGGTTGGTAAATGACATAAATAACTTTTTATTTAATGTTAAAGTAAAAATGACACAAACATGAGTTATGTTACTAAAACAATTTTTATATGGGGTTATACAAGTCAGACATTTGACTATAAATATTCCATAGAAATATAAAACTATTTCTTACATCATATTATTTTTTTTATAATTTTTACACATTAAATAAATTAAATTATTTATGACATCATGATGATGCAGCGATGACCTCATTATTTAACGATTTAAATAAAATGTAATGATAATGTAATATCTAAGACCTAAACATGTCCAAAAACTATTGGATGAGTGAATTTCTAACCCTTATCACCTTATCCTGGACTTATATCAATGTGGGAACTTTTGAATCCGAAAATCATTTTAAAATAAAGTTACTTATCATTACTTTCCTAGAGTGCCCCTCCTCTCCTCTTATAAAAGGCCCCCACCCCTACCTCCTTACCCACAATCCCAAAGCCTTTGGGTTGGCCAACCCCTGCTTATGTTTTCTCTACACTTCCCTCTATTACTCCTTGAAGCCACATTTTGGGCATAAGTCTTACCAAAGAAGCCTTTGAGCTCAAACCAAAGGGAGTTACCCGATTTTAAGGTAATGTCTTCTTTTGAGTCCTTTTGTTTTATTTTGCTTTTACAACCCCCTAAAATCTTTTTATTCTTTTCTTTTGTAACAACCACAGTATCCTCAATATACTAGAATGTTTTTATAAGAAGTATTTGAGCTACACTTAAACACACCTACATCTAATGGTTAAAGAACATACGGTTTCTGTGGATGGTGAATTTATGCCTCCCGAAATGATGATTGTTCAACATTCCTTAAACACATTAAAAGGTGGCCATTAAGATGTCACTATATTTATATATGATATATAATATGTTTATTTTTTCCTTATGCTTATGTTTTTTTCATTTTGGGAATACCTTTATGGTTTCCATTATGGGTAAACGTGATATCTTCATTTAAGGAAGTGCGGACTACCTCCCCCTCAAAGTGATTTGATTCGTTAAATACCATATGTGGGACGTATAAAGGATTGAACTATGATATTATATATGATATTATACTGGAATTATAATATACCTTTATATCATTATGATTCCATTCTATAAAATACGAAATAGAAATTAAAGTAGCGTTCATGCATACGTATGGCTTACCGTCTCCATGAACGGTGCATTTCATTTCTTACCTTTAAATTATTATGTAATATTATAAATGCATTAATGTACTGTATATATATGAAATATATGATATCTACATCATGAATACCATTCTGGATATAATGTATACATGAACAACTTGTAATTATAAAGGGGATTATTTTTGACTCAAGTACCAATGATCGCTAAAACGGTCGTTATTAACTTAAATAATTACATAGTGTTCATGACATGGAAATAAGTGATATAAAAGGAATAATGAACTTGAAAAAGGTTCTTAAAAAAGTAGAAATTAACTCATGTTTATTATTCAGGAGATTAAAGAACGATCGAGTCATGTCGGACCCGTGGTATGGGACTTCGTCTCAATATTCCTTCATTGAGCCATATTTTATTTTATACACAACATTCTTTTATACGGTGTATAAACCCCTTTGAATTTTACGTTTATCCAAAAGGAATGTTTTTTATACGAAGCGTTTTACAAAATGACAAAAGGGAATGTTTTTGTCGTACATATGCGGCGACAACGACTACTCCGCCGCCGTGACCATTATTTGAGTTTCGGCTTCCTCTACAAGACATACCTTCTTTTTAAAAGAAAAATAAATACCATGTCTTAAATTTATTTTATTTTGGTATTGAAAATGGTTTTCATAATTTTTTTATATCAATGTGTTGTATTGATATCTTGTGATTTAAAGGTGGAAATGTTATGGTTCCTTTATGCATGTTTTATGTGATATGATTATGTTGAGGTTATTGGGCATTATTATGAAGACGAGTGGTTCCGTGATAAACTAAGGGCGGGTGAGCCCGATATAGCTCACCAATGCATTGGGTAACGCAAAGGAGTGAAACGTTAAGGTTTCTCCAAAAGGATTTAGGGAATATACTGTGATGGGTATTCCAAAGGTAACCAAGAGGGTTACTCCCTACGTAAGAATGTTATGAATGACTCAAGTTACCTCTATGTCTTATGATTTCTATGATTTACTCATGATTTGATGAGGTATGTTAAAGTGCTTATGTTTTATGGGTGAAGTATGATTTCATTCTTCTGTATATATGTACCCATGTTTCCTTTCCATGTTTATATAACCCATACTGAGCTTTTTATGCTCATCCGAAGGTTTTTTGAAATGATTTTCACAGGTCAAGGGAAAGGTACATGATATGATGATAGTGTCAAGGAAGTGTCAAGAATGAATCCATGTTTTATCTTAAATATGTTTCCATTGATGGGAATGAAGAATACTATCTTTATGTAACCACTTTGTTTATATGTGGAATGTAATTCAAGTTTTATGATCTGATTCTCTAAAACTCTAAACCTGAAAAGATCCTCAATGTGTAATATTGTAATAACTCAAGATTAAGTAAGGTTTAAGGTTGGGGCCTTATAGTTGGTATCAGAGGTCGGTTTAGATAACTTTAGGAGTTAGAATTCTATTAAATGATTATCCAAAAATATTTTTCTTATGGTCAAATAGAAATGATATAGCATTTGAAGATTACCATGTTGCTTCATCTAAGACATGTTTGTTCAGAATGGGTTTCTGTAGAGGAAACAGGGAAGCAGTGCTAGGAAGGAATACAGAAGGAAATAACCTTCCGAATCAGCATCCTAAGATGGCCGGAATTGGAACTGAACTATTTGTTGCAGTGATGGAATATTTGACTTAGGCTATAAATGGTGGTAGTATCCATGCACGAGATTAGCCAGACCAACCGCAGAGGAACATGTCAGTGGTGGAACATTTCATGAGGCAACATCCCCCATCATTCAGAGGATCATCTGACCCTGTGTTAGCTGACAGGTGGATTAAATAACTGGAGAAGATTTTTGAGGTCATGGGGTGTTCAGACAATCAAGAGGTTAGTCTTGCTATTTACCATTTGGAGGGTGAGGCAGATCAGTGGTGGTCGATGGTTAAAAATATCAGGGACGCTGATGAGATTGATGCTCTCGATTGGGA
Source organism: Viscum album (assembly GCA_963277665.1). Taxonomy (NCBI): domain Eukaryota; kingdom Viridiplantae; phylum Streptophyta; class Magnoliopsida; order Santalales; family Viscaceae; genus Viscum; species Viscum album. Next base: position 5,349,040 of record OY728148.1, on the reverse strand, counting down.
GGAATTCAAAGGCATGTTTCTTGAGAAGTATTTTCCTAAGGCTGTTCGACTTAGGATGGAAAAGAAATTCTTGGAATTGAGGCAAGAGGAAGACTTAGTGGCTACCTATGGAGAAAGGTTCACTCGACTGGCATGGTATGCTCCAAATTTTATCCAAGGCCTTGATAGTAAAATCCATCATTTTTACTCAAGATTAAATCCAAAATATCGAAGGGAATTAGCTTCTCGTGAGTTTAAAAGTTATGAAAAGCTTCTTCGATGTGCTAAGAAGGTGTAAATGGAGTTTGCCGATGACCAAGTTTTCTATGACAACCAACAGAAGAAGAGACCGAGGGGGCAGGAGAAAGGTAAGAATCCTTCAAAAAGGTCTGATGGTAAGAAAACTATGTTTCCAGTTTGTGATAAATGTGGCAAATGGCATGCTGGGGAATGTCTTCTGAATTTTGGAAAGTGTTACCGATGTGGTAAGATGGGACATGAGGCTCGTGATTGCACTGAAAAATATCAAGGTGAAGGTAATACCAAATTTGATTTACAGTTAATGAAATGTTATAAGTGCAATGAGATGGGTCACTATGCAAACGAGTGCCTGAAAAAGAGCATGAGTGATGGGAAGTAGTTAGACTACAAGCAGAAATGGGTGGTGAAATCCTTTGCAAATACTTCAGCAAATGTCGGGCCATCAAATAGAGATTCGTAGTTTCCTTGGTTTGGCAGGCTATTACCAAAGGTTTGCTAGAAATTTTTCATGGTTATCTAGTCCAATGACTAAGCTAACTCGGAAGGGTGTTAGGTTTATCTGGAAAAAAGAATGTGATGATTGTTTTTAGGAATTGAAAATAAGATTGGTGAATGCTCCAGTTTTCGCACTACCTTCCAGGAATGGTGAGTTTGTTATATACAGTGATGCTTCATTAAAAGGACTTGGTTGCGTCCTAATGCAGAATGATCAGGTAATTGCTTATGCTTCACGACAGTTGAAAACTAATAAGGTAAATTAACCTACACATGATTTGGAATTAGCTGCTGTTCTTTTTTGATTTAAAAATTTGGAGGCATCATTTGTATGGAGTAAAGTGTAAAATATATAACGATCACAAAAGTTTAAATTATATATTCACTGAAAAATAATTGAACATGAGACAAAGGAGATGGCTAGAATTAATCAAGGATTATGATTATACAATTCATTACCATCTGGGAAAAGAAAATAAAGTGGCTGATGCTTTGAGTCGAAAAAGTAAGGCTTCATTAGCAATGTTACATTTGGAATGTGATCCTTTGGTTAAGGATTTGATGAACTTTGGCATAGAAGTTGTTGGTACAGGAAGTCCTTTTTTTTCAGGTATCAGTGAGATCTTCTCTATCAGGTAGAATCAAGCAAGCTCAGAAGCAAGACAGTGAGTTGCAGAAAAAGGTAGAGCTGGTTCAGAAAGGTAAGTTGCCTAAATTCAACATTGATAATGATTGCGTTTTGAGATTTGGGAAGAGATTGTGTGTGCCTTGTGATTCACAGTTGGAGAGATAGTTGTTATGTGAAGCCCATAGTTCTCCGTTTTCAGTTCATTCTGGTAGTACTAAGATGTATAGAGTTCTGCGAGACTATTACTGGTGGGATGGAATGAAAAGAGATTTTGCTGATTTCTCTATGAAGTGTTTGACATGTCAACAGGTTAAAGAAGAGCGGCAGTTACCGAAAGGGATGCTTCAGCCTTTACCAGTGCCAGAGTGGAAATGGGAGAATATATCCATGGACTTTGTTGTGGGATTACCGAAGACATTTCGAGGTAATAATGCAATCTGGTTTATTATTGATCACTTGACCAAGTCTGCTCATTTCCTTGCTATACGAGATATATTCTCTCTTGATCAACTTTCCCGTTTGTATCTTAAAGAGATAGTCAAGTTACATGGAGTTCCTCTCTCCATTGTATCTGACCGTGATCCCAGATTCACTTCTAACTATTGGAAAGGCCTTCAGAAGTCGTTGGGTACTGAATTAAATTTTAGTACAGCTTTTCGTCCTCAATCAGATGGGCAGTCAGAACAAAAAATTCAGACCGTGGAGGATATTATACGAGCTTGTTCGATGGATTATCAGGGAATTTGGGTCCAACATCTTTCTTTGGTTGAATTTTCATATAATAACAGTTTTCATTCCAGCATACAGATGGCACCATTTCAGGCATTATATGAGAAGCGGTGTCGAACTCCAGCCTTCTGGGATGAAGTGGGTGAAAGGAAGTTGATGGGACCAGAATTGGTAGAAGAGATGGCAGAAAAAGTTCACCCGATTCAGAACCACATTAGAACAGCTCAGAGTAGGCAGAAGAGTTATGCAGACAGCAGGAGGAAGGATCTATCTTTTGAGGTAGGTGATCAGGTTTTTCTCAAAGTATCACCATGGAAAAGTGTGATGCGATTTGGTAAGAAAGGAAAGCTGAGACCAATGTTTATTGGACCATATGAGATTTTGGAGAGAGATGGATCAGTTGCTTACCGAGTGGCTTTATCTTCGAGTTTATCACAGGTACACAATGTTTTTCATGTTTCGATGTTGAGAAAGTATATTCCAGATCCATCTCATGTTTTGAGTCCAGAAGTAGTTCACCTGGAAGAGAACCTATCATATGAGGAACAACTGATCCAGATTTTTGACCACAGGTAGCAAGTGTTAAGGAATAACGTGATTCACTAGGTAATGGTTTTGTGGAAAAACCACATGATTGAAGAGGCAACATGGGAATCTGAAAATGCATTGAGGGAAAAGTACCCACATTTATTCGATATGTAAATAAACTGTGGGGACGCAATTTTCTAAAGGGGGGAAGGATGTAACATCCCATGTAAGTAATTAATAATAGATATTTTATCTATTTCTATTAATGAATTATATTGTGTTTTAGAGACTTAAAATAAAAATAAATCCAATCTTAAGCATGGAATAAACCAATATTTTTAAAAGATTATTTTACTACCATTTGATGGAAAACCATTTTTAAATCTATATTTGGACAATTTTATAATCTATATTTGTCAAAATAAACTTATCCTTTATGATTGGGACATCAAAATTTACTTTGTGTGAATTTTTTGTATTTTTCTAACAATGTTCGTTTTTTAATGAATAGTGAAAAATACTGCATTTTACATCAAAACTGCTTTTTAATATAATTTATTTATATGATTAGATTATCTTTTGAATTGTTTTTAAGTGAAATTAGAATATATTTTTACCATTTTATCCAATGGTGGTCATTGGAATCAATTTCACTTTGAAATTGGACTTAAACTAGTCTCAATCTTTTGATACTTATTGTTTCATAAAAACACACTATTTGTCATGACGACGGGAAATAGTTATTAAATTATTTAATGTGATGTATATTTTTTTAATTTTGTAAATAGACTTCATTTTTGAATTCGGAATATCAAATATAGCTTATGGTGAATTTTTGGTAATTTTCTGAAAAACATCAATTTTTGATGAATAGTGAAACCACTATGTGGTAGTTAAAGAAACTGATTTTTCGTTTAAATGATACTTTTCCACCTTTGTGTTTTGAATTTCGAAAATCCGACATACATGGTTGTCATTAAGAAGTAAAATGTGGTTCAATGAGATTAAAATAATTTTTTGGTGAATATTAACTTATTAAGTTTTTAATCGCGATCAGTGGTAATTAGGGTAGTTTAAGGTAAGAATAATGCTTTAATAATATGAAATGACCTAGAAACATGTCCTAACCTTATTGGATGTGTCATGGCCGACCAAGAAAATCCATGGGTCAACTTGGGGACCCCATGGAGCCACTTTGGTTGTGAAATGACATAAATAACTTTTTATTTAATGTTAAAGTAAAAATGACACAAACATGAGTTATGTTACTAAAACAATTTTTATATGGGGTTATACAAGTCAGACTTTTGACTATAAATATTCATTAGAAATCTAAAACTATTTTATACATCATATTATTTTTTGTATAATTTTTATACATTAAATAAATTAAATTATTTATGACATCATGATGATGTAGCGATGACCTCATTATTTAACGATTTAAATAAAATGTAATTATAATGTAATATATAAGACCTAAACATGTCCAAAACCTATTGGATGAGGGGATTTCTAACCCTTATCACCTTATCCTAGACTTATATCAATGTGGGATCTTTTTAATCCGAAAATCATTTTAAAATAAAGTTACTTATCTTTACTTTCCAAGAGTGCCCCTCCTCTCCTCTTATAAAAGGCCCCCACCCCTACCTCCTTACCGACAATCCCAAAGCCTTTGGGTCGGCCAACCCCTGCTTATTGTTTCTCTACACTTCCCTATTTTACTCCCTGAAGCCTCACTTTGGGAATAAGTCTTCCCAAAGAAGCCTTTGAGCTCAAACCAATGGGAGTTACCCGATTTTAAGGTAATGTCTTCTTTTGAGTCCTTTTGTTTTATTTTGCTTCTCCAACCCCCTAAACTCTTTTTATTATTTTCTTTTGTAACAACCCCAGTATCCTCAATATACTAGAATGTTTTTATAAGAAATATTTGAGCTACACTTACACACACCTACATCTAATGGTTAAAGAACATACGGTTTCCGTGGATGGTGAATTTATGCCTCCCGAAATGATGATTGTTCAACATTCCATTAACACCTTCAAAGGTGGACATTAAGATGTAACTATATTTATATATTATATATAATAAGTTAATGTTTTCCTTAAGCTTTTTTTTCATTTTGCGAATTCCTTTATGGTTTCTGTTATGGGTAAACGCGATATCTTCATTTAAGAAAGTGCAGACTACCGCCCCCTCAAAGTGATTTGATTTGTTAAATACAATATGTGGGATGTATAAAGGATGGAACTATGATATTATATATGATATTATACTGGAATTATAATATACCTTTATATCATTATGATTCAATTCTATAAAATATGAAATAGAAATGAAAGTAGCGTTCATGCGTACGTACGGCTTACCGTCTCCATGAACGGTGCATTTCATTTCTTACCTTTAAATGATTATGTAATATTATAAATGCAAGAATTTACTGGATATATATGACATATATGATATCTACATCATGAATACCATTCTGGATATAATAGATACATGAATAACTTGTAATTATAAAGGGGATTATTTTTTACTCAAGTACCAATGATCATTAAAACGACCATTATTAACTTAAATAATTACATAGTGTTCATGACATGGCAATAAGTGATATAAAAGGAATAATGAACTTGAAAAATGTTCTTAAACAGGTAGAAATTAACTCAAATTTGTTATTCAGGAGATTAAAGAACGATCGAGTAATGTCGGACCCGAGGTATGGGACTTCGTCTCAATCTCCTTTCATTGAGGCATATTTTATTTTATACACAACTTTATTTTATATGGTGTATAAACCCCTTTGATTTTTACGTTTATCCAAAAGGAATCTTTTTCATACGAAGCATTTTACAAAATGACAAAAGGGAATGTTTTTGTCGTACGTATGCGGCGACAACGACTTCTCCGCCGCTGTGACCATTATTTGAGTTTCGGCTTCCTCTACAAGCCATACCTTCTTTTTAAAAGAAAAATAAATACCATGTCTTACATTTCTTTTATTTTGGAATTGAAAATGGTTTTCATAATGTTTTTATATCAATGTGTTGTATTGATATCTTGTGATTGAATGGTGGAAATGTTATGTTTCCTTTATGCATGTTTTATGTGATATGATTATGTTGAGGTTCTTGGGCATTATTATCAAGACGGGTGGTTCCATGATAAACTAAGGGCAGGTGAGCCCGATATAGCTCTCTAATGCATTGGGTAATGTGAAGGAGTGAAACGTTAAGGTTTCTCTGAAGAGATTTAGGGAATATACTGTGATGGGTATTCCAAAGGTAACCAGGAGGGTTACTCCCTATGTAAGAATGTTATGAATGCCTCAAGTTACCTCTATGTCTTATGATTTCTATGATTTACTCATGATTTGATGAGGTATGTTAAAGTGATTATGTTTTATGGGCAAAGTATGATTTCATTCTTATGTATATATGTACCCATGTTTCCTTTCCACGTTTCTATAACCCATACGGAGCATTTTATGCTCATCCCAAGTTTGTTTGAAATGATTTTCACAGGTCAAGGGAAAGGTACATGATATGATGATAGTGTCAAGAAAGTGTCAAGAAAGAATCCATGTTTTATCATAAATATGTTTCCATTGATGGGAATGAAGAATACTATCTTTATGTAACCACTTTGTTTATATGTGGAATGTAATGCAAGTTTTATGATCTAATTCTCTAAACTCTAAACCTGAAAAGATCCTCAATGTGTAATCTTGTAATAACTCAAGATTAAGTAAGGTTTATGTCTGGGGCCTTATAATCCTTCCCTTGGATTCCATTATCCTAGTGAGCATTTGGAATTCCAAAACCAATACAATCACTTTCTGAAGAACCAAAATCATGGTAATCCCAATTCGAGACAAGCCTCTTCTTCTAAGTAACCATCAGAAAGCACAGTGTAATATCATTACTCTTTCACCGATTCTAGCATCAAGAACATTGAAAACCAAATTTTTCAACTTTAATCCCACCTTAGTCAGCAAAAACCATCAAATTCTTCCCAACACCCAGATCAACCATTACCCAATCCCAAGGGTAATGTAAGTGCAACTGCACTTATATCAGGAAAGAAAATTTATATACCTCAAGATAAGTCCTCCAACCCTCCTTTGAATGTCAACCTAGAAAATTAAAAGAAAATGAAACTTGAAAAGGATACTAAAACCATTCCCTCACCTCCTTAAATTCCACTAAAAAACACAATTCCTTTTTGTCAAGCCTTTTCTAAGCCAAATAAGTTTTTTGAACCTGATTCTGAAAATCTAGACATGTTTAGATGGCTTGAAGTCAACATTATCCTATTAGATGCCATAAAAAATTCCTAAGTATGCCATGTTCTTAAGGAGTTTTGTACCCAGAAGAGGAATCTTAGGACCTTCGAAAATGTTTCCACCCAACAGTCTATTCCCATAAAGTAAAATGATCCAGGGACCTTTATGGTTCCAATCCAAATTGGAAGTTCCAACTTTGATGATACACTCATAGACCTAAGAGCCTAAATTAATGTCATTCCCAAATAAATATTATCCAAACATGGTCTAGATACCTTACATCCAACATGTGTTGTTATTCAATTGGCTAATCGGAGAACAGCCAGTCCTGAGGGAATAATTGAGGATGTCATTGTCTGAGTCAATGATCTTATCTTCCCTACTGATTTTTATGTCCTTGACATGGAAGGTGAGACTAACTCTTCTTGATCTCCCCTAATTATTAGAAGACCATTCCTCATGACTGTGAGAACTATGATTGATGTCCATTCAGGCATCTTATCTGAGGAATTCAGTGGCAAACTGGTCAAGTTCAACATTTTCCAAGACATGTGATACCCATCTGAGGATCACTCTGCATTCTCAATCCATGCTTCTGTGGACACATTTACGAGTCAATCGAACCTCAATCCACCATGTTCTTTATATTCTAATGACAATGGATTTTGTGAAATATGAACCATGATTAAAAATTTCATAAATGGTGAAGTTGATGTGGACCTTTCATTCACAGACATTATCAATCTAGAGGATATTAAAAACACTCTTAAATCACACACCAATTCTGATCTCTACTACTCCACCTTGGATAGTATTAAAGAAAATGAATTTGAAGAAACTAAAGTCCCTTCCTCCATTCCTGAGTTGTCTAACACACAAACGAATGATGAGACTAATCTGAAACCTCTTCCTAAAAACCTGAAATATGCATTCCTTTTCCATGATCACTCATATCTTGTCATTATCTCTACTTCACCTAATGAAATTGAGGAGTCCAAACTTGTTCAGTTGTTAGAGAAAAACAAAAATGTCTTAGGTTGGACCCTAGATGACATACCAGGAATCAACCATGCTCTTTGCATGCATCACATCCATCTTGAGGAATCATCTAAACCAATTTGAAAACCTCAACGAAGACTCAATCCACTCATAATTGAGTTAATTAGGGAAGAGATCACCAATCTACCTCAAGATGATGTTATCTATCAAATTTATAATAGTGAATGGGTTAGTCCAATTCATGTTTTACCTAAGAAGGGTGGGATAAGTATTTTCACAAATGAACATGGGGAGGTAGTCACAACTCGAGTGAAGAACAAATGGATTGTGTGCATCGAATATAGGAAATTGAATGTTGAAATATGAAAATATCACTACCCTCTTCCATTCCTTAATCAAATTGTAGAACGATTATATGGAAAGTCACACTATTGCTTTCTTGATGGACACACCGGCTACTTCCAAATCCCAATCGCACCTCAGGACCAAGAAAATACTACTTTCACTTTCCCCTTTGGAACATATGCATATAGAAGAATGAATTTTTCCCTATGTAATGATCCTGAAACATACCAGAGGTGTATGTTGAGTATCTTTTCTGAATTCAGTGAACCCTGCATGGAAGTCTTCATGGATGACTTTACCATTTATGGTGAGTCATTTGAATCTTGCTTTAATTCACTCTCTCTAGTCCTTCAAAAGTGTGTCAAGTGTAATATTTTGTTAAATATTGAAAAATGTCACTTCATGGTTGCAAATGGTAATTTTCTAGGGAACATAGTGCAAAAGATTGTATTGAAGTCGATCTTGCAAAAATTGAAGTGATCCAATCACTTCCTCAACCCACTTCTATTCGAGACATCAATTCATTTCTCGGTCATGCCAGTTTCTATCAGTGATTCATCCACAACTTAAGTAAAAGTTATCTCCCACTCACTCGGTTGCTCTAAAATGATGTCACATTCCATTTCAACGAGGTTTTCGAGAGATCCTTGGTTGAAATCAGAATTTCTCTAACATCTTCCCTAATAATCCAACCCCCAGAATGGTCCTTAACCTTTGAGCTGATGTGTGATGCTTCTGATAGAGCTGTCAGGGATATTCTTGGTCAAAAAAGAGAAAATATTCC